>OY728159.1:1332849882-1335349882 GCA_963277665.1 Viscum album
AACCTTCCACAATAGCGTGTGTAGTACGCAATACCGAGTTTCACAAAACAATGATATGTTATTAAAATATTATATAAACTAGCCGTTATTAATAGTAATACCCACTTTTTGAAAATTTTTAAATTTTATCTATAAAAATGGACTTAATTATTGTATTCGGAATAACGAAATTATCCTTGGGTGATATTTTGGTATTTTTCTGAATACATTCAACTTTTGATGAATAGTGAAAACATTGAGTTATTGGTTAAAAGAGAATTTTTATTTAAATAATCATTTATTTTATTTAAATTTATTTTAGGTCAAAATAGATAAATAATACATATATCAGTTCAATGTAATTCATTGGAGTCATTTGATTATAATTTTAGATATATAATAATATAATTGAACTTTTAACCGTCTTTTACCCACATCCTAAGAGCATTTGCAACTGTACATAAAACTTAATTTTACGACTTCTGTGAGTTGAATTTCGAAAATTCGAGAGACACATTTAATATGAAGGAGTAAAATGTGGTTCAATAAGATAAAAATAATTTTTGGTGAATAGTAACTTTTTTCTTTTATTTACAACGGTTAAAAGTAAATAGGGTAATGAAGAGTAAAATGTTATTATTATTACCCTAGAACATGACCAAATTCTATTGGGTAAGTTAAATTTGACAAAAACCTACCTTACGAATAAAATATTAACCTTTAGGTCCAAAAGGATTAGATTAGGAACCTTATTATTATTTTATTTATAGAAGAGTTAAAAGAGATAAAATCAAAGTTTAAAAACTAAACAATTTTTAATAGGGGTTATAAATAAGATATTGTAAACTATAAATATTCATTAGAAATCTAAAAATATTTTCTACATAATGGTATTTTATTTATAATTTTTAGACATTATATAATTTAATTTTATTATGACACAATAATGATACAGTAATTACCTTATTAATGAAATATTAACATAATTGATGTTATAAATACACAAATAAATGTAATTTGAGAATTTTTATGAATTCCACTAATTTTATAAGTATATATGACATGATAGTATTGATTGAATTATTTTTTTTCTAAATAATCATGGTGTTATGATTTTCAAAATAATCAATTAACCAAATAGTGTAAAAATTGACATAAAATAGTTTTTAAAACAAATATTATATTAATAGTATTTATTCTGTACCTAAAAACCTATGGTTCGGACAAATGACTTAGTTAAGGTTATATATATTAATAATGAACCACTTGGGGTTCGTTTGGCTTGTTATAGTATGTTTATTAACCATATAGTGTAATAAAAGAAGAAGACACGGTAAATGTTAAATTATTTAACATAGAGTTAAATCTAAATGATAAGGTTAAAATAGTAACCTAACCATGTCTAAAACCTATTGGTTGAGATGATTTAGACCCATACCTACTTTAATTTCAAAAAAAAATCAATTTGGAAAATCATAACCCGAATATGTCTATATTATAAAATAATATTTTACGTTTTTCCTGATGTGCCCCTCTCTTCCCTTATAAAAGGGCACCTCATCCATCTTTTCTTTACACAATTTTGAGATTTCATGTTCTACGAAAACCTGACCATTTCCATTCTCAACATCCCTAGAAAAATTATATATGTTTTTTTCTCTTCATAAGACCAACTCTAGTGCCTTAAGAGGAATCATAAAAGAGGTGCGTCGAAGAGGAATAAATCTCTTCTACCGATTCCTTCATATTTTATTTATTCTTCAAATTCTTCTTCTTTAGATGTTTCATTATAAATTAATAACATCAGTATCACTAATATAATGATATTTTATTATAAATATGAAACAACCCCATTTCACCATCTATCCATCCTATGGAAACCAAAATCACCGCGCGTGCGTACGTACGGAATACCTTCTCCACGTCGTGGTGTAATCTATTTTTCCACCACCACCATACATGGATGGGTATAATGGTTTAAAGAATAACTATGTATAGTTTTTATAAAATCATACTAATTCTGAGATATTATATCATCCACTCCATTGAAATTTAATAATTATCGGAACGATATCATCGCTCTTGCGTACCTACGGATTACCGTCTCCACGACGCGATGAGATTTGATCTCCATGTTAACCACTCATTAATGATTATAAAGTATATATAATGAATAATAATGAAATATATGAAATTATTAAGATAATTTATATATATATATATATATATATGTCATCTACTTACTTCCATTCATGTCAATAAGGAAAGGAAAACAGCATTCATCCGTACGTACGGCCTACCGTCTCCATGAATGGTGTATTTCATTTATCTATCTATTATATATATATATATATACTGAACATATATGATATATAAATCATGATTTACATTCTGAATGTAAGTAAGTCATGATATAAGTAATAATAATGCCAATAAAAACAAGTCCAAACACGTACGATAAATAAAACTATTTTACCCAAAACGCTGCTTTAACATAGAATTTACATAAAAACAGGTAATATAAAGTCATAAGTGAACCATATATGATATCATAACAATGAATATGATTATTTAATAAGTCAATGACATTATTTATATCATCATACTGGAGTTTCGGATATGTAAGAAGCATATCAGACCTATGGTAATAAGTAATTTTTCAATCTCATTTTTATCTGAGATTGCTTATATGTAACTATTTACTGGGGTTATATTTATCATCCATTTCCATAAAAAATGTTTTTCATAAAGTTTTTAATATTATTCCATGTATGTTTAGAGTAATGTTTACCCCTATTTTACATTTTCATTATGTTATGGAAGGAATCATGCTTTTGATTACCATACATGATACTTTATGACTTTTCCATTAATAGTTCGAGGAGAATGTTTTTTTAAACTTATACGGCATGAATAGGTTTTTATGTTTTTTTAACACCTTATTTTTATGAAGCTTACTATACAATATTTCATGACTATTTTCAACAAAATCCTTTTCTTTTAAAATTTCAAGGCATTTTGGGGAAAGAAAATGATTGTTAAGAATAAAGGATATTTTCCTCATGAATTCATTTCAAGTGCTTTATCAAAACCATGTTTCAATCTAAGATGAAATTATTTTATATATTTATGTTTCATGTATAATTTTTCTATGATTTACATGGTTTCTCTTTTCTTATGATGAAATGATATCCATTTGTTTTACATGGATTATGTTATGATGGGACGATGTTTATGAAACCCATTTTATTCTTTGGGTTATGATGAATGATTTATGTTTATGTTGTGGAACACGTACGAATGATTTCATTATGAGATGGGTGGGACATATATCTCTCACCAATTAATTCGGTAAATATTTATATTTCATGAGATAGACATGGCTGAAATGGTAAGTTAATCTGGTTCAGTGATACGGGACTAGAATGAGGAGAGAACTCGATTCAAAAAGGGACTTTGTCCACTAAGATGGTCTTGGCAGAAATTCCTTGGATACTATGGAAATCATATCATGTGCTTAATAGTTTTCCAAAATTACATGTTATATTCCAATGCTATTTTATCATGATTAATGTTCCTTTATGATCTATGCCTTATGTACTGCGAAGATTTATTTCTCAAGATTTTTATGTTTAAACATTATGTTAATGTTTTTTAAGATCAAATGTATATGATTTGTTTTATTTTCACCAGTCTTATCCTTAATGAGAATTTGAGCTCACCTATTATATGTTTTCTTTTCCCCATGTCAGGAAGAAGTGTATTAGGTAGGATATTCCAAAAGGGACTCTAGATATGATGAAATAAATGGGATACAGTGTAAATGATTTATGAACCAGTTGTTTATGTCTCCAAGTTTCTAAATACATTATACCTATTTGGTCCCTTTAGGGTTTTGTTATATGTTGTAATAAGTGGGCTTCAATTCTGAATTAATAATAATGTATGTAAAGTATGGGTCATTACAGTTGGAATCAGAGGAAAGGTTTAGTTAAACATTGGAATCTAAGATGCAAAAACATTACTGAAATACCTAGAGATATTTATGACGTATGTCTAGGGATGTCCCTATGTTTAAGTATAAGTATTAGTTATAGTCCTAGAATTACGGTAATGATATTAAAATTAAACCTAATATGTTAGATATTTAAGGTACTCCCCCTATATTATTTTGTTTTTCCTAGCATGATTTTAGCCTCTCAAAATATTATTTTTGAGTTTTACATCATGCTTAGAACCAAAAGGAACCGTGTTGATCAATGTAATGGAAAATTCAATGATTTACCTCTTGAACAAACCATTGTTATTAGAGATGGAGTGAAAAATCTTATTGATATACTTACACAGGTGATGAAGCATTCTGGACTTCAAAATGAGAAGAGAAGGGAACAATATTCTATTGAGTCCTTCACGAGGCGTCGTCCACATTCTTTCAGTGGGTTTTCTAATCCAATTTTAGTTGAACATTGGATCAGTACCATTGAAAATATATTTTCCATTCTTTGTTGATTGGAACATGAAAAATTAATTATCTCTTTTTACCATTTAAGTGGTGATGGAGACCAATGGTGGACTCTAATGAAGAATACGAGACCCCGAGATGAAATTGAATCTGTTTAATGTGATGAGTTCAAGAACTTATTTTTTAATAAGTACATCCCTCGTATTATTCGAACAATGATGGAAATTTAGTTCCTTGAGATTATGCAAAAGGATGATGAATCTGTTGGTATATACGAAGTGAATTTTACAAGGATTGAAATGTATGCATCTGGCTTTATCATCCTACCTGCAAGTAAATTAGATAGATTCATCAGTGGCTTAAAACCAAGTCTTCGAAAGGAATTACCTATAAGAGACTTCAGTAGCTGTGAAGAGATTTGGAGTTTTGATATCAAGGTAGAACTGGAAGTTGGTGTTACATATCCATGTCATGGTTGTGACAAGAAACGAATGATGGAGTTTAAGGAAAAATCTCTGAACAATTGTGAAAAGAAGATGAACGTAACTTTATGCTCAAAGTGTGGAAAGATGCATGGTGGAGATTTCCTAAAAGGCACTAGAAAATGTTTTATGTGTGGAAAAAAAGGTCATCAAGCATTTGAGTGTCGATGTAATGGGAAAAAGGTAGCTAATTATGTAAAGACTACATATAACGATCCACCAACACTTCAATGCTTCAAGTGGATGGAACTGGGAAATTATGATAATCAATGCCCTAATCCAAGGGTTAATGATGATTGAAGTGACAAACCTCTTAAGGAAAAAGATAAAGGGAAGTCACATGCAATCACTATTTGTGATGTTGAGTATGACAATGTTGTTGTGGAAAAATTAAGTGTTTATGTAATGGGATTTCAAAATAGTACAATTGAATCTCATTTATGGTATCGTGGAATTTTGGAATATCTATGTATTGGTTTTCAATAATTATATTGTACTGGTAACCATGTAAAGAGATTGAAATATTTTTGTAAAGAAAATGATATGAGCATAATGATGGGATAAATAGAAAATGAATTGAGCTCATGACTGATATCATGGTTTGAGTATATAGAAATTTTTCGATTTTGGTATGTGGAAAGAGTGAACTTTTTACAGCATTCATGTTTTCACTAAGGTTCAATGGGTATTAATTTTTAAAGAGAATACATGATTAAGGTATTCACATGATTGTAATGGAACCAAAATGATATATCGTATGATATATGAGGGATAAATGATGGTATTCACATGCTCAGTAGATGACATTTCTAGTAATTGTTTTCATTATACTATGAGATTGGACAGAAGTATTTTAGATAAGCCTAACGATTGGAATGGATTATGTTGGAAATAATTTAGTATTGTTTAAGGATAGAACTTTATCGATATTATTTATGGGATGTTATAATAATGAATTTTTAGAAAATGGACAACCTATAGGTTGGGTGATAACCCTTCATGTTGGACAAGGCTGTGGGAATCGATCCCACAACAGAAGTGTGAAAGGATTTTATCGCCTACCATTGGCCTATAAGAAGTCCCTGGTTAGTATAAACTAGTTTTATTTTATTATGTAGTATGATAAATGAAGTATAAGTCCATTTTTGGAACCATATACGATTAATCTCACCATACATGGACTTATGTATATGAATTTTTCTAACCTTATCATTGAAACAGATGGAATGACCTATCATTCTATCTCATGATCTGCTAACACTATGAAAAATACAAATTCAACATCATTTCAGTAAGAGGTGAAGTTTAAATTGTTCAAGGCATGAGAAAGGGTAAGATTGTACCAAAATAAAGTATGTATTTCATTTAAATCAATTATTATTCAGCATTTGGGAAATGATATTGAAAACCAAAAATGATTTCCTAGTGCCCTCATATCTGATGAATCAGATTGTACCTTAGATCATCACAAATTAGAGGCTTTGTGATTGTGGGCATTTTCATAGCCATGTCCTCTACCACTCTTCATAAGAAGTTGATGGTTATATTTCTCTTCCATATCCATATTTTCACCTATGTTCTCCTATGTGGAATCCCAATGATAAGTTAATTTGGTTACCATTATGTTTCATACATTAGTTTTTAAAATAATGTTCTATAATTCCATTTTATGATGTGGATTTCTATGAAATAAACTTTCAAGTAGTAATCAATTTATAACCCCGACGAATTTTGAGGGAGAAATTCCTTTTAAGGTGGGTAGAATGTAACACCCCAAGATTTTATGAGAAGTATTATTTTTAATTTATTTGATGTCTTGTGTTGTATGATACACCAAGATTATCTTGTGCTATATTAAACACCGTATTATCTTGCAGTATACACAACACTATTCTTGGATCGTGTTACACAAATTTTCAAGTTCGTTTGATAGAATTTATTCTATGAAACATTTAGTGTATATATATATATATATTCAATATATAAATGAAATATAGTTGGATTCTATTATACAAAACAACAAAGGAATCATGCACTACACGCAACCCGGACATGGCTTGCTTTACACGCAATCACGACCTTCCACGATAGCGTGTGTTGTACGCAATACCGAGTTTCACTAAACAATGATATGTTATTAAAATATTATATAAACTAGCCGTTATGAATAGAAATGCCAACGGTTTGAAATTTTATTAATTTTATCTTTCAAAATGGACTTCATTTTTGTAATTTGAATATCGAAATTAGCCTAGGGTAAAATTTTGGTATTTTTCTGAAAACATTAAATTTTTTATGAATAGTGAAAACACTAAGTTATTGGTTGAAAACGACGTTTTATTTAAATAATCATTTATTTTATTTAAATTTAATTTATGTCCAAATAGATACATAATAATTATATTAGTTCAATGTAATTCATTGGAGCCATTTTATAATAATTTTAGATATATAAAAGATTTATTGAACTTTTCACTGTCTTTTACCCACCCCTAGGAGCATTTGAAATTGTACAGAAAACATAATTTTACTACTTCTGTGAGTTGAATTTCAAAAATCCGAGAGACACGGTTAATATCAAAGAGAAAAATGTGGGTTAATAAGATAAAAATAATTTTTGGTGAATAGTAACTTTTTACTTTAATTTACCACGGTTAAAAGTAAATAGGGGAATTAAGGGTTAAAATGATATTATTATTACCCTAAATTCATGTCATAATTCTATTGGATACGTGTAATATGACCATAAACAACTTTATGAATAAAATATTACCCTTTAGGTCCACTTGGATTAGATTAGGACACTTATTATTATTTTATTTAAAGAAGAGTTAAAAGAGATAAAATCAAAGATTAATAACTAAAACATTTTTAATATAGGGTTATACATAAGATAAATTCGACTATAAATATTCATTATAATTATAACAAGATTTCCTACATAATGGTTTTTTATTTATAATTATTTGACCTTAAATAGTTTAATTTATTTATGACACAATGATGATGCAGTAATTACCTTATTAATGAAATATTAAAATAATTAATGCTATAAATACCCAAATAAATGTAATTTTAGACTCTTTATGAATTCCACAAATTTAATAGGTTAATAAGACATGTTAGTATTGATTTAATTAACTTTTTTTTTTGAAATAATCATGATTTCATGATATTCAAAAAAAATCAATTAACCAAATAGTGTCAAAATTGTCATAAAATAGTTTTCAAAACAAATTTTATATTATGAATTGTTATTTTGTTCCAAAAAATCTATGGTACATCCAATTGACTTAGGTAATGATATATATATTAAAAATTAACTAATTGGGTTTTTTTGGATTGTTATAGTATGTTTATTAACCATATAGTGTAACAAAACCAGAAGACAAGGTAAAAGGTAAATTATTTAACTTAGAAGTTAAATGTAAATGATATGGTTAAAATATTAACCTAAACATGTATAAAACCAATTGTTTGAGAGGATTTGACCCATCCACAGTTTATGTCATGACCCCCTCCCCACAAATTGTACCCCTCTTAGGTCGGCAATGTGAGAAGGAAGATAATGACCCCCGAGTCCCGTCTCCAGTAGGCCCCGGGATGGCGACTAGCACCGAGGGTATAATAGACACACAAATGGGAGGCATTATCCTCTAGGAGAACACATGAGGAAGAGTGAGATAAAATAAACACCAATAATCTCCAAATCAGAACTGAAATACAAAATAAACCCATGTACATATATGAAATGTCATGAAAAAGTACTACAATTGAAAGGGGAATCTAAAAGTACCCAAATGAAAGTAAAACGGCAGTGACCACAAGCCCGAACAACTCCTCCTCCAACCACAAGCTAGTAGTAACCAGATTGATCTCCAACCTGCTCTAACTGCCTTGAAAAACTGTTTATGTATACATAGGGTGAGTATAACAGTATACCTAGTAGGATCCTCCCCATGCCTCTCATGAAAAAGTAAAGAAATAATGTTAAAGCCTAGTGAACAACAAGTGAAACTAACTCGTCACCTAAATAGGTATAATTAGTACCCAAAATCACCATGTCCACTCTCACCAAGTAATGCATACAAGAATATAACAAATAGTGAAAAATATCAAGGGTACCCCGCTACTACTTCCCCACTGGTCCGCCGCTTTTCCCAAATGACATACGTCTTGTGCATCTATCTCCAAAGGCTTGCCCGCAGACACCTGGGCTAAGCTCCATAATCTTCACCTCGTGCACCACAAAGGCTTGCCCGTAGACACCTGGGCGAAGCACCTCACCATCCTCCCAACCAAAAGTATCCATGTAAGATCGGGGAGCCACCACAGCCCGCATAACATGTATCATACATCGGGTATTATACCTAAAGCAATTATAGCCCATACACCGAATAGGGATCCTCAAGCCATCACAGCCTATACACGTTACACCTATATCAGTCCATAGGATAATATATCCATAATATATGTGTGTGAAATAACCACAAGCCATTACAGCCCTCTACACACAGATATGGGGAAACAAACTTTTTTTCATGTTGGCACATGTATCTACCAATAGAAGAGAGGGGGATAAAGTTGGTAGTCAGCCATTCGAACTCCCATCAGAATGTTGGGGGAAACACCCCCTAGGGCTCAAAATCCCCAGGGTGTCAGTTTCCCTTACCGATAGGGTGGATTAGCGTATAGAAACACAAAAAGTACAGAATATATATATAACACGCATCCACACTATGAGCATTAACTAGTCTTAGATACAACTGCAGCTAACGTCTCTCAGACTCAATGCTGTTACTTCTAAGACTAGGTATCCTATAAGCACACAAACATTTGAAGAGCATTATTAGATTACTCTATTCTCATTTTATTAGTTCCATTTTACGTTAATTAATTCATTAAACATTAATTAACCATGAATAATTTAACATTAAACTTCATTAGCATCACACTAAAAATCAACTGCTCCTTTTAAGAATCACATCACCTTTAAATTCTTGTATCTCCCTCCCCGTGTATTATCACCATTTAATCAAAATTTATATATAGAATTACTTTCCCATATTCCCATGCATTCTAGAAAGGCATCCTATGCTACTAAACACAAAGGGGGCTCAACACGGTGAGTAGATATACTACCCGTCGAGTCTTTGCCGCCTATAGCAAGAGCATAGACCCATTCTCCCTCGAGAGGCTAAACACGAAAAGCACGTGGCATTCCCCAGGTGTCTTCGCCTCCTTCGGAAGGAGGGTAAGCAAGAACAGCTTCCTTGAGCAGTGGGGAAAAGTTAAGCAGATAAACAACCAAACAAAACCACCAACATCCATCCATCAAATTCATCCCATACCATCATCCTTGGTGTCCTCCCCGATACCCACATGCATAAGCTGATGCATCTCGCCACCCTAGGCATCATCCACTGCCAAAACCACAAGTCCCCATGCCTCCAAATATCACAACAGCCATCCAGGCTCACATCACAACAAACAGCAAGAAAACCCAACATCACATCAATGGGCTCTTGACCATTTAAGAATCAAGAGGTAACTTAGAACCCTTTAAGAAATTATCACACAATCTGTTCTTTAATCCATATTGAGTTAGAAGATTTTTTATTCTTAGGTTCCAATTACGGGATACCTAATATGTAAGCTATCACAATTAAATAACCATGCCTATTTCCCTAATTTGATTAACCTCAAATTAGAACAACTACAACAACAGCAACAACCCGATTCATTTACATGCCTCCTTATATTTAGCCAATTAATTAAAAATTAATTCCGGCTTTACTTTCATTATCAATTTCCATCAAGAACAGACAACTAATCAATGAAAACATAGATATCACTCTATCTAGAAAAACATGAGGCAAAAAGTTATCACGGTACAAAAAAACAACATGCGATCAACTAATTATTTTACTCCGGTTCATGTATTTAATTAGGTCAATTTTATTGTGATCCAAAGGACTAAATCTTGCTAATTATACGATTGCACATATAAAATTAGAGAAGCCATGAATCCCCTACCTCGAAGAGTTCTTGACGTCCTTTATCCACACAACGGGTCACAATCCTCCTCTCATGACAACTTATAGCGAAGATTGATCGATATAGCTTGGTTGCATCAAAATAGAGCAGAAGCAATCCTAGGAGTAAAGATTGATTGTGCAACTCCTACATGAAGTATTTAAAGTTTCTAGCATCTCATAGCTGATAACAAAGAGAAAGAACAAGTGAGAATGATATCTTGGCCCTTTTTGAAGATTTAATGGGGCGACGGTTTAAGATCCGATTAATTCTCCATTAAAAATGGATCACATTAACCCACACCGTTTGACCAAGTAAAAACATCCAGAGTCATAGGAAAAATTAATATAGGATTTATGGAATTTGAATCGGCCTTAAGAGTCCTTAAAAAAAGGCTTTAAATGTATTTTACATCAACGGAAACGTCAAAGGGGTGAAACTGTAGGAAGCTTGAAACACTGCTCAAGTCCACCATTAGAAGGTCACTGTTAGAAGGTTACCGTTCTGGAAACACTATTCAATCCTACCATTAGAAGGTCACAGTTAGAAGGTTACCGTTATGTAAAAACTATTCAAGTCTACCATTATAACGTCACCGTTAGAAGGTTACTGTTCTGGAAACACTGTTCAAGTCTACCATTAGAAGGTCAATGTTAGAAGGTTACCATTCTAGAAACACTGTTCTAGTCTACCGTTATAAGGTCACCGTTAGAAGTTTATCGTTATGGAAACATTGTTCAATTCTACCGTTATAAGGTCACCGTTAGAAGGTTACCGTTCTGAAAACACTGTTCAATTCTACCATTAGAAGGTCACTGTTAGAAGGTTAACATTCTGGAAACATTGTTCATGTCTACCGTTATAAGGTCACTGTTAGAAGGTTACCGTTCTGGAAACACTGTTCAAAGAACTAGAAATTTGGAAAAGTATCGGGGATAAGTCACTTTGACCTCCCAAAACACCTCCAACACCACATTTTCACAATGTAATGGATCGAATAGGACCAGGACATTACATCAGATACCTCTCAAAACATTATCTTCCTCGAGAATTCAAAACCAAACTAAGGGGAAAAAAAGAAACAGGGCCCGAAAAACCACCCATAGAGATACCTCTCAAAACAGAGAAATCCATAGAAAGGAACAAAAGAAGTTCAAAAATAAAAAATGAATGGTCTAACCACAAAGGAAACACCATTACATGAAGAGAGTTAAACATTAATCAACTCTGGGTACTGAGCACGTATCTGTGACTCACACTCCCAGGTACTCTCCTCCATGCCACCGTGTTGCCACAGGACATGAACTAAGGGGACAGAACACCCACGCAACACCTTCTCCTTGCGGTGTTGTATATCCATAGGTCGCTCTTCGAAGGTTGCATCATTATCAATATCGTTCGCTCCCCAATCGATAACGTGAGATTCACCATGAAGATAATGACGGAGCTTTGATACATGAAAAATTTCATGTATCCGACTCATCTGAGGGGGAAGTGATACTCGATACGCCACAACTCCAACACGAGCTAATACCTCAGAAGGCCCAACAAACCGGGGAGAAAGCATACTTCCATGACCTATCCTTCACTGCCCACGACAGGGAGTCACCTTCAGAAACGCATGATCCCCATCATTAAACTCTAAGGGTATCCTTCTCTGATCAACATATGATTTCTGACGATCTTGTACTGTCTTCATCCTCTCACAAATCACCTAAATTATCTCGTTTGTATTCTGCACTAGTTCTGGTCCGAGGATTGCTGACTCTCCGACCCCAATCCAGCACAACGGAGAACGGCATGGCTGACCATTCAAGGCTTCAAATGGCGCCATAACGATGGTGGAGTGAAAACTTTTATTGTAATCAAACTCCACCAAGGGTAGGTTCCCCGTCCATGATCCACCAAAGTCAATAAAACAAGAGCATAACATGTCTTCAAGATTCTGGATGGTTCACACTGTTTGACCATCCATTTGAGGATGAAAAGTAGTGCTAAGGCATAGCTGAGAACCAAAATCATGTGGGAGACCCCTCCACACCCTGGAGGTAAAACATGGATCTCGATCAGAAATGATCATTCTAGGGACTCCATGAAGTCTCAACACCTCCTCCTGATACTGCCTCGACAAAACTTCCACTGAGCTCGACTCCTTGATCGCTATGAAGTGGGCCGATTTTGTTAAACGATCCACTACCAACCATATAGCATCATGTCCTCCCGGAGCTCGAGGTAAACCTGTAACAAAGTCCATTGAGATGTCCTGACAATTCCACTAAGAAATCTCTAATTGCTGGAGATGACCACTAGGAACACGGTGTTCGGCCATCACCTTCTGGCAGACTATACATCGAGACACACACTCTACAACCGCACGCTTCTGCCTAGGCCACCAAAACTGACTCCTCAAGGATTGATACAACTTTGTAAACCTAGGATGTACTTCCAAGGGCGATCTATGGAATTCTCGGATAACAATCTCGCGCATCGCCATGGGAACAAAAATCCTGCCATGATACAACTCTCGGTGTTGTTCATCCTCCGACCAACCATCAGGGGCCTCACCACAAACAACTTTGTCTCTCCAAACCTCCACATCTGGATCACCCAACTGGGACTCTTCCACCTCCTGCATTAGGGACAACTGCACTATCATCTAGAAAAGACATCCTCTACCTCCAACCTCTTCCATATCAAGATGAAAAGATGAAAGTTCCTCTATTACTCTCTAGTAATCACCATATTCATGAACAACATCATTACGTGACATTCACATCAATGCATCTACTACAAAATTCCCTTTTCTTGGTGTATACGATATTTCAAAGTCGAATTCCTGCAAGAACTCCATCCACCGACGCTTCTGCAAGTTCATGTCACGTTGGGAGAAAACATACCTCAAACTCTTATGATCGGTGAAAACCAAAAAGTGCTCACCAATGAGGTAATGTCTCCTCAACATCAGAGCAAACAAAACAGATTCCAACTCAAGATCATGGGTGGCATAGTTTCGTTCATGGGGACACAACTACCAAGACCCATAAGAAAAAACTGACCTCTGCTGCATGAGAACACAACCTATCCCCAGGTGTGAAGCATCACAGAAAACATCAAAATGGACTCCCTCTGCTGGAAGACAAAGGACTGGGGCACTTACCAACTTCTCTTTTAGATACTCGAAAGCTGCCTGACACTGATCAGTCCATATGAAATCTTGATCCTTCATGGTCGAAGCTATCAGAGGAGTCGCAACATGGGATAAATTGGTTACAAACCTCCTATAATAGCCTGAGAGACCAAGGGAACCTCTCACCTCTAACACGGTCTTGGGGGCTGACCAAGACACCACTGATTCTATCATCGAAGGATCCACCACTACTCCCTATTAGGACACAACATTCCCCAAGAAACTAACTTCTCGAGCCCAAAACTCACACTTCGACAACTTCCCAAAAAACTGATGTTCTCGAAGAACTCCCAAAACAGCTCGTAGATGCTCTGCATTCTCCTCTTCAGATGTGGAGTACACAAGGATTTCGTTGATGAAAATGACAACAAACATGTCTAGGAATTCACGGAACACAACATTCATCAACCCCATGAAACCAGCTGGAGAATTCGTCATGACGAATGGAATTACAACAAACTCATAATGCCCATGAAGACAACAGAAAGCTGTCTTCGGGATATCCTCATCCTTTACACGCATCTGATGATATCTTGACCGCAAGTAGATCATTGAGATCCGAGTTGCACCGTCCAGTTTATAAAATAAGTCATCAATCCACGAGAGATGATATCGGTTCTTTATTGTCACTTTGTTTAATCGATGATAATCGACACACAACCACAAACCGCCGTCAGCCTTTTTCACAAACAAAACTGGCGCACCCCATGGTGACACACTTGGCCAACCAAAACCGCACAACAACAGACCATCAAGCTGAATATGAAGATCTCGTAACTCATAAGGTGACATCCTATACAGAGACATAGAGATAGGAGATGCTCCAAGCTTTAGATCGATCCCAAACTCGATCTCTCGTCGAGGGGGTAAGGCTACAACCTCTTCTGGAAAGACGTCAGGGTACTCCTCTACGACCCTAGGAAACGCCAACTGGTGAACCTCTGAAGAACTTAGCATCATCTCATCCATCATGGATGATAACGATGGAACTTATCTATGACCCATTCGAGGATCTCGCTCACCAACAAACACCACTTTATCCCCATCTTTATCAAAGAAAATGACCTGCTTCCTGTAGCAATCCACAATAACCTGCACTGAATATAACCAATCCATGCCAAGTATGACATCATATGGTTGTATTCGTAAACATAGGAAATATCCCCAAGATCGGTGTTTCCCCAACACTAGCTCACAGTCTCTACATACTTCAAATAAGTCGGCTCGACCCCCAACTGGAATAGTCAATGCCAGGGGCACTGGACGCCTCTCTACCTCAAGTCCCAAAGCATGGACACGGGTAGGTGATATGAAGGAATGTGTTTATCCTAAATCAAACAAGGCATACAACAATGTAGAAAAAAATCAAAGGGTACCTCGAACAACATCTGGCTTGCCTGGGGATGGAAACGCTAGAGCATGATGCTGACCACGACCTCCTCCATGGCCTCTCTGACCCTGGTGATGACCACCACCATGGCCGCTCTCTTCTCTCTTAGGATGGGGAGCATTATGGGTCTATCCTCTACCTGCTCCATCTACCCTCTGGTGATCTAAAGCTGGTGCAACCTGCTGATGCTGCCTCGACTAGAACTGCCTCAGTGGAGGAGCCTGGAGCGGAGCGCCCGGTGCACGATGACTGCTATGAAAAGTCAGGCACTCTCGCTGCTGATGACCACGATCACCACAAGAAAAACAAGAGCATGATCCCTTGCCATAGGCCTGATAGTTTCTGCCTCTGGAGAAAATAGGTGGGATGTGATGGGACATACCCTCAAGTGAATGGAAAATCTTCTGCCCTGAAAACAGGGATCCATGGACCACAGCTTTTCTTCATGAGGAATCATGATGATTCCCCTTTCATGACGATCCGGTCCTAGCCAAAGTCCTCTCAACAACCTCTGCCCTCTCCAGCACCTCATGATATGTCTTTATCATAAATTGGGTGACCTGGTGCTGGATCCTTGGATGAAAAGCATCCTTGAAATGCCTCGCCCTGGCCTCCTCATCTGGTAACAGGTCTTAAGCATATCGTAGAAGGTTCCTGAAACGGATTCCAAACTCTCGAACACTAGATCTCCCCTACCGAAGGGTAAGAAGCTCCTGGAAACTAGACGCCATCATAGTCGAAGAAAGAATCTCGACTCTAAACCTATCTCAAAACTCCTCCCACGAGATCGTTGACTCCTCACGATCCCCGAGGAAGAAGAACCACCACTGCATCGCTGCTCCATGCAGCATCGTCACAACCAAAGACACCCAGTGTTCCTTCTGAGCATGAATCGAACTAAAGCCTACCTCGACCTCCTCCAACCAGTATTTTGTGACGGCATCTGAAACGGATTCCTCATACTTCTGTAGACTCTGGCACTAAAACTCTCGGAGTGTCTTCCTCAATGTGTCATCATCGTCAACCTCTAACTAGTGACGATCTGCTGGAACAGCCTGCTGGACATCTTCTGTGCAAACCTGACGAGGATGTCGACCTGGAGCCATACCTGTAAAATAACAATTTTTAGATCTCTTAATCTTGGAATATGGAAGACAAAATATTAATAATTTAATTGTGTTTTTTTATAAATTTTAGGTTAACCTGACCCATGTTCTACACATTCAAACACAGGCGCAAAGAAGAATGTTGCATGATCCTTTCCTAGGTCTCTACCCTACAACTAGTATTACTTTATTTATTAGCCATCGTAAACTTAAAGGTTCGTACGTCAGATCATAGGGGGCCCTAAATGCCTATGTCTCAGCCAGTCTCCAATGTTTAACACACTTGATAAACATGAATGACATTGTTTCCCTACCAACCCATGCAACCTCACGTGTGCCTAACTCCAAACTCCATCCTATCCCTTAACCAGAACTCTGATACCACTCTTTCATGACCCCCTCCCCACATTGTGTACCCCTCCTGGGCCGGAAATGTTATAAGGAAGATAATGACCCCCCGATTCCCACCTCCAGTAGGCACTGGGTTGGCGACTAGAACCCAGGGTATAGTAAACACACAAATGGGAGGCATTACCCTCTAAGAGAACACATGCGGAAGAGAGAGATAAGATAGACACCAGTGAACTCCAACTCAGAACTGAAATATAAAAGAAAACCAAGTACATTTATGAAATGTCATTCAAAAGTACTGCAACTGAAAGGGGAAACTAAAAGTACCCAAATGAATGTAAAATGGTAGCGACCACAAGCCCGAACAACTCCTCCTACAACCACAAGCTAGTAGTAACCAGCTTGATCTCCAAACTACTCTAAGTGACCTAAAAAATAGTTAATATATACATAGGGTGAGTATAACAGTATACTCAGTAGGGTCCTCCCCAAGCCTCTCGTGAAAAAGTAAAGAAAGCATGCTACAACCCAGTGAACAACAAGTGAAACTAACTCGTCACCTAAACATGTATATTAAGTTCCCAAACTCACCATGGCCATTCTCACCAAGTAACACATACAAGAATATAGAATATAATGAAAAATATCAAGGGTACCCCGCTACTACTTCCCCAATGGTTTTCCGCTTTGCCACACCTACATGTGTCTTGTACATCTCTCTTCAAAGGCTTTACCATAGACACCTGGTCTAAGCTCCACAATCTTCACCTCGTGCACCACAAAGGCTTTCCCGCAGACACCTGGGCAAAACACCACACCATCCTCCCAACCAAAAGTAACCAGGTATGTTCCAAGAGCCACCACATCCCGCATAACATGTACCATACACCTGGTATTAAACTTCAAGCCATTATAGACTATACACGGAGTAGGGATCCTCAAGCCAACACAGCCTATACACGGTACACCTTTAGCAGTACATAGGATACTATATCCAAAATATATGTGTGTGAAATAACCATAATCCAATACAGCCCTCTACAGACATATATGGGGAAACTAACTTTTGTGCATGTTGGCACATGTATCTACCAAGAGAAGAGAGTGGGGCCAAAGGGGGTAGTCAGCCATTCGACCTCACATCAGAATGTTGGGGAACCCCCCCCCCCCCTATGGCTCAGAATCCTGGGGGTGTCAGTTTCCCTTACCGACATGGTGGAGTAGCGTATAGAAACACAAAAAGTATAGAATATATATATAACTCACATCCACACTATGGGAATTACCTAGTCTTAGATAAAACTGCATATAATGCCTCTCAGACTACATGCTACTACTTCTAAGACTCGTTATCCTATAAGCACACAAACATTTGAAGAGATTTATTAGATTACTCCATTCTCATTTTATCAGTTCCACTGTACATTAATAAATTCTTTAAACATTAATTTACCATGAATAATTTAACAATAAATTTATTAGCATCACAACCAAAATCAACTGCTCCTTTTTAGGATTCACATCACCTTTAAATTCCAGTATCTCCCTCCACGTGGATTATCACCATTTAAACAAACTTTCATTACAGAATTACATTCCCAAATTCCAAGGAATTCTAGAAAGGCATCCTATGCTACTAAATAAAAAGGGGGCTCAACAAGGTGAGTAGATATACTGCCCATTGAGTCTTTTCCTCCTATAGCAAGAGCATAGATCCATTCTCCCTCCAGAGGCTAAACACGGAATGCACGTGGAATACCCCGCGTGTCTTCGCCTCGTTTAGATGGAGGGTAAGCAAGACCAGCTACCTTGAGAAGTGAGGAAACGTAAAGAAGATAAACAACCAAAAAAACCACCAACATCCAGCCATCACATTCATCACATACCCTCATCATTTGTGTCCTCCCCGACACCCACATGCATAAGCTGATGCATCTCTCCACCCTACGCGTCATCCACTGCCACAACCACAAGTCCTCAGGCCTTCACATATCACAACAGCCATACAGGATCACATCAAATCATGTAGCAAGAAAACACAACTTCACCTCAATGGGCTCTTGACCCTTTAACAATCAAGAGGGTAACTCAGAAACCTTTAAGAAATTCTCACACAATATGATCATTAATCCATATTGAATTTGCAGATTTGTTATTTGTAGGATCCAATTACGGGATACCTAATCATTAAGCTATCACAATTAAATAAACATGCTTATTTACCTAGTTTTATTAACCTCAAATTAGAACAACTACAACAACGACAACAACCAGATTCATTTACATGCCTCGTTATATTTATCCAATTAATTAACAATTAATTCGAGCTTTACGTTAATTATCAATTTCCATAAAGAATGAAAAAACTAATCAAAGAAAACATAGATATCATTATATCTAGAAATACATGAGGCATACTGTTATCATTGAACAAAGAAAGAAAATGCGATCAACAAATTATTTTACTCCGGTTCAAGTATTTAATTAGGTAAATTTCATTGTGATCCAAAGGACTAAATCATGATAATTCTATGATTTCACATATAAAATTAGAGAAGCCATGAATCCCCTACCACGAAGAGTTATTGACGTCCTTTATCCACAAAACGGGTCACAATCCTCCTCTCACGACAACTTATATCGAAGATTAATTGATACAGCTTGGTTACATCAAAACAGAGCAGAACCAATCCTTGGAGTAAAGATTGATTGTGCAACTCCTACATGAATGATTTAATGGTTCTAGCATCTCATACCTGATAACAAAGAGGATGAACAAGTGAGAATGATATCTCGTCCCTTTTTCAAGATTTAATGGGGCGACAAATTAAGATTCGGTTAATTCTCCATTAAAAACTAATCGCATTAACCCACGCAGGTTGACCAAGTGAATACATCCCGAGCCATAGGAATAATTAATATAGGATTTATGGCATTTGAATCGTCCTTAAGAGTCATTAAAATAAGGATTTAAATGTATTTTACGTCAAAGGAAACGTCAAATGGGCGAAACTATAGGAAGCTGGAAACACTGTTCAAGTCCACCGTAAGAAGGTCACTTTTAGAAGGTAACTGTTCTGGAAACACTGTTCAAGTATACCATTAGAAGGTCACTATTGGAAGGTTACCGTTCTGGAAACACTGTTCAAGTCTACCATTATAAGGTCACCATTAGAAGGTTACCATTCTGGAAACACTGTTCAATTCTACCGTTAGAAGGTCACTGTTAGAAGGTTACTGTTTTGGAACCATTGTTCATGTCTACCATTATAAGTTCACCGTTAGAAGGTTACCGTTCTGGAAGCACTGTTCAGGTCTACTGTTATAAGGTCACCATTAGAAGGTTACGATTCTGGAAACACTATTCAATTATACCATTAGAAGGTTACTGTTAGAAGGTTACCGTTCTAGAAACACTATTCAAGTCTACTGTTATAAGGTCATCGTTAGAAGGTTACCGTTCTGTAAACATTGTTCACAGAACTGAAAATTTGGAAAAGTGTTTGGGATAAGTCACCTTGACCTCCCGGAACACCTCCAACACCACATTTTCACAATGTAATGGACTGGAGAGGTCTGGTACACTACACATTAGATTAGATATAAATCAATTTGGAGCTATTATAAATATAATATGACTTTATTATAAAATAATATTTTATGTTTTTTCTAAGGTTCCCCTCTTCTCCCTTATAAAAGGGCACCTCCTTCATCTTCTTTTTACATGATTTTGAGCTTTCAAGCTCAGCCAAACCCTACAATTTTTCCTTATCAACTTTCATAGAAACATTATAGAGGTTCTAGTCACCTCAAAAGACCAACTCTAGTGCCTTAATAGGAAACTTAAAAGAGGTATGTCGAAGAAGTGGTAATCTCTTCTACCGATTCATTCAAGTTTTCTTTCTTCTTCAACATATTCTTCTTTAGTTGTTTCATTATAAATTAATAACATAAGTATCAATCATATAGTGATATGTTATTTTAAATATGAAACAACCCCATTTCACCTTCTTTCCATCCTATGGAAATCAAAATCACCGCGCATGCGTAAGTACAGAATACCGTCTCCTTGCCGTGGTGAAAAAAGTATAACATGAGTATGAGTAATTTTAGTTAGCGCCAAAAACTAATTTGATGAAATGTGAGTATGATGCACAATGCACCTACGATGAACATAGTTACTATGATACAATATTAAGTACTATATCCAATGGTTATTCATTACAATAAATATACTGGGTATGGTGGCCAAAGTCATTTCGATAGACACAGTTAGTACGATCGATAGATTTTGAATGATAGACAAGGTCAATTTGATAGTATAAAAAGATTTGGGATTTACATAATAAAAGAAATAAAATTAAAAAGAATACTTTTTGAGTTAAAAATATTATATATTAAAAATAATTTATTGATTTATTTTGAAAAAAATATTTTTATTCAAAACATAATAAATTTGTTTGAACTAATTATGAAAACCATTATCTTTTAAAATAATTTAAAAATATATAAAATAATGCTTCAAATCGTTTTCAAAAACTATTTCTTTAATAACTTCTAAAATAATCTTGAACACATTTTTAATAAAAATTTCTATGAAAATATATTGAAATATTATATAGTTATATCAGATATCATTGAAATTATATTATTTTAAAATAACCATTTAAAAACCTATAATGAAAAATAAAAAATAACTTAAAATAGTTATTAATCAAAAAAAATTTATGATAACCATTTTCCTTTAAATGTTCATTAAAATAAAACAATTTACAGAATATTAAGAAACACTTTTCATTATAAAAAAATTATAATCATGTAAATTATAATTTACAAGAATGAAAATCATGATTTCATGTAAATCATTACATGTCGAAAATTCATTTTCATAATAAAAAGATTATTTAAGTTTACCGAATTGAAAAAAACAAAAATATTAATTTTTAAACATATTTTAAAATAGGGAAAATATGTGTAAATGGTTATTTTAAAATTTATATGAGAAAACTAGAATAATTTTGGATGCCCTTTTAGAAAACATGGTCTTAAATGAATAATGATTTCGAACTGAAGTTTGAGGTAAATTCATTCATTCATAAAACCTCATTCAATATCATATTATGTAGAAAGAAGTAGAATAATTGTAAATGTACATGAATAGAATATGAACTAAAATAAGTTGAGATTACTCATGAATGTTCTTTATAGATTTATTGTAATATTTCGTCAATGTTATTTTAATCATAAACAATCTTGATAAACTGTGAGATTATAGCTATAAATTGTTACCAATTTGGTAAAATTGAATCCAAACATTATTTGAAGAAATTAAATAAAATTAATATAAAAATAATTTTAAAATAATAATATTCAATTTATAACATGTAAAACGAATCATATAAATCTCATTGATTAATATAGGTGTAGAACATGGAATGTGTCTCAATTAATCCAAATTGATACCTAATTTCATTGTGAATAATGTATCGTTTGAACTTAATCCTAATAAATGAAATATCAAAAAATTAACTGTTAAATTAAAATAAATTAGTGCATAATAATCATAAATTATATTCATCGATATTTCACATACCACTTAAAGGAAATGATGGGTACCAAATGCTTGAATTTCAGGAAAATAAAAAATGAGATTAAATTTCCTTACATTGTGTCTCATTGTGCTTGTACAAACCTCATGTATAATAAAAATTATTTTATTATAAATATTTTATTGAACTATATTCTTATATTTAATATAATATATTGTTTAATTATCACATTATTTTACACTATTATTAAAAATTCAAAGTTAATGTTTTGCTTCGGGTAATATGCAGTTCATTATTTTTTATGTGTCTTAATTTGTTATATTTTTTGTCCTCATACATTAATATTGTTTTTAAAAATGATAAAAATGATATTAATGTAATTTATATTCAATATATATGTACTTATAATAATCTCTATAATATAGAAATATGAAATTAAATAAACTATTCATGGAGATGGTAGGTTGTACGTACGCATGAACATTGTTTGCATTTTTCATTGTAATATTGAAATAATGAATGTAATTGAAAAATAGTTATATATATATATATAATAAAATCACATTAGAATTAAAATTTCCTATATATCATATATTTTCATTTAAACCATCCTTAAAACAGTCCTTGTAGTGTGTGAATGATTCACCTCGCTTTGATGAGGCTGTAGTCTACACTTTCCCATACAAAGTTACCTCAATTACACAAAATTCACTTCATGAAGGTATGATTTATATAATAGATAAAAAATAAAAAATAAAAAATATATATAATATATATTACATAAAAATATATTTTCCATTATAATTCCCAAACATTAATTGTTGGTAGTGTTTTAATGGACAACATCATTTTGAGAGGAATTAGTTCAACGTACATTAGAACATTAAGTTTGTTACCAATTAGATATAAGATTGTGTAACATAAGTTAAAAACATTAGAAAATTTTGATATATTGGAGTAATTATATGATCGTAGATGTGAAATTTATTTGAATGATTGAGATACAAAATAATGGAATAGATCATGGAGAATGATGTAACATGTTCTTTGAGTAACTCATTTAGGGATGCACAAAAAATATTACATGGTTATATTTAATCACTATGGAAGGAATAAATGGGGAATGGATGTGTTTTTGGATGTTAATTGGGAATATATTATACAAAATTATGTGTTTTTATTTGTTAGAAGAATGGGGATAGTTGGTGTCCTTCTAATGGGAAGGAAAGGGACACACATTATATTTTAAAAATTACGATTGCTATATCCAAGTTTTTATCTATAAAAACTAATCCAAAAGAAAAAAATACATAATTTAAGTTTTATGGTATAAATATGTCCATGAAATGGTGTTTTCAAATTTCCTAGGTCAATTTGGATTTTGAGTATAAGGTTTATCGCTTGTTATGCTTAATTTTAAATTAATCGTTATAATTTTCTCAATGAATTTTACAAATATTTTTGTATAAATAAGTTAGTTGATAATAATTGAATCTAAATAAAACATTTATTAATAAAATTATGTACATTTTTTAAAATTCAATTCATAGATTCAATAATATTTTTTTAACGCTAATCTCTCAGAGATATCTAGAAAGCTGTTTTTATGTAAGAATGTTCCAATTTGTATTAATATTTTATATATTTTTTCACATAAAATGATTCCAATGGTCAATCATTGGATTATTATATAAACATTAATGATTTTTTGTGATATTATATCAAATTTATAATATAACATAAATATATAAATAAATTAAAAAATAGAAGTCTTTAGTTAAAATTTTGTATTATTTACTATACTTCAAAGATTAATGTTCCTACCAAAAATTCAAAAAATATACCCTATTATAATTATTAACAATTTATTTAAATTGTGATATTTTTTATATCAAACTGAATTTATAATTTTTTTTTAAATTAATTTAATTATTTTTCAAATAATGATATAAAAAAAGTTCATATTATAAAATATTAGTCTTATTCATATAAAGACGTTACCAAAAATTTAACATTTCACTGATAATATGTTTTCTTTATATGAAGACAAAATAAATACAATTAAAAAATTTCTTATTAATATTCATATTACCATGTTTAATTGAATTTTTTTAATAATATTTTATAATTAATAATAACAATAAAATGGTGTTTAATTGAAACTCATTTAAGCGAGTAACACACTCCTAGTCAGTGTTGGGTGTAGCATAAACAAATGTCGGTGTATAGTATAATGTAATAATTACATGGGGTATCATAAAAAGAAAATATTAAATTGGTTCCATCATATAACCTAATCTATATTCATTATTTCATGGAATTTAGAATATCAATATGATTAAATTTAATCAGAAATAATTCAAAAAATACATGGGATGTTATATTATAACACCCAAAACAAATTTCAACATAGAAATTAGTCTAGTTTATTATTGGTTTAATGATTTAAAATTCCATTAATAGAAACCGACATTGTTAAACTTCAATCTAAAACATCCTTTTAAAAGGGACTGTTGGATATGTCTCGGTTATCAATAGAAACTATGAAATAACTTCCCTCATGTGAGAATATATGTGGGAAGTGAAAAAATTAAAATGGAAAAATAATATAACCATGATTTTAAGATAGAGAGTAAAAGACTTACATGGTTATGGGAATGATAAAAAACACTAATAAATAAATCAGTGATTATCTAAGGGGATATATTATTCATCGGAATCCAAGGTACTATGAGAACATTTTTTTAGGTTCTATTTTCATAATTGTGAAGGATTTTAAGTGAAAATATATTATAACATGAGTTTTGTACAAACAAACGATTTGTTTTTCTATAATCTACTTCCACTTAATATCCCATTTTATAGAATTATTGTAATCATTTCATTCTTAAAGCATTAGAATGTCACTATAACTATGGTAAGTCATCCCAACTATCAATATTTACCATCAACAAATATTCGTTAGAACATGTCATCTAATATATGAGAATCCTTATATGGTGAGATAAAACTGTAGTATCACAATGTAACACCCCGAGATTTTATGAAAAAATATTCTTTTTAATTTCATTAATGTCTTGTGTTGTACGCTACACCAAAATGATCTTGCACAACACGTATCCTTTACTTGCCTTTCATTACACTCAATTGCGACCTTCCTTGATAGCATGTGTAGTACGCAATACCGAGTTTCACTAAACAACGATATGCTATTAAAATATTATTAAAACTAGCCGTTATGAATAGTAATAACCACTTTTTGAAATTTTTTAATTTTTTTTTTCAAAATGGATTTTATTTTTGGATTCGGAATATCGAAATTATCGTAGGGTGAAATTTTGGTAATTTTCGGATAACTTTCATATTTTGATGAATAGTGGAAATTACTAAATTTTAATTAAAAACAACTTTTTCAATTGAAATAATTAATAGTGATAAATTATTAATTTTAGTGGATTTAAAGTATATTTAGAATATATTTTTATAGTTTAATACAATGATGGTCATTGGATGTAATTTCACATTTAAACAACTTATAAACAAGTTTCAATCTTTTGATAGTTATTATCTTTTAAAAACACGCTATTTGTTTTGACGACGTGAATTAATTTTTAAATTAGTTAATGAAACTGATATGTTTTGAATTTGGTAAAATAGACATCATTTTTGAGTTCATAATATCAAATATAGCTTAGGCCTAATTTTTGGTATTTTTCTGAAAACTTTCAATTTTTGATGAATAGTGAAACCACTAAGTGGTAGTTAAAAAAACTAAATTGTTCATAAAACTTAATTTTACCGCTTCTGTGAGTGAAATTTCAATAATCCGAGAGACACGGTTGTTGTCAGTAAGTAAAATGTTGTTCAATGAGATGAAAATAATTTTTTGGTGAATAGTAACTTTTTTCTTTTTTTAACCACGGTTAAAAGTAAATAGGGTAATTAAGGGTAGAAATTATATTATTATTAACCTAACACATGTCCTAATTCTATTGGACAAGTTTAATTCGACCAAAAACAAACTTAGGAATAAAATATGACCATTTAGGCCCACTTGGATTAGATTAGGACATTTATTATTTATTTATTTAAAGAAGGGTTAAAAGAGTTAAAATCATAGTTTATTTACTAAAACATTTTTAATATGGGGTTATACATAAGATAAATTCTACTATAAATATTCATTAGAAATCTAAAACGATTTCCTACATAATGGTTTTTAATTTGTAAATTTTATACATTAAATAATTTAATTTATTTATGACACAACGATGATGCAGTAATTATCTTATTAATGAAATATTGACATAATTGATGTTATAAATACCCAAATAAATATAATTTGAGACTTTTTATGATTTCCACTAATTTTCTCGGTTAATATGACAAGTTAGTATTGATTTAATTAACTTTTTTTGAACTTATAATTTTGTTATGATTTTCACAGAAATCAATTAATAAATAGTGTCAAATTTGACATAAAATAGTTTTTATAACAAATATTATATTATTAATTGTTATTTTATTCCAAAAAATCTAAGGTTCGGCCAAATGACTTATATAAGGTAATATATATTAATAAAAAACATCTTGGGGTTCGTTTGGCTTCTTATAGTACGTTTATTAACCTTATAGTGTAAGAACACAAGAAGACACGGTAAAAGTAAAATTATTTAACTTAATGGTAAATCTAAATGATAAGGTTAAAATAGGAACCCAAACATGTCAAAATTATATTTGATTAGAGTATTGCAACCCATAATTACCATATCCTCGAAATAAATCAATTTGGAGCTATTTAAAACCGAACTTGACTCTATAATAAAATAATATTTTTAGTTTTTCCAAAGGAGCCCCTCTCCTCCCTTATAAAAGGGCACCTCCTCCCTCTCTTCCTCACACAACATTGAGCCTTCAAGCTCGGAAACCCTCTGCCAAATTCTCTTCTCCACTTCCCTAGAAACAACCTAGAGGTTCTGGTCTTCCTCAAAGACCAATTTTGGTACCCTAAGAGGAGGTCTCAAAGAGGCGCTTCAAAGAAGAGGTAATTTCTGTTACCGATTCTTTCACCTTTATTTCTTCTTCCACTTATTCATCTTAGGTTGTTTGATTATGAAGTAATAACATCAGTATAAATCATATACTGAAATGTTATTATAAGTATGAAACAATTTTATTTCACCATCTATCCATCCTATGGAAAACGAAATCACCGCGCGTGCGTACGTACGGAATACCGTCTCCACGCTGTGGTGAAATCTATTTTCCACCACCACCTTACTTGGATGGGTATAATGGTGTAAATAATAACTATATATTATTATTTTAAAGTGATATTGATTCTGCAATAGTATACATACACTTCAATACAGTCCCACGATCATGAGAACGATATCATCACTCGTGCGTACGTACGGAATACCGTCTCCACGACGCGATGAGATTCATTCTCCACTTTAACCATTCATGAATGATTATAATGTATATATAATAAGTAATCATGAAATATATGACATAATAATGATACTGAATTTATGTGTATATATATGTATGTCATCTACTTAATTCTGTTCAACTCAATAAGGAAACGAAAACAGCGTTCATGCGTACGTATGGCCTACCGTCTCCATGAATGGTGTATTTCTTTCCATTTACTGATTTATTATATATATGTATATTCTGAATATATATATATATATATATATAAATCATGTTTTATATTATGGAATTAATTAATCATGATCTAAGTAATCATATGAATAATTACAAGTCAAAACACAGACGACAAATGAAAGAATTTTACCCAAAACTCTCTTTAACATGGAATTTACAAAAGAACGGGTAATATAAAGTCATAAGTGAACCATATATGATATCATAACAATGAATATGATTCTGTAATAAGTCAATGACATTATATAAATCATTATACAGGAGGTTCGGACACTTACGAAGCAAATCAGACCTAAGGTAAGGGAAATATCACAATCTCATTTTTATCCGAGATTGTTTATACTTTGGTATTTACTGGGGTGTATTTTATCATCCACATGCATGTTTCCTCAATATGTAATATTATTTCCATCCACCTACAATTGTTTAAATCCAATTTTACCCTTCGGTGAGATTTTTAGTAAATGATATGAAAGGAATCTTTTGTCGTTTTTCATACGAGGTACTTTTTGACTTTTCCGACAAAAGTATGAGAAGAATGTTTTTTTAACTTATACGGCATGAATGGATTTTTAAAACATTATTTCCAAGAAGCTTCCTTTATAAGTTTTCATGTTTATTTTTAATCAACTTCTTTTAGTTTAGAATTGTACAACATGTTAAGAAAGGAAAAGTGTTTTTGAAGCATAAAGGATATTTTCCTCAAAAATGGAGTTCAAATGTTGTATCAAAATTATTTTCCATCTAAGATAATAAAGGGTTCTGTTTCTGTCCCTATTATTACATTGATTTGATTGTGTTGTGATGGAATTATATTTTTATGAATCCCTTTATCTTATATGAATTTATTTATGATGTCACGATGTTTAAGATTCCCATTTTTATTACATGGGTTATGCTATGATGTATGTTTTATGATTTTGTGGAACACATAAGAATGGTATCATTATGAGATGGGTGGGACCTATATCTCCCTCCAATGCATTGGGTAATGATTTTATATCTCATGAGATAGACATGGATGGAATGGTAGGTTATACCGGTTCAGTGAAACAAGACTGAAACGAGGGTGACTCGGTTCAGAAAGGGACTTTGTCCACTAAGAGAGTCTTGGAAATGAGTCTTGACTAATAAGAAATTATTCTCTATGATTATGTGTGTATGCCACAAAGTTTCATGATTTAAGTTATGATTATTGGGATTTCATTTCACTACTATGATTTATCCCATGTTATGAAATTATGCTCTCTTTTACAGGTTAAGATTTCCAAAATGTTATGTTCTTATGAATATGATGTGATTGATATTTATTTTGTTTACCCTTACTGAGCATTTGAGCTCACCCTTTTATGTTTTCTTTTCCACAGGATATAAAGAATGGTTTTAGGTAAAAAAAGGGATGATCTTTATGGGAGATGTTGAAGATCTTTCACCACGATTAGAAGATTATATTCCGAGTTTTCAAAGACACTAAACTATTACGATCCTTGTGTGTGTTTTTTTGTTATGTACTAAGTATTCCGCAAAATTAATGTAATGTACATGTACGTTAAGCTTCGAGACTCTACAGTTGGTATCAGAGGAAAGGTTTAGTCCACCTTTGGAAACTAGGATGCGAAAATGTTAGTGAGATCCCTAGAGATATTTCTAAGGTATGTCTAGGGATGTCCATAAGGATAAGTATACATATAGGATATAGTCCTAGAACTATGGTTATGATATTAGATTAAACCAAAGATGTTAGATATTGAAGTTACTCCCCCTTTATTATGACTTTTTCATCTCACACTATTCTTTTTGGGTTTTAGAAAATGGCTAGAAACAAGATGATTAACGATAATGGAGGATATGATGGACAATGGAATGATGAGAAACCAAATGAAATGGGATTTGGAAGTCAAAACATCATTATTATGCTGAATCAGCAGTCTCATAATATGATCAATAAAGTAAAATTTGGTATGATTCCTGACTCGGATAATAAGAGAAAGATGGAGTTTCATGATGATCATAGAGGAATGAAAGTTCAATTTCCCCTATGTAAATCATGTGGGAAGAGGCATCGTGGAGAATGTTTCAAAGGAACTAGAAGATTCTTTGGGTGTGGAAAAGAAGGACACAAAGCCAGTAATTGAAAAGGAAAAGGTTCAGTTAACACCATGGACAAGGATAATGGTATTGCTACGACTTCAACAATGGTTAGATGTTTTAAATGTGGAATGTACGGGAATGATGCAAACCAATTCCCTAATGGAAAATCTCATGAAGTGAATAAGCATGGTCAAATGGGTAGTATTTATGTGGATGATGATGAGGAGACTACAAATGATATATGAGCTGAAAGAAGTGTTGAAGCTTAGTCGGTTGTTTTAGAAGGTAGTGGAATGAATGTATGTTTATCGAGAGTTATGTTGTATAGTTATTGGTACTACAGAATAAAGAATCATCTAAGGATTATTACACTATTGTTTTTCCAAAAATTATATGAAAGTATATGTTGAATGGTACCAGTAAATATGCAATGTTATTCAGATACTTTTTTAAAGTAGATGATATGCGCATAATGAAGGAATAAGAAGATAATGAGATGTTTGATTGTATTCATGAGCTCATAATTTATATAAGGACTAAGTGATATCATGGTTTGAGTATATAGAATTTTGAAAATTTTGGTATGTGGAAAGTGTTGACATTTAACTGCATTCATGTTTTCACTAAGTTTCAATGGGTATTCATTCTTCAAGAGAATACATGATTAAGGTATTCACATGTTTGTAATTTGACCATCAAGATATATCTTATGATATATGGGGGATAAATGATGGCATTCACGTGATTGTTCTGTGACATTCCTAGTAATCATTTTCTCTATACTATGATCTTGGACCGAAGTATTTTAGATAAGCCTAAAGATTAGAATGGATTATGTTGGACATAAGTTAGGATAAAACGTTTTTTTATGGGATGTTATAGTAATATAGCTTTAGAAAAAGGACAACCTACAGGACGGGCGACATCCCATCGCGTCGGACAAGGCTGTGGGAATCGAACCCATAACCGAAGTGCGACTGGCCTTTATCGCCTACCACTGGCCTATAGGAAGTCCCTGGTTAGTAGAAACTAGTTTTATTTTATTAAGCGGTATGATATATGAAGTATAAGTTCATTTTTGGAACCATATACGATTAACCATAAGATGGACTTATAACTTTTTCTAACCTTTTGTTTGAAAGAGATGGAATGACCCATCATTCTATCACGTGATCTGCTAACACATCACGAATGACAAATTCAACTTCATTTATTTAAGATATGAAGTGGAAATTGTCCAAAGAACGACAAACGATGAGACTATACCAAAATCACGAAAGTATTTCTTCTAATTCCAATTTCATCAACTTTAGGGAAATGATCTTGAAAACCAAAAATGTTGTCTTACGGCTCTTATATCTGATGAATCAGATGGTACCTTAGATCATCACAAATTTATGGATTTGTGATTGCTAGCTTTTCCATAGCTATGTTCTCTACCACTCTCCATCAGAACAGGATGGTTAGATTTCTTTTCCATATCCATATTTTCACCTATGTGGAAACCCAGTGATTAGTTTATTTGGGTAAACTTTACGTTTCATACTTTTGTTTTTAAATATTGGTTTTGGTATTCCTTTTTACAATGTGGGTTTCGAATAAAGAAACTTTCGAATAGTAAACCATTTATAACTCCGACGAATTCCGAGGGCGAAATTCATTTTAAGGGAGGTAGAATGTAACACCCCGAGATTTTATGAAAAATATTCTTTTTAATTTCATTAATGTCTTGTGTTGTACTCTATACCAAAAGGATCTTGCACAACACGCATCCTTTACTTGCCTTTCATTACACACAATCGTGACCTTCCTTGATAGCGTGTGTAGTACGCAATACCGAGTTTCACTAAACAACGATATGCTATTAAAATATTATTAAAACTACCCATTATGAATAGTAATAACCACATTTTGAAATTTTTTAAATTTTATTTTTCAAAATGGATTTCAATTTTGGATTCATAATATCGAAATTAGCTTAGGGTGAAATTTTGGTAATTTTTGGATAACTTTCATATTTTGATGAATAGTGGAAATTACTAAATTTTAATCAAGTACAACTTTTTCAATCGAAATAATTAATAGTGATAAATTATTAATTTTATTGGTTTTAAAGTATATTTAGAATATATTTTTACAAATTAATACAATGATGCTCATTTGATGTAATTTCACATTTAAACCACTTATAAACAAGTTTCAATCTTTTGATAGTTATTGTCTCTTAAAAACACGCTATTTGTTTTGACGACGGGAATTAATTTTTAAATTAGTTAATGAAACTGATATGTTTTAAATTTGGTAAAATAGACATCCTTTTTGAGTTCATAATATCAAATATATCTTAGACCTAATTTTTGGTATTTTTCTGTAAACTTTCAATTTTTGATGAATAGTGAAACCACTAAGTGGTAGTTAAAAAAACTGAATTGTTCATAAAACTTAATTTTACCGCTTCTGTGAGTATAATTTCAAAAATCCTAGAGACACTGTTGATGTTAGTAAGTAAAATGTGGTTCAATGAGATGAAAATAATTTTTTGGTGAATAGTAACTTTTTACCTTTTTTACCACGGTTAAAAGTAAATAGGGTAATTAAGGGTAGAAATGATATTATTATTACCCTAACACATGTCCTAATTCTATTGGAAAATTTTAATTCGACCAAAAACAAACTTAGGAATAAAATATGACCATTTAGGCCCACTTGGATTAGATGAGGACATTTATTATTAATTTTTTTAAAGAAGGGTTAAAAGAGTTAAACTCAATGTTTATTTACTAAAACATTTTTAATATGGGGTTATACATAAGATAAATTCGACTATAAATATTCATTAGAAATCTAAATTGAATTCCTACATAATGGTATTTTATTTGTAATTTTGAGACATTAAATAAACTAATTTATTTATGACACAACGATGATGAAGTAATTATCTTATTAATGAAATATTGACATAATTGATGTTATAAATACCCAAATAAATATAATTTGAGACTTTATATGAATTACACTAATTTTCTAGCTTAAAATGACATGTTATTATTTATTTAATTTACTTTTTTTTAACTTATCATTCTGTTATGATTTTCAAAAAAATAAATTACAAAATAGTGTCAAAATTGACATAAAATAGTTTTTAAAACAAATATTATATTATTAATTGTTATTTTATTCCTAAAAATCTAAGGGTCTGACAAATTACTTATATAAGGTTATATATATTAATAATAAACAACTTGGGGTTCTTTTGTCTTCTTATAGTAAGTTTATTAACCATATAGTGTAAGAACACAAGAAGACACGGTAAAAGTAAAATTATTTAACTTAATGTTAAATCTAAATGATAAGGTTAAAATAGGATCCTAAACTTGTATAAATTATATTGGATGAGATTATTTCGACCCTTCCACACATTATACTCTAAATAAATCAATTTGGAGCTATTTAAAACCGAAATTGACTCTATAATAAAATAATATGTTTAGTTTTTCCAAAGGAGCCCCTCTCCTCCCTTATAAAAGGGCACCTCCTCCCTCTCTTCCTCACACAACTTTGAGCCTTCAAGATCGCCCAAACTATGCCAAATTCTCTTCTCCACTTCCCTAGCAACATCCTGAAGGTTCTGGTCTTCCTCAAAGACCAATTATGGTACCCTAAGTGGAGGTCTCAAAGAGGCGCTTCAAAGAAGAGGTAATTTCTGTTACCGATTCTTTCAACTTTATTTATTCTTCCACTTCTTCTTCTTAGGTTGTTTCATTATGAAGTAATAACATCAGTATCACTAATATACTGATATGTTATTATAAGTATGAAACAATCCTATTTCACCATCTATCCATCCTACGAAAAACGAAATCACCGCGCGTGGGTACGTATGGAATACCGTCTCCACGCTGTGGTGAAATATATTTACCACCACCACCTTACTTGGATGGGTATAATGGTCTAAATAATAACTATATATTATTATTTTAAAGTGATATTGATTCTGAAATAGTATACATACACTCCAATACAGTCCCACGATCATGAGAACGATATCATCGCTCGTGCGTGCGTACGGACTACCGTCTCCACGACGCGATGAGATTCATTCTCCACATAAACCATTCATGAATGATTATAAAGTATATATAATAAGTAATCATGAAATATATGACATAATATTTATACTGAATTTTTGTTTATATATATGTATGTCATCTACTTAATTCCGTTCAACTCAATATTGAATCGAAAACAGCATTCATGCGTACGTACGGCCTACCGTCTCCATGAACGGTGTATTTCTTTCCATTTACTGATCTATTATATATATGTATATTCTGAATATATATATATATATAAATCATGTTTTATATTCTGGAATTAAGTAATCATGATCTAAGTAATCATATGAATAATTACAAGTCAAAACACGGACGACAAATGAAACAATTTTACCCAAAACGCTCTTAAACATGGAATTTACAAAAGAGAGGGTAATATAAAGTCATAAGTGAACCATATATGATATCATAACAATGAATATGATTCTGTAATAAGTAAATTACCTTATTTAAATCATTATACAGGAGGTTCGGAAACTTACGAAGCAAATCGGACCTAAGGTAAGGGAAATATCACAATCTCATTTTTATCCGAGATTGTTTATACTTTGGTATTTACTGGGGTGTATTTTATCATCCAAATCAATGTTTCCTCAATATGTAATATTATTTACATCCACCTAAAATTGTTTAAATCCAATTTTACCCTTCGGTGAGTTTTTTAGTAAAATATATGAAAGGAATCTTTTGTCGTTTTTCATACGAGGTACTTTTTGACTTTTCCAACAAAAGTACGAGAAGAATGTTTTTTTAACTTATACGGCATGAATGGATTTTTAAAACATTATTTCCAAGAAGCATCATTTATAAGTTTTCATTTTTATTTTTAATCAACTTCTTTTAGTTTAGAATTGTATGGCATGTTAAGAAAGGAAAAGTGTTTTTGAAGCATACAGGATATTTTCCTCAAGAATGGAGTTTAAATGTTTTATCAAAATTATTTTCCATCTAAGATAATAAAGGGTTCTGTTTCTATCCCTATTATTACATTGATTTGATTATGTTTTGATGGAATTATATTTTTATGAATCCCTTTATCTTATATGAATTGTTTTATGATGTCACGATGTTTAAGATTCCCATTTTTATTACATGGGTTATGCTATGATGTATGGTTTATGATTTTGTGGCACACATAAGAATGGTATCATTATGATATGGGTGGGACCTATATCTCCCTTCAATGCATTGGGTAAGGATTTTATATCTCATGAGATTGACATGGCTGGAATGGTAGGTTATACCGGTTCAGTGAAACAGGACTGAAATAAGGGTGACTCGGTTCAGAAAGGGACTTTGTCTACTAAGATAGTCTTGGCAATGAGTCTTGACTAATAATAAATGATTCTCTATGATTATGTGTGTATGCCACAAAGCTTCATGTTTTAATTTATGATTATTGGGATTTCATTTCACTACTATTATTTATCCAACGTTATGAAATTATGCTCTCTTTTGCAGGTTAAGATTTCCAAAATGTTATGTTCTTATGAATATGATGTGATTGATATTTATTTTGTTTACCCTTACTGAGAATTTTTTATCACCCTTTTATGTTTTCCTTTCCCCAGGATATAAATAAAGGTTTTAGGTAAAAAAAAGAGAAGATCTTTATGGGAGATTTTGACGATCTTTCACCACGATTAAAAGATTATATTATGAGTTTCCAAAGACACTAAACTATTACGATCCTTGTGTGTGTGTTTTTGTTATGTACTACGTATTCTGAAAAAGTAATGTAATGTCCATGTACGTTAAGCTTCGGGTCTCTACACACAAACATCACCTGATGTTTAAATTGTTAATTCAAAAAATGTTTATCCACATAATGCATTGAAAATACATAAACACAAAACATTAGAAAGTCTATAATGAAATTAGCAAATAATTGATCACTAAAATCTGAAAAATTTATCTATTGATGTAACATTTCAAACACGGGAATACCCTCACAGTATATTCTTAAAAAATATGATAATAATATTAAATAATATTAATTTTTTTAAAACACGAATTATTATATATTCCAAATATTACAAGATATATTACTTATATCGAAGAAGTTTTAGTCTTCATACATGATGACATAGACCCTTTTTCAACAAATAATTACTAGGGTCTATGTTCATTGATACTATCAAATTTAATTTATCCAAAACAATCATATCATTATCCAAGATAAAATTGTTTTTCTATATATTGGAAATATTTTTGGTTTCATTCCCTCAATGAAAAAATAAAATTTCCATTAAATAACTTTTTTTTATATCTTCATAACCATTCAAAATATCAATAATGAAAATTTATACTGAAAATACATATATATTTTATGATTTATATAACATAATATTTCATTAAAAATTATAAATAATTCATTCATCCATATTTATTATTAATTCATTACTATTATTTCATAAACTTATTCATGATACGTGAATCATGTCTTATAGATATTCAACATAGATATAGTCAAGCTTCTTACATTTAGTGTAAAAAATACCTGAAGAACATCACATACATTTCCCATATCATTTGGATCCCCTTTATCATCAGTACTATAACAAATAATCGTAGACCTTATTGATTCTATTTATGATATTTAGAATTGATTTTCCTCATGAACTAATTTTCCACATATGAATAATATAATTATATGCTATTTGATTCTAGTTTTTTATACTACTCAAAACAAGAAAGCATAGGGTGATGATCAATTATTATAGAATAAAACAACATAATAGTGAAAACAATTACTCATAAAATTTCTAAATAATGAATCCTACATCACTAACATGTGACACCATAAGATTATAATATGTTATTTATAGTTATATCCTATTAAAATCCTACATTATTATTCATGAGGTCTGTGTTAATTCACAAAGCATATCACCCATGTGTGTAAAATTAGGTGTGCATCAAGGCCCATTGATATGTACCATGTTATGTCGAGTCTAGACCAATGAACACTTTTAGTGTTATTAACCTTAGTTATATCATTTCTTGAGAAACATCCAAATATAATATCTAGATGAGGATGTATTTATAGGAAACCACTCTCCCAACAAATTACTAAAATTTTAGGAAATTTAAATAATATTTTAATATTCATTATACATATCCTTAGACATATTCATAGGGTTTGAAATAATTTTTTATCATCCAAGATTACAAATGGTAAATAAATTTATCTCTAATAAAAACAATAACTTCCCTAAATTTTCATGTATTAAATTTGGTCACTTTTTAAGAATACTTACAACCTTACAGAATCAGATTCCCAATGATTCAATTAGATTATTATAATTATAAACGTGAAAAAAATTCTTTGTTACATGAGTGAGAAAAATTATCTCCCATTTAGTTCTCCAATATTAGAAAACTTATTAGAAATATCATACATAAAAAAATATCTGCATATACAAGAAAAGGAAAAAAATTTGGGTGATCAATGATGCTTAATAACGGTAAACATCAGAGAGATATTAGTAAAAATATGATTATAAGGGTATATGAACATGATCATAAAAATATATGATCTTTCCCTATATACCAAAGATCAAAAATATTCTATTTTAATAATTACTAATTAATAAGTGAGAAAATACAATTATCGATGATGGAATAAGTCAAAGAACTCATTATATAGACATAAACATAGAAAACTCTAGTTCAAGGATACCTTCCAAGACCAAAAAATATGTTAGGATTAGGATAACAACCTATGTAACAACATTTAGATAATATTACCTTCCCTGTAAAAGATTTTTATTGAGATTTAGGTTCTATCCAATATAACCTCATGTTTTTGGATGTGAATCCATTATGTTAACCCTCTAGTTTTAGGCTCAGGATTCCCTCTTCATTCAGGCTAGGGGTGTCATCTTACAAACCCTCTTGTCTCATGTTTGGGATTCCATCATGTGTAACATCTTAGATTTTTATTAATATTCCTTCTTTTCTATCAAAGGATACCATATCATGTACCCACTTCAGCTCATATAACATTTATCCCTACTCGATTCATTAATGGTATATATTGGTCCAACCCATCACATAATATAATCATACATACTTGTGACCGAATAAATCATAATCTTTTTCATAACAAGACCCCTGAAAAAAATAATGGATTTATAAACATTAAATAATATCCCTTGAAATGAAATGGGTATCATTAATATTTAATAACTTAATAACATATGGAAAATATATAGGTTTTATAATCATTTAATTAAATCATAACATGGTAATAGATGTCATATTCAAAATAATATAACTCATGGATGTCAAATGGGTCTTATAAGAATCATTACATCAAAAAAATAAACTATTCAAGAAGGTATATGAATGGAACCATTGAACTCCATTTCAAAATTGAATGTTTAACATCTATGGATGCCATAATAGATAAAAAATAATTTTGAAATATATTTTAAAAATTCTTCCTCAGAAAAATATAATTCATTATACTAATATATATTACTAAAAAATAAATCTTATAAAAAAGTATTTTCAAATAAAATAGTTGAAATAATATTAAAAATCATGAAGTTATTAGGAATACCTTTTTATTAAATACTAATTAATGAATCGTGAAATATTTTTGAAAACCTTTTTCTTTTAATTTTCATTGAAAATATATAAATTATATTTAGAAATCATTTTGAAAATATTTTTCTCTGAAAATTTATCATATATTCATTAATTTATTTTGGAATTTTTATGTTCAAAATTCAGTGAAGACATATGAAATTATATTTGGAATCATTTAAGCACATTTGTTTTAAATTAGAATTTTGAAATAATATAAAGAAACATTTGAAAATCATTTAAAAAATTTAAAATAGATATTATTTAAAAACATTTTTCATTGAAAACAAAAATAAAACCCATGAGTTTTCATTATATTAAGAATGAAACTTATTTTTTTAATATAAAAAATTTAAATCTTATAAAAATTGCTTCAGGATGATGATGGTCTTGATACTGATTAAAAATTTACATGTGGAACTTTCTTTTTTAAATATAAAATGATTAAAAATGTGCTTTATCCAGAAAAGATGCTGAAGTATTATTTTTTTTAAAAATAATTGTCAATAAAAAATTAAAAAAATGTGAGAATATTTATTTTAAATGTCATTATATAATAGTATAATATATTTGGAATCAATTTTATAAAACCTTATGTTAATGGAAGAAATATTTATGACCAAAGAGAGAGGTATGTTCACAATCCCTTAAAAATTCTTTTTAGATTATCTTATGTACAAAATTATGTAAAAATGGTAACATTATAGCGAAATAACATGAATAACCATAAGGTAATTATACTAGTGAAAATTATTTTTAAATGGATCATAAAAATTCATCAAAGTGAGCATATTCCTAAAAAATGTTGACAAATGGTGAGAGTGTAGCTATTAATATTTCCCAATTTAGTAACATTGAATCATGACACAATGTGAATAATAAAATTACACTAATAATAACATATAATTATAATAATTTGATGAATTACATAACATTTATAATGTATTATATACAACATATGAAAAAATATAATTACATAACATGAATTGTGTCTCAAAAAAGAAAAATTTGGAAACAAACAACGTCACAGATTTGGTAAATTATGAAGATAAAAAAATGAAAGGATTATCATATTATGTAAATTTAAATACTTATAAATTTATTAATAAGTGTAATAAAATACATCTATGGTATGTTTGAACACCAAACAAAATAAATGATTGTTGAATAAAACATGAATGTTATGAAAAACAATTCTGATAAATTTTCATTACCTAAGGACATGAATCTATTCAAACTAATAAATAGATATTTTATAAAAAATATAATAATATTATTAATATTTTAATTTATCCTTTTATTATATATAATACCTTATAAGGTTTTAATTTTACATTATATTACAATCTTATTAAAAATTCCAATTTAATGTTTCCCATCAGGTAATATTATATATTATTCACATGGGTCTTAATTTATTATATTTTGTTGTCCTCATAATTATATCATGAATTTCATAGTGTATACCATGATATAAATATCATGTATATTATGTATGTATTTATTTATAATATTCTATTTAATATAAAATTATGAATCAGAATACACCATTCATTCATACGGTAGGTCGTGCATACACATGATCATTATCTCCATATTTCATTTCTATTTTTAAAGAATAAAATAAAATTAAATATATTTATATATTTAATATCATAAATTTATAAATAATAATTCTTATATATAGTATAATTTCACTAAACCCACCATAATAAATTTTATTTAGTGTGTGAACGAATCACTTCTCTTTGAGGACGAGACAATCCATACATCAACAAAAAAAATTATCACAATTAAAGAAAATTTAAATATTGAATTTTGGTTTTATATAAAATAATAAATAATTATAAATAAATTATAACTATCATATATATCATATAAAAGTTTATTTCCCATCATAATTCTCATCCATGATTGGTGGTAATGGTAAAATTAACATTATCGTTTTATAAGCCGAGACTATGACATAAAGATGAAATGTATGTTCATTTACTATTAGAGAGAATTGGTTGTATGTTTATTCCTAAAACATAGAAAAACATATAATTATATTTATTAAAATTATGTTATTATATGAGAATTTAATAAGTATAATTTAGGTGGAGGAGGAATAGTATAATTCGAAGGAGATTGATGAATGATTTTACATCTTATTTGAGTAACATATTTTTATTTATGCCCAATGGATTCATTAGATTAATTTCATAAAAAATTTAATATTTAAGGATGAGGTGAAGGATGTTTTTTAATTAAATGACCATATAATTTCCCACCAAATGTTTTTTGAAAGGAATGAATATGGTGTAGATGTGTTCACCTTTTATGGGGAATGTAGTGGCCATACATGTAATTTTTTATAACATGTTAGGTGTAACAACGTTTGTAACTGTCAAAAACTCATAAAAAACCAACAAAACCGAATAATGGAAGGTTTAGGACCAATATAAGGCCATTAAATGGTGTTTGGAGATGTATATAAACCATTTAGGCCATTGTCATTAAGTTTCATTCCCCTGATAATATTTATTTTACAGGAACCATTGTAATTGATCTTAATAACATTAAATAATAATTTTGGTAAAAATATAAATTTATACTATTAGTATATAAATTTCATATATATTAAAACATTGTAATTTCATTAATAATAATTTAATTCACAGAAATAAAAAAATTATGTTTAATGGAAATCTCTGATTTTTGGTGATAAATTGGGTTTTCCAAATTAGAACATTCACAATTCCATTAATATTATATATTTGAATTCAGTTTAAAAATTATTACAATACCATAAAATGGAATCAAATATTTATAACCTATCTAATTTTACTTTAAAATAATAGATATTAAAAGACAAATATATAAATATATTATTTCAAAAAGTAGTTTACATTAAAATTCTGAATTTTTCACTATTTGTCGAAAAAAGGTGTTTCATAGAAAAATACTAAACATTCAACCTAATATTTTTGACATTATGTATCCCAAAATAGAGGTAACATTATCATACTAAATTAATAAATTTTTATAAATTAATTATATTATTTTTCACACAAGTACATAAAAAAGATGTTCTTCTAGGAAAATAATATTTTTAAACATATAAAGTCATTATCAAAACATTTACATCTAACTTTAAATATGTATTATTTATCAAAAAAATAATAAATAACATTTAGAAATTCATTATTACTATTAAAATTTCAATTTTTAATGGCTATGTTATAATTATCTTTTTTAAATAATAATAAAAATAATTTAACAATTTTTAGAAACATAGTGTTTTAAGTAATGAATTCCAATAACGTTTTGCATGTAGTGAAAGAAAATAACTTGGTATTGTATAATAATTTATTGAAATACTGTAGAACATGAGGAAAGACTATCTTGGATTATTCATATAATGAAACCTAAATTCGTTGTTTCATTTAATAAAAATATCAACAAGATTAAATAAATTCAAAAAAATATATTTCAAAAAAATTCATAGTCTTAAATAAAATACAATCAATGTTTCCCCAAAATATAATCACATTTAGTACTCATCATAGAATTACCAAAAATAAATCTTCTCATTCATAACCCAAGGATATGAATCATGATAAATTAATTTTTAAGAATCTCAATATTTTAAATCATATGGAGACATAAGTCTAACATGAACAGAAATGTATGACAAGACAAGAATAAAATTTGAAAATAATGAAATGAAAAATATCATAATCATGAGTCCTTATGTAATTAATGGTGGCTCAGAAGAAAATAATCACATGTTAATCATATAACCTAATCCATGAGAGTATAAAATTTTCATTAGACATAGATTTGTGGAATACACTTAAGAATTGAAAATCATTTCCAAATCTGTGAAGGACTAGTATGAAGATAATCATAGAGGATAGTGTAAATTACAGAACATTATTGTCATGGAACGACCCAATGGGGATCTATCCACAACTCCCCATGCCTGCCTCTAATAGGATAATAAGGAGAAATGTGTGTTGTGTAGGCTTTCACACCCAAGGGAGGCCTTATCCTAAGGTACTTATATGGACACACCAACTAATAACTCCTTTAAATAGTGTAGATATATATAGATAAAATGAATGAAAAATCATTAATACATCAATACCTAACCATAATACAACAGTAGTTACCATCTTCCTCTGTTTTTTATTTCATATAATTTAATTTTATAATCCCATGTATAGGATAGATATCACATCAACAGCCTAACCAAATATGATCATTCAAGTGATTCCTTTGTTAGAAAATAGTGATTTTTAATATTCCTAATATACAACCCAATTTTTTTTTATATAAATTTATTTTTTTTTGATATGAAACAAGATAGGCATAAAATTCCAAAAGATACACATAAGTCTTAACTGATTAGTCTGCTAAGCATCATAAAATATCTCCATATACTAAAAAGCCATTTCTGTTGTCTTATAAATTACACCTCACTTGTTCAATTTAAATTAATTCATACAAAATATTAACGTAAGAGAGGTTAATACACATTTAGTAATGACATAAAATTAAGGTATATTGTGGAAACTATGGGATAAATGAAGAAAAAATGTGTGTTCTGTTCTAGGAAAAATTATATCAACAAATATATCCTCAATAAAATTAAAATAGTATTTGTTTAGAAATATGGTAAATAATATTTATTATATGATATGATTGGAATACATTTCATAGGTGTTAGTAATGAAATATTCACAGAAATGAATATTCAATAATAGTTTTAGAATCCTCGATAGAGTTGGGAGTAAAAAAGATAAATGTGAAATTAATCAGGGTATAATATCCATTAATATATAAATAAATATTAGGTGGGAAATTAAATAATTAAATATATATTACTAAAGACAAAAATTATTATAAAAATAAAAATAAGAGAAAAAAATTATTTCCATCTTTTTCTAACATAATTTTTTCCTTTTATTTAAATGGGTTTAATGACTTTTGGTTTTCAAGAATTATTCCACCTATAAATATCTCCTAGATAAATGAAAAATAATAAGTGTATATAAATTGAAACAAATGAAATATGTAACCACACATTGAATGATAAATTTTTCACACTATCCTTCAATAGATCATAAGATATGTAAGATAGAGATCATGTATATAAATTAAATGTAATTTATGAAAAACAATGATATGGAATATGGGCCTCCATTTTAATGATTTTGATTCTATTTTATAACATTATAAATCTTGATATTGGAATTTGGATTCATGAATAATTTATTAGAATGACTACACCAACATTGGATAAAAAATTTGTCCAATGAGTTTTAACATTTTGAATGTTGTTAGATGGAATGGTGTAGAAATTGAATAGTAAAGAGTACTAGATCATATATTTATAAATATGAGTAAAATATAGTTACAATTTACATATGAATAATATTTCTAATAAAATAAAATTAAAATATAATCACACAATTGAGAATAAAAAAAATGAAAAATGGTTTGCCTCACATTAAGTGATAACCAGGACAATGACATCCATATTGATGGACTATAATATTAGTAAATATCATCAATCGCCATATATTTATTCTTTGTCCAACATGTAAAATTAGTCATTCCATCGAGATATCATGTTTTCCTTGAAGGATTTACCACCTCATGGGGGAACCATACATGAACCTAGAGCAGAATTAATTTCATCACATTCATCGTGGTGGTGGTGGATTATAAGAATGGTTGTAAATTTATAGATCCTCAAGCTTGAAATTGAAAGGAACCAAATTATTAGTCACTTATATAAAAATAAAAAATGGTAAATGTTAACATGCATCGATGACCATTGAAGAGGTAGAAGAGCTAGACATATCTACTGTAAATTATAATTACTGGAATAATAAGCCATGTAATAAGAATAAAAATAGTATCCCACACACATATATATAGGTGAAATGATACACCACTGAAAGGGAATATTGATACTAAAAAATTGATCCCCCGCATGAAGCCTAAAAACGGGGAGTGGATTAGGCTACATAAAGAGTAATCACAAATTAAATGTAGATCATTTACATTCATCTCCCAAAATGACGATGAATGACACATGTCTTCCTATTCAATATCTTTATTAGAATACTTTTCTAGCAAATAAAATGAAATACTTGGTTCCTTTGAGCTGGGGGATCCAATGTTTATTGTGGTGTTACAGTGCTTGAAGCAATCTCAGTTGTGGGTGTATGTAAGGTATTGATTCATATTGTGTATGTGATTCTCATAGGTAGATCAATTAATCGAAGCATAGTGAATGAGGAGTGTTACATTCCATTTTACCTTCGTTCTTACTCTACCAGAATGTCATGATGGGGTGAATGATTTTTCATCTAAAATGGAATGTCATCTAGCGTGGATGTTGGGGATAGATAGGATGATTATGAAGGGATGAAAGAGGATAGTGGTGTTTAATAAGCTTCAAAGGATGATGGTTGTGTAGGGGTAGTGAAATTAGATGTCACTGCAAATGAGAGTTCATGTTATGGATATCCGATGTAGATTCTCCAAAATGAAATGAATTATTTCCCAATGATTTGTTAGATATGATCGGGTGGGTTGAGTTGTACGGTATATGAAATGAAAATATTTTCACACTATCATAATATAATATTCTTTTACAATTAAATTATAATATTTCAGTGTTATTTTCCTAGAAAAAAATACTCTTTATATTTTTTAAGTATATTATTATATGAAAATAAAAAAGTTAATTTAACTAATATTCTAGTAAATGAATATAAATATAATTTTAAAATAAATTTTTAGATATTTCAACATCCAAAAATGATTTACTTGTTTTAATAAGAAATATTCTAGTTATTACATCCACCTATTTTCCATAGATTTTTTATGATTTCCTTGAGTCATATTTATTTTTCAAGTATAAATCAAGTAATAAAGAAATGGAAGTAGAGGTATACTGATTTTTGATGAAAATAATATCTTAATATATTAATATTCATGTCTGGAAGATATAAATTATATATGATGATGCATCATTATAATATAGTACTAGATGACAGTGGATCATGTAACACCCAGAGAGTTTTTGAATTGTTTTTTTCATATTATTTTACCATTTATGATATGTTGTGTTTCACATAAATTAATAGATTATTTTATATTAAAACACAATATTTAGGTTTTCTTATATGAAAACCAAGTTAATAATGAACATCATATAAAATTAATTATGTTTTACTACATGGAACATTGAGGTTGTCTTGACACATGGTGTACATATAACACAACACCACCAAGGCGTATGTAACATGAAACACATACTTGGTGTACGATACATGTAACACTTAGATTCTACAAAGTTTATTTTTATTAATAAAATAATTTAACTACTATAATTATAATCTAGTAATGGAACATATTAATATTAACATTGATAACTAATTTTCAAATATTATTATATAATGGATTTATATAAATAAAACATATTTATGTTTAAAGATATAATTTTTTGTAATGTATTCATATGTTTAAAAATAATATTTTCTCAAACAAGGAAATTTTAATGTCATTATATGAAAATAATAAAATTAATATTATACTCAATTATTAATTTAATTTTAAAAAATAAACATGATATTATCTTAAGGATAATATTTGATATTTTTCTGAGAAACACCATTTTTGACTAAATCGTGATGAATACTATATTGTAGTTGAATACATATTTTTAATATATTATTTATAAGTATAAATTATAGTTGAAATTATATTAAATGTATAATTATTTTATTTATTATCAATGAATACATTTAATTCCATTAGAATCAATTTCACATTGAATATTTATCAATAAACCGAGAATAAGTTTGGGTTTTTTTAATTTAAAATCCTTCCATATCAACCTGTTTGTGGGATTAATTTTAAACTCATTTATAAAAAATATTTTATTATAATTTGTAATATTGATTAATTTTCTATAATAAGAATAATTTTTAATTTATAATAAATTAAACATAGTTTTTTTATAAAATATTATCGAAATTAATTAAATGTAATTACATTAGTTAATGAGAAATTAAGCATATCTAATGAATTATCCTAAAATGTTACACCCAAAATGACATATAATATTTATAAAACACAATTTATTGAAATATTTCATCCATTTAACTTAAATTATTTAGTTGTTTTGGTTTGGTGTTGCTATGTCTTGGTGAAAATGTGGGAACACCCAACTTGAATAAAAAATGCTTGTGTGTCCTTTCACATACATATAAAAGTCCAAAAAATCCCCCTATTATTTAAAACTATCTAACCATGTAAGATCTGAAATTATCATCTAAATACAATATCTCTAGTTTCTATCTTACTCCATAAATTCTATGGTATTTATGAAAACAATATCTAGAAGTCTTTCTGCACAATTCAAAAGGAGTTACACAATTAAGAGGAAAATACTTCTCTACAAATACATTATTTTATTTTTTTCACTACCATCCAATATATTTATGCTATGGTTGAATGAATAATTATCCAAATTTTACTAGGATTTATAATTCAATTTTACTAAACTCCATATTTGGAAACATACATTTAATGGGTAATTAAAATATTGTTTTCATGTATGGTGAACTACAACCTCACAAAACGAGGGTTGTTCATATTTCCATACCACCTCTAATGGTGGAAATTATGATCGATTCTATTTTTATATATATTATATATTATTTATAGTATTTATCTAGTATTTTTTATTTATTATATATCACAAATCTATATACATTCCATTTTGTGTTAATAAACTAATTTTTATTGAAAATGTGTGTACTATTTCCACCTCATTGTCATGTGATTCATTCATACTCTACAAGGAATGAATTAATGATAGATTTGATGAATATATATTACATATATTTTATAATAAAGATTCTTTAATAATGATATATATATAGATATATATATATATTACATTCTTTCTATCGACATGACAATTTAATGAAAATAACATTCATGTGTGCCTATGGTTTACCACCTCCGTGAACGCTATATTTCATTTCATAATTCAATATACAATATATTATTTTATTAAATATATTCTAAATAAAAATTACATTTAAATCAATTTTATCATTTTTTAAATTGTGATATAAATATATGGGGAAAATATATAACAAACTACGACCCATGTGAAAAACATAGTGGATATCACCCAAAGTGAAAGCATGACATTGAATTGTCAAAAAGAATGAAATATTAATAGAATATCATACCATATATTGTATTATAACTAATAATAGGTTTTAGGATATATTTATAATATATTTATATTTATTATATATGATTTTTTAATGAATACAATTATAGTCTAGATATAAGGTAAGTGAATTTTATCTCACTTTTTATTTCCTTGTGATACATGCTTTATTAACCACCCAGTCATTTTGAGTGGGGTGTATACTACCCATGTATGTAATCAGTTGTTATAAAGGTTAAATTAAAATTTATTTAAATATCCATTCTAGGACCATAATTTCATGGGGTTTATGTTTTAAATGTTATCATATCGGTAATATAGTTTTATCTCAATGTTCAATCTTTGAGACTCTTGTTTTGTTATCCACCTAAATTAATTTTGAGGTCTATATAAATCTATTTTTTATGATATATCCTAAATCAAAATATTTTCATTATATTATATGATTAAATTAATTTTCGTTCATTACATGTAAATTATGATCCCATGTTACCTTGAGATAAGAGTTCATTGAAACAATTTTATCTCAATTAAAGAGTGCTTATGATTAGTCTTCATTAAATGAAGTATTATAACCCATATCTTAGAATAATTCATGAATTTATTTATCCTCTTGTAATTCATGTTATATTCATGCATTTCTACCATATTTTTATTCTTTGGTACATATGATATTTACAAATAATTTTTAATAAAGCTTGACTTTACTCTATCTTTGGTCGGAAATATTTGATCCTTCAAAACAATGTATTATAAAAACAGTTTCCATGAATATTATACTAATATACATTTATCATTAAGTAATATTTTTACGATTTTTTCTAATTTATTCAATGGAATATTTTTGTCACATTGCAAATAAGGAATTTTTCTAAACTTTTACCGTAAAAAACATATTTTTTACCTTATACGACATGTATGGATTTACCCGCCATCATTTCATGGAAGAATACTTTTAATTATTTAAAGGATTACTTTTAGGAAAATGTTTTTAAAAGTTATTTTTAATAACAGTTGTTTTTAAAATTCATTCAATCATATTTTATAAATTTTCAAGGAAAATTGTTTAGAAATTGTTTTCAACCCTTATTTATATTTTTTAAATGTATTTTCATGAAATGGGTTTGAAAACAGTTTCAAGATAATTTCATATGTTTTCATGTTAAAAAATTTAATACACATTAAATATCCATTTAAATGTTTTTAATTTGTTTTCAATGATTTTTTAATTGTTATTAATTTTATTTTATATGTTTTCAATGGAAAAGGGACTTAAAAATGATTCCAAGTATTCTGAATAAACATTCATGTTGTTTTCTATGAAAAATTTATTTCAAAGTTTTTAATTTATTAAAAATAAATTTTCAACGAAGAAATGATATTTTCTTCAGGTGTCATTTTAATACGATTTTTTCAAATTACATCCCAATATGATGACATTTGATGATGTTAATATTTTTATTATGGGGAATTATTTGTAGGATCCATTCATATTAACTCTATGAATGGGTCATTATTAATTTCATGGTCCTTATGAAACTGATTTTTCATTCATAGGTTATATATTTATGAAATATTTTTCTACTTCATGGGATATGATTGAGATGAAATGATTATGAAACATGTTATTTCTTTCATAGGTTTTGATATTTTTATATATTTATCATACACATCTCATTTAATGGGTTAAAATATGATTGTTTAGGATTTTGATGAAAATTTAAGTATATCTTCAATATGAGATGGGTGAGACCTATAACAACCTCCAATTCATTTGGTAAATATGTATATCTCATGATATTGAAATGTGTGGAACATGAATTGATCATGATTAAATATTAAAGGGTTATATTGAAAATTGTACTGGGATTAGTAATACAAGGCTAGTATAAGAAAGGAAAATTTTTATGAAATAGAGGGATTTGTTCATAACTGAATTCTTTTTAGTAAGACAAGGCTAGAATAACGAGTTACCACAGTTCAGCAACAAAAGTCTAGGATAGTGTGTGAACCCGATTTCGTAATGGAAATTGTTCACTAATATTTCATTGGATGTGATGCCTTGACTAATATGGAAATAATTGTTTAGAATTATGTGTATGCAAAAATTTTATGATTTAATCATATTTTATTCATTCATGGATTAAGATATTTTAATCCTTATGATTCATGTATAGTTAATTTAAATGATTTATGTCGTGGTTTAGGTATTTGATCATTGATAGGGATGTTTTGATCCTCTATTTTCATGATCATGATCTGATATTATTATTATCATGATTAGGATTACATTTCTCCCTCGATTACCATTACTGAGCAATTCGTCTCACCCTTTTGTATGTTCCCTCTCTCAATTTTGACGAAATATATTAATTTTTATGTGGATAAGAAATGTTCAAGTGTAAAATAAACTAGTGGTAGAAAATGTACATCGATTATGTACAATATTTTAGCATCCCATGTTTCCAAATGTAGAAGAAAAATAATATATTTTTGGTAATATTTGTATAATGATATAATTATTCCGAGCACGTTGTGTAATGTATATGTATGGAATGAGAGTGTCTCGATATTTTATATCAGATAAAAGGATTAGTTAGAATTTTAACTAGGATGTGATAACCATATAGAGAACCCTAAGGATATGTATAAGTATATGTCTATGGATATGAAAAAGAATATGAAAAGATCATGGATGTTTGTTAAATGATATAGTGAAATATTTGATAGAAATAAATCCCATTCTGGATACTACAAGTCGTTTTGGCTCTGTCACAAATGTACATAAGATTAATAACTCTGAAATGATGTTCCAAGGCAGACTCATGGTAATCTGGTACAAGAAAATGGGTCTTTCTACCCATATAGCATAAAACTCACATGGGATATGCCTTAGGAATTCCAATACTATTCATAAACTATTATGATGAATTTATACTCATTGTAGCTATTAATAACACATGAATATCCTATATTGTCATAATTTAGGATATGTGTCCTGATTTAGAGATCCTATATGAAATTATAGTGAAGACTGTGAGGTTTTCTACTATGATATGTAATGTTCAAATTATGGTTCTAATTATAATAAATTGTCGGAACTAGAAGGAACTAGATTAAAACTGAATGTAATGGGAGATTTTATAATAATAATACATGTGGGTGATAATTGGAGTGAAATATGTTGTGATCATGTATAATACATTTTCACTAAAAATGATTAACAAGGTGTACCTTAGCCAACTCTCAATCTCACCAAGTAATTGAATTAAAGAGTTATTTATGTTTTTGGGTAATGTTGACAATGAAATAATAAATATTATTTTTCTTTGTGTCGATAATATGGAAAGAATCGTCAAAGAAACTGTCATAGTGGGATAAGAAGATGTTTTAACTCTGGGAAAAATAGACACAAATCAAGTGACTATTAGTGGATAATTATGACTTAGGTTAATGAAATTGATGAGCATACTATCCTCCCTAAATTATGATCAATAATTACGTGTTTTATGTGTGGGATAAATTGTCATTATGAATCTCAATGTTCCAAGAGGTAAGCTCATAAAGTTGTTTGGCAATGTGGTACAAGTAATGGTTATATTTTTGAGTTTGATGAGAGTACAGATGAAATGCGAAAGGAAATAGGTATTTTATTGTAGGATGATGTATCCTAGTTAATATATTAATAATTATGTAGAGTAATTAAATTTTTATGTATTTTTTGACTGATTATATTATATAACTGATAAAATATATATGGAATGTTCATTTATTGTCTTTCTATTGGGATTTTCTATAACAGGTTGAAGGGTTATTATGTAATATAAAAGTGATATAATGACATGGTGATGTCCTTAAAAAAGAATTATTAAGGGTATGCTAACCATTAATATGTTACTCATGTCATGATAATGATTTTTGGATTATGATATGTGAGATATGAATAAATAAATTAGATGGTGATGATTAAATCGTAACATATTAATGACATGTTTACAAGTATTTATTTCATTCCTATAATAATATTACAACTTATTATATTTAAGGAATAAATATATTAATATGTGTAAAAAGGAGAAATGAATGTTTCGCAAATGGATTTATGGTAATTTATGTTGTAATAATATGTAAATGAGAATTTACCCTGAGGTTATTCTCATTTTTGGAATGTGACAATCAAGACATTAATTTTGGTATATGGGGGATCAATGTTAATCTAATTTCATGAAGATCATTATATAGTATTGGATTCTCCACTTTCATATGGGTTAAAATTATATCCATTAATTAATTTTTTATGTTAAAATTATAGGATGTATTTATGTATTAAGATTGTGTTAAAAAAATTTATAATATATTTAGTGATTAACATTATATCAAGGTTGTCTATATATTTCTGAAATTATATTAGAGTTTTTTTTGAAAAAGAAATCATTTACGATGGGTGAAAACCAATAAATTAGGATAATGTTGTGTGTATTGAACCCACGACAAAAATATGTTAAGGGTTTCATTCCTAAAACTAGCCTATGTGATGTCTTGGTTAATATATAATTATTTTTGATGAAAAAATAGATTTCATTTTTATGTTTAGAGATTAATTTATTATTAATATTATTATTTATTAATATTTATAGATAAATAGATATATATTTAATTATTTTCTTGGATATAATATATTTTAAAACTAAATATTCTTCATACAGGCATCAATGTTAATTTATGGAAATCCATTTATTGTAGTAGTTGATGAATTATAAATAATCAAAATAACAATAACTGAATGAAATTATGTTTATAGATATATATAATGTATGTATATTTCCTTATAATTTTGCTGAATAAAAAATTACTCAAATATAAGATAATGATAAAAAAAATGTTTAAATTCCATATTTTTATTGAACTGAGGGACATAAAAATTATCATAGAATTGTGAATTTTAGAACCTCAACATTTTTTGATCATTCACATGATTGTGAATGATGATGGTAATCACTCCATATAAATATTTTCACTTTTCCACCATGTCCAATCATCACTACCCACCTATGTCCTCCTATGTAGAAACCTAGTTATATATTACTCTAGGTAACCATTAGGGTTCAAATGTTCCCTTTTTATGGGATATTTCAATTTTTATCATGTCAGATTCTAGGAATGAATCATTCATGTATAGAAAATTTAAAAACCATACAAATTTTGATGGAAAATTTATGTTTATTAGTGGTATAATGTAACTACCACAGTTTTTCGTAATTCATTCTTTCTAAATTAATATAACTTCATTCACATTTTTCATTTCTTGTGACACTAAAAATAAATTATTTTATATTAATGCACTATTATTGGATATATTTATACAAAACTCCAACCCAATATTGCACTATGCACTACATACATTTTATATTGAATACATTGGAACTATGGATAGCTTCCATCTTGGTATACCAGACACACAACTCCGACATGGAAATCATGACACACGACACCAACTAAGAGTATGTTACATGTAACACTATGATTCTACAAATCATATTTTTATTCAAATAATTTAAAAATTGATAAAGTTATAATCTACCCATAAAAATTTAAATATGAATACTTGTTTCTTCTTATGAAATTTTTTTTTATACTACTAATATATAAATAAAACATGTTGATGATGAACTTTATAATTTTTGGAAAATTCGTTATATGATTAAAAATATATTTTTTCAAATGAACTCCTTTTAATGACCTTTTGAGATAAATAGAAAATTTAATTGTACACATATTTTAAATTTATATTTATAAAAATAATGATAATATTTCAATTTATAATGTCAAAATTATCTTAGGGTTAATGTTTTGAAATTCAATTTGAAACATCATTTTTTAATGACTAGTTAAAAATACATGCTTTTAATTCAAAATTTTTTTCATATATTTTATTTATTTGTATAAATAATATATTAAATTATTTTAAAAGACAGTTTTGATAATATTTAAATCAATTAATCCAATGTAAGAAATTGGAATCATTTTTTACTTGGAATTATGTATAAAATCATACAAAATTTTCAATGTTTTTACATTAAAAACATGAATTATCATCCCATCAGTGGGATTAATTTTAATTTTATTTATAAAAAATATTTGATTATAATTTTTAATAATTCGTTGTTTAATTTTAATAAAATAATTTCATGATTTATAATAATTTTATTATATTTTATTACAGATAATTTCAGTGAATGAAATTTAAATTATTTATATTAGAGAAAGTAAAATTGTGTTTCTCTATGGATTATACCATAAATTTAAGAAACAAACTGCCATATAACCCAGTATAACACCCATTTCTTATAAATTATTTGTCCTTCATGATTTTATTAAAAATTTTATTTTTTGAAAGACATTTTATTGGTACAACATGTGTTCAACTAGCTTATTTTCATAAATGACAACTGTGTCTTTTACCTTCCTTATAAAAGGCCACCACATATCCCTCTTCTTAAAACATCTCAAATCATATAGGTTTGTAAAAAATATACCCAATATGCATCCCAAAATTCCTCCCTTACTCCTTGAATCCTCCCATTGGGAATATATTAATCTAAATAAGTCTTTTGTAACAAACCTAAATGAGTTACACAATTAAGATGTCACACATTGTCTCAATGTCCTATCTTTAATTTTTTGTTCTACACCACCTACAATATCATTAATCCATTACTTTATAGAAACAAATTTATCTTCAATATTCATGGATGATATTATGCTATGGATTTTTCATGCACTTATAGACACCTCCATTTAATGGGTAATGAACCTATTGATAATGGGTATGAAGAACTACTACCTTAGAAAATATTGATTGTAAATTTTTACTTTTCCACCTCTCATGGTAAACATTACGAAGGAAAATAAATTTATATATTTATTATAATATATTTATTATTTATTTATTGTTTTTTGTTTTTTGTTTATTTTAAAACACATATAATTATGTTTTCCGTTTCTTGTTAATACATTAATTTCTTTTGAGGAAGTGTGGACTACTACCCCTCAATGTGATATGATTCCTTCATACACTACACAAAATATTTTAATGATAGATTTTTTGAATATATATTAAATATATTATATAATAAAAATAATTTAATAATGATATATATATATATATAATCATATATAAATATATGTTATTTTCATTCCTTCATTTATATTGAAAATTAAACGAATAAACATTCATGCATACGTAAGGCTTACTATGTCAATGAATGTTGTATTTCATTTTTTTACATATATATCCAATGGACTCGTATAATACAATAATATTAAATTTAAATTATATTTAAATCATGTTTTACATTCCTGAAATCAAGATATAAATATAAAGACTATATATACAAAAACTTTAGTCACATGATAAATACAAAGAGAATATTACCCGAAGTGAAACCATTACATAAAATTGATAAAATGATGTTATTATAAATCAATAATCATGAAATATATCTTATTATATGTAAGAATAAGAATATGTGATATATTTTAAATATATTTATATTAATTATATAGTTGGTTTGAATAAGTATAATGATAGTCAAGACACAAGTTAAGTGGATTTAATCTCACTTTTTTGTGAGATACATGCTTTGTTAATAACCCATTTCTTTTATCTGGTTTGTATACTACACATGTGTGAAATCAATTATTATAACAGTTAAATTTAATGATTTTGTAATATCATTTATATGCCTTTTATTTCACTGTATGTAAGTTTCAAAATTTATTGAATTGGTAAAATAGTTTTGTCTCAATATGCCTTCATTGTGGATCATATTTTGTTATGTAGTTAAAATCATTTTGATGGGTATATTAATAAATTTTATATAATATATCAGGATTTTCCATGTTTTCTTGATATATTTTGATTGAATTAAATTTTTTTTAAATGTGGAGTATGATCCCACGTTACAATGTGATATGAGTTCATTGAAATAATCTCATCACTTTTCAAGACTGTTTTTGTTTATGATTCCTTTGACGATATATTATTAAACATTTCTCAAGAAAATTCATTAATTTAATTTTTTTATTCTTATTAATGATATATTATTTAATTGTTACAATGTAATTAATCATTGGTACATAACATAGAAAATAATGAGTTTATAAGAAAGCCCCACTTTAACCTATTATCGGTCAGAAATCGGTATTCCTTCGAAATTTTGTTTTCTAAAAAATGTTTTTATGATTATTCTGATAATGTCATATAACCATTAAAATCCATATTTACCATTTTTTCATTTACTAATAATTTATAATGAATAAATTTGTATATTTCCAAATGAGGAATTTTTCTAACCCTTGTAATGGGAATAATGAATGTTCATTTTAACTCATATAGAATGTATGGATTTTCCCACCAAAATTTCATTAATAAAACCATTATATTTTTAAAAAAGTTAATTTTTTGGAATTTTTTTATAAAATTAAATTTTTCTGATTGGGTTTTCTAAACTTTTTGAAGATTATTTTAAATTTTTAATGGGAAAATGTTTTCAAAATGATTTCTACACATATTTATATGTTTTTTTTACATATTTTCAGAAAATGGTTTTAAAAAAATATCAATCTTCATTCATATGTATCTATATATGAGGTTTTCATAAACAATTATTCTTTCATAATAATATTTCACTATGTTCTCAAATAATATGGTTTTTAAAATATTTAGAAGAATATTTTATATGTTTTGAAGAATAATGTTTTCAAAATGATTTCAAGTCTTCTTAATACGAATTCAATCTATTTTCTCAAAAAATATCTTCATATTATTTTATGTATTATAAATTCATTTTCATAGAAAAATGGATATTTTCCATAAGGAATGTTTTTGAAATATATTTAAATATTATTTTCCATATAAGATAATATATATTGATTTTACAATATCCATTCTACAAATTTATTTACAAGTTCCATTATTATTTTTTTAATTAATGGGTGATTCTTACTGTAATGAAATTTATGAATCACATATATCATTCAAGGGGTATATCATTATGAAATCCATTTCTCTTTAACAAGTCATTATTTATATGAATTTATTATTAATCCTTTAAATTTTTACACATGTTATGAATTTTTTATTTTAAAAATTATACCCATTCAATTCTATGGGTTAATATATGAATGTATATAATTCATTGGAACATTTATGTATGATTTCACTATGAGAATGGTATGACATATATTGTCATCAAATGCTGTAGGTAATGATTTATATCTCAAAATATAGTTATGTATGAAATTTTTAAATAACTTGGTTTGATGTTACAATGATGGAGTTGGAATTTAACTATGTTCAACAATATAACTATGGATGATGAAATGATCAAGCTTTAGTAATACATGGATAATATGAGGAACAAACTCGATTTAGAAATACCGAGATGGATAAACGAGTTAACTAATATCCACAATACAGGGCTTGAATGGTGTGTGAATCTGATTCAATAAACATACTGGTCTATTATAATGGCCTCAGAAGATATTCATTTATACATATAAAAATCATTATTTATACTTTTGTGACTACCATAATGTTATATTTTTTCATAGGTTATGATTTCATGATTTATTTATTTTATTTCACTTTCATTCACATATTATGAACTACCATTCATTATTCAATGATTGATTTATATTATCGTTGATATGCATAGGGTGATATTCTATTTTAATGATCATGTTATCATGACCTTATGCTCATTATTATGCTTATATATCTTACATGTTTATCCTTACTAAACATTTGGGATCACCCCTTTTTATGTTTCCTTCCCCAGGGTATTATTTTTTAAGATTCTAATATAGGATCAACTAAAATAGAACATAGTGGGTGATAATGTAGCTCAATCATACACCATTGGTCATATTTCAAAATTTCAAGAGGCACTAAAATAATATGGTATTTGGGTGTCATTTTGAATAAATTTTTATGTATTTTAAAAATGTTTTGTGATTTTTGTGTATGAAAAGAGAGTGTCACTATAGATCAGGATATATATTATATGATAGGTGAGACTAATATAGGCCTCAAATACATTGAGAATTGATCCTTACATTTATGTATGTTAATGAAGAAGTTAACTAGGACATTATTTCATACAGATGTAAATCAACTCCAATTTTTAATAACATGAATGAACATGGGTTATGAAACTAATTTTTTATTAAACCAATATTTTTTATTATTATTGGTATGAGTTATAAATGTATATTTTGATCATGATTGACATCATATGGGTAATGATTATTTATTTTTATTACTCTGGTCATGATACACATTTAACGATACTAGTTTTCATTGGTATGTGTTATCTTATGAATTTATCATTCAAATTGAATATATTATAAACCTTTTATTTATATCTTATTCTCATCAATGATATTGATTTTTTATGGATTTTATTAAACTTATTTATTATTTGATCATATATTTATTATGTTTAATTTCCACAGGATTTAATCGATGATACAAATTAATAAATTTATATAATTATTAAATGTGGGAGCTGATGAAGACTTACTAAAGAATTAGAAAATAAACTTGTACTATTAAAAATTTAATGATTCATAAATATTTATTTTTTTATGATAGGTATTTCTAAATAATATAAAACTATATAACTAAATAATCCTTTTTTATGTACGTGATCGAATTTTTCAATTTGGTGTTCTATCCATTATATGTAAAAAATTGTGTCACGTTTATTGGTATCATTTCAATAAATGAATATAATATAATATTACCACTAGAAATAATATTGAGGGTTTGAGGTTACAATAGAATATATCCCATTAATTGTTTTTCCTTTTACTTAGATCAATTTTAGTATATTCTTATAAAAAAATATTCTATGCCCAAATTCAACCACACCAATTCATTTCTTGTAAAAAACAATTGATATGGGAATGCAATGTATTCATCAAAAATAATTTTGGATGGAAATATATCTAATTTTGTTTAAAAAAAATTAACTTCCCTCAATTTCATCTCTAACTATGATACAATTCCATATTAATTCCATAATAATTTTAATAAATTAAATATCTCATTGTATCATGGGATTATTTTTCAATTAAAAATATCATTATATTGAAAATAAATCATTATATAAACTCTAATTGAACACCTGACTTTTAGTCCCTAATTCAATGATTTTTTCATTACACCTAAAACCAATTAAATATTATAAATCAATTAAAAATGCATCTAACGAATTTTAATATTACAGATACCATATTAGAAAAATGTTTGTCACATTCCATTAAATTAAAATCATGAAATTTACATTATTATTATTTAAAAAAAGATATATTTTCCAAATCTATTCATTCTAATAAAATTTAATATTTATTATCATATTTTTATCTACATATTACATCTATAAACAAAATCACTAAGAGAATACTATAAATAGTTCATTACATATCCGTTTTTTTTAAATTGATTTAGATTCTCCCATTTGTAGTCTCATTCTTCTAATATGTCATGGTAATAATTTATGAAACTATTTTTTTTTCTAATAACGAATGACTCATTTAGATTCAAATCATCATTCATTTTTTATCATCTTCCATAATCTATGATCATACAATAATTTTTCACGTGCCTATTTTATTTAATATAATTCATAACACAATTTATGATCAATGTTTAAACATACAAAATTATTTTAATGGAATAAAAATCTATATTTAAATTTATATATTACGAATTTTCTTATTTTATATACATATTATCTATTCAAAATTTTGAACCCATTATTTACGCCATTTTTTTATAATTTTATCATAAAACATAGACAACAATAGAAGGTATTTATTACACATTAATAATTGATTTATTACATAAGTGAACATTTAATACAACATAAAAGATTAATAATTATATTGTATTTGGAAATTAGTTTCATAACATTACAACATAAAACATGGGATATTAAAGATTATTTAATACATCCTTAACATGATCATAATATTCCAAAAACATTCGATTGAATATGATTTCATGGGAAAAATATAATAAAGGGGTGAGCTATAAATCAGAGTAAGGGAATAAAAAATTAAAAACATGAAGATAATAATAGATATTATTAAATAGGAATATAAATGGAGAATAAAAGGAAAATGTATTATAATTTTGGATATAACAAGTACACAATAACATGGGAAATGTGGAATCAACAGAAAACTCATAATTATAAACAAAGGTAAAGGCTACATACCCCTTGACATTATCGTGTAAAATGCACCATAAAGGAGTTAGATAAACTGTTGTCCCAACATGATGTATCATGATACAAAACAATACCCAATGCATTGAAACACTATCTTGGTGAATCCACCATTTTCATTTCATTCTCATGCTTAGGTTTGTTTCATAGATCAAATAACATTGCATCATTCATCGTCAGAATTTATTAAATAATTATTAAGTGTGGAATAAATATAATTATCTCCCAAATCAATAAGTATATTTTCTTACAATATAATAATATTGAATGAAAAATGGGTATGGTATTAACTAAACATTTTCTGGGATTGAGATTTATAGTGAAATCATTTTAGAAAACATGTATTAGGTAAAATTCCTAAACTTTTTTGATTAGAGAGAAAGGTTACCCTGATAATTTAAATATTAAAAAGACTGTAATAAGGACATGTAAGGGCATGTCCCAATATTATTAAATGTAAATAGAATTCATATGATCATAAATAAACATGATTAATGAAGAGATGGTGAGGACTCCTTATGGAATTTCAGCATAGTAATGTGTTAGGTATGGATCCAAATGAGGGAGGATATAAGACCCCTCTACCAAATAACAACAAATGGATAGTAATGAAATTATTATAAATGAATAACTCTTTTAGATGTGAATTTCTTCTATGAGATTTTATCCCTTTGAGGATTATATATTATGTAACATGTAATATGGTATTTTTTTAAGACGAATTTATGTTTGTTGAGGAAACAGGAAAAAATACAGATTATGTGAATGATGCTGTTGTGAACCTGCCTTCATTTTTCAAATCCCATAATTATATTTTACCTTCTTATCTTCATTTTTTAATCTTATTACACCTCATATTCTATTTTCATTCTTTATTTAATAAATTTTTGTGGTACGGGTTGGGAGACCATCCCATTTATCATTATATCTTAGAAAAGGTGTATAGTAAGGTAACCTACAAAATAATAACATGTTAATGGGAATATATAAAGGTTACTATGATGGATAGATGTGATTGATAACGGTATATAATTAATTATAAATTTAATGGGTTGTAATGATGATATAGAAGAATATATCCCAACATGTTTACATTAAAATAAATATTCATAACATACAATGAGTGCTTGATAAAAGAGGATGGTGTAGGATCTATTAATTATGTCTGTGAATACAAAGGCTTAGGAGGGGTTTCTTTATATATATTTTTTCTCCCAAGGATGTCTATAGGGAGTGGAGGATCGAGGTTTGCCGAGAAATATGGTGTTTTAGTAAATGGAAATTGGTGTTTGGATGGTTCATGAAAAAATGGTGGGATATTTATTTATAATTTCTATTTTGTACTATACATAACAAAATATTAAAAACCAAAAACCAATAAATGGTTTTTACCCATTGATTAGATTAAATTGAAGAAGTATACATTATTTTATAGGGTTAAGTGTAGAACATATAAAAATAATACCACTGGGGACATAGAGGTGAGTCACACTCATAAATAGATGATTTTAAAATAATAAAGTATGTAATATTTCATGGAGGTATCGTAATTTCCATAAAAATTCTATAAATTAAATTTTATGGTAACAATATATTATTTCATAGATAGTATTTATATTATTTATTACATCCCTTTTGGGTCATTTTGATGTCATAAACAACAATGTATATTATTATGGTATTTCATTTTTACCCAATAATTAGATTAATAAAATAATTTAAAGGTCAAAATTTCATCCTAATTCCAAAAATAATATTCATTTAATCTAAATTATTTTTTAAATATGTGGATTTAAACTTTTAAAATAAAAACTAACATTATTTTAAAATGTAGGAGTTTTAAAAATAACATTTTTAAACCTTTTTAAAATAACATATCACATCATAAAATTAATATGATTGTTTATATTTGACAAAATTTATTTTTTAATAATATTTTATTAAAATTTTATTAATTTAAAAAAATCCTTAATCCATCCAAATAGAAGACATTAGTTAATTTAAATATTAACTAAAAATAATATTTATATTTTATTTAGTCAAAATAAAAAATCAATTGTAAAGTAAAAAAATTGGGTGAAAATATATTAATTATTTAATGAAAATTAATTTACTTAATATAATTTCTGATTACATGTTAAATATATCATTAATACACCTGAATGATCTATAATGGAAATGTTCATGATTGTGGGGATTTTGTGGTGTGGTTCAGCCTATATGGATTGGGTCATGATCTTGATAAGCTGGAAATTCTCCAAATAATAGTTTTGATCATGCATAAGTTATTAGATCGTATCATGGTATTGGTAAGGGGAAAACACCATAATGAAACCTCTATTTTCTGATATGATAAACGGGAATCGTATGGTATGATCCTACTATTCAAGGACATAAAATCATTTCCATGTACTAATTAGATATGTTAAAAACATCTATATATACTAATAATGTGATCACTTCTAAATGGATATATTATCAATGGTAATGATTCATAATGTTCAATTATATCCAATTGATTATACTAATGTAAAATAAGTGGAAATTGTTCTAATAACCATATTTTATAATAAGAAATTTAATTAAATCATGATGGAAAATTATTTTCATAATAGTTTGGTTCACTATAGAAGCCCTAATTATTATTATTATTCTGTAAAAATTCATAGAACCTCTAATGGACAATGAATCATGATCTATATTGAAAAACAATCCACATAACTATAGTTAAATGTTTTCTTAATTCCAACTTAATTATTAGTTTATAATATATTAGGGAGAAATGTTTCAAATTTATTTGATCCTCAAGCATTAATAATGTGGTTCTAACATATTTTTTCTCATTGAATGTTTTATTTAATTTAAATTATGACATGATCTATTTAATAAACAAATTAATAATTATATATCATATACTAAATATAATTTCGTTCATTTTTCATTAAAAAATAATACAATTATTATATTTCATTATTTCAAATATATTTTGTTCTATTAAGATAAATTCACAAAATTTAATTTGTAATGATAGATTATAATTTCATGGTTGTTTGTGAATATATATCTTTTATACATTCCATATTCATTAATTTCTCTAATTACACAGTTCATTTTATATTTCTAATAATCTTCTAAAATACAATATATATCACTCTTCTATCATTATCTTTTTTGATCATTTAAATATTCATATAATTACTTATATTTATATTATTCTTCTCATGTAATGAATTAAAAAACATTAAATTTAAAATTTTCTTTGTCATTAATTAATAATACTTCACAATAATGGAAACACTTATTAAAAAAATCATTTATATTCTCTTATGGTCCATTCATTGGAATTTTCAATCATTCTGGACAAACTTAGATATTCCTTTCCTTATATGGGGAAATATAATCAAATGTAGCTTTCACTACACACAACACTGAATTGCCATGCATTACACACAATCACGACCTTCCTCGATAGCATGTGTAGTACGCAATACCGAGTTTCACTAAAAAATGACATATTATTATAATATTATTATTGACTTTCCATTATGAATATTAGTCACTAAAATTTGACTTTTATGACATTATAATTCATCTTACATATTTTATAGAACATTGTATGAGAACAAAATAAATGTTTCGGGTAAAATGATAATTTTTTAAAAAAAATGATGTTTTGTTGCCTTTTGATGGCGCACCCATATTAAATCTAATTTTTGACATGTTTATAAGTTCCATTTTAAAATATAAAATTATTATTTAGAATCAGGGTATAAAAATTTACATTGGATAAATTTTTGATATTTTTCTGATAAGTTTTTTTTATGAATAGTAAAAATACGCTAAATTTTAATTAAAAACAACTTTTTTCATCAAGATAATTTATATGGTGAAATTATATTGAATGGTTTTAAATTATATATAGAATATATTTTTACAATTTAATATAATTCATGTAATTACCATAAATTTTATATTTAATTCATAGCTATAAGAATTTCAATATTTGACAATGTTTTAACTTTTAAAACCCATTTTCATAACAATGAGATTAATTTTAAATTAAATATTGAAAATTATCTGTTTTGAATTTTGAAAAATGGATTCCATATTTGGATTCAGTGGGATTAAATAATGTTAATGGGTTAATTTTATTTTTTAACATTATGAATAATAACTACGGTAATTTTTATTTACTACAGTTAAAGATAAATCGGGTAATAAAGGGTAAAAATAAGATTATAAAATTACCATAACACCTGAAAAAATTATATTGGATGAATAAAATTTGACCAATATCTCGTAAGGGTTAGAATAGATTTGTTTAACAGACTATTGACCATAAAAATTGTATATTTATAATTAAAACCAAAGAAAGTGACAACATTTCACTCTATTATATCTTATAAGTGTACTGATTTTTGTTTAGTGATAAAATTCATAAAACATCGAACATGAATAGTGTCGAGAAATATAATAAAATTATATACATCATGTGAACTTATTTAGTAATTTTAGGTCTTAAATAATTATCATTAATGTTGACACAATAGTGATGCAGAAATTATTTTATTGGTTAAAATATCAAACAAATGGTTTAGAAAAATATTAAAAAATATTATATGAACTATTTAAGGTGATCCATGAATTTTATAGATGAATATGTAATATTATGAATCTATTAAATATTTTGGTGCTAATATATCCTATGTGTATATTTAATTTAAATTTAAATAAACGAATAGTGTAAAAAATGACACATTGTTTTTTATATAAATAACATATTATAAAATTGTTTAAAAAACACAAAAATATTTAAAAATTATAAATTTAAATTTATATGGTCTAAAATGTCATAAATTACAAAATTATGTACAATTCACAACACATTAGTAATTATTTATAACAATTTAAAATTTATAATTTTATTACGACATATAAAATTTAGTAGATTAAATAAGGATAAATCAATTTGAAAAGTTCTAAAATAAATTCACAAATTGTCTAAATATTATTTGATGATGAGATTACAACACTATCTCATATCATCTTTTTATTGAGTATTTTTTGGAGGTTTTTAAGTGGGGTTGGAATTTATTATAAATTAATATTTCTTTTGTTTCCAAAGGTTCCCCTCTCCTCCCTTATAAAATGGAACCTCCTCCCTCTCCTCCACAACATATCTAGTCATATCATAGACTTTCTGGGCTTTTTAAAAGTCCAACTCTAGTGCCCTAAGAGGATGTTTAAAAGAGGCACGTCGAGGATGAGATAATCTCTTCTACCGATTCATTAATGTTTCTTTCTTCTTCTACTTACTAATATTTATTTGTTTCATTATAAAGTAATTACATCTATATCACTCATATAATGATATGTTATTATAAATATGAAATGACTCTGTTTCACCTTCTATCCATCATACGGAAAATGAAATCATTGCGCGTGCGTACGTACAGAATACCATCTCTACGACGTGGTGTAATATGTTTTTCCACCACCAAATTAATTGGATGGGTATAATAGTGTAAAGAATAACTATAAATGGTTATTATAACATAATATGGATTCTAAGAAATTATATCATCCACTCCAATTCCATTCAAAAATTATGGGAAAGATATCATCCCTCGTGCGTATGTACGGATTACCGTATCCATGACGTGATTAGATTCATTCTCCATGTTAACCATTAAAGAATGAATATAAAGTAGATATAATAATTTATCATGAAAGATATGAAATAATAATTATACTATATTTATGTACATATTTGTATCATTTACTTAATTCCATTCAATTCAATAAGGAAACTAATACAACATTCATGCGTACATACGACCTACCGTCTCCATGAACAGTGTATTTCATTTCATTTGTTGTTCTATAATATATATTTATAGGATGAATATATATGTTATATATAAATAATTTTTACATTACGGAATTATGTAAATTAGGATATAAGTAATAATATAAAGAACAATAATTCCAAACAAGTACGATAAATGAAAAGATTTTACCCAAAATGCTGCGTTAACATGGAATTAACAAAAGAACGGGTAATATAAAGTCATAATGGAATCATATATGATATCATCTATATTATTATGGTTCTTGTACATGTTAATAATATGTTTAAAACTACTATATAAGAGTTTTAGACATGTATGGAAGAAATTGATCCTAAGGTATGGGATAGTTATTCCAATCTCATTCTCATCAGAGATTGTTTATTCGTAAGTATTTAATGGGGTTATATTTTTCATCCATGTCCATAAAAATGTTTTTCATAAAGTGTTTATTATTCTTCCATGTATGTTTAAAGTCATGTTTACCCCTCTATGACATTTACATTTTGTTATGGAAGGAATATTCCTTTTGTTTACCATATGTGCTACTTTTTTCTTTTCTGTTAAAAGAATTTGGAGAATGTTTTTTTAAATAATACGACATGAATGGATTTTTATAGTTTTATAATGAAAAATTTTCATGAAAATTCCTCTACAAGATTTCATGACTATTTTTAACCAAAATCATTTTCTTTTTAAATTTCATGGCATTTTGTGAAAAGAAAATTATTTTGATGGAGAAAGGATATTTTCCTCAAGAATTCATTCCAATTGTTTTATCAAAACCATTTTCCATCTAAGATGAAATTATTTCATATGTGTATGTTTGAATTATAATATATCTTTTATTTACATAGTTTTATTCTTCTTGTGATGGAATTTTATCTATTTGTTTTATATGGACTATGTTATGATGGGATGATGTTTATGAAAACCATTTTATTGTTTGGGTTATAATTAATGATTTATATTTATGTTGTGGCACATGTATGAATTATTTCATTATGAGATTGGAGGGACCTATATCTCCATCCAATGAATTGGGTAAAGATTTATATCTCATGATATAGACATGAATAGAATGAAAAGTTAATCTGGTTCAGGGATACAGGACAGGAATGAGGAGTGAACACGATTCAGTAAGGGACTTTGTCCACTATGATGGTCTTGGCACAAATTCCTTGGAAACTATTGAAATCATATGATGTTCTTAATGGTTTTCCAAAATAACATGTTTTATTCCCCATGATACTTTTTCATGACTAATTTTTTTTATCTATGCCTTATGCATTGCCAATATATATGTTATTACTCATGATTTTGATGTTTTATGTTCATGTTCTTACGTTCTAATGCTTAGGGAATGTTTTATGTTCTCTAGTATTACCCTTATTAAGGATTTGAGCTCACCCCTTTTTATGTTTTCTTTTCCCCAGGATAAAAAAAAGGTTTTAGGAAAGAAAATCAAATGGGATGATCTGTATGGGAGATTTTGAAGATCTTTCACCATGATTAAAATATTATGTTTTGAGCTTCAAATGACTCTAAACTAATAGGGTCTTTGGGTGTCTATTTTTTCATGTCTTAAGTATTCCACAAAAGTTCTGTAATTTCTATGTACTTCAAGCTTTGGGTCTCTACACCCTACTTGGATGATCAAGGATCATTGTATTCTCTTCTAATGTTATAAACTAGAGATGCACCACTTGTATAATAATATCTACATGGACTCCAAGGGTGAGCTAGAAAGGACCCATCACTGGCATATGATTAATATCTAGAAGAAGGACTCCAAATTCATTAAGAGAGAGTGAAAGGAAAAGGATAGATGATTTTGGCTTAATAAAATGACCAGATCTTAAAAACAGGGAGACTATTTTGTTGTACATAAATAAAGGATCATGGATCGACCACGTGCTGGAGATGTTTCAAATGTTGTGATTAATTGTTAATTATTAATTCTCTTTGGAAAACTGGAGATAACGTCCATGAGATTATAAATATCATTTAAAAAGTGAAAAATGTGTAATGTGGAAAACTGTAAAGCACAACAGTGTGTGACATTGTGGTAAAAGGCCACATGTTTTGATAGCAATAGGTTTTAAAATTTAATAGGTGTTTAAAACTTCATTTAATGACCTTAAATGAATTTTTAAGGGGGTATTAAAAAGATTTTATGTCAAAAGATACATTACTAGGGAAAACTGGAAGGTCCTATAAAAACAAAGGCAAACTCACCATTATGTGAGTCACTATTAGGTGAGTCAACATCACGAGGGAACCGTCGCCCTGGCACCGATGCTGATCGTTGCCACCAATGCCCATTGGTTGCATCGATGCACATCCATGCCACTGATGCTGATCAGGGCCATTGACAGCCATTAGTGCCATCGACACTCAATGGTGTCACTGAGAGTCATTGGTGCCACTGACACACATCGGTGCCACTAACTCCCATCGGTTCCACTACCACCTATTGGTTCCACCTACACCCATCAGTTCCACCGAAGCTCAAACCTGAAATTTGGAAAACTCCATAATGATTCACTGATGGTCCCCATGAAATTAAAAACACCATAATTTGTCAATATAAAGGACCCAAAGGGTCCAAGACATTACAACATTATCCGATGATACCTACACTAGATTCAGTAAAGTGAGGGGTACAATATGTTCTTTCTCAATATTGATACATAGAATACATAATTTACTAGAGATAGGTCAAGTGGTAATTCTAGTTCATAGGTTACCGCTTCAATGCGATCATGGATCTCAAAGGGACCGATGTACCTTGAACTAAGCTTTTCTTTATCTTAAATCTCATGAAATTATTTCATGAATATATATAGAGTAATACCTACTATCCCACCTAATACACCTTGTATCATTGATGATTTACAAAATATATCTTCTATTAACCATGAGAATCCTTTAAGGGTTATTTAATAGTCTTGACCCTTTTTACCATTTCCTTGACAATTTTTCACCGAGAAGTTTTCAATGACTAATTTCATTGAATGACACATGTTTTTTTCACCACATTCTATAAAGGGTTTCGTAGTAATCCACTTGGATTCAAGAGTTAAAGATATTAGTATATTTGAACTCATCTAGAATAATACTTATCTTCAATCATCATTTAAATTCAATTGAGTATGTTATCCACATGTCCTAAATTGTTTTGATAGAAATGTCATATTGTTCATATGAGTGAGGGTGATATGTCCTAAATTTCAACTCAATATTTAGATCATGATTGATTATCTTGTATAACAAAGAGGTAACTCAATGATATTGATTAGATACCTTCAATAGTGGTTTTCCATTCTGCCTCACCACATCTCTAATGTACATCATTTTAGGTTGATCGAGTGAAAATTACTCTCCTAAGACGTAAAGTGTGAATTATTTTTAAGATTGTACCCCAAAAATAATGGTTCAATAATTTCCACATTTGGTCTTCATATGACCAATGATAATTTTCATGGTGATGATTTCATATTTTCATGTATATATGTAATGGTTGCAACTTCCCCATAGAATCTCCTATTCTAGATTTACTATATCAAATATAAAACATAGTAATGTATATTTTTCAATCTCCATCTTTAAATTATCCAACCAATAAATATCTAAGAGATCTTGATAAATCTATTATATTCTTAGTTAGATTAGAGGGTTTAGATTTTTGAATAATCCCAAAACCCCTTTATTAACTGGGATTTGATGATACAAATAGTTGTGAACGAAAATTCAAAACTCATTATTGATTAAAATTAATCTCTGAAGATTTCGTTTTTCTTATCAGTTCTAATTTAATCTTCATTTCCACACCATATCATTGAGCATATATTTTATTCACTAAAAGGTATAGTTGAGAAATCATTTAAGAAAGGATTTATGATGTTCCTTTATTTTTGAATCACATGAAAAACCTTTTCAAATATACATATTTTGGATACAACTCATGTATCATAAATTTTATAAATTATTGATCCTTTCCATCAAAGGAATTTACCACATTATTTTCTTTTCCTAGATTGTAGGGTGTTGAGGAGTCATTTATGTTGATCACCTTGAGCTATCTTCTAGGCCACATATTAATCTCTTTCTATGTGAATATATACATGAGGATTTTATTATCTATTTATCTATCTTTCCTATACCCATATAGATAATGCTTCCATTTTATCAATTCAATCAATACTACAAACAAACAATTATATCATGTATTGGGTATTTCTACTAAATTATTTTTGGATTCCTTAGGGAATATAATGTTACTTTTCCATTATTCATTAAATCAAAATCCAATCCCTTCATTAATGTATCTATGGATACCATTATAATTTATACCTTGTTGGATAGTGTTAGTGCACAAAATATGATAATACTATTTTGTGTCCCTATGTATCTATCTTCGCATCCATCATTCCTAGAAAATAGGAATCGCTTTCCAATTAACATGGTTAGAGTGTCTGAGAATCGCATGGAACTTATCATAAATATATGATAGTTTCCATCTAATCGTACAAATACATACATACCAATAAAATATTTTTCTTGCAGCCTTCTATCAATTATTTTTTATCATTCAAGGGGACCAAATATCCCACTACATATGATAATATTCATGATCATTGTAACTTAATTCAAAAAAATATCACAATTTTTTCTATTGAACTGAAAAAATATCATTTAGTAAGGTATTTAGTAAAATAAAGTGTTTTCCCCAATCTATTCCATTATTTTGGATTATATTAGAATATCATCTATAAATAATACAAAAAATTTATCATGGTAATATCTAAAAAAATTCATCATGACTTAGAGTATTGTTATAGTATTTCTAAGTCCGAAAGGAATTACTATGAACTTATATTTCCCTTAACTTGTACAAAATTTAGTATTGGGGATATCCACCTAATTCATGCATACTTTTTTAATATTGAATCCCTAAATACAACTTCTATATGTAATCTTCTTCACATATATAATCGAATAAGACATCAATACATGTAAAAGGATTCATGTTATTTAACATTATCTTATGGATGTCATGATAATCAATACAACGGTGTATTGTATCATACTTCTTCTTTCATGAAGAGGATAAATTCACCCCATTATTAAGAATTTGGGAATATGAATCCATTATCAAAACTCTCCAATAGGTATTTTATTCTAATCCTAAAATTCCACAGCAGCCAGTCTATATGGATTCGTTGCATAATAGTGATGATCTAGGTATAATATCTACGAAAAGGAAACCTCAATTTTAAGAGGAATAATATAAAATTCATCATGAAACACATTAGTGTATTCCCTCATAATGGTAATAACTTAAAACGTGGTCATTTCCTTATATTTAGTTATTTAAACTAGTTATAAATATTCATAGTGAGTAAATATCAATTCATTAGATGTTTGTGCTAAAGAAGATTAGCTCTAACACGCCATATATTAGATAAATAAATATTATATAAAAGTTGAAGAATATTAATTAATTGATATAAAAAATACATGACTTGAATATATAGGTATAGTTTCATTATATAGTGGGAAAATTAATCAAATTGTTCATGAGACATCTTCATTGCCTCAAACTTATATCATCCTAACTATACTACATTTTTACATATCACACTTCATAACCTTCTTCGTGCCACGGGGAAAAGAATCATATGAAATGGGGATATAAAAATCTCATTATAGGTAAACAAGGGATATATCAATAATATCATAATCATAATACATAAGAATATAACATTTCAAAATTGTATACTGTATATGAATGATCCTGATATCATTCTTTGTGATCAATCATGAATGTTCATAAGAATCAAATAACGTAATTCAAAAAGTCATAACATAAGACATGATTTATTTTTAATATAGATAAGAATATAAAATCAATTAATATTAAATAAGTATTATTGAAGAGACCATTATAGTGGACAAAGTTCGCAATTGAATTGAGTTCACTCTTCGTTCTAACCCTATAATATTAAACTGACGTCATTTCACATTCCAACTATTTCTATATCATGAAATATAAATCTTTAACCAATGCATTGGAGGGATATATAGTCGTAAATTTTTCCAAAATTAACTGTTACAATTTCTACCACAATAATATAAATCATTTATGCCCCATGGAAGAAAATGGGTTTCATTAAAAAAAATTCCCTTTGACATTATCCATGTAAAACAAATGGATTTATTAAATAGTATTCCATCATAAAAAAACAAAATAATATCATGAAAATGATGTTATACATGAAAAATCACACTCTTAATTAATTATTACTTAGATAAAAAATTATTAATAAATCACAAGAAATGAATATTTGAGGAAAACATTCATTCTTCTTCAAAAACATTTCTTTTCGCAAAACTCTATACTATTTTAAAAGTAAATAATTGTTTATAAAAAACATGAAATCCTATAAATTAATATTCCTAGAAATATGTAGTTATGAATATTTAAAAATACATACATTCCATATATGTCAAAAAAAATTCCACTTAATTTTTCCTAAAATGTCAAAAAGTACCTCATATCGAAAAACAACAAATGATTCATTTGTTAGTATTGAAGGAAAATTAAAAATTCTATAATATTGACTTTAAAAAATTATATATTAATATAAATAATATTTTATATATAGGAATTATGTTAATGGATGATAAATATACACTAGAAAATACATCTGTATAGACAATCTTAGATAATAATGAGATTAGAAAAGTATTAATTACCTTCAAGGAATGATTTTCTTTTGATGTACCTGAACAAAAAATATATTTATTTAAATAAATTAATTGACTTGTATAATAATTATATTTATTTTTATGATATCATATAGGGTCATACTGTAATCTGTTTCATAATAATGTATCATTATTAATTAATATTCGTGTATTAACAACTTCATTTCCCAATGCATGTTTTATCGAATAAGATTCGGTTTTACTTTTTAGTTAATATTTATATAAATAAAAATTATATTAACATAATATATATCATATTTTTTAATATTATATATTTACATAATAATGATTTATAAAAGATCATGTATAATGAATCATATCGCAGCCTGAAGACGGTGTACCGTACAGACGCATGAGCGATGATATAGATATTCTTTCTAATAATAATAATATATAGATATTCTTTCTATCATTATACTCATCCATGTAAGGTGTTGGTAAAAAATAGTTTACGCTACGGGGTGGAGACGGTATGTTGAACGTACCCAGACATAAATTTTTCATTTTTCATATAATGGATATAAAGTGGATTTTTTTGATTCATATTAATAATAACATCTCAGTATATAATTTATTAACAAGTTATTATTTTTTTAAAAAAACTCATGAATAATAACTCTAATAAGTATGTAATTTCAAAGAATCAGTACAGGATATTGCCTCTTCTTCGAAGTGTTAGCTCTAAATCTCTTCATTGAGTAGTATAGTTAGTATTTGAAGAATACCAAAACCATTTGAATCTAAATATAGAACCATAGAATGTGGAATGGTAGGGTATGGATGATCATTTGAAGCTCAATTTAATGTGAGGTGGTGAGGGAGGAGGTTTCCTTTTATAATTGAGGTGAGATGTACTTTTAGGATCTCCAAAAATATTAATTTATAATCATATAAACCACCATGAAAAACACAAAACTATCCAAATTTCTATTATGAGACGATATATTGTTTTAATCACATCGACCAATATATTTTATACAAATTGTTCAATAAAAAACATCCTTATCATTTTAATTAACACATTGTTATTCTATTTAATTTTTAATGAGGATAAAAAGTATTTCAATATAAAAATGGTGAAATATTTACTTATTTGATATCCCATAGACAATAAATACATAATTTAGAACATTTTTGAAAATAAAATATTTTAGTTTATATATTTTAAAAACGTTATATGATTTTTATATAATTTATTAATACATTATTTTAATAAACAATCAATTGTTCCAATTTGGCACTTATCAATTCATTTATTTTTATACATATTTTGATAATAATTTAAACTCAAACAAACTATTTTATTATATTCCTAAATTGTCAAATCCATCTATAAGAATAATTATTACAATTATTTATAAAAAATAATATTTATTTTCATATTTTTTAACACATTTATTTGTTATATCTATGAATAAAATAATTAATATATAAATATTTTGTAATTATTTAATATAAATATTTTTTAGTAAAAATAAAAAATAAAATAACATGCTTAATATAAATCGTATTTCCTTCCGAAAATACATGTCGTTGAATTAATATTTTGAATAAAACAAGCATTTAAAATGTTATTAATATTAAATTATGAATGTGACATCTTTAGACTCACATTAAAAAAATCTGTTTCAAAATCTCTTCTTTAAGGATCAAATTATTGATTAACTCAACCCATTCACGGTTATGGTCAATACATAATCATCCAATAGAATTTTATAATGTGTTTTTGTATCTTGAGGGTAATTAATATGTTTCAAAACGTGTTTTATTGTTTTATAATTAATTATATAATTTTTACATCATCACTGTATAAGTATTGAAGGTAATTATATATATCGTTAAAAAATAAAAAAACGTTATCATGATAATAAAAATAATTTTATCTTTCAACTGTGTATTAATAATCAAATTTATCTTCTATATATCCTAACATAAACAAGTATATTTTTTAAAAAATATGAGTAAGCCGTATTGAATTTATTAAATAAATTAATTTCCTAATATCATCCATTTTGAATCCAAAAGACACCATTTCTACCAATGGTATTTTTAGGTAAACAAAAATTCATCCAATGATATTATGGAATGTGTTAGGTTAATTTTATAATATTTTTCATTCCTATAATTACCATATTTAACATTTTACCGTATTAATAATAATTACCAAATTCACTATTCAGAATACCCATACATAAAAAAAGATATTTAAATAATGTGTACATACTAATTAAAAATATGGAATACATTCATTTAAAATGAAAAAAAAGAAGTTGTAGTAATTTATTTAATTTCAATCCCATTATCTGAAAGATATGAAATGTTTAAAATTTTAAATATTGCAAATGAATAAAATGTTTTTACATCTGAATTCGATGTAAAATTATTTCTAATGACATAAATTAGATTTAATGATAAAACAATTTATATTTAAAAATTTTAAAATTTATATATTTTAATTAATACATATAAATTATTTTGATGAAAAAAGCTGTTTTCAATTTAAATTTAATGTATTTTATTATTTATCAAAATTTGGACGGTATTTTAACAATATTAAAGATTCCTCCAATGTAAATATTTATATATCACATAAAATGAATATTATTATGTTTTCATATAAAAATTATTATGTTTTTAAAATGTTAATTGAAAAGGGGCTTTCAATTAAAAGGAAGAAAATTACCCATCTTAAAAATACATTATTTTATTCATAACATTGGGATTATTCATAGACAATGAAAAAAAAAATATTGAATGAATATAAAAAATCACTTATTTTGTCAATAACATATATATTTCATTAATTTTATCTAATAATAGTAAGTGAAACAATTTATAAATAGAAAAATAATTATATATAAATAATTTTTATTTATCATAAATAATTGGAAGTGAATGACTACATCATACATATTCATAAGAAAAATATATTTATTCCCAGTAACATAATGACTACGTTATGTTGGTAATTTTATAATAAGGTTGCATCATGGTTAGTTTAAACTCATGATTGTTTGCATTGCAAGAAATTGAAGGATTAAAATTATTTTTGGAAAACATCCATTACAATCGCTAGGTGTTACATAATACCCCCCTTATTATGATTTTCATCATCAAAATTCATCCCATGGATTCAAATATATGAGGATATATATACCTTAGTATATTTACAAGTTCCCACGTAGCCTATTAAAATTGATGCTTCCGCCACAAAACATTTACCAAGTGATTGGTATTGTTTTGGAGGAATATTTCTCTATGATCTACGATCTCTATTGGATATTTTTAAAAAGATTGATCTCTCTATAATGGTATGACTTATGAGTTTATTACATGTATAGGATCAAGAAAATACTTTTTGGAAATCTATACATGGAAAACATTAGGATGTTCAGACAATTTAGGGGGAAGCACCAAGCCGGAATCTTCCTTCCAAACACAATGTAGAATCTCAGAATTATTGGTATACCAAAGGCCCAAAATTCCCTTTCTTCAAAATCTCATTATATCATTTAATAGAGATATTCATAGAAACACCCGTCCACCCACATCAAACTCTAGTCCTTTTCTGGATTTTTCCCTGTAAAGATTTTTTAACTCTGATATGTTATTATGTGTTGTTGAATAGATATGGATTTTCTGATATTTCATCAACAAGGTCATGATATAATAGATATATTTATACAACTTCATCCCAACCTGTTAGTGTTCTGCACTAAAATACATAGAGGCCTTCATTAGATTCCATCTTAATACTATTGTGAAGGATATTATTGTATTAAAATTCTACCAAAGGTGGGTATTGATCCAAAAAACTTTTGAAATTCATAGAAAAAGCACTCATTATTCCTTATAGTGTTTGAATTTTCATCTCAGACAGACCATTTTTCTATGGATTATAAGCAGTTCTAAAAAATAACATTGTATCTAGAGCCAGTAGAATACTCCTCTTCGACAACAGGGTAAACCTCAAATCCCGATCAGATATTATGGAAAGTTCTACAACATAAAATATTAACACATTTTTCTCATGTATACTATAAAATTATATAGTTATAAATCCACTCTAATAGTTATTAATTGTGTTGACTTTGTAAGGACACCGAATACAACTTATATAGCATTATGGCCTTCATTTTTTTTGGAACGTACAAATAAAATCTCCTTAGTGAAGTTTTCCCATATCCATTAAATTATGTGTAATGTTTCTGGCATCCATTTGACAATTACCTATCATCATTAAAGTTATAACAAACCAAGAACCGAGAGACATATCTGAAAATAAATCCTTTCATACCATCCCATAACAAATACACATTCATATCCATATACATCAGTGTTATTCTAGGGTGAATAGAAAAATTAAGAACTATGAGCCTCATCCAAGAAATCATGCATTATTTTTTCTATGAGGGGGATACAAACTCAATTATTAAACAATTTTATTCAATCTCAATCAGGTTGAATTTAAGAACATTTTTCACCTACGTTTTTATCTATACATCTTCTATTTGTTCCCCCTTAACCATTAATTTTATGGATGTTTGGAAATTTGTTTTAGATACATAATATATCCATAGTTCCTTTAAAATTTTTGGATCCATCTTTTTAAATCCATAAATATTGGATATTTAGTGATCCTCAACATTAACAGGTTATCAGGGCCCTTTATACTCAATGCATCATACACCTCATTTGATATCCCATGGTTGTAATGTATTGAGAATTAATAATATTTAATTATCAACATCTATCTTCATGGGTTCATATTCAAATATGTTTATGTGAAAAAATAAATTAATCTTATCTAACTAACTTAAATATCACATGTTTATCCGTAATGATAATTCCTCCATATTGTTTATGAAAATAATCCCATAGCTAAATCCAAATCATTATTTGTCTAATTTTGTTCATGGATTATTAATTATCTTGAGGAATAATCTGTCACCATTTGATTTATCATGAGAACACATCCCATCACTTTTTGGATGCATCACCGTAGATGATAAATATTTCTCTACTATAAGGCAGTGTGATCATTACGGAACTAGGTAACCAGTTTATGATATCTTCCAAATTTTCTTCAAATTATTCAGTCCACACGAACCTAACCCATTTCCGAGTCATCTAGGTGACTATATTATTTAATCATGAACAATAATTCTCAAGAAATCAATTATATACATCCAAACCAATACAACATTTCATGTTATTTGTTGTTGGTGGTCTTTTCCAATATCTGATAACATCTATTTATAGATGGATCCATTGATATCCCATCTTTTAATATTATGAGACCAAAAAACGAATCATTAGGAATCAAAAATTCACACTTGGTTAATTTTTCATAAATCTCTTCATTTCCCAGGGTATTTTTTACAATTCTAATTTGATTTTAATTCTCTTACATTCAATTCAAATAGTCCAAAATATTGTCTAAATGACTTCCACAAAGTGATCAAGATTTCCTCTAAATAATCTAGTCAATATATCCAAGAAGATAGTATGGGAATTCACAATACCAAAAGGCATAAATATAGACTCATCATGTACATAACTGATAAGGAATTTCATCTTTGTTATAACTTCATTATTGACCCTTAATTGATGATATCCTAAATGAAGATATACATGGATATATATTGAGATCTGTGTGTTTGATCAAATAATTCATCATTCCATGGAATAAGATATTAGTTCTTGATAGTGGTCTTTTTTAGATCATGATAACCAATGTAGTGTCATGTTGATCCAACATTCTTCTTAATAAATAGAACATGTTCTCTCCACAGTGACACACTATGGTGTAGGAATTTCTTATATGGAATATCTATAATTTTGTTCTTTAATTACTTCAAATAAACTGGGACCATTCTATAATGGGTCTTTGAAATAGGCATAGCACCCAATATACGTTCTATTGATAACTCAACCTCATGATTCGATGGATGACCTTGAAATTCTACTGGAGACACATCATTATATAGTTTTAAAATTGGTTATTTATTAATAGTTAGATTCTATCAACCATTTGAACAAGATAACCATTATTTATATGCCCCAAAATCAATAAGAATGTAAAAATTTTTACTGGAAGGTTATATTCTCCCTTGCATCGATTTGTGATCATGGATTTATCTGGAATTTGAAATTATACTTACCATTCTTGGAATTTGATATGAGCTCCATATATAGAATGAAAATCCAGTAAAATAATCACATCAAATTCCACTGTAAAAATTATACAAAGATTTTTAGGATGCACATTCCTACAAACATTTACTAGAGAAAAATTATTATCTTTTGACGCGACTGTTGTGCCATTTAAAGTTGTCACTACTAACTCAATATCTATTCTTTATAGAAATATAGATATAACGATAGAAAATTAATTAGAAGTAAAATATTGGGTGGATCCAGCATCAAATAAAGCATTATATACATTCGAGTGTATGGAAGGATTACATTTTATCACTCCATTATCACACTTCAGATCACCGATATTGATCACATGTGATTTTCCTTTATCTTCGGCTTTATTATTTTTCTGTCATCGACCAACATTGGTAAATATTTCATTAGGGTATTGATTGAAATATTACCCTATCTCATTTCACTTGTAACATTGATGTATTGGATATACATTTTGTGTATCCTTTTATCTATTTTAATTACTAGACAGATTTGTCCCATCACATCGGAATTCAACTTCCTGATGACCTTATTTTCCACACTAAAAATATTTACGAGTATCTTTATGAAAATTTCATCCATATTTACTTAAAAGCATTGATCATACGGTAAAAATAATCTTTTTTAGTGTCATCATTAAATTTCCCTTGAATTCCATTTTTCACTAATTTTCAAACCCATATGATGGATGGGTTAATCCATTCTCCAAATCAACATTAAGAGCACATAAGATGATTTAATCATTGATATTTATGTTCCATATGGATAATTCGCATCATAGAATGGTTATTAAGCAACTAAAGAATCAATAAATTTTAATATCATGTTGCATAATTATTCTAAAATAATACCTTGCATGTCTTCAAACAATTTATTCATAGGTACCAATAGATTCATTATACTTTTTCTTATGTTCATGGAACTCCATATACAAATTTTTTCAATGAATATGAGGAACTTACTTATCGAACAATATGTTCATGATATCTTTCCACTCAATGGATTTAATTTCATCTCTTTTCCTCATATTCTTGATAAGGTTCAACCATTGATCACCTTCACAATCCAAATTATTTACTTTTAAGATGAATCTATCAAATCTTGAACATTAGAGAATATAAAATATTTCTTCTAGTGGTACAAATCCATGGTTCATCCAATAATGGATCAGAAGAGTCACTGAAAGAGGGTGCATGCTACCTAATGAAGGACTCAACATAATATCATTCCCCACTTTTCTCATTTTCATGTCATATATGATTCATAGCTTAATAATGTTTTTTGATCATAAATACATGATTTTTCATTCTGGATCCCATAACACAAGGGTTATCTTATGGAACATCTTTTCATTTCTCATCGCATCCAACATTAAAGCATTTATTTTAGGTTCCAACCATTTACTAAAACCAATAATATGAGTGTGAGCAATAGTAATCATAATGAATAACTCACATATTCTTGAAAACACTATCTATTTATGACATATTATGTTGTACCTATGTTACTCACGCTCATTTCTATAATAGTGGGATTTAACCTCTACATCTAAATATCCTTTGTGTTCTCACTAAGGCATACACATGTATTTTTTAAAAGGATACCTCTAAAGTTTCACTAATACAATATATAATTCCCCATACTATAAAAAAATTGATATTCAATCAATATTTAAGAAGAAAATATTATAATATATCATTTTTATAATTGGACCATATATGTATACTATCATTAGAAAATGGGAAACATAATCAACTCGTCCATATGTCATCTTTTTTACCTCCCACATATTTCATCATAACTAGACCTCTTTTAGACATATATTAATCAATACCCATCTTCATGATCTAGAGAATATAAATATATGAATGGGGGGATACAATTTTATGTAAGGGGACAAATGGAAGATAAAAATCATATAATAATCATAAGGATTGTGAACATAACATTTTGTAATCATATCATTTATATGAATGTTATAAATTTCATTCTATGGGATAAATCATGAATGGTCATAAGAATCAATGAACATAATTAGAAAATTAATAAAATAAGACGTGAAGTTTTGTTGCATAAAACGTATCATAGAATATCATTTCCAATTATCAAAGGCTCCTTTTCAAGACCATCATTACAGACAATGTCTATTACAAAACCTCTTTCACACCACATTCTAGCATTGTATTATTGAACTAAGATCATTAACCATTCCAGAAAAGTCTATATCATGAGATATGAATCTTATCTGGTCAACTTGAGGAAGATATAGGACCATCCCATATAAAAATTAAATCATTATTACATTTTCCAAAATAACACAAATCATTCATCATAAACGTAGGAATAAAATTGGGTTCATTAAACATCATTTAACTGTCAAATAATCAATGTAAAATAAATTGATTTTATAAATATAATTCTATCATTAACAAGATTAAATAATCGGAATGAAAAGTATATTATTCATGAAATTTAATCCTATTAAATAATTCCATCATAAACGGAAAATAATGTTAATAAAACACTTGAACTTAAGACTACCGGAAAATATCCTTTCATCTTCAAAAATGGATTCCTTAAAAAATAAAATGAAATTTTAAAAGAAAAAAAATTATTTCAATATAAAATTAAAATCGTGCAATCTAACATTCTTTAAAATAATGAATTATGAAGAAAAAGAAATATTTTCATTCCATATATGTTAAAAAAACATATTCCTCCTAATTTTTTAGAAATTTCAAAAAACACCTCAAATAGAATTACCAAAAATGATTCCTTTCACATCATTTAATAAAAATTAACCCATAGTTAAAATTTAATTTTATAAAATGTATATGAATAGTAAAAATATATCATATTTTGGAAACATGGATGTGGATGATAAATATATCCTAGAAAATAAATATGTATAAACAATCATAGATAATAATGAAATTGTGAAATTCTCCCTTACACATTAGGTTGGATTTCCATTGAATGTATCTAAATGTCCTGTATAATGAATAAAAAAATTAATTGGATTACTTCAGAATAAACACTATTTTTATGATATCAAATATGATCATATTATAATATGTTTGTTAGTATCATTTCCTAATTACTTATTATATGAGTATTAACAGCTTATTTTTTTATGCATATTTTTTCAAATACATTTTGATTATCCTTCATAAATCATAGTTATATCATTATAAAATGATAATAAAATTATAAATATCATATTTATTCATTATATACATTTACATAATTATTATTTAATGAAGATCATTTCGAATAAATCGAATCACATTGTAAATATTGTAGGTCCTATATAAGTACAAGCGATAATATCATTCCAATAATTATTGGATGGTATTGTAGTGAATCGTGTATAATATTTAAAATTTTATAGAATTGTATAATAATAATTTAAAGTAATTTCTCAACAATTATACTAATCGATGAAAGGTGGTGGTGAAAACCATATTACACTATGGCGTGGATAGGGTAAGCCATACTTACGTACACATGGGAATTTTTTTTCAAAAGATGTATAAAACGTGGAATATTGATGATTCATGTTCATGATAACATATTAGTATATAAATTATAATGTAATTTTTTATTTATAATGAAACAAATCATGAATATTATGTAGAAAAATATTGATGTATGAAAGAATTTGTAGAGGAGATTAACACATCATCGACGTGCTTCCTCTAAATATCTTCTTAGAGCACTAGTATTTTTATTTGAAGAAGATTATAACTTATAGAATGTAACATGGTGTATTGATAATGGAAAAGCATTGTGGAAAACTGATAATGAAGGCACAATGTGATGTGATTTTGTTTCAGAGGTGGTTCTTTTTATTATTGATTTGAGATGACCTTTTGGGATATATAAAAAATTCATTATAATAAAATAAACCCCCATAAAAATCTCCAAAATATTCCAATTTCAAAAATGATAATATATAGTGTTGTAATATCATGAACGAATAGAATTTAGAAATTTTATTATAGCATTTTAATCCATAAAATTTTAATTAATATTTAGTTATTAAATTTTTATTTTTAACTAGGGTAAAAAATATTCCAATATTAAAATGGTGAAATACTGTCATATTCAAAGTCAATTTGACATTAAATAAATACCGTATTCCAATTAAGACCATATAATAAATATTAAATATTTTTTAAAACCCATTCATTATTTTTAAATTATTTATTAACTTATTACTTTGATAAACAATATGTTCAGTCTATTTGGACGCTATTTAATTCATTTCATTTGAAAACAACTTATGATGTCATGATAACCTCAAACCAACTATTTTATTATATTAATAAGAGTTCAAGGTCATATATAGAATTATTTATATATTTAAATGTTCCAAAATTATTTTTATTTTAATATTTTTCAAAACATATAATTATTATATCTATTAATAAAATAATTATTACTTCAATTATTCTTTATTATTTGATATTTTTATTTATTGAATAATATAAATTAAAATAAAATAATATGATAAAGTGAAATATTATCAATTTTAGTGGAATATATTTAGAAGAATTTATATTCTATAATATTACAACATTTAAAATGTTATACTTATAAAAATATGAATGTGTCAACTTTAACATCACTTTAAATAATATAATATAATTGTCAAAATCTCATCAATAAGGATTCAACTGGTCACTATGTCGACCATTTGATTGTTATGGACGTGATATACTTGACTTAAAAGATTGTTCCTTGTGTAAGGGTATTTTTATGGTCAGTGGTATTTTAAAAAAACTATTTTGTCGATTCCACATCGATTAATTAATGTATTCATCATCAAAGTATATGTCTTTAAGATAATTATCTATTTACAAAAAATTCAATATAAATTACCATGATAAAGAAATAATGTTATATTTAAAATTTTTATTTATAATCGAATTTATATTTTATATAACCTTATATAAAAATGATATAGTTATTAAAAATCGAGTAAGATATATTGAATTTTTCATTAAATAATATAAATTAAACGTATTAATCGAATTAAAGTGTCTTTAAAAGGGCTAACGTTTTACCAAAGTATGATTTTGGTCTAAGACAAATAATCCAATGTCATTAAGATAAGTTTTAGTGTTTTTTTATAATAGTATGGATATCCTTAATTACTAGATATACACTTTTATAGTATTTATACAAATTACATAAGTTACAACAAATAATGCCCAAAAATAAAATAAGTCCATATACCTAATTTAAGCCTAATGATTACAAATATGGAATCCTTTTTTATTTATTAAAAACACAAGAGTTTCAATATTTAATTTATAATTAATCCCACTATTAGAGGGAGAGAACAGATTGAAATGTTAAAACATTACAAAATATGGAAATGATAGAACATCTAAACTCGATGTAAAATTAATGCTAATGGAATAAATTTTATATAACGATAAAATAAATTCTATTTATATAATAAAAAAATTAAATATCATAAATTAACAAAAATATATATATTAACGAAAAAAGTTATTATCAGTTGAAATTTAATGAATTTTTTCTATTATTCAAATTATGATTGTTAACAGAAATATATTAAAAATTTATCCAAAATTAATTTTAAAATCACAATTACATGGAAAAAAATTTATGTTGTCATAATTTTTTTTAATGTGTAATAATAATAATTTAAAAGGGGTTCTCTATTAAAAGGTGTCAAATTACACTTTTGAAAAATATACCTATTTTATACATCAAATAGGGTTTCTTCGTACCCTATGAAAAATATATATTGGAGGAATATAAACAATATTTAATTTAGTATATAACATATATATTGTTTTAAATTTTTTACTTCTATTAATTCACATATTTCTTTAGTACAAAAATATAAATATATAATTGAATTATGTTTTTTACAAATATTTGGAACCAATTGAATTTACAATACATTTTCAAAAGATAGTTATATTTATATCAACTATCCTAATGGATAGGTTAAAACAGTCATTTGAATCTATGTTCATACCATGGTTCCCTTAATATCAACATTGAATGATATACATGATATTTGTAGAAATAAAATTATTTATAGAAAATATTTCATAAAAACATATGGTTGTTAGATACATCCATCTCCTTTCATTTTATAGAATCAGAAGATGATTTAGGATGAAAATATAGATTTACTTATCATGGAATATTATGTTTGATATGTTTACGGAAAATGAATATATACCAACATTTTCCTTACTTTCCTCAAAAGGGAGTAACCAGACAATTGATTTGAAGTTCAGTCCACAAATACAAACTAGGGAACTCATATATAGAAGGGATGAAATAATTACCCCTTTTTTATTCACATTAAAAACTCTACATCCATGTATTCTCATAGATTTTGAATTGGTTTACTAATTATTCATGATATAAATTAATGCATAGAACTTGAATAAAAAATGATCTCTATTCATGAGTTAATAAAAAGTGTTCTGTCACCACATTATTGTCAGTATCAACCTCAGTGGTAATAATTTACAAATATAACACAAGATTCCTTGGTATTTTTTGGTTTTCTCTTAAAACTTATAGAATTGTGCATTTGTTTTCAAAGTTACATATTTTCATATAGATAATGTAATGAAAATTTATCTAGGGGTTGACCAGAGCATTATTTTCTCCATTAAATTAGTGTTCTTCTACTATCGATAAAAAGTAGCTTGGTTTCCTACCATCACAGAGTAAATAAATTTTCATATCCACCCAATGAAATTTACATGGGTCTTTATTCCAAACATTTGATGAGTTGGATGTAGAATTTCATTTCCCCATTATATTTCTCAATTAGACCACTAGAATAAAACTCCAATTTCTACATGTTATCCTCCTGACTCCCTTGAGATGTTATTATCTTCATATAATCTTTGAGGAAACATGATACAATTTATTCATGTATATAGATTTCTCATATCACCGTTGATTTTCATAGAGTAGGTATTTGACCACCAAATTAGAATTTAAATTTTAATTATTGGGTAATGTCAAATTTTAATTCTTGTAATGTTTTTATCATATAAACCAATTTATTCATCTTATTTTCTTTATAGAAAATAAATCCATATACCCTTTTTACCAGATACTGTGATAAAAATGTTTATCGAAAAACATTTTCCAAAAATCCTATCACCCCATAGATATGATCTCTTCCTCATGCATAAAATTCTTAATAAAATTCAAACAATTAATAAATTCTCCATACATATAAAAAACATCCATTATGTTTTTTTATTGATTAAAATATTGAATCATGGAATTGATATTCATAATGAAGTTGAATCTTTGTTCCCTGATTAAGGGATTATATGATCCATTGATATTTATAGTTCATTATCACGTTATTTTACCTTATTTTACGAGTTAATTTTCAAGGGTATTTGGGATATCCACTTTATCTATGAATCATTTAAAAACATGATTTTGTTGTCTTAGTATCATCATAATGTGCACAGTTCCCATTAAAATCCAATTGGGAAACATTGGGGGCAGTCAATGAATTTAACTTCACATTGGAAATTTACATGATTAATTATATTTCCACCCATTGGATAGAATAAAGGAAAAAATTAGGTATTATTAGTTTCAAAATATTGATCACATAGAAAAGAAGATAATGGAATTTATGATACAACATTTATATGATATTTATTTGAGAAATTATAATTTTTTAGGCTTCAATCTATGTTATCAATGATATATTTCCTAACATATACAATTATGGTAATTTTTATTCACATAAAAAAGGTTTTATTGAGAATATAAATTCACATATGAATATACTATAGGATTGTAAATCTATCTACAAAGAATGGTCGGTTATAGTGCACTATTTCTTGTTTGATTCTAGTTCGATGCAGGTTTTTTGGGTTTTACCAAAATGTTTATTTCTGCCAGAGCCATATTCAATTATAGTATAAAAAATATATTTATTTTATTGATAAACTAAATAGTATATAATTAATAAAATTTTGTGTGGTTTTATTACACATTGTCATATAACATATTTTATATCTATATTTTTCTAATCCTATTTCAAAAAAATGACTAATATTTTCATTTTATACAAACAATAGAACCCATGATATTTACCACACAATAATTCATTATTTTTTACATAAGATTACTCATATAAAAACGAAGTTGATTTATAATTATAGTGTATTTGGTAATTAGGTACATAAAATATGAACAAAAAACAGGAAATAGATTATAATTTTTGAAGAAATATATAAGATTCACTTACGTAATACTATATGGGATAACACAGGTGAATACATAAAAAAGGGGTGACCTATAGGGAAAATATTGAAATAAATATGAAAAAGATGATGAAATTAATACAAATGATAAAATAGGTATATCAATGAAACATAAACTATGTTATAATTATTATCATGAACAATGTCGCAAAATATATCATTATTATCATAAAGGCAACATCAGAAATGTGGAAAAACATAAAACACTTCACAAAAAACATTGGTCATGGAAAACCACAAATAAAACATGATGGAGAAACTACCATAATGGATCATGTTCACAACCTATTCCATTTCTTGACGTATCATGTGACTAAAAAATAACCCAATGCATTTGTGTGCTATATTTTTTCCGGGTAACATGTCACATTCATTTCATTATCCAACATCTGTGTTCCAAATATATCATACGACATGGATCTATTCATCATAATATTTTATTCCATGCTAAAAGAATGTAGAATATATATATTTGCAACCAAAATCAATGATATATTTTTGTTTAATTATGAATACACAGAATATGAAGTTTCTATTGTATTCAATATACAATTTTTTTGAAAAGAAAATGAAACTAAAATTACTACTTCATAACGACATCACATAAATATTTATAAATTTTCATCAATAGATATGAATGGGTGAAAAATTATTTTTACATAAAATTTTAATTAATATGAACATGGAATAAAATATTCCAATGTTAATAATATGATATAGAGGGAATAATATAATGGTGTATTTTGGAAAATATGAAGAAGTAAAATATACCTTACATTTAGAGTGTGATTCCAAATGGATGTGAGGATATTCATGAGTTCATGGGGACATTTTGGAAGTCAATAGATATTGTAGGGTTGTGTATGTATGTTCTAAAGTATTTTTAGTGATGAGAAATTGGATAATGGGTGAGTGTATATTGGAAATGAGTGGGGAACTATTTATCATTTCTCAAACACAGGTTTTGGACTATATATAATAAAATAACCCAAACCATAATCATTCCCACATTTTTTCACATTTTTTCTATTAGACATAGTTTTTATTATTTAATATATATAGATGAATGGATTATTTAAATATTATCCATGGTGTTGTGGAGGTTATTTTTACTGCAAAAAAAAATTATTCAAAAACATTAAAATATATTATAGGTTATGGAGGATTCATAAAAGCATTTAAAAATTAATTTAATATATATAATATTAAATTTTTTAATGTTAAAAAATATATTTTTTATTAATACCCATTATATTATTGATCACATAATTTTATTATCCTTATGATTTAATAATACACACCGAATATTTATATATATATATACTTTTTGTAGAAAATTTTTACTAACTATTATAATTATAAAAAATTAATCATTGGATATTTTTTTCTTTTAATTATTAAAATATAATTTCTTATATTCAAATTATATTCATAATATATTAATTTTATCTTTTTTTAAAAATATCGATATTTATTGAGAAATAATAGATTTTTCTCAATAACTGATTTTGATCCCTTATAAAAATTACATCATTCTTAATAAAATTTAAATGATAATATGTATTTAAAATACAATATTTTAAAAGTATATTATTAATTTTTTTTTCAAAAATCCATTCATACATGAAATATTTTTTTTAATATTGTTTTAATGTTACTTGAGAATAATATTATTATTTTATTGTATCAAAATGAAAAATTTATTATTAATTAATAATATGACGAAAATATAAAAATTATTATATTGAATGTAAATTTTTATATTATTATATTTTCAATAATTTTAAATTTAATACATTTGAAAACTCATAAAGGGTGAGGTACATAATAAAGAGACATTTAAGGGATGGTTTGGTGTATATCGTGTTGTTCGTGATCACGATGAGCTTGAACTTCTCCCATAAATGTTTTCACTCAGGCTTATATAGTTGGATCTCAAATTGGGATAGGTAATGGAAATATACAAATACCTTTTTATTCCTCAAAATATAAACTAATAGGCTATATAGGGTTTAATCCTATCGGTTGATGACAATTAGATATGTTAAAACACATTATTTATAATAATAATATGATCACTATTCAGTGAGTATATGTAAAATCCGAGTTAAATATAGGAATATTACATTTTCATATTTATTAATATTTGTGAATGACATATTAATTTTTTTTAAAGGGGATGATCTGTTTGATGGCGTACCGGATACAGAACAACAATTTTCTTTGAAATATCACGTTATAAACTAACAATATAATATTATTATTTTAAATGGAAGCTAACTCCTCGTCCTTGTATTAGTGGGAATGAACAAAACTAACTACAATATTATTATACATGTTTGTTAAATGTTTTTACCGATATCCAAAAATACTAGAGGCTTAAAATGTTAATGATTCTAATTTGAAGCATAATATACTATAAAAGGTTGATTTACCTCATTTTAATGGAGAACCCAATTTAAATATTGTTTTGGTCACTTTTACATAATATATTTCACAAAATATATATATTTTTCGCAATAGGGACATGAAAATTTACATTTGGTAAATTTTTGGTATTTTTATGATAAAATGCATTTTTCAATAAATAGTGAAAAATACTGCACGACTGGCCCGAAGGCCATATTTTTAATTTTATTACATATAATCCTCATTTTAAGGGTTGAAGGTAAACTCATTAATGACCCATAAGCCCAAGGCACAAGGCCCGAATGAACCGCAATAGATGACCCGAAGGCCCAGGGGAATTCCATGCCCAGTACATGACCCATAGGCCCAACACACTTAAACTACCCTCCCTAGCTTCTGCATAATTGATCACCTTTATCCAAAACATGCATCGCTGATCGGCTATGATTTCCTCGTACAAAGCTGCACGGTGCCTAGTCCCGATGATGGCTGCCATACCCACTCATACTTCAAATCTAGTCAGCACTACTTCTGGTGGCTGCTATTCTTGTTGATCTGATACTGTTCTAGGGCTTGTTCTCTGTGAACTAGGATACTCCATGGTCTACGTGTCCTGAATGCCCTGTGGCCCAAAGGCCATTGATGACCCGAAGTCCCTCTAGACCCGTAGGCCCAAACCGGTGGCCCGAAGGCCCAAATCGGGTGAATAGTTCAGGCTGCTACAATATAGACCTGTAACTGATATAGTGGATGCTATAGTAGTAGTACAGTAGTGTTATAGTCCCCCAAAAATTTTCCTCCACGCAGTTTTCAACCTGGGTCTCTTGAATTCCAATGGTGGTCATTGAAATTAATTTCACTTTGAAATTGTACATAAAAAAGTGCAATATTTTGGTAGATATTGTTTTGTAAAAACATGGTATTTGTTTTGACAATAGAAATTAATTTTAAATTAATTAATACTACATCAATGTTTTGAATTTGTTAAAATAGACATCATTTTTTAAATTGGAATATCAAATATATCTTAGGCTAAATCAGTGTTATTTTTCTGAAAAACATGAATTTTCGATGGATAGTGAAACCAATAATTATTGGTTAAAAAACTGACTTCTTCATTTAAATGATTTATTAACCCTTTTGCGTATTTATATTAGAGAATCCAACAATCATTGTTGTTATTATTAAGTAATATGTTGATCAATAAGATGAAAATAATTTTTCCTGAATCGTATCTTTTGACTTTTATTTAATGTGGTTAATGTTAAATAGGGTAATTCAAGGTATGAATATTATTATAATAATACATAATAACCTCAAAATATGACCTATCTTCATTGGATGAGTCATGACCGACAATGGGAATATTTGGGCCGATTTTTGGATCTTATGGAGCTACTTGGAAGTGATAATGACACTTTAGATTAATTAATTTAATGTAAAAAAAAATTACAAAAACAAATATCTTTTAGTAAATTAATTTTTACATTGGTTTTATTAGTTATATTTTCGACTATAAAAAATAATTGGAATTATAAAAATATTTCAAACATCACGGTATTTTTTTAAAATTTTAGGCAACTAATAAATTAAATTATTTATAACTTGATAATGATGCAGTGTTTACCTCATTAATAAATGATTTAAATAAATAGGATTATAAATATTAAAATAATATTCAAATCCTATCCAATTATTATTGAAAGATTTTATTTCGACCATGAGTCATATTATTTAACACTTTAATACGTTTTGGACCTTTAGAAATCGAAAATATTTATATAATAAAATAATATTTTCCTACTTTCCTAAAGTGCCCCTCCTCCCCCTTATAAGAAGCCCTCACCTCTAACCCATTTCTCACTCCTCTCAAACCCTTTGGCTCATCCAAACTTTACCCAATTAAGCTCCCTACATCCCAATCCTCCTCCTAGAAGCCTTAACATAGTAATAAGGTACTTCAACAAACCCTTTTGGTTCGAACCAAAGGGAGTTACCTGAATTATAGGTAATCGTTTATCTTAAATTCATTTGTTTTATTTTGTTTTATTTTGATTTATTTTGGATCATTTTACTTATCCAAACCTATAAACTATTTTTATTCCTTTATTTTATAAAACAACATGTATCCTCAATATACTAGGATGTTGTTATGAGAAGGATTCAAACTAAACTTACACACACCTTCGTCTAATGGGTAATGAAGATACAATTTTTGTGGTCATCGAATTACTGGCTCATGAAACAATGATTGTTCAAATATCTCCAACACTATTTGATGGTGGCTTTTATTATGGCACAATATTAATATATGATATATATTACATTTATATTGTTTCTATTCTTATTTATTTTCCATTTATAGAATACCTTTATGGTTTCTATAGTGGGTAAATACGATAATCTAATTTGAGGAAGTGCGGACTACCTCCCCCTCAATGTGAAATGACTCATTCATGTCTAATGTGAAATTTATAAAGGGTAAAATTAATAAATTAAATATTATATTTTACTATAATTATAATATACTTATTATCATTAAGTTTTCATTCCATTACAATACTAAATAGAAATGGAAGTAGCGTTAATGCGTACGTACAACTTATTGTCTCCATGAACGGTGCATTACTTTTTATTATCTCCAAATGTTATGTACTACTATAAATATCTACATATACTAGATATATTTGATATAAATGATATCTACAACATGAATATCATTTTATATATAATAGATATTTTACCACTTGAACAACTTGTAATTATTAGATGTTCATTTTTGACTCAAGTACTAAATATCAACAAAACGACTATTATTAACTTAAATGATTACATAATGATTATATCAAGGAAATAAGTCATATAAAAGGAATAATAAACATTAAAAATGGTTTTATGAAGTATAAATTAACATTAGTTTATTATAATGGTGATTAATGGACAAATGGATCATGTTGGATATGAGGTAAGGGACTTGGTCTCAATCTCCTTTCATTGATGAATATTTTGTTTTGATACACAAATTATTTATGTGTTCAATAAACACCTTTGTCTTTTCATTTCATTCAAAGGGAATCATTTTCTACAATAAATTTTACTAAATGAAAAAAATGAATTCTTATTTTATCATAATCGGAGACGACGACCTTTTCGTTGCTGCGATTATTATTTTATATTTTTCTTCCATAACAAGCATTAATGTTTTTAAAAGGAAAATAAACAACATAAACCCTTTTACGAATTTTGGTATTGAAATTTTTTTGATAATAGATTTTATTATGTCAATATATTTAAATTATATATTGTGATTTAAATGTGGAAATGTTATATTTCCTTTATATTTGTCATATGTGTTATGATTTAATATTGGTACATGGACATTTGATGGGTGGTTATGTGATATAACAAATGACAGGTGGTGTTGGGATAAACTAGGATGGGTGATTAAGTTATATCCACCAATCAATTGGGTATGGATGTCTATCGTATGACAATTCCATTTAGTGATATGTGTGGAATTTGACCGTATGGTTATTCCATTTATGTATGTTTATGTTTTAAGTTACCTTTATATGTTAGGTTTTCTTTATATGGGTTTTATGGTAATATTTTGGTTAGAAAAGAGTTAGAAATGATAATTTATTCAGTGAAGAGTATTTACTACTTTATAAAGGTGAAATGTTTTACTTGTGATAATGTATTCATGTTTTAATTGTTGTTTTCAAAAAATAATTGTCTTCCTTCTTTGTGTATCACTTACTGAGTTTTTAGGCTCATCCCATGTTTTTGAAATGATTTTCACTAGACATAATGTGGAATAAAGTCTAGTATGGTATCAATGAAAAGATATGCTATCTAAATCAATGAACTAGTTATGACACTTATTTTCACAAAATTTTATTTTGTGAAAAATATGGGAACTGAGTTGAAGTGTAAACATTGTAATTTTTGATATGTAATGTAATAGTTGTGACATAATTTTCTAAAACTCTATACCTGAAGCAATCCTCAATGTGAATTATTTATTTAATTTATGATTATTTAATTTTTAAGTCTGTGTCTCTATAATTGGTATAAGAAGTCGGTTTAGACAACTTTAGGAGATAGAGTATTGTTAAATTAATTTCAATAAATAAATTTATGATAATATTGAAATGGTATCCTTTATAGATTACAATGTTTCTTTGACTTATATATATCTATGTTCAGAATGGGTTTCAATAAAGGAAATTGGGAATCTATGTTGTGAAGATAGTAGGAGGAAGACAACCTTCCAAATCAGCAACCTAAGATAGTTGGAATCAAAATTGAACAATTTTTTTCAGTTATGGAATAGATGACTCAAGGTATAAATTATTCTAGTATCCATGCTCAAGATTAGACGGATCAACCAAAGACTAACATGTCAGTTGTAGAGCCTATCAAGGGGAAACATCCCACATCATTCAGAGGATCATCAAACCCAATGCAAGAGGAAGGGTGGATTAAGGAACTATAAAAGATTTTTGATATGATGGGGTGTTTAGAACATCAAAATACTTTTCTTGATGTTTACTATTTTGATGGTCATGTTGATCAGTGGTGGTCAATGGTGAAAAATATCAGGGATAGTGATGATATTTATGCTCTTTTTCGGGATGAAATCAAAGGTAAGTTTCATGGGAAAATATTTCTTAAGGTGGTTCCTCTTAGGATAGAAAAATTTCAAAGTAGGATGACTTAGTGGCTGATTATGAATGAAAGTTCACTAGACGGGCAGTATATGAACCAAATTTCATCTGAGAACTTGATATTAAGATAAATCGATTTTAATCCACACTAAAGATGCGATATCGAAGAGCATTAGCCTCTCGTGAGTTCATAAGTTCTGAAAAACTTGTTCGATGTGCGGAGAAGGAGGAAATGAAGTTTGTTGGTGATTAGGTGTTCATTGACAAACAACAGAATAATAGGTCCAGTTGGCATGAAATGGGAAAGAATTCATCAATGAAGCATGGAGGCAAAAAAACTAAATAACCATCTTGTGAGAGGTTTTGTAAAAAAACATCCTAGAGAATGTTTATCAATGTCTGGAAACTGCTTCTAGTGTAGTATTTCTGGTCATATTTCTCGTAACTATAATGAAGAAGATCAATCATGTTATTAAAAGCCAGTGGTAAGATGTTTTAATTGTAATAAAATAGGTCATTATGAAAATTAATGTCTGGTGAAGAACTCAACTGAGGGAAAGAAACCATTCTACAACAAGAAAGGGGTGGTGATTTCTGTTGTAACTACATCAGTAAATGTTGGGCCGTCAAAGGAAGTAGTATCAGGTACATTGTTTAATTGTTCGGATTATGCCAATGTGTTGTTTGATTCAGGGTCTACTCATTCATTCATTTAAGATAAGATTTCTAGAAAATTGGGATTTCCATATCATGATATGAATCTGGAACTTCTCATAAAAAACTAGAGGAAATGTTGAAACAAAAAGAAATTATAATAACATTCATCTCCTTGTGTGTGGATTGAATCTACCTACAAACCTTATTGTTTTTCATCTATTAGAGTTTGATGTTAATTTTGGGAATGGATTGGGTGTCTGTTTATCATGCTCAGATTGATTGTAGATATGAAGTGGTTTCTTTTCCGAATGGTTTTCAGTTTTATTAAAAGAATGAACCCTTAATTTTTATATCATATTAAGAATCTATGAAACTGGTAGAAGAGAGGAATGAATGTTACCGTGCACATATTGTTGAAAACAAAGTAACTGTTCATATAAATGAAGTTCCAATGGTAAAAGAGTATCTTTAATTTTTTCCTGATGAGTTTCCTGGTGTTATAACTGATCAGGAAGTAGAATTAACTTTTAAATTAGTTCCCGGTTCTATGCATATTTCAACACCCCCTTATCGAATGGATAAAATTGATGTTTTAGAGTTAATGAAGCAATTTTATGAGTTATTAGATAAAGGTTTCATTTGACCTAGAACTTATCCATGGGGTGCACCTGTTTTGTTTTATAAAAATAATGATTGTTAAATAAGCCTTTGTATTAATTATAGAGAATTTAATTACATCACTATTAAATACATGTAACCTTTGCCTCATATAGATGATAGTTTTGATCAGCTCCTGGAAGATCATTTTTTTATGATTGACTTGAGGTAGGGGTACCATAAGTTGAATGTAATGCATGATGAAATTACAAATTCAGTGTTTCGTACTAGATATGACCATTATGAATTTGTAGTTATACCTTTTTAACCAATGCACATGTTTTATTCATGGATATTACAAATAGAATTTTCAATTAGTTCTTGGATATGTTTTTGGTTGTGTTCATTGATGATATTTTGGTTTATTAAACAAGTAAAGAGGAATATGATAGTCATTTAAGGGGTTTCTTGCAAACCATAAATGAAAATAAACTATTTCATAAATTCAGCAAGTGTGAGATTTTGTTACAACAAATGTCTTTCATTGGTCACATTGTTTCAAAAAATGGTATAACTGTTGATCCTGCTAAAATAAAAGTTTTTGAAGAACTACAAAGACCCACAAATATAACTGAGATCCATATTTTTTTGTATGTCAGGTTATTACTGATGGTTTGTTGAGAATTTTTCACGGTTATCTTCTCCAATGACAATGTTAACTCGAAAAGTTGTTATGTTTATTTGGAAAAAATTATCTGATTATTGTTATCATGAATTGAAAAGAATACTGGTGAATGCTTTATGTTAGGCATTGGCTTCCAGAAATGGTGAGTTTGTTATCTATTGTGATGCTTCGTTGAAAGGACTTTGCTATTTCGTTATGCAGAATGATCAGGTAATTGTTTATTCTTCAAGTTAGTTGAAACCTCAACAGTTAAACTACCCTACACAGGATTTCCAATTATCTACTGTTTTTTTATTTAAAAATATCGAGGCATCATTTTTTTGTATTAATGTGTGAAATATATACTGATCACAAATATTTGAACATTATATTCACTCAGAAAAAATTTATCCTGAGACAGAGGAGATGGTTAAAATTAATCAAGGATTATGATTGCACAATAATTTAATTTCTAGGAAAAGAAAATAATGTGGATGATGAGTTGAGTCATAAAAGTAATTCTTTATTAAAAATTATATGTTTGGAATGAGATCCTTTGGTTTGAAATTTGACTATATATTGCATAGTATTTTTTGGTACAAGAAACTCATTTGTTTTGTTTCAGGTGTCAATGAAATATTCTCTATCAGAAAGAATTAAGAAATTCAATAAGGAAGATATTGAGTTGAATAAAAGGATTAGTGGATTCATAAGAACATGAGAATAGCTCAAAGCTGGTAGAAAATTTATGTGGATAACCGAAGGAAGGATCTTTCTTTTGAGGTGAGTAATAATATCTTTCTCTATGCTTCTACATGGAAAAGTGAGTTGCATTTTGGTGTGATGGGGAAGTTGAGTCTGAGGTTCATTGGTCCTTATTAAATCCTGGAGAAAGTTGGATTAGTTGCGTATAGAGTGGCATTATCTCCATGTTTGTCCCAGGTACACAATTTTTTTCTTATTTCAATGTTGATAATGTTTATGCCATATACATCTCCTATCTTAAGTCTAGAGGTAGTTATGTTGGAAGAGATTCTCTCTTATGATTCATAACCAGTCTAGATTATGGAAAATAGAGAGAAAGTGTTGTAGATTAAGGTAATTCACCATGTAAAGGTTTTGTGGAAAAATCATATGGTTGAAGAGGCAATGTTGGAATTTGAAAATGCTACGAGGGAAAAATATCCTCATTTATTTAATAATTGAATAAAATTGTGAGGACAAATTTTTCAAAAGGGGGAAGGATATAACATTCTATGTAAATAATGAAATATGATAGTTTCATATGAAATAATATTTACGAATTAAATATTAATTTTATTTTAATGGGGTTTTTATTTTCAATGGAATAACTGATACAAAAAAACATGTTTTTTTGAAATCGTAGGTTAGACAATAACAATATAATATTATTATTCTAAATGGTAGTTAATTCCTAGTAGTTTTATAGTCTAAAATGAATATAACTAACTACAATATGAATATACTTGTCTGTAAAATGTTTTTACATTTATCCAATAAATGTTAGAGGCTTAAAATGTGAATGAATCTTATTTTATGCATAATATACCATAAAATGTTTATTTACCACCATTTAATGGAAAAATATATTTAAATATAGTTTTGGTAACTTATATATGTTATATTTAAAAAAAATTATTCATTAGAATCCGACATCAAAATTTTCTTCAGGAAATGTTTTTGTATTTTTCTGATAAAATTCATTTTTTAATGAATAGTGAAAAATGTTGTATTTTAATTCAACAAATTATTTTAATATTATTTATTTATATTGTTAGATAATACTTTTAATAGGTTTTGTAGTGAAATTATATTATATTTTCACAATTTAATCTAACAGTGGTCATTAGAATTAATTTCACTTTGAAATTGGACATTAACAAGTGTAAATCTTTTAATATATATTGTTTCTTAAAAACACCCTATTTATTTTGAAAATGGGAATTAATATTAAATTAATTAATACAAAATATATGTATTTAATTTTTTAAAATAGACATCATTTTTTAATTTGGAATATTAAATATTGCTTAGGCTGAATTTTTGATATTTTTCTCTAAAACTTCATTTTTTATGATTATTGAAACCACATAGTAGTTGTTAAAAACTGAATTTTTCATTTAAATAAGATTTTACTACTTCTTTGAATTGAATTTAGAAAATCCAACACACATGGCTGTTATTAGTAAGTAGAATTTCATTCAACAAGACAAAAATAATTTTTGGTGAATAATAATTTTTGACTTTTTTTACTGCGGTTAAAGGTCAATAGGGTAATTCAAGGTAAAAAGAATATTATAATAATAAAAAATTACCTTAAAGCATATCCTAACCATATTTTATGAGTCATGGACGAACATTTTAATCCTTGGGTCTATTTTCGGACACCATGCTGCTACTTGGGAGTGATAATGACACGTAAGATTAATTAATTTAAAGTAAAGACAAAAATGACCAAATCAAACATCTTTTAGTAAATTAATTTTTACAAAGGGTGATATAAGATATATTTTCGACTATAAAAATTCATTGGAAATATAAAAATATTTCATCCATAATGGTATTTATTTATAATTATTAGGCATCAAATAAATTAAATTATGTATGACACAATAATGATGCAGTGTTTACCTCATTAATAAATGATTTAAATAAATATATTATAATGATTATAATAATATCCTAAACATGTTCGATTCCTATTGGATGATTTTATTTTGTCCATAATTATTATTATCCTAGACATTATTTAGTGTTGCACCATTAGAAACCGAAAAAAATTATATAATAATATAATATTTTTCACTTTCCTAAAGAGCCCCTCCCCCACATATAAAAAGCCCTCACCTCTAACCCATTCCTCACACCTCTAAAGCCCCTTGGATCAACCAGACTCTTCCCAATTAAGCTCCCTAAATTCATATAATCCCCCAAAAAGGCTTAACATACAATAAGGTACTTATAGAACCCTTTTGGTTCGAACCAAATGGTGTTACTTGAATTAAAGGCAAACGTTTCTCTTAAATTATTTTGTTTTATTTTACGTTATTTTACTTTTCCATCCACCTAAACTATTTTTATTCTTTTCGATAATAACCAAACCAGTATCCTCAATATACTAGGATGTTTTTATGATAATTATTCGAACATTACTTACCAACACCACTTTCTACTGGCTAAAGAATACATTGTTCCTGTGGTTGGCGAACTATTGTCTCACGAAACGATGATTAATAAAATATATCAAACCCTCTCTCATAGTTTCATTGATATGTGACTATATTTATATATGATATATATTATATTTATATTGTTTCTGTTTTTCTCTATTTTTCAATTATATAATACATTTATGGTTTCTATAGTGGGTAAATACGATAATCTCATTTGAGGAAGTGGGGACAACACCCCCCCAAAGTTATATGAAATATTCATGCCTTATGTGGAACAATATAAATTTTAGAGTTAATGAAATTATATATTATATTGTACTATAATTATAATATTCTTATGGATAATTATTTCTTATTATTTTAAAATACAAAATAGAAATTTATGCAGTGTTCATGTGTACATACGGCTTACTGTCTCCAAGAATGGTGCTTTTCATTTCTTATATCTAAATGTTATGTACTATTATAAATACATAAATATACTATATATATATTATATATATGATATCAACATCATGAATATCATTCTGGAGAGAATGAATATTTGAAGACATGAACAAATTAAAATTATAAGATGTTCATTTTTGACTCAAGTACCAAATATTGACAAAAAACCCATTATTATATTAATTATTACATAATGTATATAACATTGTAATAAGTGATATAAAAGGAATAATAAACATGAAAAAGGTTCTTAAGAAAGGGGAAATTAAGTTTAGTATATTATTCTAGAGATTAAAGGACAAACGGGTCAAGTAGGACATGAGGTAAGGGACTTCGTCTCAATCTCCTTTCATTGAGGCATATTTTGTTTCAATACATGAATTTCTTTTATACACTATAAAAACACCTTTTAATTTTCAATTCATTCAAATTGAATCTTTTTCTACGATGTGTTTTACTAAACAAAACAAATATTGTTTCTTTTAACGTAAGCGGTGACGTTGAACTTTCCTCCACCAAGATTATTATTTGATCTTTGGCATCCTTAACAAGTCGTAATGTTTTTTAAAGAAAAATGAAAACCATATACACTTTTATGTATTTTGATACTGAAAATGTGCTGGACAAGGGATTTTTTATGTCAATATAATTAAATTATATATTTTTATTGAAAGGTTGAAATGTTATATTTCCTTTATATTTGTTTTTTGTGTTAGGGTTTTATAAAGTTAAATGGACAATTTACATGCGGTTACATGATAAAACAAATGAATGGTGGTGTTGTTGTAAACCAGGATGAGTTGTTATGTTATAACCCTTAATGCATTCAGTATATAAGTCATCTGTATTGCTATTCTAATTAGTGATATGTGTGTAAGTAGACCGTATTGTTATTACAATTATGTCTCCTTATCTCTCAAGTTACCTTTATATGTTATTTGTCATTTATATGGGTTTTATGGTAATATTTTGGTTAAAAGAGTGTAAGAAAGGATCTTTTATTCATTGATGATTATTTACTAAATTTAATGTTGAAATGTATTACTTAGGATAAACTACTCATGGTTTAATTGTTGTTTTGAAAAACTAATAGTTTTCCTCCTTTGTGTATCCCTTACTGAGATTTTTATGCTCATTCTATGTTTTTGAAATTTCTTTCACATGACATAAAGTTGAATAGGTTCAAGGATAGTATCCATGAAAATTCATTCTGTCTAAATCCTAGAACTAGACATGACTATTTTTTCAATAATTTTCATATTGTAAAAAATATGGGAACTTAATAGAAGTGTCAGCTTTGTAATTTTTGAGATGTAATGTAACAGTTATGACATAATTATCTAAAAATCTAAACCCGAAAGGATCATTAATGTAAATGATTCATTTAATTCAAGATTATGTAATGTTTACTTCCGTATACTTATAGTATAATATCGATAGTGATGATTCTGAATTCCATTTTAAATATTGTATGATATAATAAATCCAAATTATTCCATCTGTTATTTATACCAATATACTGTAATATAACAGATAATGAAATTTGAAGGGGTATTTTATTTATATGATTTCTTGTTATTATAAGTTATAGCAAGAGTGTTCTATTATATAAATTCTACGTAGAACCTATGAGTTTGATTCTGAGACTGGTGTTATGTATTTTAATTTACCTTCAGACTGTGTATCATTAATGAGTATATCTGGATATTATTCATATATATTCTATAAAAATATACATGTATTCAGGACAATGTTATTCATGTAGTTATATGTGAAGAGGTTTCAAGGTGTCCTAGTGGTAATAGTTACAATCAAACCTACATGATGATTTCTTGGAGGTTTCATATATTATGTAGGAACTCATAATTTTGAAGGAGTCCTAGAGGGACCAGGATATGGTTTATTATAGTGAGCAGGACATACCGATGTATTCTCAAACAGTCACCTAGACAGAAGTCCCTTTCTAAACATTCAGGTTGGACCATTTTTAGATATATTGTGGTAAATTTTATTTTGAGATATTTATTTTGATTACATGTTATCATAGTATGGTTTTGTGATTTAGTTATATTATTGAATGTTTTATCAAATTGTTTACATTTCATCATATTTGTGGGATTGGAAATATATATATGTGTGTGTGTGTGTGTGTGTGTACATTAGGCTAAGGACTTCGATGTGAGTCATAGGCCTACTCAGTTATAGTCTCAAAAAACTAGACTTTTTGAGGATGTCATGGGGAAATATGGAATGTGACATGTTATGATAGGTCATCATAGGGTGGTATTAGAGTAGTCTGTTATATCATGGGACTAGAGTCTATGAGTCCTATTTTGGGAAATAGTGTTTAGTATTCTGATTTCATCTTTCATGACAGGGACTCAAATATTTGTGTGGTGGATGACATATCAAAACACAAGGACTCTAATCATCCATATTTTGAGAGGGTACATGTTAAAATTATCTACATGGAATTCATTTTTACATGCATCATATATAAATTCATTGTTGATACCATGTCCATCGTGATACTTAATTACATTTATACATGTTGATTGAGTAACATAATGTATATTTAAGGATGCCTCAGGGATATATTCAATCTAGGATTCAACTCCATGATCATGAGGATAATCCTATTAATGAAGTGACATGGATATAAGGGACATTGTAGAGGTTTATCCTTATGATAGTCTACCAATTATTGAGCCAAATGTTGACTAGCATATGGGACCCATAGTAATGAATGATGAGGTTTGTAGACTCAACATTATATACATGTTTCAATGACATCAACCCCTTATGTTCCAATGTTAGTATGACCCACATGATGTTGGGGAATTGTCAATGGGTTTAATTAGATTTTTCAATATTTATAGGAAATTGGAAGATTATATGGGGGTCCCAGTAGAATGTGTTATCATTGTATCAGTAGGTTTATGGTAGGATTTAGTGACATAGATAAATGATGAGGTTACTCTATCATGGCCAGAGTTCATGAAATTTTATAAAGAGTTATTCTCTTTAGGTATATTGAGGTATGTTAAAAAATGAGATATTATGAATAATAATTTTGAAACCATAAATGTTGATATGTTTTCATCATGGTTCACGAACTTTTAGAATTACTCAATTGATTTGTATCATAATTAGATCACATAGGGTCCCACATTTGAGGAAGGATTGTATATAGATATTTGACTATGTGTTATAACACTATGAATTCCTACCAATTTTGGGGTTCTAGAGATTGTTTTTTTGGTCTATATTTTCCTAACTATGTATATTCATACAGTTTTTTTTTGAGAAATGGGCACCAAAGAGTCGAGATATCAGCAACAGGGAGTCAATGTATGACTTAAGGACTTTTATATGTGGAAATTATTCGATGGAGATCCTAGTATAGAGGTTTTACATTTTAGGGTTCAAAGGATTGGTCTTGGTAAGTCAAGGTGAGGTTGTTCTACTCTTGTGATGGAAGGCAACATATTGCACATGATTTTACAACATATAATATGATTGAATGAGAGAAAGTGGATGTGACACCATGAAAGAAGATGTTGTTGTATAATATAGTTATGAAGGTTGGATAATGTTTAGAGGATCTAGGTGAGTTGGTTTAGGTTTTTTATGATATGAACTTTTACAACAAAACCCCTTGGTGTTCCATTCAATGCATATAGTGTTGAACGACAGGGGTGTGGAAAATGTTGACTATTGAGGGTTATGACCCAAAGGATCCATGGATGATTCAAAGTACAATATTTGAATTCCATACACTAGTTATAGAACTGATAGATACTTGTAGGACTCATTCGTTAATTTCCACTTATATAGTTGGAAATATTTGGATTCTTGTAGATCAATTTCCTTGAAACTTGGATATAGATACTCCAATAAGAGGTGGCTCAGCGATCACACACATATATAGATGGTGCAAAATAACACTTAGAGTTGATAATTTCTCTTTGGATATTTATATATAAGTGGCTAGATATTATGATTTAATCATAGGGACACACTTGTATCGAATGTTTGTGCATGGATAGATATTTATAGGATGATGAATTAGTGTGTTCATAGAAATGGGACAAAATTTTATGATAATAGTGAAATGTTAATATAAGAAGTTATAGTTAGAATCATGTAGATGAGTGTGAAACTGAGTACTCATCAGTTGGATTCCATTACCCTTGTTGTAGTGGATACTTTGAGTAATCAGTTCCCTGAAATGGACGAGGAGTATTATGAAAAATATCATGGAGAAGTTTTAGGAATACATACATGCTGATTGATAGACATATTCATTTATTTACACAAAAATATTACCCTGATATATGCACCATGATATTAGCTGGATCACTTATATTCTCACCATCTATGGGTGTAGTTAGAAGACATATAAAGGAATATGTTTTTTGACCAGATGTTTCACGCTTGGAAGCCCAATTGTTGTTCTCCAACATAGGGTATGAGAGCCTGATGTTTTAATGAACTAAAATAGCATAGAACAAATGATCTTAAAAAACAACTATCAACTACTATGTCTCAATGACCTATTTGATCATTTGAGTTGTGAACTGTAGTTCTTGATGATTTCCATATAACAAGGTATCACCAATTATTAGTTTAAGATGAGGATATGAAAATGATAACTGTTTTATTATTATACAGTCACTTTAAGTACATGGTTATTCAATTTTTTTTGTGAAAAAATCCCATTCAGTGTTCATGAGTAAAATGAACCCAATATTTAATTCTTACAAAGATTATCTTGTGGTGGTTGTAACACATTAATGTTTTTATCAAATATTTTATTTACTGAATTTTTATTCTAATGTATCTTTTGATTCATGAAATCAAGAGTTTAAATGAATAATGAAAATTCTATAATAGAAAAGCACTGTTATAGAATAGTTGTTAGGTTATCAGGAATAATTAAAAATAACTTATGAAAATGCACTTCAAATTCACAGGATATTAATTATTTCTGAAAAATATAAATCAATTAGATATTTTTATTATTGAGTGAATTAATTTTGGTATCAAAATTAGTGAGATTTATATATTTCATATAATTAATAAAACATTTTTAAATTTTCCCTATAAGATATTTTTTTCATGTGGTAAAATAAACCCTATTTGATATATAAAATTATTATTTTTAAAAGGGTAATTTTCTCCAAGGAATTGAGAACTCCGTTAAAATTTAGATTTGAAACATTAATAATTTTTATTTAACAACATAATAATTTTATTTTTAATCAGGATATAAAAATTTACTTAGGAATGATATCTTATATTTTTCTATTAACTTTCATGTTTTGATGAATAGATAAAATACACAATATTTTAAGAGAATAATTATTTTTCCATAGAAATAATTTGAATGGTTAAATTATAACATTAAATTGTTTTAATGTATTAATAGAATAATTTTTTATTATTCAATTTAATTAATTCCATTAAAAACAATTTTAAATTGAATTCATATATAAAAATATTTCAAACATTTTCAATGTTTTAAATTTTAAAAACATGTGCTCTTATTCTGAAAACAAGATTGATTTCAAATTAACTACTAAAAATTTTATGTTTCTAATTTTTTAAAATGGTCCCCATATTTGGAATCAGTAGTTCAAAATTATGTTAATATTATACTTTTATTTTCTTCCATTACGAATAGTAACTTTGGTAATTATTATTTTTACCATTGTTGATTGTAAACCACATAATTAATGTAAAAAAATTAAATTATAAGAATATATTTAAAATTGTTAAAATTTCATTGGAAGACTAATTTAGACCCTTATAATATTTTTTTAAATGGAATCACTTAATGATGATTGTCCTATGACTATGACATTAATTTTTTTAAAATCAATGAATATGAAAAAACGTGACACCTTATTTTTATATAAGTATATTAATTTTAATATATGGATTACCATGTGATAATATAGACTAATGATAGTATATTGAAATATAAAATAATTACATACATCATAATAATATATTTATAATTTTTTGAAACTTAATTATTACCATTACAGATGAGACAATAGTGAATAATAAATTATTTTATTAATAGAAATATCATATAAATAATTTTAAAAATATAAAAATTAATATATATTGAATCAATAAATTATATACATGAATTAAATAGTTGAATATTACAAGTTTTGTGTCTGTTAAATGTTTTTTCTCTAATTTATATTCGGTGTGGATTTTCATTAGAATCGAAAGAATTAGTGTAACATCCGAGGTAAATAAGGAATAATGAATTTTCATATTTATTAATATTTACGAATTAAATATTAATTTTAATTAAAAGGGGTTTCGACGTTCGATAGCGTACTCGATACGCAACGATGAGTTTCTTCGAAAACTTTTGTTGCACACTAGTAATAAAATAATATTATTTTAAATGTTAGTTAACACGTAGCTGTTGTACTGGCGGGAATGGATAGAAATAACTAAAATATTATTATATATGTTTTTTAAATGTTTTTACATTTATCTAATAAAGTATAAAGGCTTGAAATATGAAAAGAATTCAATTTTAGGCATTTATACCCTAATTTTCACTAAGGGTTCAGTTATCACCTTTTGACGGCGAACCGTCATTAAATATAGTTTTGATAAATAATATAAATTCTATTGGACCAAAAATAACTCTTCTTTAGAATCGGGACATCAAAATTTACTTTGTGTAAATTTTTGGTTTCTTTCCGATAAAGTTCATTTTTTAATGAATAGTGTAAAATGTTGTATTTTAATTCAAAACCTCTTTTTAATCTAATTTTTTATATGTTTATATTATCATTTGAAGTGGTTTTAAAGTGAAATTAGAAAAATATTTTTACCATTAAATCCAATAGTGGTTTTTGGAATTAATTTTACTTTGAAATCGGATTTAAACTAGTGCCAATCTTTTGATACTTATTGTTTCATAAAAACACGCTATTTGCTCTGACAGCGGGAATTAATTATTAAATTAATTAATGAAACTTATATGTTGTTACTTTGTAAAATTAACTTCATTTTTGAATTCAGAATATCAAATATATCTTAGGGTGAATGTTTGGTATTTTTCTGAAAAACATCAATTTTTGATGAATAGTGAAACCACTAAGTGGTACTTATAAAAACTGATTTTTCGTTTAAATGAAATTTTACCACTTCTGTCTTTTGAATTTCAAAAATCCGACATAAATGGTTTTCATTAAGAAGTAAAATGTGGTTTAATGAGATAAAAATAATTTTTTGGTGAATAGTAACTTATTAAGTTTTTAATCGCGATTAGAGGTAATTAGTGCATTTTAAGGAAAAAATGATATTATAATAAAATGAAAATACCTTGACACATGTCCTACCCATATTGGATGTGTCATGGACGACCAAGAAAATCCATGGGTCAACTTGGGGACCCCATGGAGCCACCTTTTTGGGAAATGACATAAATTACTTTTTATTTAATGTTAAAGTAAAAATGACCCACACAAGAGATGTTTTACTAAAACAATTTTTACATGGGGTTATACAAGTCAGATTTTTGACTATAAATAGTCATTGGAAAGATAAAAAGATTTCCTACATCATATTATGTCTTTTATAATTTTTAGACATTAAATAAATTAAATTATTTATGACATCATGATGATGTAGCGATGACCTCATTATTTATCAATTTAAATAAAATGGAAAGTTATGTAATATCTAAGACCTGAAAATGTCCAAACCCTATTTTATGAGTGTATTTCGAATCCTAATCACCTTATCCTAGAAATACATCAATTTGGGACCTCTTAAATCCGAATACCATTTTTATATAAAGTGACTTTTCTTTACATTCCAAGAGTGCCCCTCCTCTCTTCTTATAAAAGGCCCCCACCTCTACCTCCTTACCCACACTCGCAAAGCCTTTGGCTCAGAAAACCCCTGCCTATTTTGGCTATCCACATCCCTATATTACTCCTTGAAGCCTCACTTTGGGCAGAAGTCTTCCCAAGGAAGCCTTTGAGCTCAAACCAAGGGGAGTTACCCGATTTTAAGGTAATGTCTTCTTTTGAGTCCTTTTGTTTTATTTTGCTTCTCCAACCCCCTAAACTATTTTTATAATTTTATTTTGTAACAACTCCAGTATCCTAAATATACTAGGATGTTGTTATAAGAAGTATTCGAGCTAAACTTACACACACCTACATCTAATGGTTAAAGAACATACTGTTTCCGTGGGTGGCGAATTTCTGCCTCCCGAAACAATGATTGTTCAACATTCTTTTAACACCTTCAAAGGTGGCCATTAAGATGAAAATATATTTATATATGATATATAATATGTTTATGTTTTCCTTAAGCTTCTGTATTATTCATTTTGGGCATACCTTAATGGTTTCCATTATCGGTAAACACGATATCTTCATTTAAGGAAGGGCGGACTACCGCCCCCTCAAAGTGATGTGATTCGTTAATGCCATATGTGGGACGTGTAAAGGATGGATTTAAAGTTATTATATATTATGTTATACTGGAATTATAATATACCTCTATATCATTATTATTTCTTTCCATTAAAGTATGAGATAGAAATGAAAGTAGCATTCATGCGTATGTACGGCTTACCGTCTCCATGAACTGTGCATTTCATTTCTTATCCCCAAATGTAATGTACTATTAAAAGTACATGTATATAATGGATATATATAATGAATGATATATCTAAATGATTTATATAATTCTGGAATTAAAATATACATACCTATCATTTAGTTTTAATTCCATTAATATGACAAAGAAATGAAAGTAGCGTTCATGCGTACGTACGGCTTACCGTCTCCATGAACGGTGCATTTCATTTCGTACCTCTAAATGATAATGTAATATTATAAATACATGTATATGTTGTATATATATGATATATATGATATCCAAATCAGCAATTTCATTCTGGATATAATGAAACTTTGACCACATGAACAACATGTAATTGTAAGAAGTCCACTTTCGACTTAAGAACCAAATATCGACAAAACAAACATTACTAACTTAAATGGTTACATAATGTTTATAACATGAAAATAAGTGATATAAAAGGAATAATTAACTTTAAAAAGGTTCTTAATCAAGTATAAATTAACTCGAGTTTATTATTCAGGACGTTAAAGAACGATCGAGTCAAGTCGGACCCGAGGTAAGGGACTTCATCTCAATCTCCTTTCATTGAGGCATATTTCATTTTATACACAACTTTCTTTTATAAGGTGTATAAAACCCTTTGACTTTTACTTTTATACAAAAGAAATCTTTTTCTACGAAGCGTTTTACTAAACGAAAAAAAGGAATGTTTTTTTAACGTACATGGTGATAACGACCTTTTCCGTCGCCGCGAGTATTATTTGGTCTTTGGCTTTCTCAATAAGCCGTAATGTTTTTAAAATAAAATAAATACCATATACTCTTTTATGTATTTTGGTATTGAAAATGGTTTTGATAAAGGATTCTATTATGATATATTGTGATTGAAATGTGGAAATGTTATCATTCCTTTATATTGGTTGTTTGTTTTATGAATTTATATTGGTACTTGGACATTTGATGGGTGGTTACATGATAAACAATATGACGGGTGGTTCCGTGAATGCCAGGACGGGTGGTTACGTTATAACCTCCAATGCATTGGGTATGGAAGTCGGTTGTATGGCTATTCCATTAATTATGTATGGAAATTGGTCGTATGGCTATTCCATTAAGTGATATGTGTGGAAGTAGACCGTATGGTTATTCCACATAAGTATGTGTATGTCCCAAGTTACCTTTATATATGTTATGTGTTCTTTATATGGGTTTTATGGTAATACTTTGGTTACAAAAATGTATGTAATGATAGTTTATTCAGTGAAGAGTTTTTACTACTTCATGAAGGTGAAGGTATTACTTCGATAGAGTATACATGGATTACTTGATGTTTGAAAAACTAACAGTTTTCATTCTTTGTGTATCCCTTACTAAGTTTTTTATTCTCACCCCAAGTTTTTTTGAAATGTTTTTCACAGGACTTAATGTGGAATAAGGGCAAGGATGGGATCAAGGGAATTTCATGCTATATAAAACATGGAACTAGACATGTTTCTGTTTAAGATTTTTTTTATTATGGAAAATTAGTAGAAGTGTCTACTTTGTAATCTTTTGAGATGTAATAGTTATGTTCTAATTCTCTAAAACTCTAAACCTGAAAAGATCCTCAATGTGAATTATTCGTTTAATTCAATATTAAGTATGGTTTAAGGTCGGGGCCTTATTATTGGTATCAAAGGTCGATTTAGACAACTTTAGGAGTTAGAAAAGTGTTAAATTATAAAATTATTGAAATGATATAGCATTTACAGATTACCATGTTGCTTCGCCTAAGATATTTCTGTGTTCAGAATGGTTTTTCGTAGAGGAAACAAAGAAGCTATGTTGGGACGACATCAGGAGGAAGACAACCTTCCAAATCAGCAACCTGAGATGGTCGGAATCAGAACTGAACAGTTTTTTGCAGTGATGGCACAGTTGACTCAGGCTATAAATGATGGTGGTATCCATGCACGAGATCAGCCAGATCAACCGCAGAAGAACATGTTAGTGGTGGAACATTTCATGAGGAAATATCCCTCATCATTCAGAGGATCATCTGACCCTGTGCAAGATGAAGGGTGGATTAAAGCAATGGAGAAGATTTTTGATGTCATGGGGTGTTCAGAACATCAAAAGGTTAGTCTTTCTGTTTACCGTTTTGAAGGTGAAGCTGATCAGTGGTGGTCGATGGTGAAAAATATCAGGGATAGTGATGAGATTGAGGATCTTCATTGGGACGAATTCAAAGGTATGTTTCTTTCGAAATATTTTCCTAAGGCGGTTCGTCTTAGGATAGAAAAACAGTTCCTAGAATTGAGGCAGGAGGATGATTCAGTGGCTGCTTATGAAGAAAAGTTCACTCGATTGGCAAGGTATGCTCCAAACTTCATACGAGATCTTGATAGTAAAATAAACCATTTTACTTAGGGTTAAAGCCAAAGTATCGAAGGGCTTTAGCTTCTCGTGAGTTCAAAAGTTATGAAAAACTTGTTCGATGTGCAGAGAAGGTTGAAATGGAGTTTTCCGATGATCAGGTGTTCTATGACAAACAACAGAATAAGAGGTCTAGTTGGCAGGCAAAGAGGAAGAATTCATCAATGAAGAAAGGAGGTAAGAAAACCAAATATCCATCCTATGAGAAGTGTCGTAAAATGCATCCTGGAGAATGTTTATCCATGTCTGGTAAGTGCTTTCGGTGTGGTAAGTCTGGTCATATTGCTCGTAACTGTAAGGAAGATGATCAAGTAGGCAATGAAAAGCCAACGGTAAGATGTTTTAAGTGTAATGAAATGGGTCATTATGCAAACGAGTGTCCATCGAAGAACTCAACTAGGGGAATGCAGCCAGACTACAAGCAGAAAGGGGTGGTGAAATCCTTTGCAACAACTTCAGCAGATGTTGGGCCATCGAATGAAGTAGTATCAGGTACACTGTTTGTTTGTTCAGATTATGCCAATGTGTTGTTTGATTCAGGGTCTACACATTCTTTCATTTCTGAGAAGTTTTCTAGTAAATTGAAAATTACATCTCAAGATATGAACCCTGAACTTATGGTAAAAACACCCGAAGGGAACGTTGAGACAAAAAGGAATTATAAGAACCTTCCTATCCTTGTGTGTGGAAAGAATCTACCAGGTAACCTTATTGTTTTTCCTCTAGTAGATTTTGATGTTATTTTGGGCATGGATTGGATTTCTGTTTATCATGCTAAGATTGACTACAGAGCTAAAATGGATTTTTTTCAGAAAGATTTTCAGTTTGTGTACAAGAATGAACCCTTGATTTTGATAACATATCAGGAAGTTGAGAAACTAGTAAAAGATGGAAATGAATGTTACCTTCCAAATATTATTGAAAATAAAGGAACTATTCATATTAATGATGTTCCAGTGGTAAATGAGTATCCTGATGTTTTTCCTGATGAGTTGCCTGGTATTATTCATGATCGGGAAGTTGAATTTATTGTTGACATAGTTCCTGGTTCTAAGACAATTTCAAAAACCCCTTATCGAATGGCTCAAGATGAACTTTTAGAGCGAAGGAAACAATTGCAGGAGTTATTAGATAAAGGATTCATTCGACCTAGCACATCACCATGGGGTGCTCCTGTCTTGTTTGTTAAAAAGAAAGATGGATCAATGAGACTTTGCATTGATTATAGAGCCTTGAATAATATTACTGTTAAGAACAAGTATCCTTTGCCTCATATCGATGATTTGTTTGATCAGCTCCAGGGAGCTCAGTATTTTTCGAAGATTGACTTGAGGTCGGGGTACCATCAGTTGAAAGTAAAAGAAGCAGACATTAAGAAGATTGTGTCCCATACTAGATATGGCCATTATGAATTTGTAGTTATCCCTTTTGGGTTAACCAATGCACCTGCTGTATTCATGGACCTTATGAATAGAATTTTCCATGAGTTCTTGGATAAGTTTGTGGTTGTTTTCATCGATGATATTTTGGTGTTTTCTAAAAGTAAAGAGGAGCATGAAAGTCATTTAAGGGTTATCTTATAATCATTAAAAGAAATGAATCTATATGGAAAATTCAGAAAGTGTGAGTTTTGGTTACAACAAATTTCTTTCCTGGGTCACATTGTTTCAAAAGATGGCATAACTGTTGATCCTACTAAAACAAAAGTTGTTGAAGAATGGCCAAGACCCACAAATGTAACCGAGATCCGTAGTTTTCTTGGTTTTGCAGGTTACTACCGAAGGTTTGTCGAAAATTTTTCATGGTTATCTAGTCCAATGACTAAGCTAACTTGGAAGGGTGTTAAGTTCATCTGGACAAAAGAATGTGATGTTTGTTTTCAGGAGTTGAAAAGAAGATTGGTGAATGCTCCAGTTTTGGAACTTCCTTCCAGAAATGGTGAGTTTGTTATATACAGTGATGCTTCGTTGAAGGGCATGGATGTGTCCTTATGCAGAATGATTAGGTATTTGCTTATGCTTTATGACAGTTGACAACTCATGAGGTAAATTACCCTACACATGATTTGGAAGTAGCTGTTGTTGTATTTGCTTTAAAAATTTGGAGGCATCATTTGTATGGAGTAAAGTGTGAAATATATACTGATCACAAAAGTTTAAAGTATATATTCACTCAGAAATAATTAAACATGAGACAGAGGAGATGGCTGGAATTAATCTAGGATTATGATTGTACAATTCACTACCATCCCAGAAAAGCAAATAAAGTGGCCCATGATTTGAGTCGAAAAAGTAATGCATCATTAACCATGCTATGATTGGAACGAGATCCTTTGGTTTTTGATTTGATAAACTTTGGAATTGAAGTTGTTGGTGCAGGAAGTCCTTCTATTTTGATTTAGGTATTAGTGAAATATTCTCTATCAGACGATATCAAGCAAGCACAGAAGCAAGACAGCGAGTTGCAGAAAAAGGTAGAGCTGGTTCAGAAAGGTAAGTTTCCTGAATTCAACACTAATAAAAATTGTGTTTTGAGGTTTGGGAAGAGATTATGTGTGCCTTGTGATTCACAGTTGAAGAATGATTTGTTATGTGAGGCTCTTAGTTCCTCGTTTTCAGTTCATCCTGGCAGTACTAAGATGTACAGAGATCTGCGGGAGTATTACTGGTGGGATGGAATGAAAAGAGATATTGCTTATTTTACTGTGAAGTGTTTTACTTGTCAGTAGGTTAAAGCAGAGCGACAGTTACCTAAAGGGATGCTTCAGCCTTTACCAGTGCCAGAGTGGAAATGGGAAAACATATCCATGGACTTTGTTGTGGGATTACCGAGGACATCTCGAGGTAATAATGCAATTTGGGTTATTGTTGATCGCTTGACTAAATCTGCTCATTTCCTTGCTATACGAGATACTTTTTCCCTAGATCAACATTCCCGTTTGTATCTTAAAGAGATAGTCAGGTTACATGGAGTTCCTCTCTCCATTGTATCTGATCGTGATCCCAGGTTTACTTATAACTTTTGGAAAGGCCTTCAGAAGTCATTGGGTACTGAATTAAATTTTTGTACAGCTTTTCATCCTCAATCAGATGGGCAGTCAGAATGAACAATTCAGACCTTGGAGGATATGCTACGAGCTTGTTCGATGGATTATCAGGGAAGTTGGGACCAACATCTTTCTTTGGTTGATTTTTCTTATAATAACAAATTTATTTCTAGTATACAGATGGCACCATTTGAGGCATTATACGGGAAGCTGTGTCGAACTCCAACATTTTGGGATGAAGTGGGTGAAAGGAAGCTGATGGGACCAGAATTGGTAGAAGAGATGGCAGAAAAAGTTTAGTTGATTCAGAAGCACATGAGAACAGCTCAGAGCAGGCAGAAGAGTTATACAGATAACAGGAGGAAGGATCAATCTTTCAAGGTAGGTGATCATGTTTTTCTCAAGGTTTCTCCTTGGAAAAGTGTGATGAGATTTGGTAAGAATGGAAAGCTGAGTCCAAGGTTAATTGGACCATATGAAATTCTAGAGAAAGTTGGATCAGTTGCTTACCGAGTGGCTTTACCTCCGAGTTTATCTCAGGTACACAATGTTTTTCATGTTTCGATGTTTAGGAAGTATATGCCAGACCCATCTCATGTTTTCGGTCCATAGGTAGTTCAGTTGGAGGAGAACCTATCTTATGAAGAACAACCAGTCCAGATTCTTGACCATAGGGAGAAGGTGTTACAGAATAAGGTGATTTATCAGGTAAAGGATTTTTGGAAAAACCATGTGATTGAAAAGGCAACATGGGAATCTAAAAATGCTATGAGGGATAAATACCCCCACTTAATTTGATAAGTGAATAAAATTGAGAGGATGCAATTCCAAAAAGGGGGGAAGGATGTAACATCCCAGGTAAATAAAGAATAAATAATTTTCATATTTATTAATATTTACGAATTAAATATTATTTTTAATTAAAAGGGGTTTCTACGTTAGATAGCGTACTCGATACGCAACGATGAGTTTCTTTGAAAACTTACGTTGCACACTAGTAATAAAATAATATTATTTTAAATGTTAGTTAACACGTAGCCGTTGTAATAGAGGGAATGGATATAATTAACTAAAATATGATTATATATGTTTTTTAAATGTTTTGACATTTATCTAATAAAGGATAAAGGCTTAAAATACGAAAAGAATTCAATTTTAGAAATTTATACCCTAATTTTCACTAAGGGTTCACTTATCACCTTTTAACGGAAAACCATCATTAAATATAGTTTTGATCAATCTTATAAATTCTATTGGACCAAAAATAACTCTCCTTTATAATCGGGACATCAAAATTTACTTTGTGTAAATTTTTGGTATCTTTCCGATAAAGTTCATTTTTTAATGAATAGTGTAAAATGATATATTTTAATTCAAAACCTCTTTTTAATATAATTTATTTATATGATTAGATTATCATTTGAATTGGTTTTAAAGTGAAATTAGAAAATATATTTACCATTAAATCCAATAGTGGTCATTGGAATTAATTTCACTTTGAAATCGGACATAAACTAGTGTCAATCTTTTGATACATATTGTTTCATAAAAACACGCTATTTGCTCTGACAACGGAAATTAATTATTAAATTAATTAATGGAACTTATATGTTGTGAATTTTGTAAAATGGACTTCATTTTTAAATTTGGAATATCAAGTATATCTTAGGGTGAATTTTTGGTATTTTTCTGAAAAACTTCAATTTTTGATGAATAGTGAAACCACTAAGTGGTACTTATAAAAACTGATTTTTCGTTTAAATGAAATTTTACCACTTCTGTGTTTTGAATTTCAAAAATCCGACATACATGGTTGTCATTAAAAAATAAAATTTGGTTCAATGAGATAAAAATAATTTTTTGGTGAATAGTAACTTATTAAGTTTTTAATCGCGATTAGAGGTAATTAGTGCATTTTAAGGCACAAATGATAATATAATAAAATGAAAATACCTTGAAACATGTCCTAACCTTATTGGATATGTCATGGCCGACCAAGAAAATCCATGGGTCAACTTGGGGACCCCATGTATCCACTTTGGTTGGGAAATGACATAAATAACTATTTATTTAATGTTAAAGTAAAAATGACAGACACATGAGATGTTTTACTAAAACAATATTTACATGGGGTTATACAAGTCAAAATTTTGACTATAAATAGTCCTTGGAAAGCTAAAAATATTTCCTACATCATAGTATTTTTTTTATAATTTTTAGACATTAAATAAATTAAATTATTTATGACATCATGATGATGCAGCGATGGCCTCATTATTTAACGATTTAAATAAAATGGAAAGATAATGTAATATCTAAGACCTACACATGTCCAAAACCTATTGGATGAGTGGATTTCGAACCCTTATCACCTTATACTCGAAATACATCAATTTGGGACCTCTCAAATCCGAATACCATTTTTAAATAAAGTGACTTTGCTTTACTTTCCAAGAGTGCCCCTTCTCTCCTCTTATAAAAGGACCCCACCTCTACCTCCTTACCCACACTACCAAAGCCTTTTGGTCTGCCAAACCCTTACCATTTTGTCTCTAAACATCCTTCTATTACTTCTTGAAGCCTCACATTGGTCAGAAGTCTTCCCAAGGAAGCATTTGAGCTCAAACCAAGGGAAGTTACCCGATTTTAAGGTAATGTCTTCTTTTGAGTCCTTTTGTTTTATTTTGCTTCTCCAACCCCCTAAACTCTTTTTATTATTTTATTCTGTAACAAATACAGTATCCTAAAAATACTAGGATGTTGTTATAATAAGGATTACAGCTACACTTACACACACCTACATCAAATGGTTAAAGAACATACTATTTCCGTGGGTTGCGAATTTCTGCCTCCCGAAACGATGATTGTTCAACATTCTTTTAAAACCTTCAAAGGTGGACATTAAGATGACACTATATTTATATATGATATATAATATTTTTATGTTTTCCTTAAGCTTCTGTATTTTTCATTTTGGGCATACCTTAATGGTTTCCATTATGGGTAAACATGATATCTTCATTTAAGGAAGTGCGGACTACCACCCCCTCAAAGTGATGTGATTCGTTAATGCCTTATGTTGGATGTGTAAAGGATGGATTTAAAGTTATTATATATTATGTTATACTAGAATTATAATATACCTCTATATCATTATTATTCCTTCCATTAAAGTATGAGATAGAAATGAAAGTAGCGTTCATGCGTACGTACGACTTACCGTCTCCATGAACGGTGCATTCCACTTCTTATCCCCAAATGTAATGTAATATTAAAAGTACATGTATATAATGGATATATATAATGAATGATATATCTATATGATGAATATAATTCTGGAATTAAAATATACATACCTCTCATTTAGTTTAAATTCCATTAATATGACAAAGAAATGAAAGTAGTGTTCATGTGTACGTACGGCTTACCATCTCCATGAACGGTGCATTTCATTTCTTACCTCTAAATGATTATGTAATATTATAAATACATGTATATGCTGGATATATATGATATATATGATATCCAAATCAGGAATTTCATTCTGGATATAAAGAACCTTGGACCACATGAACAACATGTAATTGTAAGAAGTCCACTTTCGACTTAAGAACCAAATATCGTCAAAACAAACATAATTAACTTAAATGGTTACATAATGTTTATGACATGGCATAAAGTGATATAAAAAGAATAATGAACTTTAAAAAGGTTCTTAATCAAGTAGAAATTAACTGAAGTTTATTATTCAGGACGTTAAAGAACGATCGAGTCAAGTCGGACCCGAGGTAAGGGACTTCGTCTCAATCTCCTTTCATTGAGGAATATTTCATTTTATACACAACTTTCTTTTATACGGTGTATAAACCCCATTGACTTTTACTTTTATACAAAAGGAAAATATTTCTACGAATTGTTTTATTAAACCACAAAAAGGAATGTTTTCTTAACGTACACGGTGACAACGACCTTTCCTGCCGCTGCGAGTATTATTTGGTCTTTGGCTTCCTCAACAAGCCGTAATGTTTTTAAAATAAAATAAATACCATATACTCTTTTATGTATTTTGGTATTGAAAATGGTTTTGATAAAGGATTCTATTATGATATATAGTGATTGAAATGTGGAAATGTTATCATTCCTTTATATTGGTTTTATGTTTTATGATTTTATATTGGTACTTGGACATTTGACGGGTGATTACGTGATAAACCATATGACAGGTGGTGCCGTGAATACCAGGATGGGTGGTTACGTTATAACTTCCAATGCATTGGGTATGGAAGTCGGCCATATGGCTATTCCATTAATTATGTATAGAAATTTTCCGTATGGCTATTCCATTAAGTGATATGTGTGGAAGTAGACCGTATGGTTATTCCACTTAAGTATGTTTATGTACCATGTTACCCTAATATATGTTATGTGTTCTTTATATGGGTTTTATGGTAATCCATTGGTTACAAAAAGGTATGTAATGATACTTTATTCAGTGAAGAGTTTTTACTAATTCATGAAGGTGAAGGTATTACTTTGATAGAGTATACATGGTTTACATGATGTTTGAAAAACTAACAGTTTTCATTCTTTGTGTATCCCTTACTAAGCATTTTTTGCTCAACCAAAGTTTTTTTGAAATGTTTTTCACAGGACATAATGTGGAATAAGGTCAAGGATGGGATCAATGGAATGTCATGCTATATAAAACATGGAACTAGACATGTATATTTTTAAGAGTTTTTATTATTATGGAAACATAGTATAAGTGTCTACTTTGTAAACTTTAGTGATGTAACAGTTATGTTCTAATTCTCTAAAACTCTAAACCTGAAAAGATCCCCAACGTGAATTATTCATTTAATTCAATATTAATTAAGGTTTATGGTCAGGGCCTTATAATTAGTGTCAAAAATAACACTATTGATATTTTATAAAAATAAAATTTTATTAAAATATTTAAAAAAAATTATAATATTTAAAAATTACAAAGTGATAATTATTAGGTATGAAATTTCCTAAAATATCAATTTATTGTCCATCAACATCATATAACTAAATATTTAGTACCATTAAATATTTACAAAATATTACAATAATTAAAATTAAATAGATTATATAAGGATAAATCAAAATGATTATAACTAAAATAAAAAAACGTTTACCTGTTATTGGTTGTTATAATTTCAACCCTCCATCATGTATTTTTATAAATAATGTACATTGGAGGCATATGAATCTAAAAATTAATATATATTAATTTAACAATTGTGTTATTTCCAAAGGTGCCCCTCCCTTCTTTTATAAAATGTAACCTCTCCTGGTCTTTTAATAAAAAAATAATAAAGCACTTTTATGTTCCAATCAGTGTCCATTCACTCTATAAAATTCCCTCACATCATCCATGAGGCCACACTTAGGGAAGACATTAATCATAGGAAGGCATTTTTTCAAATCAAAAGGTGATACTTGAAAATTTTGTATTTGTTTTATCACCTCATTCAAAATTATTTCCATATTATACATCCATTTAATATGATGTTTTTATATTAAAGTAATAAATCTAGTATCTTAATCATTATTAAATGTTACTATTGTTTAGGTAGACCCTAATAACTCCTTTTATCCATCCTAAGAATAACAATATCCCCCTGTGTGTGTATGTATGGCTTACCATATGCATGTCGTCGTGTAATCGGTTATTCAACATTAATTTATTTGGATGGGTATATTGATACATATAATAGAATTAAATAATTAATATTTCACGAATAATAATCAGTATAATTAATATATAATCCATAATCATACCATTTAACCTTAATAGGGAATGATATCGTCGCTTGTACCTATGTACGACCTACAGTCTCCACGATGCGGTGAGACTCATTCTCCACGTTAACAATTCAAGAATTATTAAAAAAATTAAATGATGTGTAAAGATCATAATTATGTACTTAAATTCATTATGGAATAAATAAAATGCATCTTAATAATAAGAAACATGAATTATATGTTAGAACATAAATTGGAAAACAAATTAGTTAACTCACGAAATAATGGAAATGTTGAAACACTATAAATAAAATGATATAATAGGATCATATATGATATCCTAAATATAAATGTGGTTATAGTGTGATTTGGTAACATACATTAACCATTATATATGAGGTTAGTATACATATGAACGACATTGTACATAAGGTAGGGGAAAATTTAGCCATCATATTATTTTCGAGATTGTTTATACGCTATCTTTTACTAAGGTATATTTATCACCATAATACATATTTCATAAATATAAAATGTTATTTGTAATATTATTCTATTTTTTAATGTTAATTTTTCCCAATGGTTAATTTTTAATAAGTTTTATGGAATGTAACATTGTTTCATATTACATATGATGTACATTTTGTGTTCACTGGAAAGAGAACTAGAAGAATATTTTTTATATTATATGGAACAAAAAAAATTTACATCTTTAAAATGCCTTATTTATCTGACTCATACAATACATGATTTCATGTTTATTTCCAACTAAATTATTATCTTTTAAAATTTCACAGAATTTTGAGAATACTTCACTTTTTTCAAGAAGAAAGGATATTTTATTCATAAATTAAGCTCAATTGTTTTGTCAAAATTATTTTCCATATAAGATGACATGGGGTTATATTTCTATCACAATTATTAAATTTATTTTACTGTGTTTATAATATAATTGTATTTATGAAACCCATTTATTTAATATTGATTATGTTATGAAGGAATGATGATTATGAAACCCTTTTTTGTTCCATATGATAATCGATTGTGAATGGTTTATGTTTTTTGTGGAACTTGTAAGAATAATTTCATTATCTTGTGTGTGGGATTATATATCATTCCAATGCATTTATAAATATTTATATCTCCCTACATAGGCATGAATAGAATTACTAGTTAATCTGGTTCAGTAATACAGGGATGGAGTGACACGTAATCCTAGTTTAGTAATGGACTATGTCTACTATGATGGTCTTGGATATAATATTTGGATTATATGCAGATGATTTTATATTATTATGAGTATGAGAAATAACATCATGTCTTATTTTTGTGACTTTTGATATTATGTTCACTAATTAATAAGAACATTTATCCCATGACATGATATCATGATATGTCGTATGTATGATAAGATTTGAAACTGTTATTTTATAATGTCTTATGATTATGTATTGATTTATATTTCCCTTGTATACCCTTATTGAGAATTTGAGCTTACCCTTTCAAATGTTTCTTTTCACAGGTCATGGAGATGTTCATTAGTTATGCTATGACATAATGACGAATATTTATGAATAAATAAATAGTAGAAAATGAATATATTTTATGATTTAGTTGACTATGATTCCTAGTTTCTATAAAAACATTACCTATACAGTCATATAATGGATATGTTATTTTTTATGAGTGTACATACATTTTTATATAATATCAATGTATATAATGTATATGTCATTATAGCTGGAATTAGAAGAAAGATATATTACTACATTGGAAAATAGGATGATTAAGTCTTATTAAGAACCCTAAGGATATGTATAAGTATATGTAACAATCATATTATTTTAGAAATTACCATGAATAACATATGATAAATCATATTGTGTCCAAAATTGAAATTTAATTCAACATTATGTGGTTTTCCCATTATTTTTTGTGTTACTCACACCATGCATCATGTTCATTTTCAATGGGTGGAACCCGAAGAAACTGCATTAATGTTGAATGCATCTGGAAATGCAATGATTGCCCCCACAAGAAACCAAATGTTATGGGAACTAGAATGAAAAATATTGTATCCATTATCAAAAAAATTTAACAGTATATTAATCATGGGGGATGTCCAAATGTGAAATGGAGGGAGAAAATTTTTGTTGAGTCCTTCATGAGGTAGCGTCCACCTTCATTCAGAGGTTCTTTAAATCCATTAGTGGCTGAACAATGTATTAGTACCACTAAAATGAAATATTAAGTTCTCTAATGTTATATAATTTATAAATTAGACCTAGTAGTTTATCATTTAGAGGGTAAATATGATCAATATTTTAATATCAACATGAATAAAAAGAAAATATATGAAATTGTGTCCATGGAATGAGATGAGTTGAAGAACATAATTTTCTATATGTAAATTCCTTGTATTCTTCAAGCAATGATGGAGAAGTAGTTCTGTGAATTTAAGAAAAAGAATGAAGAATCTGTTGGTACCTACAGAGAATTTTTACAAATACATTCAAGGTTTTATTATGGAATTATTATCTAACCTGTGTGTAAAATAGAACAATTATTTAGTGGGTTGAAACAATGTTTCTAAAGGGAATTATCTATAACATAATTTAATAATAATTGTCAAATCGTCTGATGCACTCCCACAGTTGAGATGATGATTGGAGTAACCCATCAGTCTTATAGATTTAATATAAGAGAAAATAGGAATTCAATGGAAGATCTAAAGACCATGATGATTAGAAGATGAGGTTTCCCTTATACTCATAGAATATAATGAAACAGGGATGAAATGGTCTTAAAGGGACTATTATATGTTTTATGTGTGGAAAAAATGCCACCAGTAAATTGAATACCGAATTGATTGGAAAATGATGTCAAATGATGTGAACAATGAAAAGGATACACAGAATTCACCTCCTTCACAACAATGATATAAGTGAAATAAAATGTGGAATTATACTATTAAATCCCCTAATCCATGGTTTATTGATGATGATCAACATCAACAAACTCTTAAATCCATAGAAAATGGAAGTTCACATGCAATCATTATCGATAACATGGAGTATGCTAATGAAGTGCTGAATGATACACATACAATCCACAATAATATATAAATTGTCTTATTTGATAATGGATCTAGATACTCTTTTATTTCTGAATAATTTTCAATGTCTATCAACATATTTCTTCGTGAAATAGATGTTGAGATTGTTGTGATGACTCCTAATGACCCATCAGTCACATCAAAAGTTCATAAGTCTTCTTCGATTGAATAATGAAGGGAAGTGCTTCCTTAGAATCATATAATAATTCATATTTTATAGTTTTATTTGATTCATGGCATGGATTGGCTTTCTATATATGGAGTTCATAACAATTTCCAAGGAAGTGAAGTGACATTTCATATTAGATAAAAATCTATGTTCATCTATCGATGCAAGGATTACTATAACCTTCCTAATGAAATTAATTATCTCTTATGGGTTTTGATTCCTATAAATGAAGTTTATTTATCTCAAATGGTTTGGGATAAACTCATTATTAAAAATATTTCCATTGAACATGATTATTATGATGAATTTCTGGCAGAAATTCATTGACTTCCACCTAATATAGAAGTTTAGTTTTTAATAGAACTCTTACCTAGTGCCACGCCAATTTCAAATAGACATTATTGAATGGACCCAATTACGTTTTTTGAGTTGAAGAAGAAACACCAAGAGAATCTTGAGAAGGGATTCATACACCCTAGTACGTCACCATGGGGAACATCTATTTTGTTTATTAAGAAGAAACATTAATCAATGAGACATTTAATTGATTATCAAGTATATAAAAAGGTCAATATCAATAATAAATATCATCTTCCCTGTATCGATGACTTATTCAACCAACTACACAGAGCAGAATACTTTTCCAATATTGATCTTCATTCAGTATAACATTAATTTACGGTCATGAAGGGTTATATACCAAACATGACATTCGTTACAGGGTATGGTCACTATGAATTTAAAATGTTTCTTTTTTATCTTACTAATTATCATTCTATCTTCATGGATTTATTTAACAAAGTATATAGAAACAATATTTATCATTTTTTTGTAGTATATACTGATGATTATTCATGTCTATTAAATGAGCAAGGACGAATATGATGACCACTTGAGAATGGTACTAAAGACCTTGAAAAAAGATATGGTTTTTGAAATAATTACCATGTGTTAATTTTGTCATTCGAAGGATTCATTTTTGTGTCACATAATCTCAAGAGATTTCATATATGTGGATCCACACAAAATAAATGTTTTTTAATGTAGGATGAGACAAAAAATAGTGATAGATATACAATGTCTTCTTGGATAGGATAGATATTATAGACATTCAATGAAATAATGTTTTACTATTATCATATCCACTCACCTTGTTGATTTGAAAATGAATTAAGATCCTATAAAATAATTAATGTGAAGAGAATTTCAAATAGCTAAAAATAAGGTTAGTCAGTGCACATGTTATCACACTACCTTATAGTGGAGAAAGGTTTATAATCAATAGTGATATATTAAAGAAGTGTCTAGGATGAGTTATCATGATAAATGATATGGTGATTTATTATGCCTTATAAATATTGAAAATACATTGGATAAATTAACAAACTAATTATATGGAGTTAGTTGTGGAAATCATTTCTTTGACGACATGGAGGAATTATCTTTATGGCGAATGGTGTGATAATAATACTAATCATAAAAGTTAGATGTATATTTTCACAAAAAAGGTTCTGAATATGTTCCAAATAATATGGATGTAGTGGGATTATGATTATGATGGATCAATACATAACCACTATGGGAAAGTGAAAAATGTGGGAAATGCTTTGAGTTAACAAGACCATACTAGCCAATCCAAGATGAGGATCACAAAATTATAAAATCTTATGTATTTTAAAAGTGTGTATGTTGAAAATTTAATGGAAGGGGGGAAATATTATCTTTCTCAACTGAATGTTCAACTATATATAAAATTTAAGATTATGGAGGTTCAGAAGAAATATGTAGAGCTACAAAATTAGGCGAGAAATGTAATTTTATGTAGCCTTGATCGTAATGAAATAATTATGTTCTAGAAACTAATTTTATTTCCTCCCATGCCAGGGTTAAAGAAGGATTTATTGGATGAGGCTTATAGGTCTTCATTTTTTATTCACCCTAGAAGAACAAAGATGTACACAGACCTGAAAGAGTATTTCTGGTAGGATGGAATGAAAAGAGATTACGCTGAATGAGTCTCTAGATGCTTATTTTCTCGTCATGTTATAGATGAGAGAGAAATGACTAAGGGGATGTTACAACCATTAACCATACTGGAATGGATGTTGGGAAATATTACTGTGGAATTATTCATCAGACATCCCAAAACATACCTTGGAAATAATGATATTTGGATTATAGTTGAACTTCTTATGAAGTCATCTCACTTCATTTCAATTAAAGAAGATTTATATCTTGATCAACATTATAGGTTATATGTAAAGTTAGTGGTAGGATAACATGGATTACAAGTTTAAATTATATCTTATCAAAATGTGAGGACTACCTCAATGTTTTATTGAAGTATTCAATATGCTCTGGAAACATAGTTATCTTTAAGTACATATTATCACCCTTATGTAGACAATCAGTCTGAGAGGACTTAAATGGAACTTTATTAATGAAAAATGAAAATAGTAGAATAGAAATACAAACAAGAAACACCAAAACCATAAATTATGTTTAATATGAAAAGGAAAAAAACCAAAGTAAACAAGAAACACTGATTAAAATAGGGTGGGCTCATGATTGAATGCAGAAGAATAAAAAAACTATCCGTTGAGAATAAACACAGTGACGCTCATCCCCTGCCTCACTAGCCACAATTTCCGCCAATGAAATTCATACAATGTCTGGAATTTTCCCCTCATCCCCATTGATTCAATAGGATGCTACAATTCTGGTGGAGGACGTGGTGGCTGGATCATATCTGATTTCACCACGGCTGAAGGAGATCCAGCGGACCAGGCCTGAGAAAATTCGTTCAGGCGGAGGACCAGGAGAGATACGACTGGCTCACTAGATTTTTGGAAGTCCACTGCAACTGAATGCAGCTCTGCAAGTTTTACTTCCAACCTGTAGAGAATGAAACAAGCCTCTCCATAGAAGAAAAAAACGAAATCAAACAGACCCCAAATAGAAAGGAAAGACACAAGGAAGAAAAAATCCTTCAAAATAGCCACAAACATAGATAAGAGATAGCTTACAAAAGTCTAAAAATAGGATAATTATCAATGTCCTTTTTAAGAAAATGAATGAGATCAATAAGAACTTGATCATGAAAAACAAAAACAACTCCATTAACACATTTATTTTCCAGGCCATCAGCAACAGAATTGGATTCCCTATAAATGTGAGTGATAATAGAATCAACGAAAATCGATTCTCCAAAAAATTATCCCACCGATTAGTAGTCTTCCAAGACAAGTGATGAATACCCATTGTTATGGAAGAAACAACATTAGAAGAATCACTCTCAATCCATAAATTATCCCAACTATGATTCATAGCTTGATTCACAACAACAATAATTCCAAGCATTTCTGCCTTAAGTTAAGAGGCAAAGCCACAAGAACCATGAAAGCAACCAAGGACATCCCATTTATGATTTCTAAAAATAGAACCATAACCATAAATCCCCAGATTACCCCTAGAAGCACAATCTGAATTACCTTTTAACCAACCAAAAAGAGGTTCCTTCCAGAGAACTTATAAAGTACCACGCAGAGGCCTAAAATTACCCATCACACCTATCCGGTTCAGAATGGAAAAATCATGAACTGAGTTGAAGGAAAAATTCTTCCTTGGAATATCATCATTACGCATAGCACCAAGAATAGATGATAAAACCCCACTTACTGAGAAGGTAAATCTAATGTGAATCATCTGATTTTAAGAAATACAAATAAAATTAAGGAGTTCAGTACCAGCGACTCTAAAATTATCCATTAATTGAGGAGAAGGAAAAATAGAATTCTAGCCTTGAAGGATATGATGAGTTGAAGACATATTATGCATAGGGATTACAAAAATATCAAAAACAGACTTCCATATTGATGAGGAATTAACACATCTAATAAATTAATGATCAATATCTTCCCTCTATGGATGGAAAAAACATGAAGAATAGATACTGATTCCACAATTCATACTCTGTAATACATGTTTATTGCTTGCTATATCTATTTAAAAGGTGTTTGGTATCATCAACTACCTTTGGTGTAAGTTTTATAAAACAATTGCTTTCAATCCATTATTCAAATGCCTATTTTTGAAGACCTCAATAGAATGAATTATATAACTCTACCTTTCAAGGATGAATTTTGAGAAATATATCTATTAGGACATGATTTTTTTTGAAATGGCAGAAAATTTTGTATCTATTAAAAACCGAATAGGAGATTCTTAGAGAAGAGAAAAAAAACATGCTAGAAACTAAATAATTGAACTAGAGTTTTAAGTGTGTTATAATATATTTTCAAGAATATCTCCCTGAAAGTGAGTGTTGAGATTTCGAAAAAAGGGAAAGGTGATCGCTTAGTATATCAATCCTCTTGAAATTCTATATCATGTGGGGAAGCTATCTTACTGATTGGAGAATCCACCAAATCACTCTCAGGTCTGTGATGTGTTCCATTTAACCCTCATGGGAACGTACATACTTAATACCTCACAATTACTACACTCAGAAGTCATACTTCTAGAGAAAGATCATTCATATGAAGAGTAACCGATAGAGTCTCTGGATCATAACAAAACATTTCTATAAAACTATACCTCTCTCTTGGTTAATGTTTTATGAAGGAACCAAAAATTTAAATAATCTACATGGGAAATTGGGAATATGATGAATGAGATGTATCCTCATCTTTTTTCTACCTTGTGACTAATTTAAAGGGATACATTTAGTTTATGGGTTGTAAAATGTAACACCTAGATGTTTTAATGAAATTTTTTCTATAATTATTTATTATTCTTTAGTAGCTTCCATTGCATGGAATCATGAGATTAAACAAACCATGATATTCTATTTTATAAGGTTACAATTATATCCTTGTCATTGCGTTATCAATAATATGTACAACTATCTTATTATTATCCATTGTGAATTAATTTTCTTTTAATTATTAATGAAAAATATAGAACAATTAGATATTTAAAATATTGAGTCAATTTATTTTCAAAACAAAATGAATGAGACAAATATATATATATATATATATATGTATGTGTGTGTGTGTTATATACTTACTAATATATATTTGATATTCATCCAATGGATATTTTAGTTGTATGGTGTGAATTAACCTAATTTTATATATAAGACCTATTATTTTGAGGTAATTTTACAACATTGAATGGAGAACAACCTTAAAATTAAAATTTTCACAGATTAATATTTTATATATGAAATGAAGAGGCATTTGTATAAGGTTACAATTTTAATCTATGTGTGTTTTATTTAAAATCAATGAAATGAAAATTGTGAAAAATAAAAATATTGATATTTTATAATAATATCATTTTAATATATAAATATAAAATTCATTAATTTTTTTTAAAAAAATGCGACAATTCTAATGTCCAAATTGTCATAAAATATCAATTATTTTTTATTTAACTTCATGTAAGTAAATAATTTTTATCATTAAATATTTAATAATTATTACAAAAAATAAAATTTAATAGATTAAATAAGGATAAATCAAAATTATGTGGTTTATAATAAAATCAAACAATATAATAATTTTATTGGTTGATATTATTTCGACCAAAACTCATCTAAGAATCGAAATATTCCACATTGGAGGAATTTGAATCTAAAAATTAATTTAGTGTAATTTAATAGATTTGGTGTTTCCAATGGTGCCCCTCTCCTCTCTTATAAAAAAGAACATGTCCTTTTATCACACCTATAATGATCATTTTATCCGCCAACCCCTACCAATTTCTTCTACCAACTTCCCTCACCTCATCCTAATGGCCACACCATGGGATGAAATATATGTTATAGAGGCCATTTCTGCAAATAAATAGGTTATTATAAAAAAATTGGTAACTATTTTATCACCTCATTCAAAATTCATTTCTTCTTACACATCATATTCTTATGTTGTTTACTTATTAACGTAATAAATAAAATATATTATACATTTTTATATTTTAATATTGTTATGGTACAACCTTATACCTCATTCTATCCATTAAAAAAATAAAAAAATTTCAAATCGTTCGTACGTACGACTGACCCTCTTCACGTCGTGGTGTAATGTGTTAGTGAACAATACCTTTTTTGGATGGTTATAGTGATGGGTGTAATGGACTTAAATAATTAATATAATTGGTTTATTATTCTTTATATATAATATATCATCCAATTCCATACCATATAACCGTCTAATGGAATGATATCGCCGCTCGTTTGTACGTATGGCATACCATCTCTACAATACAGTGAGATTCATTATCCACGTTATCAATTGAATTATGATTATAAAAATTAAATTATGTGTAAAAATTAAATTTATTACCTTAATTTAAATCTATACATAAATAAAATACATTCTAAGAGTGAAAACATGACTTATTTGGGAAAACATGATTGGGAAAATGAAGTAGTTGACACCCAAAATAATGGAAATATTGAAACACTATTATCAAAATGATTTTAAATGATCATATATGATATCATGAATATGAATATGGTCAATTTGTGATTTAATAAAATACATTATCCATTATACTAGAGGATTAGATATATACAATGAATATCAGAGCTAAAGTAATGGATACTTTCACAATCTCATTATTTTCAAAGATTGTTTATACCTAATTATATACTGGTGTATATTTATCATCCACATACATGTCTCCTTAATATATTATATTATTCTTATTCTTGTACTATTGTTTAATGTCAAATTTTTCAATTTTTAAATTTCTATGATATGGTATGGATGGAATCTTTCATTCGTTTTCCATACGAGGTAATTTTTGACATTTCCAGCAGGAGTATGAGAATAATGTTTGTTTAACTTATAAATCATGTATAGATTTTTAAAAATTCACAATTCCTAATTTCCATGATTATTAATCTAAATTATTTCTTGTTTATTTTCATATATATATTTTTATTTAAAATTGGATGTCATTTTCAGAATAGAAATAATTTTTGAATGAGAATAGACATTATCCTTCTGAATTAAGTTGATGTGTTTTATCAAAATTATTTTTCATATAAGATAAAACTGGGTTATGATTATATCATTTATTATTGTTTTGTTTGATTTATTTTATAATGAAATTATTTTTATGATGTCCATTTATATTATATGGATTATGTTAAGATGTAATGATGATTAAGAAACACATTTTTTTCCTTTTGTTATGCTATGGTGAATAGTTGTGTTTTTGTTGCACATTTAAGAGTGATTAAATTTTGAGATAGGCAAGATCTATATATTCCACAAATTCATTTGTTAAATATTTATATCTCATGAGATAGACATGAGTGGAATGAAAAATAAACCTGGTTTAGTAATTCAGGGCTAGAACATCAAAAATACCCAGGTCAGTAGGGTACTTTTTCTTATATGATGGTGTGGGCTATGATCCTTGGCTAATATGGAAGTTATTTTCTATACATATGTGTATTCTACAAAACAACATATCTTATTTTATGGATTTTGGTGTTATGTCTATTAATTCTTATCGAATTTTTATCCCATGAGATGATATCATGATATTTCATATGAAGGATAAGATTTTAAAATGTTATGTTATTATGTATTATGATTATAATATGATTGATATTTCCATTGTATACCTATACAATGAATTTTAAATCACCCTTTCATATTTTTCTATTCACTATATTATGAAGAAGGATATTGTGTAAGAATTTTCAAAAAGGATTCTACTAATGAAGAAATAAGTGGAAGACAATGTAGACGTTTTACGAACCGGTGGTTTATGATTCAATATTTTTGTTGAAATTATACCTATATAGTTCTATCATGGATATATTATATGATGTAATTATTGTAAATTACTTTTTATGTAGTGTAAATTATTTAATATATGTGATTTTATAGTTTTCATCATACACGGTTTCATTATGTAGTCAGTGTATTATGTGAACAGTGTGAGACACTAGAGGATGGATCTTGGACATACTTCAAGAGGACAACCATTATACTTAGTTGTCAATGTTTAATTAATAAATTATGAAAGTTCCAATTTATAGTAATTGTAATCATATAAGAAACAATGGTAGTGGACCATGAAATGGTGGAAGTATTATCACATTAGGATGCACCCAATAGTTTGACGTATGTCAAGATTTTCATTGGATTGGCCTAATACACTAAAAAATTAATAACAAAAATATCCAATATATATTCACCCATAATTTTGTTTACTTAAATGGGTATCTATTTTTTAGGACGGAGTGGTGAAATTAAGCATTACAAGAGTTGAGACAGTGGTTGATGAGTTCTCACATCTTGACATTTACTGAGGAGGGTTTCCTGTATGGAATATAAATAGATTAATCTAGAACCATTTTTGATGAGTTCATATGATTTGGAAAGATTTGATTTCCAATGGTACATGTTAATTTAGACCACATAAATAGAACAACTTGACCCATGATCTTGACAATGAAATAGTAGCATTCACACTAAATATGTGTGAAACACTACGTGATAAGTGAGTGGATTATGGTATATATTGACCACAAGAGTCTCATATATATTTATATATATATTAGAATATGAGAATAATTTATTTAGTCAATGGTGATAGCTATATTGCTTCAAATATTATCTCATTTTGATTTTCTATACTCATAAGAAGGGGATATGGTATAAAAATATCTCAAAAAGTGAATTTTTCATAGTTGTTGAGGATGGGATATGAGGACATAACTTCATTGTAGGTATCCATTGTGGATGGATATGAAACTGATAACCTCAAATTTATGGATGTTACCCCTCTGCATTGACACCGAGCAAGGGAGGTACATCATGGGGTTCATGCCATTATTTTAATAGGATTTGCGATGGTAATTGTGATATTGGGGGATAAATTTCTGAATGTGTTTTATACAAATCCTTTACTGGTAAACATAGGTTTGGAAAAGATATACTAGTACTTATGAGGACTGTTTTGGCGTCATTGAATGTTGAATGGATTTTTAGAGATTATATCTCATTTCATTACGAATCAATAAAAGCAGGCTAATCAGTAGTTTATTGATGGTCTAGGTCAATCACATGATGTTCTATAGTAAAAATGTGTTATGATATGCAAGGTCCTAAATATGGGGTTACCAAATAAATCCAAGGGATACAATTCCATATAAGTGATCATATATTAACTCCTCAAGTAATCCCGCTTCCTAGCTATATAAGATAAGAATTCATTAAAGATATTCTAATGGTTGTACTAGTTTGGTATTGTCTTAATCCATTTATTTACCTCCATGATCATTTCTGTATATGATTCTCACATTACTTCTCAGTTTTCGTATGGATTGTAAGAGGAATTTGGGACATAGTTGGGTTCAAGAATTGTTATTTAGCCCATGAATGACATCCAAACTAAGAAAAATATTTCTTTTTAAGATTATATAATTAAGTATTTCTTTGTAGACAATAACTATAATTGGTAGGATCACCTACCATTGTTGGAGTTTATGTACAACAATGGATGCCATTCCACTATCAGTACTTCACCATCCGGGGTCTTGTATGGTCGACACTACAAGTCACCACATTGCTGGACTGGCCTATGGTGGTTAATACATATAGAATTGGATTTTGTGTTACCTACTACAGGGAAGGTGAAGATCGTCCAGGAGCATATTAGGACTACAAAATGACATCAAGATTCTTATTCTACAAAACAATGAAGTCATTTGTAGTTTGATTAGGGAGACCATGGGTTCCTATATAGAATTCATCAATGTGGATTACATATTTTTGGATGATACAGAACAATATTTATGATATTTAATTTCCCTTTATAGATAATGATTAAATTTGGTGTGGTGGTGTTTCTCATGGCTCTACTAGCATAGTTAGATAGACTACTTGATCTCTTCCACATCTCAAAATTGCTAAGATTTGTGTATGACACGTAGCATGATATCTAATGAGGTGATATGGACAGAGAGTATTGATATATTTTATATATTACTTGGTAGAGATTTAGGATCAATAATAGATGATCATTCATTAGCGATTGATTCCCCTACTGTGTTTCTGGTGGTATCATATGAATATTCACGGGAGCACCTTGGAGTGGGAGACTCATATATTTTCTTATTACCCACATGTCATAGTGTATTTTATTTTTATGTTATATATATAAATCCCTATTTTGAGGAGAATTTAACATCCGATTTTTCATTTAATTTGTTGGACTAGATTTAGAGATATTATTGAAGACTAGGCATTAAGACTGTTTGGGATTCTGTGGCCCAATGTTCATGGAAGAATCTTTTGAAATATATTATATATATTTAATTAACACACTAATAGTTTTACTAAACAATTGTTACCACATATTAAACTATGAATGGATAAAAAATAATTGGGTTTTATTGATTTTAGTACATTGTTTTTACCATATGTAAGAGATAATATTTTTTAGGGTGGCATGTTTTTGGAATTTTCATAATGGGCATAGATGAAAAATTATTTAAAAATGATATATAAAATATGATATATATTAGTGAAAAATTATTTTTCTAAATATTTATATTGGATATCAATATGTTCAAATCATAATCCAAGAGATCTATAGGAATCATTGGAGTTTGATTTGTTGGTGAAAGTCAAATGTTTTTCATATAGACAAATGATGTGCAACATAATTAAAGGATCTCACTAATCATGAAGAAGAAGATTATTTAGTCATTATAGATTAATGTAAATCAATGTAGGATTATATTTATGGGTATACTCTCCTGATTACTCATTTATATGATGTTAATTAATTCGTTAACCAATAGATTGATTCGTTAATAGGTTATCATTAGGGTATGAAATTTATCAATATGGATTTTTTGGAAAATTAATTATTATTTTAGAATATAAATATGTCATTTTAATGGAAACAAATCTATTAAAAATTAACAAAACCAGGGTCACCAAAAATTTTATGTTATTTATATTTATTATTATGTTCCTGTAGATTAATCAAAAGTGTTTTGATAGATAGTTACATCGACCAAAATTCAAAAAATCAACCATTGGGAACCCATTTCTTCCCACAAAACATTGGTATTTCAAATAAGAGCGTGATATTACCAATCACTTGGAAAATAATGATTAAACCATTGGATATATAACAATAAATATAAGAACATAATCCTCCATACATTGACATTTCTAATAGAAATGAACATGAAAATGAGTATACTAGCTTAGACACACTGGTTACTACGGTAAGGACATAGACATGGACATTATCAATTTTACACTAGCAGAACTTATTGCTGAAGGGACACATCATGTACTCCAAAATTATATTCTTAGTTAATTTATCATCTTTATCTTGGAATTTTTTTCGGTAATGTATCATGATCCATTCCCTATGGTTTAATATGGAATCATTTGTTTGACATAGGATAATGATCCCTTCCTTGTCACTTCATGGATAAGGTTTTTAGAATCTACCTCTTCGAGGAATGGAATAAGATCCTATATCATATTTTTTCCTTATGTGGAGTTATTAGTATCAAAATGACCAAATAATGACGACCTAAAACTTCTAATTATTGTCTTATTTTATGATTATTGGTTTGTTTAACCATTGAAATTGGTTGTGAACCTCATTTTTATATCACTCCCTTCATACTTCTACTGGGTACTTCTTATGGAAGATCCAATCAAAATTAAAATTCGGATAGAAACCATTAGATCTATATAGTGTGTTCTCATATATGAGTTCTATGTGAAACAATTGAAATTTTTTCATAGACTTTTTTATGGTTGAGACATTACCTTGAGAATGTATGTAATTATTGAGTATATATCAATGTTATTATTATATGTTTTGTAGACCTATACCTCTATTGAATATAATTTGACTGATATTTTTATATTCTTAGTGTGTTTGGGGTATTATAATATGTATTTTTATTGACATACCATCACTGTATTTGTGTGAACATGTTGTAACATGTTCACACGATCTACATTTTAATGAGGTCTTAACGGTACCCTGACCATACAAATCATATTGAAGTTGACAAACTGATGTTTTTTCCTATAGTAACGTTTACAACTATCAACTAGTATACTTTCCTGATTTATTTTTTTAGACAAATTGTGGTATTATTCTATTAGTTCAATTTTCGGTCTATTAATATGTGTTATAATTATGTTTTTGGATTTATATGTATTAAAACATCTTTTATCATTTAATTTATATTTATTCATTCTATGGTCTTGAATATATGAGCATGAGTAAATGCACCTTTTGTTATGTGACAGATTGTCCAACTTTTTACTAGTCACCATCCCTTGGCCTATTGAAAGTGGTAATGGGGGGTTTTGGCATTTGATCCATTGGGAGGTATCATGAAAACTCAATCACGATTTATAGTAAGAGTTGTGATCCTTGAATACTAAGGAAACAATTTTTATATGTTTGTTGTTTCCAAAAACCTATGTTTTATGCCAATTATATGATATCATGGATCATTTTATTTTATATATTTAAGAATAATGTGTTTTAAAATCTCTTTCGTTATGTTGTGACTCGGGTCTAACATTACTAAAAGGTTGGGTGTTGTATTACAATTTCATTTCCATTTTATAATGAACTTATTTTCAAATTTTTTATGTGATCATTGATAGAACTTATCACTACAATTACTAAGATTCTATTCTCATCCATTGTAGAGCTTCATTACCCCTTCATATGAAGAATGGTTATTTATAGTATGAATGATATTAGTGCATTTTGTGTTTAATTAATTAGGATATGATGTATAACTCATATAAACAATTTATTTATGTATCACTATTTTCTAATGAACATGAAATCTATGATTCTAAAATTAATTAATATCTTACATAATAAATATTAATATTAAGATATGCAATATCAATTTATGAAATGAATTTTTAAAAAATAATTACATCACGTCCTCTATTTATTAATGGTTATGAATATCAAGCTCCAACTGCTTCCTAAATGAAAAATGAATGCTCAATATCAAGAATCACTATTATAACAACCCTGATTTTTATTAAACAATTAAACATTATTTATAATATAAAATATTCACATGATACAACTTTGAAGTTATAGAGATCTAGTGTCATTATGTATTAGAAACATTACATTACAACTTATAACATGGAACACATTATCTGTATTGAAAACTTCCATTACATTACCACTGCATTCACTCATACTTTACATTGCATGGGATAACCTGAGGACATGCATAAGAAAAGGGTGAGATATAAATCCCCATAAGGGAGTAAAAAAGGCATAACATGAATAATACATTACATGTTATGCAATAAGCATATCAAAGGATAATAATAGAAACATGAACATAAAGGAACGATATAACATGATTAACCTAACATTGAAATATAGAAACAACACTTTACAAGGTATTAGTATGAGCAAAGGCTCATTGAAAATAGAGCAGTAGTAAAACCTCATTGAACATTAATAATAATGTTTAAACCCTCATTTAAATTGATGTATCATGATATTAATCTTTTCCCAAATCATTGGAGCGCTCTCAGGGCACACCCTTCTTATTCATTTTATTGCATGCATAAGTGTGCCACATAGATCTTATAACATGGATTCACTAAACATCAGAACATATTCCATGATAAAGTATTGTTGAATTAATACATGAAACTCTATAATCAATATGTAAATGTGAATAAATAAGAATACTCTTGATAGATAAATGGGCATGGTATTTACTACACAATGACTTTGTCCTGGAAAATCTCGTTGATATTTCGATAGCATATGGTCGTGACATAAGAATTAATAAAATGATTGATGAGAGAGAAAGGGGTGTCTCCTAAAATGTATAGGAAATGGAATGCATTGGGTTCATATATATACATGTACCAAAAAATTTAATTGAATTTATAAACATAATACCAAATAATTGCTTGGATGTAAAGGGGGAGAGAAAAATCCCTCACCGAATTTTTCCATGGTAACAGGGGTACATGGGAGGAATTAATGAGATATAAAGGGTTCTATAATAATTAAAACATAAGGAGTGAATTATGGGGTAGGTGAAGAATCATAACCCTAATATTTCTAATTGAAATTAAAGGTCCTAACAACATTATGAAACCTGGACAAAAATGAGAAAGCGTGAAATCCCTTACTTGGAAGTGTGATCCCAAAGGTTTGGGAGAGGTTTGAGAGAGGCTTCATGGGAGATTGGGGCACCTTGGGGGGATTATAGAGATTGCAGGGAAGATTTTGTTCATCATCCAAAGGCTTTTATTGTAGAGTAAGTGAGAGCTTGGGTGGGTTTATATAGGAAAATAGAGGGGATTCTTTATTATTTACATTTTGGACACCACATAATAAACTAATCAAAACCCCACACTAGCCCACAGTTTATGCCCATGAGTTTTTCCAAATTGGATTCCAAAACATTATTTTAAATAGATAATTTCATATCTTTTAAAAATATAAGGCTTGTTTATGTGGAGGTGAGACACACTTTCCAGGGAATTATTTTTAAAAGGTAAAATGCTTTATAAGTGCTGGAGGGTCCACTAAGGCTTTTTAAAATAAATCAAATTAACCAAAAATAACATTATTTTCATAGTAATAAATATATTGGACGAAAATATCATTTATATTATTTTATTACATCACAATTGGGTCATTATGATGTTATAAACAAATTATATATTATAACAGTATTTAATTTTAAACCTAAAATTCAAATATCTCCGAAAATTATGAAAAATTCACCGTTGGATAATTTCAACATACAGATTCCAAAAATAATATATATTTTATCCAAATAATTTTTAAAATATATTAATTTTTACTTTTAATATAAAAACCTACATTTATCAAAAATTCATTATTTTTGACAAAAAACAGCTTTCAAACAATAATAAAAATTTTATTTTTATTCATAAGAATTATATTTTCAATTATATTTAATTAAATTTCATTAATTAATAATAATATATTAAAATATTATCTAATTAAATAATCTATTAATTCAACCAAATATATTTCTTAATTGAATATTAACTAAAAATACTATATAATCTTTAAAAACTATTTCAACTGTAATAATAATAAAATAAATTTATATGAGTTATTCTATAAAATAATAATAAAAATAATCATACTTTTAAGATCTTGTAACATAACCCATTATAACACCCGATAAATATAGAATGGAATGGTGTGTGATGGTGACAGACTCTTGGGTGGCTTGAATAACATCGCCCAGGTGGAAATCCCTATCAACATCAACTTATCCCATTGGCAATTCCGTCTGAGCATAAATTGTTGACTCTCATCTTGGGATTGGTCAAAAGAGAAATTAAATGACACCACCTCCTATCTGAGCTCCGAAAAATGGGTTCATATGGGGCATGTCTACTGGATGAGGAAATCACCTCGATTAGCTGAGTAAATTGAGTTTGTTATTTCCCTATATATATAATAATCTAGTGATCACAGTTTAATGACTATATAATCAATGAAAGTAATTCATAACGATATATTGAAATTAAAAATAAAAAACCAAATAAGTACATATGTTTCATTTAACCATTTTAGACAATAAAAAATTTAATTAGATCAACAGAAATTTTCAATGATAAATGTTTGATCCAGTACAATCTTCCCTCCTTAAGAATTTTCTCCCTCAAAATTTCATTTTCCCACACTCATAAAGATGTGGGTAACTATTTTTTATAACATCCACTGATACCCATGTCTCTTTTTAAAACATTTGGTTTCTCCACAACACATTCACAAGGGGCATTGTCCTATTTTGGATGACTTTTTACCAATGATATAAGATCATATCTGAAATATCATCATAGAAGAGGTCATTATCGAAGGATAACACCTATGGATTGGGTACATGTGATGGGTCAGGTATGTACATCTTTAATATTGATACAAGGAATATATCATTTACTTGATATAGGTCCGGTGGGTGTTCTAGTCGATAGTCTGCTTCTCGGATGTGATCAAGATCTCAAATGCACTGATGTACCATGGGATAAGCTTCCCATTATTCCCACATCTCATAACTCTTTTCCATGGTGATATGTGGTGTTATAAAATTTCTCCAAAAACAAAATCTTGGACTTTTCCACGATTATTATCAAATCTATTTTGTTGACTATAAGCATCATCAGTGTGCTACTAAATGGTTTTAACCTTCTATACCATTTCGTCAAACATTTCTTGACCTATGAGTTTTTTCTCCCCTACATCATCCAAACATGTCGATGTTCTGCACTGGTACCATAAAGGGATTCATAAGGATCTGTTTTGATGCTTTAGTGGAAACTATTATTATAAGAGAAATCAACTAGATAGAGATGTTGATCTGATCATCCTTTGAAGTACATTGAGCATGCTCTCAACATCTCCACGTATATTAGGATAATCCACTCATATTAGACATCAGTTTGAGGATAATAAGTCATACTAATGTTCATATCAGTATACAGAGCATGTTGAAGACTCTTCAAAAACATATAGGGAAATCATAGATCTTGATCGGATATAATCGATAGTGTTACTCCATGCATCGTTAGCACTTCTCTGATGAATATCTCTGCCAGTTACCTAGTGAGAAATCATCTTGAATTCTAATGATGTGTACAATATTTGTAAGACAATCCAAAACAACACATAGAAAATTGTTTCTTTTGGATGCCTTCGAATGACCAGTTACGATTTCTATGGTGATGTTCATCTATTTCTATGCTGGTATGGGTAATGGTTCAATCACCCTTTTCCCTTGTGCCTCTCAGACCTCACTGGATGACATATTAGGAATCATTATGTATACTAAAAAATCTCCTTCATCATTTATCCCTCTAATAATTCTCTCAGAGATCCTAATTTTTGTTTGTGTTTCCTCAGTGAATGGATTAATTTGAACTATGTGCATCATCCAAAAGTTCATTATTTAACTCTAGATTCGATTTAACAGATTTTCTTATCTGAAATCTCACAATTCCTTGTTCATTGACATTGAACTCAGAGGATTTCCATTTTCTAATAGTTTCCATCTTTTTTTGAATTCCTACATCATCCTTTTGAGAATCTGTAACTCTTTCCCAAAGAGACAGTTGAGCAATAATTTGTGAAGGGATTTATTATGTTTCCTTCATTATGATACCCATGTCAATCTTCATCAAATCTAAGAAGATTGGATCATTTTAAATTTTCATAAATGATCGAATCACTAGGTCCTTTCAACATAGAGCATCTTACACCTTGTTCCCTTTCCCAGGGTGGGGGTGGATATAGAAATCATAGTATTTGATCAGCTCTAACCATCTTCGATGGAAGACATTCATCTCTTTTTGTGTGAATATGTATTTGTGGATTTTGTGAACCATGTATACTTCACACTTCTCCCCAAAGAGGTAATTTTGCCAAAAAAAATTAAAGCAAAGATTACTACAGCCAACATTAGATAATGCATGGGATAGTTTTTCTCAGGAACATTCTATTTTCTAGAAGCATATGCAATGAAATTTCCATTTTTCATAAACACACTACTTAAGACAATCTTTGAGGCATCACTAAATAACACAAATTTTTTCCCAATTGAGGTTAATGTGATCATGGGCGCATTAATAATCCTACTTTTTGTCTCCTTGAAACATTATTCAAATCCATCACACCATGAAAACTTGAATCCCATATGAGATTTCATTGTATGAGGGTTGGATAATTGTGATAAATTTCTCACAAAACATCAATAATATCCAGCTAATCTAAAGAAGCTCGGATATCCTCTATCGATGATGTTTTCATCCATCCCTCAATAAAAACTATCAGGGAGGGATCGATAGATTTTCCATTGATTATGATGATATAACCCTAGAATAAGACCTCCATCAACTTGAATTTACACTTTTTGTACATAACATATATATTATTCTTTCACATAGTCTCTAGTATTGTTCGTAGATCCACCTCATGCTCCTCCTTGGTTTGGAGTATATTAAAATATCACATATAAATATTACCATGAATTTGTCGAGGTAATTTCTAAACACTTTATTAATCATGTCAATGCAGATTCATGGGGAATTAGTGAGTCCAAGAGGCATTGCTATAAATTCATAGTCCCCGTACCTTGTTTGAAAACGAGTCTTGGGGTATCCTAATTTTTACCCTTACATGGAAATATCATGACTGGAAATCCACATTGGATAATTATTGTTCACCACATATCTGATCGAACACATCATCAATTCGGGGAAAGGGATAATTGTTTTTTTCATGATTTTGTTGAGCACACAATAATCAAAGCAAAGGGAAATTGATCCATAATTCTTCATGAGGAAGAGGAACGATGCACCCCATAGTGAAGCACTTGGGCGTATAAACCCTTTATCCTATTGTTGTATCTTCATCTCCCTTTTCTATATAAAATCAATTATATACGGATTATTGGATATTGGAAATGAACCACATATGTGATCAATTGATAATTCAACATCTATTAAAGAAGGAAGACCATTAAATTTAGTAAGAAACACATCAGAGAATTCCCCACCAATAGGATTTTTTTCAAGGATGGTTTCTTCCATAGAATCAATAATCTGAGATAGGAAGAAATTCTCATAGGGTAGTAATATCCACCCTTGAGATGATGGTACTAAATAATATTCATCCTCCCTACACATGTACAGAATCAGGGGTTGATTCTCCATATGGGGAGTGATTTCCCATACACTGGAATTTATATTGGATCTACATTTGGAAATCTAATCCAAGACAAAAATTACATCAAATTTAACCCGAGAGAGTATGATGATGTTCGTTGGGAATTTCAATCGACGAATTGCGATAGGGGTTGTGTTATACTCATGGGTTGTGATGATTGAACCATTTTCCATAATCACCGACATCATTACAACCTTGATTTGTTGTGGTGTTAGGATTTTTCTACTAAAAAATTGGGATATAAAAAAATGTGTAGAACTAGAATAAAAAAAGAATGTTCTATATTTATGAATGATTAAAAATCATACCTTTAACTGCATAATTGTTGGGTTTCACTTCGGCTTTAGTGTTGGAAGAATCTCTCCCTTCCCACTTTGGTGGATGTTGGTTGCCTCAAAAAACCCTTGGGAAATGGAACTAATTTTCAAGGTGCCTCGGTTAATTTCAATTTAACCAATGAACAATTCATTGAGGTTCGAATGGAGCATTCATATCCTCTATCACAGTTGCAGGTTTTTATTGTCAGTAGTTAACATCAAGGTTCCGTTCTCTTCCTTACCTAAAGCATTTCATCACCACCTTTAGCAAATTTCTAGTGTGCTTATTTTTTGAAATTATGGAAAATGGGGTGCTAGATATTATTTTCACTATAGGGTTTATCCATCAGAGTTATATAATAGAATTCCACTTTATGCTTCTTATCCCCTTGATACCCTATAGATTCTTCGATATCCATTTCAACTTTGAGTTCACATCAGACAATTTCATCATAGATCTCGAAATCATTGATTGATAGGGATTTATGTAGGCTACGTATAAGCACCCTGATGATGCTATCAACCTTCAATTCATGGGTATGGAAAATGTTGGAGGCGTATTGTGAAATCCTAGTGGCATTTTCCTTGTATGCTCTGATAGATTTTTCATCTTTGTCCTTGAGTTCATTAAGGTCCCTTTCCATACGAAGTCAGAGAGTGTGAGGAAAATATTTTTAAAAATATATTTTTTGGAGATATTAACATTCCAATGCCTTGATCTCCTCCTCAGGATTCATATTTTTTTTTATAAATTTCAACCATTGATAATCTTAACCATCCATACGATAAGCATCCTTAAGAACCTTCTATTGTTCAGAATAAAGAAGGATGTAGACAATCTTTTCCATAGAGTTGATCCATTGTTTAGAAAATGAGGGATCAACTGATCCGTTAAAAGTAGTAGGTCATTGTCTCCTGAATATCTTCCTTGTGACTTGTTCAATCACATGGGGTTGATCATTCCTCTTGACCTATTTTTCTATTCAAATCTTGAAATAACTGAGAGAGTATCGTGACAGTGTTCGTGATTACGACTCCATTTATATTGGGAATCTCATTAAAACATTCATCACATTGATCATCGCATCGGTTATTAGCTCGATTCCTCCTATTATCGGAAATTTAATAGAATAAAAGAAATGTTAGAGGTAACACATAAAAGGTAATCGAAGGATAAAAAAAAGAATAATAAAAAATTTATTTTCATAACTAATTAATCTATTGGCTTTAATCTAATTTATCCATGACCTAAATCCCAACATTTATTCGTATGGGGATTTTTGTATTCCCTTAATAATGGTTAATACTATGATTTTGAATATACCAATGCATATACTATGAGAGATTCGTAACCAAGAGAGTAGCAATTCTCATTGTTATGTACTAGGATAACCCATGTCACGCCTTAAACTCTTTGTCAGATTTTTCGCTGATAGGTTCATCTATTCCTGAGCCGCCTCTACCTGTTCGTATCCAGTCAGAGACATATTTTCGTGATAATCAACATACAAAATACCCTCCAAAACATAGGGGTATTTTTATTATACATAGTCAAATCCCTATGGCTTTCACTATGGTTTTCAAATCCTAATCCCAGAAACAACTAAACATATCATCTAATACCATCTATAACAACCATTATTCTTATTACACAATCAAACATGATTTATTACATAGAATATTCACATCATATAAGATAAAAGATCGTGGTTTATAGAGTATTTGGATCTTATGAACAGTACATAATGACATAGAACATGAAAAAAAACGTCATTAAGGAAAACATCCTTCACATTACTACTATATTCCATCATACATAGTATTGCATGGGAAAACATGAGGACATGCATAAGAAAAGTGTGAGCTATAAATCCCAGTTAGGGAGTAAATAGGGAATAACATGAAAAAAGTTGTACATGTTTGGAAATAGGTATATCAATGAATTATAAGAGAAAGTTGAACATAATGGAATGATATAGCATGATTATCATAATATAGAAATGTGGAAATAACCCTTAACATGGTATTAACACGATAAATGGCTCATTGTAAACATCACATGAGTAAACCCTCATTGAACATTAATTATCATAATTTAACCCTAATTTAACATTAATTAGAATTAGTAAAGCCTAATTTCACTTGATGTATTATGATACTAACAATTACATAAAGCATTGTAGTGCTATCAGGGTACCCCACTCATATTCATTTTATTTCATGCATAAGTGTCCGACATTGATCAGATTACATAGATTCATTAAATATCATAATTTATTACATGGTAATGGAATGTGTAATTAATACATGAAACTCTATAATCAATAAGTAAAAAAGAATAAAATATGTAAATGTGAATAATGGTGAATGCCCTTGATAGAGAAATGGGCATGGTATTCACTACACAATGATTTTAGCACGGAAAATCGCGGTGAAATTTTGGTAGCATAAGGCTGTAACATAAGAATTCATAAAATGGTTGATGAGATACAAGTAGTTGTCTCATCATATGAACATTAAATGGTATGTATTGGGTCATATAGATACATGTACCAACATGTTTACTGGGATTTATATGCATTGTACAAAATAATTTCGTGGATATAAATGGGGAGAGAGAAATCCCTCATGGAATTTCAATGTGGTAACGAGTGTACATGGAGGAATTAATGGGAGATAAAGGGATCTCTCATCATTCAAACATAAGGATGGAAATATGGGGGAGGTGGGAAATTATTCCCTCAACATTTGTAATTGAAATTATTACACATAACAACATTAAGAAACATGGAAAAAAATGTGAAAAGAATAAATCCCTTACTTGGAAGCGTGATCCAAAATTCTTAGGAGAGGATTTGAGAGAGGAATTATAGGAGATTGGGGAACCAGGGGAGGATTATGGAGATAACAGGGTAGTGGTTTTTCATGATCGAAATGATTTTATTGTAGAGGAAGTGGGATCTTGTTTGGGTTTATATATGAAAAGAGGGGGAATTATTTATTATTTATGTTTTGGACACCATACATTAATCAAATCAAAACTACAAACCATCCAATGGGTTTTCCAATGGGTTTTTCCAAATATGAGTGAAAAAACTTTTATATATGTCTAATAGCAAAATTTTCTAAAATTTAAGGCCTGAGAATGTGGTGGTGAGTCACACTCTCATGGAAATCATTTTAAAATGATAAAATGTTTTATATGTCATGGAGGGTCCACTAAAGATTTGTAAAATATATTAAATAAACCTAAAATAAAATTATTTTCATAGTAAAACAAATATTTTCCAAAAATTAAATTTATAGTATTTTATTACATCACTATTGCGTCATTTTGAAGTTATAAACACATTTTATATTTTAATGGTATTTAATTTTTATCCTAAAATTAAACTCTCTCAAAAAATTATTAAAAATAAAGCATTATATAATTTCGACATCCTGATTCCAAAAAAAGTATTCATTTTATCTGATAAAATTTCTAAATATTTTAATTTCTACTTGTAAAATAAAAACCGACATTTATAAAAAAATCACGGGGTTTGAAAAAAAACAGCATTCAAACCATAATTAAAATATTAATTGTTTTAATAAAAATTATATGGTCAGTTATATTTTATAAAATATAATTTAGTAATAATATTTCATTAAAATATTATTTATTTAAAAAACCCATTAATTCATCCAAATATATTTTTAATAGAATATTAACTAAAATGATATTTTTTCTTTAAATGTTATTTTAAATGTAATAATAATAAAATGAATGTATGTTCAATACTATATGGAAAAAATAAAATACATAATCGTAGTGATATGGTCTTGTAACATAACCCCCTATCACACCTACAAAAGGATGAAGGGTATGGTGTGCAATGGTGAGAGACTCTTGGGGCAGCTCAGATAACATCGCTCATCTGGTAATCCCTATCAACATCCACTAATCCCGTAGGAATTTCCATCTGATCATAATTTGATGAAACTTAGCTTGGGATTGGTCAAAAGAAAAACCCAATGACACCACCTCATATCCATGCTCTAAAAAATGGGCTTCATATGGGGAAATTGTACTGGTTGAGGCAATCACTTCTATTATCTCAGTAAATTGACTTTATTAAATCCCTATATATAAAATAATCATGTGATCACAATTCAATGTCTATATTATCAATGAAATAAATTCATAACAGTATATTGGAATCCAAGAACATAAAACTAGATAAGTACATATGTTTTAAGTAACCATATTTCATAATAAGAAACTTAATTATATCAATATGAATTCTCACTGATAACTATTTTTTCAATTAAAATCTTCCCTCCTTATGAATTTTTAGAATTTAAATTTTATTTTCCCACACTAAAATAAATGTGGGTAACTCTACTTCATCACATCCTCTGATTCCCATGTGTCTTCTTCATACATGAGGTTTCTTCACAAAACATTCACAAGGGACATTGTCATATTTCGTAGAACATTTTCCCTATGATCTATAATCATAACCAAATTATCTTTATAGGAGAGGTCATTCTCCAATGGTAACACCATTGGATTGAGTACATGCGGTGGTTCGGTATGTACATCCTCAAGATTGATACATGGAATAAATCATGTACCAGAGATAGTTTCGGGGGGGGGGGGAGTTCTAGTTGATAGTCCACTGGCCCATTGCGATCAAAGATCTAAAATGTTTCAATGTACCTTGGACTATGTTTTCCATTCTACGAAATACCATAACTCTCATCCACGGTGATATGTGGTGAAATACCATGACTCCAACATCAAACTCTAGGTATCGCCGATGATTAATATCAAAGCTCTTTTTTGACTCTAAGAAACATTAATGTTATACCGAATGGTCTTAACCTTATATACCATTTCATCATCCATTTCTGGGACTAGGAGTTTTCGCTCCCCTACATCATCCTAACATGCCAATGTTCTACAACGGTACCCATAAAGGGTATCATTAAGAGCCATTTTGAGGCTTCTATGGAAACAATTGTTTTATGAGAACTCAACTAGATCAAAATCTTCATCCTATAATCCTTTGAAGTAAATTGAGAATGCTCTCAACATGGCCTTGAGTGTATGGATAGTCCGCTCAAATTGGACATCATTTTGAGGATGATATGTCATAATAATGTTCAGATCATTATCTAGAGCATGTTGAAGACTCATCCAAAATATAAAGGTGAATATTGGATCTCTATCAAATACAGTAGATAGTTTTAATCAATACACCTTTACAACTTCTCTGATGTATATCTCTGCCAGTTGATCTAGTGATAAATTCTCGCTAATTACAATGAAGTGTACATTAATTATATGATGATCCACAACTACCCATATGACATTTTTTCCTTTAGATTTATTAAAAAATCCAGTTACAGAGTCCATAGTAATGTTTTCCCATTTCCATGAGAGTATGGATAATGATTTCATTATTCCCATAGACTTCTTCTTCTTGGCCTTCACTTGCTGGAATACTAATAACCATTATTTGTAATCAGTAATATCATTAATCATGTTATCTAACCAATAATTCTCTCAGAGAACTTGATACATCATTGTAATTCCAAGTTGAATAAATAAATTTGAACTACATGTTCATCCAAAAGTTTTATCATTAAATCCATATTCAATGGAACACATTTTCTTAACCAAAATATCCCAATTAATTATTTATTGACATTGAGCTCTGAAGATATCTTTTTTTTGACTGTTTCCACCTTTTTCTAAATTCCCATATCATCTTTTTGAGCATCCATTACCCTTTACAAATGAGATAGTTGAGAAATCAATTGCGAAATGATTGATGATGTTCCCTTCATTATGATACCCATGTCAATCATCATCCAATCTAAAAGGATTGGATCCTTTCAATTATCATCAATTATAGAACCACTAAATCCTTTCTACTTAGAGCATCTTCCACCGTGTTCGATTTACTAGGGTAATAGAGGATTGGGAAATCATAGTATTGGATCAACTCTAACCATCTTCATTGGCACATATGCAAAGCATTCTATGTGAATGTATACATGATTCTTTTGGGATCCATGTATATTTCACACTTCTCCCCAATAAGGTAATAATGACATATTTTTAGAGATAATATTACTGCATCCAACTTTAGATCAAGTGCGGGATATTTTTTCTCATGAACATTCAATTCCCATAAAGCATAGGCAATGAATTTTCCATTTTGCATCAACACATAACCCAAGTCCTTCTTTGAGGCATAGCTAAATAACACAATTTTTTTTCAACTTGTGGTTAATGTTTTCATGGGATCATTGATAAGCCTCATTTTAAAATCCTTGAATCTTTTTTCAAATTCCTCACTCTAGGAAATTTTGACTCCCATCTGATATAGATGGGTCAGAGGGTTGGACAATAATTATAAATTTCCCACAAATATGTGATAATATCTAGATAATCCCAAGAATCTACAGATATCTCTCACCGATGATGGCCTCATCCATCCATCAATAACCGCTATCATAGAGGGATCCATAGATTTCCCATTGCTTATGATGATATGACCTAAGAATGAAATTTCATTCAACCAGAATTAACACATGTTGTACATTGCATAGAGTTTCTCCTTTCGTTAGGTTTCTAGTATAGTTCATAGATCCACCCCATTCTACACCTTAGATTTGAAGTATATTATAATATAATCCATAAATACAACCACAAATTTGTCGAGGTAATTTATAATGACTCTATTCATCAATTCCATGATGATTGATGGATCATTAAAGATTTTAAAAGTCATTACTATGAATTCATAGTGCCCACACCATGTATGAAAAGCAGCTTGGGGATATCCTCTCTCTTCACCCATACATGGTAATGTCCTGACTGCTAATCCACATTGGATAATTACTGTACTCCAGATAGATGATCGAGCATGTCATAAATTCTGGGTAGAGGATACTTGTTCATTATCGTGATTTTTTTGTGCTTATGATAATCAATGAAAAGGAGCATTGACACATCCTTCTTCATGAGGAAGAGGGATGATGCACCCCATGGTGAAGCACTTGGGAATATAATACCATTATCGTCTAGTTGTTTCTTCAGCTCCCCAAGCTATACAAAATCCATTCTATATGATGTATTGGTTATTGAAAATTCCCCAGATATAAGATCCATTGATAATTCAATATATCTTCATGGAAGAAGACCCAAAAATTTATCTAGAAACACTTCGGTGAATTCCCTTATAATAGACATGTCTTGAAGGATGGTTTATTCTATAGAATAAATAATCTGATCAAGATATGCATTCTATTAATGTAGTAATATCCATTCTTGAGATGATGATGCAAAAGAAGATTCATCCTCCTTGCACTAGTACATAATCGGTGGATGATTCTCCATATGGAGGGTGATTTCCATCTAACGGGAATTTATGATTGATCTATATAAGGAAATACAATCCATGCTATAAATTTCATCAAATTCGACCATAGGGAGAATGATGAGGTTTGCTGGATGGTTCAATCAATAAATGGTGACATGATAGGAGTTAGACTCGTGGGTTGCGATGATTGACCCATTTTCTATACTCACTGACAACTTTACATCCATGCATTGTGTTGGTGTTAGGATTATTCTACTAAACAATCTGTATATAAAGGAAAGCGTAGAACTAGAATAAAAAAACAATGTTTTCTATTATTGAATGAATAACTTCCATACCTTTCACCACTTCGTTGTCGGGGTTCACTACAGTGGCAATGAAGTAAAAATGCTCTCCCTTTTCTCCTTGAAGGTTTTTGGATGCCTCCAAAAACTAATCGGTAAGGGAACATATATTCAAGGTTCCCTGGTTCATTTCAGTTGAACCAGTGAACAATGTGTTGAGGTTCGAATGATGGATTCCTCTTCTCTATCAAAGCCACATTTTTTCTGTAGTTAACATCTAGGTGACATTCTCTGCCTCACATAAAGCTTTTCCACATCCCCTACAGAACATTTCTAGGGTGCTTATTTTTGCAACTTTTTCAAATTGGGTGCTGGATTTTCATAGCACTATCAGATTTATCGAATGGACCGCCAGAATTAAATTCCACCTTATGCTTCTTATCCCCATGATACCCCTAGGATTCTTCGATATCCATTTCAACATTGAGGAAAAATTATACAATTTCCTCATAGATATCAAAGTCATGGATTCATATAGATTTTTGATGGCAAGGTATATTCCCACCAATGAAGCAGTAACCCTTAAATTCTAGGGTAATGAAAATTTCAGGAGAATATTGTGCATTCATAGTGATGTTTTTCCCTTGTGCTCTGACCAATTCATCATCTTTTTCCTTGATAGCATGGATGTCCCTTTCCATCTTAAGTCGGGGAGTATGAGGAAAATCTGTTTCGAAATATGTTTTTTGGAAATCCTTCCATTCCAACGCCTTGATCTCCTCCTCATGTATCATATTTTTATATCAATTTCAATAATTTATTAGCTTCACCCTCTATATGATATGAATCCAGAAGAACCTTCGATTTTTCAGTACAACGAAGGATGGGAAAGATCATTTCCATGGAGTAGATCCATTGTTTGGAAATTGAGTGAGCAAATGATCCATTAAAAGTAGGAGTTCTTTGTATCATAAATCCCTCTCTTGTGACTTGTTCATTCATAGGGGGGTTGAACGTTCCACTTGAACCATGTTTCTATTAAAATATTGGGTTAACAGAGAGTATTATGAAAATTTTTGTGATTCCCGCTCCAATTGGATTAATAATATCATTAACACATTCATCTTATTGATCTTTGTATCAGTTGTTAGCTCAATTCCTCTGATTACTAGCCATTGGCTGGATGAAATGGAATGTTAGTGTTAAGACATAAAGGTTAATTCAAGGACAATAACAGATGACTAATAAATAATTTGTATTTCTTTATCTTATGAATCTTTAGGTTTCAATCTATTTTATCCATGATCTAAATCCCATTATTTATTTTTATGGGGTTTTTTATTCCATAAATAATAGTTCATATTAAGCATGTAAATTTTCAATAACATATCACCTAGGAGTGTCATAAAAAAGGTTGAAAAAAGCTCATTGTTGTGTACCCGGATACCCTGGTTTAAGCATGAAACACTTTGTTGGAGTTTTCCCTCCTAGGTACATCTGTTTCAGAGCCACCTCTACCTGCTCGTATCCTTACATGGATATATTTTATTGATAAACTAGTTACACAATACCCACCTAGAAACAGGGATGTTTTTATTAGACTTAGCCTTTTCCCTAGTGCTTTCTCAAGGGTTTTCTAATCCTAATCAAATAAAGAACTAAACCAATCCTCTAATACAAACTATAACAAACATTATTTTTATTACATAGTTATAAATTATTTATCACAAAAAATCATCACTTGAAACAACATAAAATATTGAGATGAATTTTGTATTTTGGTCTTATGAACATTACATAGTGACTTAAAACATTAAAAACAACATATTTATTGAAAAAATCTTTTACATTACCAATACATTCCATAATACTTAGCATTACATGGGATAACCAGAAGACATGAATAAGAAAAGTGTAATCTATAAAGCATAGTGAGGGAGTAAACATGGCATAACATGAACAATACATTAAATTTTGGGAAATTGGTGTATCAATAGACCATAATAAAATCATGAACGTAAAGGCATGATATATCATGATTATCATTGCATAGAAATGTGGCGACCACACAAAACACGGTATTAACATTAGCAATGGTTAATTGAAAATGGTTCATGACTAAACCTCATTGATCATTAATTATCCGGAGTAAAACCTCATTTTACTTGATTTATCATTATACTAATCTTTTCTGAAAGCATTGGAGCACTATCCGGGCACACCCTTCTTATTTATTTTATTTCATGATTAAGTGTGCCACGTGGATCATATAACATTGATTCATTAAACATCACAATTTATTCAATGATAAAATAATGGTGAATTAATACAGAAAACCCTATAATAATTAAGTAAATGTGAATGAAGCTGAATATCATTGATAGAGAAATGTGTATGGTATTCACAACATAGTGACTTTGTCTTGGAAAATTGTAGAGAAATTTCTGTAGCGTATGGTTGTGACAAAAAAATTCTTAAAATGGTTGAGGAGGGGGAAAGGGGTGTGTCATCATATATACATGAAATATAATGAATGGGGGTAATATAGATACATGTCCCTATAAATGTAATGGAATTCATATGCATAATACAAATGAATTTCTTGGATGTAAATGGGTGGAGAGAAATCCCACACTAAATATTGTTATGGTAACGGGTGTACATTGGCGGAATTAATAAAGGTTAATGGGGTATCTAATCAATCCAAAATACTGAGGGAATTATGGTGGAGTTGATAAATAATACACCCATAATTTTTAATTGTAATTAAATGTCTTAACCGTATTAATAAACATGTACAAAATTAGAAAGAAAGAAATCCCTTACATGGAAGTGTGATCCGAAAGGCAAAGAGAGAGGTTTGAGAGAGGCTTAATGGGAGATTGGGCATCGTGGGTGGATTTTATAGATTGCATGGAAGTTTTCGTTTAACATCCAAAGGATTTTATTGAAGATGAAGTGGGAGCTCATGTGGGATTATATACGAAAATAGAGGGAATTCATTATTATTTACATTTTGGACACCACACATTACACTATTCATAACCACAAACCAAACCATAGATTTCCCATGGGTTTTTCCAATTTGGGGTGTAAATATTATTTTATATGTCCAGTGGATGAAATTTATAAAATATAAAGCTAAATTTTTTGGTGGTGAGTCACACTTTCAATGAAATCATTTTAAAAATATAAATTGTATTATATGTCTTAGAGGGTCCTCTAAGGATTTGTAAAATAAATCAAATAATTATAAAATCACATTATTTTTATATTAAAACATATATTGTCTGAAAAACATTTATATTGTTTTATTACATAACTATTGGATCTTTATGATCTCATAAACACATTATATATTTTAACATTATTTATTTTTTACCCTAAAAATAGACTAACGGAAAAAATAATGAAAAATTAATTGTTGGATAATTTCGACACTCTAATTCCAAAAATATTATTCATTTTATCTAAATAATTTGAAAAATATTTGAATTTTTAATTTTAAAATAATAACTGACATTTATCGATAATTTATGGGGTTTGAAAAAAAACATATTTCGAACCTTATTAAAAATTTCTACTGTATTCATAAAAATTATTTGATCATTTTTTTTTAATAAAATTTAATTTCGTAATCATATTTCATTAATATATTTTTTAATTAAAAAATACATTAATTCAACAAAATAAATTTCTCAATTGAATATTAAATAAAAAATTCATTTTTTCTTTAAAAACTATTTAAAATGTAACAATTACAATATTAATGAATATTCGTTATTCAATAAAAAAAATAATGCACATAATCATAGTGCTAAGGTCTTGTTACATAACCACTTATAAAACAAATATAATACCTATGGTTATAGTGTGAGATGGTCATATTGTAACACCGTGACACCAGAATCCCAGAGTGAGTGCATTATTACGTATCATTAGCATGATCAAAAATGAGGAAGTCACAATAGATCGATTAGTTTAGTATCCGTGGAAGTTCTAGATAAATTTATAAGGTTTACATTAAATCATAAAATGGAAAACTACAACAACATTTCTTCCATATACAACATTGAGATCCAATAGAATATCCCTGTAGGTCAGTCATGATATACTTCTTCGCATCCTAGAAAAAATAAAACATTGAAAGGGGTGAACTAATATGCTCAGTAAGGATAACAATATAGTGGAAACTTTCTTAAAAAAGCATTAAAATTTAAGGAAATGTATAAGACTAAACGAAAATCCTTTTAAACATGCACTTCATCATAACATGTCATAGATAAAATAAATTAATTCCATTTTCTTATTCACATGTATATTCTACTAGTCAAATAATCACATGAAATATCTATATCCACTTTCAAAATGATGGAATGCATAATGCGAGACATTCATAAACACATAGTCAAGTCCTTGTGCCAAGCCTACAAATAAGATTTTTTCAAGGCCTTCTGCCAAGACACTAGTTTGTCTCACGAGACCTATTGATGCATCAAGCAGCTATAGCGGGCTTCACCTGTCACTTTCAATATCTAATTCACTCCTCATATGAAAAGGTTTAAACATAACATAAACATTCGTATTAAAAGTAACATACGAAATGTTAGTAATTTATCCATAAACCATGATTGTTTAAAAATTAACACACCTAGAGTCAAACATATCATAAAAACATCAATAAAATATGGAAGTTTTTATCATAATAAATCAACTTCAAATAAGCTTAAAATCCATCAAAGGATGTTGAAATAGATGATTTAAAAACCTTTTTTTAGAGAAATGTATCTTTATATTTTGCAATAATTTAATATAAAACATTTATATTTGAACATATTATTATTATCTTGTAAGGGATTCTTTTACGATGTATTAACGGTGGGAAATTTCCGCACCTTCCGTATAAGTTAAAAAAAGACATTCCTACCTTAATTTTGTCGAAAATGTTATAAAAGACTTTGTTTGAAAAATGATGGAATGATTCCTTTATAAATATCTTATAAAAGTAGATGAATTTTATAAATGACATTAACCTATAGTCTATAAAATAGTAAAAATGTTTTGAAATACATTTTTTAAAAACAAGGATGTGGATTGTAAAGAGGTCCCAGTAGATAATTTCATTTAAACAACCTCAAATAATAAAGAGATTGTAAAATTAACCCTTACCTTGTACATTTCCTTAGTCGATTTTAGGTAAACGTACTGTATAATGGTGAAATAATTGTTATTATATCATACATGAGTCATATATATTAATATGATATCATACATGATCATTTAACATTTATTTGTTAATAATATCTTTGTATTATTGTCTTTTCTGGTGTTAACTGATTCATTTTACTTTGTATGATTTGTTACGTAAGTAATGATTGTTATGGATAGAATGTATCTTATTCATATTCAGAATGATTTTATGTCTTTATATATTATTTTTAATCATCTAATGAAAATTAATTTTGAATGGATACGATGAGGAATGAATATCATCGTGTTCGTGGAGACGGTAATCTGTACGTACACACAGGCGATAATATAATTCTTTTGATATTAAAATAAAATATCATTGGATAGTATATCATATATAAAGAATAATTATTATGTTATATTTATTATTTACATCAATAACACATCTTTAATATACCCATCCAAATAATAATGTATTGAATAACAATTACACCACGACGTTGAGAAGGTAAGCCGTATGTACACACGTATGGTGACATTTCATTAAAATATTATATAAAATAATGAATATGGTTGTACCATATTTATAATAACATCACATTATATATAATATATTAGATTTATTATTTTAGAATGGAAATAATGAAGAAAAAGTAAATGGAAGAAGAAAGGAATTTGAAAGAGGTGATGAAATATTTACCTCATTTCCAGGTTATTCCCATTGATTTGATAAAAAGGGAACCATAGGTTGTATTTATGACTAAATTAAGCACACTAGGATTAAGTTAGGACAGTTTAGAGGGTATTTGGGAAGGTTTTGGAGGAGCCAAAAGGCTTTGAAGGTGGGAATTTGAGGGAAGGGGGAGTGCCCTTTTATAAGAGGGGTGATGGGGACCGTAAGAAAAGCTAGAAATATTATATTATAATAAAATAATTTTAGGGTTATAATGGCTCAAAAATGAATTATTTAAACTATAAGGTGAGGATAGGTCAAAAAACAATCAAAAATGGGTTTTATACAGGTTTTTGTCCCCATATTTACTTCATCGTTTAGATTTAACTCTTTGATAAATAGTTTGACATTTTCCATGTATCTTTGTATTTTAATATTATATGGTAAATAATCATACCATAAACGTCAAAAATAACCCCAATAGGTTCTTTAATGACTCATATAATATTATTCATGCCCTTTTCCTGATCCTTATACTTTTAGGAATTTTATATCAACCAATAATACAGTATTTATTTTAAAAAAAAAATTATGTATATTTTGACATTATTTAATAATTTATTTTGTTAAAGTCATAACCGCATTATGAATTAGAAAAAATTCATTAAATAAACCTTAATATGTCATATTCACCTATAAAATTCGTGGATAATATAAAAAATTGAAATTATATTTATTTTAGTATTTATAATAAAATTTATTTGATTCTTTCATTAATAAGGTAATCACTACATCATCATTGTGTCATGAATAAATTTAATTATTTAATTTCTAAAATTTATAAATAAAATACCATTATTTAGGAAATCCTTTTAGCTTTCTAATTAATATTTATAGTCTAATAGATCTATTATATAATCTCATATAAAAATTATTCTACTAAAAGATATTTTCTTTTGTTATTTTTGTCTGTACTTTAAATTATTTAATATATGATGACATTATCACTTCCATGTGGCTCTATAGGGCCCCATAATCGACCCAAGGATGCCCATAGTCAAAACTTTATCATTAAAAAGGGTTAGGACATGTGTTAGGGTAATTTAATAATTTATTAATATTATTTTATTAACATTATTTTATTGTTTACCCCTTTAACCACGGTAACTGAAATAGTTGATAAAGAAATATTCCTAATGTCTAAAAATATAAGTTACCTATTTACAAAATTTGGACCTCCAAATTCCAAATATGTAATCCATTATTCTAAATTTAAAATAAATTAGTAGAAGAAATTAATTTAAAATTAATTCATGTTGCCACAACAAAAAGTAGGTTTTTATGAAATAATGACTATCAAATGATTGACACTTGCTTATATCAAATTTAAATGTGAAATTACATCCAATGAAAAAAATTGGATTAAATTGTAAAAATATAATCTATTTTATACTTAAAAATCACTCAATATTATAAGTTATCACTATAATTTTTTTTTGAATAAAAAAATTTGTTGTTAATTAAACTTTATTATTTTTCACTATTCATCAGAAACTGAATGTTTTCAATAAAATACCAAAAATTCACCAAAAATAATTTTGATATTCGGAAAACAAAAATGAATACAATTTTGAAAGATAAAATTGATAAATTTCAAAATGTGGGTATTACAATTCGTAATGGCTAGTTTGATTGGTCGTGATGTGTTATAATATCGAAGTTGCGTACAACGCAAGCTATTGAATTTTTCAAAGGAAAGCATACTATGGAACTTTGGGGTGTTACATTCACCCCTTCTTCAAATAATTTCATCCTCGAAATTTCTAGAATATTAATTCATAAAAAATTTGGGTGGTTCTTCATCATAAGTTCCTCGGGTTCCCACGTCGCCTCTCCCATCATATGGTTTCCCTATAGACCTTTTATCTGACTAGTCATCCGGTTTCTCAGCACTTGTTTTATTTTATCAATAACCTTGACAAGCTATTCGCAATAAGACATATCGTGTTCAAGTTCTAATTCCTCATAGGTGAGTACATGCATTGGGTCAGGCATGTATTTTCTCAACAGTGATACATGGAATACATCGTGATCTTTGGAGAAAATTGGCGGAATTGAAAAATGGTAAGCTACCTCCCCAATTCTTTATAGAATTTCGAAAGTTTTGATGTTCATGGGACTCAATATACCCTTCTTACCGAAATGAATAGCACCCTTCCTTGGATATTCCATCAAGAAAAAATGATCTCCGGCCTGAAATTCGAAATCCTTCCTTAGGTTATCGGCATAGCTCTTCTGCATACATTGTGCTGCTATTATGTGGGTTTTGATTACCATAACCTTTTCCATTGTTTCCTCCACAAGTTCTAGGCCTATGAGTTTCCTTTCTCCAGCATCATCCAAAATAGTTGGTTTGCAACATCTCTTTCAATTTAACTCTTCATATGGTGCCATATGAATACTTATATGGAAGCTATTGTTTTAAGAAAATTCTATAAGAGGTAAATATTGATACCACATACCTTGAATGTCAATTGAGCATGATCTCAACATTTCTTCTAAGGTTTTAATAGTCCATTCTGATTGTCCATTAGTTTGGGGTGGTAGGCAATGCTCAAACGAAGTTTTATATCCATGTATTTCTAAAGACATTTCTAGAATATTGATGTAATATGTGGCTCACGATCAGAAACAATCGAAAGGGGTACTCTATGAATTCTCACAACTTCATTAATATATAGTATTTTTAGACTTTCAGGTGGTAAATCTTCAATTATAGGAGGAAAATGTGTTGATGTGGTAAAATGAACAACAATGACCAATATTGCATCATTCCTTCTAGGAGTCGTTGGTAGTCCCATGACAACGTACATCCTGATATTATACCACTTCCACTCAGATATGGGAAGAGGTTGCAAGACTCCTCCATGATGTTGCCTTCCAGCTTCCACTCGTTGTCAAGCCAATCATCTTCACAAAAAATCCTCAATATCCTTCTTCATGTGGTCCCACAAAAAATTTTCCTTCAAAGATCTATAAATTATTGTGCAACTAGGGTGTATAATGAAATTGAAGTAATGAGCATTATCTAACAATTCACTTTTCGGATTAGGAATATTAAGAACACAAATTCTCTTCCCAAATTTCAAAATCCCATCTTCATATACAATGTCGGTCAATCTCCCATCGTTCACTGATTTAATCTTCTTCTGAAATTCATCATCACTAGCATGAGAACCTTTTATCCTTTCTAGTAATGATGGTTTGGAAACCATTTGAAAAAGAATTAATGCCTCACCTTCCATGGTTATTCCCATTTCCATCAGTACTAGATCCATATAGATAGGATCCTTTTTAACTCTCATCTTGTTCAAAACTCCATGATCTTTTCTGCTCAAAGAATCAACCACCTTATTTTCCTTCCTCACGTGGTAGTGTATTATGCAATAATAATCCTTGTGTAGTTCAATAAATATTCTCTGCCTCATGTTGAGTTCATTATATGAGAAAGTATACTTCAAACTCTTTTGATTGGTATATATCCCACATTTTTCACCACAGAGATAATGTCTCCTTATATTCAATGAAAAGACTACAACTTCTAAATCAAGATAATGAGTAGGATAGTTTTTCTCAATAATTTTTAGCTGGTGTCATGCATAGGAAATACCCCTATCATTTTTCATAAGGACACAACCAAGTCCTTTCATTTAAGAATCAAAATAAATAACAAATTCATCATTCCCCAATGGTAGAGTCAATATAGGATCATTTACTATTCTACTCTTCAGTTATTGAAAACATTTTTCACACTCTTTTGTGAAAAAAAAATTTAACTCCTTCTTGTGTGAGCTTTGTTAATGGGTTTTCCAAACAGGAATAATTCTAGAAAAAACGTCAATAATAACCTACTAAACCAATAAAACTACGTACCTCAGTTATACTTGGCGGTGCTGACCATTCATGGATTGCTCTTGTCTTAGTAGGATCAATAGTGATTCCTTCCTTAGAGACAATATGGCCAATAAAAGAAATCTCCTGAAGCTAGAATTCACACTTGCTAAACTTCTCATGTTATTTGTGTCTTCTATGAGAGTTCAGGATAATGCACATGTTATTTTCCTAATATTCTTAGCTTTTGGATTATATGAAGATATCATTAATAAATACCACAAAAAAATTCAACTTGATATTCCATGAAACACTATTCATTAGATCCATGAAGACAGAGGGTTCATTAGTCAATCCGAAAGGCATTACTATAAACTCATAATGCCCGTACCTGATTCAAAATGTTGTTTTCAGAATGTCTAACTTTTTTACACACAAATTATGATATCTAGATCGAAATAAAATCATTGAAAAGTATTGATCTTCAGGTAGTTTGTCTAATAAATCATCAATGTGAGGTAGGGGATACTTGTTCTATATTGTTATAGCATTGATCTCAATGTAGTCAACTCACAACTTCCTAGATCCGTCTTTCTTCATAATAAAAAGAATAAGGGATCCCCTAGAAAAACACTAGGGAGAATAAATCCATTATTAATAAATTCCTCAAGTTGTTTCTTTAGTTCCACTAATTCCATAGTGGCCATTCTATAGGGGGTCTTCGATATGGGCCATGAACCGGGAATTAAATCGATGGAAAACTCAATTTCTTATTCTAGAGGATTTCTATATAAATCCTATGGAAACACATCAAAATATTCTTACAAAATAGGTACATCCTCTATTTGAACATTCCTTACCTCGCCCATAGTTATTTCATTCTCATCCTCCACAATAATTGAATTTTTTGAGCTACTGGGGGTGGATCTAGATAAGAATTAGGTGGTGATGTTTCTTCTCTAAATATAAGGTACTCCTTATCATTATCAAAAATTGTAACCTCCTTCTTCTTACAATAAATTTTCTCATCATTGTGTGAAATCCAATATATACCGACGATTATATCAATTTCAATCATGGGTATGATGATGAGATCAGTAGATAAATAATGCTTATATTCCGTAATAGAAACTAATTCACAAATTTTTGTTGTGATGATACTTATTTTAAGAGTTTTTACTGAAAAATCCCTTGTTAAATCAAATTAGAAATATCTAATTTTCATAGAAAAATGGGATGATATGAAACAATGTAATGATCCAGAATCAAATAAATCATTTTCTAAATATGCGGAAATAATTAAATTAACTGGTACTATATCTTTAAGAGGTTCAACCTCAGCAGTACTGATATCATAAGCATTTCCATGATCCATTGGCCTTTTCTAAGGTATTTTTCTCTGACGCATAGGACATTAATTCACATAATTCCTCCTTTCGTTACAATTGTAAAATTCAACATCGATAGCCTCTTTCTTCCCCTTACAATCACGTTATTGGTGGCCATTTTCACCACAATTGTAACAGACTCCTAATCCCTTAAGGCATGTACATTGTTGTTTCTTCCCATAGTTACTATAGGATAAATATTAAACATTTCCCTTCTTCCCCTAATTTTCATTTCCAGGGTGATCAGCTGATCTCTTTTTCTCTTGCATTGTGTTAAATTCTTAAGACATAGAGAATTTGTTTTCTGTCTTCATAGCACATGAGACAATATCTTCGTATGATAAGAAGGATTTTGAGACTAATACTCGATAGAGAAATGGTTTTAACTCATCATTGAAATGATCAATCTTACTTCTTGGGTGAAGTATATAATCTTCAGCATGCCTCGCTAACCTTGTAAATTTTGCTTCATACATTGTGACATCCACATCCTCCTTTTGCCTCAGACTAAGAAATTGTCATTCCATATCTTCTTGATGGTCTTGAGGAAAGTATTTTTCTACGAAAATTTATTTATACTCCCTCCATTTCATATTTGATACTTATCATCTTCATATTTTTTTGAATCAATGACCACCATTGATCAGCATATCCAGTGAGGCAGTAAACTACCATGACAACTTTTTCCATTTTGCTACTCCCCAAGGCAAGAAATATTTTTTCTAAGGAATTTATCCATTTCTCAGATATTAGTTGATTTTTACCCCCATTTTAATGTTGGTGGTTGTTGTCTCATGAAGCGATCTATCATTGATCCTCCACGTCGCGGATCATGGTGCTCCATACGAGTAATGTTATTTTTAATAACCTGAGTGAGTTGTCCCAATATAGTGAAAAGCTAATCAGCACTAGTGAAATCCCTACATGGATTGAATGCATTGATACTTTTTTCTTTCTTTCCACTAGGTGACATTTCTAAAAAATGGAATAAACTATATTAGTTTATGAATCAAAATACATAATTACAAACTTGTAAAACACTTAACATAAATTGAAAAATTTATGGATATAATCCATAATCATAAAAAATGTTATCTTTGAGGAAGTATATACTCACAAAACATTCATAATGGTTTGTAATGAAAATGAGAATTATCCTAAGTATATGCCCCAGGAGTTTCCTAGCAAAGAATGTAGCATGGACCATTGTCGTGCACCAATTCCCGTTCGAGTGTAGATCAAACCGGTGTTTTATGGTTTTACCCCCAGGTACATCTGTGTTAGAGCAGCCTTTACCTACTCATATCCAGACAAGGATATATTTCATGGAAAACTCACAAAATCTCTACAATACAAAAATTCTTGGACGTTCTTCAATACTAATCCTCAAAGTCTATATTAGGGATAAGTGCTCTAATCAGAGTTTATCTAAACCTTGATTCCAGGGTTTTTACTAAACATCATATGATACCAACTGTAACATCTTGTCTTGAGAAGCGCAAAGTCATTGAATTATTATGTATCATTGGAATGATCACAAAAGATCAAGTCTCGAAAGGCCAATTTGTTTAGTAGCCTCAGATGTACTAGATACATTCATAATGATTACATTATATCATAAAAATGAAAACTACAACAACATTGTTTCCATAGACAACACCAAGATCCCATAGAACATCCCTGCATGTTATTTTTAATATACTTCTTCGCATCCTGGAAAAGATAAAACATAGAAAGGAGTGAGCTCATATTCTCAGTATTGATAACAATATAACAGAAACATTCATAAATAAGCATAAACATTTAAGACAATGTATAAGACTAAAACAAATGCATTTTAAATGTGAACTTTAGAATAATATGGAAATGATAAAAATCAAATAACACAGTTTACTTTTTCACATGGATATTCCACTAGTCGAATAATGACATGCAATATCAACAGCCACCTTCATAATGATGGAATGCATAATGCCATACATTCATAGCCACATAGTCAAAGCCATGTGAGAAGACTACAAATATGATTTTGTCAAATCCTTGTTCCAATACACTAGTTTTTCTCATGATACCTAACGATATATCGAGGAGCTATAGCGGGCTCCACCCATCACATACTATGTCCAATGAATTCCTCATATGAAAAGGTTTAAACATAACATAAACATTCGTATTAAAACTAGCATACAAAATGATAATAATTTTACCAAAAACGATGAATGGTGTAAAAATAACACATACATAGTCAAACATATTACAAAAACATCAATTCAATATGGATGTTTTGTATCATAATAAATCATCTTCAAAGAAGCATAAAATCCATGAAAGGATGTTGACATAGATTATATCCAATCCTTTTTATAGAAATATCTCTTTCTATTTTAAAATCATTAATAAGAAATCATTTATATTTGAAATTATTATTATAATCATGTAAAAGAAGCATTGATGATGTTATAATGGCTGCGAATATCTGCACCCACCGAATAAGTTAAAAAATACATTCTTAACAAAATTTTGTCGAAAAGGTTATAAAGGAACTTGTTTGGAAAATGATGGAAATATTCCATTAAAAACATCTTAGAATAGCTGAAAAAGGGTATAAATGACATTAAACCATAGTCTATAAAATATTAATATTGTTTAGAAATACAATTTTAGGAAACATGTATATGGATGATAAAGAGGTCCTCGTAGATAATTACGTTTAAACAACCTCGGATAATAAAGAGATTGTAGAATTAACCCTTACATTGTACTTTTCTAGGTCGAGGGTAGGTTGAACTCCTATATAATGGTGAAATAATTGTTATTATATTATACAATAATCATATACCTTAATATTATATCATATATGATCTTTTAACATTGTTTTGTTAGTAATATCTTTGTATTAGTGTATTTTCCGGTGTTAACTGATTCGTTTTCCTATGTAAGATTTGTTATGTAAGTAATGATTGTTATGAATAACATGTATCTTATTCATATTTGGAATTATATTATGTCTTTAAACATTATTTTTAGTCATCTAATAATAATTAATCTTGAATGGATACGATGGGGAATGAATATCATCACCTTCGTGGAGACGGTAATCCGTACGTACGCACGAGTGACGATATGATTTTTTGATATTAAAATAATATATAATTGGATGTTATATCATATATACAGAATAATTATCATGTTATATTTATTATTTACTTCAATTACACATCATTATTATACCCATCCAAATAATAATGTATTTAATAACAATTATACCACGACGAGGAGACGGTATGTCATACGTACACACGTATGGTGACATGTCTTTAAAAGGATGGATAGAATAATTAATATGGTTACAAAATATTTATAATAACCTCACAGTATATAGAAGATACTGGATATATTATTTTAGAATGAAAATAACAATGAACTAGAAAGTGGAAGAATAATGGAACTTGAAAGAGGTGATGAAATATTTACCTCTTTTTCGGGATCTTATTTTTTATTTCATCAAAAGGGATTCTTATATTGGCATTCTGACTATAGGAAGGCCATTAGGATAAAGGGAGGAATGTATAGAGGGTATTTGGGTAGGATTTGCCTGATCCAAAAAACATTGAAGGTGTGAATATTAGGGAAGGTGGTGTTTCCTTTTATAAGAGGGTTGAGGGCCACTATAGGAAAAGCTAGAAATATTATTTTATAATAGAATCATTTTAGGGTTTCAATGGATAAAATTATTTATTTATTTTATAAGGTTGGGATAGGTCTAAAACCAATAAACCAATAGGTTTTAGATAGGTTTGGCTCACCATATTAACTTTATCTTTTAGATTTAACTCTTAGTAAAATAGTTTGATAGTTACCATGTCACTTTGTATTTTTATATTATATGGTTAATAAACATACCATACACATCCAAGAGAACATAAATAGGATCATTAATGAAACATATAATATAATTTAGGTTCTTTGGACAAACCATAGTCTTTTAGGAATATTATATCAACCAATAATATAGTATTTTTTTTAAAAATTCAGTTATGTCAATTTTGACATTATTTAATAAATTATTTTAGATAAAGTCATAACAACATATTACTTAGAAAAAAATTCATTAAATAAAATTTAATATGTCATATTCACATATACAATTATTTTATGTCATAAAAACGTTTAAATTATATTTATTTTATTATTTATAATACAAATTATTTGATTCTTTCACTAATAAGTTAATTACTGCATCATCATTGTGTCATTAATAGATTTAATTATTTAATGTCTAAAAATTATAAATAAATTAACATTATTTGGGAAATATTTTTAGATTTATAATTACTATTTATAGTCGAATAGATCAATTATATAACCTCATATAGAAATTGTTCTACTAAAATATATTGTCATTTGTTATTTCTGTCTCTAATTTAAATTGTTTTATATATAATGTCATTATCACTTCCATGTGGCTATATGGGGTCCCAAAATCAGTACAAGGATTCCCATGGTCGGATATGTATCTGATAAGAGTATTAGGACACATGTTAGGGTAATATAATATTATTATAATATTATTTTTTAATTTTATTTTTTGGATTTACCCCATTTACCATGGTAAATAAAATATTTACTCAATTAAATATTCCTGATGTCTAAAAATAGTTACCATTTTATACAATTTGGTCCTCATAATTCCAAATATGAAATCCATTTTTCTAAATTTAAAACTCATTAGTGGCAGAAATTAATTTAAAAATAATTCTCATTGTCAAAACAAAAATTTTTTTTTAAGAAATAATAACTACCAAAAGATTCACACTTGCTTATGTCTAGTTTAAATGTAAAATTATTTCCAATGACCAACATTGGACTAAATGGTAAAAGTGTAATCTAATTATTCTTAAAAACCACTAAATATTATGATTTATCACAATAAATAATTTTGATTGAAAAAGTATTTATTAATTAAAATTTACTATTATTACTATTTATCAAAAACTGAATGTTTTAAGAAAAATAACAAAAAAATCACCCTAATATAATTTTTATATTCCAAACCCAAAAATTAAGTCCATTTTGAATTATAAAATTGATAAATTTCAAAAATTGGGTATTACTATTCATAATGGATTGTTTCATTGGTCGCGATGTGTTAGAATCTCGAAATTGCATACAACATAAGCTATTTAATTATTCAATGGGAAGCATACTGTGGAATATTGGGGTGTTACAGATGGACTCTTCAGTTTTCTCAGATTACATTTCTCTGGTGGAAATCACCATCATCATCAACTTCTCCCATAGGTGTTTCCATTCGAGCATAACATGTTCAAACTTGGATTGGGATTATTAAAAAAGAAACACAATGACTCCACCTCTTATCCGAGCTCCGAATAAAGGGATTAAAATGGGTACAGTCTAATAGATGTGTCAATCGCTACCATTGTCTTAGAAAATTGGATTTGTTAAAACCGTATATTTATAAAAAACATGTGATCACAGTTCAGTGGATATATAATCAATGACAACAATTAATGATGGTATATTGAAATCCATAAACATAAAACTAGAGAAGTACAGTTGTATTATGTAACCATATTATACAAAATAAAATAAAATAATATCAATAAAAAGTTTCGTTGAAAAATGTTTTGGCCCTTACAATCCTCCACCGATAAGAAATTTGACCCTCGAAATTTCATTTTTCTACACTAAAACAGATGCGGGTAACTCTACTTCATCACATCATCCTCTTCCCAAATCACTTATTCAATCTTTTGGTTCTTCTTAACACTTTCACAAAAGACATTTTCTTATTTAATATAACTTTTCCCTACGATCTAAGATCATATCCAAATTCAATTCATAAGAGAGGTCATTCTCCAATGGAAATAGCTATGGATTGAGTACATGAGATGGTCCAGGTATGTACATCCTCAATATTGATACATGGAATACATCATGTACTTGAGATAGGTTCAGTGGAAGTTATATTCAATAGTATAATTCTCCAATGTGATGGAGGATCTCAAATGAACCGATTTACCTTAGACTAAGCTTTCCTTTCTTACAAAATATCCTAACTCTCTTCCACGGTGATATGTAGTGGAATACCATGTCTCCAACATCAAATTCGTTCTCTTGTCGACTTTTTTTAGCATAGTTCTTATGTTTACATAAATAAGATTTAATGTGCAACTGAATGGGATTAATCTTCTCTACCATTTCTTCAACCATTTTAGGATCTAGGAGATTTCCCTCCACTACTTCATCCTAACTGACAAATTTCAGCACCTCTTCCCATAAAGGGATTTTTATGGAGCCATTATGACGCTTTATTGGAAATAATTTTTGTAAGAGAACTCCAAAAGAATGGGATATTGTTTTGATCATCCTTTGAAGTCCATTGGTCAAGCTCTCAACATATCCTCGAGTGGTTGGATAGACCTCCAAAATTGGACATCAGTTTGAGGATGATAAGTCATACTATAGATCAGATCAGTGGCTAGAGCATGTTGAAACCCCTTCTAAAACATATTGGGAAATCATGGATCTTGATCAGATATAATCAATAGTGATACTCCATACATTGTTAGAACTTCCCCGATGTATATCCTGGCCTGTTGATCCAGTGAGAAATCCTCCTGAATTACAATGAATTGTTTAGTCTTTGTATGAATATCCACAACAAACCATATGATATTGTAACCTTTAATGTCTTTGAATGTCCAATTACAAAGTCCATAGTGATTTTTTCCCATTTAATGATGTTATAGTTAATGGATTTATCATCCCATTAGACATCTGCCTCTCGGCATTCACTTAATAACATACTGGGAACCATTATGTATACACAAATATCTCATTCTTCATGTTATCCCGGAAATAATGCTCTCAGATATCTCGATATATCTTTGTGTTTAGAGGGTGAATGGAGAAATTTGAACTATATGCAACATCCAAAAGTTCATTCTTTATCTCTAAATTTGATAGAACACATAATCGTAACACAAATCTGACAATTCCTTGTTCTCTAACATTGATCACTAAGGGTTTCCATTTTCTGATAGTTTCTACCTTTTTATGAATTCTAACATCATTATTTGTTAGCATACATTACCCTTTACAAAAAAGATAGTTGAGAAATCATTTGTGAAAGGACTGATGAAGTTACCTTAATTATGATAGACATGTCTATCTTCAACAAATTTAAGAAGATTTATTCATTTTCAATTCTCATCAATGATAGAATGACTACTTTCTTTCTACATAGAGCATATGCCACCATGTTCTATTTTTTAGGGTGCTAGTGGATAGAAAAATCCTAGAATTTGATCAGCTCTAACTATCTACATTGGCACATTTTAAACTCTTTCTATGTAAATATATACTTGAGGATTTTGTGATCCGTATATATTTAACACATATCCCCATAGAGGTAATTCCGAAATAGTTTTTAATAAAAGATTACAGTAGCCAACTTTAGATCATGGGTTGGATTGTTTTTATCATGAACTTTCAATTTCAATGATTTATAGTAAATGACTTTGTCATTTTGCATCAACACACAACCAAATCCCTTCATTGACGCATCACTAAATCCCACAAATTATTTTCCCAGTTGTGGCTAATGTGATCACAGGAACATTGATAATCCACCTTTTCAACTCCTTGATGTTTTCTTCAAATTAATCACTCTATGAAATCATGACTCCAATCTGAGTTACCTTGGTACAAGGGTAAGAAAATCGTATGAAATTTTTCACAAATCAGTGATAATATCTGGCCAATCCTGATAATCTACATATATCCGTCACTGATGATGGAATCATCCATCCCTCAATTACAGCTATCTTGGAGGGATCCATGCATTTCCCCTTTCTTAAAATGATATGACCCAATAATGAGACCTTAGTCTACCAAAATTCCCAATTGTTGTACATTTAATAGATATTCTCCTTTCGCATGGTTTCTAGTATAGTTCTTAGATCGTCCTCATTCTCATACATTGTTTTGAAGTATATTAGAATTTCATATATAAATACTACCAAATATTTGTCGAGGTAATTTATGAAGAATCTGTCCATCAAGTCCATGATTATTGATGGAGCATTAGTGGGTCCGAAAGGCATTATATTGAATTCATAGTCACTATACCATGTATGAAAAGCAGTCTTGGGGATATCCTCTTTCTTCACCCTTACATGGTAATATCATGACCGAAAATCCACTTTGGAAAATTATTGTGCTCCACGTAGCTGATTGAACACATCATCAATTTAGGATAGAGGATACATGTTCATTGTTTTGATTTTGTGGAACTCACGAAAATTAATGTAAAGGTGAAATGACCCATTCTTCTTCATGGGGATGTGGAATGGTGCACCCCATTTTAAATCACATTGGCTTATAAACCCTTTATCCTATAGTTGTTTCTTCTGCTCCCAAAGCTATAAAAAAGCAATTCTATATGGAGTATTGGATATTCTAAATTCCATACATATATGATCAGTTGATAATTCAACATATCTTCTAGGAGGATGACCTATAAATTTCTCGAGAAACACATTGGCGAAATCCCTCACAATAAGAATGTATTACAAGATGTTTTCTTCATTAAAATAAATAATTTGAGCAAGATACAGATTCTCATAGGGCAGTAATATCTACGATTGAAATGATGGTGCTAAAAAATATTCCTCATCCTTTCACTTGTACAAAATTATGGGTTGATTCGCCATATGGAATGTGATTTGCCTCTCACTAGAAATTATTTTTTCTCTACATAAGTCAATATAATCCATGCCTTGAATTGCATCAAATATGACCGTTGGGAGTATAATGAGGTTCGCTGAGAAGTTCAATAAAAAATTTGTGATATTGGAGGAGTTATACTCATGGGTTGTGATCATTTCCCCAATTTTCATACTCACCGACATATTTACATCAATGATTTGTGGTGGTGTTAGGATTGTTATACTAAACAATCAGGATATGAATGATTGTGTATAATGAGAATAAAAAAGTATGTTTGCTATTATTGAATGAATAAATATCACTCCTTTCACAACTTCATTGTCGGGGTTCACATTGGAGGTAGTGATGGAAAAATCTCACCCTTCCTCCCACCGAGTTTGTTGGTTGAAACCAAAAACCCTTTGGTAAGGGAAATCATTTTCAATGTGTCAGGGTTAATTGATATTGAACCAATGAACAATGTGTTAAATTATAATTGGGGTGTTCCAATCCTGTATCATTGCCACATGTTTTTTCTTTTTGTCAGTTAACAGCTAGGTTCCATTCTTTTCCACACCTACATCATGTCTTCATCCCATTTATGAAATATCTGGGGTGATTATTTATGCATCTTTGGAAAATGGGGTGCTAGATTTTCATTGCACTATCATATTTATCCATCAGACCGCCAGAATTCAATTCCACCTTACACATCAGATCCCCATGATACCACTGAGATTCGCTGATATCCATTTCGACTTTGAAGGCCCATCAGTCAATTTTCTTATACATCTCGACAACACGGATTGGTAGGGATTTATATGGGCTTGGTTTTAAACCACTAAAGGTGTGGACAACATTCAACTAATGGGTAATGACAATGTTGGAGGTGTATTGTGAATTCCTAATGATGTTTTACACATATCCTCTAATAGATTCTTCATCTTTTTTCCTTGAGGGTATGGAAGTCCATTTCCTTTTTATGTCAGAGGGTGTGAGGAAAATATTTGTAGTAATATTTTTTTTGGAAATAATTCCATTCCAATTCATTGATCTCCTCCTCGGGATTTATATATTTTATCTACTTCAACCAATGATCGGCTTCACCCTCCATACGATAAGCTGCCAAGAAGAAATTTTTATTATTCCGAACAAAGAAGGATGTAGAATAACTATTCAGTGGAGTTGATCAATTGTTTGAAAATTGAAGGATCAACCGATCCACTAAAAGTAGGAGGACATTGCCTATTGAAGCTCTCTCATGTGAATTGTTCATTATGGGGGGGGGGTGAACATTCTTCTTGACCCATGTTTCTATTCAAATCTTCAGCTAACTAAGAGAGTATCATAACAATGTTTAGGATTCCTGCTCCCATTGGATTGAGAATGTCATTAGAACATTCATCACATTGATCATCGCATTAGTTGTTATCTTGATTCCTCCTATTATAGGCCATTGGCTGAAATATAATCAATTTTAGGGGTCATACATAATGGTTAATCCAACTAATAAAACATATGAAAAATAAAAAACATTTATTTTTTTAAAATATAAATGTATTGGCTTCAATCTATTTTATGCACGATCTAAATCCCAACATTTATTCCTAGGGGGAATTTTTTATTACCTTAATAATGGTTTGTACTAAGATTGTAAATTTACCAAATCATATCCACTGGGAGTTTCGTAACCAAGAGTGCATTAAGGATCATTGTTGTGTATTGAGATACCCCGGGTCAAGTCTAAAACTCCTTGTTAGATCTTTTTCTCCTTGGTACATCGGTGACAGAGCCACCTCTACCTGCTCGTATCCCGATAGGGACATATTTTCTGGCTAAACCACATACAAAATACCCACAAAAAATTAGGGATGTTTTTAGTGTACATAGTCTTATCCCTATGGAATTCACTAGGGTTTTATAATCCTAATACTAGAAATAACTAAACCTATCCTCTAATACAAACTATAAAAACACATCTTTTTATTAAACAATTAAAAATGATTTATTACATAAAAGTTTCGCTTGATAAAATATAAATGGTTCTATGCCTTGTGTATTTGGGTATAATGAACATTATATAATGACATAAAAAATTAAACAAAACATCTTTATTGAAAATTTTCATTCCATTACCTATACATTCCCTCATACTTACCATTGAATGGGATTACATTAGGAAATTCATATGTAAAGTGTGAGCTATGAATCCTAGTAAGGGATTCAAAAAGGAATATCATGAACAATACAATATATGTTTGGATGTAGGAATATTAAAGTAGCATAATAGAAACATGTATATAAAGGCATGATATTGATGGATTATAATAACATGGAAATGTGGAAACAACACTTAACAAGGTATTAGCATGAGCCAAGGATCATTGCACATAGATCATTAGTAAATCCTCATTGCACTTGAATTTTTATGAGTATACACTCATTTCACATGATGTATCATGATACTAATCTTTACCCAATGCATTGGAGTGCTATGTAGGTGCACCCTTCTGAATCATTTCATTTCATGCATAAGTGTACCACATAGATCATATAACATTGATTAATTTAACAATATCATTTATTACACGATAATTGAATGTGAAATAATACATGAAACTCTTTAATCAAAAAGTAAATGTGCATTTTGGTGAACAACCTTGATAGAGAAATGCACATTGAATTCACTACAAAATGACTTTTTTTGGAAAATCACGGTGAAATTTCGGAAGCATAACGATGTGACATAAGGATTCATAATAATTGATGATGATAGGTAAAGGAGAGTCTCATAATAATTACCATAAATGGAAAATATGTGTTTTAAATAGATAATTTTCCCAAAAAATGTAATGATATTTATATGTTTAATACAAAATAATTACTTGGATGTAAATTAGAAGAGAAAACTCTCTCATGAAATTTCAGCACATTAACGAGTGTAATGGGAGGTATTAATGATTGGTAAATGGGTCTCTCATCATTAAAAAATAAAGAGGGGATTGTGGAGTAGGTGAAAAATTATACTTCAACATTTTTAATTGATATTAAATGTGAATGATAGCATTCTGAAACATGGAAAAAAATGAGAAAGGAAGAAATCACTTAGATGTAAGTATGATCCTAAAGGTTTCAAAGAGGTTTGAGGGAGGATTATTGGGAGCATAAGGTGCCTTTGGGGGGATTCTAAAGAGATAATGGACGAGGTTAGTCGAGCTCCAAATACATTGAGTGAAGAGGAAGTGGGAGATTGTGTGGGTTTATATTGGAAAATAGATAGAATACTTTATTATTTAGGTTTTGGACACCACACATTAAACTAATCAAAACCACCATTCAGCCCATGTTTTTGGCCCGTGGTTTTTTCCAAAGGTGAGTGGAAAAAATTATTTTATGAGGCCAATGGATGAACATCCTAGAATATAAGGTTTTCTTATATGGATATTAGTCACACTCTCAATGAAATCATTTTAAAAGGATAAAATATTTTATACATCCTGGAAGGCCCACAACTCTATTGTATAATAAATAAAATAAACCTAAATTCACATTATTTTAATTGAAAAATTATATTCTCCAAAAAACCAATTGATATAATTTTGTTACATCACTGTTGGGTTATTATGATATCATAAACACATTATATATTTAAACGGTATTTTATTTTTAACAAAAAAAATTTACTATCACATAAAATGAGGAAAAATTAATCATTCAATAATCTCAACATATTTATTCCATTAAAATATATGCAATTAATCTAAATTTTCATTCTAAATATTTGATTTTTAACTTTTAAAATAAAAAATTGAAATTACTCAAACATTCTTGGGTTTTGACGAAAATAGTTTTCAAAACGTAATATTTTTTTTTAATTATATTCATTATAATTACATGATAATTTGTAATTAATAAAAACTAATTTTGTTATAATACCTCATTAATATATAATTTAATTCAAAAATACATTAATTCATAAAAATGTTTTTTTAATTGATTATTAACTAAAATTTCTATTTATCATTTAGAACTATTTACAACATTAACAATAATAAAATGAATACATATTATTTATTCTATAAAACAATAATGTATAAAATCATATTTCTAGGGTTTTGTTATATATCCCCTTATAACATTCCCATAAGGCGTATGAGTAAGCTGTGCAATGGTGATAGACTCTTGGGGTGGCTTTGATAACATCACTCGAGTGGTAATCTCAATCAACTTCCACTTCTCCAATAGGTGGTTCTTTCCGAGCTTAATGTGTTGAAGCTCAACTTGGGCTCGGTCAAGAGTGAAACCCAATGATGCAGCCTCTTCTAAATATCTGACAAATGGGATTTATACTGGGAAAATCTACTGAATGAGGATATCAATTCATTTTTATGAGTAAATTGGATTTGTTAAATACCTATCTTTATAATAATCATGTGATCATTGATCAACGACTGTATTAGAAACTATAACAATACGTAATGGTATTTTGAAATCCATAAACATAAAAAAATATGTCCAAGAGATTTAAATAACCATTTTACGAAACATGACATTTAATTAGTTAATGAGTAATTTCCATTGATAAATTACTGGACAGTTAGAAAGATTGTTTAAATTTACAATGATATTAAATCTATGATGATCAATTCTCAATGAATTATTAAATTAAATTTTATTATTCTATTAATTATCTTTTGATACTATATCGGTCATTGAATTCATACCACTTCATCGCTCATATTATTTTTAAATATTTGATCAAATTCATGTCATTGTAATATTCATGAAAGATTTAATTTTGTATTTATTAAAACTTCATAAATTTTATATAAATCATTAGAATTTTCATTAAAAAATATATTTAAAATTTTTATTAAATAATTTACAATATGAGTGAAATGAAATCAGAATTTTAAAAATTTATTTGAATGTCACACAAAATCTAAGAGGTTATATGATAATATAAATATAATTTTGAAATCCATTAAAAAATTATGGAAATGATAAAAATCATATTTAAACCAATTTAATGTCATATAATGAAATCATATATGGTAGGAAAATTAAAAAAAATTAAATTCAACTTCAAAAACAATAAATCATTTTGACTCCATAGGGATTCATTCCTATTCCAAAACACACTATTTTAAATCCAAACAACATCAAATTCTATCAATTTATGGAATGGAATTCAAGACAAACTAAACAAAAAACATTTATTTAGTTTTAACTGTATTTATGTGTTTTCAAAAAATATAAAATGACAATCATATCAACTTCACTAATCTATAACATTCTATTATATTCAAATACCATAACCCAAAAAAATTAAATTTCAATGCATGGTATATAAAATAAAACAATTTTTTTTATTTTCCAAACCGTTGAACATATTTTTTAACAAAACATTGAATTTTAATAAATGATTTATTATAAATTGAAAATAGGTCTACTAGATTGAATTAGGTGTATGGAACCTAATTACTATATATCAACATCCATTTTACACATAAAAGTTCTAAATATTCCAATGTATCTATGCTTTATTTTAAGATTCTCAATGCTAAAATTATATCAATAGGGATTAAAATTAATAAGAAATGTTTCTTTAATTAATACCATATCATAATAAATGGGAATCAAAACATTCCTAAAAAAATTACCATCATAAAATATATTGATATAACTTGTTAAGAAAAATTCATTTATACTTATCGCCAAAACAATTATCTAGTATCACTCACATATCATACTAAATTCATTTATGACAAATTATAAGAAAAATATGTATATGGAAACTAGAAAAATATATATAAATATATAAAAACAGTATCAATTGAAATTTTCCTCTTTTCTATGAATGCAGTTAACGAATAGATAAATATATAGTTTATTTTATATTAAATATTGTTTCTTAATGAAAAATATATATAGATAAATGATGAAAGTTGTGTAGGATACATCTTAGAATATTATTGATATGTTTGATGATAAACTCTTAGCATTACACTTGTAATCTAAAAATTAGTCATAGAGATTGGCATTATGAAAACATCAAATAAATTATCCCTTTTATGAAGAAATTGATAATTCAATTCATTTATAATGATAATATCCTTAATAAAGTGATAATTTGTGACACTTTTCATTGGCATATAATGTCCAAATAGACTCCACATAATTTTTATATTATGTTGATTTTAATATCCAAGATGATGTGGTAAAATTACATCGATCTTATGATCTTCAAAATGAGTCCACATCCATAATAATTAGTTTCATCCATTTTAGTTATTTTTTTATTTTTAAGATGATTAGTTTAGGTGATATAATTTTATTTATTTATTTTCAAATAGTGTCACCTCTTTATATGATTGATAAATCCACAATATTTTTATTTTTAAACATCATCAAAATGTGACTAATATGTATCGTTGTATTCAAAGAGGTGATGATTATCATTTGAGTTATTTTTCAAATCATATCAATCTATGTCATCTATATAACCTAGATTTATCATTAATATTATGAAATGTGACACTTATATATATCAATATTACATGGAACCGAGTTTTTCAATATAAAAAATTTCTATCCTTTTTGTTTTAAAATATAGTAAACATCCAACCATTATAGAAAATTAAATTTGATTAAATTCGATTAATTGTTTTATCATTTGAAAAAAACAATTTACATAGAAACCTATTTTGAATCATCATTTAAATACTATAAGAAACATCATTTCATGGGTTACATACAATATCTAACATTAGAAAAAAACATGTGACCATTCCATCATAAAATGTTTTATATGAAAATAAACATTAATTTTATATCCATGATAATTTAAAATATAATTACTATCATAATGGAATTCCTCTATGCATTGAATTTATTATTTAAAAAAAATATTATATCATCCACATAGATAAAAACTATGATAAATTCATCCTTAAAATATTTAATATATTGATGATTTTCATATATTACTATTTTTAAATTATAAATCTTCATGAAGTCATACATATTATAATACAATGATTTTGGTGTCCAATTTAGACCATAGATATCCTCTATAAACTAAAACACACAATCCACATGTTTTCTAAATAGTAATTGAATTTTCTTATCAATTTTACACTTGATGGCAAATTAAGAACATTGGGTGGTAAAAATAACATCCTATAATAATATTTTGTTTTTATTTTTGATACAAATGAATGAATAGATTTAATTTTTTTATCCTCGAAATTGGTGTAACAATATCATAATTGTCCACTACATAATCCAAGAAATAGAATTTGAAACCAAATCATTTATATTTCACACACCATATTAGTTTTTTTTGCTTATTTCAAATCACCCTATCAATTCTTATATAATTATTATCTATAGGTTTGGGATTTTAAAACCAACTCTCCATCATCTAAATTAGGTCAAATTATTCATTTATAAAATAAACCATCTCTTGATCCAGTAATTTTTTTTATGTATATAAATGTTCAAAAAGAGATACTAATGTTGTAATATGTGTTATCCTAAGATTTGACCTTATTGTTAACCCCTAACATAGATTCCAAAATATAATATCAATTTAAATGTTTATTTATAGGATTAAATGAAATGAATTAGGTTGTTGTTAATCACAATATATGGATGAATATTCCCCTTTAACCTATTCAAATTTAATATTTTCATCTATAACTAAAATTCATCAATAACTTTTATGAATGACATAATCATTACATCATAATAATGATTTTTCAAGAATGAGTTACATCTTTTAATGTTCCTAGATCATAACATCAGTATTATTCAAATTTGTTTGCAGTCCCTATATTAAAATTACAATATCTACTTACATTAGAATTTTATACAATAAAAATTACAAAAAAACCTCATAGTTCAAAAATTCCTATATTTTTTGATTTTACATTTATAATATATGATATTTTAAAAAGATTATGAAAATTTATGAATAAATAATTTTTCTAATACAACTCATAATGAGGCAAAGAATATTTTTTTCCAACACAAAAGAATATTTTTCATATTAATTCCATCAAAAATATCACCCCTACATAATATCTAAATGTATAATTTTGGACTAGTGTTGTCTAATAAATCATGAACATAGACATTTTCAGACATTCAAATAAATTGTATAGTGTACTATAATCATTTTAGATTATAAAAATCTACTGATAATCATCATACACCACATTTATACTATTATATAAATTTTTTAATAGATGTTAGAGATAGAAAATATTGAATCATTTTTTCACTTCTCAAAAAAATTAATCTTATTTAGAGCATTGGACATTTGATTAAAAAACATTAAAATAAAAATGACGAATTGAGCCATCAATAAATGTAATAGTGTAAGTATCTCAATTATATTATAGATTTCACAAATTAATATAAAGAAACTAAATTAATTATGCCCATTTATATAGAAAACTATATCAACACCTTCTTTAGGTAATAATTAATAATCATTCCATTTTTTCATGTTGGTCACCCCAAGTCACTTGCGTTTTTCCAAAAGGATCAACATGAATAATTTATACATGTATGATCATTTGTATCAAATTTTAGAAATTATTTCAAATCCATTATTTTGGTAATTAGTTATACTAAATTATGCTATGATAGACTGAATTTGAAACATATACAATTGCACTAAATTACATCTAATCCAATTTCCTATTATCATTGCTCTTCAAAATTCAGGTTTTAACAAAAAAAAATACTTCAATAATAAAGGAAATATCATTTCCTACATTAATACGATAAGAAACACTTTTTTTTAATTTCAATCTATCTATATAAAGAATGAATATTTAGTTATACATTCCAAGTAAAAATTAAATCTACTAAGTCAAATTTTAGTCATTCATCATTTCCAAATGGAACAATGAAACAAATACACTTTTCAATATAAATATAATGTTTTAAATGTCCAATGATGTGAGAAGATCATCCATTTTCCATGACGTATAGGCTTCAACATTGGATGTATTGAGTTTTAAATTTTCAATAATGTATTTCTCATAATATATAACATAATTCATCAATGGTTATTTTCTATAATAATGATATTTTTAATAATGTATTTAATGGATGGAATATTTTTTAAATATCAAATATATGGTTACACATATCTATAGATGTCATCAATAATTTAAAAATGATTAATCAGATGTATATATAATATTCTCAATTAGATTATATATTTTACTCCACTATAATGTCTGATATCACATCAAAATAAGATTCAAACGCCTCCAATGAATATAATGATATTGGAATTTAAACAATCATGAAATTTATATCATCTAAAAGCGAATATGAGACCAAAAAAAATTCAATAAAAAATTAAAAAATTGGTAAATATTATGTTTTCAATAAATTATATAACATATTAATTTTAATTTGAGTAACAAACATGTATTTATTTTGAATATTATTTTTTTGGGAAATTAACATCCTATTACTTATATAAAATTACATAATACTAAATAAAGACTCACAAATTATTTTAAAATTTAAATTAATTTATTTTTCTTAGGATTTACTAATTCGAATATTTCACAAGAATTATCACAAACATGCTCACTAGGTCATTCTATTCCTTCATTAATTAGTACATAAAAATTTTAAAAATATATTCACCCATAGCGAATTATTTTTTAGTATCCAAAAAATTAATTATTTGTAGAAAATTTAATTGTTATTAAATTTAGTTCTAAAGATATGATCATTAGTTATATAATTCGTTATAAAAATGGACATAAATATACCGAGTAAGGTTTATATGAATATCTTTATCCTAAAAAATATCATTTTAAATAATTTTTAGAGTATTATCATCATCTATCATATTCTTTAATTTATTAATCTACAATTTAATGTTTCTCCTTTCTCATTTAAAAACATATCTATCTCTTTTGAATAATTTACAAGCCATTTTTTAAATTTATGACAATCATTACATAATTGGGTTTTCAATGATGGTATTTCATAAAATTAATTTTTTATAATTACCATAATCTTATTTTATTCATAATTACATTGAAAAAATATTTTAATTATTAAAATATTTTCATCAATTGCTTTTTTTATGAGTAGGTTTTCCCCATCCTCAACACCATAAATTTCAATGTTCTTTTATTTATCATTACCTTCCCTTATGTTAGATGTTAAATTTTTCATTTTATTATTCTATAATCTTATATACATAAAATTAGAAATAATAAATTTTAATTACATTTTGTTTTCATATTCAATAATCTAAACTAATCATATTCATCATCTATGTTATCTTATATTTGTGATTTTTTTTAATTTCAAGAACAATGAACAACAACACCACACATGTACCACAATATTAAATTATTTCACTAATAAGTTCCCTAATCTATTTCAATTTATCTATAGATTAGGGATATTATATCCTTAACCATATTATCTATTCTTTTTATAATCTAAATATAATTATTCATAAAACGATATAAAACTATTTGACTATTTCATCCATAATGATATCAGTAGGGTATTTTTATTCTAATTAGATATTTTTTATAATAAAATCTTTTGAATGATATAAAAGTTATTCACTACAATAATTGAGTATTAAAAATTCACACCATAGTCACTAGTCATTATTAAAACATTATTAACACACATACAATAATTCTATATAGCCTAAATATCATGAATATTTAGATATACGAATTTATGACTATAAAAATTATATTTTATCATGATTCACTATTAGTTTTTATTTATATATTTTATCAAAATTTTCAAATTAATATATTTTTTGGATTTCATTCACTTTTATAAATTAGATATCTAATTATAATGAAAAAATTACATTTTTCTCATGATTAATCCAACACTACATTCCTAATGTCCTCCTCTATTAGGGACATAACATTTTATCATCGTGGAAATCCATCAGTTATATTTTATAAATTATTATAAATGATATTATATTGGTATAGTAATGTTTTAATTCCCATAAAAGTTATTCACTCCATTCATATTTTTAAATCCCATGTATATTACCTAAATTAAAATTTTCCATTAATTATTATTTAAATCAATTAAAGAACATATTATGGGTGAAACTCAAAAAAAATTCAAATTATCAAAAAATGTTATAAAATAGTCTCTAATTCTAAATTTGGAAACACTAACCACATCAAGAAATCTCACTAAAAGGGGTGGTATGATGATTAATTTTACTTTTTAATATTCTTTTTTAAAAAAACTATAGATATATATTTTATTATAGTGATTCATGGTTTAATCACACCTAAATACCACAAAAAAATGGTAAAATAGATGATTTTACATGATATACATATCAATGTGACAATGAAAATCTCACTTGTTATATAGATTTCTCTAGGATAACACACCATAATAGAAAAACAACGATAATGAAATTAGAGGGGTAAATCCCGAAACTCATGATTTCATTTGTCCGAGGTATGATTCAGTGATTACCAGCAAAATATGTATCACTCAAATTATAATTTTCATTAGATTTGGTAATACCTAATAATACATAATTTTATAAACTTTTTTTAGTCTCTCATGTGTGATTATTTCTTATACATATTTGATCCAACAAAGTGTAAGGAAGCACCATCAATAGAATTGATCAACTCGACATGAAACACCTTCCCCTGGTAACTATATCTCAACTATGAAATAGTTCATTAGGAAATGTGTATGGATGTAATGATTTTTCATTTTTCTATTACATTATTGTAAATCTTGATCATCTAACACAATTTTTTTTCTATTAAATCATCACATAAATTTTTAACCCTATTTGATTATTCTATTTTTTCATAATATGATTCAAATAATATTTTAGAATAACAATGTGATTTACTAGTATCCCATATATAATAAGGTACTGAAAAATATTCATATTTTAATACCCATGACATATGTTATTTGAATAATTAAGAATCATAATGGGAATATTTATTATTTTCTATAACATGTAATATATTTGTATTGAAAATCACAAATTGTTGTTCATAAAATTGAAAAATGTAAACAGAATTGTTCGATATTAAATAAATTATAATTTTCTTATTTATAAGAAATATAAAATAAATTCTATCATGGATTCACTAATCAAGGATCAAATGTCATGATATTCATTATTTATACCTTTTGTATTTTATTATTATCCCCATGATGATAAAATAAACAATTTTGGAGTTTTACAATATTATAAAGAAGAAATGATAGGGAAACAACATTTGTATTGAAATTAGGGATTTGTTTTGTGAATATTCAGAATGAAAACAATTAAAAACCAACATCGTAAAATATGCACTAATTGTTTTCCCACCTCTAAACAATCAATGATTATTATAAACATATCCACTATGGATACAATATCTCACACATCTAGATTCACATTTCTCAATGGTTGAACATTTTTACTACATAGAAACCATAAATCCACAAATAATAAACCATGATGTTGATTCTTCTTAATTTATCCTCTCTGTATATTACAGTCCCCAATTCATTACCGATAATAATTATGTATTCTAGTTTCATCATCAATCAAAACATTGTAGGAAATATATTAAATACCAAGATTTATTATTGATTTTAAAATTTACTCTATTATTATCTATGATTAAACAATTGTATGAATTAAATATTATTGTGAACTAAATGTGTGATATTTTTATATAAATATTCAAATACATCCTATAGTTTATATTATATTTTCTAATAGACCTACTAGAATAGATAAATTTGTTAAAAGATAAATGAATTTTATGTTCATATGACTTTTGATGTCAATTTTAAATCATAAAGGATTTGGATTTGGTATATTTCCATACAAAATGACATTATTGGATGACAATATTCTAGTTGAATTCATACTAAATATGTGAAGTCAAATGAAAAAAAGGTGACATAAGTGAAATTCCATTAGAATTTATAAAAAAGTGAAAAATTAAATTAATATGATGAAGAAGTTATATTATGAAATAATATTCACAATTCATTTTTTGAAATTAAAAATACATCATCAATCACAAAACTCAAAATTAGAGTTAAATTATTTCTGAAAAATTCCCATTCTCTTCAAAGTAATTCTATAAAACCTCTAACAATATCATATCTTATAATGAACATCAACTCATATGAATCACTACAAATAACTTTAGCATGAACATGTTTTTTGAAATAACAAGATAAGATAAACCACCAAAAAAACATACATCATTATTCACCAATATTAGATCTCCCAAATACATACAACAACCAGGATAATTTTTTCAATCTATTAACATCATATCATGTTATTCAACAATGAATTCACCATTCTATATAGGTTTAATAATATTTCCAAGTTTAAAAAATACTAGTCACTACAGATCAATAATCATACTTAAATTAGCGTAAATATAACATAATTACACCAAAATATTAGTCAATCCATAAAAATTATCGATAAATATGAATGGTATAATTTTTCAATCATGTAATCAATGTATTTTTTTGTTTTATAAATTTTTTTGATGTATCCAAAGATACCCAAAAAATCAATAATATTCCATCTTAAATTATAATATATATTTATTTATTTTTTAATATAATTATCAACCAAGGTACTAATAAAAAATAGTTTTGAACAAAATCAAAGTAAAAAATATATATTGTGACAACATACAAATTATTTACAAAATAAGTTATTTTTTTAATTAATGATATGAATATATAATTTCTTATATTCCTCCATCCCCAACATCAATCCTCTCTATATGTATTTAACTATATACTAGTGGTAATATAAATTTGGGAATAATGAAATAATATATATTACAAGAATTTTATTCAAAAAATTTATAGCATATCATGAAATCTCTTTCTGATAATCAATTTATTTTAATAATAAACTGAATTCCTCGTAAATTAATTATCTATAAAATTAATTTATCTTATATTAAAATATTAATAATATCTCTAATGTATGTTATTTACTAATCTCTATATATTTATTAATCATTTTATTTAATAAAAATTAAGAACTGTTAATGAAATTATGTAAATGGACAAGAATATTATGATTAATGCCACCATGTATCAGTAATTTTTATTTCAATATTCTAGGATAATGTATTGGAAAATGCATTATTCAAAATATATATTTACCTCAAAAAATATCATTCCATCATGTCATGTTTGTAACTACATTGGTTCAAACATATGGATGTCATCTTTCAGGAATTTATACTATGAACCACAGTTGTTTTGACTACCCATCCATTGAATCAAACCTCTATATATGAAGTGGTATAATAAAATACAATATTTGTCGTATGTTATGGATATATATCCTATATTGTGGTCTTTTATAGATTTTATTATTGAAAAATATAAAACCAAATATATTTTAAGTATCTTTTCATAAGTAAAAAATCTTTCGTAACTGTTGCATTAGCACAATCTATTAGATATGGGTTTCGTAGAAATGATAAAAATATTATGAATACCCAATTTCATAAGATTTATCACTTTGTTGATAATTATCCAATAATATAAATCATTGTTAATTTTTAGGGAAAATCAAGAACATGTATTCATTAAATAAATATTCTAGATATAAAATTTCACAAACAAACAGAAGGATATTATATATGAATCACTTGAAAATAGTGAAAATTAAATTATATTATTTTTTATCAATAGATCAAACATATAGATGAGAATATATTATACATTCGAAATTTTTTATGATATGATTAGAATCGAAAAACCTTTTCAAATATTTAACATCTCTAATCATATAACATATATATTGTATAATTTAATACACTACTCAACATGATGTTAAATTCCTTACAATCTAGCTCATATCATTCTTCACTACAATGAACATATGCTACACTAGCAACATAATTTTCATTAAAAATAGAATGAAATGTTTTATAGAGATTATAAAATTAATTTTATTCATGAAATTAAGTTAATAAATTAAATTACCAATATATTTTATATTTTCCAATACTCATGCAATCCATATATGTGATACATAAAAAAATTAATTAATAAATAAAATGAATTAATTATATAAAAGTTGAATTATCATACATTCACTAACAACTGTCCCACAAATATATATTAGGCTCCCATATTATAGATAATCATTTTTTTTATTAATAGGAAATTGAAGAAACTATCCAGTGATAGTTTAATTTCCAATATCCATTTAACATAAACATATCAAAATTCTTAATTATTTTTAATTACATTTCCATTTGGAATTAAATTAAATTAATTGCTATTTATAACAATAATAGAGTCTCATTTTATCATATCATTATTGAAGTATTTACGAAATTAATCATGGAATTATTTCATTAATATTTTTAGCATTATATGATGATATTGTTTTAAACATAATCATGTTTAGTTTCTAAATAATTATATATTTAATTTTTTAATAATTTTTAATATTATTTACATTTCATGGTTTTAATGTGTCTAAAGGGTATACTATCTTGATGATTACAAATTAAAAGGCCACATAATCATTTTTTTAATAAAATTATTTATTTTATATTAGTATTCTTTACATGAAAAATAGTTTTTTAAATACCTATATAATTAATAATGGTCTATATCCGAAATCCTTTTAGATAGTAATGGAGTGTTTATACAATATTAAAATTATAATTTTTAAATAATTAATTACTATAATTTCATCAGTGGTTTTGATTTTTTTGGTGTAGATAGATTAATGTATTGATTTCATAGGAATATGTGATCTTTATGAAATTTGAAGAAATAACTTTTCATATATAAAATTAATTTTCCCTGATATATTTTTTAAATATTTTATTTCCATCACATATAAAATAATAATCATATTTATGATTTTATTCAACAATTACAATTATGTTTTAACAATAACCAATTCAAATTCCTCTAAATAATGGATACCCTATTCCATTCAAACCATATCATCATCAACATCCTCAAATATATGTTACACTATGATCATAATGTTAATTTTTTATAATGTTTTTTATTTATTTTCATATAATAATGTGGATAGATTAACTATAAATTCATTGTTCTTATAGTATAATAAGGTGTATAATAATTTCAGAAAAAAAAAATGGATTTTAAAAATAAAAATGGTGTTTTAAAACAATTAATGAATATATAAATTTCAATAATAGATCCATTAATATTTTAATATATTACGATAATTTTTAGAGTTTATTTATTTTTCATGCTTTTCATTTTTCTCCCAAAAAATATATGTGATGTATATATGATGTCAAAATGTATTTGGATGATATATGATAAATAGATTTCAATATTTTGATGTAATTATTGTAAAAATATTAAATAAATATTTTTATTTTATAGAACATCAAAAAATATATAATTTGAAAATAGTTAAAATTTATTATTCAATAATTTTATTATTTTCTACATCAAATTATTTTTTCAGTATTAAAATATTTTCAAAATATTAATTTATATTTAATTGATTATAAACCATGCTAAAAAATTATATAAATGAAAAACAAAATAAAAATTTAATCGTAAAAAATGACAATTATAAAATTCCTAAAATTAATATTCTTTACCTCCCATACACCTAAATTATTATTTGTTAATAATTCATTCAAACAAAAAATGAAAATTTGAGTTAATTTAAAATTTTGTTACAATGTTATAATTTCTATTGGAATTAAAAACCTAATGGTTCCATTTGAATGAGTTTAGAAGGTATTTAATACCCTAAACTAGTACATCTTGAATATTATATTGATTTTTATCAACCATTGTCCACTGATTCTGAGTAGGTTCTTTTCCCAATAATAAATTTTTTTCAATACATTGAGTGGGTATAAATTAAATAAAATATATGTAAATTTCATATATAAAATGACATCTATCTACAATTATATTCATCGATGATTATAAATGCCTCAATTATTCCTTAGGACGAAACTCTCTTTGTTGAGTCACATTATCATGGAATGCCAATGTACACTCCATTTAAATTCATCAAATTAAAAATATCTATATTCTGATTTCTTCATGTTCATGAATATACAGTCTCCCATCCCTCGACTAGTCTTCCTTATCCATATTTATGAACATGATTTACCAATTTTCCATGTGATCAGATAATATAGTATTTTTATAAAATTCTCCATAAATCAGCCGATATAAGATAACTACAACTCCTATATTGTTAGAAGTTATATAATCCCTAGAGTTAATATTTATCATATATATAGGCATTGGTGTTTATCATGATATAAATATCCTATATAATTATAAATTTTATATTAAAAAATTCTTCTTTTCAATATTTTTGTAACTATTATGGAGTCGATAGAGTGTGATTCAGTCTATTCATCCTCAATATATCTTCAGTTTTCTAATAGATGAATTGGGTTCCCCGGTCACGGTTTATTTCTCATTGCACAAAAATTCCATAGAATATATTTTTCCATATAGAATCCCAATCATTTTTGGAATCATAAATCATGGAATCATTAGATTAAACATATTCAAAATGTTGTGAATTGAAATTATGTAATAACAATTACTAAAAATCTTAGGAATGAGACACATAATAAAATGTTTTATACATAAATAGTTCTAAAAAAGTAAAATTGTATTTAATAATTTACATGTAAATTTTTATTATTTTATGTAAATTTTGAAACTCATATATCATTCGAAATTAAATATAATATTTCAATTATGTGTGATAAAATATTCCAAATTAAAAAAAACTCTACTTTTTTGTGTGGTTCCTATTTGGTAACAACATGATATCATATGATAAAATTCGATGATAGATCATATCCCAATCTAGAAATTATGTATTATCAATATTTTATCATAATATATCATCCTAGGGTATGGGTCATCTCAAATATAAATTATTCATTTTCCTTTTATTGTTAATGTTTATAAAATTCATAGATGAGAATGAAAACGAAATCTTACTATAATGTGAACAATATAACAATTCCATTTTTCTTACCCCTCAAAAATTTATTTTTGTTCTCTTATATTTTAGCATTTTAATTGGTCATTTATTATAATTTAGACATTGATCGTATGTGAATTAATTCTCCTGAATCATATTTTTTTTCAAATAATAATTTTGAAGTCTATGAGTGAACCCTAACAACATCATCAAACTAAAAACATAAAAGGAAAGTCATATCATATATGGACTACCGTAAATGCCCCTCCCCAATGATTACATCATTATTTAAAGCCTTATCATTCATATAACCACTCAACTAGCTTTATTGTGCAAGGTTTACCGAGCCTGGTACTAATGGAAATCCCTATACCTAACATTCATCCAAATATGAATGTCCAAAAAGTGGTGAATAATGCCTGCTCTAAATCAGCATCAATAAAAATTCATTTTATAGTGTCCTGAAGCTTTCACATTCTAAAATAAAAATACTATGAAATAATAACATGATGACACAAAATCTCATGATTCTTGCATGGGTAGGCTCAACTCCAAAAAACACTTCAATATGGGAACATAAAATACCAAATAAAAAATCAAAAGGAATCCCATTTTTGTCCCCAATCCACGTTTCATCCTCATCGCAATCCTTCAAGTCCATAATAGAGCATTTATGGGGTAATAGAGATGAATCCAATAGAATATTCATATGGTCACTCATCCTTACCTACCAATGCACCATAAAGTACACTACCTTGATCCAAACAGGAGAGAGTGGAAGAATCTTGGAGAAAGAGGAAAGGAACTGGAAGATAATTCCCTCGACGGATCTCATCTCATCAAAAAATTAATCTAGTAGTATAATCCATCTATTGTTATATTTTATTCTACATTAATTGATATCTATATAAGGGTGTAATGATAATAGAAACATGTTAGTATTGTTCAATGGAAGTTTGATATATATTTATAATAATATTATACACTAACAAAAAATTTCATGGTGGTGAAATTATTTTGGGTAAAACTTATTGTTATGGAATCAAATGTAAAGACCAAATCTCTTCAATCAATTAACTAGCATAAAATACATACTAAGGATTGGAATTAAGAGACCAAAAATTATCTCAAATGGGTCCCCACAATTGTGGAAATTTATTATAATTGGTGGGGTTCGAATATATATTATCATCACAAAATTGTTCCTATATTAATCATGGAAAAACAATTATTGTCTTTTTAAAGAAATATTTATAGTGGAAGATTAATTTTAGTAAATTATATGATAAATATCCTATAGAATTAAGGATTTCATTGAAATGATGAATCATTTTTCAAACATGTGGGGTACATCAATTTACTGATAACATTAAATTTTTATTTATCCATCTCAATGTCATATTTTTAAATAAATTTATAAAGAATAATTCTTCAATACATAGTCATATCGAATCATAAAAAATATAAAACCATGTTATTTTCATATATGGATATCAATATATTGTAAAAATTTCAAAACCAACAGGAATAATTATTTCAAAAAAGAATGATTTCGTCATGAAATAACATTTGGAAGATCAAAATCATGTAAGATATAATTCAAATAATAAAATTTAAAAAATTATATTATTTGATGAATAATAAAAAATAGAATAATTCAATATCATAAGGCACCTTCTGTAGATTTGAATAGTTTTTATATGACCATATGTGGAATTAGAACCTCCAAGAATCCATAATACCCAATTATAAAATATTAATGTATTTAACCTAATAATCAATATATCATTATGCTATAGAAGGAAATAGGAAAATATTTTTTTGCTATGAACATGATTCACTACCGTAAAGTGTATGAAGACTCACTAAATTTTTTTGTGTATTATATGAATTAGTGAATTCACTTCATCCTTTATTATTTTCTTTAGAATATTTATGGGACTTAAATAATTGCAATTGATTAATAACGAGTCATAGATGTGATATATAATATATTTTTCAAAAAAAATTTCTAATCTTCACCGCATTTACCTCCATCATTTTTGGGTAATGACTTTATTGTGGTTTTATAAAAGGAATCTGATCAACTTCATGAAGAATTATATTCAATCATGTATTTGGATTAATTCAGTGTATTTATATAAAACACTCCTCTTTATCGTGGAAATATTATATCAAAATATACATTGTATTTTCTTATTCTCCCAATGAAATGTTTATAGATATTATATCATTACATTAAAATAAATTATTTTAAATTTTTTGGTAATGGTTAATTTGTAAAATAATTTATGGGTTGAAATAATGGTGTAGTTATGTTATTATTATTTTACAACACAACCCTAAATTCATAAGGATAATATTTAATTTTTTCTCCATCATTATTTGATAAATAACCAAAACCATAAAAAATCAGAAGTCACATCATCTTTAATTGTGTCAATAGTATAGATATGTTTCTCTATATAAACTCATTAATGTTTCTAATTCTAATAATTATATGATGAATAATATTTAATATATCATTCTAAATTATTCATTGGTATTTGATTTAAAAAATAGTCACAATTTGAAATTTGAATTATCATTATATGGATAATTCCAAAAATAAAAAAACATTATGTAGAAAATATTGTCAAGAAAATATTTGTTTAGAATTAAATAAATTAAAATTAGTATAATATCATATATATTCAATATTTATGAACCTATGATGATATCTGATAGTATAGATTATATATATTCTTCCATGATCATCAGATATAAAATGACTAGTGTCATCAAATTTGTTACACTAACTAAAACATGATTACCTAATATAGATATTACTCTTCTGAAATATTTAAATATAAAAAATATATTATTGTCCATTTTTTTTCTTCCTAACTTATAAAAAATTCAGAATCAATTGTGGAATTATATTAATAAATACACAATTATCAGAAAATTATTATCTAAAATACATAGTTCTAATATTATATATGTTGTGAAATATCACATGACCATAAATTTTTTTCTCATAGTGTGGCGTGTCCAAGTACGAAACACTTTTTCCGAGTTTCAATAAATTATTCAATTATGTTCCCTTTTTATATCCCTTTTAGGTACTTATATTTTGTTTTTATTTTTCAGATTATGAAAATAGTTCAATGATTAACACTATTTTAAAATGTAACTTTAATATTACAATGTATTTATTTCCCATGTATGTATTTATATTGAAGATTTATCCTGATGAATTTTTCATAGATATATTTTCCACTAACATTTTTTTTATAATATTATTTATTATATCGTAATTCCATTTACTGGAATCTCTTTATCATTCAATTATTCATTCCTTGGGAGAATATCTAAGTATTATTTTACATTCCGGTAATAAAACACACACATAAAACTATTATATTGTATGTTTATTCATTGAATCAGATTATGTAATGTGGCGCATAATTTTTTCACTTTTATGTTTTACTATTCTCAAAATATTAATAAGGTCATGATTTCTTCTGTTATTAGTTTGATAAAAAAATTATATATCCACATTTATTCATAAAATATGAATTAATTTAATAAATATTTTGTTGAACTCCTTAGCCTCTAAACAATATTCGGTCATAATAAGTGGTTTTGAAATGTATGAAATATTATCAATGGATATATTTTAAATAAATTTTTTTGCTTGGAGGACATATATTTTTATGGTTTCTTGAATAGTGGTTATAATAGTAATGATTTTTGACATTCTAAAAAAATGAGGTACGTAATGAATTTAATGATTTATAATTCCATATTAGAAATGGATGTGTCTCTTATCCAGTTTTTTGATACAGAAATTTATATTTCTAATAGGACCCTATGGAATAATAAACTGCGTTAATTTTAGTGAATATATTAGTATAATAATTTATAAGATAACATTATCTATATAACACTATTAGTTCTTGTTTCTAAAATGACTTTTGAATATTCATTTTTCAATTATAGTTGGTAGGTTCTTCATATTTTAACTCACAAAGTGGGGGGGTTTAGAATATATTACCTAATTCATTCCACAATCACTATTACTATATAATCTATATTATTTAAACTTTTCAAATATTTTCTTAATGATGTATCTTTTTTCTATTAGTAATATATCAATTAAATATCTATCTAAATAGTTATTTTGACAATTTTCAGGACATTAATAAAATCATTTATCAATGTAACACTAAAAATGGGTTCTCTTTAATAAACAATATAGTTATTTATCACAAAACATCTTAAATATATACATTTAACCATAAAAACATTTATTTAATACATGTTTTATAGAATAATTCTCTTTCATGATTGATGTTATCTAAGATATGGGAAACTAACACTTGAGGAAGATCCTCCACAAGCCATATCTATCATTTATTTCACTATAGAAAAACTACATATCCATTCAATAGTTTATCCATCCAATGAGAATGTTAATAAATTCCACTATACATGGTATTATTGTATTCTTCCTTATTTAATTATTTAATATGAAAATGTTGATTCCATGATATGATTATTATAATTTCACCTATAAGAGCATTATTATATGAAACCATTATGTCGGATAATAGATTAGTTTCATTATAGATTTCAAATTATTTTTTTCTAAATAGTTTTTATTATCGGCTAAATGGGATAAAAAAAGATTATTTAGGGATTGGTTATGGTTTTTTCCATACATTGAAATCCATAAGAACAAACAGTATTTAACTAAATTTATTAACATAATTCCTCAAAATTAACATTGAAATTTAATTTCATATTTTTTTCCATGGATTCCCAATATCTCAAGATCTTGTGAGAAATATTTTTCAGAGTAAGGGTATCTCATATAAAGAATACTAAGCATTTTTGACACCCCCACCAATGTTACATTACCATCTTATTTTACTATCCCATTTTGGTGATGTGTAAAATGTTACAAATTAATAAAACTAATATACATATGGTAATGTGGATGTTGGTGGATTCATCCAGGGAGAGGTATTGAATAATCATTTTCATAAACGATAAAAATATTATTTTTATAGAATTAATATTTAATTTAACAAGTATTTTTTACGGCGGTAAATTTTACAGTGTAAAAAAAGGTTATTGGGTCTGTGATTAGATCAAGGGTTATAATGCTATTAGAATTAACAAAAAAAATATTAATCACATATATAATAATATGTGTATGAATGAATCCAAAATAAATTTTTAATTGACCTAAATTTTTAAATGACTGTGATGCTTAACTAATAGTGGTAACTATAGATATATCCCCTTTTATCTATATAATAATTTTTTTAGAGTTACAATAAAATAATACACCAACCCTAAACTACTATACTTAAACATGATTGGGTAAATATTCTCACATTAAATTCAAAAAAAATTCACATCTTCATAAAATGTTCTAGTAATCAGATGGTCGTAATCACCAATACATATATATTCAATAACATGTATGAATTTCTATAAACATGATGTTATTTTAATTGAAATGGACGATGATTGAAGACAATATGAATAATTAATTTTAATACAATCATAGTAAATATAATATCAACTGTTGAGAAAAAAATTAATTGAAATTAAATTATATTCATTAGTTTTCTGAAAAATGAAATTTTAAAATATACTCCTTCACCATGTCCATCCTAGATGAGTTTCCCCAATATTTTTTTGTTTAAAATTGTATGAATAACAATAAATAATATTAATTCCATATTAAAATATATAAAAAAAATGAAAACTATGGTTCTCATCCATATTAAAAACCACTAGCTATTATAATACATATGAAACATCTAATACCATTCACTCATAACACTTGTAAGATTAAAAACCGATGATTTTGAATATCCTTCCAAAATTATTTTATAGAAGTCTATTCAAATTTCATAAATATTGTTTTCATATTCATGGAAAATGTATATGGAAATTTCATAAATACGTTTCATTATCATGAAAATGAAACACTGTAAATGTTCTATTACCATTATGTCTCCACAAAAGATCACTATCTATGTTGTGGTTATCCACAATTACTCTTTCTCAACATAAGTATTTCACCCTCTGCTGACTAAATCTCTCACAACTAGTTCTTAAACATGTTATACATTAATAGTTCTCCCCAAAATATATTATGTTTGGAATTATTTTCCATGAAATTAGATGGTAATTATTTTAAATTGAAACAATATTCGAATTGGACATAAAATTTCATGGAAAAAATATCCAATTGAATATTATTTTCATGAACTCATTAAAATAAATATAATATATGAATAATCTGGTAAAATATTCACTATGTAAATAATCATACATAACTCCATAAACATCTTAAAATATAATAAATGTGTACTACAGAAATCTGAATAATAATATGCATCATAAATTTCATTATTTATCCGCCCGAGTGGATAGGAATAAAATTGTACACAATATAATTGATCATTAAAAAAACTTATATACATAGAATCATTTATTTAATATGAAAATTTGAAAATTCTACATATAATCTTAATGATAGAGTATATAAATATTTTTAATCATTGGAAAATGGGAATTATATTAAATTTGATCTAATTATCTTATTTGTTTCTTTGTATATCATTTCAATTTACACATAAAAGTTATATATATCCTTCATTTTCAATTTATTCAACAATAATATTTATAAATTCATAAGTTATAAATAACATCATGTGGATTTTATTTATACCTTTGAAATAAATAACATTATATTTTTTTTCAATTCTATTCAAAAATTTAGCAAATAAATCATTGATCTACTTATATCTAATTATATTGACCAAATAATCCCAAATAATCAATCAAAAATCTACAAAATTATAATCATTAAATGATTAATAGATTTCATATTCCATAAAAATAGTGATAGAAATGTATTATAATCAAATATATAATAATTTACTATATATATTTGATTATTTTACAAAAAGTGTGTTTTTATAATTTAGATAAATATTGACGAAATCAATTAAAATGAATCATTAATCATAGAAATCCTAAAACATGATTAAATAATATACTAAAATGAAAATAATGAAAGGAATTTAATTAATATTTTATGCACATATTTCCTCTATTATTGAATATATATAAAATAATTTGGTACTTGTAGGAGAGGATAATGATTAATATTAAAAAGATTAGTAATATAACAAATTTGATACTCGGATGAGTATTGAGGGTGAATTATTATGTATAGATCATAATAGTAATCTATTATAATTTCAGTTGTTAATTTACAAAAAAAAATATGTATATTAATTTCATTACCACTATACCACTACACACACAAAGGCAAACATCTCAGGTTTTACGAATGAAATAGTACATTCAATATCATTAATGATAGGATACATCAATCATAAATGAACAATAAAATAATATTATTTAAATTTTACTGATATATCCTAGACATTATAATGTAGGTGATAAAAATTAATAAATAAATAATGAAAATATTGTTTTCAAATGTTTATATAATGATTCATTGGTTACTAATTTCATTGGAATTGGAAATTAAAACCAATTGAATAAAAATGATGTGTTTTTCTAGAACCCTATATAAATTAGATTAATTGGGTTTATAAAATCATATTTCAATTTCTGGATTTTGTTAATGAAATATAAACTCAATTAGATTTCTAAAATTCATATTATATTTTTTCTTGTTATGATATTAGAACAAAACCAATTTTAAGCATAAAAGAATTATTTTTCAAAAGAAAGTATTTTTATCACCTTCGGATGGAGAACCCTTTTAAAATATAAATTTCATACATTTATAATTTATATTTCCCAAAATAATATTATTATATTTAATAAGGACATATATATTTAGTTTTTATTGAAATTTAGTATTTTTCAGATAAAATTTATATTTTAAAGAATAGTTAAAAATAATGCATTTTAATACAAAACTGCGTTTCCATCTAAGTTATTTATATTCTAATATTATCTATTTAATTGGTTTTAATGTAAAATTATATTATTATTTATCATTGAATTAAATTTTGGTCATTGGATGTAATTTAAAATGAAATGTTTATATAAACACAAATCAATTTTTATTTTTTTTTTTCTGTTTAAAAAATTATTTTTCTCTTATTGGCAATGATGATTAATTTTCAATTAATTACTACAAAATATGTGTTTAGAATTTGTAAAAATTCTTTATATATTAGTAATAATATGTTGGTGATTAATATCAATATCCCGAATGCAATGGCCCTCACCACCAGTCCACCCCTCCCTTGTTGTCGCATTCGCATACTCCAACTCCCTCAGAACAACAACATCTCCGTTGATCAGTCCACACACCATACTACTGGTATGAAATTATGTAAGAACATATTCTTCCAATTAATCATGGACCTCTTTCTCCTACCTATTATCCCTCGCAACCACATGTATTCTTGAAGGATGTGCCATACCACCATTATCTATAGCACCCTTAATGTTAGTTTCCTTTGAACTATCCCCCATGTTGAGATTGTGTCTGAGCCTATTCAAAACTATAGAACCCATTGGATTATAAGGAACCCTTACAAGTTATTCATAAACCAGTGCATTACAAGGCACCATGATAGGTGTATTTCCAGGTCGATCATCCACACCAGGAGTCTTAATCCTGTCAAGGATCTTGCCTAGCCTCTTCTCCAAAATAGGTGGCCTGCTTCTCATGGCTCCCCTATGACTAATAGAATCTAAATACACCATTTGTTTACAGGATTAGTAGTTTCCCATCCAAGATTCATAAAAAAATTCATGGATCCATCTAAATTATTCAACAAAAAAATCCAAATACATTCCACTAGAGGGCGAGAGATATCCACCTCAACACAAAACTGGGGGTTGATCAGGTGACTCAAGGTAGATGTGTGAATATCAAAACTATGAAAACGGACAAACATGTTCTCAAGAATACAAATAATGGCATGGTTTTGAAAGGGTAATGGTGTATGAGGAATTCATACCCAAATCAGCATGGATTTTATGTCAAGATTCATACATAGATTGAATGTCCACCATAAGAGAAAAAAAATTCAATTGTTGCATCACCAGGGATCACTGGACCACACATTTTTCAAATCATCATTAGAAGAAAATCATATCATTAAATGGAAATTATCCCAACGGCTGAAGACCACACGGTCTTGAAAATCAGTTTTACCGAAAACAAACCAATCAAAATGATTAACCAAAGGCCTTCGAAAATTGAATTGAGCTACGAGAGTCAGATGAAGGTAACTGATGACTTTATAGAACTCCAAAAATTAGATCGAAAGGTGTTGATTACAAAGGTGGATATCAGGAACCTTCAGGCTTAACACAATCATTGAGAACTCTAAAAGATAATTAGGGTTGGAGAAGCATACAAAGGGGGTATGTGGCCCTAGAGGTGTTAAAACCAAACCATCCTACCACTTCCCAGCTCCAGGAAAGATGGGAGGGATATACTTTAGACATATCCTAGGGCTCCATCTTCGAGAGGTTCTCTGATAATCTATTATATTTCACATTATATCATGAATTAATATTGTATCAAGATATTTAATATTTTATACAATTATATTCTTTAATGATTTTTATTCATGTGTTTCTCTAGTTGTAAGGGACCCTTTAACTAAAACATCATTTAAATTTTTTTATGATTTATTCTTTTAAATAATTATATTTCATGATTCCAAAATGGTATTTATATATTTGGAGATGATTTTTTTTTTCAATTTATAATCACTTTTAATTTTTTAAATGTCCTATTAGATAATTTGATTAATTTTTTCTTTAATTTTTTAAATGGATTTGGAAATGGATTAAATATTTTATTATATTGAAATGTTTTCATGTGATTAAAAATGGTATTTTATGTGTAAAATGATGATAAATGAAATCATTTCTATGTTGTGATTACATAATTTTACATAAACATTTGATGGGTGGTTACATGATAAAACAAATATGAGTGGTTACAAGATAATCCGAAGACAGGTGGTTCCATTATAAACCAAGGATGGGTGTTTACATTACAACCTATAATGTATTGGGTATAGAATTCGTACATATGTTTATTCCATTTATTGATATGTTTAAAAATCATCTTTTTGATTATTCCATTTATGTTTTATTATGTTCCATTTTACCTTAATATGTTATATATTAATTCTATGGGTTTTAGGGTAATATTTTGATTACCAAAAAGGTATTAAATGAAATTATATTATGTGAAGAGTATTTTTGAATCTGTAAATGTGATGTATATTGTATTATGATAAATTATTTATTGTTTACATGTTTTCCCTATGCTATTAATTTTCCTCATTTTTGTATCACTTCATGATCTCATTATGATCATACCAAGTTTTGAAATGTAATTAACATGATTTAATAGAGAATAGAGTCATTGATGGGATCATGGAAAATTTATGATATTTAAACCTGAAAAGAAACCATGTTTCTTATTAAAATTTTTTGTTTTACTAAAAAATCGATAGTAAGTAGAAGTGTATACATTGTAATATTTAAGTTGTTATGTAAAATTTATGGACCTATTGACTAATTCTATAAACGGGATTATATCCTAAATTTATATAAAAGTAAAATTATTAACTTAATCCATTATTAAGTAATGTTTAATGATAGAGACATATAGTTGTTATCACTGGAATGATTTGGAGACTTTGTATATTATGCTACTTTTTTAGTGATACGAATATCACCATGGTATTGTATTCTTACATTTATTATCTTTGAAACCCATTTTTTGGCATTATGATCAGGAAAATTAAGGTGACTAATTGTATTTTTGGAGAAATTTACCATTGAGGTAATTATGGGTTATTTGTTTTTGGGATTCAAAATGCGTGGTATGAAATAACATTTTAGTATTGAGACATGAAATCCTTATTTTTGATGACTTTATATTATTTTTGAAATGTTATAAGATATATATATTATTAGAAAATGGAATGATAATAGGATGAGTGACATCCCTTCGCATCCGGAAAGGTCATGGGAATAGAACCTACAACCGAATGGTGACTAGGGTGCATCACATACCGCAGGTCTACTTGAAGTCCCTGGTTTGTATGAATTTTTCATTTTTGTTAAAAATTTTAATGGAATAAGATGATGTAGACTTTGGGAACGTACATTTTATGAAATGGATATCCATGGTATTAGAAAATTCTATGGGGGATTCAGTGATATATTCTATTTACGAATAAATTCTCTATATTTGGAACTATATATGCATAAGGAGAATATAATTCAATAGTAATTTATTTGAGTGAAAATGGTTGTATTTTATTATAGAAGATTCTATGTATTTATAGTGGTCTTATAGAAATTTTTTTAGGGAAGTGAGTAACCTATCATAGTGAAAATGTAATTAGGTTAATAACTTTTTTGGTATGAGACTTTAAGAGTGATTAATGTTATTCTTATGTAAATGTAATGATTTTTTTTGGAAGACTATGTTATGAAATCCTTATAATTTTTGTGTTTGAATATTATTTTGGATTATTTGGATGAATTTTAAGGACAATAATATATAAAATGGTCTTTGTTAAACATTGGATATTACTGTTGAGTTTTTGATATTATAATTTTTTTCATAATAAAATGTGGTATTTTTTGGGGGGCATTATTTGATTTCATCCCATCCTATAAGGATATGGTTAATATTTCAAGATAGGGTGAATATATAATTAATTTTTTTCTTGATCATGTGATTTAGTAAATGTTAATTGTAGTGCTTCAATTGTGACCATGTTTTCTTGAATACTTATAATTTGATGAAAATATGTGTTTGTGGTAGAAATTGTGACCATGTTTTCTTGAATACTTATAATTTGATAACATAATGTTTAAAAATAATACAATAGTTACCAACTCTATATTCAAATTTTGGTGATTCAATTTATTAAATGTGGGAGTTTCTAACATCACTATTTATAAGAATGAAATAGTATGTTTAGTAGCATCCATGATATGTTTCATCGAAATTAAATGAAAAAATAAATATTATTATTAAATTTTATCAATATAACCCATTCGTTGGAATGGAGGGAATGAACATTACTAATTGAATTACTAAAATATTGTTTAAAAATATTTACATATTGATTCATTGGTTAGAAAATTTAAAAAAATTAAAATAAAAACTTAATGAATATAATGGATGTCTTTTCATGAAAACATATATAAATTAAAATAATTATGATTATAAATTAATATAACATTAATTAGAATATATTAATTAAATATAAACTCAATATGATGTTTAAAATTTATATTATATGTTTTCTAGACATTATATTAGAACATTATCAATATAAAACATAAAAAAAAGTATTTTTATAAAGATATAAATTTTACCACCTTTTGATGGAGAATCAATTTCATGTATAAATTTTGACATTTCTAGAAGTTATATTTCACAAAATGAACATATTTTTCATAAGAGGTACATAAAAATTTACTTTGGTTCATATTTGTTTTATATTTATGGTAAAATTAATATTTTAATGAATGGTGAAAATTATTGCACTTTAAATCAAATATACTTTTTCTTCTATGTTATTTATATTGACAGATTATTTTTTTAATTGTTTTTATAGTATAATTAAATTATAATTTTATCACGAAATTAAATTTCAGTAATTGGATATAATTTCTCGGTGATATTAAATATAAACACAAGCCAATATTTTGATGATTTTTACATTTAATGAACTCATTTTTTCATTTTGAAAATAGTGATTATTTTTAAATAAATTACCAAAACATCTGTGTTTGGATTTTATAAAATGGATTCCATATTTGGAATTAGAAAGTCCAAATTATGTAAATGAACCCTCCTTTTTGGACATTATTAATTTTATCAGTAGTAATTATATTTATTTTCTACCATGACAACCCTTGGATTGAAATGTTGGCCTTTTTAAGATGTTTGGGTGTGATTATCACACTTATAACTTTTAATGTAATGAGAAGGAAAATATGTTATAAACTTATATATTCTTATTAAAAAAATTTAATATGGGTTTATATAAGTTATAACATTGGTTTAAATATTAATTATAAATATAAAATGATTTCATACATCATGGTAATTTATGTATTATTTTCAGACATTATATAATTATATATTATTTTGACACAATGATGTTGTAGTGAATGGTTTATTAAAAAATAAATCAATTAAATGATATTAAAAATATAAAACTAAATAATATTTTACACAATTAAGGTCATACACAATTTTCCTATGTGAATATGACATGTTATAATTAAATTAAATGCTTTATCTCAGTGTTATCTCTCTATTTATATTTCATTTAAAATCAGTAAATTGAAAAGTGTAAAATAGATATAATTGATGTTTTATAAAAATAGTAACATATTGAATTATTTAAAAATTATATAAATATTTTCAAATCACAAAGTCATAATTATAGCATCTAAAACATCATTAAGTGTCAAATTATAAGTAATTTACCCCATATAAGTGAAATTAGTATCCTCTTAAAATTTAAATTTTTTCACAATTATAAAAATTAAATGTGAATAATTAAGGTTAAACATGAAAGATAAAACTAAAAATAAAATCAATACATTCATATTAATTATTGGAATAGATATTTTTGAACTATACTCGTCTAATATTTTTCATATATCTGGTTGGAGCCCTTATAATTGAAACATTAATTTATATTAATTTAATAATTTAAGTGGTTATAAGGGATCCAATTCCCTCTCATATAAAACTGTAAACTCCTTTATCTAAAAATAACTCATCATAAATCCATTTTATCAGCCAATACCTTCCCAAAAATATTCATATAATAACTCCCCTCATTGTAGAATCCTTATTTTTGGATAGAAGCCTCTTAATGAAGTCTTTTGGTATAATCCAAAAATGTGATCAGATTAAGTAGTAATGCCATCTATAAGGATTTGAAGTTACATTTCCATTATCAAATCCCAATACTATTGTTATTCTATTATTAAATAACTGAATATTATCTTAAATATACTATTATATTGGTTTAATAATTTTTCTATCTACACTTACACACACATCCTTATAATAGTATGAAACATACTGTTTCGGTGTACGGAGAATTACTACCACAAGAAAAGAAAATATTATTCATTTTTCCCTACCACCTCTCATGGTAGAAATTTTAATCAACAAATTTTTTAAATATGATTAGTATTATATTGACATTGACCCTATGCTTGTTTAATTTTTATATAAAACATAACATTATACATTTCAATGTTGTGTAAAAATGATAATTTTGATTGGGGAAGTGTGGAATAATATCCCCTCAATGTAATATGATTTGTTCCCTCTATAAATAGAATTTATAAATTATTAATTTATTAAAACTAAGAGACTTATATGATATTAATATAAAAATGGTATTATTTTATAAATTTATACCATTTTATCATTATTCTTTTAATATGAAAAAATGAAAGTATCCTTCATGCGAATGTATTACCTTCCATCCCAATGAACAATGCATTTTCTTTCTTATATCAAAATATTATGGATTATTTTAAATACATATATTTAGGATATATATTATATTTAATTCATGGATACTATTATAGATATGATTTAATTTCAATCACATTAAAAATTTACATCAAAACATCTTCATCTTTGACTCATTTACCGAATATCCAAAAAATGTATGATATGAACTTTAATAGATATGTAAGTTTTCTAACTTGGTAATGAGATATTTAAGAGGAATAAAAACACAAAAGGTTTTCATGAAAGTAGAAATTAACATATGTTTTTTATTCAAGAATATAATCAACGTATGAGTTAAGCTAGACTCAAGGTAAAGGAAATCTTAACTCATTTTCCATTCATTGAGTTTAATATCCATGTCGAAGGTTTTGTTTTTACATGAATATGGGTGACTAACCCATAATGGTTTTAAGAATAATAACCAATTATATTGGGTTTTTAAAAAAAATAATTCTTTCATTGATTTATACTTAATCTAATGAAATCGTCATTGTAATTTACTTCATATCAATATCTATTCATTTAGGAATATCAAGGTGTTGTGCACATTTGTTATAATATATGGTGTTTATACAACCCTTTTTAAATTTATACCATGAATTTGAATATTTTCATGATATTTAATGTTTTATTTAACATTATTCCATAATTATTTTTATCATACTTTTTCCCTAGTGCTATGAGGCTATTTAAAAAAACATCATTTTAAATGTTTTAAAGATTTTTTCAAATAAATATTAATATTTAATGTTTTAAAAATGATTTTTATCCGAATTAGGACATTTATTTCTGTAAATTTTATTCACATTCAAATTATTCAATATGGAATGGGACACATTTATTCATAATTATATAAAATAAAGGATTCAAATGGTTTCAGAAAATGATTTAATATGTCAATATCTTAAAATAATTTATAGTTATTGACAATGAAATATTTTGAGTGAAATTATGAAACTTACAAATATTTTATGTGTTATGATTATATTATGTTTCATGTACATTTGATGAGTGGTTACTTGATCAATCAAATATCGTTGGTTACATGATAAATTGAAGATGGATGACACTATGATAAACAAGAATGAGTGGTTATGTTATATCATATAATTCATGGGGTATGGAAGTCAGCAGAATGGTTAATCTATTTTTGATATGTGTGTATGTTGACTATATGGTTATTCCATTTATGTCTGATTATGACCGAAGTTTCCTTTATACGTTATATGAGATTTTTATGGGATTCATAGTAAATATTTGATAAAAAATGTATGAAATTAACTTATATCCAGTGATGTGTATTAAATTAATCAAAAATTTGAAAAGTACTATTTTATGATAAATTATTCATGGTTTAACTATTTTCTCAAGGAAAATTGTTTTCCTCTATTGTGTATCCTTGATTGTGATTTTTATTCTCATCCAATGTTTTCAAATTATTTTCATAGGATTTAAAGGAGATTAGAGTCAAATATAGGATCATGGAAAATTTATGATGATTAAACATGAAATGAAAACATTATTATTTTTAAAGGTTCTAGTTTTTAGAAAAGATGGATAGTGAGTAAACGTCACTACTTTGAAATATATAATTTTTATGTTTGAGTTATGGAATAATTATTAAAAGAACTACACATGAAAAAATACTCATTGTATATGAATTTCAAATTATTAACTTAACTCATGATTATGAAATGATTATGGTTGGGGCCTTATACAAAGAGAGGAGGTGAACAATTGTTGATAAATATTATAAAAATATAACTACATACACATATAAATGTAAACGTAATAGTTATTTGATAATAATATATTATGTAACACATGGTATATATCCTTTTAATAGTTGTAGAAATAAAAAATTATATGGATCACCTTAATTTTTAATGTTCCTTCACAATATATGAGATAACACACAGTAAATCAATGTTTTTATACCACACACATTATGGAACTTCTTTATCAATTAAAATTAATTCATTTAAAATATAATGAAGTATTATACTGGGAAAAAGAGAATAAAATTGATGAAGGAATACTTATAATCATATACCAATATGAAGTTGTATATATCGACAAGAATTTACCTTGTCCACTCATTACAACCAAATATCTCAAATTTCTCTAGAAAACTGTTGAACAATAAATAATAAATTCTAAAATATAATAAATTTATTTTATTTTCATCACAAAATTGAAACAATTTCTGTGTAAGACAGAATCTAAATCTATTTCATAAAATTGAACACTTAAATTTATTAATATATTAAGTTATATACTCTATCTAATTATATCCAATTATCACATTGATGGACTAATGGAATTTTTCACGTTCTTCTATCTCCAAATCAATAATATTTATTATGTAAATTACTTACAATTTTTAGTCATATTAAATTTATACATGGGGTAAAATTCATTATTGAAAATAAATTAACAACTTATTGATATTTTTAATAAATTATTATATTTAAATTTAATTATTTTTAAACATTAGTTATAATATTTAGTATGACATAACTATTTTATTAAAATATTATTGTACAATAATAAATAAATTATCCTTTTATACATTGAAAAACACCTAAATTTTAAAACCACATAATATTTTATCCAATTATATATTAGTACATCCAATTGAAGAATTTATTCTGATCATTTTAAACAGGTCAAATTTAACATTTATGGTTTAGTTGTGTTATTTTATGTAATCCTTCATTTCATTTAGTGGAATAATTTTATACTTCTTCATTTCCACATATTCATAATGGAATGAAATATTGATTTTTATTCTAAATAATACAACTCATTGGGAATTCATCTTCAAACATCTACCCTATAATCTCTCTTTTGAAAAATGATATTATCAAAATTATTTTTTATATTTATTCATAAAAACCAAAATTCTATTTACATTTTCATTCATATAGAAATATAATTTTTATACTATGTAAAATTAGAAAGGATATCATATACACTTTTTATCCTCGGGATAATAATATATATCATTTCATATAATATTACATTTGAGAAAAATTTCTTACATTTTTTAAAGACATAATGAATTGTTCCAATAAATTTAAAAAATAATATTTTTATTCTTTTGGTACATATAATATAATACTATATATAAAAACTCAATAATACATGTGACCTATGTAATTCCTAAATATGACGTATTATAATACTGGTCACACAAATATATCATAATACTTTTAAATATTTTTAAGTGTTCTTATTTTATTCAATTTTTCACTTTTTCATGATATGATTATTTAACATAGTTATTCTTATGTAAACACATATTTTCTATAGTTAAAAACAAATAGATGAAAATAAAAACTAGATATAATTAAATCATCTCTATCCACATCCATAAATCTCAAATAAATTTATGACGTCCAAAAATGAACAACATCTATATAAGAATGATTTATTAAATCTCTTATTTCACCTATTTGAAAATTTATTTGCATTAATGATTAGAACATCTAGAATAACATAAATTGTTATTTGATCATCATAAAAAATGTTTATATTATATATATTTTATTCTCAATTATTATTTATAATAAAGTGATAGATAATAGATTCCACGCAATATCAATATTTTAAACAGATGCTTGTAATTATTTGTTATGTTATGATTTCATTAATTATATAGATATCATTTATCAAAATATCAATACTCCATGAAATAGAAAATATTATTCTTCAAAGAGTATAATACCTTATCACCACAATATAAAATAATCTTTTCATATGTGTGTGTTTCTTCCAGGATATACCTAACTCTTCTTCACTTTTCTATATTAAAAACATTATTTTTCACATAAAATATAAATTATGTCCAAAAACACAACAACACTATTATTATTTTTTATTCGTAAATATTATAAAAATTATTCTATGATTGTACTATATAAAAAATCATCAATAATTGAAACTATTTATCCCCCACGATCAAAAAATTCATGGACCACATAGTTCAGCCATTATTGCATTCATTTGATATATTAATCTTTAAAAAATATATATATATCCCTATAGGAATAAATTAATAATTATATTGTATTATATTATAAAAAGATATTTACAAATTTATCATCGATAATAAATAAAAATAATCTGCATCCAATGACCAAGAATTCTCTCCAATAAATATGGTAATTACCGCTAATTAAAATAAATGTATATAGACTTTGAATAATTTCCATCACTATCACCCAAATATTGAATGTATATTCACTGACATATTTAATACAGAAACCATAGAACCTATAATTTTCAGAAAATTTTTTATTTCTAAAAAAGTGTAAAAAATCAATATTGTAATATTTCTTTTTATTGAAATTTGAATTTGAATTTCATGTAATAATTATTGTCATCAAGTCATCTATTATTTCTCCCTCTTATATAAAATTGGATCACTCAATTTTGGGATAGAAATAATTTAAAAAAAACAAACCTTATGGATTTCAATATAAATTACCTTATAATATTTTCACAATAACATAAAATAATAATATTGAGAATAATATATATTTTTAGAATACCACATTACTAAAAAAAAGTTTGATAACATAAATTACATAGAACACTGATTTTAAATTTCAGTGAAATATTACATTCCTAATATATACATTATTACATAGTAATTTAATTTGATTGTACTAATAAGAGTATTGAGGATTATATATATGTGTGTGTGTGTGTGTTTATATATATATGTTATATTAATGATAAAAATATAATGATTAATTTTTATGAGTAAGAAATAATTTTCTAGAAATGTCATTTTTTTATTTTAGAAATATATTTTCATCTATAATGGATTTATTATTTTTTAAGGAATTTAATATAATAAATTTAGAACACATTAAATTTTTTTATTGGATAATATGTATATTATATATGGAAAATCATATCAATAATATTTTGGAGTAAATTGTTTTTTTTGTAAATTGATTTATTTTTAACTAAATTGAGAAAAATATCAACTTTTAAATAAATAATCTTCTCACTATTTTATTTATACAGTACCACATTGAATTTTATTTTTTTTAGAAATTATTTTATGGGGATTATATTTAACAAATTTAAAAATTGTTTATTCAATTAAAATGATTATTTTAAAATTACAACAAATTTATTATAGAATATTAATTTTTATAGAAAAACAATATTCATCACGTTTTGCATTTTATTAACACGTTTTTCTATAGATGTATTAAATACATTTTTTAATGGATTATATATTTAGAGTAACAATTTCCTTATTTGATAAATATTATGACCCCTTTTGGTGATAATAAAAATGCCTTGGTAAAAAATGATGTCATTATAATAGTGATAAAATGAGTGGGACGAGGATAAAAATATTAAATAATGCTTCAAAATCATCAATTCTAAGGAATATATTTAATTAAATGATTTTAACAAAAAGAAAATTATCAAATATAAAAACATATATATATTTCCATTAGCCATTATTATAATAATAATATAATTTTATTTAATGGAATGTTATATAGTGTGTCTCTCTTGATATTAATGACTATAATATATTATAATTGGGAAAAACAGTTTATATACCATTATAAATGATTATTTAAAATATATAAAAATTTATTATTATTATGTGAAATAATTATTAATATTTTTATGTAACATAATGATAGTATATCCTTATAGAATAACATTAAATTTTTATAATATGTTTTTGAAAAATAATATATATGATTAAAAAGAAATACATGTTAATATTTTTTTATAGACTAATTTTCTTCCCATTATTTATATATTACTATAATTTTATATTTTTTTTAATATTTTCAATTAAAAATAAATTACCATATTTTTTTGTAATGAAAAATTATATGAATAGCCCTAATAATGCCTTTAATGAATATTTGTGTCAAAAGAATTATTACTGTATTTCAAAATCTGGAAAATGAGATAAATTAACAAGTGCATGTGATATGGTTTCTAATATCGAATAATTTAAACCTATGTGTCAATATTATATTTATTTTAAATTTAATGACTCCATAAGAGTAAAAAAATTGTTATCTATGTAATTTTACGAAGGACCAAGAAGTGATAATAAATAAGAGACAAGGGTTTACGAAAACTATAAATTTATAAAAATTATATTTTATGAGATTATTTATATTTATATTTACACTATATTGTATACATATCAATTTGGATATATATTTCCATGAAAATAATATAAAATTAAATTAATACATTATGTTACCCAAAGGGTTCCCATCTTCATACAATAATAAGTTATCAATTTTTCAATTATTAGTCACACAACATCAGACGTGTTCAAAAAAAGTTGTACACAAATAGTTTTCAAGAGATATTATTTAAAAAAATTTAACATCCTCGATATCTTCTGTTAAAGAAAATATGATGTATTAAAAAACTCTGAAAAAAATGTATACCATTATTTAAACAATATTATTATTACCTAACTCTTAAACACAAATGAATGAATATGAATAATAATATTATAAATATAATTCAAAATGATATTTTCTAATGATACCATACTATTCTAAAAGAGTACTTAATTATTTTTAATACACTTATATGTTTCGAAAATATAATTTTCACAAAAGAAATTTTTATTTATTTTTGTGAAAAAACAATAATTTAAAAACATGACTATTTAAGAAAATTAATTTTTAAAATAATTAATATTTTTAATAAATTTATTTAACAATTTTTATACACTATATTTTTTATTTCTATTAAAAAAATTAATTTTTCGTTGAATATTGAATGTAATAGTGTTTTTATTAAAAACAACCATTTAATTAAGTGAACATATAAGGGTTAATTTTTTGTAAAATAGTTTAGTAGTATAATTAAATAAATCATATATCTATTAATACAAATTATATCATTTATATGTATTTCATAATATGTTTTTGTATATATTTGTTTTAATATTTTGAACATTTTCTCATTGGAAATCATCTCTCCAATCGTCCTAGGGAATTTAAATTCAACCATTATGATAAATAGAACATCAAAAAATTTATTCCTTGCATGTAATTAGATTAAGTTATATTAGATGATAAATTCCACACTGTTTTTATCTTTTATGAATTGTAGAATTACTCAGAAATATTACCACATGTACTGTAAGAATGAGTTTATCAAGTGTTTAAATAAGTAGACACGGGTTAAAATGACAATAAAAATGCTCAAATTTAAATTTTATCGACAAATTTAAATCTTATACTTCCAAAAATTTATTAATTGATCATTTTGAAGATTTATATTTATTAATTAATTTAATATTACTAAATTCTTTTGGCATATTTCCCTATATTTTTCAATATGGGTTACTTTAGCCAAATTATTATAGGCCACCAACACCCTTCACATCATCACACCACTCATGACTTATATTTTTGTGATACCCTACCTAAATAAATCCCATGAATCATTACCAATTTTCAATATATTATGTTCCTCCAAATTTACCAACATTGGGGTCTTGAATAAGATATACAATATATGTGCTTCTAAATGAAAGTAATTTTTATCAATAAGATCCTTTTATTTAATTCATATTTTTACAACATAAATATGGGGTCAATCAATAAAATATATCATCAAAATTAATTTCTAAATAAATAAATGATATTATTATAATGTAATAAACTATATCAATCCCCACCTCAATCAATTGGAAAATGAAACCATCAATTGTGTGTATAATAGACTACCACCTCACGAAACGATGGGGTTCATTTTCTATTACACATTACATTGAATGTAGTAAAAATATATATATATATAAGGAATATAAATTATATATATAATGTAATAATGATTTTTTAAAATAAATTTATTATTTAACATTCATTATTATAATCTATTATGGAAATGGAATGTGTTCATTAGTTCATATGACCAATCTTCTATGATAATGATGTATTTTATTTTCTTTCCCTTACTAAAATGGATTAAAAAAATTAATACAGTGAATATATATGATATATATAACATTTTTAATAATATAGTGATGATGGAGACACGATCATTTTCCAATGACTAGAAATAATAAATCCTTACATACATGAAAAAACAAAGTATTTATTTATAAAAATTTGTATTCATTAAGGAAATATTATTAAATAGATAATAAATGGCTAAACAAAATATATACTATGATATCAAATATATACTTATGAAAATTTAATAGATTTATAAAAAACATATATATATTTAATGGAGGCTTGTATGTGTATGGTATAAGTTAATTCGTAAGGTAATGGGTTTTTATCTCGATATTATTTCCTTAATACAAATGTCATCTTATGCAGTATCCAATTTTATGTAGTTTATATAGTCTATTTGAAACATAATATCTAAAATTTATTTATTATCATGATATTTTATGTTTTATATAACATTTTTCATTAATGGGGTTTACTTAACATTGTTAATAAAATGTAAATGATTTTATCTTATAATGTTTTCATTTGTAGGGTTTTTTTATGATTATGTATTCGATTATAAGATCTTGTGATCTAGATATTATGAATCTCACCAAATATATTCTACTATAGTTACATCATGAAAATATATAATTTACATTAATTGTCTTGTATCTATGTACTCAATAGTTTAGAATAATTATTTTATATTAAATCATATATATTTCTCTTTTTTGTTGACAGTTAATTTTTCATCAACAAAAATATTTTTCAAAGATATTTTTTCCATCCTTCAATTTATTTAATGAATAAATATTTTCCCAAATATGTATTTTTTAAAAACGTAAGTCATGTTCATTTCATTTTACATACAAGGCCCATTTTTTTATAAAATTTTTCTGATTTAATAATTTTAAAATTTATTTAATGAAAATAATACTCCACCACCATCACTAAAAATTTCATTAAATCATCCATTATAATTTTCTGGGGATATACTCATATAGTTTTTTAGAATGTTTCTTGTTTTAATTTTTATTTCAATCCAAAGAAAATAATTTTTTCATGAAATTTTAAAAATGTATTTAATACCTTCCCATATATATTCGTAATGTCATTTTCAATGAAAATGTTATACAATATATTTTATGATTTTGTAATTATAAAAAGGTATTTCAAAAATAATTTTATATTTTCACAAGAAATTTTCCATGTGATCTTTCAATATCACATTTTATCTAATATGAAATCATTTAAGGATATGTAATCAATACAATGGATATAATCCATGTATAATATTGTTATTCATTCATTTGGATGATGATTATTATTATGAAAAATGATAAAAAATCAATTCTCTTCCATAGAATATACTATAATAAAATGTTTGTGACACCTTATTCATTTATTGAGTTATGGTTATCTGAAATAATGACATTGTTAGGAAGTATATGCCTTTTCCAAAACTTATGATATTATAAAATGTCCATTAAAGCCATTTAATATCATGGCTTCTCAAATGTTGAAATGTTTATGCTCTTTTTTGACCCATTAATTTGATGTAAATTATTTTTAAATGTATGACCATCATCTCCACATAATTAATTTGGTAAATATTTACATCTCATAAGACATACAATATGAGAACCTGGAGTTTAATTGGATCAGTAATAGACATTTTCCTCTATGATTTTATGGAACAAAAACGTAACTAATATGATGGTAGGTGAGTGAACACCTACCTCTATAATTACAATTCCAATAATCCATGAATACTGTGTAACTGATTTTATATATTTATTTATACTCCCCAATTCACTATATTATTATAATGATGTTATTTCTTGGATATTTTTATTTTATTTCTCTATAATTTAAGTATTTTTAAACTCATTATGATAGAACTGAAGATTTTGATATTTTATATGAAGTGTATTGTTTTCATTTTTTATGGTAGTTTTTTCATAAAATTATTATCAGGTTATTTATACATGTCTTTCTCATTTACACTTACTGAGTCTCAGAGTTTACTAATTCTCATGTTTTTTTTCTCTGGTATTGAATGAATGACCTATAAGTGATATATCTAAGAAGGGTTATAGTTATGAATAATTTAGTGAGAGATGATTTTTTAACATGAACCATATGTTTATGTTTCCATGATTCTGACGGCACTATAACATTATGATTCTTTAGGTAGTTCTTTTGTACTATAAAAAAGGATATAAAAAAAATTAATATCAGTGCACGAAAATAATGGTTCATTATTATTTTTATTTGTTGTTTGGTTTAGTCAAACATTTGAAAATATTATAAGGAAACATTATTGAGATCCCTAAATATTGTTATAAGGATAATCTTAAGGACTAGTTAATGTATATAAAAATGACCTAGAATATTGGTAAAGGATACAAAGTGTGGAATAAATGAAATTAAATCTATTTATTGATACTACATGTTTTTCAATCATAGCGTATCCTAGGGGTAATAACTCTATATATAGTTCATTGAGCTATACTTAGTCAACACCTAGTGGATGACAACTGACCATTCTAATCACCTAGTTTGACAATCATTAGGGTTAATTTGCTAAAATTCAAAAATAATGTGTCACTACATAGACAAAATATAAGTTATTTTGTTGTATTATTTTGTTCCCCATTTTTATTATTTATGCCTTCATTGTGATTTTCGGTTTCATAAAATGGTTTCAACACGAATGATAAATCTTAATGTTGAGTATGATGATAAATGTAAATATCATCCTCTTGTATAGAAAATTCTTAAAGGATCTGGAATGAAAAATAATGACTATATTCATAATCAATATTTTCTATATGTGAACCATACAAAACATAAAAACAGTAAATGGATGGAAACATATTTTATTTGGTTTTAATGAGAAATTTCTTTCATCCTTTAAGGGATCTATTATTATTTTAGTTTTTATAAATGATTCAAGACCACTATTATTTCGTTATATTCTACAATGCTCAGACCATGAAAATTAAATTTTTTTATCACTATCATTTTGAATGACATGTGGTGCAGTGGGGGACCTTCATAAAGAGTTCAAGAGAACATCCTAAAATATACTCTAGGTTTTGGGATGAGTTAATTAAATTACTAGTATTAAGTATGATCATTATATTCTCTTTAGAAATATAGAGACCGAGTTCCTAGTGATAACACTAAAATATGACGAGTCTATCCTTATCTACATGGTATATTTTACAAGACCTATGAGGTATGAATTAGGATTTATCATCCATACTAAATGTATGTTTGATCCATTCTCATTAAAATAAAACCATTTCTCTAAACGGTGTTAACCAAAGAGAGACATCACTAGAAAATTATATATTTTATGATTTTCAATCATGGTAGAAATACATGAGGAGTACCATATCAATATCAAAGTTTTTATAAGAATAAAAAATTGAATTTAAAGGAAAATCTTGAAACATTATAGTGGTGTATAAGAGAATTCATTTATTCTCAATATGTGGGATAAAACATGGTGAAAATTTTAAAAATAGTAACAATAAATGTTTTAACTATGTACAGGGAGTTAATCTGTAAAATGAATCCTAATGATATTGGAAAATGTTATAAAATGGGGAAAATAGAGAAAATTCATCAGAGAATGCACCAACCACATGAGAGTTTTTTAAAATCCATTATTATGGCAATTAATATATCTAAATCCAAAATTTAAGGTATCTGATGAATATCAATGTATGAAGCCTTATATGATGAGAGACAAAGGGAAATATAATTTGATCACTATTTTTGAAAATTAGTATGAAAAAGATGTGCTGAAATGTATATTTACCATACTCTAAAGAATTATTATTTCCTTATTTTACCCTGGCTCAACAAAATCATTCTTAAATAAAGATCTTGATAAGGGTATGATGGTTCCAACAAAAAATTTATTTGTTGAATTAGTAGTGAAATCCACTTATGGAAAGACGATTGCATACCTAGAATATGATTATTCTCATATTGATTATTATGAGAATGTTATTCTTGTAAATATTATCATTCTTCATCATATTGAATTTAATGTTTTCTCTAGCATATATTGTATTTAACTTAATAAATCATGTATTAATTTCTACTAAATTGAAACCACATTTTTTTTAAAAACTAAAATATGTTCATCGGTCGTTGTAATGATACATTTAAACATATGATAGAAATGAAATCAATTATATGTGTTTTGAATATTATTAAATAGTGTAATTTATTTCAGATAGTTGGGAAAAAATCTAATTTATAGTATTCATATTATGTGGGAGTTTTATGATGTCTTTAATCAACAATTTACTAGCCATTGACAACTAAATAATGTTTAGTTCTAATTGAAATCATTCATTATGACACAAAACATTAAATGAATCCCTATACAATATCCCAGATTGAGTTGCAGGAATTGAAAATTAAACTCCAACATAACCTTGAAAATAGACTCATTATGATTATTGTGTCACATTAGTGTCTTCATGTTAAATTTTATTTGAAATTAAATATGTATTATAGTGAGTCTTAATTGATTCCACAGAGGTAAAAAAATCCTGATCAGGAATAAGTATCATGTAACCAATTTTTATGATATATTTGATGAACGACACATAGATCCATACTTATATATGATTAAATTTCAATTTTCATATCATTAATTTATGTTGAAGATGGAGAATACACAGATGATATCAATCCATACATAGTATGAATGGTATACATATATTGTTATGCAATTTGGTTTTACTATTTACCCCACACAATTCATTTATTTATTGAATAGAGTATTTATAAATTACCATGATTAGTTTGAGGTAGAAATTATAGATTATATTATTATCTATTTGAATAACATGTGTGATCTTGGAGATCAAATATTAATTGTAATTTAGATCCTAATGAAGGTGAAATTTTATGAGAAATTAATAATATGTGATTTTTTACTTCAAAAGGATTCAATTTTGTGTCTTATAGTCTCATATAGATATTATATCAAATGATAAATAAATAAATAAGTTTATTGAATGTCTTTCATGACCAAAAACATTGATTTATTTATGATGTCTAATTGGTTTAGATGTACATTATTAAATGTTTGTGTAGAATTTATCATTAATAACATCTACTAATTTGAATAACTTCGAAGTGAGCTATATTCCTATGGATAGATGAATGTGAAAAAAATTTAATAAATGTATAGAAAAGTTTATAAAATTCACAGCAGCGTGAATTCCACTATATAAGGTAAGGATTTTGTAGATACCGTAGATTTTAATACATGACTGTTTTATCATTTTAGTGAATATTTTATACAATACCAAAAATACTCCCATAGCCCATAATATTTTTATGCCTTTGGATCCATGGAACACAAACTTATAATATAGTAAAATATAATGACCCTCACTTTTAATAAATTAATATTACGTCACATGGGAGGAATATTTAATACATTAAAAAAATGTCGAAATACCTTGTTAGATTATTTCTTTTTGAATCGGGGAAACATAAAAACTAATATATTATTGAGAAATAGTATCTGCCACTAACATCTCCAACACAAGTATACTTATTAGATATGTCATACAAAAAACAAATTCATATGTTGGGTATGGAAACATAGAAATTGGTGATCCCTGATGTTAGTAAGGGTAAACAAGGGAGATATATAAGCATAAAAAAGATCATAATGATATGAGAACATGATTGTAACACTAAATTATCAAACCATTCATATGAAATATCAAAATCATGAATCATTGAAAAATATTAGTAGCTCATAATTCATGGATCATTAAGGATGCAATAAAATGATCCATGGTGGAAAATGAAATGGAATGTTTGAAATAGACATAGATATAGAAAAAACATTCTCATCGATACCCACCAAGACCAATATATGAATCTATTCACGGTCTAAAAACATGGGTACCTGCTTTGGGATAGGGATACCCCACCCTTCTATTATAAGGACCAGGCCTTAAACCTTATTTAATATTGAATTAAATGAATAATTCACATTGAGGATATTTTCAATATTGAATTAAATGAAAAATTCACATTGAGGATCTTTTCAGGTTCAGAGTTTTAGAGAATTAGATCATAAATCATGAATTACATTCCACATTTAAACAAACTGGATACATAAAAGATAGTATTCGTTTTTTCCATCAACGAAAACATATTTAAAATAAAACATGGATTCTTTATTGACACTTCCTTGACACTATAATCATATCCTTCACATTTTCCTTGAACTATGAAAAACATTTCAAAAACATGGGATGAGCTTAAAAAGCTCAGTAAGGGATATAAAAGTGTGAAAATAAAACATTAGTCCATGTATAAAATCATATGTTACTCATAAAAAATAACCATTTTAACATACCTCATCAAATCATGAAGAAATCATAGAAATAATAAGGCATAAAGGTATCTTGAGGCATTCATAACATTCTTACATAGGGAGTAACCCTCTTGGTTACATTTGAAATACCCATCATAGTATATTCCCTAAATCTCTTCGGAGAAACCTTAACGTTTAACCCTTTCGGGTTACCCAATGCATTGGAGATCTATATCGGGCTCACCCACCCTTAGTATATCACGGAACCACCCATCTTCATAATAATTCCCAAGAACCATAACACAATCGTATCACATAAAACATGCATAAAGGAAACATAGAATTTCCACTTCTCAATCACAAGTTATTAATAAAACACATTTATATAAAAAAATATGAAAACTATTTTAAATACCAAAATAAAATAAAAGTAAACCATGGTATTTATTTTTAATTTAAAAAAAAAGGTATGGCTTGTTGAGGAAACCGAAACTCAAATAATGGTCACGGTGGCGGAGAAGTCGTTGTCGCCACATACGTATGACAAAAACATTCCCTTTTGTCGTTTAGTAAAACTCTTCATATAAAAAGAATCATTTTGGATAAATGTAAAACTATAAGGGGTTTATACACCATATAAAAGTAGGTTGTGTATAAAACAAAATATGCCTCAATGAAAGGAGATTGAGACGAAGTCCCATACAGAGACAGTATCCTTGGATTAAGAATAAATCAATTACATAATGATGTGTGACAAACTAATACACCAAATATAAGTGGATATTAAGTGTAAACCAATCAGAGGAAATTCACACATATTCATATTATGACATATTCAAGAAGTACAAGTTTATCCCAAATAATCAAAAGTGGGTTAAGAAGTTCCCTTGCAAAAATTCGACAGCCTCACGGTGTCACTTCAAAATTCAGAATAATAGTTGATGAGAGATAAAAAGGGTATATCATCACTTGGACATAAAATTTACATTAATAAGGATATAGAAGAACATATCCCAGCATAATATTATGTGAATTAAAATACATAACAAATGAAGCCTTTTAAAAATAGGAGGGTGAAAGGTTCCCTTACCGACTTGGGTAACTTTCGAAGCGTACACACCATTTAAGAAGGGACAAACAATTAATATGTATATAACCATAAATGAAATTATATTACACAAGGAGTATAATAATGGGATGTACATACACCACTCAAAGGAAATGGTGGCAAATGTAGCACAAATCTCACGGGACTAAAAGTGAGATGAAAAATACCTTACGAAAACTTGGCAGCCTAACGGCGCCACTTAAAACATCCAAAAATGGATTTATGAGATCAAATAGGGTCTCTAATAATATTAAAATAAAATGTACAAAAAGATTAATATAAAATAACATCCCCCATCATAACCAAGATGATCTTAAAAGAAGTTACATAAAGAAGAGTACTTAAAAAGAATGAGAGAGGATAGATCTCTTACGAAAATTCGGCAGCCTAACGGCGCTACTCAAAACATCCAAAATGGATTGATGAGAGAGAATAGGGTCTCTCATAATATGAACATAAAAAGTACAGTTGGATTAATATAAAAGAAAATCCCAATAATAATAAGTATGATCTTAAAAAGAATGACATAAAAGAGTGTACATAAAAATAAATTGAGGAGAAGGATCCCTTACCTCGTGTCCGACATGACTCGATCGTTCTTTAATCTGCTGAATAATAAAATTTGGCCAATTTATAATTTATTAAGGACCAACATTAAAGATTATTATTCAGTTAATATCAAATATTATAATTTTATAATAATTGGTTAATAAAGTGATTTCATATCAGACGTTTTTGTCGATGTTCGGTACATGAGTAAAAATCGAACTTGTTGGAAAAGAATTTTCCATGTAGTTATAGGTACATCATATCCAGAATAGTATTGATGTTTTAAATATCATATATATCTAGTATATATTCATTTTATACTATTCCATAGAATTTGGAGATAGAAAATTAAAAGCACCCTTCATGGAGACGGTAGGTCGTACGTAGCATGAACGCTAATTTCATTTTTTGTCATATTAATGGAATTAAAACAAAATGAGAGATATATATATTATACTTCCAGAATGATATCCATCATTTATATTTAATATATTACCTATATATCCATTATATATATATACTTATAATAGTACATAACATTTGGAGATAAGAAATGAAATATACCTTTCATGGCGACGGTAAGACGTACGTACGCATGAACGCTACATTGATTTCTTTTTTTTGTATTCAATGGAATTAAATAATAATTATATAAAGGTATATTATAATTATAGTAGTATATCATATGTAATACCATTAATTCCATCATGTATATGTTCCACATATGGCATTAATGAATCCAATCACTTTGAGGTGGCGGTAGTCCGCACTTCCTAAAATGAAGATATCACGATTACCCATAATAGAAACCATAAATGTATGCCATAAATGAAAAATAAAAAATCTTAAGTAAAACATAAACATATGATATATAATATATAAATATATTTATATCTTAATGGCCACCTTTGAAGGTGTTAAAATAATATTGAACAATCATCGTTTCGCGAGGCAGTAATTCGCCATCCACAGAAACAGTATATTCTTTATCCATTAGATAGAGGTGTGTGAAAATGTAGCTCGAATCCTTCATATAACAACATACTAGTATATTTATGATACTCGTGTTGTTACCAAAAATGTAATAAAAATATTTTAGGGGTTTGGAGAAGAAAAATAAAACAAAAGAACACAAGGGAAGACATTACCTTTAAATCGGGTAACTCTCTTTGATTAGAGCTCAATGGCTTCTTTTGAAAGGATTCTGCCCAAAGTGAGGCTTCAATGATGAAAAGAGGGATGTGAAGAGATGAAATAAGTAGTTTTTGACCGAGCCAAAGGCTTGAGAGGTGTGTTTAAGGTGGTATAGGTTGGGGCCTTTTATAAGAGGAGAAGAGGGGCACTCTTGGAAGGTTATAAAATATTATTTTATTATAAAATGATTATCAGATTTAAAAGGTCACAAAAGGATATATTTTGAGGATAAGGTGATAAGGCTTCTAAGGCCACCCATAAAATAGGTTGTTTAAAAGTGTAAGACTTAGATTTCACCCTATCTTCTCATTTTATTTAAATCGTTCATTTATGAGGTAATCACTACATCATCATGGTGTCATAAATAAATTAATTTATTTAATGTCCAAAATTATATAAAAACTATCACGATATAGTAAATCTTTTTATATTTTTAATGAATATTTATAATCAATGATATGACTTAAATAACCCCATGCAAAAATTGTTTTAGTAAAACAACACATGTTTGTGACATTTTATTTTTAACTTTAAATAAAAAAGTATTTCTGTCATTTTCCAACCAATGTGTCTCCATGGGGTCCCTAAGTTGACCCATGGATTATCCTGGTAGGACATGACTCATCCAATTAGGGTAGGAAATTGTCTAGGTCATTTCATATTATTAAAACACTATTTTTACCTTAAACTACACTAATTACCTCTAATCGCGATTAAAACATAAAAGTTACTATTCACCAAAAAATATTTTATTCCCATTGAACAACATTTTACTTCTTTATGACAACCATTTATGTTGGATTTTTTAAATTCAAAACACATAGGTGGTAAAATTTCATTTAAACGAAAAATCGGTTTTTTAAGTACCATTTAGTGGTTTCACTATTCATCATAAATTGAAGTTTTCCAGAAAAATACCAAAAATACATCCTAAGCTATATTTGATATTCCAAATTCAAAAATGATGTCTATTTTACAAAATTAAAAACATATAAGTTACAGTAATTAATTTAATAATTAATTCTCGCGGTCAGAGCAAATATCGTGTTTTTATGAAACAATAAGTATCAAAAGATTGACACTTGATTAAGTCCAATTTCAAGATGAAATTAATTACAATGACCACTATTGGATTAAATGGTAAAAATATATTCTAATTTCAAATTAAAACAAATTCAAATGATAATCTAATAATATAAATAAATGATATTAAAAAGTGGTTTTGAATTAAAATACAACATTTTTCACTATTCATTAAAAAATGAACTTTATCGGAAAAATACCAAAAATTTACACAAAATAAATTTTGATGTCCCGATTCTATAGAAGAAATTTATTTTTTCAAATATAACACATAAAATTGTCAAAAAGTGGATTTAAAATAGGTTCTCCATCAAAATGCGGTTAATCGACCTTTTAAAGAATATTAGAATGTTTACGCTTAAAATTGGATTCATTCGAATTTTTAATCCTCTAACATTTATTGTAAAAAGTAAAAATATTTGACAAACATATATAATCGTTTTGTAGTTAGTTCTGTTCATTCCCTCCATTACAACGGCTAGGCGTTAACTACCATTTAAAATAATATTATTTTATTATTAGAGTGCAACATAAGATTCCCAAGAAACTTGTTGTTGTGTATTGGGTACGCCATCGAGCATAGCGTCCCCTCTAAAGTTATATTAATATTTTATTCACAAATATGGATAAATGTGAAAATGTCATACTCTTTATTTACCTGGGGTGTTACATCCTTCCCCCCTTTTGGGAATTGCATCCTCTCAATTTTAAAATTGGGCTTCAAAACTTCATTGAAAATCCCACATCAGAACAAGAGTCAGTAAAAGAATCACTTTAAAATAAATAAAGAGAAGTAAAAAGGTCACCCTAGTTAACAAATACTAGGATTCCATGTAGGAAAACATTGATATGGAAGAAAAAACAATGGGTCATGTTCTAAGGGAGAGTGATAGTAAACATGTCTAGGAGAAGGTTAACCATAATAAAATCACAAACTTGTGATGCGTTAAATGGTATTCGATTCCCCAGTAGGAAAAGTTAACAGAAAAAAATTTTTGTTTTAAGTTACCCTTCATTGAGGAATTTATTTTTGAGCTTAACGAAATCATAATGAAACATACATACTTGTCACATAGACTTTCAAATTTTACTAGATTCCTTAATCAAACTCATATTTTTTCCAAAATACGAGTATTTAGAAACAATTGTTCGCATTAAGAGTACTATAATAAACATCTTGAGAATCACCTAATACACAAAAGAGAACTATATATTTCCCATGTCTTTAGACAAAATCTAAAAAAAAATTGTTAGTATGAGATCAGATAATCCACAAAAGTACAATCCATTATAAAAAGAAAATCTCTTCTTAATCTCCAATATTTGTCCAAAAAAACCCAAAGTTCAACAAATTCCATTAGATAAACAATTATCCATAAAATTCTTCAAATTAAACCAAACTAATATTGAAACCCAAAAATTTGAAGGATTTAATCACATAGTCTTCCAGGGTACAAATTAAATTTTATCTCCAAATAACATCAGTTGCTCTTAAATTCTCATATTGAAATGTAATTAACCTAATCACATCTCCTTGATTATAGGTTAATCATTTCCATAGATAACCCAAAATATACTTATTGTTGATTCCTAAAATCATCTAACTAAAAATAATTAGTCAAACTAACCAGGGACTTCACGTATTCCAGTGGTAGGCGATAAATACCAGTCTCACTTTGGTTGTGGGTTCGATTCCTGCAGCTTTGTCCGATGCGATGGGTTGTCACATGGTCTGCGTGTTGTCCTTTTTCCAAAACTATATAATACTTAAAACATTCCCCAAAACGAGATAAAATATTCAAAAATAATCATAAAAAATTTTGACATCAAGTTTATCTCATGCATTTCATTTTCCATCATAATATATAATAACCCATAATTACCAAAAAATTAAGGATCATATAAACCCTAATGGTTACCTTTATAATTACTACCTGAACTTTAAAATCGATTGGTTATCTCGTACATCATTCATTTCAGAACATACCAAGGTACAAGTGGTTTATGATGACTCCTTTATAGTTGGTTTAGAACAAGCACGAGTTTCCTCATTGAATCCCCCATTTCATCCAGTCTCTTAATCCAATAACCACCATAGTTTCCTTAAAACCTATTGTCACTTTGGTGCCTGCTAGATCTATCCATTCACTAAAAACAGAAATGTCAGTGTGATTATATCAACAAAACCATCATGTACTAAAGATGAAGATAAACACTAAGATATACTTACTCGTTCACTTTATCTAAAACTAGGACTCTTTCTGAAATACTAACTATTATGATAATGTCACTTATGCCTAGAGAATACCCTAACCTCTAAAGTTATCTAAACCGACCTCTGATACCAACTATAAGGCCCCGACCATAAACCTTACTTTATATTGAATTAAATGAATAATTCACATTGAGGATCTTTTCAGGTTTAGAGTTTTAGATAATTAGATCATAAATCAAGAATTACATTCCGCATTTAAACAAATTGGTTACCTAAAAGATAGTATTTGTTATTTTCCATCAACAGAAACATATTTAAAATAAAACATGGATTCTTTGTTGAAACTTCCTTAACACTATCATCATATCATGCACCTTTCCCTTGACCTGTGAAAAACATTTCAAAAACATGGGATGAGCATAAAAATCTCAATAAGGGATATAAAAGTATGAAAATATAACATTAGTCCATGAATAAAATCATACATTACTCAAAAAACATAACCATTTTAACATACCTCATAAAATCATGAAGAAATCATAGAAATCATAAGGCATAAAGATAACTTGAGGCATTCATGACATTCTTACGTAGGAAGTAACCCTCTTGGTTATGTTTGGAATACCCATCACAGTATATTCCCTAAATCTCTTCGGAGAAACCTTAACGTTTAACCCCTTCGCATTACCCAATTCATTGGAGAGATATATCAGGCTCTCCCGCCCTTAGTTTATCACGGAACCACCCATCTTCATAATAATTCCCAATAACCATAACATAATCGTATCACATAAAACATGCATAAAGGAAACATAACATTTCCACTTTTCAATCACAAGATATCAATACAAAACATTGATATAAAAACATTATGAAAACAATTTTCAATACCAAAATAAAATAAAAGTAAAAAATGGTATTTATTTTTCATTTAAAAAAAGGTATGGCTTGTATAGGAATCCCGAAACTCAAATAATGGTCACAGCGGCGGAGAAGTCATTGTCGCCGCATATGTACGACAAAAACATTTCCTTTTGTCATTTAGTAAAACTCTTCATATAAAAAGATTACTTTTGGATAAACCTAAAAGTAAAAGGGGTTTATACGCCGTATAAAATTAGGTTGTTTATAAAACAAAATATTCCTCAATTAAAGGAGATTGAGATGAAGTTCCATACAAAGATAGTTTCCTTGGATTAAGGATAAATCAATTACATAATTATGTGTGAAAAATTAATACTCCAAATATAAGTGGATATTATGTGTAAAAAAATCAGATGACATTCACACATATTTATAGAACGACATATTCATGGAGTACAAGTTTATCCAAAAGGATCAAAATTGGGTTAAGAAGTTCCCTTGAAAAAATTTGACAGCCTAACGTTGTCACTTCAAAATTCAGAAAAAGAGTTGATGAGAGATAAAAAGGGTATATCATCACTTGGAAAAAAATTTACAACAATTAGAATATATAAGAACATATCCCAACATTATAGTATGTGAATTAAAATTCATAACAAAAGAAGTCTTTTAAAAAGAGGTGGGTGAAAGGTTCCCTTACCGACTTGGTAACTTTCGAAACGTACTCTCCATTGAAGAAGGGTCATACAATGAATATGTAAATACCCATAAATGAAATTATATTACACAAAGAGTATAATAAAGGGAATTACATACACCACTAAAAGGAAATGGTGGAAAATGTAGAATAAATCTCACGGGACTAAAAGTGAGATGAAAAATACCTTACGAAAACTCTGCAGCCTAACGGCGCCACTTAAAACTTCCAAAAATTGATTGATGAGATCAAATAGGGTCTCTAATAATTTAAAATAAAATTTAAAGCAAGAAGAATATAAAATAACATCCCCCATCATAACAAATAGGAGCTTAAAATATGTGACATAAAGGAGGGTACTTAAAAAGAAAGGGAGAGGTTAGATCTCTTACGAAAATTCGACAGCCTTACAGCGCCACTCAAAACATCCAAAATGGATTGATTAGAGAAAATAGGGTCTCTCATCATATGAACATAAAAATTACAGTAGGAGTAATATAATAGAACATCCCAATCATAAGAAATATGAGCTTAAAAGTAATGACATAAAAGAGTGTACTTAAAAAGAAAGAGAGGAGTAGGATCCCTTACCTCATATCCGACATGACTCAATCGTTCATTAATCTGTTGAATAATAAAATTTGGTCAATTTATAATTTCTTAAGGAACTACATTAAAGATTATTATTCAGTTAATATCACATATTATAATGTTATAATAATATGTTAATAAAGTGAGTTCATATTAGACGTTTTTGTCGATGTTCGGTACATGAGTAAAAATCGAACGTGTTGGAAAAGAATTTTCTATATAGTTATAGGTAAATCATGTCCATTATATTATTGATGTTTTAAATATCATATATATCCAGTATATATTCATTTTATAATATTCCATATCATTTGGAGATAAAAAATTAAATGCACCGTTCATGGAGACGATAGGTCGTACGTACGCATGAACGCTACTATCATTTTTAGTCATATTAATGGAATTAAAACAAAATGAGAGATATATATATTATAATTCCAGAATTATATCCATAATTTAGATTTAATATATTACATATATATCCATTATATATATGTACTTATAATAGTACATAACATTTGGATATAAGAAATGAAATGCACCGTTCATGGAGACGGTAAGCCGTATGTACGCATGAACGCTACTTTCATTTCTTTTCTTTTTTTGTATTCAATAGAATTAAATAATAATGATATAAAGTTATATTATAATTCCAGTAGTATATCATATGTAAGACCATTAATTAAATCCTTTATATGTCCCACATATGGCATTAACGAATCAAATCACTTTGAGGGGGCGGTAGTCCGCACTTCCAAAAATGAAGATATCGCGTTTACCCATAATGGAAACCATAAATTTATGCCATAAATGAAAAATAAAGAAGCTTAAGGAAAACATAAGAATATGATATATCATATATAAGTATAGTTACATCTTAATGGCAACCTTTGAAGGTGTTAAAATAATATTGAACAATCATCATTTCGTGAGGCAGTAATTCTCCATCCACAGAAACAATATGTTTTTTAACCATTAGACGGAGGTGTGTGAAAGTGTAGCTCGAATCCTTCTTATAACAACAAACTAGTGTATTTAAGATACTATTTTTGTTACAAAAAATGTAATAAAAAGATTTTAGGGTTTTGTAGAAGAAACATAAAACAAAAGAACACAAGGGAACACATACCTTAAAATCGGGTAACTCTCTTTGATTTGAGCTCAAAGGCTTCCTTGGAAAGGATTCTGCCCAATGTGAGGCTTCAATGATGAACAGAGGGATGTGGATAGATGAGATGGCCAGAGTTTGGCCGAGCAAAAGGCTTGAGAGTTGTGTGTAAGGTGGTAGAGGTGGGGGCCTTTTATAAGAGGAGAGGAGGGGCACTCTTGGAATGTTATAAAATATTACTTTATTATAAAATGATTTTCGGATATAAAAGGTCCCAAAAGGATATATTTAGAGGATAAGGTTATAATGTTTTGAAATCCACCCATAAAATAGGTTTTTGAAAAGTGTATGACATAGATTTCACCCTATCATCTCATTTTATTTAAATCATTCATTTATGAGGTAATCACTGCATCATCACGATGTCATAAATAAATTAATTTATTTAATTTCTAAAAATTATAAAAAAACTATCAAGCTATAAGAAATCTTTTTAGCTTTCTAATTAATATTTATTGTCAAAGATATGACATATATAACCCCATGTAAAAATTTTTTTAGTAAAACAACACATGTTTGTGACATTTTAATTTTAACTTTAAATAAAAAGGTATTTATGTCATTTTCCAACCAAAGTGGCTCCATGGGGTCCCCATGTTGACCCATGGATTGTCTTGGTCGGCCATGACTCATATAATGAGGGTAGGACATGTGCTTAGGTCATTTAATATTATTTAAAAACTATTTTTACCTTAAACTACACTAATTACCTCTAACCGCGATTAAAACATAAAAGTTACTATTCACCAAAAAAATATTTTAATCCCATTGAAAAAAATTTTACTTCTTAATGACAACCATTTCTGTCTAATTTTTTAAATTCAAAACACATAGGTGGTAAAATTTCATTTAAACAAAAAATCAGTTTTTTAAGTACCACTTAGTGGTTTCACTATTCATCAAAAATTGATGTTTTCTAGAAAAATACCAAAAATTCTTGCTAAGGTATATTTGATATTCCGAATTAAAAAATGATTTATATTTTAAAAAATTAAAAACATATAAGTTACATTAATTAATTTAATAATTAATTCCTGTTGTCAGAGCAAATAGCGTGTTTTTATGAAACACTAATTATCAAAAGATTGACACTAGTTTAAGTCCAATTTCAAGATTAAATTAATTCCAATGACCAATATTGGAATAAATGGTAAAAATATATTCTAATTTCACTTTAAAACTAATTCAAAAGATAATCTAATAATATAAATAAATTATATTAAAAAGATGTTTTGAATTATAATATAAATTTTTTCACAATTCATTAAAAAATGAACTTTATAGGAAATATAGCAAAAATTTCCACAAAGTAAATTTTGATGTCCTGATTATAAAGAAGAATTTTATTTTGTCAAATATAACACATAAAATTTTAAAAAATTGGATTTAAAATAGGTTTGCAATCAAAATGCGCTTAATCGACCTTTTAAAGAATATTAGAATGTTTACGCTTAAAATTGGATTCATTCGAATTTTTTATCCTCTAACATTTATTGTAAAAAGTAAAAATATTTGACAAACATATATAATCATTTTGTAGTTAGTTCGGTTCATTCCCTCCATTACAACGACTAGGCGTAAACTACCATTTAAAATAATATTATTTTATTATTAGAGTGCAACGTAAGATTCCCAAAAACTCATTGTTGCGTATTGGGTACGCTATCGAGCATAGCGTCCCCTTTAAAGTTATATTGATATTTTATTCAAAAATATGGAAAAATGTGAAAATTTCATACTCTTTATTTACCTGGGGTGGTACAACTATCTCCAATTTTTTTTTGGATTGGGATGCTCCACTTGTAACCTCTTTTATAAGGATACGAATTCCCTCCAGTTTACCCTATTGTTTCAGGTATAATATTCCCTCTTTTTTAGGGATTATGATACCCTCCCGTGTACCCTTATTTATCAATCATGGGATTCCATCCCATGTAACGTCTTGTTTTGGGAATCATATTTTCCCATATTTTAATCATGAGAACCCCTTCTAGGATCCCAATTAAGATCATAATACATTTATGATTACCAACAGAATTTGACTATGAAATAGTATCCACCAATCACATAATAAAATCATACATAAATGTGCCACATGATAAAAATACATTCATCATAATATAACATGTGTAAATAAATTGGGTTCATAAAAACAAAATCATAACCCATGAATTTAAAATGGTATGATTAAAATTCCAAAACATCATATCCTTGTTAAAATAGATTGGTTTCATCATAATTTCATTAAATAATAACCTATGAAAGAAGTAGGGTTTAAAAGTATATAACTCGTCGAAGAATAAAATGTGTCATATGAATCATTATATAAAAAAATTAACCATTAAAGAAATATAATGAATGAAATATTTCAATAATTTCTTATAAGATAAATAGTAAAATAAATAAATGTCATCATAGAAAAAAAATTTATTTATAAATATCTTATAAAAATGTTTCATGAGTAAAAATATCATTTTATCTTCTAAAGTGGATCTCAAAACATAAAACCATTTGAGATATGTTTTCACAAAAATTAATTTTTTTGGATGGAAATTAATATGAGATAGAATAAATTAAATAGAGGGTGAATGTTATATTAGAAAATTTTCTATTAAAACCATATAAGAAGGTTATTAAGATAAACTAAAACTACTCACATAGCCTCTAATAAACGGAATCATATGAACATACTGACTTTAACTCCGATGATATTATTATGGTACCATTGGTTATGAAACAATTGTATTCGAATTTAATACAAACATTAGAGTAATGGAAATTGTAAATTATTCTATAATATATCATTTAAAATTAATAGTTAATGTATAATTTATAATAAAAACAAATGCTAAATATTAAAATAGAATGATGAAATAAAAGATTTCTTTTTCTATTACAATACGTAGTGGAATAGTCAATAATATTACAAATGTTTTATCCAAAAGATTATAATATCCTTTCACATAAGATAATATGTCTATCTTATTAACACTGGTAAGCCCTCGTTATGATGAATGAAATGTCCACCTTGATATCCCCAAAATGAATATTTTTTACATGTACTGAACCGCTCTATCAATCAGACACATGAAATCTTTTGATACTATTATAGGATGCATTATCTACCATTCCCCGACAGGCCTCGATCGTTATTACCTAATCGAACACAGAATAAAAAATCACTTATAAAATTACAAAAACAATGAATAATCGATTCACATTTTGTAATTTCGTGGCATTCACATGATGCAGAGGGAAGTCACATAGTATCTCTCTAGAACATGGATGTTTCTAATGTTATGGACTCTATTTAAAATGACCTCTTATTTATATTCCTCAGGATCCAATGGTTATAATTTTTCCAACGTTCATATTTCTCTAGAAAACATAGAGGGATGTTGACACTTAGCATTGAAACAATCATATGGAAACATAAAACATGACCTCGTTTTGTTTTTTTAATTAATAACTCTATGACATCATCTTTGTTAGAACAATATGTCAATTGAAATGATGACATCACTTTGATTGATATTAAACATGTGTTTTGATTAAACTCGAAAATCATGAATGTGATTAAATTATAACATGAGTATGAATAATATTACACAGTTCAAAAAAGCTGATTTGATTCAATGTTATTACAAGACACAACATGAGTATGATGAACATAGTTTGTAGGTTAAACAAATTAAGTACAATGGGAAATGGCCCGCCAGTATGATATATAGTGTGGGTACGATGGCCATAGTCCATATGATTGATAGAGTTATAATGAGATACAAAGTCGGTGTGATAGACAAAGTCATTATGGATATATAATGAGATTTGTGATTTCCAAAACAAAAGGCATAAAATCAAATGACTACTATTGACTTAACAATATCCCCCTTTTTGTAAAGAACAAAAAACAATGTAAAATTAGAAAGAAATACTTTTCAACCACTGAGTTATGAATATACTTATGCATAAATAAATGAATACAACAAACTCCCCCTTAGGTATATACATTCCAAAGAATTTTATTTATGTGTATTTTCATATATTTTGATTACTCTTTTCTATAATGTATTAATTTTGAGTAAAACATTAATGATTCTCCCCTTTTTAGTACTTTATACCCTTTTATAAAAAATTATACCCCTTTTTGATTTACAAAAAATGGGTAGACTTCAGTTTCCTGAAATGGTTACAGAAAAATAAAAATGGAAAACAATGGAAATGCATATATAAATATCATTGAATTGTCAAATGTTCAATGAGTATAAAATTACTCTCAAGAAATAATGCTACAGGAAAACATTCAGTTATTTTCTCTATATTTTTAATTCTTGATAAAATCATGTAGAATGAACTTCTACATCTTCATATATTTCTTGTATTCCATGATAGAAATCCTGACTTTTGAGAAGCTCTTCTTAGTCTGCAAAAATTGATCATGTTTTTTATGGTGTCTACATGAATTTTGATCACTTATTTATGATTTTAAATTTAGTCTTGAATATTCTTATCTTCTTCTCCCGTCAATGTGTTTTGTTTCTTTCTCAAAACTATTTCAAATATGAAAGATGAAATGATCAAAACTTCTAAAAGGAAATCACTGAACCTTTCTTTCAACTCTTTCACGGAAAGGGAATCAACACCAGGAATTTTTGAAATCCGATTAATCCTTTAAATTTTTGTTTTCATGCTTATTGAATTCAATAGTAAGATCATTTGAAAGTATCATTATGTCTTAAATTGATTCCTCATGTTCATTCACTGGTCATTCTGTCTTGTATGAGAACTATGTCATTTTCTTATAAGCTTTCTTATGATTAATAGAGCTCTCACTCAGAAACTAGTAGATCAGCCTTTACTTTCATGACATTATTTCTGATGTCTATTACTGAACTGAGTTTCTTTCTTTGTTTTTTTTTGCAATTAAATATATTTTTCATTCAATTATGGGAAAATAAGTAATATTCTTTTCAGAAAATCTCAAATCATGAACATTTTAATCAATATTCATCTAATAAATAGTGTGCTATGAATCTATATCATCATCATATGATTCTAGTTCATTTGACTAGTTTGAGTAGTCATGGGGTTTTTTCCTTTTCATTTTTATATTTCCTTTTTAAAATAATCTTCTTCTTTTTGAACTCTTTATTCTTAATATTTTTAACTAATGACAATGGTTCTATTGGATGAGAACATTGAGACATTAGCATGACTATAGAAGGAAGTCTTTCTGATTGAGTTTCAATAGAATGTTCTAATGCTTGATCGAGGTGAAAATTATATTGTTGAACAAATTCAAATTTATTTTCATGACAAGAATCTTCTCTACATTTCTTATAAATCTAATGGTATTCAATAAAAAATTCATCTTCCTCTTCATTGCCTTCCTATTGTGAAGAATATTGAATAACATCTTATACTATTTCCTTCCATTTTTCTTTCTCTGGAAGAATCTTTATGATCGGTACATGTTGAATTTCATCTGTCAGTTGAGTATTAGCTAACTCAACGCCTTTTAAAATCTTTAAAATATCAAAATCTAGAGCATTGATTTTAAAATTCTTCTTCTTCTTCTTCTTCTTATTCTTCACATTATTTTAGAAAATCATTAATTCGAATCTTATCATCTAGAGATTCAACTATACCAACAATCTTTCCATTTAGGATTCTCTCTAATGTTATCTTTTCCAACTTCTTCCATGATAAATTTTTCAGAGTTGTTTCTTTTTCTAGTCATGTTCCTAAAACATCCATCATATATGTAGCATGTTTTTTTAATCTTTCCATTTTGTTTTTTTAAACAAAAACAATTTACCTTTTGGAAACCACACTTGTTTAGAAATATAAATATTATCATTAAATATTTTCAGAAACCACATTTCCCTGATAAGTGATGTTTGTGGAAAAAAATTATTTATTTTTATTAAGAGAACAATATATTTCCCAACATCCACCATATTGATATTTATTGATGAATATATCACTATGTGGAATAAAAAAAGTATTACTAAAAACATTTTTTGAAGGCGTATAACCAGTTATAGAACTATTCCTTGGAGGATGAATTTGGGAATACATTTTATCCAACTCATTCCTTCAAATAGTTAAATAAGACAAATTATATTCAAATAAAATATTTTTGATTTTAGTCTAATGAAAATAATCTTATCATCATTAGTATTATTTTTTGAATTTAGTAATTCTTTTAAATAAATTTCTCAGAAATATTATTATCAAAATACATAAAATTTTTTCTTTAATAAAATTCACATTTCATTGATTTTTAGAAAAAAAATTACATCTAGATAGTATTAGAATCCATGTATTTATAATGATATGATACTTATATTTTAAAAATATTAATCATAGTATTTGGATTGATATGTTTTCTTAAAAATTTACAATTTTCATTTTGTAAATGTTTACGGAATCATTAATCATCATCATGAGACGGTAAAAAACAATCATTCTCTGCTGAGGATGTATCTACATAAGAAGAATAATATTTAATAGGATAATTGTTACTCAAATAAATATTGATAAGATATTTGAGAACATTTCACCTTAGCTATTAAGAAATGATAATGTGTTCTGGAAAGGGTACGAACATTCTGGTGATTAATGATATCACTATCAGAAGAGTCTTTTGAATAATCACAACCACGGACATGCCAAGAGTTCTATACTATTAATACATTCATTCCCTTCATATTCTAGTATTTCGTATTTTTAATTTATGATTCTCTTTAATTTCTATTATTTTTTTTTAGCATTGGTCCATCAGGCCAACTGTGTCCTTCTCTTTTATATTCATAGAATGCAACGTTATAATCATTCTAGACCTTATAAGCATTGAATTCATTTTTTATTTGTATTATAATTCTATATTTCAACAAATTTTATTCATTAATCTTGCATGATTTTCATGATCATTCTATGACATCTCAGTTTCACTAGAATCTGATAAAACTTCAAACTTCCTCTTTATTGACATATTTTCCACAAGTGAATGAGACATGGTTTGATTTGTTGTAATAGTCAGTGGTACTCCACCATTATTATTTTCACTTTATCTTTATATCTCTTATTTAATCCTTCATATTGAAATAAAGTTCAAAAGGGATCATCAAGATTAATATTAGTGAACTTTCAAGATTTATCACCTGTGTTGCTCTTGGATTCCCATTCATGTAGTATAACATCTACTATCTTCTCAACTAAGAATTAATATTGAAATTTTTTCACTCCTACATCATGAATGATTTTAAAAATTTTACCTTACCTATAGGTTCACAATATGGAAATTAAATGTCTTGATTGTTATATCTTAGAATAGTTCTTCTTGTTTCAACAACATTTGAAGTACCAAAATGTGTAATCTCTAATTTCATTCATATAATATTTATAACTTCACTTGAATAGATTTCACAGTAAATTTTTATGGTAATAGGGTACATGAATTATTGTGTACCATATAGTTTATCTGATATTCAATTTTTCTTGATCATTAACTGTTTTAACTTCATTCTCAGGGATCTATATTCACTAATGAGCTTAAAAACGTTATCTACACCAGTGTTAATGATAAAAGTCTTCATTCAATCAATCCAATATTAAAAATCCCTGCCATAAAAAATAAGTGGTCTTGTCGGATTCTGATATTCAATTGAACTCAAATTCATTATTCCCTCCATCATATTGTAACAATATCTGTTTTCCACAAATACAAGTTACATTATATAAAACACAATATAATTAAAATATATACAAAGGAGTGGAAATCTTTATTTGATGTAAAAAATTTGATCAATATTTATAATACATGGAACAAATACAAGAGGGTTGAAATTTATATTATAAAAATTTATATTCAAACCCTCAAGGAAGGTACTTAACATAAACTTACTCAATTCAAAAAGACTATTATAAAATGAATCAAATAAGTAGATTAAATCTCGGTCCAATGATATTTTTATGAAACCAAATGTTTTGAAACAATTGTATTCGAATTGAAAACAAATATCACACTAATACAAAGTGTAAATTATTCTACCATATAGCATATTGAATCAATTATAAATGTATATGTTGAAATTAAAACTATTAAAAATGAATAGAAATAGAATGAAAAAATTAAATGATTCTCTTTATATTAAACTATGCTCTGGAAAAGTAAGAGATATTACAAATCTTGTATCCCTAAGAGTTGGGTATCCATTCACCAAGTATAATTAGTTTGTCTTACCAACACTATAAGCCCTTGATATAATGATCGGCACATGTGTCTTGTTATCCACATAGGCCCTTGATTTTATAAGTAATCGAAACCTTTGTCTTTCAAAAACATTAGAGTCCTTGACATGATGATGGGTCACACCTTCTGCCTATCCCCGACAGCCCGTGATTGTTATCACCTAATCAAACACACAAAGAAAAAAAAATCACAAAATTAAATATAATAACTAAGAATTCCCCATTCACATTTTTTAAATATCAGGGCATTCACACATAGCAGATTGAAGTCACAAAGTCACTCTATTGAACATAGAAGTTGCTAATGTTATTGTCTATACTTTAAATGACCTCCTGTTTTTAGGCCTTAGGATCCAATGGTTACAATTTCTCCAACGGTAATATTTCTCCAGAAATCACGGAGGGACTTTGACAACATGTCTTTCAACAGTTATATTGAAATAGAAATATCAACATCGTCTTGATTAATTTATATATAACTCTATGACATGATTATGGATAGAACATTTGGAAAATTAAAATAATTTAATGAGTACAGTTGATATAGAACAAGTGTTTTGATAAAACAAGAAAAGAATGCATGTGAAATAAGTATAACATGAGTACGAGTAATTTTAGTTATTGCAAAAAACTAATTTTATGAAATGTGAGTATGATGCACAATGTACCTATGATGAACACAGTTAGTATGATACAATATTATGTACTATATCCAATGGTTAGTTAGTACAATAAATAGACTAGGTATGAAGGCCAAAGATATTTTGATAGACACAGTTAGTACGATAGATAGATTTTGTATGATAGACAATGTCAATATGATAGTATAAAGAGATTTTTGATTTCCATAACAAAAGAAATAAAATTCAAAAGAATACATTTTGAGTTAAAAATATAAACTATTAAATATAATTTATTGATTTATTTTGAAAGAAATAATTGTATTCAAAACATAATAAATTTGTTTGAACTAATTATGAAAACCATTATCTTTTAAAATAATTTAAAAATATATAAAATAATGCTTGAAATCATTTTCAAAAACCATTTCTTTAATAACTTCTAAAATAATCTTTAACACGTTTTAAATAAAAATTTCTATGAAAATATAGTGAAATATTATATAGTTATATTAGATATCATTGAAATCATATTCTTTTAAAATAACAATTTAAAAACGGATAATAAAGGATAAAAAATAAATTAAAATAGTTTTTAATCAAAATAAATTTATGATAACCATTTTCCTTTAAATATGCATTAAAATAAAACAATTTACAGAATATTAAGAAACACTTTTCATTATAATAAATTTATAATCATGTAAATTATGATTTACAAGAATGAAAATCATGATTGCATGTAAATCATTACATATCGAAAATTCATTTTCATAATAAAAAGTTTATTAAAGTTTACTGAATTGAAAACAACAACAAGATTAATTTTTAAAAATATTTTAATATAGGGAAAATATGTGTAAATGTTTATTTTAAAATTTATATGAGAAAATTAGAATATTTTTGGATTATCTTTTCGAAAACATGGTCTTAAATTAATAATGATTTCGAACTGCAGGTTGAGGTAAATTCATTCATAAAAACACATTCAATATCATATTATGTAGAAAGGAGTTGAATAATTGTAAATGTACATGAATAGAATATGAACTAAAATAAGTTGAGATTACTCATGAGTATTCTTGATAGTGTTATTGTAATATTTAAACAATGTTATTATAATCATAAACAATCTTGATAAACTGTGAGATTATAGCTATAAATTGTTACCAATTTGGTAAAATTGAATCCAAACATTATTTGAAAAAATAAAATAAAATAAATATAAAAATATATTTAAAATAATAATATTCAATTTATAACATGTAAAATGAATCATATAAATCTCATTGAATAATATAGGTGTAGAACATGGAATGTGTCTCAATTAATCCAAATTGATACCTAATTTCATTGGGAATAATGTATCGTTTGAACATAATCTTAATAAATGAAATGTCAAAAAATTCATGGGTAACTAAAAATAAATTAGTGCATAATAATCATAAATTAGATTCATCGATATTACACATACCACTTAAAGGAAATGATGGGTACCAAATGCATGAATCTCTGGAAAATAAAAAATGAGATTAAATTTCGTTACATTGTGTCTCATTGTGCTTGTACAAAACCCATGTATAAGAAAAATAATTTTATTATACATATTTGAATGAACTATATTATTTTATGTAATGGACTATATTGTTTAATTATGACATTATTTTACACTATTATTAAAAATTCAAATTTAATGTTTTTCTTCGGGTAATATGCAGTTCATTTTTTATATGTGTCTTAATTTGTTATATTTTTTTTCTTTATACATTAATTTTGTTTTGAAAATTCTTAAAAATGATATTAATGTAATTTATATTCAATATATATGTACTTATAATAATCTCTATAATATAGAAATATGAAATGAAATAAACTATTCATGGAGATTGTAGGTTGTATGTACGCTCGAAAATTGTTTGCATTTTTCTTTGTAATATTGAAAGAATGAATGTAATTGAAAAATAGGTATAAATATATATATCATAAAATCAAATTAGAATTAATATTTCCTATATTTCGTATATTTTCATTAAAACCATCCTTAAAACAATCCTTGTATTGTGTGAATGATTCATCTCGCTTTGATGAGGCTGTAGTCTACACTTTCCCATACAAAGTTATCGCAATTACAAAAAATGCACTACATGAAGGTATGATTTATATAATAGATAAAAAATAATAAATATATAATAAATAAAAAATATATTACATAAAAATATATTTTCCATAATAATTCCCAACCATTAAATGTTGGGAGTGTTTTAATGGACAACATCATTTTGTGAGGCATTAGTTCAATGTACATTAGAACATTAAGTTTGTTACCAATTACATATAATTTTTTGTAACATAAGTTAAAAAAATTTGAAAAATTTATTATATTGGAGTAATTATATGATCCTAGAAGTAAAATTTATTTGGATGATTGAGATACAAAATAATGGAATAGATCTTGGAGAATGATGTAACCTGTTCTTTGAGTAACTCATTTTGGGATGCACAAAAAATTTTACATGGTTATATTTAATCACTAAGGAAGTAATAAAGGGGGAATGGATGGGTTTTTGTAAGTTAATTGGGAATATATTATACAACATTATGTTTTTTTTATATGTTATAAGAAAGGGGATAGTTGGTGTCCTTCTAATGGGAAGGAAAGGGACACACATTATATTTTAAAAATTAAGATTGATATATCCACGTTTTTATCTATAAAAACTAATCCAAAAGAATAAAAAATACATATTTTATTTTTTATGGTATAAATATGTCCATGAAATGGTGTTTTCAAATTTCCTAGGTCAATTTGGATTTTTAGTATAAGGTTTATCGCTTGTTATGCTTAATTTTACATTAATCGTTATAATTTTCTCAATGAATTTTACTAATATTTTTGTATAAATAAGTTAGTTGATAATCATTAAATATAAATACAACATTTATTAATAAAATTATGTATGTTTTTTAAATTTCAATTCATAGATTCAAAAATATTTTTTTAACGCTAATCACTCAGTGATATATAGAAAGCTATTTTTATGTACGAATGTTCAAATTTGTATTAATATTTTATATATTTTTTCACATAAAAGGATTCCAATGGCCAATCATTAGATTATTATATAAACATAAATTATTTATTGGGACATTATATCAAATTTATAATATAAAATAAATATATAACTAAATTAATAAATAGATGTATTTAGTTAAAATTTTATATTTTTTACAATACATCATAGAATAATGTTCCTACCAAAAATTCAAAAAATATACCCTATTATAATTATTAAAAATTTATTTAAATTGTTATATTTGTTATATCAAATTCAATTTATATTTTTTAAAAAATTAATGTAATTATTTTTCAAATAATGATATAAATTAAAGTTCATATTAGAAAATATTAGTCTTATTCGTATAAAGATGTTACCAAAAATTCAACATTTCACTGATAATATGTTTTCTTTATATGAAGACAAAATAAATACCATTAAAAATTTCTTATTAATATTCATATTAACATGTTTAATGGAAATTTTTTAATAATATTTTATAATTAATAATAACAATAAAATGGTGTTTAATTGAAACTCATTTAAGCGACTAACACACTCCTAGTCATTGTTGGCTGTATCATAAACAAATGTTGGTGTATAGTATAATGTAATAAATACATGGGGTATCATAAAAGGAAATATTAAATTGGTTCCATCATATAACCTAATCTATATTCATTATTTCATGGAATTTAGAATATCAATATGAATAAATTTATTCAAAAATATTTCAAAAAAATCATGGGGTGTAACATTATACCACCCAAAACGAATTTCAACATAGAAATTAGTCTAGCTCATTATTGGTTTAATGATTTAAAATTCCATTAATAGAAACCAACATTGTTAAAATTCATTATAAAACATCCTTCTAAAAGGGATTGCTGGATATGTATCGGTTATCAAAAGATACTAGGAAATAACATCCCTCATGTGAGAATATATGTGGGAAGTGAAATAATTAAAATGAAAAAAGAATATAACCATGATTTTAAGATAGAGAGTAAAAAACTGCATGGTTATGGGAATGATAAAAATCACTAATAAATAAATCATTGATGATCTAAGGGGATATTTTATTCATCGAAATCCAAGGTAATATGATAACAATTTTTTCAGGTTCTATTTTCATAATTGTGAAGGATTTTAAGTGAAAATATATTATAACATGAGTTTTGTACTAACATACGATTTGTTGTTCTATAATATACTTCCACTTAATATCCCATTTAACAGAATTATTGTAATCATTTCATTCTTAAAGAATTAGAATGTCATTATAACCATGGAATGTCATCCCAACTATCATTATTGACCATCAACAAATAGTCGTTAGAACATGTCATCCAATATACAGGAATCCTCATGTGGTGAGATAATACTATAGTTTCACAAACATCACCTGATGTTTAAATTGTAAATTCAAAAAATGGTTATCCACATAACGCATTGAAAATATATAAACACAAAACATTAGAAAGACTATAATGAAATTAGCTAATAATTGATCACTAAAATCTAAAAAATTTATCTATTTATGTAACATTTCAAACACGGGAATACCCTCACTATATATTCTTAAGAAATATGATAATAATATTAAATACTATTAATTTTTTGAAAACATGAATTATTATATATTCCAAATATTACAAGATATATTACTTATATTGAAGATGTTTTAGTCTTCATACATGATGACATATACCCCTTTTTCAACAAATCATTACTAGGGTCTATGTTCATTGATACTATCAAATTTAATTTATCCAAAACAATTATATCATTATCCAAGATAAACATGTTTTTTCTATATATTGGAAACATTTTTGGTTTCATTCCCTCAATGAAAAAATAAAATTTCCATTAAATAACATTTTTTATATCCTCATAACCATTCAAAATATCAATAATGAAAATATATACTGAAAATACATATATATTTTATGATTTATATAACAAAATATTTCATTACAAATCATAAATAATTCATTCATCCATCTTTATTATTAATTCATTACTCTTACTTCATAAACTTATTCATGATACGTGATTCATATCTTATGGATATTCAACATCGATATAGTAAAGCTTATTACCTTTAGTTTAAAAAATACTTGAAGAACATCACATACATTTCCCATATAATTTGGATCCCCTTTATCATCAGTAGTATAATAAATAATCGGAGACCTAATTGATTCTATTTAAGATATTTACAATTGATTTTCCTCATGCACTAATTTTCCACATATGAATAATATAATTATATTCTACTTGATTCTAGTTTTTTATACTATTCAAAACAAGAAAGCATAGGGTGATGATCACTTATTATAGAATAAAACAACATAATCATGAAAACAATTACTCATAAAATTTCTAAATAATGAAACCTACATCACTAACATATGACACCATAAGATTATAATCTGTTATTTATAGTTACATCCTATTAAAATCCTACATTATTGTTCATGAGGTCTGTGTTAATTCACAAAGCATGTCACCCATGTGTGTAAAATGAGGTGTGCATCAAGGTCCACTGATATGTACCATGTTATGTCGAGTCTAGAACGATGAACATTTTCATTGGTCTTAACATTAGTTATATCATTTCTTGAGAAACATCCACATATAATATCTAGATGAGGATATATTTATAGGAAACCACTCTCCCAATACATTACTAAAATTTTAGGAAATTTTAATAATATTTTATTTTTCTTTATACATATCCTTAGACATATTCATAGGGTTTGAAATAATGTTTTATCATCATAGATTACAAATGGTAAATAAATTTATCCCAAATAAAAACTATAAATTCCCTATCTTTTCATGTATTAAATTTTTGCACTTTTTAAGAATACATACAACATTACAGAATCAGATTCCCAATGATTGAATAAGATTATTACAATTAGAAACCTGAAAAAAATGCATTGTTACATGAGTGAGAAAAATTTTCTCCCATTTAGTTCTCCAATATTAGAACACTTATTAGAAATATCATACATAAAAAATATTTTTATATACAAGAAAAGGAAAAAAAATTGGGTGATCAATGATGCTTAATAACGGTAAACATCAAATAAATATTAGTAAAAATATGATTATAAGGGTATATGAACATGATCATAAAATTACATGATCTTTCTCTACATACCAAAGATCAAAAATATTATATTTTAATAATTCATGATTCATAAGGTAGAAAATAAAATTATCGATGATGGAATAAGTCACAGAACACATTGTATAGACACAAACATAGAAAACCCTCGTTCAAGGATACCTTCCAAGACCAAAAAATATGTTTGGATTAGGATAAAAACCTATGTAACAACATTTAGATAATATTACCTTCCCTATAAATGAATTTTATTGAGCTTAAGGTTCTATCCAATATAACCTCAGGTTTGTGGATGGGAATCCATTTTTATAACCCTCTATTTTTAAGCTCAGGATTCCCTCTTCATTCAGGCTTGGGATGTCATCTTACAAACCCTCTTGTATCATGTTTGGGATTCCATCATGTGTGACATCTTAGATTGTGATTAAGATTCCTTCTTTTATATCATAGGATACCATATCGTGTACCCACTTCAGCTCATATAACATTTATCCTACTCAATTCATTAATGGTACATATTGGTCCAACCCATCACATAATATAATCATACATACTTCTGACCCAATAAATCATAATCTTTTTCATAACAAGTCCCCTGAAAAAAATAATGGATTTATAAACATTAAATCATATACCTTGAAATGAAATGGGTATCATTAATATTTAATAACTTAATAACATATGGAAAATATGTAGGTTTTATAATAATTTGATTAAATAATAACATGGGAAAAGATGTCATATTCAAAATAATATAACTCATGGATGTGAAATGGGTTTTATAACAATCATTACATCAAATAAAATAAACCATTCAAGAAGGTATATGAATGGAACCATTTAACTCCATTTCAAAAGTGAATGATTAACATCCATGGATGCCATAATAGATAAAAAATAATTTTGAAATATAATTTAAAAATGCTTCCTCAGAAAAATATAATTCATTATACTAATATATATTATTAAAAAACAGATCTTATAAAAAAGTATTTTCATATAAAATAGTTTAAATAATATTAAAAATCATAATGTTATTAGGAAAATCTTTTTATTCAATACTAATTAATGAATCGTATACTATTTTTGAAAACCTTTTTCTTTTAATATTCATTGAATATATAAAAATTATATTTAGAAATCATTTTGGAAATATTTTTCTTTGAAAATGTATCATATATTCATTAATTTATTTTGTAATTTTTATATTCAAATTTCATTGAAGACATATGAAATTATATTTGGAATCATTTAAGTACATCTGTTATAAATTACATTTTTGAATTAATATAATGAAACATTTGAAAATCATTTAAAAAAATTTAAAATCGAAATTCTTTAAAAACATTTTTCATTGAAAACAAAAATAAAACCCATGAGTTTTCATTATATTAAGAATGAAATTTATTTTTTTAATAAAAAAATTTTAAATCATGTAAAAATTAATTCAGGATGATGATGGTCCTGATACTGATTAAACATGTACATGTGGAACTTTCCTTTTTCAATGTAAAATTCATAGAAAGGTGCTTTATCCAGAAAACATGCTGAAGTATAAATTTTTTAAAAATAATTGTGAAAAAAAAATTTAAAAAATGTGAGATGATTAATTTTAAATATCATTATATAACATTATAATATATATGGAATCAATTTTATAATACTTTATGTTAATGGAAGAAATATTTATGACCAAAGAGAGAGGTATGTTCACAATCCCTTAAAAATTAATTCTAGATTATCTTATGTACCAAATTATTTAAAAATGGTAACATTACATAGATATAACATGAATAACCATAAAGTAATTATACTAGTGCAAATTATTTTAAAATGGATCATAAAAATTCATCAAAGTGAGAATATTCCTAAATAATGTTGACAAATGGTGAGAGTGTTGCTATAAATCATTCCCAATTTAGTAACAATGAATCATGAAAAAATGTGAATAATAAAATTACACTAATCATAACATATAATTAGAATAATTTGATGAATTACATAACATTTATAATGTATTATATAAAATATATGAAAAAATATAATTACATAACATGGATTGTGTCTCAAAAAAGAAAAATTTGGAAAAAACAACATCACTGATTTGGAAAATTATGAAGATAAAAACAATGAAAGGATTATAATATTATGTAAATTTAAATACATATAAATTTAATAATAAGTGTAATAAAATACATTGATGGTAAGTTTGAACACCAAACAAAATACATGATTGATGAATAAAACATGAATGTTATGAAAAAAATTCTGATTAATTTTCATTACCTAAGGACATGAATCTATTCATACACATAAATAGATATTTTATAATAAATATAAGAATATTATTAATATTTTAATGTATCATTTTACTATATATAATACATTATAAGGTTTTATTTTAACATTATATTACATGATTATTAAAAATTCCAATTTAATGTTTCCCATCAGGTAATATTATATATTTTTCACATGGGACTTAATTTATTATATCTTGTTGTCCTCATAATTATATAATGAATTTCATAGTGTATATCATGATATAAATATCATGTATATTATGTATTTATTTATTTATAATATTCTATTTAATATAAAAATATGAATAAGAATACACCATTCATTCATACGGTAGGTCGTTCATACACAAGATCATAATCTCTATATTTCATTTCTATTTTTAAATAATAAAATTAAATTAAATATATTTATATATTTAATATCATAAATTTATAAATAATAATTCTTATATGTAATATAATTTCACTAAACCCACCATAATATATTTTATTTAGTGTGTGAACGAATAACTTCTCTTTAAGGAGGAGACAATCCATACACCAACAAACAAATTTATCACAATTATAGAAAATTTAAATCTTGAATTTTAGTTTTATATAAAATAATAAATAATTATAAATAAATTATAACTATCATATATATCATATAAAAATTTATTTCCCATCATAATTCCCATCCATGATTGGTGGTAATGGTAAAATTAACAATATCGTTTCATAAGGTGAGACTACGACATAAAGATGAAATGTATGTTCATTTACTATTAGAGAGAATTGGTTGTATGTTAATGCCTAAAACATAGAAAAACATATAATTATATTTATTAAAATTATGTTATTATATGAGAATTTAATAAATATAATTTAGGTGGAGGAGGAATAACATAATTGGAAGGAGATTAACGATTGATTTTACATCTTATTTGAGTAACTTATTTTTATTTATGCCCAATGGATTCATTAGATTAATTTCATAATAAATTTAATATTGAAGGATGAGGTGAAGGATGTTTTTAAATTAAATTACCATATAATTTCCCACCCTATGATTTTTTAATGGAATGAATATGGTGTAGATGTTTTCTCCTTTTATGGGGAATGTAGTGGCCATACATGGAGTATTTTAAAACATGTTAGGTGTAACAACGTTTGTAATTGACAAAAGCTCATAAAAAGACAACCAAACAGAATAATGAAAGGTTTAGGACCAATATAAATCCATTAAATGGTGTTTGGAGAAGTATATAATACATTAAGGCCATTATCATTATGTTTCATTCCCCTGATAATAATTATTTTACAGGAACCATTGTAATTGATCTCAATAACATTAAATAATAATTTTTGTAAAAATTTAAATTTATACTATTGGTATATAAATTTCATACATATCAAAACATTTTAATTTCACTAATAATAATTTAATTCACAGAAATAAAAAAATTATGTTTAATGCAAATATCTGATTTTTGGTGAGAAATTGGGTTTTCCAAATCAAAATATTCAAAAGTTCATTAATATTATATATTTGAATTCAATATAAAAATTATTCCAATACAACAAAATGGATTCAAATATAAATAACCTATCTATTTTTACCTTAAAAAATAGATATAAAAAGAAAAATATATAAATATATTATTTTAAAAGGTAGTTTACATTAAAATTCTGAATTTTTCACTATTCGTCGAAAAAAAGTGTTTCTTAGAAAAATCCTAAACATTCAACCTAATATTTTTGACAACATGCATAAAAAAATGGAGGTAACATTATCATACTAAATTAATAAATTTTTATAAAATTAATGATATTATTTTTCACAGAAGTACATAAAAAGGATGTTCTTCTAGGAAAATAATATTTTTAAACATATAAAGTCATTAGCAGAACATTTACATTTGACTTTAAATATGTATTATTTATCAAAAATAATAATAAATAACATTTAAAAATTAATTATTACTATTAAAATTGAAATTTTTAATGGCTAGGTTATAATTATCTTTTTTAAATAATAATAAAAATAATTTAACAATTTTTAGAAACATAGTGTTTTAAGAAATTAATTCAAATAACGTTTTGCATGTAGTGAAAGAAAATAACTTGGTATTGAATATTAATTTATTAAAATATTGTAGAACATGAGGAAAGACTATCTTGGTTCATTCATATAATTAAACCTAAATTCATTGTTTCAATTAATAAAAATATCAACAAGATTAAATTAATTCAAAAAAATATATTTCAAAAAAAATCATAGTCTTAAATAAAATACAATCAATGTTTCCCCAAAAGATCATCACATTTAGTACTTGTCATAGAATTACAAAAAATAAATCTTCTCATTCATAACCCAAGGATATGAATCATGATAAATTAATTTTTAAGAATCTCAATATTTTAAATCATAGAGATACATAAGACTAACATGAACATAAATGTATCACAAGACAAGTATAAAATTTGAAAATAATAAAATGAAAAATATCATAATCATGAGTCCTGAAATAATTATTGGTGGTTGAAAAGAAAATAATCACATGTTAATCATATAACCTGATCCCTGAGAGTATAAAATTTTCATTGGACATAGATTTTTGGAAAACACTTAAGAATTGAAAATCATTTCGAAATCTGTGAAGGATTAGTATGAAGACAATCATAAAGGATAATGTAAATTACCGAACATGGTTGTCATGGAATGACCCAATGCGGATCTATCCACAACTCCCCATGCCTTCCTCTAATAAGATAATAACGAGAAATGTGCGCTGCGTAGGCTTTCACACCCAAGTGAGGCCTTATCCTAAGGTACTTATATGGACACACCCACTGATACATCCATTAAACAGTGTAGATATATTTAAATAAAATGAATGAAAAATCATTAATACATCGATACCTAACCCTAATACAACAGTAGTTACCATCTTCCTCTATTTTTCATTTCATAAAATTTATTTTTATAATCCCATGTATAGGATAGATATCACATCCCCAGCCTAACAAAATATGATCATTCAAGTGATTCCTTTGTTATAAAATAGTAATTTTTAATATTCCTAATATACAACCCAAATTTTTATTTTATATATATATTTTTATTTTTTTGATATGAAACAAGATAGGCATAAAATTCCAAAAGATTCACATAAGTCTTAACTGATCAGTCTGCTAAGCATCATAAAATATCTCCATTGACTAAAAACTCATTTCTATTGTCTTATAAATTAAACCTCACTTGTTCAATGTAAATTAATGCATAAAAAATATTAACTTAAGGGAGGATAATCCACATTTAATAATGACATCAATTTAAGGTATATTGTGGAAACTATGGGATAAATGAAGATAAAATGTGTGTTCTGTTCTAGGAAAAATTATATCAACAAATATATCCTCAATAATATTAAAATATTAGTTGTTTAGAAATATTGTAAATAATATTTATTATATTATATTATAGGATTACATTTCATAGGTGTTAGTAATGAAATATTCACAGAAATGAATATTCAATAAATTTTTTAGAATCCTTGATAGAGTTGGGAGTAAAAAAGATAAACTTGAAATTAATCAGGGTATAATATCCATTAATATATCAATAAATATTAGTTACAAAATTAAATAATTAAATATATATTACTAAAGACAAAAATTATTATAAAAATAAACATAAGAGAAAAAAATTATTTCCATCTTTTTCTAACATAATTTTTTCTTTTATTTAAATGGGTTTAATGACTTTCGGTTTTCTAGCATTATTCCACCGATAAATATCTCCTAGATAAATGAAAAAAATAAGTGTATATAAATTGAAACTAATGAAATATGTAACCACACATTGAATGAGAACTTTTTCACACTGTCCTTGAATAGATCATAAGAGAAGTAAGACAGAGAACATGTATATAAATTAAATGAAATTTATGAAAAACTATGATATGGAATATGGCCCTCCATTTTAATGATTTTGATTCTATTATATAACATTATAAATCTTGATATTTGAATTTGGATACATGAATAATTTATTAGAATGACTACACCTACATTTGATAAAACATTTTCCCAACGAGATTTAACATTTTGGATGTTGTTAGGTGGAATGGTGTTGAAATTGAATTGTAATGAATATTGGATCATATATTTATAAATATGAGTAAAATATAGTTCCAATTTACATATGAATAATATTTATAATAAAATAAAAATAATATATAATCACACAATTGAGAATCAAGAAAAAAATGAAAAATGGGTTTCCTTACATTAAGTGATAACCAGGACAATGTCATCCATATTGAAGGACTACAATATTAGTCAATATCGTCAATCACAAAATATTTATTCTATTTCCATCTAGTAAAATTAATCATTCCATCGAGATATCATGTTTTCCTTGAAGGATTTACCACCTCATGGGGGAACCATACATGAACCTAGAGCAGAATGAATTTCATCACATTCATCGTGGTGGTGGTGGCTTCAAAGAATGGTTATAAATTGATAGATCCTAAAGCATTAAATTGAAAGGAACCAAATGATTAGTCACTTATATAAAAATTAAAAATGGTAAATGTTAACATGCATTAATGACCATTGAAGAGGTAGAAGAGCTAGACATGTCTACTATAAATTATAATGACTCGAATAATAAGCCATGTAATAAGAATAAAAATAGTCTCCCACACGCATATATATAAGTTAAATGATACACCACTGAAAGGGAATATAGATACTAAAAAATTGATCCCCCCCATGAAGCCTAAAAAAGGGGTAGTGGATTAGGCTACATAAAGAGTAATCACAAAAAAAATGTAGATCATTTACATTCATCTCCCAAAACGACAATGAATGCCACATGTATTCTTATTTAATATCTTTATTAGAATAATTGTCTAGCAAATCAAATGAAATAGTTGGTTTATTTGAGGTGGGGGATCAAATGTTTATGGTGGTGTTACAGTCCTTGAAGCAATCTTAGTTGTGGGTGTATGTAAGGTATTGATTCATATTGTGTATGCGATTCTCGTAGGTAGATAAATCAATCGAAGCATAGTAAATGGGGAGGCTTACATTCCATTTTACCTTTGTTCTTACTCTACCAGAATGTCATGATGGGTTGAATGATTTTTCATTTAAATGTAACAACATCCTGCGTGGATGTTGGGGATAGATAGGATGATTATGAAGGGATGGAAGAGGATAGTGGTGGCTAATAAGCCTCAAAGGATGATGGTTGTGAAGGGGTAGTGAAATTAGACGTCACTGCAAATGGGAGTTCATTTTATGGATATCTGAGGTAGATTTTCCAGAATGAAATGAATTATTTCCCAATGATTTTTTAGATATTATCGGGCGGGTTGAGTAGTACGGTATACAGTAGTTATAGAGTTGGGAATATTTTTTGGGTCAGGGGTGGGTATGGATGCTATTGAGGACATGGAAGATGTGGTGGATAGATCTGGGGCCTAAATGACTGCATGATATTTAGGATCCTCTTTTGAATACTATATGAGTTCTGAAACCCATTGGTAAATATCAACTTCCTTGGATAGAAGAGAAGAATGCACAAGAAATGTATGTTGATGGACTATATTGGACTATGTGTGGTGAGTGGTAGGGAGGAAGCAAAAATTCTATGAGGAAAAATGAATGGTTAATGAAAGATACACCCATAAGCATACCTCAAGTCCACTGTGTACGAGCTGAATAGTAGATAGTAAACTAAGATTCCATGTTGAGGGTAGGGAAGCCCTTGAAAGAATCATGGATGATGATGTCTAAATAGATAACACTACCATGAGAATCATTTTGAGGGAACCTGACATACATAAATGCCCATATGAAGAATGCAACGTGTTTCAGCTTACAGATATATGGACTTCGTAATCTAAGGATCATCATTATTGTGAAAGTAAATTCAAATCATCTACCACAGAAGCCTTTAATATGACATGTATGGCTGACGATACTTGGTTTGGAATAAATGTAATGTGGAAAATTCATTAGAATAAATCATGAGACCTATATTGAACTCTGCAAATGATATATCACCATGTACTCTACTAATACGAAATGATGGTTGTGGACAATGACCTCAAATGTAGATATAAACTCAATGAATAGTGTTTGGTAGGTCTCTTCACACGCATCAGTAATTGAGGATATATTCAAGATATCAAGTAGTTATTGACCATCCTAGATGACTTTTAATCTTGTGAGGATGGACATTAAATGAATATTATTAGTCCTCATTGGTTTCACCATTATATTATTGAGTGAAAAAATGGTTTTGGGGATTTTGAAACTATAGGATAGGGTTCAGGTGGCCTCAATAAGCCTTCTCCGACACAATGGTGGTCGATTGAAAGTCTATAGGGATTTCAAGTGATGCAATGACCAGAGTGGATGAGTTTGAGGAAGATGGATGAAGTGATGGAAGTGTCTCACCAATATTTGGAATTATGAGAGAAGTTTCATTATGATCTCGTGAATGATCTCTATGAAGAGTTTGTAGATTCTTTGTATGGTCCATTTCAAGAATATGATGGGATTCATTGTATGCAAGGTAAAGGTGGATGATTGAGTGGGAGGCTTGAGATGAAGGCAGTGTATAAAGAGTTGGGTGAGAGTGTGTAGTGTTGATATAGGGAAATATAACGGGGTGTGCATCGTTAACCATAATATTATGATTTAAGAAGATATGTAAATTAAATGATTTGTAATTTAGGAGCTAATTAAATTCAGGTAGTGAAACATACACTCCATGAATCTGATTACACAATTTCTATATGGGGAATTTCTAACAATAGGAATCTTCTCATTGGTCCTTTGATCATGATATTCTTGATGCTTTCCGAAATATTATCCAATCAAAATATAGACCAATGTGAACTTAACTAGGATTGTTGCAAGTCATTTTTTCAATTATCATCTAAATATTGACTCATTGGTTCTCAGATGAATTTGAAGGATATTAAACACCCATCCTAGAAGAGTTGCTAATATATTATTATCCATTGACGATTTACATAGAATAGTGGCCCACATTATTTTTTATTCTCGATGGTCCCATAATGGAATAGGTGAATGACCACCAAGTCTCTCAACAATCTATATTTCATATTCCAAAGGAATAGTTTTAATATTTATTTGAATAATAATTCTTTATTTCATGGTATGACAATTCACTACTCTGTTGGATGATCATTTCATTTCTAGGTTTTCTCTTTATAAATAATGTAATTTTCATAAGAATCACTTCGTATATATTCTTATTCAACCAATTATATCATCCTAGATTAATTTTCTGTTTGAGAATCCAGATTGAGCCTACTTATTTCCCAAAATGAGTGATTCTCTAGTTGTACAAGAATGCATTCCATGTATAAATTGCATGGGTGTGGTATCAGTTGTTGTTTTGCACACTATGGAGTATTCCCAAAGAAATTCCTTTAATATAAGGCTATTTTACTTTATACTGGTGTTCATGAACTTTTTAAGTGTTTTTTATTTCCTTACTTGACAATTAAAATTTCCCACTTGTTTACTGATGGTAGGGAGTTCTTGTATTATACATGGGGATGTATTTTTTTACAATCCACCAACATCATTAAATGTTTTCCATAATCAATAATGAGTTGCCGTGGAAATCTGAATTTTGAATATTTAGTTTTATATATGAAATTCATGACCACATTCAATGTTCCATGAGTTGTAGGCACTTCTTCTCCCCATTTAGAAATTTATTCAAGGAAGAAATGTGTGTTGAACAATATATGTGATTCAGGAAATGATCCCTTAAAATGAATTCCCTATATTTGAATTATTTATAATTCTATTCATGGGTTTTGGGAAATTTCATTTCCTCTTAAAACGTTTCCATTACGTTGGCACCATTCACAACAGTAATTAAATTTATTTTCATCTTGATGGAGTGTGGTAAAGAAACTTAATCTATTTTGAATAATTACTTATAGAATATCTGGTTTATAACTCCCTCTATTTGTTGGTTCATGAGACACTGACAACACACAATGTATCTCATAATCTAGATAGTTTTTCCACAATATTCCGTTAGTATAATGCTTAAAAAGGATTGGTTCATCCTAGTAGTGGTGTGACAGTTCAGATAAGAAAATATAATGTTATCAAAACCAGTGGTCTAGTAACATGGATATAATATTGAAATAATATTCAATTCCTGAAAGCCAAATGAATGCCTTTTTATTTTTTTAAAGTGTTTCTTCAATGAAGTTCAATTCAATTTCTAGATCACCATCAACCATTATAAGGGGAACTGGAAGATGTGATAGATATTCAGTATCATATTATGTTCCATTGGTATATTTGATGACAATTTCAACTTCATGAATAAATAAGATACATGTTATCATTCATTGTTTTTTATCCTTTCTATTCAATAAATGTCTCAGGACGTCATGGTTAGTGTACAAAATTACTTTTTACAGTACCAAACAGAGGACAATTTACAAAGAAGAAAATACTACTGCAATGAGATACTTCTATATGGTTTTATAGTCTCATGATGATTCATTCAATTTGTAACTATAATAGTAGATTATGTATAATATTTGAATAATACTATTTCCAAAAACAACACCAGTAGAGAAGTATCTATGGTCACACATCAACTCAAACTCTTTTTCCCAATCAGGGAAACTGATAATAGTATATACTACCATACTATAATATTAAATTTTAATTCCATAAAAATTTATTTAGTCAAATAAAATGGAGTTTCATTTTATAAATGGTATGTTATAGGGAAGGAATAATTTGAAATATATGTCACGATGCAATGATAACAACATGAATAACCAAGAACTCTCTTTATAAATTTGATTGTTTGGGGCTCATGTAAATCATTGATCGCCTTTATTTTTGCGGGATACACATTAGTAACTTCCTTTGAGATTTCGTGTCCAATGAATATTCATACATGGACAATAAAATGGAATTATTTCCATTTTAAAAAAAGAATCATTTATTAACAATGTTGATCGAATAACACAATATTTATTAGATTTTCCATGAAAGAACATCCATAAACAAAAATGTAATCCATAATAATTTCTACTAATTCTCCCACTATTAAATGTAATTTATATCTCATGAACCATTGAATGGTAGTTGTTGAATTACACATACCGAATGATATAGTAATATAGGAAATGTTACCATTGTGGCTCGTGAATTTTTTTTTTGCTGTAATCATCTATCATGATTAAAATCTTATTGTATCCAAGAATATCCCTGAATGAAATATTAGAATTCACATCATGTGAGTCTCTAAAGTATTTTATACATTAATGGAATGGAGAAATGATATTTCCTAGTTTCAGTAGTTATGTTTCTATAGTCCATACTTATTCGTTATCTAGGGTTAGTGTGAGTGGATATCATTTCATATCCATCATATTCACCAAATATGATTCTACATTTTATTAAATACTGATATTATTCTCACCAACACGATATTAAAAAAATGAAAAAAATTATTCCATCATCAATAAGTTTTCAAAAAAATTTCATAACCACCTCTTACACTGAAGGGGTGTGTCACCTCCAAGTTGGAATTTGGGGATTTCACTTCTTCTAGAAATATCATATGGGTTTACAGAGTGGGATTTATCCCTTTCATTCCCTCCAAAAACCATTAAAATTAATTCATATATCATTATATGATTTCAATCCTTCATCCCTTTTATGATAGTGTATGTTTCTAACTATCGAGGACTGGTAGGGTACAATCCATCTTTAGAAAATAATACTTGAATTTACATGGGAGGGGTATCAAATCCCTTTTGTTGACCTAATAACAAAGGGCCTAAATGGTGGGATTCTTTCCCATTTAAGAGGTTCCATGTTGTTTAAATCATCAATGTCAAATACCTCCTCATTAGTATGTGAATCAGATATTAGTCTTCATGGTTTAAGTAGTTGTATCTTGTTTTTATGGGAATGATAGTTTCTTCGTCAAAATAATAATCTATTTGCTTTTATGAATTTTCCATTTTAAACACATTGTGTTCTTCAACTACTAAATATATGAGTCTCCCTGGATTCATAAAATTTAGTGCCTTCTTAGCATCCATGAATGGTTGAAAGTGGACTATTTCAATGTCTCTTTATTATTCCATGGACAAAATGATGACATACACATAAAATATGAACTTTTAGAATTTTACTATGACATAATTGACAATTAATTGATGATAAATTACTAATTCATATGCTAATTAGAGTGCCATTATAGTATGTTTGATTTCATGAATACCCAAATTTAGTAATACATTCATCAGTGTGATGTTAACAAAAGATAAAACATTGAAAAAGTATCGCTTCTAATGTTATATAATCCTATTGTCAAAGAGGATGAGAAGCTTAAAAGATCAATCATTTTGTTTGGAATTTTCATCATAAAATCCAAAATGGAGTATTCCTTTAATGAGATGACTCAATGGACTTCCATTTTTTTTCTATTTTTGAATTTGGGTTACTAGAAAATAAATATTATACACAGGATTATGGGAAATTAACTTAGAAAATAGAAGATTGATATGAAATTTTATGAACATATTAACAATTATTTTTATTTCCCTTGGATGGTTTCAATATTTATTCTATCTATAAAATTTAATAATGGTTTCTAGGCATGAAGAATTTTGTATATTTCTTCATTTGGTGGCACATTGGTTTGGATCTTCGTAATAGGTGTTGTTTCTTGAGGTATCTCTTCAAAAATTCTATTTTTCATTTTAATTATAATATTCATTTATGATGATTCAATGATTTTTGGGTTCCTCAGTTATTTTTCTTTTCCAATGATTTTTTACTGAAAAACAAAAAATTTCCCAATCCTCATAGCCAATGCATTTTCTTCTTCCCTATGATATATCTATTTATATATTGGTAGTATAGCTGGTAATATCTCTCGCGTGTTCACTGATATCTATCCCAATTGGTGATTGAAGATATGAATAAATATCTTTAGATTCTTCATTTCATCCTCTCTGGTGGTTATCCTATCATCTGACTTTTTAAAATAAATGATTAGAGTATATATTTAAAATTTTACTAAAGGGGAATGACTCATTGTGGAGGTCCTAGTTGAGCTGGTTAGAATAATAATTGTGCTATAATGGGGGGGGGGTTGTATCATTAATTGTATTCTTGGTCAAGGAACAAGATTAATTGGTGGATATACCAGAAGTTTTGGGTTCCAAAATTGGGAATGACCATATATTTTTTTCATTAACATTGATTATATTTATGTTGCTGTTGAATCCACTATTATTGATAATAATACAAGATTTGATGAAATTGTTGATTTTGTGGACTGATATTGATGGAATTAAAATGTTTTCTTGTTTCCATCAACACATTCAGAACATTCTGGATTTAGGTGGGCTCCAACACTCATTTAAGAGGATTATATATCAATTTCAAGAGCATGATGGTGTGGAGGTTATGTGGGTAGCTTAAATGAATCTAGAATCATTGTAACAAACTATAAATAATTATTTAGGTTATTATTTGATCTAACATGGTGATTTCTATGTTGAAGTATTTCAAAAACCATCTACCATAGACCAGTATTATGAGATATTTCATCAAATATTTCTTGGTCTACCTCTGGTATATTGAAAAACATATCTTTATTAGTAGCGTCATCAATAACTATGCAAGAATTTAGTTAGATTCCTTAATAAAAAGTTTTTAGTTATCTCCATATATAGATAATTAGATGTGGTAATTTTAGGTTGAGTTCCAGGAAGTGATCACATTATTCCTATAATGACTCACTACTAGTTTGATCTAAATTATGGATTTCCTTCTGGTGTTTCCATGTCTTGTTATGCAGGAAGTACATTTCCTGAAATTTCTGGGGTAAATAATCCCAAGTAGTTATGGACTCAAGAGATTCAATATTGATCCAATCTATGGTTTAATATCATACTGAATATGATAATAATTTTAGGTTTATAATTTATAAAGATTCTACATAGTTTTTGAAGGTATTACAAACTTCACTAAAGTCAATGATGTTTTCATAAGGATATTCATTTTTAATCCCACAAAACTGAAACATATTTGGGATCATATGATACATTTGAGGCATAAACTCAATGTTGTGATCCTTAAAAAAAGTTATAAATATCTCGGTGTATCACCATTGATAGATTGAATATAATAATATATAATTGTGAATAATTATTGAACTAGTTTTTATTAATGTTGTAGGGGTTTCATCTTACTCATACATGCCCGATAAAACCTACATGGTTGTTACGGTATGATTCATTTGAACAAAGAGGTGTTGTAGTATTCCATTCAAAATAGTCTTAATGTAACCAGTTCTGGATAATTATGTATTATTGAACGAGTCAAGGAGCTCAACTTTATGCTCTATATGACAAGGGGAAGGATGTAGTGGAATCATAAATTAATGAAAAAGGAATGAAACGATAAAAGGGGTTATGGGTGAGTTAGTCACATGTTCTTTTCCTTTAATATTATAATAAATCATATTTTTCAATCCTATGAAACGAAACAAAAATTTAATAGGATTGCAAATGTCATTTGACTCTCATGGTTTATGGTCAGATATTATTATTGTTCCCAAACTATAGTTTCTAATATAGTGTTGTAGAGGGATTCTTTGGCATACATCTCATGGTGATACAATTGGATGATATAAACATAGATATTGAAACCTATGTGTTTGAGTTATCACAAATTAGATGGGGTTAGGAGAAAACTAATGATAAATGATTTTTGATTATGATAAGTGAGTTAAAAGGGACACATAGAAATGTTTGGGATTGGATAAATTTATAATATTAATCATAACATGGTATAATCTTATGATTTAGGCTTTAAAATCTTGAAATGGTCACTAGTTTATTATCATCAAACCATTTAGCTATTAAAATGACTAGTCTAATTAATTTTGTTTTGATCGATGTCTACATAGATTAATTAATCCGTGCATCTAGGGAAAATATAATTATATGATAATAGGAATATACTATTCAATTCTAATTAGGTTTGGGTCATCTATTTAGACTCCCAATGGTAAGGGTTCCCTAAAATAATTGGTAATTTGAAAAAACAGAATACAAACTCTATATATTAACATGTTGATAATTAAAGAATAACTAGCTTCAAAAACCCATACTCTCGACCCTTGCACAAAGTGTTTTAGAAACTCATAGTAGAATTAATCATTAGAAGGTAATAAATTGAAAACATTTTAATCATACAAATAATAATTGAGATCAACCATTTAAGGATCATGTAATATAGAAATAGAATCTTAAAAATTTAATCCATCCCATTTTCAACCAAACAATTACTTAAAACAAGAATAATGGACGTACACAACAATGGTTCATCGTTAGACTACAACTGAAATGGAAAAAACATGTAACCCTGTATATGCAATGTAAAAATGATATAAAATGCTTGAATGTTTATCAATGGAATTTGAATATATGCAAATAAATAAAATTAATTGATTAATGAGGAAATGAGAGAGAACATGGAATATAAAGAGATGAAATATTGGGATAGAAAAAATAAAGAGTCTTATGTGATCTGGAACTACTGTGTTGGGATGAGATATGAATAATTGGTGTATTAGACAATGTGTAATCATGTGACATCATGTAATTCTGATCCATGTTTATCAACATTAATTATGAATTTGTTGTGAATCCAATGAAAATGTCTTCCATAATCTTTATGATTTTTATGAATGACTCTAGTAATGAGGTTTATCTAGTGTACAATATCTGTTTATTCATTTTTTTTTTGTTTTTAATGCGGTTTTTTAATTTCAAACATTTGAACACATATATTGTAGTTTATCATCGTTTATTCATTTCATGATTTGTATTTAATTCACAAATTGGTTTCATGTGATAATCCATGAGAGATTCATACACATCATATTAATGAATTTCATGATGGGTAATCATTATTTTTTCCTATTTCCTCATCAATTCATTTTTCATCATGAAAACATATTCCGTACAAAAATGATATACATACCTGGTTCATTTTTTATTAATTGATGAATATTATATAATTAAATGAATGGGAAAGGTAAATTATATTTCATCTTATTAATTTTATTAAATAGTATATAATTTAACTTATTCATACTTATAACATTTTATTTACATAATCACATATATTTTCACACTAAAAATGGGTTCTTATTCATGATTTTACATGGTTGTGAAGGTTTCTAATCTCAATCATCCTTTTATAACCATTTTTGGATGATCAATAAATATATATTTTTATGATGTATATACGAACTATAAAAATATAATATGGTGAAATTCTTAATAATCATACTATTTCATGTTCCTTTATAAATTATTAATTTCAAAAGAATTTTTTCTCAATGTTATTATATATTTTTTCTTTTAAAATGGAATTTTTCCTTTTCATAATGAAATTTAACTAATCTATTCCTCCATTTTCTTAATATTATTACAAGAATTTGCTTTTAAAAACACAAATGAATTCATTTTGTTTCTTCTATAATGATATATTGTATATTAAAAAAATATGAAAATGATATTTCAACATTATTTCCACATGATTCACTATTGACAATCATTACAATAGTTTAAAGAGATTTTATAGATTTAACATTTATGAAATGAACATCTTTTCACGCTATCATAACATACTATTCTTTTACAATTAAATTATAATATTTCAATGTTATTTTCCTATAAAGAAATTGTTTATATTTTTTAAGTTTATTATTATATGAAAATAAAAAAGTTAATTTAACTAATATTCTAGTAAATGAATATAAATATAATTTTAAAATAAATTTTTAGATATTTCAACATCCAACAATTATTTACTTGTTTTAATAGGAATTTTTATAGTTATTACATACACCTATTTTCCATAGATGTTTTAGGATTTCCTTGATTCATATTTCTTTTTCAAGTATAAATCAAGTAATAAAGAAATTCAAGTATATGTATAATGATTTTTGATGAAAATAATATCTTAATATATTAATATTCATTTCCTGAAGATAGAAATTATATATGATGATGCATCATTAAAATATAATACTAGATGACAGTGGATCAAGTAACACCCTGAGATTTTTTCTATTGGTTTTTTTTCATATTATTTTACCATTTATGATATTTTGTGTTTCACATAAATAAATAGATTATTTTATATTAAAACACAATATTTAGGTTGTCTTATATGAAAACCAAGTTAATTGTGAACAACTTATAAAATTAATTATGTTTTACTACATGGAAAGATGAGGTTGTTTTGACACATGGTGTACATATAACACGACACCACCAAGGCGTATGTAACATGAAACGAAGACTTAGTGTACGATACACATAACACTTAGTTTCTACAAAGTGTATTTTTATTAATAAAATAATTTAACTACTATAATTATTATCTAGTAATGGAACATATTAACATTAACATTGATAACTAATTTTCAAATATTATTATATAATGTTTTTATATAAATAAAACATATTGGTGTTGAAAGATATAATTTTTTGTAATGTCATCATATGTTTAGAAATGATATTTTCTCAAACAAACAAATTTTAATGTCATTATATGAAAATAATAAAATTAATATTATACTCATTTATAAATTTAATTTTAAAAAATAAACCTGATATTATCTTAAGGATAATATTTGGGATTTTTCTGAGAAACACCATTTTTGACTAAATCGTGATGAATACTACATTGTAGTTGAATACATCTTTTTAATATATTTTTTATAAGTATAAATTATAGTTGAAATTATATTAAATGTATAATTATTTTATTTATTATCAATGAATACATTTAATTTCTTTAGAATCAATTTCACATTGAATTTTGATCAATAAACTGAGAAAAAGTTTGGGCTTTTTTAATTTAAAAACCTTCCATGTCATCCTGTTTGTGGGATTAATTTTAAATTCATTTATAAAAAATATGTTATTATAATTTGTAATATTGATTAATTTTGTATAATAAGAATAATTTTAAATTTATAATAAATTAAAAATAGTTTTTTATAAAATATTATCGAAATTAATTGAAAGTAATTACATTAGTTAATGTGAAATTAAGCATATCTAATGGATGATCCTAAAATGTTACACCCAAAATGATATATAATACTTATAAAACAAAACTTCTAGAAATATTTCATCCATTTACCTTAAATTATTTAGTTTTTTTTGGTTTGGAATTGCTATGTCTAGGTATAAATGTGGGAACACCCAACATGAATAAAAAATGCTTGTGTGTCCTTTCACATACCTAAAAAAGGCCAAAAAATCTCCCTATTATTTAAAACTATCTAACCATGTAAGATCTGAAATTTTCATCTAAATAAAATATATCTAGTGTCTATCATACTCCATAAATACTATGGTATTTATGAAAATAATATATAGAAGCTTTTTCGCACAATTTAAAAGGAGTTACACAATCAAGAGGAAAATACTTCTCTACAAATACATTATTTTATTTTTTTCACTACCATCCAATATATTTATTCTATGAATGAATGAATAATTATCCAAATTTTACTAGGATTTATAATTCAATTTTATTAAACTCCATATTTGGAAACATACATTTAATGGGTATTTAAAATATTGTTTTCGTGTATAGTGAACTACAACCTCACAAAACGAGGGTTGTTCATATTTCCATACCACCTCTAATGGTGGACATTATGATCTATTCTCTTTTTATATATATAATACATTATTTATACTATTTATATAGTATTTTTTATTTATTTTATATCACAAATCTATATACATTCCATTTTGTGTTAATTAAGTAATTTTTATTGAGAATGTGTAGACTATTTCCACCTCAATGTCATGTGATTCATTCATACTCTACAAGGAATGAATTAATGATATATTTGATGAATATATATTACATATATTTTATAATAATGATATTTTAATAATGATATATATATATATAGATATATATATATTACATTCTTTCTATCGACATGACAATTTAACGAAAATAGCATTCATGTGTGCATATGGTTTACCACCTCCGTGAACGCTATATTTCATTTCATAATTCAATATACAATATATTATTTTTATTAATATATTCTAAATAAAAATTACATTAAATCATATTTATCATCTTCTAAATCGTGATATAAATATATGGGGAAAATATATAAGAAACTACGACCCATGTGAAAAACATAGTAGATATCACCAAATTGAAAGCTTGACATTGAATTTTCAAAAAGAAGGAAATATTAATCGAATATCATACCATATATTGTATTATAACTAATAATAGGTTTTAGGATATATTTATAATATATTTATATTTATTATATATGAGTTTTTAAAGAATACAATTATAGTCAAGATATAAGGTAAGTGAATTTTATCTCACTTTTTATTTCATTGTGATACATGCCATATTAACCACCCATTCATTTTGAGTGGTGTGTATACTAACCATGTATGTAATTAGTTATTATTAATGTTAAATTAAAATATATTTAAATTTCAATTCTAGGACCATTGTTTCATGGGAGTAATGTTTTAAATGTTATCATATCGGTAATATAGTTTTATCTCAATGTTCAATCTTTGAGACTCTTGTTTTGTTATCCACCTAAATTAATTTTGAAGTCTATATAAATCTATTTTTTATGATATATCATAAATATAAATATTTTAATTATATTATTTGATTAAATAAATTTACTTTCATTACATATAAATTATGATCCCATGTTACCTTGAGATAAGAGTTTATTGAAACAATCTTATCTCAATTAAAGAGTGCTTATGATTAGTCTTCATTTAATGAAGTCTTATAACCCATATCTCACAATAATTTATGAATTTATTTATACACTTTTAATTAATGTTATATTCATGCATTTCTTCCATATTTTTATTCTTTGGTACCTATGATATTAACAAATAGTTTTTAATAAAGCTCGAATTTACTCTCTCTTTGGTCGGAAATATTTGTTCCTTCAAAACAATGTATTATAAAAATAGTTTCCATGAATATTATACTAATATACCTTTATCATTAAGTGATATTTTTACCCTTTTTTCAAATGCATTCAATGGAATATTTTTGTCACATTCCAAATGAGGAATTTTTCTAAACTTTTACCGTGAAAAAATAAACATCTTTTTTTACCTCATACGACATGTATAGATGTACCCGCCATCATTTCATGGAAGTATACTTTTAATTTTTTAAAGGATTATTTTTAGGAAAAAGTTTTTAAACGTTATTTTTAGTAACAGTTGTTTTTAAAATTCATTCAATTATATTTTATAATTTTTCAAGGAAAATTGTTTAGAAAATGTTTTCAACCCTTATATATATGTTTTAAATGTATTTTCATGAAAAGGGTTTGAAAACATTTTCAAGAGTATTTCATATGTTTCCATGTTAAAAAAATTTAATACACATTTAATATCCATTTAAATGTTTTTAATTTGTTTTCAATGATTATTTAATTGTTATTAATATTATTTTATATGTTTTCAATGGAAAAGGGACTTAAAAATGATTCCAAGTATTCTGAATAAACATTCATGTTATTTTATATGAAAAATTTATTTCAAATGTTTTAATTTATTAAAAATATATTTCCAATGAAGAAATGAAAATTTCCTCAGGTGTCATTTTAATATGATTTTTCCAAATTACTTCCCAATATGATGACATTTGTTGGTGTTAATGTTTTTATTATGGGTAATTATTTATAGGATTAATTCATATTAATTCTATAAATGGGTCATTATTAATTTCATGGTCCTTATAAAACTTATTTTTCATTCATATGTTATATATTTATGAAATATTTTTCTACTTCATGGGATATGATTGAGATGAAATGATTATGAAACATGTTATTTCTTTCATAGGTTATGATATTGTTATATATTTATCATACACATCTCATTTAATGGGTTAAAATAATATTGTTTAGGATTTTGATGAAAATTTAAGTATGTCTTCAATATGAGATGGGTGAGACCTATAACAACCTCCAATTCATTTGGTAAAGATGTATATCTCATGATATTGAAATGTGTGGAACATGAATTCATCATGATTAAATATTAAAGGGTTATATTGAGAATTGTACTAGGATTAGTAATACAAGGCTAGTCTAAGAAATTATAATTGATAAGAAATATAGGGATTTGATCATAAGTGAATTCTTTTTAGTAAGACAAGGCTAGAATAACGAGTTACCACAGTTCACCAACAAAAGGCATGGATAGTGTGTGAACCCGGTATCGTAATGGAAATTGTCCACTATGATTTCATTGGATTTGATGCCTTGACTACTATGGAAATAATTGTTTAGAATTATGTGTATGCAAAAATTTTATGATTTAATAATATTTTATTCATTCATGGATTAGGATATTTTAATCCATATGATTCATGTATAGTTAATTTAAATGATTTATGTCGTGGTTCAGGTATTTGATCATTGATAGGGATGTTTTTATCCTCTATTTTCATGATCATGATCTCATATTATTATTATCATGATTATGATTACATGTCTCCCTTGATTACCGTTACTGAGGATTTCATCTCACCCTTTTGTATGTTCCCTCTCTCAATTTTGACGAAATATATTAATTTTTATGTGGATAAGAAATGTTCATGTGTAAAATAAACTAGTGGTAGATAATGTACATCGATTATGTACAATATTTTAGCAATCCATGTTTCCAAATATAGAAGAAAAATACGATATTTTGGGTAATATTTGTATAATGATATAATTATTCCGAGCATGTTGTGTAATGTATATGTATGAAATGAGAGTTTCTCGATATTTTATATCGGATAAAAGTATTAGTTAAAATTTTAACTAGGATGTGAAAACCATAGCGAGACCCCTAAGGGTATGTATAAGTAGATGTCTATGGATATGAAAAAGAATATGAAAAGATCATGTATGTTTGTTAAATTATACAGAGAAATATTTCATAGAAATAAATCCCATTCTGGAAACAACAAGTTGTTTTGGCTCTGACACAAATGTACATAAGAGTAATAACTCTGACAAGATGTTCTAAGGAAGACTCATGGTAATATGGTACAAGATAATGGGTCTTTCTACCCATATATCTTAAAACTCACATGGGTTATGCCTTAGGAATTACAATACTATTCATAAACTATTATGATTAATTTATATTTATGGTAGCTATTAATAACACATGAATATCCTATATTGTCATAATTAAGGTTAGGTGTCATGATTTAGAGATCCTATATGTAATTCTTTTCAAGACTGTGAGGTTTTATACTATGATATGTAATGTTCATATTAGGCTTCTAATTATAATAAATTTTCGGAACTAGATTAAAACTGAATGTAATGGGAGATTTTATAATAATAAGACATGTGGGTGATAATTGGAGTGAAATATGTTGTGATCATGTATAATACATTTTCACTAAAAATGATTAACAAGGTATACCATAGACAACTATCAATCTCACAAAGGAATTGAATTAAAGAGTAATTTAAGTTCATGGGTAATTTTGACAATGAAATAATAAAGATTATTTTTCATTGTGTCAATAATATGGAAATAATCTTCAAATAAAATGTCATAGAGGGATAAGAAGATGTTTTAAATCTGGGAAAAATAGACACAAATCAAGTGACTATTAGTGGAAAATTATGAATTAGGTTAATGAAATGGTGAGCATACTATCCTCCCTAAATTATGATAAAAAATTAAGTGTTTTATGTGTGGGATAAATTGTCATTATGAATCTCAATGTCCTAAGAGGTAATCTCATAAAGTTGTTTGGCAATGTGGTACAAGTAATGGTTATATTTTTGAATTTTATGAGAGTACATATGAAATGCGAAAGGAAATACGTATTGTATTGTAGGATGATGTATCCTAGTAAATATATTATGAATGATGTAGTGTAATTAATTTTTTATGTGTTTTTTGACTTATTATATTATATAACTGATAAAATATATATGGAATGTTCATTTATTGTCTTTCTATTGGGATTTTATATAATAGTTTGAATGGTTATTATGTAATATAAAAGTGATATAATGACATGGTGATGTCCTTAAAAAAGAATTATTAAGGGTATTCTAACCATTAATATGTTACTCATGTCATGATAATTATTTTTGGATTATGATATGTGAGATATGAATAAATAAAGTAGATGGTGATGATTAAATCGTAACATACTAATGACAAGTTTACAAGTATTTATTTCTGTCCTATAATAATATTACAATTTATTGGATTTAAGGAATAAATATAGTAATATGTGTAAAAATGACAAATGAATGTTTCCCAAATGGATGTATGTAAATTTATGTTGTAATAATATGTAAATTATAATTTACCCTGTGGTTATTCACATTTTTGGAATGTGACAATCAAGACTTTAATTTTGGTATATGGAGGATCAATGTTAATCTAATTTCATGAATATCATTATATAGTATTGGATTCTCCTCTTTCATAGGGGTTAAAATTATATCCATTAATTAATTTTTTATGTTAAAATTATAGGATGTATTTATGTATTGCGATTGTATTAAAAAACATGTTTTATAATATATATAGTGATTAACATTATTTCAAGGTTTTCTATATATTTCTGAAATTATATTAGAGTTTTTTTTGAAAAAGAAATCAGTTATGTTGGGTGAAAACTAATAAATTAGGAAAAGTTTTTGTGTCTTGAACCCACGACAAAAAGATGTTAAGGGTTTCATTCCTAAAACTAGACTTTGTGAAATCTTGGTTAATGTATAATTATTTTTTATGAAAAAATAGAGTTTATTTTTATGTTTAGATATTAATTTATTATTAATATTATTATTTATGAATATTTATAGTTAAATTGATACATATTTAATTATTTTCTTGGATATAATATATTTTAAAACTAAATATTTTTGATGCATACATCAATGTTAATTTATGGAAATCCATTTATTGAAGTAGTTGATGAATTATAAATAATCAATAGAACAATAACTGAATGAAATTATGAATATAGATATATATAAAGTATGTATATTTCTTTATAATTTTTATGAATAAAAAATTACTCAAATATAAGAAAATGATAAAAAAAAATTATGTAAATACCATATTTTTATTGAACTAATGGACATAATAATCATCATAGAATTATGAATTTTAGAACCTCAACATTTTTTGATCATTCACTTGATTGTGAATGAGGACAGTAATCACTCGATATAAATATTTACACTTTTCCACCATGTCCAATCATCGCTACCCACCTATGTCCTCCTATGTAAAAACCTATTTATATATTACTCCAGGTAACCATTAGGGTTCCAATGTTCCCTTTTTATGGGATATTTCAATTTTTATCATGTCAGATTCTAGGAATGAATCTTTCATGTATTAAAACATTTAAAACCCATAAAAATTTTGATGGAAAAATTATATTTATTAGTGGTATAATGTTACAACCACATATTTGTTAATTCATTCGTTCTAAATTAATATATCTTCATTCGCATTTTTCATTTCTTGTGACAATAAAAATAAATTATTTTATATTGATGCACTATTATTGGATAGATTTATACAAAACTCCAACCCTATATTGCACTATGAACTACATTCATTTTATATTGAATACATTGGACTCTATGGATAGCTTCCAACCTGGTATACCAGACACACAACTCCGACTTGGATAACGTGACACACAACACTGACTAAGAGTATGTTACATGTAACACTATGATTCTAAAAATCAACTTTTTATTCAAATAATTTTAAAATTAATATAGTTATAATCTACTAATAAAAATTTAAATATGAATACTTGTTTCTTCTTATGAAATAAATTTTTATACTATTAATATATAAATAAAACATGATGATGTTGAACTTTATAATTTTTTGAAAAGTCTTTATATGATTAAAAATATATTTTTTCAAATGAACTCTTTTTAATGACCTTTTGAGATAAATAAAAAATTTAATTGTACACATATTTTAAATTTAAATTTATAAAAATAGTCATATTTTTTTAATTTATAATGTCAAAATTATCTTAGGGTTAATGTTTTCGAATTCAATTTGAAACATCATTTTTTAATGACTAGTTAAAAATACATGCTTTTAATTCAAAATTGTTTTTTCATATATTTTATTTATTTTTATAAATAATATATTAAATTATTTTAAAAGACAGTTTTGATAATATTTCAATCAATTAATCCAATGTAGGAAATTGGAATCATTTTTTACTTGGAATTCTGTATAAAAACATAAAAAAATTCAATGTTTTTACATTAAATACATGAATTATCATCCCAGCAGTGGGATTAATTTTAAATTTATTTATAAAAAATATGTGATTATAATTTTTAATAATTCATTCCTTAATTGTAATAACAATTTTTCATGATTTATAATAATTTTATTATATTTTTTACAAAGAATTTTAGTGAATTAAATTTAAATTATTTATATTGGCGAAAGTAAAATTGTGTTTCTCTATGGATTATACCATAAATTTAAGATCCAAACTGCCATATAAACCAGTATAACACCCATTTCCTATCAATTCCTCGACCTTAAAGATTTTATTAATGATTTTATTTCTTGAAAGACATTTTATTGGTACAACGTGTGTTTAACTATCTTATTTTCATAAATGGAAACCGTGTCTTTTCCCATCCTTATAAAAGGACACCACATATCCCTCTTCTTAAAACATCTCAAATCATATAGGTTTGTCAAAAATATATTCAATACGCATCCCAAAATTCCTCCCTTACTCCTTGAATCCTCCCTTTGGGAATATATTATTCTAAATAAGTCTTTTGGAACAAACCTAAATGAGTTACACAATTAAGATGTTACACATTCTGTCAATGTCCTATCTTTTATTTTTTGTTCTACACCACCTAAAATATCATTAATCCATTACTGTATAGAAACAAATTTATCCTCAATAGTCAGGGATGATATTATGCTATGGATTTTTCATACGCTTATAGACACCTCTTTTTAATGGTTAATGAACCTATTGATAACATGTACGAAGAACTACTACCTTAGAAAATATTGATTGTAAATTTTTACTTTTCTACCTCTCATGGTAAAAATTACAAAAGAAAATAAATTTATATATTTATTATAATATATTTATTTATTTATTTTTTTAAAACATATTATTATATTTCCCATTTCTTGTTAATATATTAATTTATTTTGAGGAAGTGTGGACTACTACCCCTCAAAGTGATATGATTCCTTCATACACTACACAAAATGTTTTAATGATAGATTTTATGAATATATATTAAATATATGATATAATAAAAATAATTTTATAATGATATATATATATATACACATATATAAATATATGTTATTTTCTTTCCTTCATTTATATTGAAAATTAAATGAATAAACATTCATGCATACATAAGGCTTACTATGTCAATGAATGGTGTATTTCATTTTTGTACATATATATCCAATGGACTCCTATAATACAATAATATTAAATTTAAATTATATTTAAATCATGTTTTACATTCCCGAAATCAAGATATAAATATAAAGACTATATATACAAAAAATTATGTCACATGATAAATACGAAGCGAATATTACCCGAAGTGAAACCATTACATAAAATTGATAAAAAGATGTTATTATAAATCCATAATCATGAAATATATCTTATTATATGTAAGAATATGGATATGTGATATATTTTTAATATATTTATATTAATTATATAGTTGGTTTGAATAAGTATGATGAGAGTCAAGACACACGTTAAGTGTATTTAATCTCACTTTTTTTGTGAGATACATGCTTTGTTAATAACGCATTTCTTTTTTGTGGTTTGTATACTACACATGTATATAATAAATTATTATAATAGTTAAATTTAATTATTTTTTAATATCATTTATATGCCTTTTATTTCACGGTATATAAGTTTCAAAATTGATTGAAATGGTAAAATAGTTCTGTCTCAAATTTCCTTCTTTGTGGATCATGTTTTGTTATGCAGTTAAAATAATTTTTATGGGTATATTAATAAATTTTATATAATATATCAGGAATTTCCATGTTTTCTTGATATTTTTTGATTCAATTAATTTTTTTTAAATGTGGAGTATGATCCCATGTTACAATGTGATATGAGTTCATTGAAATAATCTCATCACATTGGAAGACTGTTTTTGTTTATAATTCTTTTGACGATATACTATTAAACATTTCTCAAGAAAATTCATTAATTTTATACTTTTATGCTTATTAATGATATATTATTTAATTGTTACAATGTTATTAATCTTTGGTTCATAATATAGAAAATAATGAGTTTTTAAGAAATCCCCACATTAACCTATTGTCGGTCGGAAATCGGTATTCCTTCGAAATTTTGTTTTCTAAAAATGGTTTATATGATTATTCTGAAAAATTCATATAACCATTAAAATACATATTTACCCTTTTTTAATTTACTAATATTTTATAATGACTAAATTTTTATATTTCCAAATGAGAAATTTTTCTAACCCTTGTAATGGAAATATTGAATGTTTATTTTACATTATATAGAATGTATTGATTTTCCCACCAAAATTTCAATAATAATACCTTTCCATTTTTTAAAAAGTTAATTTTTAGGAAATGTTTTATAAAATTAAAATTCTTTGATTTGGTTTTCAAAACTTTTTGAAGATTATTTTAAATTTTTAAAGGAAAAATGTATTAAAAATGATTTCTAAACATATTTATATGTTTATAACGTATTTTCAGAAAATGGTTTTAAAAAAATATCAATCTTCATTCATATGTATCCATATATGATGTTTTCATAAAAAAATTATTATTTCATAATAATATTTCACTTTGTTCTCAAAGAATAAGGTTTTTAAAATATTTAGAGGAATATTTTATATGTTTTGAAGGAATAATGTTTCAAAAATGATTCATGTTTTTTTAATATGAATTCAATCTATTTTCTCAGAAAAATATCTTCAGATTGTTTTATGTATTATAAAACCATTTTCATAGAATAATGGATATTTTCCATAAGGAATTTTTTTAAAATATATTTAAATATTTTTTTCAATATAAGATAACATATATTGATTTTACAATATCCATTCTACAAAATTATTTAAAAGATCCATTCTTATTTTTTTAATTAATGAGTGGTTCTTACTGTAATGAAATTTATGAATCACAAATATCATTCAAGGGGTATATCATTATAAAATCCATTTCTCTTTAACAAATCATTATTTATATGAATTTATTATTAATCCTTTTAATTTTTACACACGTTATGATTGTTTTTATTTTAAAAATTATACCCATTCAATTCTATGGGTTAAGATATGAATGTATATGATTCATTGGATCATTTGTGTAGGATTTCACTATGAGAATGGTATGACATATATTGTTATAAAATGCTGTAGGTAATGATTTATATCTCAAAATATAGTTTTGTATGAAATTTTTAATGAACTTGGTTCGATGTTACAATGATGGAGTTGGAATTTAACTATGTTCAACAATATAAGTATGGATGATGAAATGATCAAGGTTTAGTAATACAGGGATAATATGAGGACTAAATTCGATTTAGAAATACCGAGATGGATAAACGAGTGAACTCAATTCCACAATACAGGGCATGAATTGTGTGTGAATCCGATTCAATAAAGATACGAGTCTATTATAACGGCCTGAGAAGAGATTCAATTATACATATAAAAATCATTATTTATACTTCTGTGACTGCCATAATATAATATTTTTTCATAGGTTATGTGTAACACCCCAGGTAAATAAAGAATATGACATTTTCATATTTATCCATATTTGTGAATAAAATATTAATATGACTTTAAAGGGGATTCTATGCTCGATGGCGTACCCAACACGCAACAACGAGTTTCTTGGGAATCTTACGTTGCACTCTAATAATAAAATAATATTATTTTAAATGGTAGTTAACATGTAGCGGTTGTATTGGTGGGAATGAATAGAAAAAACTAAAATATGATTATATATGTTTTTAAATGTTTTTACATTTATCCAATAAAAGATAATGGCTTAAAATATGGAAAGAATTCAATTTTAGGCGTATATGCCCTAGTTTTCACTAAAGGTTCACTTATCGCCTTTTGATGGAGAAATGTCATTAAATATAGTTTTGTTCACTCTTATACATCCTTTTGGACCAAATAAAACTCTTTTTATGAATTGGGACATCAAAATTTACTTTGTGTAAATTTTTGGTATCTTTTTGATAAAGTTCATTTTTTAATGAATTGTTTAAAATGTTGTATTTTAATTCATAAACTCTTTTTAATCTAATTTATGTATATGATTAGATTATCTTTTTAATTGGTTTTAAAGTAAAATTAGAATATATTTTTACTATTAAATCCAATAGTGGTTGTTGGCATTAATTTCACTTTGAAATCAGACTTAAACTAGTGTCAATCTTTTGGTACTTATTGTTTCATAAAAACACGCTATTTATTTTGACAGTGGGAGTTAATTATTAAATTAATTAATTCTACTTATATTATTTGAATTAGTAAATATAAACATCATTTTTGAATTCGGAATATCAAATATATCTTCGAGTGAATTTTTGGGATTTTTCTGAAAAACTTCAATTTTTGATGAATAGTGAAACTACTAAGTGGTACTTATAAAAACTGATTTTTCTGTTTAAATGAAATTTTGCCATCTTTGTGTTTTTAATTTCAAAAATCCGACATACATGGCTGTCATTAAGAAGTAAAATTTGGTTCAATGGGATGAAAATAATTTTCTTGGTGAATAGTAACTTTTTTTCATTAATCGCGATTAGAGGTAATTAGTGTAATTTAAGGTAAAAATTATATTATAAAAATGTGAAAACACCATGAAACATGCCCTAACACTATTGGATGAGTCATGGCCGACCAAGACAACCCATTGGTCGATTTATGGGACCCTATGGAGCCTCTTGGGTGAGATAATGACTTTAATGCCTTTTTTTAAAAATAAAGGTGAAAATGACACTAACATAAATTGTTTTACTAAAAAAAATTTAAAAGGGGTTATACTAATTATAATTTTGTCTATAAATACTCCTTGGAAAGATATAAATATTTCCTACATGAGGATATTTTTTTTATAATTTTTAGTCATTAAATAAATTAATTTAATTATGACATCATGATGATGCAATGATGACCTCATTAATGAACGGTTTAAATAAAATGAAACGATAATATAAAATCTAAGACCTAAACTTGTCCAAAAACTATTGTATGGGAATATTTATAAGACTTATCATCTTATCTTCGAAATATATCAATGTGGGACCTTAGAAATTCGAAACACTTTTGAAAATAAAATAATAGTTTCATGATTTCCAAAAGTGCCCCTCCTCTCCTCTTATAAAAGGCCCCCACCTCTACCTCATTTCACACACTCCTCAAGCCTTTTCCTCGGCCATACCATGCCCATTTAAAATATCCACATCCATCTCCTCATCTTATAGGATTCCCTTTGAGCATAATCCTTTCAAAGGAAGCCTTTAGGCTCAAATCAAAAGGAGTTACACTTTTAAAGGTAATTCATTCTCTCATGTTCATTTGTTTTATTTTGCTTCTCCAACCCCCTAAACTATTTTTATTTACTTCTTTTGTAACGACACCAGTATATTAAATATACTAGGATGTTTTTATAATAATTATTAGAGCTACACTCTCACACAACTACATCAAATGGTTAAAGAACATACAGTTTCCGTGGATGGCGAAATTCTGCCTCCCGAAACGATGATTGTTCAATACTTACGTAACACCTTCAAAGGTGGCCATTATGATGTCACTATTTTTATATATGATATATAATATGTTTATTCTTTACTTAAGATTATTTATTTTTCATTTATGGCATACCATTATTGTTTCCATTATGGGTAAACACGATATCTTAATTTTAGGAAGTGCGGACTACCGCCCCCTGAAAGTGATTTGATTCGTTAATACCATATGTGGAATGTGTAAAGGATAAAGTTAATGATATTATATATTTTATTATACTATAATTATAATATACTCTTATATCATGATGATTCCATTCCAGAAAATACGAAATAGAAATGGAAGTAGCGTTCATGCATACGTACGTCTTACCGTCTCCATGAATGGTGCATTTCATTTCTTACCTCTAAATGTGATGTAATATTATAAATTCATGTATATGATGAATATATATGATATATATGTTATCCAAATCATTAATATCATTCTGTATATAAGGAAACTTTGACCAAATTAACAACATGTAAGTGTAAGAAGTCTATTTTTGACTTAAGAACAAAATACCGACAAAATGAACATTATTAACTCAAATGATTACATGATGTTCATAACATGGTATAAAAGGAATAATGAACTTGAAAAATGTTCTTAAGCAAGTATAGATTAACTCAAGTTTATTATTCATTACGTTAAAGAATGATCGGGTCAAGTCGGACCCGATGTAAGGGATCATACTCCTCTCTTTCTTTTTAAGTACGCTCTTTTATGTCATTCCTTTTAAAGCTCAACTTTATTGTTATTGGGATGTTATTTTATATTACTCTTACTGTAATTTTTATATGATGAGAGACTCTATTATCTCTCATCAATCCATTTTGAATGTTTTAAGTGGCGCCGTTAGGCTGCTGAGTTTTCGTAAGAGATTTTTCATCTCACTTTTATTCCCGTGAGATTTATGCTACATTTGCCACAATTTCCTTTGAGTGGTTTATGTACTGCCCATTATTACACTCCTTTTGTAATATAATTCCATTTATGGGTATTTACATATTCATTGTATGACACTTCTTCAATGGGGTTTACTTTTCAAAAGTTACCCAAGTCGGTAAGGGAACCTTTCACCCTCTTATTTTTAAAAGACTTCGTTTGTTATGTCTTTTAATTCACATACTATTATGTTGGGATGTGTTCTTTTATATCCTGATTGATGTAAATTTTATGTCCAAGTTATGATATTCCATTTTTATCTCCCATCAACTCATTTTCTGAATTTTGGATGTGACGCCGTTAGGCTGTCGAATTTTACCAAGGGAACTTTTTAACCCAATTTCGATTTCTTTGGGTTCAATATGTTGTTATTGAATATGTCATCATTTGAATATGTGTGAATGAACTTTTATTGTTTTACACTTAATATCCAATTATATTGGGTGTATTTATATTTGTCACACAAAATTTTGAGATTTATTTATCCTTAATTTAAGGATACCTTCTTTATAAGGGATTTCATCACATTTTACATCTCTATTGAGACTTCATTGTTCATTTGCACAAATTCACTCTTATATGGTGTATATACTGTCCTTTGGAAAATTATATCATGAATCCATTTATTCTCATGATATTATAAAGTTCTGATTAAATGTTATTCCTCAATTGTTTTATTCAAGTGTCTCTAATTTTGGTAAAAACCATTTAACCAAAATATCGCTTTAAATGTTTTAATGATTTGTTCATATTAATATCCATGTTTTCCAAATGGTTTTAAGGATTTATTTATTTTGATATTAATGGTTTAAAATCCTAAAATCTTCAAGGTGGTATGGGACACTTTGATTCAAAATCCCTTTATTAAATGTTTTAAATGGTTTTGAAAATGGTTTTTTTAATGGATTCATTATTTCAATATCCTAAAATGTTATATTGTGATTGAAATGTGGAAATGTTATATTTCATTTATGGATGTTTTATGTGATATATTTATGTTATGGTTCTTGGGAATTATTATAAAAACGGGTGGTTCCGTGATAAACTAAGGGCGGGTGTGCCCGATATAGCTCTCCAATGCATTGGGTAACGCGAAGGAGTGAAACGTTAAGGTTTCTCCGAAGAGATTTTTGGAATATACTGTGATCGGTATTCCAAACGTAACCAAGAGGGTTAATCCCTACGTAAGAATGTTATGAATGCCTCACGTTACCTTTATGTCTTATGATTTGTTTGATTTATTCATGGTTGGATGAGGTATGTTAAAGTGCCTATGTTTTATGGGTAAAGTATGATTTCATTCTTATGTATATATGAACTCATGTTTCCTTTCCATATTTTTATAACCCTTACTGAGCTTTTTATGCTCATCCCATGTTTTTGAAATGTTTTCACAGGTCAAGGGAAAGGTACAAGATGTGATGATAGTGTCAAGGATGTGTCAAGAAAGAATCCATGTTTTATTTTCAATATTTTTCCGTTGATGGGAAGAATGAATATTGTATTTTATATAACCACTTTGTTTAAATATGGAATGTAATTCAAGTTTCATGATCTAATTCTATAAAACTCTAAACCTGAAAATATCCTCAATGTGTAATCTAGTAATAACTCAATATTATGTAAGGTTTAAGGCTGGGGCCTTATAGTTGGTATCAAAGGTCGGTTTAGATAACTTTAGAGGTTAGGGTATTCTTTAAGAATAAGTGGCATTACCATAATGGTTCGGATTTCAGAAAGAATCTTAGTTTTAGATAAAGTGAATGAGTAAGTATATCTTAGTGTTTATCTTCCTCATTAGTACATGATGGTTTTTTTTATATACTCACACTGAACTTTTTGGTTTTAGTAAATGGCTGGATCTAGCAGGCACCAAAGTAACAGTGGATGTAAAGGAAACTGTGACAGTTTTTTTGAGCATGCAACTGAATGATATGGTAGCTGCAATGAGAACTCTTGTGATTATCCTCAACCAACTATCTGGAGTCATGATTGACCACCTAAACCTTGGTGATTTCTCTAAGGCATCGTATATGCGAGAAACAAATCCCTACGGAAGTACATGTAATAATCATAAAGGTAAGTGTGTTAAAAAACCTATGTGTCAAAGATGTGGAAAGAAACACCTAGGAAAATGTTTCAAAGGGACAGAAATATGATATAGATGTTGAAATGAAAGTCATAAAGCAAGAACCGGCCATGGAAAAAGGAAGCATCTTGTTGACTCGAGGAAAGGGAAAGAAGTTCATTCTGAGGGATCAATTGAATGTTTTAAATGTGGTGTGCATGGTCATTATGAAAACACATGTCCTATGAAGATGTTTTGTGAATGGGGTCACCAAGAGCGTACAAATGTTCGTTTACCAATACCTAATGCCATTCCGATTGAGGATGAAGAAACTGACAATGACCAATCAAAGGTATGTATTATTTCATGACTATTGTTTTCCTATTTTAGAATCATAGGATATGGTTCATGATTTTGTTTTTAGGAAAGAGGTATTTCGGAATAAGGTGGAATGGAATGGTTAATGGATCATGAAGAATGTTGAATGAGTAAGATGTCAACATATAAGGGCTTCAAGAGTTATGGTGAAATTCTTAAGAGTATTAAGTCTCTTTTGATGATGGGGTTACATTAGGAGACTTTTCATATTATGTGTAACTCTGATGTTTAATATAGGCAAATTTTATTAAAGGAATAGTTATCTTTTCTTTTGTGGACATAGTTATAAAGAACCATTTGGGTTTATATGTTCCTTACTTTTGAGGTAATTATGGGTTAATAGATGTTATGATTGAAGTGAAAGGCATGAGATAAAATTGAGGTTAAATTATGTTATTGTTATTTTTGATGATTTTATCCCTTTTTGGAGAATGATTTTAGAATTATATAGTTTTGGGAAAAGGAAAACATGCAGACCGTGTGACAACCCGTCGCGTCGGGCAAAGCTGCGGGAATCGAACCCACAACCAAAGTGCGAATTGTATTTATCACCTACCACTGGACTACGTGAAGTCCCTGGTTAGTTTGACTGATTCTTTTTAGTTATATGATTTTATGAATTAAGAGTAAGTTGATTTTGGGTTATTTATGAAAATGATTAACCTATCATGGAGGATATCTGATTAGGTTAATTACTTTTCAATACGAGACTTTAGAAGCAACTGATGTTGTTTGGAGATAAATGTTACGATTTAACATGGAAGACTATGTGACTAAAACCTTCAAATATATGGGTTCCAATATTAGTTTGGTTTACTTTGAAGGATTTTATGGACAAATTGTTTATCGAATGGTCCTCATTGAACTTTGGGTTTTGTTGGACAAATTTTGGAGATTAAGAATAGATTTTCGTTTTAAAGGGTTATCCTTTTCTGGATTATCTGACCTTGTACTAACCATTTTGGTTTTGGTTTTGGTTAAAGCATAATGACATGGGATGTATATATTTCTCTTTGGCGGATTAGTTGATTCTTTATAAGTTGATTATAGTACTATTAATGCGAACAAGTCTCCCTAAAAACTCGTCTTTTGGAAAAAAAATATGAGTTTGATTATGGAATCTAGTAAAAGTTGAAAGTAAACATGATAAGTGATTATGTTTCCTTATGAATAAATTCCAAAATAAAAAGTAACTTAAAACAATAGTGTTGTCTATTAACTTTTCCTACTGGGGAATCGAATACCGTTTAACCCATCACAGGTTTGTGATTTTTTCATGGTTAACTTTCTCCTAGACATGTTTACTATCACTCTCCATCAGAACATGTCCCTTTGTTTTCTCCCCCATATCCATATTTTCATACTTTTAATCCTACTATGGGTTAACTCGGGTGATATTTTCACTTCTCTCCCATTCTTTTAAAGTGATTGTTTTACCGACTCTTGTTCCGATGTGGGACTTTCAATGATGTTTCCAAGCTCAATTTTAAAAATTGCGAGGTCGCAATTCCCAAAAGGGGGGAAGGATGTAACACCCCAGGTAAATAAAGAATATGTCATTTTCATATTTATCCATATTTTTGAATAAAATATTAATATGACTTTAAAGGGGACGCTATGCTTGATGGCGTACCCAACACGCCATAACGAGTTTCTTAGGAATCTTACGTTGCACTCTAATAATAAAATAATAATATTTTAAATGGTATTTAACATATAGCCGTTGTATTGGTGGGAATGGATAGAAATAACTAAAATATGATTATATATGTTTTTAAATGTTTTTAAATTTATCCAATAAAAGATAATGGCTTAAAATACGGAAAGAATTCAATTTTAGGCGTATATCCCTAGTTTTCACTAAAGGTTCACTTATCGCCTTTTGATGGAGAACCATCATTAAATATAGTTTTATTCACTATTATACATCCTTTTAGAACAAATAAAACTCTTCTTATTAATTGGGACATCAAAATTTACTTTGTGTAAATTTTTGGTATCTTTCTGATAAAGTTCATTTTTTAATGAATAGTGTAAAATGTTGTATTTTAATTCATAACCTATTTTTAATATAATTTATTGATATGATTAGATTAAATTTTTATTTGGTTTTAAAGTGAAATTAGAATATATTTTTACCATTAAATTCAATAGTGGTCGTTGAAATTAATTTCACTTTGAAATCATACTTAAACTAGTGTCAATCTTTTGATACTTATTGTTTTATAAAAACACGCTATTTGTTTTGACAGCGGGAGTTAATTATTAAATTAATTAATTCCACTTATATTCTTTGAATTAGGTAATATAAACATCATTTTTGAATTCGGAATATCAAATATATCTTAGGGTGATGTTTTGGGATTTTTCTGAAAAACTTCAATTTTTGATGAATAGTGAAACCACTAAGTGGTACTTATAAAAACTGATTTTTCTGTTTAAATGAAATTTTTCCATCTTTGTGTATTGAATTTCAAAAATCCAACATACATGGTTGTCATTAAGAAGTAAAATGTGGTTCAATGGGATGAAAATAATTTTTTTGGTGAATAGTAACTTTTTTTCATTAATCGCGATTAGAGGTAATTAGTGTAATTTAAGGTAAAACTTATATTATAAAATGTGAAAACACCATGAAACTTGTCCTACCCCTATTGGATGAGTCATGGCCGACCAAGACAACACATGGGTCGATTTAGGGGACCCTATGGATCCTCTTGGGTGAGATAATGACTTTAATGCCTTTTTTTAAAATAAAGGTGAAAATGACACTAATATAAATTGTTTTACTAAAAAAAATAGAAGGGGTTATAATAATCATAATTTTGACTTTAAATACTCTTTGGAAAGATAATAAGATTTCATACATCAGGATAGTTTTTTTATAATTTTTAGACATTAAATAAATTAATTTAATTATGACATCATGATGATGCAACGATGACCACATTAATGAACAGTTTAAATAAAATGAAACGATAATATAAAATCTAAGACCTACACATGTCCAAAAACTATTGGATGGGAATATTGCGAAGCCTTATCATCTTATCTTCGAAATATATCAATGTGGGACCTTAGAAATTCGATACATTTTTGAAAATAAAAAAATAGTTTCATGATTTCCAAAAGTGCCCCTCCTCTCCTCTTATAAAAGGCCCCCACCTCTAGCTCATTTCACACACTCCTCAAGCCATTGACTCGGCCATACCCTGCCCATTTACTCTATCCACATCCCTCTACTCATCCTAGAGGATTCAATTTGGGCAAAATCTTTTCAAAGGAAGCCTTTAGGCTCAAATCAAAAGGAGTTACACTTTTAAAGATAATTCATTCTCTCATGTCCATTTGTTTTATTTTGCTTCTCCAACCCCCTAAAATCTTTTTATTTACTTCTTTTGTAACAACACCATTATCTTCAATATACTAGGATTTTTTTATAAGATTTATTCGAGCTACACTCTCACACAACTACATCAAATGGTTAAAGAACATACAGTTTCCGTTGATGGCGAAATTCTGCCTCCCGAAACGATGATTGTTCAATACTCACATAACACCTTCAAAGGTGGCCATTATGATGTAAATATATTTATATATGATATATAATATGTTTATTCTTTCCTTAAGCTTCTTTATTTTTCATTTATGGCATACCATTATTGTTTCCATTATGGGTAAACACGATATCTTCATTTTAGGAAGTGCGGACTACCGCCCCCTGAAAGTGATTTGATTCGTTAATACCATATGTGGGATGTGTAAACGATAAAGTTAATGATATTATATATGTTATTATACTATAATTATAATATACTCTTATATCATTATGATTCCATTCCAGGAAATATGAAATAGAAATGGAAGTAGCGTTCATGCGTACGTACGGCTTACCGTCTCCATGAACGGTGCATTTCATTTCTTACCTCTAAATGTGATGTAATATTATAAATACATTTATATGATAAACATATATGATATATATGTTATCCAAATCATTAATATCATTCTGGATATAACGAACCTTTGACCAAATTAACAACATGTAAGTGTAAGAAGTCTATTTTTGACTTAAGAACCAAATACCGACAAAATGAACATTATTAACTTAAATGATTACATGATGTTCATAACATGGTATAAAAGGAATAATGAACTTGAAAAGGTTCTTAAGAACGTATAGATTATCTCAAGTTTATTATTCAGGACATTAAATAACGATCGAGTCAAGTCGGACCCAAGGTAAGGGATCATACTCCTCTCTGTCTTTTTAAGTACGCTCTTTTATGTCATTCCTTTTAAAGATCAACTTTATTGTTATTGGGATGTTCTTTTTTATTACTCTTACTGTAATTTTTATATGATGAGAGACCCTATTCTCTCTCATCAATCCATTTTGGATGTTTTAAGTGGCGTCGTTAGGCTGCCGAGTTTTCGTAAGAGATTTTTCATCTCACTTTTATTCCTGTGAGATTTATGCTACATTTGCCACAATTTACTTTGAGTGGTTTATGTACTGTCCATTATTACACTCCTTTTGTAATATAATTCCATTTATGGGTATTTACATATTCATTGTATGACACTTCTTCAATGGGGTGTACTTTTCGAAAGTTACCCAAGTCGGCAAGGGAACCTTTCACCCTCCTCTTTTTAAAAGACTTCGTTTGTTATGTCTTTTAATTCACATACTATTATGTTGGGATATGTTCTTTTATATCCTGATTGATGTAAATTTTATGTCCAAGTTATGATATTCCATTTTTATCTCCCATCAACTCATTTTCTGAATTTTGGATGTGACGCCGTTAGGCTGTCGAATTTTACCAAGGGATCTTTTTAACCCAATTTTGATTTCTTTGGGTTCAACATGTTGTTATTGAATATGTCATCCTTTGAATATGTGTGAATGAAATTTTATTGTTTTAAACTTAATATCCAATTATATTGTGTGTATTTATATTTGTCACACATAATTTTGAGATTGATTTATCCTTAATTTAAGGATACCTTCTTTATAAGGGATTTCATCACATTTTACATCTCTATTGAGACTTCGTTGTTGATATGCACCAATTAACTCTTATATGGTGTATATTCTGTCCTTTGGAATATTATATCATGAATCCATTTATTCTCATGATATTATAAACTTCTGATTAAATTTTATTCCTCAATTGTTTTATTCAAGTGTCTCTAATTTTGGTAAAAACCCTTTAACCAAAATATCGCTTTAAATGTTTTAATGATTTGTTCTTATTAATATCCATGTTTTCAAAATGGTTTTAAGGATTTATTTATTTCGATATTAATGGTTTTAAATTATAAAATCTTTAAGGTGGTATGGGACACTTTGATTAAAAAATCTCTTTATTAAATGTTTTAAATGGTTTTGAAAATGGTTTTTTTAATGGATTCATTATTTCAATATCCTAAAATGTTATATTGTGATTGAAATGTGAAAATGTTATATTTCCTTTATGCATGTTTTATGTGATACATTTATGTTATGGTTCTTGGGCATTATTATGAAAACGGGTGGTTCCGTGATAAACTAAGGGCGGGTGAGCCCGATATAGCTCTCCAATTCATTGGGTAACGCGAAGGAGTGAAACGTTAAGGTTTCTCCGAAGAGATTTTGGGAATATACTGTGATGGGTATTCCAAACGTAACCAAGAGGGTTACTCCCTATGTAAGAATGTTATGAATGCCTCAAGTTACCTTTTTGTCTTATGATTTGTTTTATTTATTCATGGTTTGATGAGGTATGTTAAAGTGCCTATGTTTTATGGGTAAAGTATGATTTCATTCTTATGTATATATGAACTCATGTTTCCTTTCCATATTTTTATAACCCTTACTGAGCTTTTTATGCTCATCCAAAGTTTTTGAAATTTTTTCACAGGTCAAAGGAAAGGTACAAGATGTGATGATAGTGTGAAGGATGTGTCAAGAAAGAATCCATGTTTTATTTTCAATATTTTTCCGTTGATGGGAAGAATGAATATTGTCTTTTATATAACCACTTTGTTTAAATGTGGAAAGTAATGAAAGTTTCATGATCTAATTATATAAAACTCTAAACCTGAAAAGATCCTCAATGTGTAATCTTGTAATAACTCAAGATTATTTAAGGTTTAAGGATGGGGCCTTATAGTTGGTATCAAAGGTCGGTTTAGATAACTTTAGAGGTTAGGGTATTCTTTAAGCATATGTGGCATTACCATATTGGTTAGGATTTCAGAAAGAATCCTAGTTTTAGATAAAGTGAATGAGTAAGTATATCTTAGTGTTTATCTTCCTCATTATTACATGATGGTTTTTTTATATACTCTCACTGAACTTTTTGGTTTTAGTAAATGGCTAGATCTAGCACGCACCAAAGTAACAGTGGATGTGAAGGAAACTGTGACAGTTTTTTTGAGCATGAAACTGAATGATATGGGAGCTGCAATGAGAACTCTTGTGATTATCCTCAACCAACTATCTGGAGTCATGATTGACCACCTAAACCTTGGTGATTTCTCTAAGGCATCATATATGTGAGAAACAAATCCCTACGGAAGTACAGGTAATAATCATAAAGATAAGTGTGTTCAAAAACCTATGTGTCAAAGATGTGGAAAGAAACACCTAGGAAAATGTTTCAAAGGGATAGAAATATGCTACAATTGTGGAAATGAATGTCATAAAGCAAGAACCTGCCATGGAGAAAAGAAGCATTCAGTTGACTCGAGGAAAGGGAAAGAAGTTCATTCTGAGGGATCAATTGAATGTTTTAAATGTGGTGTGCATGGTCATTATGCAAAAACATGTCCTATGAAGAAGTTTCGTGAATGGGGTCACCAAGAGCGTAAAAATGTTCGTTTACCAATACCTAATGCTATTCCGATTGAGGATGAAGAAACTGACAATGACCAATCAAAGGTATGTATTATTTCATGACTATTGTTTTCCTATTTTAGAATCTTAGGATATGATTCATGATTTTGTTTGTAGGAAAGAGTTATTTCGGAATAAGTTGGAAAGGAATGGTTAATGGATCATGAAAAATGTTGAATGAGTAAGATGTCAACATATAAGGGCTTCAAGAGTTATGGTGAAATTCTTAAGAGTATTAAGTCTCTTTTGATGATGGGGTTACATTAGGAGACTTTTCATATTATGTGTAACCCTGATGTTTAATATAGGAAAATTTTATTCAAGGAATAGTTATCTTTTCTTTTGTGGACATAGTTATAAAGAACCATTTGGGTTTATATGTTCCTTACTTTTGAGGTAATTATGGGTTACTATATGTTATGATTGAAGTAAAAGGCATGAGATAAAATTGAGGTTAAATTATGTTATTGTTATTTTTTATGATTTTATCCCTTTTTGGGGAATGATTTTAGAATTATATAGTTTTGGAAAAAGGACAACACACATACCATGTGACAACCCGTCGCGTCGGGCAAAGCTACAGATATCGAACCCACAACCAAAGTGCGACTGGTATTTATCACCTACCACTGGACTACGTGAAGTCCCTGGTTAGTTTGACTGATTCTTTTTAGTTATATGATTTTATGAATTAAGAGTAAGTTGATTTTGGGTTATTTATGAAAATGATTATCCTATCATGGAGGATATGTGATAAGGTTAATTATTTTTCAATACGAGACTTTAGAAGCAACTGATGTTGTTTGGAGATAAATGTTACGATTTAACTTGGAAGACTATGTAACTAAAACCTTCAAATATTTGGGTTTCAATATTATTTTTGTTTACTTTGAAGGATTTTATGGAAAAATTGTTTATCGAATGGTTCTCATTGAACTTTGGGTTTTGTTGGAAAAATTTTGGAGATTAAGAATAGATTTTCTTTTTAAAGGGTTATCCTTTTCTGGATTATCTGACCTTGTACTAACCTTTTTGGTTTTGTTTTTGGTTAAAGCCTAATGATATGGGAAGTATATAGTTCTCTTTGGTGGATTAGTTGATTCTCTATAAGTTGATTATAGTACTCTTAATGCGAACAAGTCTCCCTAAAAACTCGTATTTTGGAAAAAAAAATATGAGCTTGATTAAGGAATCTAGTAAAAGTTGAAAGTCAACATGATAAGTGATTATGTTTCCTTATGAATAAATTCCTCAATAAAAAGTTACTTAAAACAAAATTGTTGTCTATTAACTTTTCCTACTGGGGAATCGAATACCGTTTAACCCATCACAAGTTTGCGATTTTCTCATGGTTAACTTTCTCCCAGACATGTTTACTATCACTCTCCATCAGAACATATCCCTTTGTTTTCTCCTCCATATCCATATTTTCATACTTTGAATCCTAGTATGGGTTGACTCGGGTGACATTTGCACTTCTCTCCCATTCTTTTAAAGTAATTGTTTTACCGACTCTTGTTCTGATGTGGGACTTTCAAGGATGTTTCCAAGCTCAATTTTAAAAATTGCGAGGATGAAATTCCCAAAAGGGGGGAAGGATGTAAAACCCCAGTTAAATAAAGAATATGAAATTTTCATATTTATTCATATTTGTGAATAAAATATTAATATGACTTTAAAGGGGACGCTATGCTCGATGACGTACCCAACACGCAACAACGAGTTTCTTGAGAATCTTACGTTGCACTCTAATAATAAAATAATATTATTTTAAAGGGTAGTTAACATGTAGCCGTTGTATTTGTGGTAATGGATATAAATAACTAAAATATGATTATATATGTTTTTAAATGTTTTTACATTTATCCTATAAAATATAATGGCTTAAAATACGGAAAGAATTCAATTTTAGGCGTATATGCCCTAGTTTTTACTAAAGGTTCACTTATCGCCTTTTGATGGAGAACCGTCATTAAATATAGTTTTGTGCACTCTTATACCTCCTTTTTGACCAAATAATACTCTTCTTATGAATTGGGACATCAAAATTTACTTTTTGTAAATTTTTGGTATCTTTCTGATAAAGTTCATTTTTTAATGAATAGTGTAAAATGTTGTATTTTAATTCATAACCTCCATTTAATCTAATTTATTTATATGATTAGATTATCTTTTGAATTGGTTTTAAAGTGAAATTAGAATATATTTTTACCATTAAATCCAATAGTGGTCATTGGAATTAATTTAACTTTGAAATCAGACTTAAACTAGTATCAATCATTTGATACTTATTGTTTCATAAAAACACGCTATTTTTTTGACAGTGGGAGTTAATTATTAAATTAATTAATTCCACTTATATTATTTGAATTAGTTAATATAAACATCATTTTTGAATTCGGAATATCAAATATATCTTAGGGTGAATTTTTGGGAATTTTCTGAAAAACTTCAATTTTTGATGAATAGTGAAACCACTAAGTGGTACTTATAAAAACTGATTTATCCGTTTAAATGAAATTTTTCCATCTTTGTGTTTTGAATTTCAAAATTCCTACATACATGGTTGTCATTAAGAAGTAAAACGTGGTTCAATGGGATGAAAATAATTTTTTTGGTGAATAGTAACTTTTTTTCATTACTCGCGATTAGAGGTAATTAGTGTAATTTAAGGTAAAAATGATATTATAAAAATGTGAAAACACCATGAAACTTGTCCTAACCCTATTGTATGAGTCATGGCCGACCAAGACAACCCATGGGTCGATTTAAGGGACCATATGGAGCATATTGGGTGAGATAATGACTTTAATGCCTTTTTTTAAATAAAGGTGAAAATGACACTAACAAAAATTGTTTTACTAAAACAATTTTTATAAGGGGTTATACTGATCATAATTTTGTCTATAAATACTATTTGGAAATATAGAAATATTTCCTACATCAGGATTTTTTTTTTAATTTTTAGACATTAAATAAATTAATTTAATTATGACATCATGATGATGCAACAATGACCTCATTAATGAATAGTTTAAATAAAATGAAACGACAATATAAAATATAAGACATAAACTTGTACAAAAACTATTGGATTGGAATATTTAGAAGACTTATCATCTTATCTTTGAAATATATCAATGTGGTAACTTAGAAATTCGAAACACTTTTGAAAATAAAATAATAGTTTCATGATTTCCAAAAGTGTCCCTCATCTCCTCTTATAAAAGGCCCCCACCTCTACCTCATTTCACACACTCCTAAAGCCTTTGGCTCGGCCATAACCTACTCATTTACTCTCTCCACATCCCTATCCTCATCCTAGAGGATTCCCATTGGGCATAATCCTTTCAAAGGAAGCCTTTAGGCTCAAATCAAAAGGAGTTACACTTTGAAAGGTAATTCATTCTCTCATGTTCATTTGTTTTATTTTGCTTCTCCAACCCCCTAAACTCTTTTTATATACTTCTTTTGTAACAAAACCAGTATAATAAATACACTAGGATATTTTTATAAGATTTATTCGCGCTATACTCTCACACAACTACATCAAATGGTTAAAGAACATACGGTTTCGGTGGATGGCGAAATTCTGCCTCCCAAAACGATGATTGTTCAATACTCACTTAACACCTTCAAAGGTGGCCATTATGATGTCACTATTTTTATATATGATATATAATATCTTTATTCTTTCCTTAAGCTTCTGTATTTTTCATTTATGTCATACCATTATTGTTTCCATTAAGGGTAAACAAGATATCTTCATTTTAGAAAGTGCGGACTACCGCCCCCTTAAAGTGATTTGATTCGTTAATACCATATGTGGGATGTTTAAAGGATAAAGTTAATGATATTATATATGTTATTATACTGGAAATATAATATACTCTTATATCATTATGATTCCATTCCAGAAAATACGAAATAGAAATGGAAGTAGTGTTCATGCGTACGTACGACTTACCGTCCCCATGAACGGTGCATTTCATTTCTTACCTCTAAATGTGATGTAATATTATAAATACATGTATATGATGAATATATATGATATATATGTTATCAAAATCATTATTATCATTCTGGATATAACGAACCTTTGACCAAATTAACAACATGTAAGTGTAAGAAGTCTATTTTTGACTTAAGAACCAAATACCGAAAAAATGAACATTATTAACTTAAAGAATTACATGATGTTCATAACATGGTATAAAAGGAATAATGAATGTGAAAAAGGTTCTCAAAAAATTATAGATTAACTCAAGTTTATTATTCAAGACGTTAAAGAACGATCGAATCAAGTCGGACCCGAGGTAGGGGATCATACTCCTCTCTTTCTTTTTAAGTACGCTCTTTTATGTCATTCCTTTTAAAGCTCAACTTTATTTTTATTGGGATGTTATTTTATATTACACTTACTGTAATTTTTATATGATGAGAGACCCTATTCTCTCTCATCAATCCATTTTGTATGTTTTAAGTGGTGCTGTTAGGCTGCCGAGTTTTCGTAAGAGATTTTTCATCTCACTTTTATTCTCGTGAGATTTATGCTACATTTGCCACAATTTCCTTTGAGTGGTTTATGTAATTCCCATTATTACACTTCTTTTATAATATAATTCCATTTATGGGTATTTACATATTCATTGTATGACACTTCTTCAATGGGGTGTACTTTTCGAAAGTTACCCATGTCGGTAAGGGAACCTTTCACCCTCCTCTTTTTAAAAGACTTCATTTGTTATGTCTTTTAATTCACATACTTTTATGTTGGGATATGTTCTTCTATATCCTGATTGATGTAAATTGTATGTCCAAGTTATGATATTCCCTTTTTATCTCTCATCAACTCATTTTCTGAATTTTTGATGTGATGCCGTTAGGCTGTCGAATTTTACCAAGGGAACTTTTTAACCCAATTTCGATTTCTTTGGGTTCAACATGTTGTTATTGAATATGTCATCCTTTGAATATGTGTGAATGAAATTTTATTGTTTTACACTTAATATCCAATTATATTGGGTGTATTTATATTTGTCACACATAATTTTGAGATTGATTTTTCCTTAATTTAAGGATACCTTCTTTATAAGGGATTTCATCACATTTTACATCTCTATTGATACTTCATTGTTGATATGCACCAATTCACTCTTATATGGTGTATATACTGTCCTTTGGAATATTATATCATGAATACATTTATTCTCATGATATTATAAAGTTCTTATTAAATGTTATTCCTCAATTGTTGTATTCAAGTGTCTCTAATTTTGGTAAAAACCCTTTAACCAAAATATCGCTTTAAATGTTTTAATGATTTGTTCTTATTAATATCCATGTTTTCAAAATGGTTTTAAGGATTTATTTATTTTTATATTAATGGTTTAAAATTCTAAATTCTTCAAGGTGGTATGGGACACATTGATTCAAAAATCTCTTTATTAAATGTTTTAAATGGTTTTGAAAATGTGTTTTTTTTAATGGATTCATTATTTCAATATCCTAAAATGTTATATTGTGATTGAAATGTGGAAATGTTATATTTCCATTATGAATGTTTTATGTGATACATTTATGTTATGTTTATTGGGAATTATTATGAAAACGGGTGGTTCTGTGATAAACTAAGGGCAGGTGAGCCCGATATAGCTCTCCAATGCATTGGGTAACGCGAAGGAGTGAAACGTTAAGGTTTCTCCGAAGAGATTTTGGGAATATACTGTGATGGGTATTCCAAACGTAACCAAGAGGGTTACTCCCTACGTAAGAATGTTATGAATGCCTCAAGTTACCTTTATGTCTTATGATTTCTTTGATTTATTCATGGTTTGATAAGGTATGTTAAAGTGCCTATGTTTTATAGGTAAAGTATGATTTCATTATTATGTATATATGAACTCATGTTTCCTTTCCATTTTTTATAACCCTTACTGAGCTTTTTATGCCCATCCCACGTTTTTGAAATGTTTTCACAGGTCAAGGGAAAGGTACAAGATGTGATGATAATGTCAAGGATGTGTCAAGAAAGAATCCATGTTTTATTTTCAATATTTTTCCGTTGATGGGAAGAATGAATATTGTCTTTTATATAACCACATTGTTTAAATGTGGAATGTAATGCAAGTTTCATGATCTAATTATCTAAAACTCTAAACCTGAAACGATCCTCAATGTGTAATCTTGTAATAACTCAAGATTATGTAAGGTTTAAGCCTGAGTCCTTATATTATGATTTCATTATTTATGTATTTTATTTCACTTTCATTCACATATTATGAAATACCATTCATTATTCAATGATTCATTTTTATTATCTTCGATATGCATAGGGTGATCTTCTATTTTAATGATCATGTTCTCATACCCTTATGCTCATTATTATGCTTATATATCTTACATGTTTATCCTTACTAAACATTTGGGATCACCCCTTTTTATGTTTCCTTCCCGAGGGTATTATTTTTTTTGTTTCTTATATGGGATCAACTAAAATAGAACATAGTGGGTGATAATGTAGCTCAATCATACACCGTTGTTCATATGTCAAAATTTCAAGAGGCACTAAAATAATATGGTATTTGGGTGTCATTTTGAATAATGTTTTATGTATTTTAAAAATGTTTTGTGATTTCTATGTATGAAAATAGAGTGTCACTATAGATCATGATATATATTATATGATAGGTGAGCCCAATATGGGTCTCAAATACATTGAGAAATAATCCTTAAATTTATGTATGTTAAGGAAGAAGTTAACTAGGACATTATTTCATACAGATGTAAATCAACTCCAATTTTAAATAACATGAATTACCATAGGTTATGAAACTAAATTTTTATTGAACCAATATTTTTTATTATTATTGGTATGAGTTATAAATGTATCTGTTGATCATGATTGACATCATATGGGTAATTATTATTGATTTTTATTACTCTGGTCATGATACACATTTAAAGATACTAGTTTTCATTGGTATGTGTTATCTTATGTATTTATCATTCAAATTGAATATATTATAAACCTTTTATTTATATCCTATTCACATCAATGATATTTATTTTTTAAGGATTTTATTAAACTTATATATTTTTTGATCATATCTTTACTATGTTTCATTTCCACAGGATTTAATCGATGATACTAATTAATAAATTTATAAAACTATTAAATGTGGGAGCTGATGAAGACTTACTATAGAATTAAAAAATAAACTTGTACTATTAAAAATTTTATGATTCATAAATTTTTATTTTTATATGATAGGTTTTTCTAAATTATATAAAACTATATAACTAAATAATCCTTGTTTATGTACGTGATAGAATTTTTCAATTTGGTGTTCTATCCATTATATGTAAAAAATTGTGTCACGTTTATTGATATCATTTCAACAAATGAATATAATATAATATTAACACTGTATATAATATTGAGGGTTTGAGGTTACAATAGAATATATCCCATTAATTGTTTTTCCTTTTATTTAGATCAATTTCACTATATTCTTATAAAAAAATATTCTATGTCCAAATTCAACCACACCAATTCATTTCTTGTAAGAAAACAATTGATATTGGAATACAATGTATTCGTCAAAAATAATTTTGGATGGAAATATATCTAATATTGTTTTAAAAAAGTTAACTTCCCTCAATTTCATCTCCAACTATGATACAATTCCATATTAATTCCTTAATAATTTTAATAAATTAAATATCTCATTGTAGCATGGGATTATTTTTCAATTAAAAATATCATTATATTGAAAATAAATCATTATATCAACTCTAATAAAACACATGACTTTTAGTCCCTAATTCAATTAATTTTTCATTACAGATAAAACTAATGAAATATTATAAATCAATTAAAAATGCATCTAATGAATTTTAATATTACAGATACCATATTAGATATATGTATTTCAAATTCCATTAAAATACAATCCTGAAATTCACATTATTTTTTTTAAAAAAGATATATTTTCCAAATATATTCATTCTAGTAAACTTGAAGATTTATTTGCATATTTTTATCTACATATTACATCTATTAACACAATCACTAAGAGAATACTATAAATAGTTAATTACATATCCATTTTTTTGAAAATTGATTTAGATTCTCCCATTTATAGTCTCATTCTTCTAATATGTCATAGTAATAATTTATGAAACAAAATATTTTTTCTAATAACCAATGACTCATTTAGATTCACTTCATCATTCATTTTTTATCATCGTCCATAATCTATGATCATACAATAAATTTTCACGTGCCTATTTTATTTAAAATAATTCATTACACAATTTATTATCATTGTTTAAAACTACAAAATTATTTTAATGGAATAAAAATCTATATTAAAATTTATGTATTAAGAATTTTCTTATTTTATTTACATAATATCTATTCAAAATTTTTAACCCATTATTTACGCCAATTTTTTTTATAATTTAATCATAAAACATAGAAAACAACGCAGGTATTTATTACACTTTAATAATTTATTTATTACATAAGAGAACATTTAATTCGATATAAAAGATTAAGAATTATATTGTATTTGAAAATTAGTTTCATAACATTACAACATAAAACATGTGATATAAAAGATTATTTAAGACATCCTTAACATGATCATAATATTCCAAAAACTATCGATTGCATATGATTTCATGGGAGAAATATAATAAAGGGGTGAGCAATAAATCATAGTAAGGGAATAAAAAATTCAAAACATGAAGAAGATAATAGATATTATTAAATAGGAATATAAATAGAGAATAAATGGAACATGTATTATAATTTTTGATATAACATGTACACAATAACATGGGAAATGTGGAATCAACATAAAACTCATAATTATAAACAAAGGTAAAGGCTACATACCCCTTGACATTATCGTGTAAAATGCACCATAAAGGAGTTATATAAACCCTTATCCCAAAATGATGTATCATGATACAAAAAAATACCCAATACATTGAAACACTATCTTGGAGAATCCACCATATTCATTTAATTCTCATGCTTAGGTTTGTATCATAGATCAAATAACATGGCATCATTCATCGTCAGAATTTATTAAATAATTAAAAAGTGTGGAATAAATAAAATTATCTCCCAAATTAATAAGTATATTTTCTTAAAATATAATAATATTGAATGAAAAATGGTTATGGTATTAACTAAACATTTTTTGGTATTGATATTTATAGTGAAATAATTTTAGAAAAAAGGCATTACGTAAAATTCCTAAACATTTTTGACTAGAGAGAAAGGTTACCCTGGTAATTTAAATATTAAAAAGACAGTAATAATGACATGTAAGGGAATTTCCCAATATTAGTAAATTTAAATAGAATGCATATGATCATAAATAAACATGAATAATGAAGAGATGGTGAGGACACCTTATAGAATTTCAGCATAGTAATGTGTTAGGTGAGGTTCCAAATGAGGGAGGATATAAGACCCCTCTTCCAAATAACAACAAATGTATAGTAATGAAATTATTATAAATGAATAACTCTTTTAGATGTGAATTTATTCTTTGTGATTTGATCCCTTTAAGGATTCTATATTACATAACATAGAATATGGTATTTTCTTGAAGATGAATTTACGTTTGTTGAGGAAATAGGAAAAAATAATGATTAAGTGCATGATGTTGTTGTAAACCTGCCTTCATTTTTCTAATCCCGTAATTAATGTTTATCTATTTATCTTCATTTTGTAATATTATTACACCTCATATTCTATTTTCATTCTTTATTTAATATATTTTTGTGGTACGGGTTGGGAGACCATCCCATATATCATTATATCTTAGAAAAGGTGTATAGTAAGGTAACCGACAAAATAATAACATTTTAATGGGAATATATAACAGTTACTATGAGGGATAGATGTGATTGATAATGGTATATAATTAATTATAAATTAAATGGGTTTTAATGATGATATGTAATAATATATCCCAACATGTTTATATTAAAATAAATATTCATAACATACAAGGAGTGTTTGATAAAAGAGGATGGTGTAGGATCAATTAATTGAGTCTATGAATACAAAGGCTTAGGAGGGGGTTATTTATATATATTTTTCTCCCATGGATGTCTATAGGGAGTGGAGGCTCGAGGTTCGACGAGCAATAATGTGTTTTAGTAAATAGAAATTGGATTTTTTATGGTTCATAAAGGAATGGTGGGGTATTTATTTATACTTTCTGTTTTGGACTATACATAACAAAATATCAAAAACCGCAAACCAATAAATGGTTTTTACCCATTGATTAGAGTAAATTAGAGCAGTATACATTATTTTATAGGGTTAAGGGTAGAACTTATAAAAATAATACCATTGGGGACATGGAGGTGAGTCACACTCATAAATAGATGATTTTAAAATAATAAAGTATGTAATATTTCCTGGAGGTATCGTAATTTCCATAAAAATTATATAAATTAAATTTTATGGTAACCATATATTAGGTCATAGATCATATTTATATTATTTATTACATCCCTTTTGGGTCATTTTGATTACATAAATAGCAATTCATATTATTATGGTATTTAATTTTTACCCAATCATTAGATTAATAAAATTATTAAAAGGTCACAATTTCATCGTAATTCCAAAAATAAAATTCATTTAATCTAAATAATTTTTTAAATATGTGGATTTATACTTTTAAAATAAAAACTGACATTAATTGAAAATGTAGGTGTTTTGAAAATAATATTTTTTATCCTTTACCAAATATCATATGACATCATAAAATTAATATGAATGTTTATATTTGAAAAAATTTATTTTTTAATAATATTTTATTAAAATATTATTAATTTAAAAAATTCCTTAATCCATCCAAATAGAAGACATAAGTTAATTTAAATATTAACTAAAAATAATATTTATGTTTTATTTAGTAAAAATAAAAAACAATTGTAAAGTAAAAACATAAGGTGAAAATATATTAATTATTTAATAAAAATTAATTTACTTAATAAAATTTATGATTACTTGTTAAATATCTCTTTAATAAACTGGAATGATCCATAATGGAAATGTGCATGATTGTGGGGATTTTGTGGGGTGGTTCAGCCTATATGGATTGGGTCGTGATCTTGATGAGCTGGAAATTCTCTAAATAATAGTTTTGATCATGCATAAGTTATTGGATCGTATCATGGTATTGGTAAGGGGAAAAAACCAAAATGAAACTTCTATTTTATGATATGATAAATGCGAATCGTATGGTATGATCCTACTGTTCAAGGCCATAAAATCATTTCCATGTACTAATTAGATATGCTAAAAACATCTATTTATACTAATAATGTGATCACTTCTAAATGGATATATTATCAATGGTAATGATTCATAATGGTCAATTATATCCAATTGATTATACTAAAGTTAAATAAGTGAAAATTGTTCTAATAACCATATTTTCTAATAAGAAATTTAATTAAATCATGATGGAAAATTATTTTCATAATAGTTTGGTTCACTATAGAAGCCCTAATTATTATTATTATTCTGTAAAAATTCATAGAACCACTAATGGACAATGAATCGTGATCTACATTGAAAAAAAATCCACATAACTATAGTTAAATGTTTTTCTAATTCCTACTTAATTATTGGTTTATATTATATTAGGGAGCAATGTTTCCAATTTATTTGATCCTCAAGCATTAATAATGTGGTTCGAACATATTTTTTCTCATTGAAAGTTTTATTTAATTTTAAATATGACATGATCTATTTAATAAAAAAATTAATAATTATATATCATATACTAATTATAATTTCGTTCATTTTGCATTTAAAAAATAATACAATTATTATATTTCATTCTTTCAAATATATTTTTTTCTATTAAGATAAATTCATAAAATTTAATTTGTAATGATAGATTACAATTTCATGGTTGTTTCTGAATATATATATTTTATACATTCCATATTCATTAATTTCTCTAATTACACAGTTCATTTTATATTTCTAATAATCTTCTAAAATACAATATATATCACCCTTCTATCATTATCTATTTTGATCATTTAAATATTCATCTAATTACTTATATTTATATTATTCTTCTCATGTAATGAATTAAAAAACATTAAATTTAAATTTTTCTTTGTCGTTAATTAATAATACTTCACAATAATGGAAACACTTATTAAAAAATCATTTATATTCTCTTCTAGTCCATTCATTGGAATTTTCAATCATTCTAGACAAATTAGAATATTCCTTTCCATATATGAGGAAAATAATCAATATATAAACTCATAATAATTTTCAATTAATTTTTTTTTGGTTTTATATGTTTTAAATCATTTTATCAAAAGTATTTCCCAAAACATTCAAATGCATCTCTATTGTGGTTGATTTTGTCAATATTTTCAATAAAATGTAGTCAAATGAAAGTTACTATTTAATCATGAAACATTGGTAGGTTTACCTTACTAAAACAATACACATTAATAAATTAATCATCATAAATATTATCATGTAAAATTTTATATATATTTTATCTTTAGAAAAATGATTTAAAAAATTAATACAACATTATCATTTAAAAGAATACATACTCCATAATCAAATGTTTTGTTAATCATCAAAATTTTGGATTCTCAATCTATTTATTTTCCATTAAGCACAAAATATGATTTGGGTAGTATTAAAACATTTTAAATTATATAATAAATACTTTTAAAACATTATAAATATATTCACATAAAAATATACCCTATGTTAGACTTTATCATTTTTATTTCCCTTTGATGAGGACTTAATCAATTTCATTTCTTATCTTTTCATTTAGTTTTTAATGTATTTTTCCGGACAATTACTTCATATATTATATGATATAAAACAAATAAGTATATATAAATTAAAACTCCATAATAATTTGTCTTTATAAGATACCAAAAATATAGATATTAACTATTTGGGAACCAAATAATAGGAAAACCCTTAAGCAAAAATACCAATTGTTATTATAAAATTATCGATTTATCCACATTAAGTGTGTTGGAATTAGTGTCACCAACTACTTAGGAATTATTTTTTATTTTTTCCTCTTTAAATATTACTGTTATTGTATATAAATTTATCATATCACATATATAATGCTAAAAGTTGACATATATATATAAGTATAAAATAAAATTAAATATAGTTTTTTTAATTTTCAATTACAATTTTTGATTTAAAATGTTCTTTATCAAGGATTTTTCTCAAAAACATCTGCCTCAAGATTATGATTAATAAACATTGATTAGTATGATAAAATAATTGGACCCTCATATCTTGAAAAATTTATTATTAAGATGAAAATTGACCCACACATAATGTACACACATGTTATTCATTATATACACTAGAACAAATAATTTCTTTTCCTCACAACTACAATTGGAAATTTCTAATTGAAAATTTAAAAAATTTGAATCACAATTAATGAATGAACTAAATAGGTATAAAAATATCCTCAATTTCATTAATACTCTTATTGGTACCCCTCTTCTTTTTATTTGAGAATATACAAACCCGATATATTCAATAAAAGTAGTGTAAAACCTAATTACATTACCATATGTTTCATTCCAAATTAAATTATTATTTTCGATTGCATGAATAACACAGAATACTTACTGAGATTGCAATGAATGAAACAAATGATTTAAAAATCATTTTATTTGTTTTTTCACTGTCAATTACATTTTATGACTTTTCAGAGAATTTATATAGTAACAATATTCGTTGTATATATATATATATATATTAAAATATTCAAACATTCATCCTATAAATTATATTAGGCATAATTTTAGAACAACATAATTTTATTAATTATGTCCTATATTTTTATAAAATTAGTTTTACCACCTAGAAGTCAAAAAACCATTTTAAATATAATTTTTTTGAAAATATATAAATATGTATTTACAAAAAAATATTCATTTTGAAAATAAAAAAAAATCCAATGTATAATAGTTAAAATATTTGGTATTTTTCTAAAAGAATCATTTACAATGAACAATGAATAATACATATTTTTATTTCAAAAATGCAATTTCAAAATATATATTTATGAGTATATATAATACATTCACAGGATTTTATGATAAATTATATCATTTTTTAACAAAATAAACCAATTTATTGAATTTTAATCAATTTATCTTTCAATATAGTATCATTTCCAACTTATGAACATTCATATTTTAAAAATAATCTCCTTCATCTCGACTACAATATTAAATTTTAAAAAAAATATACCACTTCTATGATTGAAATTAGGAAAAATCTATTGAATATTTGGAATAAGGAATATTTATAATGTCTAATAATATCGCATTATTATTTACAATTAATATGAGAAAAATTAATGAAAAATAATTATATAGATTATGAGAAAAATAGATTAATAAAGGATTAAACATTAATAATTAGAAAAAAATTGCCCAAAAAGATTTTCAAAATATATTTATTTCACTAATTATAACATATCCTCAATTTTCTAGTATTTGGATCATTATTGGAGATATTTTATATATGAAAAAACACAGTCTAATTCTCTATTCTAAAAATTATTAGAACGTCACTCATTCCCCACTTCAAAAAGTAACTCACGCATCCCATTTATATACAACCCTAAATCCAATTTTCATTGCAAAAACATTTAAAATTTTGTCTTAAAAACCCCTTAACTCATAAAGTTATCGTTCCTTTTGGAATAAAAACATCCAAGAATACCATTTTTGAAAATAAAAATGTGTTACCAAAAGAAGAGGTAACATCTGTCCCCATTCTGTATTATATTTTTTCATTACACACAGACAAAAATAATTTTATTCCATAATTAAATTGGAAAATATCTATCTTAAATATATGGATATTGTTTTAAATTAATATTTAGTACTAAATTTACATACACATCTATCAATTGTGTAACCAAAAATATCATTTTAGTGTACGATAGAATACCACCTTATGAAATAGTGTTTTCTTGAACTTATTTTAGCACCTCTCGTGGTAGAAATTATAATCAGAATTCTTGTTAAATTATATATATATATATATATGTTATTTTTAATATATTTATTATTCTATAATTTTTATATAACACACGCCATTATGATTTTATGATTTGGGAAATACGATGACATTGTTTGTGGATGTATGGAATATAACCTTATCAAAGTGATGTGATTCATACACACTATGCATGGAACATGTAACAGATAGATCAAATAAATATATGTGAAATATATGACATGGATATGATACTATTGCAATACTATAAATATATATCATTCACATTTCATTTTTTTAGTTGTGCATGAACATGAAAGTAGTATCAATGTGTACCTATTTGTATCTTTATAAATGTATGGTGAATTTCCTATTATATCTCCAATTCATATGGATAGTAATAAATATATAAATAATTAATATATATTTTATTATCATCATGGTTTACTTTATTGATATTATTTAATCATGGTCTATATAATAGGAACATCAAAGAAAAATTTAAAACATACTTGATGAATAAGGAAGTCAACAACCAAAATTTTTAAAATAATGAATTATTTATAAAAATGGCAAAAATACATTATTAGATGATAATATAAGTAATTTCTAATATTATTATGTTTCTGGTATAATATTCTTCCATGCATAAAAACATTACACAATATGTTGAAGTATTTTCACCAAATAAGAAATACAAGGTATGGTATTTTCATCTCACTTTTCACATTTAATATATAAATGGAATATTAACCACTTACATACTTTGTTTGTTATATATACTACCACATTTGATATATTATATTATAAATCAATTTATATTTATGGAACAGTATTTCTTTCGTGGAATTATCTTCTTCACAATGATTATTATTTAAAATTACCATGCTGTACAATTATCTTTTCCATATAAATTTTTATTTTTATTGTTATATTTATCTTCAAAAAAAATTAATATGAGAATTCTCCATTTGAAGTGAACATTATTTTAGATATCCATTCTCTAATTGTATTAGTACAAATGTTTTCTAAAAAATACAAATTTTTTACAAATGTTATTGATATGAAGGATATTTGATTATCTAGGGAAATATTGATACCTTTAGGCACATTCTTCAATATGGATATTTTGAAAGGAATATTATTTATTTATTAAAATGATAAATTTAAATGTTTAATGATTTTGAAAATATATGATTGGTGGGGCCTTGATATTATATATCCCCTTAGATTCATTGATAGGTTATCATGAGTGATGTAAGATGGTAAATTTAAATACGTTTCTACATGTATTTTATAATAACAGGGGGATAGATCTTGAATACAGTATTTTTCAGGTCCCTAAGACATGAAATCCTATAATTAATGTTATACATCATTCTAATTAAATATTTATTATCCATTATATTGTCACTATGAAAAAATGACTGTATTTATTTCTTTCTGAATTTATTTACTAAATGGAATGTATTTTTGGTTTCCTACAATGCCATATTGATTATTCCATATCTAATTATATATATTTCACATGTTCTCAGTTATTTTCCCTCACATTTGAATAATTTAAATTGATTCATTATTAATTCCTTTGTATATTGACTTATAGATATTTTTATCTCATCATTTTTTTATTCCTTTACCATGGATATAATGACGAATCATTTGAATTAGTTTTATGAATGCAGTTTATTAGTGTTTTTTATGGATTTTGATATATGTTCATTTTACAATTATACTTTTGGTATCATCATCTAAATCTTGTTTTCCAAAATTGATAAATGTTTTGGTCCCATGGGGTTTAAATCTTGAATCTAGGACAACATAACAAAATAATGCACCATCTCTTGGATTCAAGGGTCAGGGTGTTATATTTGGTATCAGAGAATGTTTAACAATAACCTTGAAAACTATTAATAGAAATAATAGATTTAGGAACATAACCATAAGATATAATTTAATGATAAGTATATAAGAACACCCTAGAATATCTGTGTGAAATAAATTTTTTTGGTGTTCCTAGAAATACATCTTTGCGGGGACACTTCATGTGGACACTACTTTGGATCAGATATACCCAGGGGAACCAACATGGACATGGTGAATCGATCCTGACTCAAGAAAAACCAGGTACATGAAAACAAACTTTACTTTGCACCATGATTAGAACTCTTAGGGGAAAAAATTAGGATAATTTTCATTTTTATACAAACCATAATGAATTATATAAAATAAACATGTTCCCAAAGAATCCAATGTTAATGTATATTTTATTTATGATTCATAAATTACTTTTATCTAATATAACATATTAGGAATTACATTTTAATTTTATTTTATGAGATAATGTAGTACATTAAATTATTTATAATTGAACATGGATGGCCAAATAATACCAATATTGATGGAAAATTAAAATATTTTCTTTATAAATAAATCAATATAGCTCGTATTAGAGTATTAAAACTTAATGATATTTTGGGGAAAAATAATCAGTTTATGAAAGATAACCATACCTGAATGGATAAACCAATTTAATGGAGATATCATCTTATGATACATCATTTTATATAATAGAACTTGTGTCATTTAGTGGGACTATATATTAAATTGTTGCAATGAAATGTATTATGTCATTGGATGGGATATTTACATCCTTGGGATGCAGTGATATAGAAATCATTACATATGAGGTGCATTTTAATGAATTTGATAAAGATCAATGGTGGTATTTGATTTGGAATAATAAGGAGGATTAATAAGTAGAACATATTCAATTTAAATCATTTAATTTATATTTCCATGATAAATACATCTTTCATGATGAACAAACATTTTATGTTGATAATGTTCAATAGATTAAATCAATAGTAAGAGTACATTATTATTGATTGTAAAGATATTGTTACAATGATATAAGATTATGTTATAGATTATATATGAAACACATACTGAAACATTGGTCACATCATTAAAGAACATAAGCCAATCCAACAAATATAATTGGATTCATAGATTTTTTAATCATATGAGTAACTGTTTTTATGTTCCATAAAAATGAAGAATGAATTTTATAAAATACATATATACAGGGTATGCAAAGATAATATGAGTCCCTCTGATATAAAATAAAAAGTTAATGATTCTATAAAGTAAAAAAACAAAAAACATATTACACATTTTCAAAACAATATAAAATAAACATAGAAAAAAGTTTGAAGGGACTGAGAGATTTTTATAAGTGTAGAGATAGGTGACACATAGTTTACGAGTTAAATGAGAATAATGAAAACACAATTGTCCAATGATTCCTATGTAGGGAGAGGGTGAACAATAAAAATGAATTCACCATGATTCAACGGAATCCACCATTTCAGAGGACAAGGGGATATGAAGTTGATTATGTGATCAAAATAATGGATTAAGAATTACCAAATGATGTGTTGGTGGCTACATTTATCTCATTTTCAAATTTATCCAATGCATTATTTGATTACGGATCGTAGTAATCCTTTATACCAACCCAGTTTTCTAATAAATTATAAATTTTTCATTGGATTAAATAAGAGATTTTTTAGTAAAAAGATCTATGATAATTATCATTGCAATAAATAAGTCTTAATATGTCCAAATTTTGACACATAAACATGATTTACTGGTTGACATGGTTATCATACTTATGGATGACTTTGAAATAAAATGCGGTAGGGACTGGATATCCAAACATGATGAATTAAATTCCAAGAGGAAATATATTATTATATATGATGAAGATATATAATTCCTTATATTTATACAAAATGATTCCTCATCACATTATTATCATGTTCTACAACTAATATATTTGATGAATGAAATTATTACATAAGATGATGAAACAATAATTTTTTATAAATAAAGCAATTTTCAAATTTAGGATGTACTTATTAGGGAGTAATTCATAGATTTATTTGATCAGGAATTACCTGAACTACCCACATAGTGTGAATATGAATTTTAAATTAATTTTATCCAAGATGAATATACAATAATAATGACTCCTTATTTAATGAACACTTTTTATGTAATGTAGATGTTGATACAGCATGGAGATTTACCTAATAAAGGATATGTTGAACCCATTTTTTAAGAATTTTTATAACATGAAATCGTTATTAATATGATAAATGGATCCATGAGGATGTGAAATTACTTTTGGGAAATCAATATTCTTTCAGTAAAAAACATGAACCTTCTTCCTCAAATTTCTGAATTCTTTTATTAGATCTGGAGAGTATAATATTTTTTCAATGATTGATATTAATTATGGTTATAAAAAAAAGTTAGTATAAAGATTTACAACTTTCAGGAAGAAAATTTTCAGATGAATTGTGGACATTATTAGTTTACAAAAATTACATTTGGATTAATTGATTAACCAACTATTTTTTAGACATAGTGATGAGAATATTCAATGAATATAACACCAAATTTTTTGTGGAATTGATCAGTAATATTAAAGTGTATTTTGAAACCCATGAGGAAAATGAAAATCATTAATGGATAAGTAAAATATGATCTTATAAGGGAATAGTTATATGGAAAAAATAATATATTCTATATAAGGCCCCAGCCTTAAACCTTACTTAATCTTGAGTTATTACAAGATTACACATTGAGGATCTTTTCGGGTTTATTGTTTTAGAGAATTAGATCATAAAACATGAATTACATTCCACATATAAACAATGTGGTTACATAAAGATAGTATTCTTCATTCCCATCAATGGAAACATATTTAAAATAAAACATGGATTCTTTCTTGACACTTCCTTGACACTATCATCATATCATGAAACTTTCCATTGACCTGTGAAAAACATTTCAAAAAAACTTGGGATGAGCATAAAAATCTCAGTATGGGTTATAAAAACATGGAAAGGAAACATGGGTACATATATACATAAGAATGAAATCATACTTTACCCATAAAACATAAGCACTTTAACATACCTCATCAAATCATGAATAAATCATAGAAATCATAAGACATAAAGGTAACAAGAGGCATTCATAACATTCTTACGTAGGGATTAACCCTCTTGGTTACGTTTGGAATACCCATCACAGTATATTCCCTGAATCTGTTCGGAGAAACATTAACTTTTCACTCCTTCGCGTTACCCAATGCATTGGAGAGCTATATCGGGCTCACCCGCCCTTAGTTTAGCACGGAACCACCCGTCTTCATAATAATGCCCAAGAACCATAACATAATCGTATCACATAAAACATGCATAAAGGAAACATAAAATTTCCACATTTCAATCACAAGGTATCAATACAACATAAAAAACATTGTGAAAATCATTTTTAATACCAAAGTAAAACATGGTATTTATTTTTCTTTTAAAAAGAAGGTATGGCTTGTAGAGGAAGCCGAAACTCAAATAACGGCCACGACGGCGGAGAAGTCGTTCTCGCCGCATACGTACAACTAAAACATTCCCTTTTGTCGTTTAGTAAATGCTACGTATAAAAAATATTACTTTTGAATGAACGTAAAAGTCAAAGGGGTTTATACACCGTATAAAATAAAATATGCCTCAATGAAAGGAGATTGAGACGAAGTCCCATACCTCGTATCTGACTTGACCCGACCATTCTTTGATCTCCTGAATAACAAACTTGAGTTAATATCTACTTTCTTATGAACCTTTTTCAAGTTAATTATTCCTTTTATACCATGTTATGCACATCATGTAATCATTTAAGTTAATAATGTTCATTTTGTCGGTATTTGGTTCTTAAGTCAAAAATAGACTTCTTACACTTACATGTTGTTAATTTGGTCAAAGGTTCGTTATATCCAGAATGATATTAATGATTTGGATAACATATATATCATATATATTCATCATATACATGTATTTATAATATTACATCACATTTAGAGGTAAGAAATGAAATGCACTATTCATGGAGACGGTAAGCCGTACGTACGCATGAACGCTACATCCGTTTCTATTTCGTATTTTCTGGAATGGAATCATAATGATATAAGAGTATATTATAATTCCACTACAATAACATATATAATATCATTAACTTTATCCTTTACACATCCCACATATGGTATTAACGAATCAAATCACTTTCCGGGGGCGGTAGTCCGCACTTCCTAAAATGAAGATATCGTGTTTACCCATAATGGAAACCATAAAGGTAAGCCCAAAATGAAAAAAAACAGAATCTTAAGGAAAACATATCCATATTATATATCATATATAAAAATGGTGACATCATAATGGCCACCTTTGAAGGTCTAAAATGAGTATTGAACAATCATCATTTCGGGAGGCAAAATTTCACCATCCACGGAAACCGTATGTTATTTAACCATTTGATGTAGTTGTGTGAGAGTGTAGCTCAAATAAATCTTATAAAAACATCCTAGTATATTTAAGATACTGGTTTTGTTACAAAATAAGTAAATAAAAAGAGTTTAGGGGGTTGGAGAAGCAAAATAAAACAAATGAACATGAGAGAATGAATTATCTTTAAAAGTGTAACTCCTTTTGATTTGAGCCTAAAGGATTCCTTTGAAAGGATTCCTCCCAAAGGGAATCCTCTAGGATGAGGAGAGGGATGTGGAGAGAGTAAATGGGTAGGTTTTGGCCGAGCCAAAGGCTTGAGGAGTGTGTGAAATGAGGTAGAGGTGGGGGCCTTTTATAAGAGGAGAGGAGGGGCACTTTTGGAAAGTAAAGATAAGTTACTTTATTTTAAAAAGAGTTTCAGATTCAAAACGTCCCACATTGCTATAATTCTAGGATAAGGTGATAAGTCTTCGAAATCCACTCATCCAATTGGTTTTTTCCATGTGTAGGTTTTAGATTTTTTCATTATCTTTCCATTTTATTTAAATCGTTAAATAATGAGGTCATCGCTGCATCTTCATGATGTCATAAATAATTTAATTTATTTAAAGTCTAAAAATTATAAAAAAACTACTATGATGTAGGAAAGCTTTTTATATTTCCAATGACTATTTATAATCAACAATCTGATCTTTATAACCCCATGTAAAAATTGTTTTCGTAAAATATCTCTCATTTGTGTCATTTTTACATTAACATTTAATAAAAAGTTATTTATGTCATTTCCCAACCAAAATGTCTCCATGGGGTCCCCAAGTTGACCCATGGCTTTTCTTCGTCGGCCAGGACACAAAAAATAAGGTTGGGACATGTGTCTATGTCATTTCATATTATTAAAGCATTATTTATACCTTAAACTACCCTAATTACCACTAATCGCGATTAAAAACTTAATAAGTTACTATTCACCAAAAAATTATTTTAATCCCATTGAACCACATTTTACTTTTTAATTACAACCATGTATGTCGGATTTTTGAAATTCAAAACACAATGATGGCAATAATTCATTTAAACGGAAAATCAATTTTTATAAGTACCACTTAGTGGTTTCACTATTCATCAAAAATTGAAGTTTTTCAGAAAATTACCAAAAATGCACCCTAAGCTATATTTGATATTCAGAATTCAAAAATGAAGTCTATTTTACAAAATTCAATACACATAAGTTACATTAATTAATTTAATAATTAATTCCTGCTGTCAGAGCAAATAGCGTGTTTTTATGAAACAATAAGTATCAAAAGATTGACACCAGATTAAGTCTAATTTCAAAGTGAAATTGATTCCAATGACCACCATTGGATTAAATGGTAAAAATATTTTCTAATTTCACTTCAAAACAAATTCAAAACATAATCTAATCATATAAATAAATTAGATTAAAAAGCAGTTTTGATGTAAAATGCAGTATTTTTCACTATTCATTAAAAAATGAACATTGTCAGAAAAATACCAAATATTCACACAAAGTAAATTTTGATGTCCCAATCATAAAGAATAAGTTTATTTTGACAAACATAGTTTATAAAATTGTCAAAATATAGATTCAAAAATGGTTTGTCATCAAAAGGCAGTAAAACAATCTTTTAAGAATATTAGTGTATTCCATGCATAAGATTGTATTTATTTTCATTTTAAGCCTCTATAACACTATCTTAATCATTAATAGACATAGATAAAAATATCTATTATTCATTACTTACTTGGTATGTTACATCCTTCCCCCCTTTAGAAAATTGCATCCCCGTAATTTATTTACTTATCGAATAAATGGGGGTACTTATCCCTCATTGAATTTTAAGATTCCCATGTTGCCTCTTACATCATGTGGTTTTTCCACAAAACCTTTACCTACTTAATCACCTTATTCCGTAACACTTTCTCCCTGTGGTCAAGAATCTGGACCGGTTGTTCCTTATAAGATAGGTTCTATTCCAGCTTAACTACCTCTAGACTCAAAACATGAGATGGATCTGGCATATACTTTCTCAACATCGAAACGTGAAAAACATTGTGTACCTGAGATAAACTCGTAGGTAAAGCCACTCGGTATGCAACTGATCCAACTCTCTCCAGAATTTCGTATGGTCCAATTAACCTTGGACTTAGCTTTCCTTTCTTACCAAATCTCATCACACTTTTCCAAGGAGAAACCTTGAGAAAAACATGATCACCTACCTCGAAAGATAGATCCTTCCTTCGGTTATCCTCATAAATCTTCTGCCTGCTCTGAGCTGTTCTCATGTGCCTCTGAATCAACTGAACTTTTTCTGCCATCTCTTCTACCAATTCTGGTTCCATCAGCTTCCTTTCACCCACTTCAACCCAAAATGCTGGAGTTCGACACCGCTTCCCATATAATGCCTAAAATGGTGCCATCTGTATACTGGAAAGAAAACTGTTATTATATGAAAATTCAACCAAAGAAAGATGTTGGTCCCAACTTCCCTGATAATCCATCGAACAAGCTCGTAGCATATCCTCCAATGTCTTAATTGTTCGTTTTGACTGCCCATCTGATTGAGGATGAAAGGCTGTACTAAAATTTAATTCAGTACCCAACGACTTCTGAAGGCCTTTCCAAAAGTTAGAAGTAAACCTGGGATCACGATCCGATACAATGGAGAGAGGAACTCCATGTAACCTGACTATCTCTTTAAGATACAAACGAGAAATTTGATCAAGAGAGAAAGTATCTCGTATAGCAAGGAAATGAGCATATTTGGTCAAGCGATCAACAATAACCCAGATTGCATTATTACCTCGAGATGTCTTCGGTAATCCAACAAAAAAGTCCATGGATATATTCTCCCATTTCCACTCTGGCACTGGTAAAGGCTGAAGCATCCCTTTCGGTAACTGCCGCTCTGCTTTAACCTACTGACAAGTCAAACACTTCACAGTAAAATCAGCAATATCTCTTTTCATTCCATCCCACCAGTAATACTCCCGCAGATCTCTATACATCTTAGTACTTCCCGGATGAACTGAAAACAGAGAACTGTGAGCTTCACATAAGAACTCTCTATTCAACTGTGAATCACAAGGCACACACAATCTCTTCACAAATCTCAAAACACAATCATTATCAATGTTGAATTTAGGTAACTTACCTTTCTGAACCAGCTCTACCTTTTTCTGCAACTCACTGTCTTGCTTCTGTGCGTGCTTGATTCTATCTGATAGAGAAGATCTAACTGATACCTGAAACAAAACAGAAGGACTTCCTGCACCAACAACTTCTATTCCAACGTTCATCAAATCCTTAACCAAAGGATTACGTTCCAAACACAACATTTCTAATGAATCATTACTTTTTCGACTCAAAGCATCATCCACTTTATTTGCTTTTCCCGGATGGTAATGAATTGTACAATCATAATCCTTGATTAATTCTATCCATCTCCTTTGTCTCATGTTCAACTATTTCTAAGTGAATATATACTTTAAACTTTTGTGATCGGTATATATTTCACACTTTACTCCATACAAATGATGCCTCCAAGTTTTTAAAGAAAAAACAACAGCAGCTAATTCCAAATCATGTGTAGGGTAATTTACCTCATGAGTTTTCAACTATCGTGAAGCATAAGCAATTACCTGATCATTATGCATTAGGACGCAACCAAGTCCTTTCAATGAAGCATCACTGTATATAACAAACTCACCATTCCTAGAAGGTACTTCCAAAACTGGAGCATTCACCAATCTTCTTTTCAATTCCTGAAAACAATCATCACATTCTTTTGTCCAGATAAACTTAACACCCTTCCGAGTTAGCTTAGTCATTGGACTAGATAACCGTGAGAAATTTCTAACAAACCTTCGGTAATAGCCTGCCAAACCAAGGAAGCTATGAATCTCGGTTACATTTGTGGGTCTTGGCCATTCTTCCACAACTTTTGTTTTTGTAGGATCAACAGTTATTCCATCTTTAGAAACAATGTGACCAAGGAAAGAAATTTGTTGCAACCAAAACTCACACTTGCTTAATTTCCCATACAGTTTCTTTTCATTTAAGTTTTGAAAGATAACCCTTAAATTCCTTTCATGCTCCTCTTTACTATTAGAAAACACCAAAATAACATCAATGAAAACCACCAAAAACTTATCCAAGAACTCATGGAAAATTCTATTCATTAAGCCCATGAATACAGCAGGTGCATTGGTTATCCCAAAAGGCATTACTACAAATTCATAATGGCCATATCTCATACGGAGCACGGTCTTTGGAATATTTGCCTCATTTACCTTCAGCTGATGGTACCCCGATCTTAGGTCAATCTTTGAAATAAACTGAGCTCCCTGGAGCAGATCAATCAAATCATCGATATGAGGCAAAGGATATTTGTTCTTAACAGTGATGTTATTCAAGGCTCTATAATCAATGCAAAGTCTCATAGAACCATCTTTCTTTTTAACAAATAAAACAGGAGCACCCCATGGTGATGTTCTAGGTCGAATGAAACATTTCTCTAATAAATCTTGCAATTGCTCCTTCAACTCTAAATGTCCAATTTGTGCCATTCGATAAGGGGGTTTTGAAATTGGCTTAGCATCAAGAACTAAGTCAACAGTAAACTCAACTTTTCGATCTGGTATTATTCCAGGAAACTCCTCAGGAAAAACATGAGGATACACATTTACCACTGGCACATCATTAATATGAACAGTTCCTTTATTTTCAACGATGTGTGCAAGGTAACATTCATTTCCATCTTTTACATGTTTCTCGGCCTCTTGATATGTTATCAAAAGTAAGGGTTCATTCTGGTAAACAAATTGAAAGTCTTTCTGAAAAGAAACTTCTTTAGCTCTACAGTCAATCTTATCATGGTAAATAGAGATCCAATCCATACCCAGGATAACATCAAACTCTACTAGAGGTAGAAAAATAAGGTTTCCAAGTAGGTTCTTTCCATAGATAAGGATAGGAAGATTATTATAAATTCTTTTTGCCTCAAAATTTCTCCTATGTGTTTTTACCAAAAGTTCAGGAGTCATTTCTTGAGATGGTATTCCGATTTTACTAGAAAAGGTTTCAGAGATGAAAGAATGTGTAGACCCCGAATCAAACAACACACTGGCATAATCTGAAAAAACAAACAAAGTACCTGATACAACTTCATTTGATGGCCCGACATCTGCTGAAGTAGTTGCAAAGGATTTCACCACCCCTTTCTGCTTGTAGTCTAACTACTTCCCATCACTCAAGCTATTTTTCGGACACTCGTTTGCATAGTGACCCATCTCATTGCACTTATAACATTTCACTAACTGTAAATCAAATTTGTTCTTACCTTCACCTTGATACTTTTCAGTGCAATCACGAGCCTTATGTCCCATCTTACCACATCGGTAGAACTTTCCAGAATTCATAAGACATTCCCCAGCATGCCTTTTGCCACATTTATCACAAACTGGAAACTTAGTTCTCTTACCATCAGACTTTTTTGAATAATTCTTACCTTTCTCCTGCCACCTCGGTCTCTTCTTCTGCTGGTTGTTATAGAACACTTGGTCATTGGAAAACTCCATTTCCACCTTCTCAGTACATCGAACAAGCTTTTCATAACATTTAAACTCACGAGAAGCTAATGCCCTTCGATATTTTGGCTTTAATCCTGAGTAAAAACGATTGATTTTACTATCAAGGTCTCGGATAAAATTTGGAGCATACCTTGCCAATCGAGTGAACCTTTCTTCATAGGTAGCCACTGAGTCCTCCTCTTGCCTCAATTCCAAGAATTGTTTTTCCATCCTAAGTCGAACAGCCTTAGGAAAATACTTCTCAAGAAACATACCTTTGAATTCATCCCAGTCAAGAGCATCAATCTCATCGGCGTCCCTGATATTTTTTACCATAGACCACCACTGATCTGCTTCACCCTCCAAACGGTAAATAGCAAGACTAACCTTTTGATTGTCTGAACACCCCATGACATCAAAAATCTTCTACAGTTATTTAATCCACCCTTCAGCTAGCACAGGGTCAGATGATCCTCTGAATGATGGTGGATGTTGCCTCATGAAATGTTCCACCACTGACATGTTCCTCTGCGGTTGATCTGGCTGATCTCGTGCATGGATACCACCACCATTTATCGCTTGAGTCAACTGCACCATTACTGCAACAAACTGTTCAGTTCCAATTCAGACCATTTCTGGATGCTGATTCGGAAGTTTATTTCCTTCTGTATGCCTTCCAAGCACTGCTTCCCTGTTTCCTCTGCGGAAAACCATTCTGAACAAACATGTCTTAGATGAAGCAACATGGTAATCTTCAAATTCTATATCATTTCAATTTGAACGTAAAAAAATATTTTTGGATAATCATTTAATATAATTCTAACTCCTAATGTTATCTAAACCTCCCTTTGATACCAACTATAAGGCCCCAGCCTTAAACCTTACTTAATCTTGAGTTATTACAAGATTACACATTGAGGATCTTTTCTGGTTTAGAGTTTTAGAGAATTAGATCATAAAACTTGCATTACATTCTACATATAAACAATGTGGTTACATAAAGATAGTATTCTTCATTCCCATCAATGGAAACATATTTAAAATAAAACATGGATTCTTTCTTAACACTTCCTTGACACTATCATCATATCATGTACCTTTCCCTTGACTTGTGAAAAACATTTCAAAAAAACTTGGGATGAGTATAAAAAGCTCAGTATGGGTAATAAAAACATGGAAAGGAAACATGGCTACATATATACAAAAGAATGAAATCATACTTTACCCATAAAACATAAGCACTTTAACATACCTCATCAAATCATGAATAAATCATAGAAATCATAAGACATAAAGGTAACTTGAGGCATTCATAACATTCTTACGTAGGGAGTAACCCTCTTTGTTACGTTTAAAATACCCATAATATTATATTCCCTAAATCTCTTCAGAAAAACCTTAACGTTTCACTCCTTCGCATTACCCAATGCATTGGAGAGCTATATCGGGCTCACCCACCCTTATTTTATCACGGAACCACCCGTCTTCATAATAATGCCCAAGAAACATAACATAATCGTATCACATAAAACATGCATAAAGGAAACATAACATTTCAACATTTCAATCACAAGGTATCAATACAACACAAAAAACATTGTGAAAATCATTTTTAATACCAAAGTAAAACATGGTATTTATTTTTCTTTTAAAAAGAAGGTATGGCTTGTAGAGGAAGCCGAAACTCAAATAACGGTCACGACGGCGGAGAAGTCGTTGTCGCCGCATACGTACGACAAAAACATTCCCTTTTTTCGTTTAGTAAATGCTTTGTATAAAAAAGATTCCTTTTGAATAAACGTAAAAATCAAAGTGGTTTATACACCGTATAAAATAAAATCTGCCTCAATGAAAGGAAATTGAGACGAAGTCCCATACCTCGTATCCGACTTGACCCGACCGTTCTTTGATATCCTAAATAATAAACTTGAGTAAATCTCTACTTGCTTATGAACCTTTTTCAAGTTCATTATTCCTTTTATACCATGTTATGAACATCATGTAATCATTTAAGTTAATAATGTTCATTTTGTCGGTATTTGGTTCTTAAGTCAACAATAGACTTCTTACACTTACATGTTGTTAATTTGGTCAAAGGTTAGTTATATCCAGAATGATATTAATGATTTGGATAACATATAATTTATATATATTCATCATATACATGTATTTATAATATTACATCACATTTAGAGGTAATAAATGAAATGCACCGTTCATGGAGACGGTAAGCCGTACGTACGCATGAACGCTACTTCCATTTCTATTTTGTATTTTCTGGAATGGAATCATAATGATAAAAGAGTATATTATAATTCCAGTACTATAAAATATATAATATCATTAACTTTATCCTTTACACATCCCACATATGGTATTAACGAATCAAATCACTTTCAGGGGGCGGTAGTCCACACTTCCTAAAATGAAGATATCGTGTTTACCCATAATGGAAACCATAAAGGTATGCCCAAAATAAAAAAAACAGAAGCTTAAGGAAAACATAAACATATTATATATCATATATAAAAATAGTGACATCATAATGGCCACCTTTGAAGGTGTGAAATGAGTATTGAACAATCATCGTTTCGGGAGGCAAAATTTCACCATCCACGGAAACCGTATGTTCTTTAACCATTTGATGTAGTTGTGTGAGAGTGTAGCTCAAATAAATATTATAACAATAGGCTAGTATATTGAAGATACTGGTGTTGTTAGAAAAGAAGTAAATAAAAAGAGTTTAGGGGGTTGGAGAAGCAAAATAAAACAAATGAACATGAGAGAATGAATTACCTTTAAAAGTGTAACTCCTTTTGATTTGAGCCTAAAGGATTCCTTTGAAAGGATTATGCCCAAAGGGGATCCTCTAGGATGAGGAGAGGGATGTGGAGAGAGTAAATGGTCAGGGGTTGGCCGAGCCAAAGGCTTGAGGATTGTGTGAAATGAGGTAGAGGTGGGGGCCTTTTATAAGAGGAGAGGAGGGGCACTTTTGGAATGTAAAGATAACTTACTTTATTTTAAAAATCGTTCCGGATTCAAAAAGTCCCAAATTGATATAATTAGAGGATAAGGTGATAAGGAATAGAAATCCACTCATCCAATTGGTTTTTTCCTTATGTAGGTTTTATATTTTTTCATTATCTTTCAATTTTATTTAAATCGTTAAATAATGAGGTCATCACTGTATCTTCATGATGTCATAAATAATTTAATTTATTTAAAGTCTAAAAATTATAAAAAAAATACTATGATGTAGGAAATATTTTTATCTTTCCAATTACTATTTATAATCAAAAATCTGATCTTTATAACCCCATGTAAAAATTGTTTTCGTAAAACATCTCTTGTTTGTGTCATTTTTACTTTAACATTTAATAAAAAGTTATTTATGTCATTTCCCAACCAAAATGTCTCCATGGGGTCCCCAAGTTGACCCATGGCTTGTCTTGGTCGTCCATGACACAACCAATAAGGTTGGTACATGTGTCTAGGTCATTTCATATTATTAAAGCATTATTTATACCTTAAACTACCCTAATTACCACTAATCGCGATTAAAAACATAATAAGTTACTATTCACCAAAAAATTATTTTAATCCCATTGAACCACATTTTACTTCTTAATGACAACCATGTATTTCGGATTTTTGAAATTCAAAACACAATGATGGAAAATTTTCATTTAAACGGAAAATCAATTTTTATAAGTACCACTTAGTGGTTTCACTATTCTTCAAAAATTGAAGTTTTTCAGAAAATTACCAAAAATTCACCCTAAGCTATATTTGATATTCCAAATTCAAAAATTAATTCTATTTTACAAAATTCAATACATATATGTCACATTAATTAATTTAATTATTAATTCCCGTTGTCAGAGCAAATAGCGTGTTTTTATGAAACAATAAGTATCAAAAGATTGACACCAGTTTAAGTATAATTTCAAAGTGAAATTGATTCCAATGACCACCATTGGATTAAATGGTAAAAATATATTCTAATTTCACTTTAAAACCAATTCAAAACATAATCTAATAATATAAATAAATTATATTAAAAAGCATTTTTGATGTAAAATGTAGTATTTTTCACTATTCATTAAAAAATGAACATTGTCAGAAAAATACCAAAAATTCACAAAAAGTAAATTTTGATGTCCCAATCATAAATAATAAGTTTATTTTGAAAAACATTGTTTATAAAATTTTCAAAAGATTGATTCAAAAATGGTTTTCCATCAAAAGGCAGTGAAACAATCTTTTAAGAATATTAGTGTATTCCATGCATAAGATTGTATTTATTTTCATTTTAAGCCTCTATAAAACTATCTTAATCATTAATAGACATAGATAAAAATATCTATTATTCATTACTTACTTGGGATGTTACATTCTATTTCTAGCTTTGTGATGTTTTTTCCTTGGACACATTTTCTCAGAGGATTAAATATCAGATGATCCTATATTAAAATGTAATTCATTGAATCGACTACACCAATATAAAAATTTTATTTAAATAGTTTCATTTGTTTGGTAGGTTAATATAAAAGATTTTATTGAAATTTTTCTTGAATATCTACCCATTAAACAATGTTAAACACAAAGGGGATATGTTTGTTTGGAATGTAATGTATGAATAATTCTTTGATTGACAAGGGAGATGATTAGTAAATTACCTGATTTTGACTCTAAAATATGGATGTGATGGTTTTTTCATATATAATTATTCATGGAATAAGATAATCTGTTGTATCCTAATGAAAAATAATTATTTTATTTCATAAGCATTAATGAAATTAAAAACTCATAAAAAGAACTATCAAACACTTGATCATGAGATAGTGGCTATAAGTTTTTGTTTGAAAAGATGGAAAAATTACCTATATAGTGATTGATGAGATATATACATGGATAATGAAATAATGAAATACATATTCTCATGGAAATATCTCAATAATAGACAAAGTTGAAGGATTGAGATACTCAATGATTAGGATTTCTATACACACTACCAGATAGAAAATATAAATAAAGTATTGGATTCACTGAGTAGGAATGATCAAGGAATTTAATATAAGATGATGACTGAGAATGATAAATTTTTCATGGATATAGTAATGATTGATATTGGAATTTGAAATGGCGGGGATATATCAATAATTTTCAATTTATTTCTAAATTATCATTATTGGTGAAGATAAATAATTCTCAATCGGATGATGTGAACATTTAGAATGATATCAAATCTATGAATGATGGGAAATCATAAGATTTTGTTTGTTAAGGTTTTGTTCTCAAATTTAGGAAAATTAATTGTTTCCATCTAAACATGAGATAAAAAAAATGTTGGATGATTTTCAATGATCAAATTTCTCTATACAACCTGGTATAAAAAATGTATATGGAATTTATGGAAACTTTCTTAGCGATATCATGAAGAGGTAAACTGTGGATTATATATTAAAATGAATTGTTTTTCATTAATTTATTTTGTGAGAAATAATCTTAAAGGATTATTGGAATAACATTTCATTAGTTTGAGGAAATTGGATAAAATTACAATGTAATTTGTATGAGAACTACAAAATATTTTCTAGAAATATTGATGTAATATATATTTTCATCAATATCCTTACAAAATATTCAGATTTCCATGGTATAGATGAATACATTAATCTTGTTCACTATGTAAGGATCTATATTAATTAAATTTTAATACATCACATTCCATAAAAATTCAATTTTTTGATTAAGAACCCTTCATTACATTGAAATTATGGAAATATATTCAGTAGGATCGTGACACTAAGATTAATTTAAGCACTACCTACCTACACCCAAATTTATGAATTTAATGATAGATCATTTTAATCAATTTAATAATTGTTTATGTCATGATTACTTGAAATTCACAATATTTGGGATTAGTACATACCATTGGTAATGTTTTTCTATAATAATATTTTCCATTAAAGAATTCAAATTGGGTCGTACAAAGAATTATATGAAAAATGTATCATACACCAACTTATTATGATGGAATTGGTGATAAGAAACATAATGGCTGAAATATTGTTGATTATGAACAGAAATAAAGTATTTTTAGGATCATATTAATGAATTATAAATTAGGAAAAAGAATAATACTGATAATCATAATAAATATTTAGAGTTCTATATTAGAGAATGTGTTTTATGGAATGTATCTCCAGGGAATGGTGTTTTAAGGATTTTTAAGAAGATGAATCTTAGTACATGTTACATCGACCCCTTAAACTTTTTTAAATAGTTGGAGTAATTTCTTATCATTTGGGAATTCTTCCATATTTTTCAATGTTACATGATGTGTTCTATATATCTATGATACCAATATACATAGTATAAAATACACAAGTGATCATAAATTATGGAATATAGTTGGAACCTAATCTTTAGTAGAATAAGGATCCCATAATGATTCTTGATACTAGAATGTATATGCTGAGGAATGAGATGACTTGTTATTTAAATGCACTCTAGAGAAATCAAAAAATAAAAGAAACAACTTGGGAATTAAAGGATTTTATGAAGGGAAAATACAAAGATCATTTTAGAAGGTAATACCTCGAATTTTTTAGGATTAAATAGTTTATAGGATGGAATATTTTTCACTGAACAACAATAATATATTTTCCTTTTATAATTCATTAATTTTTTTCGATATCTTGAAAAGCATGCAATACTATGCCAATTTATAGTGCACACAACAACCCATTTAAAAATCACAACTTATTCATGTTTTGAATATTAAATGAAATTATATTACCTTTTAGAAAATTTATATTGTAAATTTTCACGTTATATATCAATTAAAATATTTTTACATTTGTTTAATATCATTTATTAGGAATAAGATAATAATAAACACAATTTAACATATTAAAATTTAAAATTTGTAAAATCAATATTAAAACATTTTAATGTTGAATTTATTTTAATTATAAACATTGTAATTTTTAACGAATTAAATATGAAAAATATATAAAATTTATTATAGAGAATCTTAAATAATATGTTAGGCAGAATTTCTTGTAGTGTTTTCAGAAGTGTCTTTAATCAATACTGAAGATTACTGAATTTTAATCCAATTATAAATTTTCATCTAAATAATTGATAATGTTAAGTTATTACTAATTTGTTTTAAATATAAATTATATAATACATAAAAAAATTAAACTCATTTAATAAATTATTATCAGATTCATTTTGGAATTGGATATTAAAACACCATAAATAGTTGAACATATTTACTTTAAACACTCTCTTGGTCAACCTGTCTGCAGGATGGAATTTGAATTTATTTCTCCCACTTATTTCATACTATTTCAGATAAATGTTTTAAATATTTGTAAAAAGTAAAATTTATAATTTCATATAATGTCAATAAATTATATTAACATAAATATTTGTAAATGCGATTGAAATTAATTATAGTGATTAAGGGAAAAATAAGAAGAATAATGGACTGAACTGTAATCATATAGACCAAAATGACATAGAACATTGTTAAAAATACACTATATTGTAATATTTAGACCCTATATGTCACGACCCATCCTCGGGGCCCGTTCCATGACTACCCCAAACCCGCCTTCCATAGGCCATGGGATGGCGACTAGCACCAAAGGTGTAAATCCCGATAACTAGGAAGGAATTGGCTTTATAAAATCAATCAAACACTACAGAGTACAAGAGGAAGTAAATCACTATGTACAATAGAATGTGCTGAAAATTAAATGGGACAAAATACAAACCCAACTGAAAAGTATATCTACAACTGAACGAATGTACAACGGAATAGTCAAGAAGTTGGATAAATAGAAGCAGCTCCAGGGTCGTACACCTCGAATCCTACCTGAAGGGTAGGTACAGATAATGAAGCTCCTAGATCGTCCACCTTAGATCCTACCTGAAGGGTAGGTACAGATAGCCTCCTCAACGCCCTCTCCTGTTAACCTCCTCCGAGTACTGTCTCGTCATGAAGTCTACCTCCGGATACTGACTCGTCACGAGGTCCACCTCCGGGTACCATCAAGTCCTCGAACACTCAGCCTCTGTCAGCGATGTCTGTCATCTGCATCCAACAAAACGAGGTGCAGACATAGCCAGTGCAGGGGTGAGTATAAAAATACTTAGTAGGGACCCCGAGACCCTCAAGGTCTCACTAAATCTAACAAGGATAACCACAAAGAAAGATCTAACTGATTACCCTTACTTAGATATAAGCTCAAAATTATACATAAGATATCAAGTACCCCATGTCAATCATTAGGTATCACACAAATATAAAATCAACTGATAACCAATACATAGGAATATGGACGTACATATACCTAAATTATCAGGTAACCCATCTCAATCATAAGGAATTCACAAAGGTCAACGACTCAGCTCAAACCAGGATATTCATTAAAGATACCAAAACAAAAACTGCTTGAGAACTCCTCCACTGTCCAGTACAGTAACCTTATCATGACTCTGAGGCGCTACTCACTAACCATAGACTAATGAGGTACTCCTCCTATTGAGTACCACATGTCCTCACCCAATCACAGTAGTGCTCCCTATCAGGGGTCTGCCACCCAAACACAGTATCGGTTCCCCTAATAGCCTACAGAGGTACTCCTCCTGCCAAGTACCATGGGTTTTCTGAAAACTACTCGGCGCTCCGTCCTCCATGGGTCTGCCGCCAAATACCGGGCGCCTCATCCACTGGTCTAGTCAACCCACTCCAAGTCGAATCAGTCAAGAAGTCGTCAGGTCCACTGCTACTAGGTCTCCGCACTCCGCACGCTCGTCTCCGGGAGGATCCGCTCCATGAGCTACTGGTCGATACTCCATGTACCAAAAATTCCAACAAGGACGTATCACAAGGGATCACCTCGTCACAGGGGTTTCAACGCAACTAACGGCACGTCGATCGGACGCCCGGTCTATGAGTTATTAGCCTTTTCGTCCCGAGGGCCCGATTGGTTTCATGTACGAACCAACCCGACCGTAACTCAACTTTAACGTGAACTCTCATTGGGTAAACTCATAGGGACCATTTCTCAATGTGATTACCAACGCTCCTTACGGTTTTTCAAACGGACATCTGGTCTGAAAGTTATCAGTTTTTCCGTTCTAGGGGCCCGGTTGGATTTCGGATACAATCGAATTTGGAAATACTCCAACTGCGTCCAAAACTCAGTTGAAGTATACCAAAAGATCAGCCTCACCAAATTAAATCCAGCAAAGTCAATGGGCATGTCAATCTGACATCTGGGACTCAGGTTATAACTGTTTCCGCTCCGAGAGCCCGGTTGGTTTCGGGTTCGAACCAAACTGGTCGTACCCAAACATTACCAAAAACGTGATTGCAATATACTGAAATGACCATCTCAATCCAAGGATCCCTACACAATTTATGGTGCGTCTATCGGAGGTCTTTAGCCCATGATGTGGGTGTTTGAACGAATATGTCCTAGAATAGGGGGTTCAGGCCCGGTCCGACCCAGCCCAATACCCCCTGGGTCGATTCGACCCGGGTCTGGGTATAGCCCATTTGGGCGCGGCCTGGCCCGCGCGGTGGGTGGCTCGTCTCGGCTCGCAGCTGAGCGGGGTGCGAAGGGGGGGGGGGGGGCATTTCTAAAACGGTCGCCCATTGAGGCCAGCCCTTTTTGTAACCGTGGGACCCAAGGGGGTCCCGCCTCCTGGTAGCGCCGGCGGCCAGCTTAGCCGGCCGCCCCTTGCTGAACCGTCACGCCATAAGGTCGCGGATCTTCATTGATCGGTGTGGTGCGATGGCGCCACGCCCCTCCACCGAGGCCTCCCACGGGTTCTCTGGTGCGGCGCGACGGTTCCGCACACCCCCACCGCAGCCCGCTCCGGCTACGGTTACTTAAGATTCACTGGCGCGGCATGACGGCGCTGCACACCACCGTCACAGCCCGCTCCGACCGCGGTTCTCTTCATCCTCGTGCGGTTCAAAGGCACCACGCCACCTTGGCTTCGATCATCAACGTAAATTAACAAGGAAACGAGGATGAGAAATCAGTTGTGTTTGTGCGGTCTGATCGCCTCCTGATACATTGGTAACATTCGGCCAAAAATAATCAACTAAGAAGATTAAATTCAACACGAACGAAGATAATCCCCTATGACTTCCCACAGCAATTTATTCCCAACTCACAAGGAAATCATTCGCGGATAAACTTGATAAAAAGTTTATATGTGTTCTTTTTTTTTAGTAAGAAAGAGTCAAGGGAGTATAATCATGCTTAAATTAAAAACCCCTACCTCGGTAAACGTTGAAGTTTTCCAGTGACGCGAAAGATGGCGTCGCAGGGTGAGGTTTCGAAGACGGCATTGGAATGCTTCCAAGGAGGGAACGAAATCACAAACTAGGTGTAGAGAGAAGAAGTAATGACACATCTTCTCTTCTTGTGGTGACGGTGTTCTTCGTCGAAGGGTGTCGTTCTTCACGGGATAATGAAATTCTTCCAAGGGACATAGAGCTTTCTCTCCACAAAATGCTCACACAAAAATCCAATATAATAAAATAAGGTTCCTCTTTATTTTATTAACTCATGCCATGATTTTCCAAAATAAAAAATTGGAAACACACAATTCAATTAATTAATGATGTTCAATTAATTGAATTAATGTGTTTTGGAATTAAATTAATTTGAGGGGAGGAGAAGTCACCCAATTTATGGGGAAGTTTAACCATGTTAAGATCAGTTACACAACCTAATATGAGTTTTAGAGGAGTTCGGGAATATGAAGGGTTGGCCTCGTGTGGGCCCCACCTCACCTTAATCCTCTCATGGGTAGTTAGTAAGTAGTGGGTCCCACCCCAACTCCCACTCCTAGGATAAGACCACTTAAGTTAGGAATACAATTTATACCACAAATTTTATTCAATTCATTATTAATCCCTAAAAGTTTTAACAACTCCTCCTGAGAAAACGCACCATTGGTAAAGGTCCTCTTAAGAAATTATCGCTGCAACAGTTTCACCGATGCCCTCAGATTTCGATTCTGAGCAACGGTTCAAAATATAGAAAAACCCGTTCATTCGTTCACAGAACGTTCCCGAGCTAAACATCGGAAATTGATTCCGGGAATACCGGGCCTCAGAATCAGCTGTCGTCATAAACTGCGCACTCATAATATTCCAGAGAAATTAAGAAAAAAAATTTCCTTGAAATTTCCAGGTCATTATATTAATCCCACCTCAGGGATTTACGTCCTTGTAATGCTACAACATAACTAAGGAAACAAAATAAGGTACCAAGAACACATCTGAGCTTCCCACTCCCATGTGCTCTCCTGGAGGTTCTTATGCTGCCAAAGAAAAATCGCACAAGAGGAATCAACCATCCTCGTAGGACCCACTCATTTTGAGCATCTAACTCTACTGGAACCCCGTGAATGTCGCCCCGTCATTGATGTCCAGCTCTCCATGGACAATGATGACAGATAGGTCATGCACACATCTCCTCAGATGAGATACGTGGATGACGCTGTGCACTGGATGCATCTGAGGTAAAAAAATATAGGCAGTAAGCCACCTTGCCTACTCTTATGGGTACCTAGAAATGTTTGTTGAAAGGCATAGATAACATTCCACCCTGGCCAAATCTACGTAGACCCCGTCGAGATGAGACTCGTCTGAAGACGTGGTCGTCATCCTCGAACTCCAGTGGTCTTGTATCCTATCATCATAGGACTTTAGTATACTATGTGTAGTCATCATATGCTCCTGGATGATCTGAACATTCTCCATCATAGCCTAAACCATCTCTCGATCTATAGGTGTGGACTCCATCACTATCCACAAAGGATATCTTAAACGCAGCCAGCTATTGTCTCGCCAGTCCTAACAGCTGAATGCCCGATCTCCTACTAAGAGTATCTGCTACAATGTTCCCTCCCCAGGAGTATAAACTATATCTAAGTCATAGTACCCGAGGAATTCAATCCATCGCCACTATCTCAGGTTCATGTCCTTCTAAGATTAGACACACCGGAGACTATTTGAGATGGAGAGAACCGTAAACCATTCGCTCCACGAACAATGGGTGAGACTAGCCAATTGTAAGCACTCATCTCGACCCTTTTTCATCTACGTTTCACCAAAGAGCTGATGGGATTTCTCCTCTATCAAAAAGAGAAATCTGGTCTCATCCCCTGGATTAACAACGTTCATTGCCCAATACAGTCAATCCTGACATGAATGGTACTATTTCATGCCATGGACAACGTCGTAAGGCCTTGACGCTACTACTAAGAGATCCAACAATTATTCTCGCCTCCAAGGGTCGAGTCACACTGTCAGCAGAATTGTGTGGTCACTGGATCTCCTCTAGTAGGTGTATCTAAAGTGATGATCAAGTCAAAAGATTTAAACTGAAACCCATTAGTAACAACATAATGTGAGGACAGGAAAGTAATCGTCACAAGGAAAGGTGTCTTTTATTACTGCAGATCAAAATACAAAGACACATACAACCAAAACAACAACAACAAAATATAGAAGAAACAATAACCAATGCCCCATACTTGGAACTAGTCCTGCTCCTATCCACATCCTTATGGAGCTTCTCTTCCTTGTCCACCGCTCGGCTGCAGCTCAAGATTTCGTCACTGCTTCTGTCTCGGTGGCTCCTCCAACGGCTGCAGATCAACTATGCAGGGAGTTGGACAGTCATGTGCCATGTGACCCTGCTTGCCGCATGGATAGCACTTCCTGCTCCTCATATGGATGGATCTGTATCGTTTTCCTCACACAACCGAACCTAAAACCCGAGGTTTCCAACAGGTAGGTCTGGTCCTCTTGGACCCCTGAATCACCTGTATGCTACCTACAGATGACTCGTCTACTAATGGTAAACCTTGCGTCAAAGGCAGTAGCTCATGAGCACGCTCAGAGTGTAGAGTCGCTGGTATAATCTCTACCCTGAAGAAGGTCTCAATGTCTTCCCAGGTGAAGTTCATCCCGCCGCAAAACTCGAACATGTGGCTCCACCACCTCATAGCGGCTCCCTAAAAGTGGCTAACAGCTAGGTACACCATTATGTCTGCGGGATTCCCAACTTTGTAGAAATATCGTGCTACAAACTCCATCCAGTGCCCAGCCGTCAGAAAAACTGACTCACCTCAAAACATCGGAGGCCTCTGACACTGGAACTCGTGCATCGCGCTCAAGAGGCGTGCACTCTCTGCTGGTGTCTCAACTAGTGGTTGTCCATGTACTGAGGCCTCACTTCTCGGTGGGATATCATCGCGCTCCCCACTCGGTACCGACACTGTCTGACTAGGTGAAGACATCCTGAAAGAAACAGACGTGACGCGATCAAACGATTATACCTCGTGAGCTAACCTTGTTTGTGCTATTTTAAAAGAAACTTTTGAAAACGCACACGCAATCAGTGTTTTCGTGCACTGAGTCAGAAATTATAAGTTAGGGTCCTGGTGTATGGATATGTCGGCCGCCCGCACCAACACTGGACTCCCTGCACTGAAAACCACACTTAGTACCATTAACACTATTGTTTCAGAGAAAGAAAATATCAGAGTCCTGAGTTCTGTGGTAGAACCAACTCATCTAATACCAATTTGTCACGACCCATCCTCGGGGACCATGACGTGACTACCCCAATCCTACCTTCCATAGGCCAGGGGCTGGTGACTAGAACCAAAGGCGTAAATCCCGATATCTGGGAAGGCATTTCCTTTATAAAACTAATCATACACTACAGTGTACAAGCGAATGTAAATAACTATGTACAATAGAAAGTGCTAAAAAGTAAATGGGCCAGAATACAAACCCAACAGAAAAGTACAGATACAACTGAACAAAATTACAATAGAAAAGATAAGCAGCTAGAAGAATAGAAGCAGCTCCTGGGTCATACACCTCGAATCCATCCTAATGGGTAGGTACAGATAACGCAGCTCCTGGATTGTCCACCTCAAATCCTACCTAAAGGGGAGGTACTGATAGCCTCTTCAATGCTCTCTCTCGTCAACCCCCTCTGAGTACCGTCTCTTCGTGAAGTCCACCTCTGGATACTGACTCGCCGTGAGGTCCACCTCCGAGTACTGTCTAGTCCTCGAACACTCGGCCTCCGTCAGCGATGTCCGTCATATGCATCCAACACAACGAGGTGTGGGAATAGCCCGTGCATGGGTGAGTATAACAATACTCATGAGGGACCTCAAGACCCTCATGGTCTCACTAAATCCAACATGGATATCCACATAGAAGGATCTAGCAGATAACCCTTACATAGTTATAAGCCCATATTTATACAAAAGTTATCAAGGGTCCCATCTCAATAATGAGGTATCACACAGATATGAAATCAATGGATAACCAATACTTATGAATATTCCAATACATATACCTATATTATCAAGTAACCCTTCTCAATCATGAGGAATTCACAAAGGTCAACGACTCAGCTCAAACCAGGATATTCATTAAAGATACCGAAACCAAAACTACTGGAAAACTCTTCCTCTGTTGATTACAGTAGACCTATCACGAATCCAAGGTGCTAATCACTAACCTTATACTACTGAGGTTCTCCTCCTATCGAGTATCGCTGGTCCGCACACAAACACATTAGTGCTCCCCACTTGGGGTCTGTCGCCCAAACATAGTAGTGGTTCCCCTAATAGCCTACAGAGGTAAATCTCATTCCAAGTTCCACGGGTCTGCTTCCAACTACCAGGAACTCCGTCCGTTATGGGTCTGCAGTCAAATACTAGGTGCTCCGTCCACTGGGCTAGTCGACTCACTCCATGTTGAATCGGTCAAGCAGTCGTCAGGTCCACAGCTACTAGGTCTCTGCACTCTGTACGCTCATCTCTGGGAGGACCACTTCATGACCTACTGGTCGATACCCCAAGTATCAAAAAGTTGCACAAGAAAGTATCACAAGGGATCGCCTCGTCATAGGGGTCTCAACGCAACAGACGGTGCGTCGATCAGACCCTCGGTCTGTGAGTTATTAGCCTTTTCCTCCCGGTGGCCTGGTTGGTTTCGTGTACGAACAAACCCAACCGGAACTCAACTGTACCCCGAAAACTAATAGGGTATACTCATAGGTACTGTTTTTCAACGTGATTACCAACGCTGCTGACGATTAATCAAACGGACGTCCGGTCTGAAAGTTATCGGCTTTTCCATTCCAGGGGCCTGGTTGGATTTCGGGTACAATCCAACCTGGAAATACTAAAACTGCATCGAGACCTCAGGTGAAGTATACCAAAAGATCCGTCTCACCAAATGAAATTTTACAATGTCGACCGCACGTCAATCGGACATCCAGAACTCAAGTTGTTACTGTTTCGGCTCCGAGAGCCTGGTTGGTTTCGGGTTCGAACAAACCTGGCTGTACCCAAACATTACCAAAAGAGTTATTGTAATATAACAAAACGACCTTCTCGATCCAAGTATCGCTACGAAACTGATGGTTCTTCGATCGGACGTCTGTAACCCATGATATGGGTGTTTGAACGAATCTGTCCGAGAATAGGGGATTCGGGTCCGGTCCGACCAGGCCCGATACCCCCTGGGTCTGCACAAACCGGGTTGACCCAACTTGGGTCCAGTTCTAGCCCATTTTTTGCACGGCCCGACCCGGTAGGCATGGCCCATCCTGGCCTGGCACTAGTGGTCCGACCCGTGCGGCCATCGGCCCGGCTCGTAAGCTAGCCACGACTCGGATCGTGACCAAGCGGGGTGCGAAGGGGGGGGGGGGGCGTCGCCCCCCTGTTTTTCTAAAACTGCCGGCCATTTAGGATGGCCCTTTTTATAACCGCGGGACACGAGGGGGTCCCACCTCATGGTGACACCGGTGGCTGGCTTAGCCGGCAGCCCCTTGCTAAAACGCCGTAACTTTTCTCAAATCGGCGCGGCGCGACGGCGCTACACACCACCCCCACGGCCCGCTCCAGCCGCGGTTCCTTCAGATTCACCGGCACGGAGCGACGTAGCCGCGCACCACCGTCGCGGCCCTCTCCGACCGCGGTTCTCTTCATCCCCGCGTGGTACAATGGCACCGCGCCACCTTCGCTTCAATTGTTAATGTAAATAATCAATGAAATGGGGAGGAGAAATTGGCCGTTTTTGTGCGGTCCGATCTCCTCCCGTTACGTTGGTAACATTCTGCCAAAAATAATCGACGATGAAGATTAAATTCAACACGAACATATATAATCCCTTGTGACTTCCCACAACAATTTATTCCCTTCCCACAAGGAAAAAATCCACAGATGAACATGATAATAAGTTGATCCGCGTTCTTTGTTTTTAGTAAGATAAAATCAAGGGAATAAAATAATTATTAATTATAAAAAAACCCAACCTCGGTAAACGTTGACGTTTGCCGGCGACGCGGAATATGGCTTCTCGAGGTGAGGTATCGAAGATGGCATTGGCGTGCATCCAAGGAGGGAACAACGTCTCACACTAGGTGCAGAGAGAAGAAGGAACGTCACGTCGTCACTTCTTGTGTTGACGGCGTTCTTCATCGAAGGGTGTCGTTCATCGGGGGAGAATGAAATTCTTCAAAGGGACTTAGAGATTTCTCTCCCCGAAATCCTCACACAACAAGCCAACATAATAAAATATGGTTCCTAATTATTTTATTAACTCATTACATGCTTTTCAAAAATACAAAATACAAAATACATAATTCAATTAATTAAAGAGGTTCAATTAAATGAATTATTGTGTGTTGGCATTAAATTAATGTGAGGAGAGGATAAGTCACCCAATTTATGGGGAAGTTTAACCATGTTAAGATAAGTTACAAAACATAAGTGGGGGTTTAGTGGAGTTAGGGAATATGAAGGGTTGGGCTCGTGTGGGCCCCACCTCACCTTAATCCTCTCATGGGTAGTTAGTAAGTAGTGGTTCCCACCCCAACTCCCACTCCTAGGATAAGACCACTTAAGTTAGGAATAAAATTTATACCACATATTTTATTCAATTCTTTATTAATCCCCAAAAGTTTTAACAACTCCTCCCGAGCAAACGCACCTTTGGTAAAGTTCGTCTTACGAAATTTACATCGGTGCGGTTTAATCGCTTCCCTCAGATTTCGATTCTGAGCACCGGTTCAAACGATAGAAAAATTCACTCATTCGTTCACTGAACGTACCCGAGCTAAAATTCGGAAATTGATTCCGGGCACATCGGGCCTCAGAATCAGGTGTCGTTAGAAACGGCACACTCGTAAAATTCCAAAGAAGTTAAGAAAAATATTTCCTTGAAATTTCCGGGTCTTTACACTATACTCCCATATAACAGATTTAGAAATTAATTTCACCCACTTTTCAATGGAATCCACTTTAGGTAATCCCCTTTTCTGAAATTCAAAAAACATCACTTCTCCTCCAATATAAAAAAGAAACCACCCCTGTAATTTAATCACACCCTAACACAATTTGTATCACAAAAAATTTTCTAAAATAAACACAAAACCCCTTAAAATACTTATATAATCTATAATATGTGACAAAATTCACCCCATGAGGCTTTTTTGAATCTAAAAGGAGTTACAAAAAGAAGAGATAACATCCTTCATCAAGCAGTTCTGTTTTATTTTAATTCCAAACCCCCTAAAATTGTCTTATTTAATCATTATAAAATATAATAAATATAATCATTATACTAGGGTGTTTTTAGAATAATTTTATGACCAAAACATACACATTATTCCATCAAATTGGTAATGAACATACCGTTCATGTGTATGGAATCCTATCCTCTAGAGAAACAATGATTGTGTGTTCATCCATTACCATCTCTCATGGTAGATATTATGAAGGAAAATATTTTTATATTAGATAAAATAAAATTTAAAATTTATTTATACTTCATTAATTCTTATATAACCCATTCCTTTGTAATTTACATTTTTTATAAAAATGATAACATCATATGGGGGCGTGTGGACTACAACCTACTGAAAGAAATGTGATTCGTTTACACAATACACTAAACATATATGATATGTATTCAATTAAAATGTTTGATATACAATAAATATATATGATATTGTAATTATAATATAAATATATATTTTTTAATTTTCATTCTTTTAATATGGAATAAAAATGTCAATAGCATTCATTCATACATTTAGCCAACCATCTACATGAACGGTTAATTTATTTTCATATCACCAAACATTTGGGATGATTAATATATATATATATATGTATAATTAATATATATGATATTTAATTCATGGAATAAATTATGTAAAGTATGTAATCATGATCTAGGTAATAGTAACAACCAATAACAAATCGATATAGTCTCATAAAACAATCAAATTAACACCTAAAATAGTGAAAATAATAAATTATTTTAAAAATGATTTATAAGAAATTAAAAAAAAGATAATATATAATATTATAAATAATATTATTTTTCTTCAATTAGTTAGTAAAACTCTTAATACCATCATACCTGAGCTTATTGGATTTTAACCAAAAAGGAAATCCCTCGACTGATAATTTCATCTAATATTTATCATTCGTGAGATCAATGTAATATTCACCACATAAATATTATGGTTTGTTTATATACTGACCATTTTTATATATTATATCATTAATAATTTTAATTTCATGGTATTTAATTTATTTATTTTAATTATCACATACAATGATTTTTGACCTGAAAATTACCATGTGTTAAAAGATATCTTTACAATAACAATTTATTTTTGGATGTTAATATTATCTTAAAATAATCAAATACTCTTTTCCATTTTACGTTGTAAATATATTACAATATATATATACATACACTTATAGATTGGTTATAATAATTTATTAAATATATACCAATTTAACATATATTGTGCACTGGATATTTATTTTATTGACTGAGGAAATATTAATATATCAATAATAATTATTCAATTTTGATATATGATATATAATAATGTATATAAATGAAATAGATTAATTGATATAAGGGCTGCTTTGGTAATTCATTTATGGGTGGTATCTGGACATTATATATCCCCTCGGTGCATCGCCAGGTTCTCATGAGAATAATCAAAAGTCTATATTAAAGAGGATTCGACATAGAGTTTTATATTATTTGGAGGATAGATCATGATAGTAGATATTTAGATGTTCCTAAAACATGAATTATAATAATTGAAAATTTCCTTCATTTTTATTTAGTGTTTTTATCCATGGTATTTTCCTTATGATAAATTCTATGGATTCAATTTATGTGTAGTCTTTTTATTTAATGTCAAGGGTTTTTGTTTCTTATCATTCCATATTGATTATCCATTATCTGGTTATATAAATGTAGTGTTTTCTATGCTTTTTTACCATGAAATGTTGAATAATTATCATTGATTTATTATTTCATTCAGTGTACTGAACCTCACTAAGAATTTATGATCTCCAATATTTTCCCCCTTTCCCAAAGATTTGAAGACGAATCCTTCGAATGAGTATCAGTAGTTCATCTTATTAGTATTTTTTTGAATTATGTCTTATTTTATATTGCAACATGTAATATGGGTAATATGTATTCAATATAGTTTTTGAAAACTTCTATAATAGTATTTACCTTAGGATTTGAAGTTTGTATCTACAACAATGTAATAATATATTGCATTGCCTCCATAATTCTCCTTCTAGGTCATTATTACTACTTCAATCATCATTATATTTATTTCCCTTAAACATATTAATGAATTAATTATGTTCAGTATTCTTCAAATAATACACTCAAAAAATTATAAAAACATAAGATATGGTGATGTGAAAATTTTTAGTGTTTTCCATATTTAATAATAGTTAAAATTATTCTATATTAAATTATTTATTTTATGTAGAAAATATAGAAATATTAAAATATTTAAAAAAATTATGTATTGAATCATGAATTTACTCAATATCCTTCACATATTTCATGTCTAGTAGTTTCATATAAAAACAATTAATCCACTATGAAATGGAAGTATATAATAATATTCATTAATATTCCAATAACATGTGAGGGTATTTTCATATCTCTATGGTCCATGATTATTTATTATCATTTTTATTAATAAAAGATATATTATAAAAACCAAAAAATATATAATAATTATCTCTAATAAAATTTAATATTATTTTTTCCTTTCATTCTCATTATACACACTTATTTATTTTTATGAGTGATAATGTAAAAAAAATTATAATATTTTTTTATAGTGCTCCAACTAATGGGATTATATTCTTAAAATATCAACACCATAATATCTAGTAATATTCATGGTTTAATAATAGATAATCAGAATATTTTTTAATTAACTAAAAATACATTTTCATAAATAAACTAATAGTTATCATATTAAAATTTATGTATCATTAGTTTACAATTAAAAGTAACATATTTAGACTTTAAAATCATTAGGTTACTCCAACTGATCATCATATATAATCTTTCCTAATCCAAATCAAATATTATGTGATCTTTATAAACTAATAATTTCAGTTATATATCATTAAATTAAATATTACGTAATGTTTAAAATGTCATACTTAGTAGTATGTATCAAAATATTAATATTTTAATAATCAATGTTATTATTTTAATGAATCTTATAGACCAAGAATATTTCATAGATATTTTCATACCAAACCAACTTTCCTTCTATAATTTTTTATTCCATTCATGTTTTTATATGATATATAGGATACTGAAAATGACCACTAACCTTAATATATAAATATAGAATTTCTCCCACTATCTCCCTGATACATTTAGTCCACACATTTATTCTGTAAAAAATATTAATCCATTTCAATTCTATTCAATATATATATTGAAATTTTTTTATAATTACCATTAATATATAAAAATATTTATAATTATATTTTGGTATAAATGAACACCTTATTTTTCACAATTGTCATTATGATACCTAATATATATCATTTATATTTAAATAATCATCATCAAGGAGTATCATTCTTATATTTTAGTAGCCATTATATATGATTATGTAAAGATAAATTTTTAAATATATTTTATCTTAAATATTCAAATTTAAAATTTTTTAACCCTATTAACTAATAGTATTTCACCATCATTAAGACATCATATATTTTAATATCAATAAATTAACAAAATCATAATCTTATTATAATACAATATAATTTTCACACATTAAGATTCATGAAACACAGTTAATTGATTTTTGTTCTTATAGGATACGTGTGACTCTTAACTTAATAATATGATTTCTCTATATAATTTTAACCTTACGCATAAGGTTATAAATTAAAAATAATATACACCCTTAATTGAAAAAATTAGTTTTTATATTCAATAGATATATATATACTATGAAAGATAATCAATGGTAATGTATTTCCCTAAAAAAACATTGTATATTTTTTATTCCAACGAGTTCTTCTTTTTTGTAATGTTGTATGATCATCATATTTACTCAAAACATATATAACTCCACACTATTATAATACAATATTAATCATATATTATCACATTAAAAAAATATGGATATATTTTCACATGGACAATAACTAAAATACATCAATATTCATTTGACTAATAGAAGAGTAATTCTATTATGACTCACATTATATATGTTGTTTTCATTTAATTTCTTGTTTTGAATAGATACTAGGGTAATTTGGTGACTACCTATTGGTTTGATAGAAACACAACCTTTATGAACCCAAAGAGGAAAAATGTAATAATATTTAATTATGATATACATAGGAGAATTATATTTCATAATGATACCAATATATGTCGGAAAAAAAATTTAAGTATGATTTTAATTGATTTTTTGGGATGATATGTAGTGGAATTGGTGTATCGATATGATGTTTTTATGGATTTACAATCAATTACAATCCTTTTACATTTATTTATTACTTGTTTCTATATATGTATACATATTTTTTATTATTATCACACAATACATGCTTATAGGTAGTATGTTTGTTTGGGGTCTAGTAAATATGTTACTAATTCTCATCAACTATAATGAATTTGTTTTAATATATTTTCATTCTTAACACACCATTAAGTTAATTTTTAGCAGACTTATAACACATGAAATGGTTGACCATGTTGCACCAATTTCATGTGGAAATTGATTATAGATTATTCATTTATAATTAATGTAAAAACTATACCACACTAATTTTTTTCATCATATAATGTTTATGCCTACCTATACCAACCAGGAAGTGTAATGGATCTGTTGTGATGGAATTACGATGGGTTATATGGGTACTCCTCATATGATGGTATCCAAATCATTATATACCAAATAATATGGGATAATTAATATGATAAATGAGTCTATAAAGGATATAAGGACATAATAACTAATGATGTAACCAATAAATATAATATTTAATTATAATAAAAGTGGAATATTTTTCAAATTTGAGTATATTAGGATTTATTAAATTTTTTTTCTATGTAAAACCTCATTCGTCAATTCTCATATCTTATATTGTGTAGAAGTCTATCTAATTAGATGGGTAACTTTACAAAGTATGTTATTTTGGATATTTGGTTACATTATTGATGGAATAAATAGATGATTCATATTTCCACGGTATATTAAGAACCTATATCGAAGGTATGCACTCATCTTTTATGGAAAATAAATTATATCAAATAGAGTATCGATAAAGTAGAATTACAGTTTTCACTCTGAAAAAGGGAATTAAATCTAAAGGAATATAGTTTGACCAAATAATGTCATTTCCATAAAAAAATAAATTCGGAAGACTAGCTGCTAGAGCATTCACCTCCTTGTAATCATGAATTATGATGTAATTAAAGGATGAGATAAAGTCCAAAAAAAATATTCACTAATTATAATTCCTACAAAGGATATTATAAGATCTTATTCTGAGAGCATGAAAAATAATTGTGCATTCACCTTCCTACCAATGATCGTTCTATCACCTCTTAAAGGCCAGCCCAGTAACAAAGATAACTCCAAACATCATAGCATTAGGTGATGTAGAAACTCCACATGATCCATTTAGACATCCAAATTCATCCCCAAGAGTAATCCTGAAAAGAAACCCATATCCAAATAGGCATGTATTTACACTTGAATATCTATTTGTGTTAATAATAATACAGTCCAAAAACAGATAATTCCGAAAAATATCCATTGTTATAAAATGAAGAAGAAAATTAATATCTATTCAAATTCTATTGATAATAGAATGATCATAAATTAAACATTGAAAATTATCATTTTTGGGATACCTATTAACTTTGTACTGTAGAAAATGATGATTTAAAGAAACCTTAGGACTGAAAGAAAAAACATTATTTATCCACGTATTTTTTTTATTCCATTGAATGTAAAATAATTCTAATGTATTAACATGGAAGAGATTAAAAATATAAGGAGAATGAAGAATATTTTTCTAGTACTTACTAATCTACAAAATAGAGAATTTATATGGTATCGAAATATCCAAAATATCTACAACATCCCTCTATATGGATGATACCGTTACATGTCTCAAAATAGATTTTACAAATCCCAAATATGTTGATAACCAAGGACAAATAATGATCATATGGAAATACCATTCACCTTAAAATAATTGTAATTTTGAATCATTCAATTTGCTATCCTTGAGACCTTATTGAACCAATTAGGGGAAATCATATTCCAGTTCAATTTACTAATCCTATACATGATCATTGAAAAAAAAATTAAACGGAGGTAGAATAATTTCTATGTGAGAATCCCAGTTGAAATAAGCTCCAAAATCATTAAATTTCCTTACGAATGGATCTATTAATCATGGATATCCTCCTAGATGTTGCCCAAAAGAGAATCCATGTCATTAATTAGACTTTCCATCAAAATATCCAAATTCACATTTGAATAATTATTATTAATCTGATTAAAAAAGGGGACACCATTACAATTCGTAGTCCAAAAATTAATAGAAGAGTCGCTGGCGGCTGACCATCGATATTGGTAATAAATTAATTAATAAATGGACATCATGGATGGCCACAATAATGATTCAAGGTGATTAAATTTTCTATATATGATATTTCTCGTGAACCTGTAACATAAAAATAAATGAATTTTGGAATTTCCAATTGAAGATATTATATGAAAAATAATATTTCAAGAAATGATTGAAATAATTGAGAATCACGATTCCAGGACCCCCTCCTCAAATGGTTTTGAAGTAGTATTCTCGGTAAACATTTATATTCTCCTCTCCATAATGCTTCCATACTAATTCAAATTTATGATAGAAATAGTGAAATTTATTTAGTGACATATTCCACTCATAAAATATAAAATAATATAAAAATTTAGAAATTATTATAGATTTAACCAAAAAATTATAACCAACCATATAGTGAGGTTTTATTTTATAGTAGGACATCTACCTTTTGATATTACTATTAATTATTTCAAAGTGAAAATCATTGGGTTGTCCAAATAAACAAATAACATCAAGATATATAAAAGGTAATTTCGTTTTTGAAACCTAAATATATGATTATATCATCTTTTCTGAAGCCAATTAGGTTCCTTCAAAAAAATAAAATGATTAAATCCAGCTGAACTGATGGCCTGAAACCCCATCATTATTAAAGATTTATTTATGAATATTTCTAATAAATCTCTTTTCTATTTTTCTACAGAAAATAACATCATCATCATTATGAATATGAGTTTGGAAAGAAACCCCTCTAACTAAACATATATAATTCGACATGAAGTTAACTGCCATATTGTGCATAAACCAACTGATAAAATCCTCACAATAGTGAAAATAATAGAAGAAAGAGCGTCACCATCCGTAACACCTTTAAAACATGTAATGTAACTCTTAGGGGATCCATTTATAATGAAATAGATATGTGAGGTTCCCAAAATTAAATTGATATAAATAATGATAACACCATTTAAATCAGCCGTAGAATGAACATTGAAAATGAATTTGAAATCCAACATATCAAAAGATTTTTAAATATCATTTTTTAGTGAAATGTTACCTCCCTTGAAGAAATGGTGGATATTATTGGGACATTCCAAATTAGTTATAACAAAATCTTGAATGGAAAATGATTTAATGAAACTAAATTTATTTAAAGAATCTATTTTATTGTAAATGGGTGCCAATATTCTAACTGAATTCTTTCAATATTCTTTATAAATGGTAATGTCCAATGAAATGGTCTTAAACAAGTGGAAATCATTTGAATTTTACACCACTTTAATTAGATAAATAAATGTATAATTCAACCCCCAAGGAAGATATTCCATTTTAATAAAATCATGTATGATCCAACAAACATCATACTGAATGATGCCCCAATAATCTAAAAAACATAAGTTTCTATTGATATCCAGGCCAAGAGAGAAATCAAGCATGAAGAAAATGATAGACTCCTTGATCATTGGTTCCAATTCAGTATAAGCAATCCTCGAATATTTATATTGACCAACCAATATTGGAATATAATTATCATAAGGATCAGAGATAGTAGTAGAAACACACAGAATATCTATGTGATAAGAGGGAGTATGCTTCGAATGGTTTTATCTATTGTCCATGATCTGATCACTTTTTTATGTAATGATAAGTCAATGGAGAACTTTATACATCTATGAGTATAGTTAAAAAGACATTGTTTTTATAACCTCATATCTAATCAAATTATCAAATAATGCATCTCTTTACATGGAATGCTTAATATTGAGGAGAATATTTAGCGTAAAAGTAAACTCATTTTCTCTGAAAATACTTTTAGAAATATCATTTCAAGTAAAATCCTCTTTAATCTGCTAAAAGGAGACTTCAAGAGTGGTTATTTCATTCTCAAGGATTTAGAATATATTCATTCTACACTTATTTATAATCCTTCTATGTAATTTAATGTTTAGTATGAAAGTTATATAATTATTACTCTAATACTCCAATCATGAAACATCACACACATCCTTTCCACTATCTAGATGAATCAATGTAGAATTTGTAGCCAAAAAGATTTGGTATTTTATGATTCTATGAAATCAAGATCTTATATGATTGAATGATGATCTGAATTTTTCATATATAAGTTAATTGTTTGAGGTATACTTCATTGCATTCAATGAAAACACATTTACAAAATCACCTTCAAGATTTATTATTACCAAAACGCTAAGAATCCGCTTATACCATGTCTATTTGGAATGTAACATATTGACCTAAATCAAATCATTATATTCTACCAATACATGTATCTTAATGGATGATAAAAATAATTCATTTCACCCATTATTTCACCTAAATTAAATACCATGTTAAATATCTATGAATACGACATTGTCCATCATGGATATTACTAAGTGAATCAATATCAAACCATAATCGTCTAGGATCCAATTATTTATTTTTATCATAAATTATGTAGAAAAAGTGACTATTTCATATAACATTAAACGACTAAGTTACTTATCGGTTACACAATCTTGTTGTATAAGGGCCATCCAAATTAGAGAGGTCCATAAAAGAAAAATTCATTAACTTTATAAAACATGTTTTAGTGAGTAGTAAATGAAAAACTATATTTTCTATACTAGATACTCTATATGATAAAATCATCATGTGTTCAATAGAAAAAATCATAATTATTTTTTTTCATCTGAATATGTTGTCTATAGGAACTGGATGTTTCATTATCAGCCATCCTATAGATATTAATAAAGAGAATTTTCATTTATATTATTATCTAGTGTTAAATATATCATTAATATCCTCCCATGACCTCCTTTAATGTGATTTTAGAGGCATAAAGTTCGTCCTCTTATTACCTCTAGTGACATCAATTCTGCAATGAATATTAGGGACCTCAACCCCTTAGTTTCCATATCATTAATTTGAGGTCCCAAATCATGTTGTCACATGTTAATGACACCCCTTTCCATGATCACTTCTTTTGTTCACCAAAACGCCCAAATATATAGTAGAATAATTCGAGATTCAGAGAGGCATAGTGAAATATTGGCAATGTTTAAGTCTAAATCCATTAATTTGAGTAGGAGTAAAATTAGTTGTAATAGTTTATTTAAATAGTTATCAATGGCCATCATCTTCCAAAATTGAAGGTAAAAAATTTATAATGTACTAAAAATTTCATACACAAAAATAGTTGCATCGTCATCCAATTATACTAAGAAAACAAATAATTCTACTGTACTAAAATTTACCCTGACCAATTGTTGTAAATACAATCAAATCCTCCTTCCATATTCAGCTCATATCCCAACTTATTAAAAAAAAGGTGGAATGAGTGAAACTGAATATTTTCCCTCTTTTATTTTTCATCAATAATATCAGTAAATGATTTTTCCAAGATTTAACTTGTTATAGAGGGTACTTCAAGGTTCCCATTATATTTTAAAAATGTTTTGTGAACCTTTCATTCTCTATAATTATTACCTTACTTTTATTTCCTCATATAACTTCTATCAAATCTATAACATTTTAATTTCAAATTTTATGTATTAGGATCAATTTAAAAATATAAATCGAGTGCCCAAAAATCATGAAAAAATAGGAAGTCATTCATATTGAACATCGACTTGAAATGTATATCTGGTTCCTAGTGTAATATCTCATTTATGGGAATATTTGGTGTCCAATATTACAAAATTATTATTTTTTAATCATTACATATCCATTATGGTTGATATATCAAATAAGAAATTAGATTTATATATTTATCACCTATAATGTTTGTACACGTTTACATATAAAATAGAATTAAATTTTGATAGACATACCATCATTATGAAGTTAGGCGAATTTAACCAAGAGTGGGATGTCATTATTTAAATATGAAGGACTATGGCCATTCCAAATTTTACTTCAATAATTTCTCATTGAGTTGTTGTATCCTAAATATTTTTCTCAAGTACATCCTTCAAAATCAAGATTCATGATATGGGGATATTTTCCTATCATGAAATCACCGACTTATTATACCAGGAAAAACAATTTAACTATTAATATGATTGGAAATGAATATATTGAGAAATAAATCATTCAAATTTATATAATTTTTACATTATAAACAATTTTTTTTATTTTTTAAATAAATTAACTTGTCGAAGTTAGTAATAAAGATATATCATACTCAGAGTTGATTATATGGTTATTTAGGAAATGAAAAATAATTTTATGGCCATGTGACGAATGATAGGTCCTCTACTAGCTAAAACTGATTACCTATGTGTCATGACCCGTCCCCCAGGGCCTATATCGTGATTACCCCAAGCCCTCCTTCCAGAGGCCAGGTGCTGGCAACTAGCACCAAAGGTGTAAAACACTAATATGGGAAGGAATTGCATTTATAACTGTAAGCAAACACATCAGAGTAAAAAACTGGAAGAAAACACTAATATAAAACTGTATACAAAATAGGTGCTAAAAAATAAAAGGGGTCAGATATACAAGCCCAACAGAAAATTACAAGTACAACCCAAAGCAAGTAAAACTGATGAAAAGTAAAAAGAACAACAGGATCATCCTCCGGGGTTCCTACCTGATGGGTAGGTACAAATGGCCTTTTCAGCACTCCACGTCCATCAGTCTCCTCCGTGCACCATCACATTGAGTGATCCACCTCTGGGTAATGTCCAGTCTTGCTACTGTCTGCCTCAGTCAGTGTTGTCCAACGTCTGAAACCAACACAATGAGTTACGAGCATAGCCAGTGCAGGGGTGAGTATAACGATACTCAGTAGGGACCCCGAGACCCTCAGGGTATCACTCAATCCAACATAGATAAAACAAAAATTTTGAAATCCATGTATAACCATTACATAGGTATATTCCCATACATATACCTAAGTTTTCTAGTAACCCATCTCAATTATGAAGAAAACACAAGAGTCGTTAACTCAGCTCAAAAAAGTATTTTTATTAATATGAACCATCAGCTTCTGGAGAACTCCTCCTCTATCGATTAGAGTGGGCCTACAGTGTCAAATAGAGGCACGTTTCACTAACTTGGACTGCTGAGGTACTCCTCCTATCGAGGACCGTGGATTTGCTGCACTCACATAGAGGTGCTCTCCATCGTGGGTCTACTGAGATCACATAGAGGCGCTCCCCTAATAGCCTATTGAGTTACTCCATGTTTCAAGTAACGTGGGTCTGCCGTGATCAAATAGAGGTGCTCCCCAACATGGGTCTTCCATGCTCAAAATGTGGTGCTCCCCATTGGGCTAGTCGAATCACTCTGAGCCGAATCGGTCAGCAGTCATCCAGTCTCATCCAGCAACTAGGTTTCCAAACAAATGCATGCTCGTATCTGGAAGATCATCTCTACAAGCTACAGGTCGATACACCAACTACCATGAAGTCCCACATAGAAGTTAATCGATGGTCTGCCGCATCATAGGGGTCTCAACGCAATAGACAGCATGTCAATCAGACGCCCGGTTTGTTAGTTATTATCCTTTTAGTCCCAGGGGCCCGGTTGGATTCGGGTACGTTCAAACTAACCATATCGCAATTATACCACGAACTCCATTGGGATATTCTCAAAGGGACTAATTCACTCCAAGAATACTGGCGTCACTGACGGTTTGTCAAACGGACGTCTAGTGCCAATGATATGGCATAAGAAGGTAATGGGTCAATAATGGGCCTAGGTCCGGTCTGACCCGGTCGGACCGATGCGGCCCAACCTCGTCGGGGCCGACCCGGTCTGAGTTGACCCCATCAGACTCGTTGTGTCTGACCGGATCATTGGGCGGGTCAGTCCGCTATGTTTTGGCACAGTCTGTTGGGCCCGACCCTGCGGAATGCAAGGGTGATTTGGCCTGGAGGTCGCCACTTAGGCATCTCGTCTCGGAGGCCAGGGAACAGTTTGTCCACCACTGCTTGGGTCTCGGCTCCGGCGACTTGGCCCTAGAGGTTGGTCGGCTGGGAGGCGAGTGGGAATGCTAGATAGATGCCGGGGAGGCCACTGGTGCGCCAGGCAGGGTGTGGCTGAGGCCAAGAAGGCCGCTAGGGCACTGGCAGGGCGCGGGGCCGCCGGGAGTGCGCAACAGGATGCCGGAGGGCCGTAGGAAAGCGGGCCGCACGCCGGGCAGGGCGGCGGGAGGATGCGGACTGGCGGGCCGCACGTCGGGCAGGGTGCTGGGAGGTCGCGGGTAGGTGGGCTGTGAGCCGGGCACGGTGTTCAGTCGGAAGCTTCAGGGCGCCGTGGGGGCGGCGCGATTCACAGAGGCCACGGGTAGCGCAACATTTTTTGCTACCTTCATCGTCTTCTCCTCATCTCCATGCTGTAGAATTCCACAATAATGAATAATCGGCAGAATATGTCGGGCCATGTTTGGTTGGCCCCCATACTCCGCATTTCATGTGATATCAATTGGTTCATCGAAATTGGAAAGATGAACAACAATTATTTACAACCACACGATGATTTCTTTTCAAACAATGACTAGAAAATAAAAGAAATAAAATACAAGTTAAACAGCATACCTTTGATTCGTCAATCGACGTTCGTCATTCATTGACGGTGTTGCGGAAAGAAGACGATGAAGTTCGTCGTTCGCCGCATTCGTTTCACGTCCCCAATTACGAGGTGCATCAGATTTTTGACAACGTTGAGGAGGGTAGGTTGGTAGGTGTCTGGGATAGAAGGTCTGAGAAGAAACATCTCAATCGTTCATAATTTGGAGGGGCATTCTCCAATGGAGAGGATAAGTTTCTCCAAGATATCTTCCTCACCCAAGTGTCCACCAAAAGTGAATGCCAGTAAAATAATAATAATAGGTTGTCTATTATTTTATTGTTCACACATATTTCAAAATAGGAATTAAATTACATAAACTCCCCTTAATAAATTTCATGCATTGGCGCAATTGATTAATTGGGAGGTCATGAGGCTCCCCTTAATTAAAATACACGTGTATTGGCACTATTAATTAAACGGGGATGGTGGCACCAATTAATGGTATAGGAGGTCAAGGGACTCCCCCCCACATTAATAAGGGGAGTTGGGAGATTTTCCACCCTGCAATTAATTGGGGGCTTTTATTCTCATGTGGTCCCAACGTCGTAACCTCACACAGGAGGTTATGTTTGGGTGGGCCCCACCACCATAACTTCTTATGGGAGGTTAGGGTGTTGCGGTCCAACATCCAACTCCCAAGTGGAGGTTTAAACCAACAATCACACACATGTTAGATTAAAATAAAAATAATGTGTTTGACTCTTATTTTTATTATTTTTTTATAAAAAAAATTAACTTTTATTTTCGAACATCTGTCGTCGAGTAGAATGTATTATTAAGTGAATACTAGCGCTGTGAATTCAACGGTGCCCTCAGATTTCAATTCCAAGCACCAATTCAAAAATTATAAAATCCCAATCATATGTTTACTGAACATACCCAAAAAAAATCAGAAATTGATTCAAGGAACACTATGCCTCAGAATCATGTGCTGTAAATTTGCGCAGGCTCATAAAAATCACTTGTATTTAAGAAATTAAATTCCAGATATTTTCTAAGTATTCATATTCTCCAAACCTCAGGTTTTTACTCCCTTGTAAGATACAACTCGAACTATGGGAACACATGGGGGTACTGAGCTGACATATGAGTCTCCCGCTCCAATGTGCTCTCCTAGAGGTTCCAGTGCTTCCAGGGAACATGAACCAGAGTTATCGACCATCCATGATGGACCCTTTCTTGTCAATCATCAATCTCCACTGGAACCTCTGTGAATGTATCCCCATTATCGATGACTAGCTCTCCATGGTCGATAATGTTGGAAGGGCCGTGCACATAACTTATCTGTTGAGATACGTGGAAAACTTTGTGCACCCAGTGCAACTGAGGTGGAAGAGCTAAGCGGTATGCCACCTTTCCTACTCTGATGGGGGCCTAGAAAGGTCTGAGGAATCTCTGAGATATCTTACCACCTCGGAAAAATTTCTGTAGACCTAATCATGGTGAGACAAGTAGAAAAACATTGGTCACCATCTTCGAAACTCTAGAGGTCTCCGTCCTCTGTCAGCATACGACTTCTACCTGCATTGTGCTATCTTCATCCACTCCTGGATGATCTCCACATTCTCTGTAGTAGCTCATACTAACATTGGTCTCACTAATGATGACTCTCTAGGGTCAGTCCAGCACAAGGGTGATTTTCAAGGTCTACTGTATAACACCTCGAAAGGTGACATCCCTATAGTGGAGTGATAGATATTGTTGTTGGAAAAATCTACCAAAGGTAAGTCATCGTCCGAGCTACGACCGAAGTCAATGACACACGCACAGAGTAAATCATTGAGGATTTTAATGGTCCACTCGGTCTGACCATCCATCAGAGGATGGAAGGCTGTGCTCAAGTGAAGCGGTGCCCCGAAAGCTTCCCGAAACCGCTTCCATAGCTTGGAAGTAAATCATGCTTCATGATCAGAGACAATCGATGAAGGTGTACCATTTAAACACATAATCTCCTGCACATAGAAGCATCCAAATCTCCCTACTGAAACCTTCTATCTGATCGGTAGGATGTGGGCCGACTTGGTGAGTCGGTCGATGATCACCCAAATCGAGTCATGACCCCTAGATGTACGTTGAAGACCCATCACGATTCCCATGGATATCCCATACCACTTCCACTCTGGGACCTCTAAAGTCTAAACCATGATTGCTGGTACCTGGTCTTCTACCTTCATTTGCAGACAAGCGAGGCATCGTGAGACTAACATTGCAACTTCCTTCTTCATACTAGGCCACCAGTGCTATCATCGATGTTCCAGGCACATCATTGCCACTCCAAGACGTACAGCCAGAGGGGACGTGTCAAAATCCCTCAACAATTCTTCCTGAAGTGAAACTATCACCATAGTACATCCTCTAAATAGAATGACGTGTTCCCCATCTTCAAAAAAATCCATCAGATGCCATTCATATTGATATCTATGCACGTCGTGTCTCACAGTCAGCGTCCCCATGCTGTGCCTCCCGGACTCACTGAAGAATTGGGGGAGTGACTATAAGAGACTATAGAAAGGATGCTCCGTCCCTATCCAAAAAGAATATTTTTAAAGCATCCAGATACTATGTCGCCTCTCCAAGAAGCTATATACCAGTCATCCTACTTATTGCATCTGCAACAACATTCCCCTTCCCGGGAATATAGACTATCTTGAAGTCATAGTCCAGGAGGAGCTCAAGCCAACTTCACTATCTCAATTTCAGATTCTTTCTGAGAAAAGATATACCTAAGACTCTTTTGATCAGAGTACATGAAAAAACTCTCTCCCATCATATAGTGATGCCACATCTTCAAGGCGATGTCCAATGCCTATAAATATAGGTCATGGGTAGCGTAGTTCTTCTCGTGCTGTCTTAGCTACCGAGAACCAAGAAATCACTGCTCGCTCATGCATATGGACACACCCAAGTCTAGTCCCTGATGCATCGTAGTAAACTACATACCCTACGCCCTTATCTAGAATCCACAAGATGGGGGCACTAGTCAACCTCTACCTCAGCCTACGAAAGATCTAATATCATCACTCTGATGACATGAAGGATTTCCACTTCTTCGTCAAGCCTGATAGTGGTACATCACCTCTAGAGAAGTCTTCTACAAACCTCCGATATTATCCAACCAAACATAGGAAACTGTGTACCTCCGTCGCACTCCTGGGTGGCTCCCAATCATGTACCACCTATATCCTTCACTGGATCAACTGCAACTCCAGCCTCCAAGATGACGTGTCCCATGAAGTGAACCTCTCGAATCCAAAACTGGCACTTAGAGAGCATATCATAAAGCTGGTGTTCCTTGAGTGTGTCCAGTAATACCTGCATATGGTAGGCATGATCATCCTCAGTAGTCGAGTAGATAAAAATGTCGTTGATGGATTCTACAACAAAGCGATCAAGGTAAGGATGGAGGATCTTTTTCACGAGACTCATGAACAATACTGGAGCATTGGTTATGATGAAGGGATTAACAAAGAACTCATAGTGGCTATAAGGACACCTGAAGGCCATATTCTGCAGATCCTCATCTCAAATTTGAGCTTGTGATAGCCTGATCTGAGGTTTATCTTCATGAACCACCATGATCCCTTCAGCCAGTCAAAGAGGTCGTCAATCCTTGGGAATGGGTACATGTTCTTTATAGTCACCTAGATCAGGAGATGGTAGATGAAAAAGTGCCTCAAGCTATCATCTACCTTCTTGGCGAACAGAATTGTGGCTTCCCAGGGAGAAACACTGGTCCGCATGAATCCCTTCCCCTTCATCTCGTCTGTCTATACCTGTTGCTCACGAAGAGCAGCAGGAGCCATCCGATCTGCTAGAGTATATATATGTATCGTCCCAGGGTACATGTCAATGTAAAAAACCACCTCTTTGTGAGGATGTAGTCCTGGAACATCGTCAGGGAAAACATCCGCCTACTGGTCCACCACTACAGGATAAGTCGGACACTCCACATCATTTGCTCTGAGGGTATGTCAAGCCAACTGGTGAGTGATCGGTTGCACCCTCCTCCGAGTAAGTCTTTCCTATGCTACAATGGTTCCCTTCTCGCCAGTGATCGTAAAACTGGTGCAATCTATGCGTACAGAACACACTATATGCCTAATACAATCGATCTTAGGATGGACTGTAGATAACCAGTCAATACCCAAGATGATGTCATAAGGCCTTGATGCCGCTACTAGGAGATCCCAGCCAATGATCTCTCCTCCTAGAGTAATCACACACTGCCATAACTACTGCATAATCATCAAGTATGCTCCCATAGAAGTCTCTATCCGTAAGGATCCAACCAATAGCTCCATCAGAATCTTTGAGATCCGAATGAGGGAAGTTGTAATGAATGAGTTATTGGCACTTGTGTCTATAAGAACTGGATCTATGGTCGAGTACACACAGATCGTACCTCGAATCATCTCTAGAAAACCATGGTCATAGGCCTTAGCAACCAAATATTGAGATCTCCCATGTCCACCCACTCCCTACAGTCGTGGTGGGCCTCTTGGTGGTGGTGGTGGTTACACCTCGTAACATTGTCCACCACCATCTGCACGTCCACCTCCTCTGGCACACCCGCGTCCTCCATATGGACCGCCTTGTTCTAACCTCTGACTCTGCCTGGGAGGTCCCTCAACTCTCTGGTGATCATATGAATAGTGGGTCGGACAGTCATAATCCATGTGACTCTGCCCGCTGCCTGAGTAACAATGCATGTTACTGGAATGTGTGTCTCTGCTCCGTGTTCCCCGCACAACCAATTCTGAATCATGTGGTCGACCACCAGTAGGTCTGTTCTTCTTGGACCTTTGCGACATCTACTTACAGTAAGCTGCAGAAGTATCTTCTATGTTTCAGCTAGTGGTGGGTCTCACTGCTAGAGACTGCTCATCAAGGACACTCTCCACCTAGAGGGATCTCTCTAGCACCCCCATCTGCATCAGGATGCTATGTGATATCATCGAAGCTCTGATGTATCGCCTAAGACAATGATAGATGGTCTGGGCCCTATAGAATGGGTCCTTCACCATATCTGTGGAGTAGCTCGGGAAGTTTGTGAACCTCATTTAGTATTATGCCACCGTCATGCTACCCTGTTGCAGATGAAGTAGCTCTGGTATCCACCCGACATGAAGGGTGGCTGGTAGAAACTCCGCCAGGAATAGGCTTTCGATGTCTACCCAGAGTAGGGTCACCTCTTCATAGACCTGGAGCATCAGGCTCCACCAGCTGCCTGCTGCTTCCTGAAGGAGACTTGCGGAAAGGATCACCATGAAGTTGGCTGATGTTTCTACCAGTCCAAAGACTCTCACCACTACCTTCAGCCAATCATAAGCCACCTGTGGGTCTATATCTCCACTGAACCTGGGTGGCCTCAGGCACTGGAACTCGTGCAAGGCGCTCAAGTGGTACACATCGTCTGCTGCTAGGGCTGGTGGCATCAGTGGGCCATTGGGAAGTGGTACGACTGGTGCATCTACCGGAAAAGGGCCATGCACTGTGGCCTCATTACTCGGTGGTCTGTCAGTACATATGACTATCGGGGCTCTAACTGGTCTTCAACGTGGATGCATCATGAAAGAAACAGATGTGACACATTCAAATGATTATAAATGGTGAGATGACCTGATTGAGATTTCTTAATGAAAACTATTGAAAACATGCACACAATAATTGTTTTCGTGCACTGAGTCAGAAATCAGAAGTCAGGGTCCGGGTGTATTGATACATCGTCCACCCACACCAATAATAGACTCCTGGAACTGTAAACCCCCCTTATTACCCAAAACACTATTGCTTCAAAGAAAATAAAGACCACAGTTCAATGTTCTGCAGTAGAACCGACTCTTCTGATACCAATTTATCGCGACCAATCCCCTAGGGCCAGTATTGTGACTACCCCAAGCCCTCCTTCCATAGCCCAGGGGCCGGTGACTAGCACCTAAGGCGTAAATCCCTAAAGAGGGAAAGAATTGCATTTATAACTGTAAAAAACACATCATAGAACACAACTGAAAGAAAAAACTAATTAAAAACAGTATACATAAGAAGTGCTGAAAATTAAAAGGGGAAAAAAATACAATCCCAACAGGAAAGTACAAGTACTAATAAAAGAAAGTACAACTGATGAGAAATAACGCAACTATTGGGTCGTCCTCTGGGGTTCCTACATTAAGTTTTGGTACAAATGGCCTCTTCAGCACTCCACGTCCATCCGTCTCCTCCGTGAACCATCACACCGAGTGATCGACCTCCGAGAACTGTCCAGTCCTATTACTCTCTGCCTTAGTCAGCATTGTCCAACTTCTACAACCAACACAACGATGTACGGGAATTGCCCGTTTAGGGGTATGTATAACGATACATAGTAGGGACCCCGAGACCATCATGGTCTCACTAAATCCAACAAGGATAAACCACAAAGTATGAAGTCAATGGATAACTATTACTTAGGTATAAGCTCATAAATATACGTAAGTTATCTATCAACCCATATCAATCAAGATGAAAACAAAAATGTAATTGACTCAGCTCAAACCATGATTTTTATTAATCTAGACCCTCGACTGCTGGAGAACTCCTCCTCTATCGAGTACAGTGGGCCTGCCGTGTCACCCAAAGGCACTTCCCACTAACATGGACTATTGCGGTACTTCTCCTGTCGAGTACTGTGGATTTAATGGGATCAATCAAAGGCATTGTCCACTGTGGTCCTAATGCACTCACACATAGGCGCTCCCCTGGTATCATACTGAGTCACTCCACGTGTCCAGTATCATTGGTATGTCGTTCTCAGACATAGGTTCTCCCCACTATGGGTCTATCGTGCTCACATAGGTCCACTCCCTACTGGGATAGTCGAATCACTCCGAGTCGAATCAGTCATCAGTCGTCAAGTCTCAACCAGCTATTAGGTTCCTTCACAAATGCATGCTAGTCACTGGAAGATCTTCTCCACAAGCTACTAGTTGATACTCCAACTATCACGAAGACCCATATATATGTTTCATAAATGTCCTCCATGTCATATAGGTCTCAACGCAACAGGCAACATGCCAATATGATTCCTAATATGTTAGTAATTATCCTTTTTATCCCGGGGGCCTGATTGAATTTTTGTACGTTTTAACCGTACCGTATCTCAACTATACCTCAAACTTAGTGGGGTATTTTTAAAGGGACAGCTTCACATCAAGAATACTGGTGCCATTGACAGTTCATCAAACGGATGTCTGATGCCAAAGATATGGACCAAAAAGATAATGGGTCAGTAATGGGTTTGGGTCCGGTCCGAACTGGTCGGACCGACGTGGCCCAACCACATCTGGGCCGACCCGATCAAACTCGCTGGGTCTGACCCGGCCCGTGGGGAAGGTTAGCCCGCTATGTTATGGGCCGGTCTACTGGGCTCGGCCCAACCGAATGCAAGGCGTGATTCGACCTGGAGGTTTCCGTGTAGGTTACTCGGATCAAAGGCTGTGGGCTGGTTCTTCCTGTGCCACGAGGGGCACAACTCAGGCGACTCGGACCGGGAGTCCGGTCGGATGGAAGGTTAGCGGGCAGGCCGACTAGACATTGGGCAGGCCGCAGGTGTGCCAGGTAGGGCATGACATGGGTCAGGCAGTCCGTGGGGGTGATGGCGGGGCGTCGGGAAGGCCGCGGGGCCGCCGGGCAAGCTGCGTCAGTGGCCAGGTAGGCCGCGGGGCCACCGGAAGGGTGCCGGAAGGGCGCGACAAGATGTCAGAGGGCTGCAGGCAGGCATGCCGTGCGCGGGGCAGGGCGTTGGTTGGCCTTGGGCAGGGGGGTCACGCACTGGGCAGGGCGCCGGGAGGCCTCAGGCAGTCCCCCCCCAGGAAGGGCGCCTGAAGGCCGCGGTCTGGCGGGTCGTGCGCCGGGCAGGGTACAAGGAGGTCGCGGGATAGCGGTCCGATCGCCGCTCGTGATGGTGGTGTTCGTCATGATGCTTCAGTACGCCGTAGGGGTGGTGCGATTCCCAGAGGCCACGGGTAGTGCGACCATCGTTGCTGCCTTCATCTTCGTCGCCTCATCGCCATGTTGTAAAACACCATAACAAAGAATAATCGATGGTGGATGTCGGGCCATGTTAGGTTGTCCCGCATCCTCCATGATTAATGTGGAATCAATTGGATAATCGAAATAGGAAAGGTGAACATCAATTAATTACAACCACAGAACGATTTCTTTTTAAACTATGACGAGAAAAGAAAAGGGATTAAATACATGGTAAACCCCCTAATTTTGATTCGTCGATCGAAGTTCGTTGTTCGTTGACGGTGTTGTGGAAATAAGATGATGATGTTTGTCATTCGCTACCTTCTCTGTGCATCCCCAATTCCGAACTGTGTCGGTTCTTTAATGAAATTGCAGAGGGTATGTCGGTAGGTGTCCGGGGTAGAAGGTCGAAGAAGAAACATCGCCTGTATTCTTCGTGCTCTTCGTTGGAGGGCCATTCTTTGATCGATAGGATAAGTTTCTCCAAGAGCTCTTCCTCTCCCAAGATTCCGCCAAAATAGAATTCCAACAAAATAATAATAATAGATTCTCTATTATTTTATTGTTATCATGTAATTCAAACAGAGAATTAAATTACATAGGCACCCATTAATAAATTGCATGCGTTGGCACAATTGATTAATGGAGAGGTCAAGAGGATCCTATTAATTATATTACACGTGTGTTGGCACAATTAATTAAAAGGGGAAGGTGGAACCAATTAATGGTTGCAGAGGTCCAGGGAGTCACCCTCATTAATAAGGGGAGTTAGGAGATTTTCCACCTTCCCATTAATTGGGGGGTTTTAGTCTCGTGTGGTCCCCCACATCGTAACATCACATGGGAGGTTATGGTCGGGCGGGTCCCACCACCATAACCTCTCATGAGAAGTTAGTGTGTGGTGGCCCACCTCCAATTCCTGAGTGAAGGTTTTATCCAATAATCACACACATGGTTGCTTAAAATAAAATAAAGTGTTGAACACTTTATTTTATTATTTTTTATAAAAAACTAAAAACTAACTTTTATTTTTGAACATATGTCGTTGAGGTGAAAGTATTCTTAAGAGAATACTAGAACAACGAGTACAACGGTGCCCTTGGATTTCAATTCCGAGCAACGATTCAAATGTTATAAAATATTGCTCGTATGTTTACTGAATGTAATGAACAAAACTTCAGAAATTGATTCCGGGCACACAAGAACTCAAAATCAAGCACCGTAAATTTTCACAGACTTGTAAAAATCACATGTATTTAAGAAGAAAAATTTACATGCAATTTCTGGGCCTTTACACTATGAATATTTAAAATTGTTTTCTCCCAGTGGAATTCTATTATTAAATTAACACTAAAATCTATCATAAAAAATCTTTATTTACTGTCACATGTGATGTTTATTTAGTTATAATACACCAAGTTAAACTACTAAATTATTTTAGTTTCTCTATAGTTTTATGTATAGTCATGTTTTGAAATTATAATAGATTTTTGTATCTATTATGTGATGAGAAATTCCATATAAAACACTTCATTCACAATGATTATGGGATTATTTATCTACCCGGATAAACTGATCATAATATATGATGGTAGTTTAGAGAGTTTGATGGGGTGTCCAAATATATATAATTATAATGTAATAAGTAATTTGTATTATTATCCTTCGATAAAAAAATATGGATTATTAGGTGTATGAAATAGACTCTCTAATATTAGATTTATTATTATTGTATCGTTTGTATTAGCATGATATTATTTTGATACATTTTCAATACATGAATTAATTTATTATAAAATGGTTTACATGTATAATAAAAAAATTATATAATTAAAATGACTATATAATTTTTTATAATATTACTGGTATGTTACTAGATCCATCTACAAGTCTTCATATTATCATACCATGGATTCCTTTTTGATATATTGACTTTTTACATGAAACACAACTATATTATTATTAGTAAGGGAAGAATAAACCTAATATCGATCCGATGATGTATTCTATTAATAAAAAGTGACACTCCCATATTTTTTGGGTAATAAATATAGGAAATATAGAAAGAGGGAGTTATAATCCTAGAGGCTCACTATCACATGGATGAAATTTCAATAGATGATTATAGTGTTTTATATAGAGTTTATGATAATGGGGATTTAACATATATAACATTGATAGTGTAACTATTTTTTATTTTTTTATTGAGAATTTCAAGGAAAATATATTAAATGATAGGTGGATATTTTCATTGATTAAATTCATTGGACACAAAATTTTATTCATCTATTACAATGGAATTAAACAAAGGTGATTGATTAATGATATTATATGATGAAATTCATGATATTGGGATACATAGATTAATCACTAAAAAATTTTGTGATTTAGATTCCCTTTCTAAAAAATATAATGAGATTCTATTTTTACATAAAGAATATCTAACACTATACCAATATAAGGTCTATAATAATTATAATTTACAAATTATATTGGTAATTAATTAATAATTAAAATGTTAACTATGTTTTTATATGTTTTATAACTATTTAAACAACCATAAGGTTTGAGATTGTATAATAGTTATTTACAAGATGTATTATTGATTATGATACGACCATTTTTATACCTACTTGTTCTATTCATAGTGAAAAACAATCCTACCATGTAAATTAATTTGAGAGAAAATATAATTCATCAACATAATAATAACATTTTCATAGATTTATTTGTTGTCATATTTACTATTTAAAAATCATTGGAGGAAGATCATTTGAATATATATATATATATATATAATATTAGAGACATTATGAGATCATAAGATATTATTTTTGTATCCAAATTGTATATGATGATCTAAGACAAAAATAAATTTTAACAAAATATCATATTTTTAGAATTGTAGTAGTTCGTAGGATATTTAAAAGGATTTCATCCATGAATATTTCTTATAATATAATTTAAGATGATTGTATCATTTGAATTCCATGATATTATATTTACATTATCTAGTATATTTCATATAAAACTAATAATATATTATATTAAAAAAATTAAATATGTAAGGTATGATCATTGAGGTAAGAATATATAATGACTAGTGGAATGGTTGAAAACACCTCTAGTTATGTTGTTACATTATCCTATTCTGTGTTTTTTTTCGTACAATGATACATCCATGAATTTTATCTACAATACTACCATGTTGCAACATCCAAATTTTGAGTATATTTCTATAAAATAACATCTTCATGAATATAATTAACTGATAAAAGACATAAAATTTTCAATGGTGGGTAATGAATTATTTCTCTACTATAATTATATAATAAAAAATTCATTGTGGTATAGATAGATTATAATTATTTGAAATAAATAATTTTTCACAATGAGTTTAATATAATATTTTATATTTGTGGGATTATATCGAATATTTCATTTTAATATTTGAAATATTCTACCAAAGGGATATAATATTATCAATATTTTAATATAGAAGGTTCTCCCATGATGAGTGATTCATCTAATAGAGTTATAGAGTTCGACCAATTTTTTGGATGCATTCGATCTAGAGGTGATTGATGATTACATGTTGAAATATGTAAACCATATCTATCATATTCTATTCTTTAATATATGTGAAAATTAGTGCCATATATATAATTTTGATTCAATCAATATGAAAATATGTTATCTGGTTGGAGATATAATTAATTATAGGTTCTTATGTTTTTATTCTTTATAATATAATCATGTGAGACTTGATGTCTATAATAGTTTGATAGAAATTGTTGTTACAGAAGACATTTATTTCCAATGGTAAATTCATCCAAGAATCCCAATAATAAATTTTCTATTTATAACTAATTATAATGTCTTTTTATAGGGAATAAGATAGTAGGATTCATGGATTAATGAGAGAATTATTTGTAGGTGAACACAGAGTATTAGATTTCATATGATCAATCTACAACCACTTACTCAAAAAATGATGAAAATGGTAGATCGTATTGTATTTCATCAATATTTATTCAATGGTTTCTTTTGATTATGATAGAGTAGTGTTTGTTAGAACTTCTGAAACAATAGGTCACTTTCAACAGGCTAATTATTATTTGTCCCTGGATAATTATAGGAACTGTAATCTCTGTGGGACTCCAAATATTCTTGGTGTTCTTTATTTACTCATATATATTATCGATCCATGTTTTTAATCTATATTCTAATAGGATATATAGTGTGCACGGTTTTGAAATTTATAATTTACTATCCCATTAAATCAATGGATTAATATGTATATTTAGTGGTCTATTCATATTCAATTGATATGATTTTAGATTATATCTTACATATTGGTGGAAAATTATATGATCATATTTATTTGGTAGTACATAACAATATCAATAATAATAATTCATGATTCAAATGGTTCCATGTTATTTACTATAAAATATTCTCTTTCATCATCCTTTACAATGGCCTAAAATATATAATTCATCTTTGAGTATGATTAGAATCATTTTAGGCATGACCCAATATCTATAAATAAAATAAATTTTTCCTCTTCAGAAAATGATTGAAATTTTATTATGTTTATACGTGAATATAAAACATGGAGTTAAATGTTAGTGATGATATCATACTATGGGATTCACAGATATTTGGCCACAAATGAATATATATGTTGTGTAAAATGACCATGTAATTTTATACACCTATTTTTTCATAGATGATTATGTGATATGGATTAAATTATTTAATTTTTCCTAAAATTAAACATTATGCTTATTATCAATAATTTTTCATAGAGTATAATATATTATAATGTCCCAACACAAATGAATAGTATGGTGATATAAATCTTCATGATAATGAATAATATATAGATGATATTTTATAAAACATTAATATGTATCTACATGTTCTTTGATGACATTTTCCTTCTCCCCCATGATAGGTTGTATCTTGGTATGCACATTGATAAATAAAGACATATTAATGGTGAAGTAACATATTACTGTCCAAACTTGTTCAATAAATATGTTAGATAAGCTTCTAAATGATTATTCCTATTTATAGTAATGTTGTACAAAACCCATCTATTACATGTATTTAATTCAAAGTAATTTTGGTTTTTAACAAAATTTGTGGTCTTATTATTATTTATACAGTGTTTAGAGAATTTTAACAGGAGTTAGATTATGAAATATAATTCAATCTAGTTAAACATTCATAAAGTACTCATTCATCAGTTACTATATACTATTTAGTGTTTTAGTAGATCATGGTGTTATATTTTAACCATTAGGAACCCGATGAATATGTTCTTGGTATATGGTGAAGACGGGGAAAAAATTTCTTTTAATATGGGAACAATTTTTAATGAAAACTCTAATATTTTTTCCCTTATTTATTAGTATCTTGTTAATTTTCACTCATACAAACTCATTTAAATGGCTATAAATCTCATTTAGCTCTCCATTGATTCCCACTTCAATATAAATTTAATATAGTATATATTTTCATCCTTTTATTAATTTAATCATTATATATGAATTCCATGGAAATATCATCGATATAGTTCCCCATATCCTATCATCTCTTTAATGAAGTATGTTTAATTCTAAAATTCCTAATTTTAGAGATTATAAATATTAATTAATATATAATAATATTTCAAATAAATATAATTGAGGTTTATATCCGAGGAACATATATTTTTGCATAATTATTTATCAGTTGGTATATTATATCATCATAATATCAATTGTTATATCCTAATACTCTTTTCCAACTAGATTTTTTATCTAATAATGTGGTAATATATTTATTTATATGGGATGATCATGGGATTTTATATATTTATTATTGTATGTAAACTTGTTCTTCTTATCAGAATCATTGATAATTGACATGGAAATGGTTTATGGAAGAAATAGCCCAAAATTTTCTATGTAATTTCCCATAAAAATATTTTAAAATTTTATTCATGTTAAGGAATGACAATTTTGGAATAGGGAAAAAATAATTTCTTTATTTACATATCATGCTGTGAAATTTTAATATTGTATAAACTTTTAATATAAGTAGAATATGTTAAAAAAAAATTCATTTTTTATCAAACATGGATTGAGGAATTTAAATACCTATTATTTTCTTTCATTCCTATATACGGATTACCTTCAACTTATGTTTCTTTTATTGATCATGATACAGGTTTTATGACAATTAAATGATAATTAATCAATTATATATAAAAGTCTATTATTTCTAATAATAGATGATTATCTGAAAATTACATTAGCGGATCTGTAAATTCATTATAATTCTATAAAATGTATTGTATTGATATATTTAGTTCACTCATGAGATCTAGAAACACGTTTACTAATTTACTCATTTGAGAATAACACATGAAATATAATATATCAATATATTTTTATACATTATGTCTATACTATATAAAATTCATCATTTTATATGGTTAATAAGGTACCCAATATGATTATATTCATAGTTTCATACATTAATTAAAATGACATTGGGTTTTGGTTAATATTTTGGGTAGTTATATATATTTTTTCAAAAAGTATTACATTTATTTACAAATAAGGAAATAAACACATATTTGAAGGGTATATCAAATGAAACATTGATAATATAAGGAAGATATTTTGGATACACATTAATTTTTATTTAGTATGAAAAGAACTCATCTACATTAATAATTTAATGTCACATAATCATCCTTTAGTGACTTTATCTACTTTTATAACCACGAATTCAGGAGTTTTACTATACACGATTAGTATGTTCCTTGACATATAGATGTACTGTATGTCATATAAAAATTAATTGTATTATGATATTCTTGTCTGGGGTTATATTTTATAGTCACTCCTATGGATATTTGTATTTTTGAAAGTGTCCATGTTAGATAATTTTGAAGAAAGAGTCATAATTATTTATTATTAGAGTAATTATTTTTTCTTTTGATTATCAATTAAAAAATCATAAAATATGATTATGATATATTTTAATATATGGTTACTAATTATGGATTCCTAAACTAGGATATTTTTTATAAGAAATTATTTTCCCAAAATTATTATTTATTATATGATATCATATATAAAAAATTCTAATTTTTATCAAATTATTACTTGTAATATTTGTAATAATATACTTCATCAAAAATTGTATTTTGTGAAGAGTGTATTTTTTATATGTGGATTTCAAGAATCTATGATATTTAATGATCTTTGTGTTCTCTAAATCATATATAATTTGTATTTGTTTGGGTGACATGAATTAATTCCATATAATAATGAAATTCTTGCAGTTTGTAATAGCATATCATTTAATATGGTGAATTTCACAATATCCATGTTATTTATTCATCTCCCACATATGTTATAACTACTCCTAGAAAAAAAATTAATAATGAAAAATAAATGAATAAAATTAGATTCTTGTAATTGTTATTAAGCATATTAATAATTATTGTCATATTTAATTATATATAATATATTTTGTCCTTATATCTATATAAGGATTTAATTTTATGAAATTAAGATCCCATATGTAGATTTTTTTAATTCAAAAATAATGTTATATAAATGAATATGTATAACTCATTGAAAGGTCTATAATTTCAGGTAGTTAATATTCAATCCCACCTTAAATCAACAATATCCCCATTTTTATTCGATATTTACATTTTATGGTACTCACATTTCATTGGGAATGTGAATAATTATTTATATAATGCATGTTTAAATGTTTCTCCAGATTACATTCGATAGAATATATATTCAGATGATCCACCCGGATCATCATCTAAAGTATTAAAAATTAAGTTCTATCATAAAATTTAAAATTTATTATATTTATTTTGTTTTGATTTCTTCTAAATCTCTCAAAAATATATCATGGGAAATTATTTTTCTTATTTTCTATATTTATACTCAATAAGGGTCATCAAAAGCCATCAATATGCATGGATATTATTGTGATATGATATGTTTTATTAATTAAGTATAGTATTTATATTTTATATAAAATGTAATATTATCGATTCATATGATATATTCTAGTGTGTATGAAAAGTTTAAATATTAAAATTTAAATTACAAGTAATATATTTTCATTAAATACAATACCTTATTAAATTTCATAGATGGAATATGTTAAAATCGTCATTGTTTATGGTCATTATTATTATTTAGAATAAATTACATATAATGGGAACTTGTTATTATGTCATCTTATTTATATGAATAGTTTTATAATAGAATAAATCATTATTTTTATCATTGTTTTTTACTGTTGAGGTGAAACATGGACTATCTAAAAGAGTTGTCTTATGATATTCTTTATTGATTCCCTATCCATTATGTTTACTAATGAGGGACCAAATAATTGAATACTACATAGATATCATCATCATACTCATTATTCTTGGAAGACATTTTCAGTTAGTATGATGTTTTAAATGTTTTATTATAGTACATATTATTACGTTAAAAAACAATGTGAAAATAACTTTTTATAGAGGATAGTGTTCATTTAATATTGCATGTTTTATATTTCCTTATAACCTATAGGTATTTATCATGGAATAAAATAACATGTCTTAATAAATGAATGCTAGATTATAAGAGAATATTCAAAGAATGGTTATGGAATTCAATCTTTGTATTTCTAGGATGAAGTAGTAAACAATTTTTAATAAATAATTAAATAACTATATATATATATATATCTATAATGTGTAAAATATAATTTTTAATATGAATAAATAGATATATATGGTGGGATAAATTGTTATAAAATATTATAAGTTATATATTGTAAAAATTATGGGAGTCATGTATTATTTTTAAACCTAATAATGGATTTTTAGAAAAATAACCTACCCATAAAAAACATTCTTTATTTTTTCAAGAAAAATACTAATACTATAAAATCACATGACTTAATGTTCAATGAATGTGATAGCCATTGAAAACATTTTCTAATGAATATTTATCAATACTTAGGAAAAATTTATTTTAAAATGGTTGGAATGAATTGTAATGAATAATGAGAAATATGAGGATTCATTTGAGGAACAATCAATGTGATATTTTTTAGATAATAGATGTATTGTATATTTGAAGATAGAAAATGTTCTTAGTTATTAATTATTGTACTAAAGACAAAAAACAGATATAATTTAGTGTAAATAATCATATTCTGTATTAATAATACCCTTAATCCGGGAAGGTATCGATATATGAATAAAATATTATTATATTAGTTGAAGAATAATTCATGATGTTATATATAAATGATATATGACAATTATTAAGAAAATATTTAGTTCAATAAATTATTTTAATATAATGTTATTATAAGAATAATATATATAAATAGACTACGTATACTAGGAATTAATCAAGATTAAAGAAAAAGGGTACAATATGTGGTGTTTAAGAGGGGATAAACTTTCTCAAATGACTACAAATAATGTCCATAAAAAAAATTTCAAATGATTTTCCATGATTTCATTTAATTTTATGATTGATATATAAATGAGAAGACCCACATTTTTTTTAATTTAAGACTAGATAAAATATATAGGAATCTATATTATCACACTATGTGAGTAGTAAATTAATGTGATGTTATTTTACTTATCCATTATCATAGCCAATTTCCACTGTTAATATTTGATCCTCTATTCATTTTCAGGTGAATGGATATGTATTTTAATCCCCTGCATGATAAAAAATGTATGAAATAATGTAATTAATAAAATAATAAATATATAATATTTATAAAAGGATCACCTCTGATGTTGGATAATGCGTTTTTCATATAATATATTTATTATATGGACCTACATAACCACTGATATTTAAAATTAATATATTGTTGCAAGATATCTTGTTTTCATAATGTATATCATAAGAAAAAATTATTAGTTTTTATCTTAACATTTAGAATATAAATATTGGGTATATATAATGGCCCTAAAAAAATTATGAAACAACACCCAATAAAACACATTAATTATATCATTGGTATAATCCATAATGACACTTCATCAAGATAAAATATATTCTTCCTTAAAAAATTTAAATGAATTAAAATAAACATTATTGTAAAATACTTTGAACCACTTTGTTATTATGATAATATCAGTATTTGATTTTCAAAATGAGGAATATAAAAATTACATTAATGTAGGATTCATTACATAGGATCTTAGATTGATCATTAGGTAAATGATATTCATAATGTAATTTAATGTTGGCTTTTCATACTAAATTTTCTTCACATTAATTATTTGTTAGGCCAAATATGATGCATAGTTTCTATATAATTTTTGGAATATGCTAATTTATATCCTCATCAATATATACTTCTTCCATTTAACACACACACACATATATATATTATAAGTGTATATTTTGTAGTTTCTCTCTAATTATTTATTATTATCCTTTATTAAATGTGATAAACATTGAAAAACGTTTTTAGGTTATTTATTCTTGTTTTATAATTCAATAAATATCATCAATATAAAATGAAGTATCTATTTAATTTCATTCTCTAATCCACTTTTCATGTCATTTTTAATTTTTCCACTAAATATATCTTTACCGTCAATACATCACCTATTTATTTTTAATATTCTAAATACTAAAATCAATATATATTATTCTTCATTATACACTATGAAAATTAAAATTAAATATTTGTGTCCTCCCTGATGATACATTATTTCTATACATCTCAATTTATACATGTTATTTATTAATTTTAATTTTCAAACTGTCAATTTCATCAAATTATCAACAAAATATAATATCTTAATTTAAATATGACAAATATTCTGATAAATAATATATCTTGTATGGGTATTTATAATTTATATTAAATGATTTATTTTTAAATTAATATAATTTTCAAACAATTATCATAATTTTTAATTTTCATTCAAATCATGAAAAAAACAACATCTTTCATAGCATTTGTCTACAATGGAATTTTCAAATAATTAAACACAACTGAAACACCATTCAAATGAATATGATATAAAAAAATTATTGTAATATCCATGATTTGATTCTATATAATAAAACCAAAAATTATCTATGAAAAATTATAATAAAAATATCCATTATTTTGTCATATATATTCCCAATTCATTTTAGTAATTAATTTTTCGGAGTAATGAAATACCAATCAAAAAAAATTTCATTCTCAACAAAATTAATATTTTCCACTTTATATATTTTTTTCCATAAGATAGAAATCCGTATCACTGGAAAAATTATATATACCTGACACCCATCGAGAAAAATATTACAAAATATAATTCATCATATCAATGAGAATTGGATACAAAAGGAAGTGTGATCTCAAATGATCTAAACGAATAAATTTTGGAGCTAAAAAATATATAAGCTAAAGTGAGAATATGATATGAATTACAGTGTGGTAACATGATTGTAACATAAAAAATTCATACCCAAACTGTAAAATATCATTAATCATGATCTATTGGATAAGGATTTTTGAATAAAAATGTTCCAACACATAAGAATTTTTAATAATAAATATTAATTCATTGGGCATCAGAATATATCATAATCAAGAAACATTTGGTGTCTAATGGACATGAGAATTGTGTATAATTATAATTTTCATGGGATGCTAACAAGACAGTCATGGTGAAAAAACCCCCCATATTTGTTTGGTATTACTTCATACTACAGTTATCATAGTAGATAAAGATTATTACAATTAAATTCACCGTAGAAAGAGTTCCTTGGAAAAATGATTCACTCCAAATTGAAGTTAACATTATATAATGAGATATCATTCTAAAATAAATTATATGAAAGATATATATTTACATTTTCACTAATTATAAAATAAAAATATTATTTATGTCTTTTCTGAGATCATAAAATCATTCTTCATTTCATTTTATCTTAATACATAGAGAATAATTGAGGTTCATAATGTTCATCATATCAGGTAAGAATAATCCATGTTAATAATGAAAATTAATGTCATTAGATCATATCCATAGCTAATAATAATGTTCTTCATATAATATTGAGGTATTTGAAAAATTCAACTAAAATAACATTAATCACCTTTTTCAAAAAATTATAACTATATCAATTAATTTTATGAAATTTTGAATAAAAACTCCTATTATATTGAGAAAGTTATTTTCATTGAATATATCCCCGAAAACATATAAATTGGGATACCATGATGAAATGATCATAATATAAGGATAATCTATTTTTAATAAATCATTTAAATAGTGATTCCATTAATACGTTTTATTAAAATTCATTAATAATGGACAAAATTAATTTTTAATACATCAAATATAATGTCATGTATGGTTGTAATAGAATTTAAATAATTATTAGACCATATAATAATTCAATATAAATATACTTTTTAAGAAAATTTATATAGATTAATATTTTATCAACTATATAAGAAATATGTTCAGAAATTATGAAATAGTTGGTATGTCATTTATATTATAACATAGTCAAAACAATTAGGAAAAAAGAATAAACAAAAATAAAAAGAGTAATAGAATAAAAAGGGTTCTTTTAATCCATGGATAATATAATTTCACCAAATTGAATATTAATATAGACTATCATAGAATGATATCATATTGTAACATAAATAGTTAACACATTTCTAATATGAGAATCATAAAAACATTTAACACAATAAAATAACATTTTAAATTTAATAACAAATATAGGATGAAATTGATGATATAATATATCAAAATGTATATATATATACCATATAACCATGAATAGTTTCATATTATAAAACATGTCTCAATAAAACGGTATATCTAAATACTATTATTGTACCCACTCTTAACATTATGTATCACAAATTAAGGTTCAACATAAATTTAAAAACAAATTATGTGTATATTTTACATTTTTAGGATTAAATTATAATTTCCAAAATCTCGTATATTAATATTCCATCTTTGACCTAATTATCTATTTTGTTCACTATTCCTTTACAATTGTATGTTTAAGTTATGAAATTATAAACCATACACCACATTAATTGCTGCATCATATATAGGTCAATAATCATATAATTAATTTCAATTTGGTAAATTATATAAACATTTATAACCATTAATATATGTATGGTTTTAATTTAGTAACATTACTTTGTTCTGGATGTAGTATACACATACACATGGGTGGTGTTATGAAATATTTGTAGATCAAATAAATGTATGTAGAATAGTTATTCACATGTGTAATCATAATTATATCTTATTTGTAATATATATTATTTAAATATAACTTTATCACCATCTATATTAAGTATGAATGAAATTTTATAACATTTTTTAGTGAGGAGGTAGTCCATATTTACTCATGATCGGCGTTATCGACTTACAATGGATAGGAGGGTAAGATTATAGATTATATTTTTTATTTCGAAAATAATAATAATGTTTTAAAAATCCCATAAAATAAAAAAAATCCATATATAATACCAACAATGTTATATAGTGATGAAAAATAATATACTTTAGTTGTGGAGATGAGTGTTCGTACATATAGACGATCATGTTTTCATTTTCAATGGTGGAGGATGATTAATAATTATTGTTTATTCATTTGAAATAATACAATTTCATTATGTTTCAATTACTGGAATCACAATGATAATATGTTTAAGGAATATTTTGAGGTGGTAGAGAAAGGATTAATATTAAATGGTTCTTTTGAAGATGAATTTTTTTTGAGAAATGTCCCTTCGATTTATTCATAGGGACCTAAGGGTTTGTATTTTAAAATTTTTAACTATTAATGGTGATTATATAATATGAGATGAAATTTTATTAGGGTACCAATGAGATAAGTGACAAAAATTCTATAAAAAATAAAGGAGATGATGCTCCCATTTATTAGTGAGGGGAGTGATTCACTTGATGTAATTCCAATCATCGAAATACTATATGGTCACATTCACTGAAAACATCCTCTAAATTTTACATTGTTCAATATAGGGATGATAAATGTTATCGCTCAATACATTAAATAGGATTTAGATAATATTTTCAATTTCTTATTATCTTTATCTCTATAGACTAACACCTGTGTAACCCCTTTTATATTATACACCATTTTATATTCAAGTGGAGAAATATAATTATTATAAAAAATTAAAATAATTAATTAACACTTTTTCATTAAAGATACATCTATTTAATTTCTATACTATTCAAATTAAATGAAATTAAAAATATTAACATTTCCAATGACATCAAATTACAAAATTTAATAAATTATATACTATTATTTGATGTCAATTAAATTAATAATATAAATTAAATTATATGAAACACATCCCCTTTAGTATTTTAATGTAATAAACTTTTATTTTTCATTTTCCAGGACAAGAAGTGTGTCAGATATGTATAATAATTTAATGTGATAATAAAAGTGTAAAATTGTCAATAAAAATTATTATAAAAACAATAATTATGTAATCTTCATTAAAACAATTTATAACATTTAATAACATATGGGTTTCATATAAAATGAATTTTTACAATGAAAAAAGTGTGATATTTTGTACATTTTCATTACATAAATTAATATAATGTTCCTAACTATAAGTAATTGAGTCAAATTTTCATATTAACATTATATGCTATTTAAAAAAATTTAATTCATCCAATTTAGTAAATAATTTTTTTGGATATATTTTGAGACCTTATAAAATAGTTTTAAACATTAAAACCGTTTTTTACTCCTTACTTTTGTTAAAAACATTTACAAATATTCATATAAACTATGACTAAAAAAATATAATACATTAAAAAATTACATCATGATTTAATGTATTATGGAATTAATTTTCATTGATTCAGTATTCTGAAGGGGAAAATATTTACCTTTAACATTAGTTTAAAAAAATTGAAAACATATCTTTTGAAAAAATATTTCATTTAGAAATATAAATTATAATATACAGAATATATGTAAAATTTATAACATAATTGAAATAATTATTTTAATTTTAGTAAATGGGAAATTATCTTACTTTAATTAAATTAATCCTTGAGAAAAAAATAATTAAAATAGATGTTCTAAAAATAAATATTTTTTGAATTTAATCATTGTTTAGATTTCTTAGCTGTTAAACAATTATATAAATGTTCAAATATTACTCTTTGAATTCACTATTTTTCATCTTAAGTTCCCATTTTTTATAAAACAGTTTTATTAAAATTTAATTTCATTAGTATATCATGAGGAGGTCCTAACAGTGCTATTATTTGTGAAAATGTTATCTTTCACTATTCAATCATAACTAATTTATTTTTTACAAATATGATAAATTTACACTAAGAATAATTTTACATGGTGAATATAAAAAATTAATTTATTTTAATTAATCACACGTATTACAATTAATATTTTTTCTTTAAAAATAATAATTTTTTTATAGCGATGCTTACCTTTAACATAAAAAATTCTTTATTAATCTTTAATAATTCATTAAATTTTATGATTTATGTAATATAATTTAAAAAAATTATTTATTTCCCCATCACATATAAATGTATTTAATATATGAAAATAATTTCACACATATTTTATAATGAGGTTACTCATATTCACACCCTTTAAATAATATGTTAGTTTTTAATAGTAATTTTTAAATAATTATATATTATCTATATATATCTATTGGTTTATGCATGGTTTATTTGTTGTACTTGATAACCAATATATTATTTCAGTTAAAATAAAAATAAATTTTATATATTATAGTTTATCATTCATCCAATATAGATAAATTCTATTATTGAAATTTTATCTCATTTTTATTTAAAAATGTTTTGAAACAATATTTGAACCAAATATATGCTGTGAATGATAAATATAAAAAATTAAAAATGAAATAAATTTTAAAATTTATTAAAAACATTTAATTTTTTAAATATATTTAAAATCCATTTTATATCTAGGAATATTTTTCCTTCAAAATATATTTCCAACATTATGAATATTACATTTTGAGACAAATACAAGTGAAAATGATTCATAATGAGTATTATTCTTAACTGAGTAATATTTTCCACATATGACTCAATAGAATTGTCTTAATCATTAATGAGATTGATGTATTCTTTTATCATTGATATTGTGAATGTGATTCAATATACTTATACTATTTCTTATCAGAATTTGATAGATTTTAGGGGGTTTTATACAATTTCTTCATGTCATGTGATAAACAAACATGAGTCATTTTTCATGACAAACGCATCAAATTTATCTTTTAATTGATAACAAGATATAAAAATAGATAAAAATATATTCCTCCTATTATTACACATTAATATAAAAAAAATTCTTTTCATAAGATAACAAAATTTCCAATATTATTAAATACTACATTAAATTCAATATACTTTAATATGATAAAAAAATATTTACATAAGAAATTTCACAAATATTTATCCTTAAAATTCATTCAAATTATTTCAGAAAAAAATTAATATCTTATCAAATAATTTTATAACATCATCACAAAACATATGATCATGTAATAATTATCTAAAACATAGAAAACTTTTATATCATAATCATATATTCACCATAATATAGTAATCAATATTTAGAATAACTTGAATCCCCATAAAACTAAATAAAAATAATATTTTCATACATATGAATACACATTCTTTATTAGTAAAATTAAATTTCATACTATCATAAAATGTTTTACATTAATGATATAATGTTTCAAATAGACTACCATTACTCAATAATTTTTAAATCAAATAGATTATATATCACTTTTTAACAACAAGGAAAATAAAACATATATTCTAAATTATAAAAACAAATTTATTAGCAGTAACCCGATTTAGCTCTTAAATACAAAACCTATTACCCAAAATGTTTATTTTTTCCTTTATCCTTATGTCCCCAATAACATTATTCTTAAAAAACCTCACACTTAATCCCATTTTATACTTAATTGATGTGTATAACTATATCATATGTTATGTTTTTTAATATTTAATTAATCACCAAAAAATACCATCACATAATACCTCACTGTGGCTTATATGAATTAATATTATGAGTAACATTAAAATTATCTACATAAAATTTTATATATTAAAATTTAATAATCCTAATTTTAAATTTTATTAAGAAGAATGTTTCATAAACATAACATTGTTATTATTATTGTCAAATTGATTCATGTACACCTAGAATTGATGATAAGAAATAATGTTTTTTTTCTATAATTGATTCCAAATATAATGAATAATCATTAACCATCCATAATAAAAAATTAATATCATGTATTTTTTTCATATTTTTAATGAAGTCCTTTTAGATTTATAATTTTATAAATTTTGTACAAAACACAATTCACAAAAAAAACCCATGGTATTTTATTTTTATGGGTAGTTTAGACTTTATAGAGAAAAATTTATTATATATGTAAATTTGTACATCAGTTTCAAAATTATACACACATAATACCTTAAATTGAAAATATTATATAATATAATTCAGTAAAATGTTCGGATATTGATTCATTGGTAATTGTGAGCTCAAATGATCAATATTGGTAGACATTGGAAATATTGTACTGATATTAATTATTAATAATATTTTATGTATAATGGTATAAGAACATGATCATAAGATATAATAGTCACTTACAGTTGGTAGATGATCTGTTATCAAGATTATTGGTATAATGATTTTTCATAATAAATTGTATACATTATATGTGTGAAGAATATTCAATAATCAATTATGATCCATACGAAACATTCATTAGAAAAGAAATATAAGTTCTCTAAATAAATATATACATATAAAATCAACTCATTATTAAATGATAGCATGCACTGCAATCATAATGGCTAATGTACCATATTGCATTTTCTTCACTCCGCATTCTCATCGTTTCATAAGTCATGGACCACGTAAAAGACTAACAGTGTTTATGTAATCTCATAGGAAAATAGAATCTCTCCACATTATAGTTCATATTTTCACAAGACATAATAACCATTAACAAATGAATAAGGGATTATTTAATTTAGATATGACCTCATATATTATGAAAACCCTACACGATTCTTCCATAAGAGCATAAAAATATTCTTCATAATGAACCCCTCACAACCAAGATTACTCATCCCAGACTAGCAGTGAAAGGAAGGAGATGGTTAATTCCCATGTACCACATCCAATAGACCCAATGTTAGAGAGCCTTATTGAGGGTATATCATAAATATAAATAGGATTCACTACCCACTAAATTAATCATAAAGTAGATATAGATAAGAAAGATAAAAAATCATATCCTTCAAATAGTGATAAAATTAATCAAATTTAATATTTTTTATATAATACAAGAACATAAAAATTGGAGTTTAAGATACATGTATTGAAACAGAAGACACATAAGTGAAATCAAGGCCTAAACATTTCATACAATACCCCAAGGTAGTAATGTCCATATTGATCTATGATATTCTAAGAATTACTTAAAATCAGATTTAACCTCTGGGATTTTATTTGTATATTTTTTTTATATGGATGATTTATCAGAGCAGTATCTAAGACAGCTTGCCATTCTATGGTATTTTGTTCCCAGAACCAATGTTCTAATAATATTAAAATATTCAATAGAATGTTGGCATTGTTCCCCTAAAAGTGGAATAATTCTTAATCAGGTGCCCAAATCATAATGTGAGGTAGATATAGAGTTATTAATAGTTTATTTACTATAGTAACGATGATAAATTGTATAATGAGTGTTGATGTTAGAAATTCATCTCGAACATTTGAAAGGGATAAAATAAATTAAAAAAAATTATTTTATATTTTTTAAGTAGAAATATGTATCTTTTTAAATATATTGTTTGTTAATGTCCTACGGTTAGTATCATAACCCTAAAATTCCTTGAAGTTATTGTGAAGAAACCTATGTATAATCCTCTTTATCACGTGACAATGGATCTTCGATTCTGCATTTGATTAATGTCGATCTTGATGGATCTCTCCAACGAAGATGATGCAACATGATTATTCATTGGGGATCAATCCAAATATATGTAGGTATATTTCTTTAATTGTTTTATTACCCATCCATTATTTATTTAATGAACGTGGATTAATCGATGGACAAATTGATTCAATCATTATGTGTATTGAGAGTTGGGATTTATTTAATCTGAATTTATAACCCATGTACCCTGATCTTGATCAATCTCTAAGAACACATGGAAAATGTTGATAAACCTTGTTTACTATACAATACAACCACTTCTATTCTCATTCATCGACATTGGAATCCCACAGATACTAGTTGGATGTTTCTAGTGGTTCTAAACTTGAAAAAACCCCAAATTTGAGGTGAATACACATCTGAGGTCGATTATATGTAGATAAGGACTAAAGAAGATCAAATCTACAATATTTTAATTTTTCTATCATCAATGGATGCATTATAGTCCATTTAAGTGAACATAGGTGTAAGGAAACCATGGCCAACCAAGGAAATAGTCCACAGCGGCATGCAATGCTGGCAGCGGTTTCTGGCAACATGGGCAACGAAGCCGCATGCACTGGCTTCAATGGTGGTGTTACATGATGGAGGACATGGGGGAAGTTTTAAATGTGGGTCATATAAATGGATTCATGATGGACTAGGTCTGACTGGTAGGCCGGTTTATGCTGGTGGGCTAGGTCGGGCGCAGAGGACCCCTGTTGGATCTTGGGGAACCGAGGTAGATCCCGGTTGTGGTCGATCGCAATGGTCAACCATGGTGTCACAAACATCATCCTAAGAGGAAAATCAGTCATTATAGGTTGAATAACTAAACTGGTAAATGCATGGGCTTTCGATCCGTCATTTAGGTGGACTAACCACAACAGAGTTCTATATGGCCTCTGTAGGTCTACAAGCAGTTTCGTTTGAATGACTATAATTCCTAAACAAAGTGTCCAATACACGATCCATATATGGAATTATGACCATAACATTGGAGAAATAATATTGAGACCATTTGTGGGTTTTTATTTTAGATCAATATTGGTTGATGGAAATCCCTTTTTCTTTTACTAAAGGGTTATGTGAGGGATTCCATCCACGTCAATGTATTGTAATATTCTTTAGAGGCTATGTCTTGGATACATTATTGGAATTCATCCAAGAAACATGAGTGAAATAATCTAACACCCATATTAGAATTTTTGGAATCAGTGTTACCTATGTGAGTATATATTTGATCCTACATCTAGTGGGATACATCTCTAGGGTTTGCAGAATTGTTGGCATACTATTCCTTATGTAATAATTTTTTTACAGATTTTCCTTTTGGTGTCCCCCTATTATTTTGGATGTTATCCCCTCATTGTGTAGAATAGCATTTAATGACCAATGCATTATCTTTGGGATGTGACCAAAGGAGCTACATCTCTTCGTCGAATGACTCAGATGATATCATGGTGTAACATCCCAGGTAAATAAAGAATAACGCATTTTCATATTTATTAATATTTATGAATTAAATATTAATTTTACTTTAAAGGGGTTTCTATGTTCGATAGCGAACCCAATACGCAATAAAGGGTTTCATTGAAATCATACATTGCACAATAGTAATAAAATAATATTATTTTAAATGGTAGTAAACACGTAGTCGTTGTATTGGAAGGAATAAATAGAAATAACTAATATATGATTATATATGTTTTTTAACTGTTTTTACGTTTATCCAATAAAGGATAAAGTCTTAAAATATGAAAAGAATTCAATTTTAGGCATAGATACTCTAATATTCACTAAAAGGTCGAAATATCGCATTTTTATGGAGAACCCTCTTTAAATATAGTTTTGGTCACTCTTTTACATTTTATTGGACCAAAAAAAATTCTTCTTTAGAATCGGGACATCAAAATTGAATTTGTGTAAATTTTTTGTATTTTTCTGATAAAGTTCATTTTTTAATGAATAGTGAAAAATGTTGTATTTTAATTCAAAACCTATTTTTAATCTAATTTATTTATATAATAATATTACCTTTTGAATTTGTTTTAAAGTGAAATTAGAATATATTTTTACAATTTAATACAATAGTGGTCATTGGTATTAATTTCACTTTTAAATTGGATTTAAACTAGTGTCAAACTTTTGATATATATTACTTCATAAGAACACGCTATTTGTCATGACAGCGGGAATTAATTATTAAATTAATTAATGTAACTTATATGATTTGAATTTTGTAAAATAGAAATCATTTTTTAATTTGGAATATCAAATATAGCTTAGGATGATGTTTTGGTATTTTTTTGAAAAACTTCAATTTTTGATGAATAGAGAAACCACTAAGTGGAACTTATAAAAACTGATTTTTCGTTTAAATGAAATTTTACCACCTCTGTGTTTTGAATTTCAAAAATCCGACATACATGGATGTCATTTGGAAGTAAAATGTGGTTCAGTGGGATTATAATAATTTTTTGGTGAATAGAAACTTTTAAGTTTTTAATCGCGATTAGAGGTAATTAGTGTAATTGTAGGTATTAATAATTTTTTAATAACATGAAATGGACATGACACATGTCCTACCCTTATTGTATGTGTCCTGACCGACCAAGAAAATCCATGGGTCAACTTGGGGACCCCATGGAGCCACTTTGGTAGGATAATGACATTAATACCTTTTTATTTAAAGTTAAAATTAAAATGTCACAAACATGAGTTGTTTTACTAAAACAATTTTTAAGTGGGTCATACAAGTCATATTTTTTACTATAAATATTCATTAGAAATATAAAACGATTTCCTACATCATGATATTTTTTTAGAATTTTTGGACATTAAATAAATTAAATTATTTATGACACCATGATGATGCAGCGATTACTTCTTTTTTTAACGATATAAATAAAATGAAACGATAATGTAAAATATAAGACCTACACTTGTAAAAAACCTATTGGATGGGTATATTTCGAACCCTTACCACCTTATCCTAGTATTATATCAAATTGGGACCTTTTAAATCCTAAAATCATTTTAAAATAAAGTAACATTTCTTTACTTTCCAAGAGTGCCCCTCCTCTCCTCTTATAAAAGGTCCCCACCTCTAACTCCTTACCCACACATCTAAATCCTTTGGCTCAGCACACCTACCCATTTTGTCTCTCCACATCCCTATATAACTCTTAGAAGCCTCACTTTGGGCAAAATTCATCCCAAGGAAGCCTTTGAGCTCAAACCAAAGGGAGTTACACGATTTTAAGGTAATGTCTTCACTTGAGTCCTTTTGTTTTATTTTGCTTCTCCAACCCCCTAAACTATTTTTTAAATTTCTTTTGTAAAAAATCCAGTATCTTCAATATAATAGGATTTTTTTTATAAGAAGGAATTGAGCTACACTTACACACACCTAGATCTAATGGTTAATGAACATACTGTTTCCGTGGATCGCGAATTTCTGCCTCACGAAACGATGATTGTTCAATATTCTTCTAACACCATCAATGGTGGAAATTAAGATGTCACTATATTTATATATGATATATAATATGTTTATGTTTTCCTTAAGATTATTTGTTTTTCATTTATGGCATACCTTTATGGCTTCCATTATGGGTATACGTGATATCTTCAGTTTATGAAGTGCGGACTACCGCCCCCTCAAAGTGATTTGATTCGTTAATACCATATGTGGTACATATAAAGGATATATTTAATGATATTATATATGATACCATACTGGAATTAAAATACTATTATGTATCATTATGTTTTATTTTCATTAAATATGAAATAGAAATGGAAGTAGCCTTCATGCGTACATACGGCTTACCGTCTCCATGAACGGTGCATTTAATTTCTTACCTCTTAATGTTATGTAATACTATAAATAAATGCATATACTGGATATATGAGATATATATGATATCTACATCTTGAATACAATTCTATATATAATGGATATTTTACCACATGACAACTTGTAATTATAATGAGTTTATTTTGGACTCAAGTACCAATGATCGTCAAAACGACCGTTATTAACTTAAATAATAAAATAGTGTTCATGACATGGTAATAAGTGATATACAAGGAATAATGAACTTGAAAAAGGTTCTTATGAATTTATAAATTCACTCAATTTTATTATTCAGGATATTAAAGAACAATTGAGTCAAGTCGGACCCGAGGTAAGGGACTTCGTCTCAATCTCCATTCATTGAGGCATATTTTGTTTTATACAAAACCTTCATTTTTACATTGTATAAACCCCTTTGAATTTTACGTTTATCCAAAAAGAATATTTTTTATATGAAGAGTTTTACTAAATGACAAAAGGGAATGTTTTTGTCGTACGTATGCGGCGACAACGACTTCTCCGCCACCGTGACCATTATTTGAGTTTCGGCTTCCTCTACAAGCCATACCTTCTTTTTAAATGAAAAATAAATACCATATTTTACTTTTCTTTTATTTTGGTATTGAAAATGGTTTTCATAATGTTTTTATATCAATGTGTTTTATTGATATCTTGTGATTGAATGGTGGAAATGTTATGTTTCCTTTTTGCATGTTTTATGTGATATGATTATGTTGTGGTTCTTGGGCATTATTATGAAGACGGGTGGTTCCGTGATAAACTAATGGTGGGTGAGCCCGATATGGCTCTCCAATGCATTGGGTAACGCGAATGAGTTAAACATTATGGTTTCTCCGAAGAAATTTAGGGAATATACGGTGATGGGTATTCCAAACGTAACCAAGAGGGTTACTCCCTATGTAAGAATTTTCTGAATGCCTCATCTTAACATTATGTCTTATGATTTCTATGATTTATTCATGATTTGATTAGGTATGTTAACGTGCTTTTGTTTTAAGGGTAATGTATGATTTCATTCTTATGTATATATGAACTCATGTTTCTTTTCCATATTTTTATAACCCTTACAGAGATTTTTATGCTCATCCCATGTTTTTGAAATGTTTTTCACAGGAAAAGGGAATGGTACATGATATGATGATAGTGACAAGGAAGTGTCAAGAAATAATCCATGTTTTATTTTTAATATGTTTCCTTTGATGGGAAAAATGAATTCAATCTTTTATGTAACCACTTTGTATAAATGTGGAATGTAATGCAAGTTTTATGATCTAATTCTCTAAAACACTAAACCTGAAAAGATCCTTAACGTGTAATCTTGTAATAACTCAATATTAAGTAAGGTTTAAGGCTGCGACCTTATAGTTGGTATCATAGGTCGGTTTAGATAACTTTAGGAGTTAGAATTCTATTAAATGATTATCCAAAAATATTTTTTTGAAATGATATAGAATTTGAGGATTACCATGTTGCTTCATCTGATACATGTTTGTTAAGAATGTTTTTTCATAGAGGAAATAGAACATCTTTTTTGGGAAGGCATACAGAGGGAAATGACCTTTCAAATCAGTATCCTGAGATGGTCAGAATCATAACTAAACAGTTTGCTGCATTGATAGCTCAGTTGAATCAGGTTAAAAATGTTGGTTTATTTTATTGATGATATTGTGGTGTTTTCTAAAAGTAAAGAGGAGCATGAAATAAATTTATGGGTTATTTTTCAAACCATAAAAGAAAAGAAATTGTATGGAATATTCAGAAAGTGTGAGTTTTGGTTGCAAAGAAATTCTTTCCATGGTCACATTGTTTCAAAAGATGGCATAACTGTTGATCCTGCTAAAACAAATGTTGTTGAAGAATGGCCATGACCCACAAATGTAACTGAGATCCATAGTTTCCATGGTTTGGCATGTTAATACCGAAGGTTTGTTGAAATTTTTCACGATTATCTAGTCCGATGACTAAGCTAACTCGGAAGGGTGTTAAGTTTATCTGTACAAAAGAATGTGATGATTGTTTTCAGGAGTTGAAAAGAAGATTGGTGAATGCTTCAGTTTTGGCACTTCCATCCAGGAATGGTGAGTTTGTTATATACAATGATGCTTCGTTGAAGGGACATGGTTGTGTCCTTATGTAGAATGATTAGGTAATTGCTTATGCTTCCAGCCAGTTGAAAATTCATGTGGTAAATTACCCTACACATGACTTGGAAATAGCTGCTGTTGTTTTTTCCATAAAACTTTGGAGGCATCATTTGTATGGAGTAAAGTGTGAAATATATACCGATCACAAAATATTAAAGTATATATTCACTAAAAAATAATTGAACATGAGATAGAGGAGATGGCTGGAATTAATCAAGGACTATGATTGTACAATTCATTACCATATGGGAAAAGAAAATAAAGTGGTTGATGCGTTGAGTCGAAAAAGTAATTATTCATTAACAATGTTGCATTTGGAACGTGATCCTTTGGCTAAGGATTGGATGAACTTTAGCATAGAATTTGTCGGTGGAGGATGTTCTTCTATTTTGTTTCAGGTATCAGTGAAATCTTCTCAATCAGACAGAATCAAGCAAGCACAGAAGCAAGACAGCGAGTTACCGAAAAAGGTAGAGATGGTTCAGAAGGTTATGTTTCCTGAAATCAACATTGATAATGAATGTTTTTTGAGGTTTGGGAAGAGATTATGTGTTCCTGGTGATTCACAGGTGAAGAATGAGTTGTTATGTGAGGCTCATAGTTAACCATTTTAAGTTCATCCTGGAAGTACTAAGATGTACATAGATCTGCAGGAGTATTACTGGTGGGATGGAATGAAAAGAGATATTTCTGATTTTACTGTGATGTTTTTGACTTGTTAGAAGTTTAAAGTAGAGCGGAAGTTACCGAAAGGGATGCTTCAGCCTTTACCAGTTCCAGAGTGGAAATGGGAAAACATATCCATGGAATTTGTTGTGGGATTACCGAGTACATCTCGAGGTAATAATGCAGTTTGGATTATTGTTGATCGATTGACTAAATATTCTCATTTCATTCCTATTCGAGATACATTCTCTCTAGATCAACTTTCTCGATTGTATCATAAAGAGATAGTCAGGTTAAATGGAGTTCCCCTCTCCATTGTGTCCGATCGTGATCCCATGTTTACTTCTATCTTTTGGAAAGGCCTTCAGAAGTCATTGGGTACTGAATTAAATTTTAGTACAGCTTTTCATCCGCAGTTAGATGGGCAGTCAGAATGAAGAATTCAGACTCTGGGGCATATTCTACGTGCTTCTTCGATGGATTATCAAGGATGTTGGGACCAACAACTTTCTTTGGTTGAGTTTTCTTATAATAACATTTTTCATTCCAGTATACATCTGGCTCCATTTGAGACATTATATGGTAAATGGTGTCGAACTCGAGCTTTTTGGGATAAAGTGGGTGAAAGGAAGTTGATGGGACCATAATTGGTAGAAGAGTTGGCAGAAAAAGTTCAGCTGATACAGAGACACATGAGAATAGCTCACAGTAGACAGAAAATTTATGCAGACAACAGGAGAAAGGATTTATCTTTCGAGGTAGGTGATCATGTTTTTCTCAAAGTTTCACCGTGGAAGAGTGTGATTAGATTTGGTAAGAAAGGAAATTTGAGTCCAAGGTTCATTGGACCATATGAAATTTTGGAGAGAGTTGGATTAGTTGTATACCGAGTGGCTTTACCTTCGAGTTTATCTCAGTTACACAATGTTTTTCATGTTACGATGTTGAGAAAGTATATGCTAGATCCATCTCATGTTTTGAGTCCAGAGGTAGTTCAGTAGGAAGAGAATCTCTCTTATAAAGAAAAATCAGTCCATATTCTTGACCGAAGAGTGCAGGTGTTACAAAATAAGGTAATTCACCAGGTAAGGGTTTTGTGGAAAAACCATATGGTTGAAGAGGCAACGTGGTAATCTGAAAATGCTATGAGGGATAAATACCCCCACTTAATTTGATAAGTGAATAAAATTGCAAGGATACAATTCCCAAAAGGGGGGATGGATGTAACATCCCAGGTAAATAAAGAATATAACATTGTCATATTTATTAATATTTAAGAATTAAATATTAATATTACTTTAAAGGGGTTGCTATGTTAGATATCATACCCAATACGCAACAAAGAGTTTCATTGATATCTTACGTTGCACACTAGTAATAAAATAATATTATTTTAAATGCTAGTTAACACGTAGCTGTTGTATTGGCGGGAAAGAATTGATATAACTAAAATATGATTATATATGTTTGTTAACTATTTTTACGTTTTTCCAATAAGGATAAAGGCTTAAATATGAAAAGAATTCAATTTTAGGCATAGATACTCTAATATTCACTAAAAGGTCGAACTATCACTTTTTTATAGAGAGCCCTCTTTAAATATAGTTTCTGTCACTCTTATACATTCTCCTGGACCAAATAAAATTCTTCTTTAGAATCGGGACATCAAAATTGACTTTGTGTAAATTTTTGGTATTTTTATGATAAAGTTCATTTTTTTAACGAATAGTGAAAAATGTTGTATTTTAATTCAAAACCTCTTTTTAACCTAATTTATTTATATGATTAGATTACCTTTTGAAATGATTTTAAAGTGAAATTAGAATATATTTTTACCATTTAATCCAATAGTGGTCATTGGTATTAATTTCACTTTTAAATTGGATTTAAACTAGTGTCAATCTTTTGATATATATTATTTTCATAAAAACACGCTATTTGTCATGACAGCGGGAATTAATTATTAAATTAATTAATGTAACTTATATGATTTGAATTTTGTAAAATAGAAATCATTTTTGAATACGTAATATCAAATATAGCTTAGGATGGTGTTTTGGTATTTTTCTGAAAAAATTCAATTTTTTATGAATAGTGAAACCACTAAGTAGAACTTATTAAAACTGATTTTTCGTTTAAATTATATTTTACCACCTCTGTGTTTTGAATTTATAAAATTGTACATACATGGTTTTAATTTAGAAGTAAAATTTGGTTCAATGGGATTAAAATAATTTTTTGGTGAATAGTAACTTTTAAGTTTTTAATCGCGATTAGAGGTAATTAGTGTAATTTAATGTTTTAATAATATGAAATGGACTTGACACATGTGCTACTCTTATTGGAAGTTTCATGGCCGACCAAGACAATCCATGGGTAATCATGGGGACCCCATGGAGCCACTTTGGTAGGAAAATGACATTAATACCTTTTTATTTAAAGTTAAAATTAAAATGTCACAAACATGAGTTGTTTTACTAAAACAATTTTTAACTGGGGTTATACAAGAAATATTTTTGACTATAAATATTAATTAGAAAGATAAAAAGATTTCCTATATCATGATATTTGTTTTATAATTTTTTGACATTAAATAAATTAAATTATTTATGATACCATGATGATGCGGCGATTACCTTATTATTTAACGATTTAAATAAAATGAAATGATAATGTAAAATCTGAGACCTACACTTGATAAAAACTTATTGGATGGGTATATTTTGAAACCGTATCACCTTATCCTCAAATTATATCAATGTGGGACCTTTTAAATCCGAAACTCATTTTAAAATAAAGTAACATTTCTTTACTTTCCAAGAGTGCCCCTCCTCTCCTCTTATAAAAATCCCCCACCACTACCTCCTTACACACACTTCCAAAGACTTTGGCTCGTCTAAGTCCTGACCTTTTTGTCTCTCCACATCCCTCTCTAACTCTTAGAAGCCTCACTTTGGGCAGAAGTCTTCCCAAGGAAGCCATTGAGCTCAAACCAAAGGGAGTTACCCGATTTTAAGGTAATGTCTTCACTTGTGTCCTTTTGTTTTATTTTTCTTCTCCAACCCTCTAAACTATTTTTATTCATTTATTTTGTAACAAATCCAGTATCTTCATAATACTAGGGTGTTGTTATAATAATTATTATAGCTACACTTACACACACCTACATCTAATGGTTAAACAACATATTGTTTCCGTGGATGGCGTATTTCTGCCTCACGAAACCATGATTGTTCAATATTCTTCTAACACCTTCAAAGGTAGCCATTAAGATGTCACTATATTTATATATGATATATAATATGTTTATGTTTTCCTTAATCTCCTTTATTTTCCATTTATGTCATACCTTTATGGATTCCATTATGGGTATACACAATATCTTCATTTTAGGAAGTCCGGACTACCAATCCCTCAATGTGATTTGATTCATTAATACCATATGTGGTACGTATAAAGGATATATTTAATGATATTATATATAATACCATACTGGAATTAATATTCAATTATGTATCATTATGTTTTAATTCCATTAAATATGAAATAGAAATGGAAGTAGCATTCATGCGTACGTACGGCTTACCGTCTCCATGAACGGTGCATTTCATTTCTTACCTCTAAATGTTATGTAATATTATAAATGCATGAATGTACTGGATATATATGATATATATGATATATAAATCATGAATACAATTTTGGATATAATGGATATTTTACCACATGAACAACTTGTAATTATAATGAGTTTATTTTTGACTCAAGTACCAATGATCGTTAAAACGACTGTTATTAACTTAAATAATAACATAGTGTTCATGGCATGGAAATAAGTAATATAAAAGGAATAATGAACTTGAAAAAGGTTCTTAAGCATGTAGAAATTAACTCAGGTTTATTATTCAGGAGATTAAAGAACAATCGAGTCAAGTCGGACCCGAGGTAAGGGACTTCGTCTCAATCTCCATTCATTGAGGAATATTTTGTTTTGTACACAACCTTATTTTATACGGTGTATAAACCCCTTTGAATTTTACGTTTATCCAAAAGGAATCTTTTTTATATGAAGCGTTTTACTAAATGACAAAAGGGAATGTTTTTGTCGTACGTATGCGCTGACAACGTCTTCTCTGTCGCCGTGACCATTATTTGAGTTTTGACTTCCTCTACAAGCCATACCTTCTTTTTCAAAGAAAAATAAATTCCATGTTTTACTTTTCATTTATTTTGGTATTTAAAATGGTGTTCATAATGTTTTTATATCAATGTGTTGTACTGATATCTTGTGATTGAAAGGTGGAAATGTTATGTTTCCTTTATGCGTGTTTTATGTGATACGATTATGTTGTGGTTCTTGGGCATTATTATGTAGACGGTTGGTTCCGTTATAAACTAAGTGCGGGTGATCCCGATATAGCTCTCCAATGCATTGGGTATCACGGAGGTGTTAAACGTTATGGTTTTTCCGAAGAGATTTAGGGAATATACTGTGATGGGTATTCCAAACGTAACCAAGAGGGTTACTCCCTATGTAAGAATATTATGAATGCCTCAAGTTACCTTTATGTCTTATGATTTCTATGATTTATTCATGATTTGATGAGGTATGTTAACGTGCATATGTTTTATGGGTAAAGTATGATTTCATTCTTATCTATATATGATCTCAAGTTTCCTTTCCATATTTCTACTACTCTTACTGAGCTTTTTATGCTCATCCCAAGTTTTTGAAATGTTTTTCACAGGTCAAGGGAATGGTACCTGATATGATGATAGTGTAAAGGAAGTGTCCAGAAAGAATCCATGTTTTATTTTTTAATATGTTTCCGTTGATGGGAAAAATTAATTCTATCTCTTATGTAACCACTTTGTTTAAATGTGGAATGTAATGCATGTTTTATGATCTAAATGTCTATAACTCTAAACCTGAAAAGATCTTCAACGTGTAATCTTGTAATAAATCATGATTAGGTAAGGTTTAAGTCGGGGGCCTTATCCATGGAATAATGATTGAGTTCACTCGGAATTAAAATTCTTCAAGTATAATCTTATGGATGACAGTTGGTTATGACTACCAGATGGGGTGGTGTATTTCATGAGTATATTTTGGTTTTCCCTACTTCTTGTATTTTAATTCAATGTTAATTCTTGCACTAATCTGATCATACATGTTTCATCATGTTATGTGATTCAAGGGTGTCCTACTGAATATATTTATGCTCATCCCTACATGGTATTTTCCCACATGTTTCATCTATTACACAGATGGTGGCCCTCTTGATGGTGACCTCATAGGAACAAGAGAGGGTGGATCATAGATTGACATGTGAGACTAAGGTGTTTTCTAATAGAATACCTTTTCTGTAGACCTATCACTTGGACCAAGTAAGACTATTTATAGTTTCTATGAGACTTGTTTATAGAATCTTTGTGGGGGTCTTGTTTATGCACTTTTTATGTTTCCAGTGCTTTCACTACAATACAATATTATGGGATCATAGATGTATTATTTCATTTTTTTCAATTGTTTAACATATAATCATTCTCTAGATTGGATATGTTTGTGTTTATAGTAACATTAGGCACAAGCCTCCACTTTTTGGGATATTCCTACTCGGTTTTAGACGCCATCACATGGTTCATTATACGTTGTCTTGGGGAAGACACAAACTAGGCCCCTCTAGGATGTGTCGTTATAGAGTGAGATCATATGGGGTCAGTTATTTTTTATGATTGGGTGTCTATGAAATTGGTTTGGGTAAAAAATTTATGTGTTTTGAGTTTCTCTTTCGTATAAAGACCATAGTAATGGTGTGGTGGTTGAAAAAACAAGACCTGTGTATACTGATTTCCTAATTTTCAATTAGAAACATGAAAAAATTGTTTGCTGGGAAAAATAGAGGTACATGCATCTTATAGATATGGTTGGGTATTTCATGAACTTTTTGGGTTATCTTCCATATATACTCTATTTTATATAGTACATCTTTTTTTATATCACCATTCTAACATATTGATAGATAACCAGGATTCCTCCGCATGAACATGATGATGATCTACCCAGTGAAGAGGCATCAGTACAAGGGCCTAAGAAAAAGATATCACTGACGAGTAAATTATTTGCTACACCATTACCCATTGAGCAGTGGATACTGCCATTATCACCATATGAGTATGAACTCTAGATAAAGGAATTCCATATATTTTATTGTTAGAGAACTCCTATGATTCATGAGGATTCAAACCCCCAGATGGATGAGGATTGGATAGAGGATGTTTCGCATGTTTTTTGTCACGTGATATCACCTGATGACTAGATGGAAGTCCTTTCAATGATTTTCTTCAATTTTATGTTGTGAGATGGTGGAGCTTGGTGACTCATTCACAAGATTATATAGATATCTCTTAGAAACACATCTATCATATAATCATAGAGGAATTCTATTAGAAAACGTTTCGATCAGTATTCATACATTAGATTCTACATATCATGTTGGGTAGATTGACCACGGCTGAGTTTTCAGAAACATATACTCATCATTCGTGCTACTACATGGAGATGGTAAAAGTCCATTACATCAAATATAGGACAATCGTCAAGGACGTATGCCAGGATTCCAAGGCATCTGTGGTCACCTGTATAATTTTTACTTGTTTTGGGGTAATTGAGTGATCCCTAATAGTGGATCATTTTTTGGTAGATTATACAATGGTTGTGGGAGATAGTAGTGGGAACCTATTATGTGGAACAACGGTAGCAGGTATTAGATGATAGTCATAGGGATCCAAGAGGGTTAGTTGACTCAAGTGGGGATCTTGGGACACAATTATTATGGTGCATGGATCCCAGGGTGGCTAAAATTATTCAAGGGACATATGGTGTTACTCTTATGGAAGATGGGGACATCTGGATTGATATTTCATGAAAGAACATATAGCTAACCAAGATATGGTCGATGGACCACTTAGGGAGAGATATTGATAGGATACGGGTGTTTTTTTAGGAAGCATATAAGGAAGAAGATCTAGGAGATAAGTATGTGGTGGTTGATGTTTTCACATGTTTCAACCACTACCATCATGTGGTCTACACCATCATTAGGGATCTTGTGGTCGAGGATGAGTAAAAATACATGATATGGAGTCTTCTGACCCCTAGAAACGAGGGATGGTATGCGGTATGATCTATGTATTTTCAACAATAGAAGTAGTTTTTATAGACATTGCTTCAAATAACTATTTTCCTCCAATAAATCATATTTATATCTTAGAGATTATGGTTGAACCGTTGACTCAACCAATGCAATTAAAGACTATTACTGGATGATACTTTATGATCACACAATGATGCCGGCAGTGTAACCAGAAACTTTGAGGTGAGAGTTTGTGTTTTGATATCATTGCAGTGATGTCAAGGCCCTATGATGCCATTCATTGTATTGATTACTTATCCATAGTTCACGCTCATGTTGATTTTTTTTAGGAGATGAATTCAAAGTTTCAACGTTGATGGAAGCAGTTTTTCCTTTTCTGGTGAAAAGAAAACATTATATATGCATCATAGATTCAAACATATGAGGGTGAAGTTGATTACTCATCAATAGGATAACCACACCCTCATTTTAGTGGATCGTATAAATCCACTATTTCCAATAGTGGTGGTGGAATATGGGGATTCCATTCCTTATGATGTTTTATGACTACCTCCAGGATGGGAGATGGACATCTAAATTGATATTCACTATAGAAAGTCACCTATATCTACCCATTCATATAAGATGGACCCAATATATCATTAGAAGGAAAGGATATAGTTGGAGGACATTCACTGGAAGGTTGTTATGAGACAGAGTGTTTTCCAAAAGGTAGCCCCAATCATGTTTTCCCAGAAAGAATATAGAAGACTATGGTTTTGTGTGAATTATGAACACATAAACCAGGTGACCTTGGAGAACATGTATGCACAATTGAGGTATGATTAAATATTTGGTTAGTTGAAACTAAAGAGATCATTCTCACATACTGTCCACCTATGAGTCTACCACCATTTTTCTATATGGTTTGTGAATTTACGAAGGACATACATAAGGATTTATCATGGTCCTTACGAGTACATGGTTATACTATTCGGCATGAAAAATTTTCCATCAGTGTTAATGGGACTCACCAAATGGCTATTTTAGCCTAACATATACCTGGTTTGTTTATTTAGATCAATGAAATCCTAGTGTATTTGATATCTAAGGGGGAGCACATGTGACACATTAATATGGTCCTTGACACACTATGAGGGAACCAACATTAACCTATCCTCTTGATGTTATAAAATTTGATTCAATAAGTTCAATTTCTAGGTCAAATCATCTTATAAGTTGGAGTTTTATTGGATCAAGTGAAGGATGAAGAAGTTCTTTCTTGGGAACCACCCAAGAGTTTTACCAAATTATAGGATTTCCTTGGTTTTTCATGGTAATATCAATAGTTCTTAATTGGATTTTATAGACTGTCATCACCATTTAATGAATTCATATGAAAACAGAATTGTTTTGTGTGAAAAAAGTGTTCCATTAGTGCTTCCATATGATGGGGTAGAGGTTTTTGACCTCTCCCATAATGATGTTACTAGAGAAAGGCATCATGTACATCGTGTTCTGTGATGCATAAGGGTCAATAAATCATTGTTTTTTTATGCAATGGAATGGAATAATAGCATATGGGTCATCCCTATTGAAACCACACAAGAATAAAAACAAGACCTATGATCATCAGTTAGAAATGGACGTCTTTTCATTGAATATGTGTTGAAACTACCTGATGGGTGAGTGATTTAACATCTTCTCTAATCATAAGAGTCTAAAGTATATCTTTACTCAGTAGGATTTCATAATTTGATAGATGAGATGGATATAGTCCCCCATAATGGTGAATTTGAGGTTTTCTAAACTATTGGGATGGGGAATGTGGTGGAAGATTATCTCAATAGAAGATAAACTTTGCAGTTTCTAAATGGGGCATCGTATAAGATGGCCTTGTATTAGATATCCTATATAGATAGAGATAGAGCATCATACATATAATTGATCATTTTCACCCTCCACTATTATAGTGTGTTAGGGAGTCATATCATGGGAGTGTTTACTGTGAGACCCTACTTTCTTAAAATGAAATATGTCATGCTCCTGATAGAGATTAGAAAGGTGGGGATAACATCATCCTTTCTTGAGTGTGCGTAGTTGCACTAGAGGAATTAAGGAATGATTTTCAAAGGAAGTTTCATACATCCCATTTAGTGATACATACAAGTGTGGAAAATATGTACTAGGACCTCTGACATCAGTTTTGTTATATATAGATAACGACGGGAGTTGCAGTATAACATCACAGGTAAATAAAAAATATGATATTTTCTTATTTATTAATATTTTTTAATTAAATATTAATTTTGTTTTTAAATTTTATGTTATGTCTGATAGTATACTCAACATGCAACAATTGGATTCATTGAAATATTATGTTGTGCAAAAAAATTGAGTTATAACGAAAAATAATATAATATTATTATTATTTTAAATGGAAGTTAACCCCTATACATTATATTGGAAGGAATTAACATAAAAACTGCAATATGATTATTCGTTTTTGTTAATTTTTTTTTACATTTATCCAACAAATGTGTGAGGCTTAAAATTTGAATGAATCTAATATTAAGAATACATACTCTAACATTTTTAAAAGGTCGATTTACAACCTTCTGATGTCGAACCCTCATTAAATATATTTTTGGTCACTATTATATGATCTATTTGAAGATATAAAAATCTTATTTAGATTTGGTACATCAAAATTTACTTTGGGTAAATTTTTGGTTGTTTCTGATAAAATTCATTTTTTAATGAATTGTGAAAAATATCGTCTTTTAATTAAATACTACCTTTCGATATAATATATTTATATGGATAGATTTTTATATTAATTTGTTTTAATTGTAATTGGTTTAGTTTATTTCCATTTATCCAATTTTGGTCATTGGATGTAATCTCACTTTGAAATTGGATACAAAAAAACTATCAATATTTTGATAGTTATTATTTCATGAAAACAAGCTTTTTGTTTCGACAATAGAAATTAAATTTAAATTAATTAATGAAACATATATGTTGTTAGTTTTTTAAAATAGACATATTTTTTGAGTTCACAATATCAAATATAGATTAGTATGAATTTCTGGTATTTTAATTAAAGCCTTCAATATTTGTAGAATAGTGAAAACACTAAGAAGTAGTTAAATATCCAAATATTTCATTTAAAGGAAATTTTACCACTTCAATAAATTAGATTTCAAAAATCCATAATACATGGTTTTTAACGTTATATAAAATGTGATTCAATAAGGTGAAAATAATTTTTGGTGAATAGTATCTTTGAACTTTTATAATCATGGTTAAAGGAAAGAGGGTAATTCAAGGTGAAAATTATATTATAATAATATAAAATTACCTTAACAGTTGTTCTAAACATATTTAATGAGGAATGACAGACCAATAAAATCTATGGGTATGACTTTTTGACTTGGATAGCCATTTGGGTTAGATAATGACATTAATAAATTTTTATTTAAAGTAAAAATAAAAATATCTTCAGCATCTATTATTTTACTAAAATAATTTTAATGAGGGGTTATATAATTTACATATTTGTCCCTAAATATTATTTAGAGAGCTAAAATTTATTATTAAATTAATTTATTTTATTTATAATTTTTAGATATCATATATGTAAAATTATTTATGACCCAATAATGATGTAGTGTTTACCCTAATAATGAATGATTTAAAGAAATGAGATTATAAAAATTAAAAAAATGTTCAAGGCCTTTCCAATTATTATTGGAAGAATTTATTTCTAACAAGATTCATCTTATATTATACTTTAATAAGTTTTGGACATTAAAAAACCGAAAATAATTATATAATAAAATAATATTTTGAAACATTCATAAAGATCTCATCTGCTCCCTTATAAATATCCCCCACATATAACCCATTACTTTCATATCTAAGACACCTTGGATCGTCTAAAATCTTCCAAATAAGTGATCAAGATCCATATCATCCACCTAGAAGAATTACCATAGGTATAAGTCACTTCAAGATATCATTTTGGTTCTAACCAAAGGGAGTTACCTGATTAAAATGTTACCTCTTATATTAGGATCTTTTCTTTTATTTTATATCCCCAACATCCAAAACAATTTTTATTCATTTCATTAATAACGATAAAGTATCCAAAATTTAATAGGATGACGATATGAGAAGGATTCAATCTACACTTACACACACCTCCATCTAATGGATATGAACATACTGTTTCTGTGGACGGCGAACAGTTGTCTCACGAAATGATGATTGTTCATATATCATCAAATGCCTCTCATGGTGGACATTAGGATGTAAAAATATTTACATGTGATATATATTATATTTATATTTTCTCATTACTTCTGTATTTTTCATTTATATCCAACATTTATGGTTTTTGTAATGGGTAAATATGATAATTTATTTGAGGAAGTGCATACTACAACCCCCTCAAAGTGATATGACTCTATCATGCCATATGTGGGATATATAAATTATAAATATAATGAAATTAAATATGATTTTATAATGGAATTATAATATATCTATGTATCACTGATTTTTCAATCCATTATAATACGAAATAAAAATCAATGAAGCGTTCATGCATACGTACGACTTATCGTCTCCATGAATGGTGCAATTCATTTCTTATCTCCAAATGTTATATACTATTATAAATACATATATATATACAGGATATATATGATATAAATGATATTTAAATTATGAATATAATTCTACAGATAATAGAATTTTTACCACGTGGACAATTTGTAATTATAACAAGGTCATTATGACTCATGTTCTGAACATCAACTAAATGTCCTATATGAACTCAAATATTTAACTAATTGTTTTAGAAAGATAATATCTGATATAAAAGAAATAATTTACATGAAAATTTAGATAAGAATGTATAAATTAACTTGTGTTTATTATTCAGTAAGAACAAGGAACATAATGATAAGTCAGACATGAGGTAAGTGGATTTCATATATGATTTTATTCTTGTGAGATTCACGCTATATTTGACACTATTTGCTTTTATGGGGAGTAATATCTGCCCATGATTGTATTATTTGTGTAATATAATTTAATTTATGGTTATTTACATCATTATTTTCTGGTCTTTTATTTTGGTGGTGTTTATTTCGTATGTTACCAAATTGGTAAGGGGACATTTTAACCCAATTTCAAATCTTTTGGTTGATCTTCTAATTCATAATTATTTCATGCTATGATTATTTGTGGAATCATGGTTTATTTATTTATGTTTTAATTTCCACTCCCATTTGTGTGGAATTTTGATACACATAATCACTCTATTGATAAATTCTCATGACATTGTTATGAACTTGATATGGGAAATCATAACTCAATTTCCATTGATTGAGTTAAACTTCCAAGTCTCTGGTTTTGTTTTTAAAAGAATATGTCTGAATTTCATATTATTTATTTACACTGAATATAAAATCATATTGAGTGTTTTTATATTTTTCACACATTATTATGCAATTGAATTATCCTCAGTCTAAGGATACTGTTTTTATAAGGGATTCTTTCTCAATTTACATTCAACAGAGACTTCATTATTGTTATGTACTATTCCACAGAGACTTCATTAATGTTATCCACCAATTCACTTTTATATAGTGTATAAATTCTAATCTCACATTGGAAGAGGTCGAGAAATGATGTGGATATCCGAGGATGATGACGAGTCCGTGCGAGCTACCAGCAGCCACACCGTGACCGCACCGAGCTGAGAGCCAAGGAAAGAGCAGCCAGCAGGGAAGGAAGGCGGCGGTGGATGGGAAACCTAATAGACGAAGTGTCCCTTACGTGCGAATCCCCATTGTCCTCATTATGTGTGATTGGAATTTATCACCTATATCTAGAGTACGGAAAATATATGGTTAGTATAAATATTTGTTTTTGAGTGAAATCATTTTATTGATCAAGAATAATTTAATTTGGGATCTAATGTTTTATCAAATGGACCTATTTTTTATGAAAACATTAATTGGTGATTAATTGATAATGGTTATTTTGGAAGACATTATATTTTTTTGGAAAACTATATTCTTAAAGAAAATAGATTACTATTGGATTTAATTTGTGGAGTAATGGTTGAAATATTTTTTGGGAAGAATCTGTGTTATTATTTTGGACATATAGAGAATTGGTTTTTTTATAAAAATTTTTAACCTATCATATATAATATGTGATGAGGTTAAATTCAATTCAGTATAAGAATTAAGAGTAGTCAATTTTATTGGATATAAATATAAAGATTTACTATAAAAGACACTGTGATTAAATCCTTCTGAGATATGGGTTTCAAAATTAGTTGGGATTATTATGAATAATTTTAAGGTCATTTTTATATTCAATGTTATTTGTCGAACATTGGGTATTTTTGGTTCAATTTTTCAGAATAAGATTAGTATTTCTTTTTTTAAAAATGATTACCATTTTTGGGGATTATTTGATCTGGTATTACCCTTTTTGGTTTTGGTTAATGTCTAAAGACATGGAAAAAATATATTTATTCTTTGGTGGATTATGTGATTCCCTAGAAGTTGATTCTAGCACTTCAGGTGTGACTAACTCAGTTTGAATACTCATCATATGTTGAAAATATCACTTTGTGGTAGGAATTTTGTATATAATGAATTTCTACATCAAAAGTACGTATGTTTTCTTATGTTTTTGGTTAATCTCATAAATATATTCCTCAAAATTATAAATAGTAACATAAAAAATGTTGTCTCTTAACTTTTCTTACTGGGGAATCAATGACTGTTTAACCAATCACATGTATGTGATTTTCTGGTGGTTAACATTCTTATAATCATGTTTTCTATCACTCTTAATAAAGAATTGTCTCTTAGTTTCTCCTCCATATCCATGTTTTATGGAATCCTAGGATGGGTTATCTCAGGTGATGTTTTTAAGAATTTTTTTTAATGTGATATTTTTATTTACCCTTTTTGGATTTGGGACATTCAATGATGATTCGAATCCCGATTTTAAAATTGTGAGGATGAAATTTCTAAAATAGGGGAAGGATATAACATCCTAGGTAAACAAAAAATATGAAATTTTAATATTTATTAATATTTTTGAATTAAATATTAATTTTACATTAAAATGGATGATATGTCTGATAGTGTAATCAACACACAACAACATTTTTCATTGAAATCATATGTCTCATTGAACATATAGTTATACAAAAAAATAATATAATATTTTTAATATTTTAAATGCTAGTTAATGCGTAGCCATTTTATTGGATAGAATAAATAGAAGAAAATAAAATATGGTTGTATATTTTTGTTAAATGTTTTTACATTTATCCAATAAATTTAGAGGCTTAAAATGTAAATAAATCTAATTTTAAGAATAAATACTTTAATATTCATTAAAATTTTTATTTACAACCTTTTGGTTGTGAACCCTCGTTAAATGTTGTTTTGGTCAATTTTATTTTTTTTATTTGAAAAAAATAAATTCTTCTTTATATTGTAGACATCAAATTTTACATTGGGTAAATTTTTTGTATTTTGCTGATAAATTTCATTTTTAAGGATAAGTGAAAAATATTGTATTTTAATTCAAAACTGTCTTTTAATCTAATTTATTTAGATGGTGTTATTATCTTTTTAATTGGGTTTAATATTTATGTAGATTTTATTTTAACCATTTAATCCAATGTTGGTCATTAGAAGTAATTTCACATTGTAATTGGACATAAACAACTGTTAATCTTTTAATAGTTATTATTTCATGAAATAATGCTTTTTGTTTTAGACAATGAGAATTAATTTTAAATTAATTAATGGAAGTTATATGTTTTTTTATTTGGAAAAATTAACAATATTTTGAAATTATAAATATCCAATATATCTTAGGATGAATTTTTTTTGTTTTTCTGAAAACCATAAAATTTTGAAGAATAGTGAAAACACTGAGTGATAGTTAAAAACAAGACTTTTTCATTTAAATGAAATTTTACCGCTTCTTAAAATTGAATTTTTAAAATCCTACATACATTTTTGTTATCATTATGTAAAATTTTATTCAATAAGATGAAAATAATTTTTGGAGAATCGTCTCTTTTGACTTTTATTTACTGCGGTTAATAGTAAATACTGTAAATCAAGGTAAAAATAATATTATAATAATAAAAAATTACCTTAACACTTGTCCTAACCTTATCGGAAATGAAATTGTCAACCTAGAAAATCCCTGAGTGAAACTTTTGGCCTTTGAATTCCATTTGTGCAAGATAATGACATTAATAACATTTTATTTAAAATAAAAATAAAAATATTGTAAACATGTATTGTTTTGCTAAAATATGTAATTTTGGAAATAAAATGGATATATTTTGCTATAAATATTCATTAGAAAGATAAGAATATTTTCTACATCAGGTATTTTTGTTTATAATTTTTAGACATCATATAAATAAAATTATTTATGACACAATAATGATGCAGTGTTTAATTCATTAATGAATGATTTAGAAAAATAAGATTATAAAAATTAATACAATATAAAAAACGTGTCCCTTTTTTATTGGATGATTTTATTTCGAACATGAATTATCTTATCTTCTACTACAATAAGTTTTGGACATTCAAAAACTGATAATCATTCTATAATAAAATTATATTTTCCCATTTTTTTAAAGATCCCCAATTATAAAAATCCCTCACCTCTAACACATTACTCACACCTCAAAATCCACTTGAATCATCCAATATCCTCCCAACTAATCTCTCAATATCCCTATATTCCTCATAGAATACTTACTTTATGCATAATTCACTTCATAAAATACTTTTGGTTAAAATTAAATGGAGCTACCTGATTTAAAGGTAACATCTTATCTTAAGTTCTTTTAATTTATTTTACTTCTTCAAACCCCTAAAATATATTTTTTACTTTATTTTATAACAACACCATTATACTGAATATACTAGTTTTATGATAAGGGAATTATTCTAACTACACATACAAACACCTCAATCTAATGGATACAGACATGCTGTTTCGGTGGACGACGAACTACTACCTCACGAAATGATGATTGTTCAAATATCTACAACCGCCAATCATGGTGGACATTAATATGGAACTATATATACATTTGATATATAATATAATTTTATTTTTTCATTACTTCTATATTTCCCATTTATATCATACAACTATGCCATCCAGAATGGGTAAATGGGATAATTTCATTTGAGGAGGTGCGGACTACCGCCCCCCCAAAGTCATATGACACGTTCATGCCATAAAAGGGAGATATAAAGGCTGGAGTTAATAAAATTATATATCATATTATAATTGAATTAAAATATACTTATGTATCTTTAATTATTCAATCCATTAAAATATGAAATAGAAATGAAAGTAGCGTTCATGCGTATGTACAGCTTACCGCCTCCATGATCGGTGTATTTAATTTCTGATCTCTAAATGTTATGTAATATTATATATATATATATATGATATATATTATATATATGATATTCAAATCATGAAAATGATTATTGATATAATAGAATTTAGACCATGTGGACAATTTTTAATTACCACAATTTCATTTTTCACTCAAGTTCCAAACATCGAATAAATGTCCAATTTGAACTCAAATAATTAAAAAAAATTATAGAAAGATAATAATTCATATAAAATTAATAATAAAAGGTAAGGGGTTTTCATATAACTTTTTATTCGTATGAGATTCTTGTAATATTTTCCATAATATCCCTTTGTGGTGTGTTTGTAAGGCCCATTATTCTATTATTTCTGTAATATATTTTAATTTATGGGTATTTACATCTTCATTGTATGATCCTTCATTCATGTGGTGTATGTTTAGTAAGTTACCAAATCGGTAAGGGGACTTTTTAACCTAATTTCCACTCATTAGGTTAATATTCTAATTATTAATTATTTCATGCTATGATTATGTGTGGAATCACTGTTTATTTATTTATTTTGTAATTTGTACTCTCCATTGTATGGATATACTTTTTATAAACAAAATCACTACTTTTATAAAGTCTCATTACATCAATATAAACTTGATAAAGGTAATCTTAACTCAATTTCTATTCATTGGTTTAAACATCCAAGTCATTGGGTTTAATTTTAAATTAACATGTGTGAATGTCCAATGATTGATTTACAGATAATATTCAATCATATTGAGTGTATTTATATTTTCCTATATTATTATATAATTGATTTTTCCTCAATCAAAAGATATCGTTTTTATTAGTTATTTCATCTCAATTTACATTCCTTTGAGACTTATATTTTTGATAAAACTCACTTTTATAAGGTGTATATACCATTATTTGGAATATTATATCATGAATCTATTTATATTTATTAAATTATATATTTTTGATTAAATGTAATTCCTAAATTATTTGTAATCAAGCATATATCATCAGGTAAGAACTCCATAACTATAATATTTTTTTAATGATTTATTCTTCTAAATATTTCTCATTAATTTCCATTTTTTAAAATGATTTTATGGATTTATTTATATAGACATTAATGTTTTAAAATTTTATTTCCTTTAAAAGATTATATGTTGTATGGGTCACTTTGATTCAAAATTATCTATATTAAATGTTTTAAATGATTATAAAAATAGATTGATAAAGCATTGATCATGTAAATATCTTGAAATTTTATATTGTGATTGCAATGAAAAAACGTTATCATTCCTATGTGCTTTATTATGTATTATGAATATGTTATGGTTCTTTGGAATTTTTTACATGTATGGGTGGTTGCATCCGAAACCAAGGGCGGGTGAGCCTGAGATAGCTCTCCAACGAATTCTGTAACGTGATTGTGGTAAAGGTTAATGGTTCTCCTAAGAGATTTAGAGAATATACTGTGATTTTTATATCAAACGTAACTCTCTACATTGTGGAGAACGCTACAATGTATGTATGTTATGTATGCAATTTTTTAAATTTATGATTTATGATTTCTAGGTGTTATTCATAATTTATATGATTTTGTGAGGAATGTTAATGATCGAAATATAATATTTCATTAATATTTATGTATTAATGGACTAATGTTTTCTTTAATTGTTTCATAATGCTTACTAATCATTTTATTCTCATCCCAAGTTATGAAATTTCATTCACCGGACTTAAAGATGAATACGGATTAGGATGGGATCAATGAAAAGTTATGATGTCTAAAACATGGAACTATGAATTTTTTATAGTTTTTATGTTATGCAAAAATGGAATCTTTGTAGAAGTGTTTAATTTTTAATTTTATGATATGTAATTTATTTTTTACAGCCTAATTCTCTAAAAATATAAACCTTAAAAGATCTTTAATGTGAATAAATGATTTAACTCAAGATTGTGTAATTTTTATAGTTGGGTCTTTATAGTTGTATTAATGGTCGGTTTAGAAAACTCTATAAGTTAGGGTGTAATTTAAGTATAAGTGACATAACCATAATGGTTAGAATATTTTAAAGAATCATAGTTAATTTAGTTGTGAAAATTTGTTATTAAATTTTGGGGTGCAAAATTAAAGTTATTAGATAACCATTGGGAATAAAATATATTCTGGTTAATTTTTTAGGAATGATTCTCATTTTTTTGTAGTGTTATGAACTTATATAATTTTTTAAATAGGAAAACATAGAAACTATGTAAAAACCCATCATGTTGGACAATTTTGTGAGAATCAAACACACAACCAAAGTGCGATTGGGATTTATTTCCCACCAATGGACTCCATGAATTCCTTGGTTAGTATGACTAATTCTTTTTTATTACATGATTATATGGATCAAGAATAAGGTGATATGTCATTTTAGGTTTTATCAAATAGAAATCATTAGAATAGGAAAATGATTTGGTGATTAAGTTATATAGGTTATTTTGGAAGACATTCTCTATTTTGGAAACAATATATGATTATGGGAAATAAAATACTATGGGATTTAATTTGTGGAGTAATGGATTAAATATTGTTTTGGAAGAATATATGTATTTATTTTTGACATATAGTTATTTGAGTTATTTATGGAAATTATTATCCTATCATATAAAATATGTGATTAGGTCAATTACAATTATGTATGAGACTTTAAGAGTAGTAATTGTTTTTTGGAGATAAATGTTAATATTTACTGTGGAAGATTATGTGATTAAATCATTCAGATTTATGGGTTTAAACATTAGTTGGATTATATTGAATAATTTCAAGGATGGTTGAATATTTAATGGTCATAGATGAACATTGGGTATTGTGTTTTCAATTTTTTAGATTAAGAGAAGTATTTCGTTTTTTATAAAATATAGTCCTTTTGTTGATTAACTGATCTATTATTAACCTTATTGGGTTGTGTTAATGTCTAAAGGAAATGTAAATATATATATATTATTTTTTTGTGTGATTATCTATAAATTTATTCTAGCACATCAGGTGTGACCAAGACTGTTTGAATACTATTTATTTAGAGAAATAATGAGTTCGTGGTAGGATTGTTGTAAAGGATGAATGTCTTCATGACAAGTAAGTATGTTTTATTATGTTTTTTAATCTTTTAAATACATATTCAACATCATTGAATGTATCTTAAAACAAAAATTTTATCTATTTACTTTTCATATTGGGGAATAAATGATCATTTAACCCGTCACAAGTTTTTGATTTTGTAGTGGTTAACTATATCATACTCATGTTTTCTATCACTCTCCATCAAAACATGACACTTAGTTTCCCATTTGTATCCATTTTTTCAGGGAATCGTAGTATGTGTTATCTTGTGTGACCATTGTACATATCTTTAATTCTTTTAATGTGATAGTTTTATTTACATTTTTTCGATGTGGGACATTCAATGAATTTTCCAATCCAAATTTTAAAATTGTGTGGATGCAATTTCCAAAAGTGGGGATGGATGTTACATCCAAGGTAAATAAAAAAAAGGTCATTTTCATATTTATTATTATTTTGTGAATGAAATATTAATTTTTATTTAATAGGGGATGCTATCTATGGTAGCTTAATCAACATGCAACAACAGGTTTCTTTGAAATATTATGATTCACACTGCTTTGAGTTATACTAAAAAATAATATCATATTGTTATTATTTTAAATAGTAGTAAACTTCTAGACATTTTATTGGAGGGAAATAACATAACTAACTAAAATATTATTATACATCTTTTTTAAATGTTTTTACATTTATCCAAAAAAAATTAGAGGCTTAAAATGTGAATGAATCTAATTTTAAGCCTAAATACTCTAATATTTGTTAAAAGGTTGATTTATTGCCTTTTTTGTGGAACCCTCTTTAAATATAGTTTTGTTCACTTTTATATGTTCTATTTGAAAAAAAAATATTCTTCAAAATCAGAACATCATAATTTCCATTGTGTATTATTTTTGGTATTTTTGTGATAAAATAAATGTTTTAATGAATAGTAAAATTAACATAGCACATTTCCAAACCTTATTGTATGATTTATGGCTTATCAAGGTAATTCTTGGGTAATAAATTTGTACTTTGAAAGACATTTGGGTATGAAAATTACAATAATAACATTTTATTTAATGTAAAAATAAAAATATCATAAACAAGTATTTTTTTCCTAAAACAATATTAATGTGCTGTTATATAATTATTATATTCGGTTATAAATATTCATTATAAAGAGAAAACAATTTCCTAAATCATGGTATTTTATTTATAATTTTTAGTCATCATATAAATAAAATTACTTTTGACACAATAATGATGTATTGTTAACCTGATTAATGAATGATTTAAATGAATAAGACTGTAAAATTTATAACAATATCCAAAACCTATCGAATTCTAATTTGATGGATTTATTTCGAAAATGATTATTATTATATTTGACTTTAATATGCTTTGGACCTTTAAAAACTGAAAATATTTATATAATAAAATAATATTTTCAAATTTTCTTAAAGAGACCCACCTATAAAAATCCCTCTCCTATAACCCATTTCTCACACCTCTGAAGCTCCTTGTCTCATTCAAACTCTACCCAAAAAAGGATCGCATGATCTTGATCATCCACCTAGAAGCCTTAACTTTGGTAGAAGTCAATTCAAGAATTCTTTTTATTCAAACCAAAGTGAGTTAACTGATTTAAAGGCAACACCTTCTCTTAAGTTCATTTATTTTATTTTACATCTCCACCCCCCTAAATTATTTTTATTATTTTATTTTATAAAAACACCATTATAATAATTATAATAGGTTGTTGATATGAGATGTATTATAACTACACTTAACCATGCCTCCATCTAATGATTATGAACATACTGTTTCTGTGGATGGTGAACTACTACCTCACGAAATGATGACTGTTCAAATATCTCCAACCGCCACTCATGGGGGAAATTAAGATGGAACTACATCTAAATGTTATATATATTATATTTATATTGTTTGTATACTTCTGTATTTTTCATTTACATCATACCTTTACTGTTTCCATATTGGGTAAAATCATTACTTTCATTTGAGGAAGTGCGGACTACCGCACACCCAAAGTCACACGACTTGTTCATGCCTTATGTGGGACATATAAATTATGGAGTTAATGAAATTATATATGATATTATACAAGATTTATAATATAAATCTGTATGATTAATTTTTCAATCCTATAAAATATGAAATAGAAATGAAATTTGCGTTCAAGCGTACGTACGGCTTACCGTCACCATGAACAGTGCATTTAATTTCTTATCTCCAAATGTTATGTATTATTATAATTAAATATAAATACAAGAAATATAAGATAAATATAATATTTAAATCATGAATATTATTATGAAGATAATATACTTTTTCCCACGTGTACAATTCATAATAATAATAAGTTCAATTTTAACACATGTTCTGATCATCTCCTAAATGTATGATATGGACTCAAATAATTAAATAATTTTTATAGAAATATAATAAGTGATATAAAAGGAATAATAAAATTGAAATATTTTCTTATTAATGTTGAAGTAAACTTATGTTTATTATTCAAGAAAAACAATGAATATATAAGACAAGTTAGACTTGAGGTATGTGATTTTCATCTTAGTTTTTATTCCCGTGATATTCATGTTATATTTGCCACTATTTGCTTTCGTAGGGTGTATATAATGCCCATGGTTGTATTATTTCTATAATATAATTTAATTTTAGGGTATTTAATTCTTCAATGTATGATCCTTCTTTCATGTGGTGTATGTTTTTTAAGTTACCAAATTAGTAAGGGATCTTTTTATCCCAATTTACATTCCTTTGCTTAATATTCTAATTAATAATTTTTTCATGCTATAATAATATTTTGAATAAATTTTTATTCATTTATGAAGTAATTTTTACTCCCATATTTGTGTATATACTTTTGATACAGATAATCACTCCATCTATAAATTCTCATGACATCGATATAATCTTGATAAGTGTAATCTTAACTCAATTTCCATTCATTCAGTAAAACATCCAAGTCTTTGGTATTGTATTTAAATGAACATGTGTGACCGTCCACTGACTAATTTACAATTAATATCAAATAATATTTAGTGTATTTATGTTTTTCACACATTATTATGTAATTGATTTATCCTGAATCTAAGGGTACAATTTAGACAATGAATTTAGTCTCGATTTACATTCAATTGAGACTTCATTATTGTTATGCAGCAATTCACTTTTATATGGTGTATATAATTTCCTTTGGCATATTATATCATGAATCTATTTATTTTCATGATATTATAATTTTTTGATTAAATTTCATTCCTTAATTATTTTTATTCAAGCATATCTCATTTGGTTAAGAACTCATTAACTAAAATATTGTTTTTAAGATATATTCTTCAAAATATTTTTCATTAATGTCCATGTTTTAAAAATGATTATAAGGATTTATTTATATGGATATTAATGTTTTAAAATGTTATTTCCATTAAAATGACCAATGTGGTATGTGATTCTTTGATTCAAAAATATCGTTATTAAATGTTTTAAATGGTTTTGAAAATGATTGGATAAAGCATTGATTATGTCAATATCTTGAAATGAAATATTGTGATTTCAATGTGGAAATGTAATCATTATATTATGGATGATTATGTGCTATGAATATGTTATGGTTCATGGGCATCGCTTATTTATATTTTTTCTTCCATGATAAACCCAGGGCGGGTGAGCCTGAGATATCTCTCCAAAGCATTGGGTAACATGATGGAGGTAAGCGTTATTATTTAACTTATGTGATTTAGGGAATATTCAGTGATGGGTACTCCAAATGTAACTCCCTACATAGCTTTGAATGCTAAAATTTATGAATGTTATGTATTCTGAAAGTTACCTTTATGATTTATGATTTCCATTTCATATTCATAACATATATTATTTTTTGTGGTATGTTTAAGATTGAAAAATATGATTTCTATGATTTTAATGTATTGATTGACTAATGTTTTAATTTCATATTTTATAACACCTATTGATATTTTTATGCTCATCCAATGTTTTGAAATTTTTTTTCATTGGACTTAAAGATGAATAGGGTTAGTGATGGGATCATTAAAAATTCATGTTGTATAAAACATGGAACTAGAAATGTTTTAATTCATTAGAGTTTTATTTTATGAAAAAAATTGAAACTGAGTAGAAGGGTCCACTTTGTAATTTTTTGATATGTATTGTAAATGTTATGGCCTAATCTTTAAAAATCTAAACATGAAAATATCTTCAATGTGAATTATTGATTGAACTCAAGATTAAGTAATGTTTAAGGTCTTGTCCATAAATGCAGAGTCAGTTTCTTATGGCTTTACTTCTCAGAAATTAATGGTTGTGCACCATGTACCGGTGGGTTTAGCTTAACCCCTTGATCATGCAAAATAGAAGTGGGATGGGATATTGACACACATTGGGTTGAGAATCCAATGTACATCATGGGGAAATGATCCCATCTACATGACCATTGAATGACACACTATATTGGACCACATTCTAGCTATATTAGATGAGAGTTCATTATATAACATGGGGGAACCTCTACATGCATGAGATAAGTAAACTCCCTTGAGATCCATTGATGAATTTTTTTTATTGTTATTCTCACTTTTCAACCATATTCTGGAAGGTATTACATGATTTTCTTGGGACCGAGTTTTTCTTGAGCTTAACATTTCACCCATATATGTACGACCACACTAAGTGGATCATTCATGTTTGGGGGGATAGGTAGAAGGATTTAATATTGTAATTAAGTCCTAATTGGGAGTATAAACTACTACTGGTTGTGTTTTTATACAAAAACATCAATCATTTCACCATTTCCATGGAATTAGTTGAGGATTTGTATGGTGACCCTTTAGGTCACTACATGGTTGGACTGACCCATGTGAGTTAGCACTCATAAGACAGATGTTGATGAGAGCTACAACATGGAAGGTTCTTATCCTCAAAGAGTGGATGAAGACTACATATAGCAATCAGATGTCTTATGTAGATATAAGATAGGGTCCATGGGAGGTCATGAAAGGGAATATTGTGTTACTTTGGGCTTCCCCTCAATGAGGATTACTGAGATTTGGATGGGGTGAAAAACTATCTCTGAGGTTCATTGGTACTTTCTAGATATTGCGTAGAGTATGAGATGTTTCACACCTTCTCGCACTAAAAACATTTACAGATCATGTACATGATGACTTCCATGTGTCAGAACTAAGTAGGCAGGTGCTTGACACATCATACTTCATCGACTAGGGTGAGATGGATATCAATGATATAGATAATTTTGTTGAGTACACAAGGGATATCGGGGATCAACAAGAGAGGATCATTCATGGGAGATAGATTCATTTGGTTCATGTCTAATGGTAGCAGAGGAATAACTAGTAGAACACATAAGAGCAGGATGATCAGATTCATTCCCATTACCCTCATCTGTTTGAGTAGACCTTGTTTTTGGTTTTTAGAGACATAAAGCCCCATGACGGGTAGAATGTAACATATTTTATTTTAAATGTATTATTTTTACATATTATATTTATTATATTAGAGACCACGTAATGAAATGGAATGTTATTACTAAGTCTATTGTTCCCGGAAAAAATGATTTTAAAATATTAAAGTATTTAATAGCAACTGAACACCGTTTTCCAGAAAAATTTGATTAATTCTAAAATGGTTGACCAGAATCAAAATAAGTTTGCATCATTAAGTTTAGAATAGTGGATTTACACTAGGACTGACCGATCATTTTTTGGTGTGGGTGGATTGTGGAATTTATCCTTTAGTGATTTAGATGGATAAAATCAATTATGAAAGAAATGTAATTTTTTTCGTCAATGCAAGGACTTGTTAATTTAATATGAATGATTTGATAGATATCCTTGGTTAGTTTCATTACCATGTGATTCTATAGATATTATGGGATGAAACCTATATAGAATCATGTATACTAGTAAATGAGGGGATTCAATTTAGCGTTTGGAAAACATTGATCTTGGATAATCTATCCAATTAAAATGAACCATCTATGTTCTCTATCGGTGATCAATCCATATCATGGTAGGGACTCATGATTTAATTTTTTATTTGATTTAATTTATTTATTCAATTAATTATGATCAATAGATGAAAGGATTGATTCATAGAACATGATTATTGAAAATTTAAATTGATTTAATCTTGTTTTCTAACCCAAATCCACTGGTATGAATTGTTGGCCAATTTTTTTTTGAAAATTTGGACAAACCATACATCTTCATCATTCCTCACTCTGTTAATCATGTTATTCAATATTGTAAGACCATGATTCCTTGTTCTATATTTATATGTGGTTTGGAACTCGATCAGACCACCATATTTGAGGTGAATTGAAAACCATGGATAGATATGTGTTGATAGGGACCCAAAGAGATCGGATTTGTGATCGTTTAATTTTAAATGCATCGGAGGAGGCACAACAGTCCGTGGAAGGGACCACCACCATGAGGTAGTGGAAGACATTTTAGGATGTGACACATGGTGGCACATGATGATGCATGTAGCTAGTGATGGAAGATAATTCAGCTCGTGGAGGGTGTGATGGAAGTATGATGTGACAACAGGTGTGGGTGGGGTGGCGCTAGATGTAGAGGGGGATGTGGGATGTGGGATCTGGATAAAGATGTGGGCTGGGGCGGGGATGACTGATGGGCTAGGTCCAGCCAATGGGATGGACAAAGTGAGGTGGACCCGGGTTGGACTAGAGTTGAATATAAGGTAATCTAGGTAGATATAGGTTGCAGTCAACCATCTCAATCGACCTCATTGGTCGACTGGGGTGTCGCGGAAGATCGAAATACTTATTGATAATTGGGACCATGAAATAGGTGGAATGACCTTGACAATAAGTCTATGGGACATCATTTGGCATGTTAGGTGTATTTAATGCAGTAGTTGATCATAGTGGTAGGTCGACATGCCTCGAAAGGTGTGCATGAAGTTTAATTCAAATGGGAAAACTCCTAACAAGAGCTTCCAATTGACGTTCTATCTACGATGTTGATATCCAAACCTTGATATGGTCATTTTTAGAAAAATGGTAGGTTTATAGTTTAGAATAGTGCATGTTGAGAGAATTCTCGAGGTCCGTTACATGGAAATTTAGTGTAACAATACTACCATATAACTTGAATATAATACACTATGGACGGTGAATCTTAGATAGATTCACAAAATACCTACATAAGACTGGACTGAAATCATATATCACCCCTATTGATGTTTGTATATTTAGTGTGACATCCATGAGTAGGGTGTTGATCCTGCAACAATTGGGCCTCATCAGTAGGGTTGGTTGAATCAATGGAACATGATCTTCCATGTAGCGTGTTGATCTATATTGGGTTCATGGTGTCCCATAGTTGTTTTGGGAATAAAGAAACAATGCAAGAATCATAATATTACTTGAATAATGTTGTCACATTATGTCTTACCCAAATGAGAAATACCTCTTCATGGTGTCATCCCAATTATATCATGGCTCAAGGAGTAGGTTCTCCTGGAACAATCATTTATCGAAAGGAATCATGTGGTAGAAAGTATGTTATAATCCCTTGATTATGTGGTGTCTCTATTGAGTGTAGATATGATTTTCTCTACATCATCTATATATTATATTGGGTTACATATTATATTGAGCTTACTAAACATGGTTCTTTATGTTTAGTGATTTCAGGGTGTCCTACTGTGTATTGTTATACTCACCCAAGCATGGGATTTGACCATACATGTCGTGTCTTGTGAAGTCGGGAACCCTTTTGAAGGATTAATAGGAGGAATTAGAGCTACTGGAGAATATATAGTGTTCGAAATGCCAAGGTTTTTTCCATTATCACACAATTTACATAGTCCATTCCAATGGATCTTTTTAAACACTTTGTTGAATTAGTGAGGCTTCGGTACAAACTCTTTGTGAAGATATTGTTTTATACACTATTTACTTTTCATTACTTTTACTAATTTTCTCTATTATGGGATCATATATCTATCCATACAAACTTATAGATGTTTTAAATTTAATAATTTTGTGTCTTGGATGTTTTTTGTGTGTGTGTGTGTGTCTATGTCTAGGTACTTTAGGCTCATGTCTCCCATTTCTGAGATATACCTACTCAGTGCTAGTCACCTTCCCCTAGCATATTAGAGGTGGGATTGGGGTAGTAATGTCACACGATCCACTTGGATGGGTCATTATTAAATATTATATATACATGGGTTGATTATAACAGTATAAATATGTGGGTCATCCTGAATACTCTAATGAAAAATACAATAAAATCATACTAAATCATAGGGGAAAAAGTGAAACAAACTCATCACCTATTGATGTATAGAATGTTCCCAATCTCACTACAGTATACAATCAAAATTTCTAAAGTAAATAAGATTATATTTTAAAATAATTGTTCAAAATAATTACCCAGATACCTCTTCTCCATAATTTTTTAGTATGGACCAATTTCACACGTATGGATCTATCTCTCTTTAAAAGATAAAATAAAATAAGTGTAACACCCCGAGATTTTATGAAAAAATATTCTTTTAATTTCATTGATATCTTGTGTTTTAAGCTACAACAAGATTATCTTGTGCTATACGCAACACCGTATTAGCTTGTAGTATACGCAACACTATTCTTAGATTGTCTTACACACAATTTCATGTTTGTTTGATAGTAGTCATTCTACGCAACATTGAGTGTGTGTGTGTATATATATATATATATTAAATGTATAAAAGAAAAATTGTTGGATTATGTTATATGAAACAACAAAGGAGTCTTTCACAACACGCAACCCTAACTCGGCTTGCATTACATGCAATCGCGACCTTCCTCGATAGCGTGTGTTGTACGCAATACCGGGTTTTACTAAACAATGATATATTATTATAATATTATTATGAACTAGCCGTTATGAATAGTATTAACTAAATTTTGAATTTTATAACATTATTAATCATCTTATACATTTTCTATAACATGTTACAAGAAAAAAATAAAATTTTCAGGTAAAATTTTTATTTTTCAAAAATGCAGTTTTGTCGCCTTTTGATGGAACACCCACATTAAATATAGTTGTTGAAATGTTTATAAGTTCAATTTGACAAAATAAGAATATTCTTTTTAATCAGGATATAAAAATGTACATTGGATAATGTTTTTGTATTTTTCTGATAAATTTCATATTATAATGAATAGTAAAAACATGCTATATTTTAATTAAAAACAACATTTTTCTTCGTAATAATTTGCAATGTTAAATTATATTATTGAATGGTTTTAAAGTATAAATAGAATATATTTTTACCCTTTAATATAATGTATGTCATTATCAATGATTTTACATTAAATTCGTAGGTTAAATCAATTTAATCTTTTGCAATGTTTTAATCAAAAACCCGTTTTCATTCGACAACAGGATTAATTTTAATGTAATTTCTGCAACTTCTGTGTATTGAATTTGGAAAAATGGATTCCATATTTGGAATCAGTGGGTCCAAATTATGTTAATAGGCTACTTGTTATTTTTGGGCATTATGAATAGTAACTACGGTAAATTTTATTTACCACAGTTAAAGGTAAATTGGGTAATTAAGGGTAAATATAAGATTATAAAATTACCCTAACACCTGCCAAAATCCTATTAGATGATTAAAAGACGACCCATATCACCTAAGGGTCCAATTAGATTCATTTAATGGAATTTTTTCCATGAAAATAATTTAATTATTATTAAAACCAAAGAAAGTGACAACATGTCACTCTCTTAAATCTTATAAGTATAATAATTTTAATTTAGTGATAAACTTCAAGAAACATCAAAAATGAGTGGTTTATAGAAATATAATAATATTATATACATCATATGAATTTACTTATTTTTTTTAGGGATTAAATAATTATCATTAATTATGACACAATAGTGATGCAGAAATTGTTTATCTAGTGAAAAATCAAGAATATAGTATTTATTAAATTAATAGTGACCATAAAATGCACGAAACCCTGACCAAAACTTATTGTTCATGTAAATGTAAACCATAGTCATCAAATGGTCTTATATGTGACCATTTGGGGCCTTATAAAAGCGATTATGACACTTATATTATTTTATTTTAAATGATTCCAAAGTTGTCACCTTCATAATTTAATAAATATAACAATTTAAATATTGTGATTTTAAGATGATAAATTCAAGTAAAAGTATTATTCTTAAAGGTAATAGATTTATATTCATCATAGGATTTTATTTTTAATTTTTAGCATAAATAAGTATATTAAATAATTATACAAAAATGTTGTAGTAATTATTTTATTAAGAGATAAAACAAATAAATGGTTTTAAAAATAATAAAATAAATATTATATGAACTATTTAATGTGATCCACTGATTTTCTAGATACATATGACCTTTTATAAATCTATTAAATATTTTATTTCGAATATATCCTTTGTTTAGATTTTATTTAAATTCAAATAAATAAATAGTGTCAAAATTGACACTATTGATATTTTATAAAAATAACATATTATTAAATTGATTAAAAATCACAATAAATATTTAAAAATTATAAATCGAAATTTATATAGTCTAAAATGTCATAAAGTATCTAATTATAGAAAATTCACAACACATATGTAATTATTTATAAAAATTTAAATTTATAATATTATTACCACAAATAAAATTAAATTGATAAATAAGGATAAATCAAGTTGATATTGTTTAAAATAAATTCATAACATGTCTAAATTTTATTGGTTGATGATATTACAACCCTATCTCATAAAATATTTGGATATGAGTAATTTTAAAAGTTTTAATGTGGGTTTGGGATTTAATATAAATTAATATTTTGAAGAATTCCAAAGGTGCCCCTCTCCTCCCTTATTAAAGGGAACCTCCTCCATCTCCTCCTCACACCAATTTGAGCATTCAATCTCGGCCAACCCCTGCCCATTGAACTTCCCCACGTCCCTAGAAACATCATAGAGGTTCTGGTCTTCTTCAATGACCAATTTTAGTGCCCTAAGAGGAGGTCTCCAAGAGGCGCTTCAAAGAAGAGGTAATGTATGTTACCGATTCTTTCAACATTATTTTTCTTCCACTTCTTCTTCATTAGTTGTTTCATAATTAAGTAATAACATAAGTATCACTCATATACTGATATTTTATTATAAGTATGAAAAAACCATATGTCACCATCTATCCATCCTACGGGAAAACGAAATCACCGCGCGTGCGTACGTACGCAATACCGTCTCCACGCCGTGGTGTAATCTATTTTCCACCACCACATTACTTGGATGAGTATAATGGTGTAAATAATTTCTATATATGATTATTGTAAAGTGATATTGATTATGAAATAGTATACATACAATCCAATAAAATTCCATGGGAACGATATCATCGCTCGTGCGTACGTACAGATTACCGCCTCCACGACGAGATGAGATTCATTTTCAATGTTAAAAATTAAAGAATGATTATAAAGTATATATAATAAGTAATAATGAAATATATGATATAATAATGATACTGTATTTATGTACATGTATATGAATGTCATATACTTAATTCCATTCAATTCAATAAGGAAATGAAAACAGCGTTCATGCTTACGTACGGCCTACCGTCTACATGAACGGTGTATTTCATTCCATTTATCAATCTATTATATATATGTATATTCTGAATATATATTATATATAAATCATGTTTTACATTGTGTATGTAATTAATCATGATCCAAGTAATCATATGAATAATTACAAGTCAAAACACGGACGACAAATGAAACGATTTTACCCAAAACTCTCTTTAACATGAAATTTACAAAAGAACGGGTAATATAAAGTCATAAGTGAACCATATAAGATATCATAACAATGAATATGATTCTGTAATAAGTCACTAACATTATTTAAATCGTTATACAGGAGTATTGGATACGTACGAAAATATCGGACCTAAGGTAAGGGATAATTTTGCAAATCTCATTTTTATCCGAGATTGCTTATTCGTAAGTATTTACTGGGGTTATTGCTAACATCCATGTCCATGTTTTATACAAGTGTATTCATGTATGTTTAAAGTCATTTTTACCCATTTTTACTTTTACCCCATGGTATGGAAGGAATCTTTCTTTTATTTACCCTATAATGTACTTTTTGACTTTTCCGGCAAAAGTATGAGAAGAATGATTTTTTAACTTATACGACATGAAAGTATTTATACGATTTTATAAAGACTTATTTTCATGAAGAGTCATCCAAAATATTTCATGACTATTTTAATAAAAATCTATTTCTTTTAAAAAATGCATGACGTTTTGTGAAAATTAGTTGATTTTAAAGAAGAAAGGATATTTTCCTCAAAAATTCATTTCAAATGTTTTATCAAAACCACTTTCCATCTAAGATGACATTATTTAATTTGTGTATGATTCAAGTATAATGTATCTATGATTTACCTGGTTTCACTTTTATTATGATGAAATGATATCCATTTGTTTTATATGGATGATGTTATGATGGGATGATGTTTATAAAACGAATTTTATTAATTGGGTTATGATGAATGTTTTAAGTTTATTTTGTGGAACAAGTAAGAATGATTTCATTATGAGATGGGTGGGACCTATATCTCCCTCCAATAAATTGGGTAATGATTTATATCTCATGAGATAGACATGGCTAGAATGGTAAGTTAATTCGGTTCAGTATTACAGGACTGGAACGAGGAGTGAAATCGATTCAGAAAGGGACTTCGTCCACTAAGATGGTCTTCGCAGCAATGCCTTGGCTACTATGGAAATCATTACATGTGATTAATGGATATCACACTTACATGTTTTATTCCCATACTATTTTATCATGATTTATGTTCCATTATGATCTAGGCCTTATGTACTTTAATGTTTTATGTCGTTGCTCAAGATTTTGATGTGTAAACATTACGTTCATGTTTTTAAGTTAAAATGTATATGGTATGTTCTATTTTATCCATTCTTACCCTTACTGAGCAATTGAGCTCACCCTTTTTATGTTTTATTTTCCCCCAGGATTAAAAGAAAGGTTTTAGATAAGGAAACAAAAAGTGGAAGATATTTTATGGGAGATGTTGAAGATCTTTCACCACGATTAGAAAATTACTTTCCAAGTTTCCAAAGACACTAAACTATTAAAGTCCTTCTGTGTCTGTTTTTCTTATGTATTAAGTATTCCGAAAAATTAATGTTATTTCCATGTATGTCATGCTTCGGGTCTCTACAGTTGGTATCAGAGGAAAGGATTTGTCAACCTTTGGAAACTAGGATGAGAGAACTTTAGTGAGATCCCTAGAGATATTTCTCAGGTATGTCTAAGGATGTCCCTATGGTTAAGTATAAGTATAGGTTATAGTCCTAGAATTATGGTAACGATATTAGAATTAAACCTAGGATGTTAGATGTTGAAGGTACTCCCCCTTGATTATGTTATTTTCCTTGTATGATATTTTCCTCTCACAGAATTATTTTTATGTTTTAGTCAATGGAGGGAACAAGAAGGAATTCGGTTAACATTGAATCCAATGGACAAATTGGTGACTATGAGCAACAAAATTGTGTAATGCCTAGAGAGAAAGATATTGTTATTATGCCAAATAAGTCATCATGATATATGATTAACAAGGTGAAATTTAGTGGTATGCCTAATTCATCAAATAAGATGAAGATAGACTTTTATGCATATTCGCATGTTGAGGAGCATAAAGAAAGGAAGATTGAGATTTCTAATGAAGGGAAGAAGAACCTTGAGGAATACCTCAAATTGAGGGACAGATGTTATCTGTGTGGAGAAATGGGACATAGAGTGAAAGAATGTTATGTAGTTCAATGTCTTATTTTTGGAGAACACTGGAATTACCCAACTCAATGCCCTGACCTAAAAAGTTACTACCAAATCAATGAAGGACTTATTCCAGGACAATCATTGAAGAGGATGGATTGAAGTTTTTATGTATTGGTATTCACAAATAATGTTGTTGAGGTACTTTTATGGTGTATTATAATATTTTTGTATTAGTCAATTGTGGATTTCAATAATTTTATGGGACCGGTAACCATGAAAAGTGATTAAAATATTTTGGAAAGCAGATTGTATGCTTATAATGAATGGATAAGGAGAAAATGAAATTTTTTACAGTATTCATGAGCTCATGATTGATATAAGGACGATGTAATATCATGGTTTGAGTATATAGAATTTTGAGGATTTTGTTATGTGGAAAATGTTATCTTTTAACTGCATTCATATTTTCACTAAGGTTCAATGGGTAATCATTTTGTCAAGAGAATACGTGATTAAGGCCTTAGAATGTTTGAAATGTGACCAATAAGACATATCTTATGATATATGGGAATCAACGATGGTATTAACATGCTTGTTATATGAAATCTCTGGTAATCGTTTTCACTAAAATATGAGATTGGACTTCAGTATTATGGATAAGCCTAAATATTGGAATGGAATATGTTAGACATAAGTTAGTATTGTTTAAGAAATGAATTTTTTTCGATATTATTGATGGGATGTTATAGTAATGTAGTTTTTGAAAAAGGACAACCTGCAGGACGGGCGACATCGCGTCGCGTCGGACAAGGCTGTAGGAATCGAACCCACAACCGAAGTGTGACTGGGCTTTATCGCCTACCACTGGCCTACAGGAAGTCCCTGGTTAGTAGAAACTAGTTTTATTTTATTACGCGGTATGATATATGAAGTATAAGTTCATTTATGGAATCGTATACGATTAACCTCACCATAGATGGACTTATGTATTTTTGATAACTTTTCTAAACTTTTGATTGAGAGAGATGGAATGACCCATCATTCTATCACATGATCTTCTAAAACTTCACAAATGACAAATCCATCTTCATTTCTGTAAGAGATGAAGTAGAAATTGTCCAAAGAACAACCAACAGTGACACTGTACCAAAATCACGAAAGTATTTCTTCTAATTCCAATTTCATCAACTTTTGGGAAATGATCTTGAAAACCAAAAATGTTGTCCTAGTGCCCTTATATCCGATGAAATAGATGGTACCTTAGATCATCAAAAATCTATGTCTTTGTGATTGATGGCTTTTTCATAGCCATGTTCTCTACCACTCTCCATCATAACTTGATGGTTATATTTTTCTTCCATATCCATATTTTCACCTATGTTCTCCTATATGGAAACCCAGTGATGAGTTACTTTGGGTAATCGTTACATTTCATACTTTAGTTTTTAAAATTATGTTTTAGTATTCCTTTTTACGATGTGGGTTTCTATAAATAGTAAACTATTTATAACCCCGACAAATTTCGTGGGAGAAATTCATTTTAAGGGGGGTAGAATGTAACACCCTGAGATTTTATGAATAATATTCTTTTAATTTCATTGATGTCTCGTGTTTTAATCTACAGCAAGTTTATCTTGTGATATACGCAACACTATATTAGCTTACAGTATACGCAACACTATTCTTAGATTGTGTTACACACAATTTCATGTTCGTTTGATAGTAGTCTTTCTACGCAACATTGAGTGTGTATATATATATATATATTCAATGTATAAAAGAAAAATGGTTGTATTCTGTTATATGAAACAAAAAAGGAGTCTTGAACAACACGTAACCCTAACTTGGCTTGCATTACACGCATTCGCGACCTTCCTCGATAGCGTGTGTAGTATGCAATACTGGGTTTTACTAAACAACGATATATTATTATAATATTATTATGAACTAGACATTATGAATAGTATTAACTAAATTTTGAATTTTATAACATTATTATTCATCTAAAACATTTTCTAGAGAATGGTATATGAACAAAATAAATGTTTCAGGTAAAATATGTATTTTTCAAAAATGCAGTTTTACCGCATTTTGATGGCACACCCACTTTAAATCTAGTTGATGAAATGTTTATAAGTTCAATTTGACAAAATAAAATTCTTCTTTTGAATCTGGATATAAAAATTTACATTGGATAAAGTTTTGATATTTTTCTGATAACTTTTATATTTTAATGAATAGTAAAAACACGCTATATTTTAATTAAAAACAACATTTTTCATCGTAATAATTTATACGGTTAAATTATAATATATAATGGTTTTAAAGTATAAATAGAATATATTTTTACCATTTAATATAATTTATGTCATTAGCATTGATTTTACATTGAATTCGTAGGTAAATTCAATTCAATCCTTTGCAATGTTTTAAACAAAAACCCATTTTCATTCGACAACGGGATTAATTTTAATTTAATTTCTGAAACTTCTGTGTATTGAATTTGAAAAAATGGATTCCATATTTGGAATCAGTGGGTACAAATTATGTTAACAGGCTAATTTTTATTTTTGGGCATTATGAATAGTAACTACGGTAAATTTTATTTACCATAGTTAAAGGTAAATCAGGTAATTAAGGGTAAATATAAGATTATAAAATTACACTAACACATGCCAAAATCCTATTTAATGACTAAAAGTCGTCCCATATCACCTAAGGGTCGGATTAGATTCATTTAATGGACTTTGTTCCATGAAAATAATTTAATTATTATTAAAACCAAAGAAAGTGACAACATGTCACTCTCTAAAATCTTATAAGTATAATAATTTTAATTTAGAGATAAACTTCATGAATCTTCTAACAAGAGTAGTCTCCAGAAATATAATAAAATTATATACATAATATGAATTTATTTATAATTTTTAGGGATTAAATAATTATCATTGATTATGACACAATAGTGATGCAGAAATTGTTTATCTAGTGAAAAATCAAGAATATAGTTTTAATTAAACTAATAGTGACCATAAAATGCAGAAAAACCTGACCAAAACGTATTTTTCATGTAAATGTATAACATAATCATCCAATGGTCGAATATTTGACCATTTGGAGCCTTATAAATGTGATTATGACACTTATATTATTTTATTTTAAATGATTCCAAAGTTGACACCTTCATAAATTAATAAATATAACAATTTAAATATTGTGATTTTAAGATGATAAATTCAAGTATAATAATTATTGTTAATGTAAATTGATTTATCTTCATCATAGGATTTTATTTTTAATTTTTATTCAACAAATTAGTATATTAAATAATTATAAAAAAATGTTGTGGTGATTATTTGTTTAAGAAATAAACCAAATAAATGGTTTTCAAAATAATAAAATAAATATTATATGAACTATTTAGTGTTATCCACTAATTTTCTAGATACATATGACTGTTTATGAATCTATTAAATATTTTATTTCGAATATATCCTCTGTTTATATTTTATTCAAATTCAAATAAATGAATAGTGTCAAAATTGACAGTATTGTTATTTTATAAAAATAACTTATTATTAAATTGTTTAAAAATAACAAACAATATTTAAAAATTATAAATTAAAATTTATATAGTCTAAAATTTCATTATGTATCTAATTATGGAAAATTCACAACACATATGTAATTATTTATAATAATTTGAAATTTATAATATTATTACCACAAATAAAATTAAATTGATAAATAAGGATAAATCAAGTTGATAATGTTTAAAATAAATTATGAACATGTCTAAATTTTATTGGTTGACGATATTAAAACCCTATCTCATCTAATATTTGTATATGAGTCATTTTGGAAGTTTTTATTTGGGCTTGGGATTTAATATAATTTAATATTTTTAAGAATTTCAAATTTGCCACTCTCCTCCCTTATAAAAGGGAACCTCCTCCCTCTCCTACTCACACCAATTTGAGCCTTAAATCTCGGCCAAACTCTGGCCATTTAACTTCCCCACTTCTCTAGAAACATCCTAGAGGTCCTGGTCTTCTTCAAAGACTAATTTTAGTGCCCTAAGAGGAGGTCTCAAAGAGGCGCTTCAAAGAAGAGGTAATGTCTGTTACCGATTCATTCAACTTTATTTCTTCTTCCACTTCTTCCTCTTTAGTTTTTTAATTATGAAGTAATAAAATAAGTATCAATCATATACTTATATGTTATTATAATTAATAAACAACCATATGGAACCATCTATCCATCCCACGGAAAACGAAATCACCACGTGTGCATACGTACGGAATACTGTGTTCATGCCGTGGTGTAATCTATTTTCCACCACCACATTACTTGGATGGGTATAATGGTGTAAATAATGACTATATATGATTATTGTAAATTGATATTTATTCTCAAATATTATACATACAATACAATACAATTACATGGGAATGATATCATCGCTCGTGCGTACGTACGGATTACCGTCTCCACGACGCGATGAGATTCATTTTCCATGTTAAGAATTAAAGAATGATTATAAAGTATATATAATAAGTAATAATGAAGTATATGAAATAATAATGCTACTGGATTTATGTACATATATATTTATTTCATATACTTAATTCCATTCAATTCAATAAGGAAATGAAAACAACGTTCATGCGTACATACGACCTACCATCTCCATGAACGGTGTATTTCTTTCCATTTATCAATATATTTTATATATATATATATATGTATATTTTGAATATATATTATATATAAATATTGTTTTATATTGTGGATTTAATTAATCAAGATCTATGTAATCATATGAATAATTACAAGTCAAAACACGGACGACAAATGAAACGATTTTACCCAAAACGCTCTTTATCATGGAATTTACAAAAGAACGGGTAATATAAATTCATAATTTAACCATATATGATATAATAACACTTAATATGATTCTGTAATAAGTCAATACCATTATTTAAATCATTATACAGGAGTTTTGGATACGTACGAAGCATATCGGACCTAAGGTAAGGGATAATTTTGCAAATCTCATTTTTATCCGAGATTGCTTATTCGTAAGTATTTACTTGGGTTATTTCTATCATCCATGTCCATTTTTTATACAAGTTTATTCATGTATTTTTAAATTCCTTTTTTCCGATTTTTAATTTTACCCCATGGTATGGAAGGAATCGTTCTTTTTATTGACCCTATAAGGTACTTTTTGACTTTTCCAGCAAAAGTACGAGAAGAATGTTTTTTAACTTATACAGCATGAAAGTATTTATACGGTTTTATAAAGCCTTATTATACTGAAGCTTCCTCCAAAATATTTCATGACTATTTTCAAAAAAAATCTCTTTCTTTTAAAAATTTCATGAAGTTTTGTGAAAATAAGTTGATTTTGAAGAAGAAAGTATATTTTCATCAAGAATTCATTTCAAATGTTTTATCAAAACCATTTTCCATCTAAGATGACATTATTTCATATGTGTATGTTTCAATTATAATGTGTCTATGCTTTACATGGTTTCACTTTTCTTATGATGAAATGATATCCCTTTGTTTTATATGGATTATGTTATGATGGGATGATGTTTATGACACCCATTTTATTCTTTGAGTTATGATGAATGTTTAAAGTTTATTTTGTGGCACAAGTAAGAATTATTTCATTATGAGATGGGTGGGACCTATATCTACCTCCAATGCATTGAGTAAAGATTTATATCTCATGATATATACATGGCTGGAACGGTAAGTTAATCAGGTTCAGTATTACAGGACAGGAACGAGGAGTGAACTCGATTCAGAAAGGGACTTTTTCAACTAAGATGGTCTTGGCAGCAATGCCTTGGCTACGATGGAAATCATTACATGTGCTTAATGGATGCCACAATTACATGTTTTATTCCCATGCTATTTTATCATGATTTATGTTCCATTATGATCTAGGCCTTATGTACTACCATGTTTTATGTCGTTGCTCAACATTTTGATGTTTAAACATTATGTTCATGTTTTTATGTTCAAATGTATATGGTATGTTTTATTTTATCCATGATTACCATTACTGAGCATTTGAGCCCACCCTTTTTATGTTTTATTTTCTCCCAGGATTAAAAGAAAGGTTTTAGGTAAGGAAACAAAAAGTGGAATATCTTTTATGGGACTTGTTGAAGATATTTCACCACGATTAGAAGATTACGTTCCACGTTTCCAAAGATACTAAACTATTATGGTCCTTGTGTGTCTGTATGTGTTATGTATTAAGTATTCCAAAAAAGTAGTGTAATGTCCATGTACGTCAAGCATCGGGTCTCTACAATAAGCACATGATATTTTTACAAAACATGTACCATTTTCTCTACATCATTACATCATCCCATCCACATATAACTATATAGTAACTGAGTAGATTTTTGGATCCACCATATCACGTATGATTTGTTCAATAATATGGTTACTATAGAATTCCCCACCATGACCCATACACTAAGAAGGAAACCTTAAGAATCAAAAACTATACGTGTCATTCATTTAATAATACAATGAATAATATATACATAAATACATGTTTGGTAAATAACAATAATATATCACATCCCTCTACACACATGTACTATGATAAATAATGTTGTACATACCATCCCATAATAATACCAAGAGAATAGAGTGGGTCTAGTGTAGGAAATATTCCATACATCTATCCATCAAAATATTGGGTAAAACATACTCGCATTGAATACCCACTATCAGTATCCAAAACTAACATGTTTGGGGTATCATTTTGAATAAAAAATGCTATGTAATATAGATCACATCCCCATAGTAGGAATAATCATATTCTAAAATCAATAATATCTAGAATCTTGTAGAATAATAGTGTACATAGATTGGAAGTATATAAAAAATATTAATATAACAATTTTGAATTGAATTATTAAATTAAATTCATTTCATTTAAAATATCATATTACATAAATTTATTTCACATCCATTATACTGAGGTCCATGCTCAACCATAATAATCCAAAATGAGTCAATGTTTTCTCAATAGTAATATCTCATTTACAGTCATGAACCACCAACACGAGGGTTATTTAATTTATTTATAAATATAAAACATTAAAAATTTATAGGTATTCTTGGATGAAATCTTAATCTACCAAGAAGAGATATGTAACAATGTGAATCTAGCTAACTCAATAAATGGAGATGGATATGTAGATAAAAATGAATATCAAGCTTCTAAATGTTCGAAAAAATATTCATAATCATTAATCCATGTTTTCATCAAAAAACTATTATACCCAACAAAAATTGGTTCCATCAACTCTAGATATATCCTTGACACCCATATTTTTATCAGCATGCATCTTCTTGTCATGTGGGTCAATAACAGCCACATCCTCAAGCCTCTAGGCACATATCTCATCATCCATCCATGTCTACTATCACATAATATGGATTATATCTATATAAAATATAATGAAATTAAAAATTCATAATGAATAGGGAAATTTGGGACAAATAAATATGAACTTCCCTATTTATATGAAAATGGCCTCTCTTAACACTTTATAATGGTACTCATATGTAACAAAAAATATAACTCTATCATATTTTGTATTTTTATTATATAATAATATATCAATATTACATTAGCATTTTACTAATTCAAAATCATATGTTCCAACAATTTCCACATTAATGAATGAGCTAAAACAATCAATATAACTATTCATAGAATTTGTTTATAATTATCCTAATTTATTTATAATTTAGGATAAATAATTCCTTAAAATAAATTTTGATATAATTATCATGAACTATAATTAATTATTAATGTTCAAAATCAAATCCATTAACTCATATGAGAATAACTAGTATAAAGAGTGAAAATAGAATCATATTGATTAACATCAAACTACAAGATACATCTGATTTATTAAACATTCCACTTTATATTTCTTATCGTATTACATTATTTATTATTTATGTAATTTTCCATTCATTGTCATTAAGACTTGTGACCCAAAAATAAGTAAACACTCCACCAAAAATATGATATATAACAAACTGTTTAGTTATTCCAGAGGAAAACCATTTTAATGGTGGATATAAACGATATGTGATCCTTATAACCATATAAAAATTCCATTATTCAATATTAATCGTTATTTGGATTATTCGATGGCCATCCAATAATTTTAAATCATCCTAACATTATTATTTTTTGAACATAAAATTTATGAAATGTGTCCCTTACCCCAATCTTCCAATGTTTATAAAATAGAACTGATAACCAGTGTAGATTTATAATCACAACAACTACAAGATAAATATGATATTCTAGGGACATTATTTTGTAAATATAACCCCAAATGATAATGAATATTTCATTAGAATGTTGGATATAATAATTTGAATACTTGAATGATGAATGGAATGTAAATGGACATAAAATAGGGAAAAATCAATAAGGATGGAGGTCATACAATGGATACTAATTGATTGATCACATGATGTTTTATATTAGACCCTGATAATGTGTGCTTCAATGCATTCATTGATAACTCAAGGGTGCTATAGAATTAATGATAAGTTGTGGGATCATACTTTTTTTATGTTTTCAGGATATTTTTAGGAATACCAAGAGCTAAGGATATATGTTCCAACACCGTGGACTATTCCCTAGAAAACATAGGCTATGGGCTAGAGGGAGGAGATAATGACACTAACCCCGATCAAGTGTGGTCATGGGATCAAAAACTAAATCAAATTTATATATCAGATTTATCTAGGAGAGGGACAAAAACATAGATTATAGTCCATGATATAAGCCCTACAGAATTGCATGTCATTCTTCGAGGCACTACAGTGTAGCCAATAACTCCATGTTGTAGCCTCCAGGCTATCCTACACCGCATCCTTCACCATGGAAAAATAATAGAACATGTTGATTTTTAGCATAACAACCATGTCGTAACTATCCATATATTGTAGTAGGCTAAAAATCCTATTCAATATCTAGTACCACAAATCGAGATCATGTACACGGTAGCCACTAACAATAAAGTGAAACACATCCATCCACACCATAGTGTGTTCATTTTTTCATCAAAACCCTGCAATTTCCCTAAACACTATAGAAATACCATGATAAACCCTTTGGAATCATACAACACCCCAAACACAAAAAGAAAATTCCCACTACAATCTATGTCATTACATAAGAAACTTCTCAATCAATTCTCTCCATAGACAATAAAAAACCACCCAATATATAAAATAATGATAATTGTTTTTTGTAAAAAACATCCTCTGAGATACTTCTCTAAAATAATTATTGTCACAATAGGGAATAATGAGAAAACCATAGGATAAACCAGAATAGTACAACATCTAAGAATATATTTAAAATAATAGTGAAGCTAAAATGAAAAAATAATGGTCTATTTAACACTTATATATGAATCACATTCCAAGGTACTCTCTTTCACATGACAGTGTAAATAGATAATATCAAATATAGGAATGACATGCATGAGGATAACCAACATCTAGTTATACAAGTTATCCATTTTACAAAGATCCATGGTGGTATCATCATCATCATCATAGATATAACCCCTATAAATAAAATTAGAGTGATCATGATGGTAATATAAGAACTTTAACATGTGAAATAAATTGCATTTCTAGATCTTTAATTGGGGACATTCGTTACAAATACTTCATGAATTTGACATTTTTTGGCACCTCAAAAATCCCAACAAACGGTGAAGAAGGAATACATCACAAAAAATACCATCAATACACATGACTATAAGTATCCTATTGGAACATAAAATATAAAACATTGAAAATAACAGGAATCCACTAGTGAATAGATTATTATTTTTTATCATCACATTCTTTTTTCATCATCCCTCATATCACTTGAAACCTCTCTACTAGGGTTTTCACTATCTACATCCCAAGAATAGTTGACTCTCCAACACCATTCACAAAGAATAGATAAATTATGGGTTATTTATACAATGAATACAATGATGATATACAAATGGAAGAGTGAGATTTATTATTTTAATAAAACTCATCCCAATTCATCTGATTTGTTCACGAACCTAAAAAATATATTAAAAAGAACAAAACATGCACTCATGAGTCTATATTTTGAAATCTATATGACCATAATTCTATAGATAACACTAATGTTTTGGGAATAAATTAAATACAAAATAATTCTTGAGACATATCCACACTATAGAGGAAAAATGAGGATAACAATCATAGAATATTTTCCTTGAGACATTGTGGATTTTCACCACCTCCTCTAAAATGTATGTTGAAAAAATTATCCCATTTATAAGTCTCTATAACTAATATGTAAGGGATGAGTAATTAAAATTATCCACTATCACCCTTATAGAAAAATATTCCAAGTGAATGTGGTAAAATCAAAATGATGTCTATCGAGGTGTTCTTCAACTTCAGCTGAGGAACATTTAACGAATGGATAAGTCCACTAGGAGCACATGACTCATCAATCAACATATGTAAGACCATATATTGAGAGGTTATTTATATATCTTCATTATTCAACCATATCCTAAAAAATATGGTCTCTTAGTCCTCTATAAATCATCATTATTCCGTGATTGAAACACAAATTTTCTGAATTGTATATAAGAAAATGACTTTCGGTATATATAATATTATGAAAAATATTCCCTGAAATAACACATAATAAAGATCACCCATAGACAAAATATTTCTAGAATCATGAAAAAATTACATGATCTCTTCATACCCCCAGCTTAGAATGACACAACTAAGATTCCTCCACTAGCTGCACCAAAGTAAACAACATTGGGATATAGAAAAAAAATACTCAATAATTGAATTAACTTATCAAAATTCCTTATAAGGTTTTATTATATCACTCTCTAGATATCTCTATAATAACACATGTAGTCATTGTGTGACTTGTAACACTCCCCATATGCTGAAAAATCACCCTTTAGCTATTTATATGATATCTTGAATTTATAATCCTACATGAATTACTTCTATAATTGATGATACATGTTTATGTAAAACTATGAAATTTCATGTCTCATGACTTATTATCATTCAAACCAAAAAAATACTCACTGATGAGGAAATTTAATTACCAATAAACTGAAAACAAAACTAATGAATACTTGATATCGTAGGTGGCATATTTATTCTCATGGGGGAATAACCATCTAAACCAATAAGAATCAAATGATATCTTCTGATCTTTCTCTTGTCCAATAACCTTGTGACTCATTAACTACCACCCCCGATCTGGGGTCACGTACCTTTTTCCCCAATAGTTATCATCCCCTTTTCAGGGACAGTTAAGCATGGTATCACACAAACACCATGTATGTCAAATATTTCAATTTCAAAACAAACAACTTCAATGAAATTGAACATTTATTGAAAAACAAAGCACACCTTATTTAACCGTCTAATTTTATTTCAAAAAAAACATTCCCTTTTATTGAACTCGTGTACCAACATTCCATAAATTCCCAAGTATAAAATACATATTTTTTAAAAAAAGAACCAAATAACTCATTCAAAATCCTCAATTTGATAGATTTCACAAACCGTTACTCAAGATGGTTTTCAACAATATTTAAACTAGCAAATCATAATCAATTATGAACAATAAATTCAATTTGAAATCATGTTAATTAGTAATACTAAGAGTAGTTGAGAGTGAATCCATCTACTTTAGAGGTTTTGATGAAACCAAACAAGGGATGAAAGATGTTCACAAAAACCAGGCTGATTATTCAATGAAACAACCTTCCATCACTTCTCCATTCGACAATAAAGACAACTCTCAAATTATTTGAAAAAAAAACCATGATCTACCCATAACATTCATATATCATGGCACCAAGGGGAGAGGATATGTATATCTAATCGAAAACTTACTTGGGGAGACATACCTCAGACACAATGAATATCTAAGGATTATTAGATGGATTAGGAAGATGATGTGCCAATGAAATTATCCTATAGAGAGACTATGGTTGAGATGAATGAGTTCTGGAAAGAATAGATCGAGCAGAACTTCCAAACACATGTCTTTAAGAGGGGCACAGTTTGGATAACGACGTGTACACTATGGTCATGACATGATGGCCAAACTAGATATGTATGCCAAAAACCATTTCATCAAAGCTTAAAAACAATATTTAAATATTAAAAGACATGTACCTTATGTACACAATCTATACCAAGACACATAGGAACCCCCGCGACCAGACATGATTTTTATCCTATGTACACAAAGTGTACTTCAGTTATACAACTTTTACTTCATTTACACGACCTGAAACATGTAGTCAACCCCAGAGAACTATTGTAAAGGATTTTTAACTGAAAGATGACTTAGAAAATGCAGAAAACATGCTCAATCTAGGTGACCTAATTTCCCAACCATGAAACTAGGGGGTGCTACATTCTCCCCACTATTGAAATGTTCTTCCTCAGAATGTTGACAACCCTCAATGCCCTGAAATAGTTCTGACCATTTCTCATTTATTTCCTTCTCGTGTTCCCTAGTCTCATCCTGAATTTTACATTGTTTCCATTAAACCATCACCAGATCAATTATTTTCCCATGAATGAAATTATATTGCCATTCCAAAATCTACACCGGGATATGAATCAACAAAGCATCATACTCTAGCTCTACATGATCCTAGTTGATCACATGGTCAGGCTCAGGATGACACTTTTTTCATCATGGATGCATGTAACACATTATAAACCAAACTGAACTGTGTTGCTAACTCGAGACGATATGACACCTCTCCGACAAGTTACAGTATCTAACATGGGCCTATGTATTGAGGTGATAACTTTCACTTCTTCCCAAAATGTTCATTTCTAGCTTTGGAGATATCCTCTTGAAGACGTGATTGACAACAAAAAATGTAAATTGTATTTGACAGTGGTCTGCATATTATTGATGATGTCGTTGAGATATCCCCACCCAATATGTAATCCTGGGGATATTCTCAATTTTTTCTTAGACAAAGCTAAACCCAACAAGTGATGTCTCACCCATTTCCACCCAAAATAGTGGATAACGACACAGACACCCATAAAGTTATTAAAAGAGATCCATATGTATCAAGGCTTGATTGCTGTTATTGTATGATAAATCCACAATGGCATTATTCTCTTCCCATGATCCACCAAAATCCATTACGCAAGACCACAACATGTCTTTCAGAATTTTTATCATCCTCTCAGTCTGGAATTATATTTGAGGATGATACGTCATGCTCATAGTCAATTGAGTCTGAATGGATTTTTGTATGGATTTCCAAAAACGAGATGTGAAAGATGGATCTCTATCCAACATGATGGAAACTGGTACACCATGAATCTTTATCACCACATGGATATAAATTTTGGGTAGACCCTCCACTACATGAGTTTCACAAATAGAGATGAAATGGGCCATCGTGGAAGATGATCCACTTTCACCCATTTGGCATTGATTTTTGGAACTATTATTTGATGACCTATAACAAAATTCATCACTATTGTCTACCATTTCCACACTAGGATATGCAATGACGACCACATGCATGCTGGTCTCTAATGCTCTTCCATAACACACTACCAATTTAGGCACATAATAACGAACGTATCCACCTTAGATTTCATGACTCTCCACCAAAATTGCGCCTTCAGAGCCTAATACATCATCTATGTGACTGGATGTATAACCCATATCAAATGGAGGTATGCATGATGGAGTTGTTTCTTGTCAATCCAGAGGTACAACCATCCTATCCAAAAAAATATTGAACTCCCATCATGTTTCCATCCCTCAAGAGCCTCTCCACCATTGAGTTTTAACCTCATAACCAATCATTATGAATCTTTTCTTTGCGATTCTTTGACTATTTTTACCAAATCATGAAAAATAATCGATGAAAAGGAAACATCTACATCACCTCGGACTTCACATTACACATGTATTCCAATATGTAGTGACATCAACATCCATTCATCTGATGCTTCATTCTGCAACAAAGAGTTTGACTTTATACTTAATGCATATTCAACTAAATTCATTTTTCCTAGTGTATACATCAATTTAAAGTCAAAAATATAGAGATACTCTATCTACATCCTTTTCCTCATATTTAAATCTAACTGTGTGAAAATAAGTTTCATAATATAATAGTCTGTAAACATAGTGAATTTCTGAACAAATATATACTGACTCTATGATTCAAATCATGGAAATCTATGTCTAAATTCAAATCATGTTTGGGGTAATTATTCTAATGCACACTTAACTGATGTGAACCATAACAAACCACATGGAATTCTTTCATGATAACACATCCCAACCCTGATCCTAAAAAAACCATAAAACACAGCATTCCCCTATCCTAATGCTGAAAAAAAGATAATTGTGGTTGTTAGACAAACCTTTAGTTCCAGGAAAGACATCTGGCATTTATCTCTCCATTGAAATGGATCATTCTTCTTTGTTAATCTGTCATTGTTGAAATTACTCATGATAAATCAAAAAGAAAGCATCAATAGTAACCATTTAGGCCATAAAAACATCATATCATATCTATTATTTATCATAACATGGTTCAGCTTCTGACAATCAACACACGTCTGAAGAGTTCTATATGCTTTCTTCTAGAAAAATACTTTTAATACCCATGGAGACGTACTTGGAAGAATTAATCCCCTAATTTTTAGCACCTTCAACAGAACATCCTGTTATTTTAACTATATTGATTCCATCCTATATGACAGAAGGGAAATAAAACTGGTCCATGGAAGGAGATCAATTGTACACTCCACATCCCATAGATATGGTAACCGTAAAAATATCTTGGGAAATACATCGAGAGATTCATCCAAAAATTATGAAAAAAATATCATCCTCTATTTCTTAAATTTATGCCAAATTAATCTCTAAAAACTAATTAGATATCATTCCAACTATTAGTGCGAACAATCTTATTTTTACCTTTCTTTACCATCCTCTCTCCTCTGAAAAGACACATGATTTCATTCTATATCATGAATCTAATATATCTTATATTATATTTGATATGGGTCTTTAATATTTTCATCCAATCCATACCTAGGGTTATGTCGTAGACATACATGTCAAACATCGAGAAGTCCCATTTCATCTCATTTCCATCAAATGTTTTAGAACATGTTGTATACAGAATGTCTTGACTTTCTCATTCCCTTAGAGGAGTTTGATGTTTTAAAACAAAAGGCCTCATTTCCAACATTAAACCTATAAAATAAATAGAATAATAAGAAACTAAATAATTATATGAACTAGTATCAATGAGTACATTCTCAAGGGCAGAATTCAAAAAATTATTCCTCTCAATATAGATGGTCTAGCCTAATCGTCTACACTCATCCGCTCAGCTCCCTACAATAGATTTACCGCTACACTATTCTTCTTGAATCCATGTTGTGATTTCCCTAGTTGAGGACACATGGTATTTCTAAAATCACCATGGTTTACTATACTCCTATATCAAGTTGGATTCTTCTATACTTTTTCGGTTGAATCATATGATGCTTGTGATGCCTGAGAAGTTTCCCGACCAGCAGTCCTTGGTGCACTGTGACAATAGTGTTGAAGATGAACAATCTGGTTTCCATTTTGGCATGCTCTAGGTTGTGTCGTACAATATCACATTATGTGGTCAAAAAAACATCGAAAACAACCTATTTTTCACATGGGTTGTGGTAGTAGGTTCACTGAACCAACTATATGGTTGTGATTTCCACATCCACCTTGGAAATATTTGTCCCTTTTACACTTTCTCCCAGAGTTTTAGTTACCACCATTTCTTATAGGTATCATCATACATCCTCCCATTTATCTTGAGATATCACGTTTAGAAATTATTTCTCTATTCACCATCTTATCATAATCAATAATACATAGTGCCATAATCATCGATCGAATCTCTTATCATATACCCAATTCGAAGATGTGTTCCTTCAAGGACCCACATTCCACAACTTCTAGTGAATAAAACACTGAATTCATGAATTTAGTAACATATTCCAAGACAGATAAATTATACTACTATATGAAAAAGAGGTATGCCATTTTCTGGTTCCTGAATGTGTGAGGATAGAATATTTTGTTGAAAAATTCAACAAAATTTTCCCATGTATGGCTTTCATCTAATTTATATTGAAAATATAAATACCACCCCTAAAATGAAAGATCCCTCAGTCTATAATCCACCATCATGATATTGAGATCTGATGGTGTTCCAATGAAATCAATGATATGATTCATCATATTCATCCACACCAACATTTTTTCGGGTTCAGTATCATAATTGTTTTTTTGTGGATTAATCGTCATGAATCAGATTATATGATCCACATTCATTGGTTCGTTCCTCTAATAACATTCATTCACATCCTGAAAAACAAGCACAATACACTAAACCCTCTCTTGGTTCACCAATGTTTTAGGTGAAACCACATTCCTCGCAACTTTTTTGGGTTGGTTTTGACGACGCCTACCTGGATTCTTTTTTTAAACAAACTAAAAACATTGTCAATGACAGTATCTATAAAATGATGGCTTATCATTTCCAATTATATCAAATTATCTATGACATCATTATGTTTCCAAAAATAGCATTTTTCTATATTCAACCATTTTTTAAAATATTCAACTTGCTTTTTCAAAAATAATACATTATCAAAATACCATAATCATTTCCATTTTAATAATCATTCATTTTAAAAATGATTTCATATTTTTAAAAAATCTACATTTTTTTACATCATCAATCATTACTCTATATGATGTATGCAGTCCTAGTGGAAATTCATTCCTATACAATGCATTTCATGATCCTCTCATTGGATAAAACCTTGAAAATGAGATTTTCAACCCTCTAGAAGTGTCTCTAAACTTATATGTACCCAAATACGTGGTAACATGAACTTCAACATAAAAGGGTTAGCTACATCATTTTATGCTATTCATTTTGTCTTTCGACAATCACACTCCATTCTAAGATTCCAACACATGGAATAGAATAGAAGGAATTTCAACTCTAATACCAAGAACACTAATTAATTATTATTAGGTAAAGACCAAACAAGATGATATCATTTGTAAGGACCCACTCATTCTCACTGGCTTTAGACTACAATGAGTCGTTACATGGACTTAAGTGTCACCCCCACGATTCCAAATTCAAAATATAAATACCTAAGGGTTTAAAATACATTTAGGGGAGGATTTACCCTATATTAAGTAAACCAAAACCAATAAACCATTACCAAACTGTTCACTAAATGATGCATGAACAAAATAAAGGCAACTCGTCAGCTTCATGTATCTTAAAACCATATAAAAGTGTGGCATAGAAGAAGACAAAACAATTATAAATGTAAATAGTGCATAAAAACTAATGTCTCTCAAGTGGCGAAAAGCATCCACAATCCACATTATCCAACATCCAAAATCATCGAACTACCCATGTATCATGAGGAAGTGCTAAAAACATGTGAAGGGTTAACATTTCCCTTGTCCTAGAAGATAACATCTGCAAAAGAACCAATGTTTCCAAGAAAAGGTGTATATAATACTCAGTATGATTTCCCCAATGAATTCCCTACTCAAACCACTAGGATATAATGAATTTAACATTATAGAAAACGCGTTATATAAAATAAGACTCTAAAGTAGTTTAGAACCAAATATTACAAGTTCGAAAACTAATTATGACCAAGAGAAAACAAAAGAAAATTAAACCAATATGTAGTAAATTTTTTTTAGAAAATAACTAATCATGTTTTATAAATAAATTCTGGTGATTATTTTTCCATACCCATTCCATAGTTCACAACACACCCACACATGCATTCATTGTTCGATAGTTCCATACTCAGGAGCAGTCTCTTGTATAATCACTTTGTGTCCCACTAACACCCACCCCCAATCCAGGGTCATGTACCTAGAACCCCAATGGTACTCATCCCTTATTCAGGGAATGTTACAATGAACTCACACCAACACCATGTATGCCAAATATTTCCATTCTAAAAAACACTTCAATAAAATTGAAATTTTATTAAAAAGCAAAGAACAACCCATTTCAAAGAAATATTTCATTTAAATTTATAAATACCATTTATTGAAAACATATAATCCAATTCATGTGACAAACTTCCAGAAAAATCCCTATTTTAAAATGCACTTTTTAAAATGAAGAACCATAGGACTCATTGAAAATCCACAACATTATACATTTCACAAAACTACACTGACAAAGAATTACAATAGGTATTAAAGTACCAAATCACAATGAATTCAGAAAAATACAGTCAATTTGAAAGAATGTCAATCATTTTTATTAAGAGGAGTCAAATGTGTATCCACCTAACTTGAAGGTTTTGAAAAAACCAAATAGACGATGAAGTATGCCAAAAAATGGGTTGATTCTTCAAAAAAACGGCCATATATCACTTCTCCTATCATCAAAAAACCAAAATCTCAATATATTTGTCAGAACATGAATCTATATATTCCAATAATATTCATAGATATTAGCACTATGAATATAAGAATAATAGGTATAATAAGACACTTACATAGAGAGACGTATCAAAGAATCAACGAAGATCCAACGCTAGTCGGAACAATCCAGAAGATGTGGTGGCTCTAAAAATACTCTATAGAGAGTCTAGGGTCGAGATCAAGGAGTAATGTAATGAATGGATAAAAAAACTACCAAATGTGTTACTTTAAGCTTCTCACAACCCGTCTCAAGACATGTACCCCCTGGTCAATACGTAATGTCCACAATAGATAAGTACATCAATAAACCTGTTACATCTACTTAAAAACAATATTTAAACATTACAAAATATGAAACTCATGTACACGATGTTTACCAACTCACGGCATGACACCCACTTCCCGACGTCAATCTATCCCCAAGTATATGTTGTGTACATCAGGTACACAACCTAAAACAAGTAGTAAACCCCAAAAAATTCTTAAGGATTTTTAACTAAAATATAGCCTATAAAAGGTGAAAACATACTCGATAAAGGTAACATAATGTCACAACCCAAACTCTAGGGGAACTAAAGAGGATATTAGGATTGTGGGATTACATTACACGATAAGATTTTGTAAGAGGTGCCACCTCATTGCGGTATTAACCTCTTTGTCTATGGGTGCCTTGACATGTTGCTAAACGGTATCCCTGGGATTAGGTATCCTCTACCTAATTCCCCTAGAAAGGAATACTAGAGTGTCACAAACTAAATATATCCATGTAACTAAGTTAAATATTTAGTTTACATGTTGAATAATAAATATTCCTGATTATGGTTTAATAATTATTCATGGATAGCTGGTCGAATTTATTTCGGCACTTGTTATTTGAGAGTATAGATTGTGGTTGAAATAATATAATATAAAATAATATAGTGATATTTATTTGAAAAATAAAAAGTAATTATTCAAGGAGTAATAAATGTGGTGGATGAAAAAATAAAATGGAAAATTAAATTTACACACCATGTATATTGATAAACACACAATGTAATTTTTCTATGGATTTCTGAGAAATATTATTATTTATTTAATAAAACAATATTAAGTGTAATTCATGGATTCATTTCAAGGGAAACTAATATTCAAATGGCATTTTTAGACATCGGGTCTTGATAAGAATTAAATTAATTAAAAAATATCCATGGGAAATTATTTTATTTTATTATTCTCAGTATTGTAAATCTCAATTAAATTATTCTCCATAAGCCTAGCCATTTTTTGTGATTGTGAACAATGGATCTATAGAAAGCTATAAATCCAAGAGAAAATTACTTTCCTCTAAAAATGCCCTCATGTTATTAGAGAGATACTCCTCCACCTGATAAAGGGGAAGCATCTCTAATAGATATCAAAGGCGGACATCAAATGTGAATGATATTCCCTAATATCACCCATAGATCCCTTCAATGATGTTGAGAAATACATGGAGCTCATATGGAACAACTCTAGAGGAATCCTAAAATGGCTACTGCGATGAATAGAGTGATGCAATTAGATCATGAACTGAAACAACCACGATGTTGGAATTCCGTAATGTTAATTGAAACGCCCCTCCCTTGTTACCTAGAGTCAGTGAAATATTACATAACATTGGCTTGATCACAAGGTACAAAATCCTGAAATACTAATCATTTTAGTATCCTTGTATGTTTAAGAAACATACATTAGTTTTACATTACAATATTAAATAATAACCAACAACATTTTGTCTCCTTTGAACACATTAATCTACCATGGACTATATCTGTAGGTCAGTCATAATATACTTTTTTCATCTTGGAAAAAATAAATCATAGAAAGGGGTGAGCTCAGATGCTCAGTAAAGATTACAATGTAGAGGAAAATATCATAAGTACGAATAAACATTTAATATAATTTATAAGACTAAACCCACACATTTTAAACATTAAAATCAGCATAATATGAAAAATATAAATCAAGAAATTCCATTTACAAATTCACATGGATATTCTATTAGTCAAATAATCAAATGTAATATTAATTTCCAATTATATAATAATGGAATGCATAATCCCAGATATCATAACCACATTGTCAAGGCCTCATGCCAAGACTACAAATAAGATTTTATCAAGTCCTTTTTCCTAGAAAATACATTCTCTCAGGATACCTACTGATGCATCGAGAAGCTATAGAGAGCTCCACCCATATAATTCTAAGTCCAATTCATTCCTCAGATGAAATGGTTAAAACATTACATAATTTTATTATTATAACTATCATATTAAATTTTAATACATTAATAAAAAACAATTAATGGTGTAAAAATTAAATATATATACTCAAACATATCCTAAAAACATTAATACAATATGGATTTTGTTCTCATAATAAATCATCATTAAACTAGTGTAAAATCCATCAAAGGACGTTGACATAGATGAAATCAAAAAAATTGAGAAAAGTATTTCATTCTATTTTTTAATCATTTAAATGTAAAATAAATATACAATGAAGTATTTATTTTGAACAAATTCTTATAATATTGTAATTTAAGCTTCAATGGTGTTATAATGACAGAACATAGCAGCACTCACCATATAAGTTAAAAAACATTCTTTCCTTGATTTTGTCGAAAAGGTCATAAATGACCTTGTTTGGAAAACGATGGAATGATTCCATTATAAACATTTTATAGAAATTAAAATAAGGATATGAATGAATTTAACCAATATTCGAGGAAATAGTAAAAATGGTTTGAAATACCTTTTTAAGAAACATGGATGTGAATCATAAAGAGGTCCCTATACATACTCATGTATAATCAACCTTATACAATAAAGATATTGTATAATTAACCCTTACCTTGTACATTTCCTTGATCTAGGGTACGTTAAAGACTTGTATAATAGTTAAATCCTTTTATTAAATTATACAAGAACCACATACATAAATATGATATCCTATATGATCTTCATCGATTGTTTTTTTAATAAAATGTCTGTAGTATCATTATTTCGGGTGATAACTAATTCATTTTCCATTATATGAATTGTTACGTAATCCATGTTTGTTATGTATAAGATGTATCTGATTCATATATTGAATTATATTAAGTTCTTAAAAAATTTATTAATCATAAAATAGATATATTATATAGTGATAATTATGGGGAATGAATCTCATCGCGTTCGTGGAGAGAGTAATCCGTATGTGGAATGAATCTCAATACATTCGTGGAAAGAGGTGATGAAATTATTTCATCTTTTTCGGATGCTTCAATTTGATTTTATCAAAATGGATCCTTAGTTTGTATTTTTATAAAAGTAATGTGAGATTATTTTGGAGGATGTTTGAGTAGTATTTGGCTGAGCCAAATGGATTTGGTGGTGTGATTTTAAAAGAAGTGGAAGTTCCCTTTTATAAGAGAGGTGAGGGTAACTTTTGGAAAAGAATGAAATATTATTTTATTATACAATAATACTAGGTTTTTAATTCCTAAATACAATTTATAACAATGATGATGTTGGGAAGGGTCACAAACCATTCAATCAATAGGTTTTAGATAGTTTTATCTCACCAAATTATCTTTATCTTTTAGATTTACCTATTAGTAAAATTGTTTAACATTTACATTATCTCCTGGAATTTTAATATTACATAGTTAATAAACGTCCTATAAAATGACAAGAGAACCCAATGTGGTCCAATAATGACCTATATATTATTATATATGTTCTTTTTCCTATCCTTTTGATGGAATTTTATATCAATTAATTATATAGTTTTTGTTTTCTTAAATAATTTTTCTCAACTTTCACACTATTTAGTATATGGTTTTTGTGAAAGTCATGAAAAATTATTCACTTAAAAAAAATTCATTTAATAAACCCATAAATGTCATATTAACCTAGAAAATTCCTTGAATACTTCAAAATTATCAATATTGAATTATATTAATATTTATAATATCAATTATTTTAATCCTTCAATAATAAGTTAATTACTACATCATCATTGTGTCATTAAAATAAATTTATTATTTAATGTCTAATAATTATAAATAAAATACCATTTTGTAGGTAGTATTTTTTGATTTATAATTAATATTTATAGTTGAATTTACCTTATGTATATCCCAATATAAAAATTGTTTTATTTATTAAACATTTAACTCTTATTTAAATATAATAATAATAAATGTCTTAATCTAATAAAACTAGACCAAAAAGTTCATATTATATTCCTAAGGATTATTTTTTCAAAAAAACTTATCCAATATAATTAATATATTTGTTAGGGTAATTATAATACTATTTTTACTTTTAATTACCATATTTACTTTTAACCGTGGAAAATAAAATTGAGAACTTATTATTCAATAAAAAATATTTTCTTCTTATTGAACCACATTTTACATACTGATGTCAATTACGTCTATGAATGGTTTTGAATTCAATTCTCAAAAGCGATAAAATAACAATTTTTGCAAATTTGCTAACATGCCAAGAAGTTGGGTAAAAGACTTTAAAAATTCAATATAATTATATACTTCTAATTTTATTATATAATAAATTCAATGAGTTATATTGAACTAATATTGGTATTATGTATCTATTTTAAATTAAAATAAATTTAAATAATATAAATATTTATGTATATAAAAAGAAGGTTTGAAACAATAACGTACCGTTTTTCACTATTCATCAAAATTGAATGTTTTTAGAAAAATAACAAAAAATCTTCCTAAGATAATATTGATATTCCAAAACTAAAAATAAAGTCCATTTAGGAAAATAATTTTAGAAAAATTCAAAAATTGTGCAGTACTACTCATAACATCTAGTTTGATCATTCATGGTGTGCTAGAACATGATGTTGCATACAATGCATGCTATTGTAGTACTCAAAGAGAAGTGTACCCTGTAATCACGAGGTGTTACATTCTCCCCTCCGTCAAATAATTTCATCCTCAAAATTTCTAGAATATTACCGAATAAAATTATTTGGGTGGTTCTTCAATATAAGTTCCTCATGCTCCCAAGATGCAACTCCCATCTTATGGTTTCTCCATAGAAATTTTACCAAACGATCCATTCGGTTTCTCCACACTTGTTATCTGGTATCCAGAATCTTGACATTCTCTTCATAATAACATAGATCGGGTTCTATTTCTATTTTTTCATATGTGTGTACTTGAGTTGGGTAATGAATGTATTTTCATAAAAGTGATACGTGGAACACATTACGAACATTGGAGATACTTGGAGGCATTTCCAAACAGTAAGCTACAACACCAATTTCTTCTACAATTTCATAAGGTCTGATGTACATGGATCATAATTTAACCTTCATAACGAATAGTATGACACAATTCAATGGGGATGCTTTCAATAAAACATGATCTCGTTATTTTAATTCCAAATCCTTCGTTCTGTTATCGGCATAGCTTGTTTTCCTACTATGCGTGGATTTGGTGTGCGTTTGGATAATCTTCACCTTTTCAATTGCTTCCAGAACATGTACTGGGACTACGAGTTTTCCTTCACCATGATCATAATAACAAGTCGGTGTGTGAAATCTCTTTCCATATAACGCTTCATATGGTTCCATCTGAATATTTGAATGGAAGCTATTTTATAGGAAAATTCTAACAAAGTTAAATATTGTTCCCACATAACTTAAATGTTAAGTTATGAATATCTTAACATGTCTTCTAAGGTTTGAATAGTCTGTTATGATTGTCCATCAGTTATGAGGTGGTAGGCCGTGCTCAAACGACGTTCAGTATCTAGGGAATTCTGAAGAGTCTTCAAGAATTTTTATGTAAAATGGGGATCACGATTACAGACAATAGATAGGGGTACTCCATGATGTCTAACAACATCATTAATATATAATCTTTCTAAACGTTCAAGTGGTAAATCTTTTTTATAGCAAGAAAATGTGTTAATTTGGTAAGACGATCAACAACGACCCATATTACATCATTCCTTCTAGGATTATTTGGTAGCCCCATGATAATTTCCATCATAATATCACCTCATTTCCACTCAGGTACGTGAAGAGGATGCATGACTTCTCCTGGATGTGATCTTCCAACCATAACCTATTGACAAACCATATATCTTTGACACATAATCCACAATCCCCCTCTTCATTTTGTCCCACAGAAAATGTTCCTTCCTATCTCTATATATCTTTGTGCTACAAGGGTGTAATGGAAAATTGGTTCAATGTGCATTAGAAAAAAAATCTTCTTAGATCAGGTATAACAGAAACACAAATTGTCTTCCCAAATTTCAAAATAATATCTTCATATACGAAGTCAATCAATCTCCCATCATTCACATGATTAATTTTCTTTTGAAACACCGTATCATCAGTATGATAAATTTTTAACGTTTATAGTAATTATGGTTTGGAATGTATTTGAAAAACTATTGATGTTTCACCTACCATGATTATTCATTTAACTATCTCTACTAAATCCATGAACATATGATCCCTTTAAACTCTAATCTAGTTCAAAACTCCATGATCCTTTCTAAATAATGCATCTTCCACCAAATTTGTAATCCTCGGGAGGTAGTGTATAGTTCAAAAATAATCCTTGGGTAGTTCAAGCCATCTACTATGACTCATTATGTGTAATATTTGGGAGAAAATATAATTCAAACACTTGTGATTGGTATATATCTCAAATTTTATCTATAGAGATAGTGTCTCTATATCATTAAAGAAAATATTACAGCTGCTAACAAAAGATCATGAGTGGGATTCTTTTGTTCATTTATTTTTTTTCATGATGCATAGGCAATAAACCTATCATTTTTCATAAAGACACAACCATGTCCGTTCTTTGAAGCATCACTATCAATAACAAACCCATTATTCCCTAATAGCATAGTCAAGATATGAGAATTGAATAATATTTTCTTCAAATATTGAAAAAATTATACACGCTATTTTAAAAAAAACAAATTTACCCATTTTCAAGTGATCTTGGATAATGGGGTTTCCAATAAGTTAAAATTCTGGATGAAGAACCTATAATAACCTAATAAACAAATAAATCATTGTACCACAGTAATAGTCCTTGGTGTTTTCCATTATTGGATTTCCTTATTCATTGAAGGATCAACAAAGATACCATCCTTATAGACAATATGGCGAATAAATGAAATTTAATGAATCCAGAATTCACACTTGATAAACTTCCCATTTAATTAACCTTTTCAGACTATTTTCATAATAGTGCACAAGTGATTTTCATGAACTTCACAGCTTTTGTAATAAACAATGATTTGATCAATAAATACCACTACAAAGTAGTCCATATATTCTTAAAAAAACTCTATTCATTAGATCCATGATGACATAGGGTTCATTGGTTAGTCCAAAAGGAATTAATGCAAACTCGTAATGCCCGTAACTAGTATGAAATGCGGTTTTCGGAATGCCTTCATTTTTCACAAACAAATGATGATATTTAGATCGAAGTTCAATCTTTGAAAAACAATGATCTCCATTAAGATGATCTAATAAATCATCAATGTGAGGTAGGGGATATTTGTTATTTATTGTTATTCCATTTATCTCCCTATAGTCAATACACAACCTCAAAGATCTATCTTTCTTCTTATAAAAAAAGAATAGAGGATCCCCATTGGGAACCATAAAATATTATAAATCATTTATTTCTCAATTTAGCCTTTTACTTATTTAGTTCCACTAATTCCACGATGTATATAATATAAGTGGGATTTTATATGGGTCTTGAACCAGGAATTAAATGAATGAAAAACTCAATTTCTCGTTCAGGAGGATGTCCATGTAAATCCTCTAGAAACACATCAACATATTATTGCACTAGTTGAACATCCTATATTTGAGCATACTTTTCCTCACCCAAAATTATTTTTTTATATCCCCCAGTAATTAAATTTAATAGAGCTGTTGGGGGTGGAAGAAAATAAGAATCAGAAGGTGCTGATTCTTCTCCAATGATAAGTACTCTTTATCATTGTAAAAAATAGTAACCTCATTCTTTTTACAATAAATTTTCCCATCATGGTTTGAATGCCAACCCATAACGAGGATTATTTCATATACAATCATGACTATGTCGATGAGATCAGTAGATAAAGCATGTTTATATGACCTAATTGGAATTGATTCACAATACATTGTTGCAATGATACTTCCCTTATGAGTTTTTACTAAAAAATAACTTGTTAAATAAAATTGGAAATATATAATTTTCATAGAAAACTGGGAAGATATGAAATAAGTAAATTACTTAGAATATAATAAATCATTAGATAGATTTTATAGAACAATTAAATTACCTAAAACAACATAATTAAGAGGCTTAAACTTAACATTAGTGATCACATAAGCTTGACATTACTCCCTTGGAATTTTTTGAGGTATGTTTCCTTGGATCATAGGACATTAATTTTTATAATTCCCCACTTCCAAACAATTGTAACATTCAACTTAGAAAACCTATTTCCTTCCCATGAAATCATGAGCATTGTGGCCTTTTTCAAAACACTTGTAACCGAGTACCATTCCCTTCTAGAAAGTACCAGGGTGTTTCTTCCAACACTTTCTGTAGGATGAAAATTCCTCTTTTCAATATTCCCATTATTTCCATTTCTAGAGTGTTTAGGTGATCACTTCTTCTATTTATATGCATAAATGTAATAACACATAGATTCTTGAATTTCTATCTTGATAGCACATGAGACAGTATCTTCTTAAGACGATACATATTTTGAGACTAATGCTCATCCATGAATTGGTTGTAACCAGCCAAAGATTCGACCAGTCATACTCCTTGGGTTACCTATATAATCAATTGCATGTCATGATATGCTTTTAAAGTTATCCTCATACATTGAGATATTCTCACTCTCCTTTTGACTTATACTCAGAAATTGTATTTCAACATAAGGTCATTGGTAATAAGAAAATTAGTTTTCTATGAAAAGTTAATTAATGTACCTCCATTACATATTTGATACTTCTTCGTCCCCCATTCTGTTTTTAATTAATGAACACCATTGATATGAATCTCGTCTGAGGCGATAAACTGACATGATAACTTTTTTCCTTTATAAACTCCTTAAATAATTGAATATTTGGTCTATAGAACATATCCTTTACTGAGATAGAAATGGATTTTTAGTCGCATTTAATGATGTTGGATGTTTCCTAATGGAGCGGTCTTACATTTATCCTCCACATTGTGGATCATGGTGCTACATGCAGGTAAGGCAATTGGTCATAACCTGAGTGAGTGGTCCCAGTATAGTTATATGTTGTTCAACACCGGTTACATCTCCTGCTCCACTATAATTATCTTGAGTAGGATGGAAATCACTATATGGATTACGTGCATTGATACTGCTTCCATTCCATCCACTACGTTCCATTTCTAAATAATGGAATACAATTGATTAGTTTATGAATCCCAATACATAATTTCAAACTAGTAAAATACCTAACATAAATTGAAAATTTTATGCATATAATCAGTAATGAAAAAAAATGTTTTCTTTCAGGTGGTATTTTCTCACATCTCCATCGTAATGGTTTGTATAGAAAATGTGGATTATCCTAAGCATATCCCTTGGGAGTGTTGTAAACTAGAGTGCAGCAAGGCCCATTGTTGTGCACCAGGACTCTACGGGACATAACCAAAACTCCTTGTTGGAGTTTTCACTCCAAGGTTCATCTATTCCAGAGCCTCATATACCTACTCATATCTAGACAGGGATGTACTTAATGGAAAATAAAAAAATGTACATTATCAAAATTCTACAAAGTTCATCAATAATAATTTTCAACGTATATCTTAGTGTAATGTCATCTAATAATATTTTTTTCTAAATCAAGTTTCCAAGGATTGTATTAAACTTCCTCTAATAACAATTGTAATTCCCCTATAGTATTTACCCAGAGACAGTGCAATAATACCTAACATTGGAATGATCACATGGGATCGAATCCCTAAAGACTGATCAGTTTAATATCCATTGAAGTACTAGAAACATACATAAGTTTTACATTACATTAAGAAATATAAAACAAGAACATTGTGTCTCCTTTGAACAAATTCATCTCCCTTAGTCTGTCCTTCCATTTCAGTCATAATATATATATTCGCATGATGAGAAAAATAATACATAGAAATTGGTAAGCATAGATGCTCATTAAGGATAACAATATAGAGAAAACTATCATAAATAAGAAAAAAATTTAAGGAAACGTATAGAACTAAAACCTTTTAAAAATAATCATTAGCATAATATGGAAAATATAAATCAAGTAATTACATTTACTAATTTAAATGGATATTCTAGTAGTCGAATAAAAACATGTAATATCAATATCCCATTTCACAATGATGGAATGAATTATTTCAGACATCCTAACCACATATTCAAGGCCTCAAGCCAGTTCTACAAATACAATTTTGTCATGACCTTATGCTAAGACATTATTTTTTTCTTGAGATCTTCTATTGCATCAAGGAGCTATAGCATGCTCCACCTGTCACATACTATGTCCAGTGCATTCCTCATAGGAGAAGGTTTAAACATAATATAAGCATTCATATAAAAATGAGAATACAAAATGGTAATACCTTAACACTAAACCATTAATGGTATTAAAATAACACATACATAGTCAATAATATCATAAAACCATTATTCCATTGTGGAAGATTTTATCATAATATATCAACTTTAAAAAAGTATAAAATTCATCAAAGGATGTTCACATAGATGAAATCAAAACTATTTGACAGAAATATCTTTTTTTATTTGGAAATTATTTAAAAGTAAAATAATTATATAAGAAGACATTAATATTGAAATCAATCTTATAATCTTGTACGAGATGCTTCATAGGAGTTATAATAGCAGAAAATAGCTGCGCTCGATGTATAAGTTAAAAAACCATTATTTCCTTAACTTTTCCGAAAAAGTCGTAATGAACCATGAAGGAAAAATGAAGGAATGATTCATTTATAAACATTTTATAAAACATAAAATAATGTTATAAATGAATTTAAACCATAGACTAGTAAATAGTAAAAATGTTTTGAAATACATTTTTAAGAAACACGGATGTGTAAGATAAAGAGGTCCAAATATATACTAACTTATAAAAAACAACAGATAATGAAGAGATTGTATAATTAACCATTACCTTGTACTTTTCCACGATCATGGGTACATTAAGATCATCAATAATAGTTAATTCATTATTATTAAATTATACAATAACCACATAGATTAATATGATACCATATATGATATTCTAATATTTCTTTGTTAATAATATTTCACTAGTATTAATGTTTCAGGTGTTAACTAATTCATTTTCTGTTATATTAATTGTTACATAATACAAGGTTCTTATGGATTGAATGTATTTTATTAATATCAAAAATGATATTATGTTCTCATAAATTATTTTTAGTTATAAAATGTTAATTATTCTGGAATGGTTATGATGGGAATGAATCTCACTGCATTCCTGGAGATTGTAATCCGTACGTACGCATGAGCGACAATATCATTCAATTTATAGTGAAATAATAGGTAAATGGATGGTATATAATATGTAATGAATCACTATCATGTTATATTTATTATTTACATCAATTATACTCATTATTATACCCATCCAAATAAGGATGTGTTGAGTAACAGACTACACCATGACATGGAGACGGTAAGCCGTACATACTCACATATGTTGGCTTTGTCATTCATAGGATGGATAAAATAATGAATATGGTTATACCATATTTTTAATGTTATCATAGTATGTAGAAGATATTTGAGTTATTATTTTGGTATGGAAACAAAAAATAAACAAGAAGTAGATGAATAAAACGACTTTGAAAGAGGTGATAAATTATTAACTCTCCTTCTTATGCTTCTGTTGAATTTGATAAAAATGGATATGTATGATAGATTCAGATCAATGTAAGGTCTCTAGGTTGAAGTGAGGTTAGTTGGTAGGATATTTTAGAATCTTTTGGGATCGACACATGGCTTTGGAGGTGTGATTTTGAGAGAAGTTGAAATAGCATTTTTAAGAGAGATGATAGTAACTTTGAGAAAATCATGATATATTATTTTGTTAAATAGTAATATTTGGTTAATAATGGCTCCAAAAAAATTTATTTATAAGATAAAGTGGGAATGGGTCCAGAATCTCTAATCCAATAGGTTTTAGATAGGTTTAGGTCACCATATTAACCATGTTTTCATTATATCACTCTTATTTATATTGTTTAACTTTTTAGAATGTGTTCTTGTATTTTTATATTACATGGATAATAACCATTCTATAAAATTCCAAGAGAACCCCAAGTGGTTCATTACTGACATATATATTATTATATAAGTCCTTTTGTTGATCCATATATTTTTAGGAATATTATATCTATTAATAAAATAATATTAGTTTTATAAACACATCGATGTCAATTTGGACACTATTTAGTATTAAGTTTTTGTGAAATTCATAAAAACATTATCACTTAAAAAAAGTATTTTATTAACCATAATATGTCATATTATCCTATGAAATTCATGGAATACATCAAAAGTTTCAATTTTCATTTATATTAATATTTATAATATCAATTATTTTAACCTTTCAACAAATAGGTAATTAATGCATCGTCATTATGTCATAAATAAATTTAATAATTTAAGGTCTAAAAACTCTAAATATTATTCCATTATATAGGAATTGTTTTATTTATAATTAATATTTATATTCTGATTTATTTTATTTATACAATATATTTAAATGGTTTTGTTATTAAACATTGAATTTAACACTTTTATCTCTTCTTTAAATAAAATAATAACAAATGTCTTATTCTAATCCATGTGGACCAAAATGATCATATTTTATTCCAAAGGTTTATTTTGGTCGAATAACAATTATCCAATAGAATTAGGACATGCGTTATTGTAATTATAATACTATCTTTACATTTAATTACCCTATTTAATTTTAAATGATGTAAATAAAATTCCAAAGTTATAATTCACAAAAAAATTATTTCATCCAATTAAACCACATTTTACTTACTGATTTCAACCGTGTCTCAACAGTTTTTGAAATTCATTTCATAGAAGTAGTAAAATTATGTTTTATAAAAAATTTCTAAAATTCCTAGATGGGGGAAAGTGAAATTAAAAAAAATCATTAAAATTATATACTTCTAATTTTATTATAAAATGACATAAATGAATTAAATTGAAATAATATAGGTATTATGTATCCATTATGACTAAAAATATATTTAAATTAAATAAATAATTTTTGATATAAAAAATTATTTTGCTAACAAAAACACATTTGTTATCAGTATTTATCAAAAATTTAATGTTTTCAGATAAATACATAAAATTCACTATAAGAAAATTTTGATATTCCTTAAAAATTAATTCCATTTTGATAAATAAAACATATAAAAATTCAAAATGGTGGTATTAGTATTCATAACTGCTAGATTGATCGGTCATTGTGTGCTAGAACTTGAAGTTGCGTACATCGCAAGCTACTATATTACTCAAAGAGAAGCCTATCATGGATGTTTGGGGTGTTACATTAATTCTTATAGATTTAGTTAAATTTATTATATCTAAAATATTATGATCATCAGGATGGGTATGGGACATCCCTATTTCCATCTCGTTCTTTGTTCTATTCCGAAGATCAGACATTTTATCATTATGATGGATCTCAAATGGTCTTTAGGAACAGTACAATTAATGTTGGGTACATCCATCCACTCACTTCGGCTATTCCTAGAACCTACAATAATCATAATTATTTATTATTATATACCTAATTAAAATTATTAGTTATAATTTGTCAAAAAAATCTATCACATCCCTTCATGTAGAATGTATGTTGTACGTATTCATTGGAATTGATATTATGCCCTAAATGGATGAAAGAGTGAGGAATTTAAAGATAAATTAATTTTACATATTATATTTCATTATATATATATCACATATATTTTTTAAATATATAATTATTACATAAAATTAATATCTTATGTGAAAAATGAATTGAATTGCTTCATGAGGTGGTGGTCCATTATATATAGGTACAATAGTATTGTTTTTTGAACCAATTAAAAAGTATCTTAAAATATTTGATAATATAAATAATTTTTCTAAAATCATAAATAATATATCTTTATATAGTAATATCCAACCATTTGAATTGATGACATTAGACAAGTTATATAATTTGGGCAGAAAGTAGTCACCTATAAACATGAGTCTAGAATTTTTTTCCCATTTGGTGGAAGTGGTGATGGATAAGTATTATTCAATAACATAAAAAATTACCTTATCTGGGATATACAAGTGTTATTATATAATAAGTGTTATTACACAATATATTTTTAAAGGAATAATGAAAATGATAGATATTAGTGTGGTTGATTACAATTCATTAGAGAATCCTAGTTTGTATCTCATCATTAGGACAAAAGTATTTCCCATTTGGTAAGCACATAACGTATGGAATTCATAAAAGGATATTAAGGAGTGATTTTTTTAGGTTTTGATCGAGCTAGTGATCATTATAGTTTTATATAATTGAGGATAGTGAGTTCTCTATAATAATTGGTAAAAGGTGACATATTTTAATGTACCAAAAATATAAAATTATAGAATGTAACTCTCACCCCAACTGCCACAATAAAATGATAAATAATTTATTGTATTGATGTTATGGTACACAAAAACCACCAAAAAATATCAAGACACATGGATGAAATGTTTGAATCCTTAACCATAATGATTAAAAACATTTTACATTTTTTTCAATGGTAATTAATTTTTTTACCTAATTAATTTATAATTTAAAACACAAATTATATCATTCTTGTCAGATAACTTATACTCATTCATTCAATGTATTGAGTCGGAATTTTTAAAGGAAAATGAATATAAGCACAAGTTAATATAAATTGAAAACCAACATTTTAACAATAACAACTATAAATTAATTTATTATTTATTATTATAATTATTATGAATTGAAAATCATTTATAAAATGTAAAGAATATTTATTGTGATGAATGGAAAATCTTGAAATAAACTTTTTCAAATATTACTCTAAAATATGAAAAACATATATATAATACAAATCACAAAAACATGATGAAAATGGGGGTTAAAAAGGGAAAAAATTTTATTTGAATAAATGGTATTAATTTCAAAATAAAATATGAAATTATTTATAATAACATAAATTAAATTGGATAAAATATAATTTTACTAACGATAATTTTCATAAAATTCTAAAAAAAACTTTAACTATTAAATTATTTAAATGAATATTACATTTTAAATAAAATTAAATATTTTTTACTACTCATCAAAATGATAATAATTTTATAGAAGCCATAATGATTCTTTATAATATAATTTTTTATATACAAATTTTGAAAAAAACTTATTTTTTGAGATTAATTTTATTATATGTCGTAAAAAATTAATGAGTGTCAGAAACATTTATTGAAACATCCTTTTAGGAAAATATATTTTCTCTGAAAACATATTATTTACCATTAAATTATTATTTTATTATTTCTACCTTACAAATATTTATTTGAATTATTTTAAAAATGAATAAAAAAATATTAATTTCTTCGTTAGTCTTATTCATAAGCTCAAATTTAAGGTCTTGGTTTTTTGCAATATAGTATATTATGGTTTTTTAGTCTTGGATGGCGTATATCTCAATAAGGTGATATGATTAAATTTAAAAAACATATCAGGTTGTTTAGGATTGGATTGTGGGTATCAAAATCTAAAAACCCCAATTCTATTCTTTTATAATCATGGTGTTTTACATTCAAACGAATTTTTATAAATATTGACCTCAATATTTAATCATGATATCAGTAATCAATTGGTTGACATTTGAAAATTCCATTTTTACAAACCCACATGATGTAAATTACTATTTAAAAATACTATATATAGGATAGAATGTGTCATATGATGGTCAGTTGAAATGACCCAAAATTGGGTTTCCAAATGGTAAAACATTTATTCAAATGGATGTATTATCAATTACAAATAATTAGTGAGATAGATATACCTCATTGATCATGAGAATGTCAACAAATAAAAAAATTGTTCAATGAGTTTAAAGAACATTTTATTAGTCTTAAATAAATATAATAATACTTTCTTTATGATCAAATAATAAACATTGCAGTTCCTTTTACCATTACATGAGGAACATAATAAAAAATAAATAAATCAAGTATTTCTATTTCATAAGAATAATTTCTCCCACTAGTTATTTTTTCAATCAATTTATAATTTATTTATTACACAATTAAATCAATATAAAAATTAAATCTTTATTACTAAATAATTAATATTTATTCATAATTGATCATAAAATGAATAAACATTCATTCCTAATAACTTTATAAATTATCCATTTCCAAAAATATTATCATGAATTTTTCGATGAGAGATTATATTCAAATACAATAGAAATAACACAAAATATCGACATAATTACATTCATGTATAGTTAACAGTATGAATCATCCATAATATGCCTTTCCAAACTCAAACTATAAGAATTTTAATTGAAGGCCACTAAAATTTCAAAATCAACATGACATTAGATTCCTTAAAAAAATTCTTTTAATGTGGCACTACAATTATGTTAATAAATTGGTCACTTTAAAACCATAAAAAAATTATTTCTTAAAATTAAATGTGTTTTAATAAATACTAAAAAATATCTATATATTTATCCAATTTATTCAAAAATTAAATAAATTAAGTAAACTACAACTAAGATAACATTACCCATATAATATGTCAGTAATTTCAAGGTCAATATTAATATCATATAATCATGTCTCTAACATTATTATATCAACATCAAGTATGTATTATTGGTTATCCATATTATATATTTTTTAAATGATTAACCTTCCATTGTATTACATATATTATCCCTAGTTCACTTAATCATATATCCTAAAATACTTATAGATAAACATGTATAGTAGAATCCACATATGATTAATGATTCGTATAATGATAATTTCATCTAAATAATACATCCCTAATATAATAAATAAATCCAAATTCTCAATAAAATTAATCACTCTAATTCATCCGTAGTTATAGCACAATCTAAACCCTGATCCATTATTTTTTTTGTGATAAATTCCTATAGTGATTTTCAAATAAATTTATATAGTTCTCCATATATATATAGTTAATAAATTGAACATTTTAAAATTTCTTCATTACTTTTTAATCATGAGCATGTTGGACCTTCTCTCCAAACGTTTAGCAACATAACTTTCACTTCATGCATGTTACATTGTTTTTCATTCCATAATAACAACATGAAGAAAATTATATTTCCGTTCATACCATTATTCATCCATTTTTATGACATCATATTCTTCTATTTCATTATTTCAAATACATTATAGTTGGATAATTATTTCTCTATATTGATACGATATGATACTATGTCCTCATATGATATGAAATATTGAGATATTAGATCCCTTTAAGAATTTGATTAACACTATCAACACAATTATCAATAATTATATTTGGATTATGTACATAACCTATAACATTTATTTATTATCGTATAATGATGGATTCATAAAATGAATCATTATTATATTCTTTTTGAAATAGACACATAAATTGAACCATAATATCTTTTCATTTTTTGTGAAAGGAAAAATTTTCAGCAATAGAAATTAAAATATTAACATTTAATTTTATTTAATTATTATTAATCTATAGTTTTTCAAAAAAATTAAATACATTGATTTTTATCTCCTGATTAACGATAAACATCCTTAAACAAATTCTCCTTTAATTTATTCTTAATGATATAAAAAAAATTCATGCTATTATCCATTCCATAGCGATAAATTTATTTGTAATCCCATTGAATGAAAAGATTTTAGGATTCATAAAGATTATTATATATGTTAGATTATATGGTGGTTTAGTGTCAACCTCTATAAGGTAAATGATATTTCTCATAATCTTACATATCTAAACTAATATTTTTTAATCTGATTTGATCTATGTTATGATGTATCTCTTGCATCTTTATCATTCATATAATGTAAATCCATTCATGTTGTACACTGATTGATAAATTTTCCATTCAATCAGAAAAATCCAATTACAAATAAAGGAATTTAAAATATTACATAATAACATTATGAAACACAATGTAAACCCTCAAAAACATTGAAACAGAAAATATCAATTGAAAAAACAATGAATGGTTATCTCTTACTCATAAACATTGACTCAATAGGGATGTTTTCAAATGATAACAATACAATAAAATAAATCATAAATGATTGTAACGAAAATTTTAATTAATAATAAAATATTCCATGGAATTTTATAAATGATAAAAATAATGCCCATTGTCATGTACTAAAAAACATTATAGTCAAGCCTAGTACTCCTTTTTCAAAGTTATAACCCTTATGTAAATATTTTTCAAAACCAAATCAACTTATAATGTAGAAAAAATAATTTAAAAAATGTTTGTCAAAAATTTTAAAATATAAAATTCATTTTTAAAATCATTATGTCAAACTTTTATTATGTTTTATTTTATGGTTTTTTCTGAATTGATTTATCTTTTGATGAGTACAGACATATTAAGAATATAAATTGAAAATTAAAATTTTATATAATTTATTTATATTGTATATTTAAATTTCAGTTTTATTTAAATTAAAAATATTAAATATATCAATTGATAAATCAAATTTAGGCCATTGGAATAAATTTCATTATTTATTATTATATAATAATATTCTATTATTTTATAAACATTCTCGTTAATAACCCACTTTCACATTGAATTGGTAGTATTAGTTTGATGTTATATTTTTTCACTTAAATGGAAGGAGGTTTGAAATTTTAAATCAATATCTTTAATCATTAAAATATATATTATATAATATGATAAAAAAAATTCACCTAAACGGATACTATCAACAATGATAATTATTTATTATGGTTACGGTAAATTGGTTTTAGGAAATGGAACTAAAATGATTACTGTTAAAAATTTCACAAAACATTTCAAACAACCATTATATATAATATTTTTACACTATCACATGTAGAATCTATTATGCTGTATTTTTTTAAACATGTTTGATGATAAAAATTCTCATTCCAATTTTTTTTTCAAATAAATGTTTTTCACTCACATCACTAACAAAAGACCATAACCTCTCATATATTATTAACAACATAAAATAGTCTAGTTTTGGTATATAACGTCCCCAATAAAATCCCATATTCCATTATATTATACTAGAATCCATATTTATGGATATAAATATTGCATTGGATTTTTTTGTTAAAAACATTTGGAAGATAACCAAAGATGATTTAATGTTCATGAACAAGCCTTTTTTTTACTTCATCAACAAACCACTTAATTATTTAATATATAATGGTTATATAAGATCTTATTTATCTACTATATAAATATATATTTTATTTTATGTTCATGACCAATAACCATATCCACTTCCAACAAATAGGTTATAAAATATTCATTCATGTGTACGATAGAATACCTCACCAAGAACTAGACTTACTCAGTTCTCCAATAATAACTCTCATTGATAGAATTAAGGATATATTTGTAATTTATATATAATTTATGTTGTAATATTGTCAATCAATAATTATTATATCGCATATACCTAAATACTCTACTTTTATTTGGAAGTATGGTAATGCCACTCTTTTATATAGAATACTACCAAAACAAGAAGCGATGTAATTCATTTAAAATTTACATTGAAGATAATAATACCATTTATAATGAAAATATTATATGTATGTATATGATATTAAACGGATTATAGAAGCATAATATATCAAATAATTTTACTTCATTCAATTCCACAAGAAAATGTAACTGATTTTCATGTGTAAATACGACCTACAATATCTTAGAATAGTGTATATCATTTTCGGTCTCTATAATTTATGGATTACAATAAGAAAATAAGTAATAAAAATATATGATATTTTTAACATGTTTTACATTTTTTGATATGAAAAATAATTATCAATGTATGAGTACCAAAATTAAAATATCCTACCATATAGGAAAAACATAGGCAATAATACCAAAAAATATACCATTTTCATATATTTGTAAATAAACGGGTAATAAATAGATGTTATAAATCATATAATGTAAGATATATATAAATAAATGTTTTCATAGATGAATAAGAAACTAACATTTATTATATAGTACTATTTAACATGTATATTAAAAGTCACAACTTATGGAATGATATTTTTGTCTGATATTTATTCTATTTGATACAAAAGTCATAATAACCATGTGCTTATATCATATGGGGTATTTACATCACATGAATTTATTTTATGATTATTTTACACAAATTATTTTAATATCATTTTTTGATATCTCATTTAGAGTGTTTTTAGTTCAATGTTTAAGAAATCAGTATGGTATTTTTATCTCAATTTTCTTTCTTTGAAAGATATAATTATGTTATAAACCTATATTATTTTAGAATGTTCCTATGAAGTATACGAGATATATAAAACTAGATATTGATATATTATTAAAAAATTTATGTATAATTTTATGTAGTTCATTAGTGAGGCGAACAATTAAATGTTAAAAAGCTCGTTATGATTTTATGTTACAATGTCATCATTTAAAGAGATTGTATATGATTGTTTTTGATATGATAAAATCATTTTATGTAGGTCCAAAGAAACTACCAAATTTTATTCTTCTCTGGTTATTTCTGATGATTTCATATAATTGTTACCATGTTATGTTCAATGGTAATTATTTTAATTTAGATTTTTTTAAGAAATATTTATATTTGTCATCACGGTCAAGAAATCATTTTTAATCATAAAATGTGTTTTTTTAAAATTGTTGAAATTTTCATTATTCTCCATTTATATGTCATAGTCATTTATACTAATTTTATATTTTAAAATAAATTAACGATGTCTCCTGGTCATTTACAAATTAATTCTAGTATTTCTTTTACAAAATTTTTAGATATCATTATATTAATGTGTACGATATAAACGAATTTTACCTTCATCCTAACCATTATTTTGTTGAAGGATTCCATAATAATATTTCAATGTTATTTTTAGTGGAGTGTTTTTTCTATTTTAAAATATGTTTTTCACATAGGAAACGATATCATCCTAAAAAATTATTGTATAAAATAATTATATATATATGAGGAATTATATTGATGTTACCTGTTACGTAATTTGATATGATCTAAAAATAAACCTCTTAATCATTATATCGATTAATTTTTTAAGAAACATATTTTTTTCCATATATTATACCATTATAAACAAGTATTAATCCCGTAAATTATCTATAAATAATCCTATAAAAAATGTTTCAATGATTATAAAACCTTTCTCTGTTATTCATCTAATGATATGATGAAATGTTTATGATACTCCTTTTCTTTCATGGGTTATGATATGGTTAATGTGTTATGATATTGTGGGAAGCATAAATATAGTTTTATCTATAACATGATTGGGAACTATAACTCACTATAAAGCATTGGGTAATGATTTATATATCACGAGATGGATATATATAAAAAGGGAGTAAACCCAGTTTAGTAACGAGATTTTTCTACTTTTATTAATGACAACAAACCTTTACTAATATTATGGATTATAGATTTAAATAATTCAACATGATATCATTAGTAGTGGTCATTTACTATTATCGAAATTATTTTCAACAATTATGTTTTTCCATAAATCTATATATTTTGGAAATGTTATGCTGTTAGAGATCATTTTTTTGTTTCCATTATGATTCACGTCATATAAACTTCCATCCCTTATTCCATGACTCGTGGTTTTTACCATTGACCTAAAAAGTAAGTATTTCAAATGACATTCTCATTCTCTGATATCATTTTGTTCATTGTATGCTTATGTATCTAAATTATTTACCATTAATGCTTATCTATAATCAGTATTTCATTATCAATAATACCCAATCTATGAAGATAAGTATTATATATGATATGTATAATAAGGGTTCTAGATATGATGATCAAAGTGGTATATAAAGTATTTTACCTTTTGATTAGTTGTTTGTGTTCAAATGTTTCAAAAATAAACTAAATAAGTATGGTCTGTACGTGTGATATTTCTAGTTTGAGAAATATTCCTAAAATTAATCTAATATATATGAGTAATAATCTTGGGTTTCTGTAGTTTTTATTAGATGGTATATTTAGTTATCCTTTGGAAACATGTATTATGACCCATACCTATATACCTATATAAATGTTTATGTATAAGTATAATGATGATTAAATGTATAAGAAATGATTTTTGGATTTTGGTAAAGGATAGAAAGAGTGGTTTCCATGAAATTACATCCATGTATGCATAATAAATGTGTACCTAGATCTTGAGAAGTGATACCATGGGTTAAAACCTACAACGAGGGGGATTAAGCATCAGGTGAAAATCACCTAGTGATTGAAAATTGGTCTTACTGATCACCTAGTTTGAAACTACTATGTCATACAATTTAGAAATTCATGAACTCCATAAAAATAATGTTGAAGGATTTAAATCAATGATGACTATGAATGGAATTTTATAAAAATATTGTAACACCCTAACACCAGTTACCCAAAGTCGGTGAATTATTACATAACATTGGCATGATCACAAATGATCAAGTCTTGAAAGGCCAATTAGTTTAGTAGTCTTGGATATACTCGATATATGCATAAGTATTACATTACATCATAAAGTAAAAAAAATTCAACAGCATCTTGTCTTTATATCACCTCATAATATCCCATCAGGTCATTCATAAATTACTTCTTCACATCCTAGGAAAAATAAATCTTTGAAATGGGTGATCTCATATGCTCAGTAAGTATAACAATATAGTGTAATCATTTATAGATAAGCATTAACATTTAAGGCAATGTATAAATAAAACAAAAGCCATTTAAACTTGAACTTCATCATAATATGGAAATGATAAAATGAAATAATGTCATTTACTTATTCACATGGATATTCTACTAGTAGAATAACCACATGAAATATCAATAACCACTTTCATAATAATGGAAATCATAATGCCATACTATCATAACCACATAGTAAAGGCCTCGTGCCAAGCCTACAAATAAGATTTTGTCAAGGCCTTGTTCCAATAAACTATTTTGTCTGATGAGACCTACTGATGCATCGTGGAGATATAGCGGTCTCCACCCATCACTTATTAAGTGCACTTCATTCCTCATATGAAAATATTGAAACATAACATAATCATTTGTATTAAAACTAGCATACGAAATGTCAATACTTTATCCACAAACCATGAATGGTATAAAAATGGCACATCCATAGTCAAACATAATTCATTAAATACAATATTAAAGATTGTATTGTAATATATTAACCTCAATCGAGAATAATGAAGGATATTGACATAGATTAAAATAGGCATCAAAACTATTTGAGAGAAATATCCCCCTTTTTTATGAAAACATGTAAAAGTCTCACTATTTATCAAGAAGCCGTTTGAAATGGATTTTTGAATGAAAGTGTACCATACCAATTTGAAAATTTTAAAAGGAAATTTTATTTGAAATTTTTAATTTCCATATAAATAAATCATTAAAACCTTTTTTGAAACATGGTTATTAATGAGAAATATTTATAATAGTAAATCATGAAAACTTTTTAAAATGATATTTTAGTTAGAGTTCCTAACCAAAAGAGAGACACTTGAATACAAATAATTGAGGTGATCAAAACATTTTAATATCATGAGTATACAGGGATTCATGTTATACTATGTCAAATTACAATATATACATCATATAAAAGTGATTTGGTGTATAACAACAAAGAAGTCTCAGTGGAATGTAAATTGAGCTGAAATCTCTTATAAAACAGTATCCTTAGTTTAAAGATAAATCAACGACATAAATAAGTGGTAAAAATATAAAAACACTCAATATGATTGGATATTAAGTGTTAATAAATCAGAGGACATTCACTCATATTCTTGTAAAACAACACCAATAAATTGGATATCTAACTCAACAAATGAGATTGAGTTAAATTACTCTTATCAAGTTCATATCGATGACATGAGAATTTATCAATGGAGTGATTATGTGTTTGAAATTTATATCCAAAGATAGAGGAGTGGAAATTATGACATAATAAACTGAATAGTGATTCCACATATAATCATGGAGTGAAATAATCAATGATGTATACATAGTTCCAAATGAGTAGAAATTAAAATTTCAAATTCCCTTATCGATTTGGTAACATACGAAAAATACACCCATGAAATAAGGATCACACAATGATGATGTAAATATCCATAAATTAATTTGTATTACAAAATGGATACAATCATGTGCATTACACACACCACATGCAATAAATAGATGGTGAACAATGGAAATCCCACGTAATTAAAAGTGAGATAAGGAACCCCTTACTTTGTACTTTTTCCTTGGTTGAGGGTAGTTTAGCCACCTTTATAATGGTGAAATAATTTTTTTTCAATTATACAAGGATCATATACATTAATATGATATCATATATTATCTTTTATCATTGTTTTGTTAATAATATGTTAGTATTATCATCCTTTCAGGTGTTACGTTACTCGTTTTATTTTTTATGTTTTGTTACATAAGTCAGTTTTATTATGGGTAGGTTGAATCTTATTCATATAAAGAATGATATAAAGTCTTTAAACATTATCTTTAATCATCAAATTAGAGTTAGACTTGAACAGATACGATGGGGAATGAATCTCATCGCGTTCGTGTAGATGGTAGTCAGTACGTACGCACGAGCGACAATATCATTGTTTTGATATTAAAATAATATATAATAGTATGGTATATCATATATATACAGAATCATTATCATGTTATATTTAATATTTACATGAATTTCACACCATTATTATACCCATCCAAATAATAATGTATTGAATAACAATTACACCACGACGTGGAGACGGTAGGCCGTACATACGCACGTATGGTGACATGTCATTTAAAGGTTGGATAGAATATTGAATATGGTTGTACCATATTTATAATAACATCACAATATTTAGAAGATAATATAGTTATTATTTTAGAATGGAACAACAAATAAAGAAGAAGTTGAAGAAGAAAGGAACTTGAAAAAGGGTTGTGAAAACATTTCATCTTCTTTGGGTTCTTCATTTTCATTTCATCAAAATGGATCCATAGGTTGGATTTATGACTAAAGGAAGGCCTATAGCATTAATGGAGGATATTTGAGACGATATTGGGGTAGAGTTTTGCCTAACCAAATGGCAGTGAAGGTATGAAGAATTGGTTTGAAGTGGTGTCCTTTTATAAGGGGGAGGAGGGGCTCTTTAAGAAAAACGTAAAGTATTAATTAATAATAATTTCATATTCGGTTTTTAATGGCTCCAATGTAAAATATTCATAGTATAATATTGGGATGGGTCAAAATCCTTTCATCCAATAGATTTTAGAAAGGTATGGGTCAATATATTAACCTTATAAATTATATTTAACTCTTGGTTAATTTGTTTGACACTTACCATGTCTCTTTTTATTTCTCTATTATATAGTTAATAAACATACTATATACTTCCAAGATACCCCCAAGTGGTCCATTAATGATACACCTATCATTATATATGTATTTTTACCGAATTGTAGATTTATAGTAATATAATATGAATTAAAAATAAAATATTTGTTTTAGAAACTCATTTATGGAAATTTTGACACAAATTAAATAATTGATTTTTGATAAAGTCATAAAAACATTATTAATTCGATTAAAATTCATTTAAATAATATTAATATGTAATATTAACCAATAAAATTCTTGTATGTCTTCAAAACCTTCAAAATATATTTATTTTAACATTTATAATACTAATTATTTGATTGTTTCATTAATAAGGAAAATAATAAATTACTATTGTGTCATAAATAAATTTAATTATTCAATGTCTAAAAATTATAAATAAAACACCATTATGTAGGAATTAGTTTTATCATTATAATTAATATTTAATGTTTAAAATATAAAATAAATATCTCTATGTAAAAAAAAATTTTCTAAAAGATAGATGCTTATGTAATTTTTGAATTTACTTTAACTTAATTAATATTAAGTGTCCCTATCACTTACAAGTGGCTCCATGGGGTCCCAAAATCAACCCAAAGATTCCCAAGGTCGGACATGTATCAAACAATAGGGTTAGGATACGTTTTAGGGTAAATTAATATTATTATAATATAATGTTTTACCCTTATTTACTGGATTTACCCTTTAACCATGGTAAATAAAATATTTACCGAAGTAATTATTCAAAATGTCTAAAAATAAGAGTTACCTATTTACCAAATAAAAACTTCCTGATTATAAATATGGAATCCATTTTACTAAATTCAAAACACATAAGTGGAATAAATTAATTTAAAATTAATTTCTGCTGTCAAAACAAAAAGCTTGTTTTTTAAGACATAATAACTATTAAAAGATTGATACTTGTTTTTTCTGGTTTAAATTTGAATTTTCTTCTAATGACCAAAATTGGATTAAATTGAAAAAATATAATCTAATTATACTTTAAAATCACTAAAATTCAAAATTTTTCCCTATTAATTATTTCGATTAAAAATTTTGTTTTTAATTAATATTTATTAATTTTCACTATTCATCAAAATATGAATGTTATCAGAATAGTACCAAAAATTCACTCTATGCTAATTTTGATATTCCTAATCCAAAAAAGAAGTTCATTTTGAATGATAAAATTTATAAAATTTCATAAAGTGGGTATTACTATTCATAATGGCTAGTTTGATTGGTTGTGGTGTGTTAGAAGTCGAAGTTGCATACAACACACACTACTGAATTATTCAAAGAGAAGCGTATCGTTGAAGCTTGGGGTGTTAAATTCTCCCCTCCTTAAATAAATTTTGTCCTAAAAATTTTTAAAATTGGGCTTGGTAATATAATGGGAAGTCCCACTTCGGTAAAAGAGTCAATCAAACTATCACTTTAAATGAAAGAAAGAGAAGTAAAAAGGTCACCCGAGATAATATATATTAGGATTCCATGTAGAAAAACATGGATATGGATGATAAACTAAGTGTCATGTTCTGATAGAGAGGGATATAAAACATGATCAGGATAAAGTTAACCACAAGAAAACCACAAACTTGTGATGGGACAAATGTTCATTAGTCTCCCAGTAGAAAAAGTAAACGGACAACATTTTTTTTGTTTTATGTTACATTATAAAAAGATGAGGAATTTATTTATGAGATTGACTAAGAACATATTGAGATAACCTTAATTTTTATGTAAAGATTCATTCTTTTATAAATTTCAACCACTAACTCATTTTTTTAAATGATGAGTATTCATGAAGACTTGGCCACACTAGAAGAGCTAAAATAAACTTCTAGAGAATCACATGATCCACAAAGGATAAAGTATATATTTACCTTTTCTTTAGAGATTAATCAAAACCAAAATGGTTAGCACAAGATCTGATGATCCCCCAAAAGGATATTCCTTTAGAGTAAGAAACACTAATATTAATTTCTAAAATTAATCCAACAATAACCCAATGTTAAATAAATATGATTCAATGAACAATTGTCCTTAAAATCCTTCAATATAATCAACATTAATATTGAAACCCAAAACTTATACTAATTTGGTTATGTAGTCTTCCATGATAAATTGTATCTCTACATGACATAGGCTATTCTTAAAGAAAGATACTCCAAAGTAATTATCCTAATAACATATTCTCTATTATAGGTTAATCCTTTCCATAAATAACCTAAATCACTATAAATCCTCAATAAAAACATAGATAAAAATCAACCATTAATCGTCAAATAAAATCCTATAGTATTTTATTTATTTGGGCATATAGTGTTCCCAACAAAGTGAACATCTTACAAAATAACATTTATCACTTAATCACCAAATAATTTTCCCATACAAATGGTATTCCTTTGATAATACATAAGATCCCAAATAAACTTATTATTTTTCAATAAAATTATTTAACTAAAAATAATTAGTCCTAATTACGAGGGACTTCACGTAGTCCAGTGGTAGGTGATAAATCCCAATCGCACTCTAGTTTTTGGTTTGATTCCCAAAACTGTGTCCGACACGACCGGTTGTCACACGGTATTCATGTTGTACTTTTTCAAAAAAATGTATTTTATAACATTACCAAAATGAGATAAATTCCTTAAAATAACCATAACATAATTGAACCACAAATGTTATCTCATACCTTGGATTTTCATCCCAAAATATAATAACTTGTAATTGCCTCAAACCCAATGATCATATAAAACCAAATGGTTATTTATAACTATATCCACAAGATAATAGATTAGTCTTTCTAAAATATCATTCTAACATGGAAAACTGTAGGGTTACAAATAAAAGAGAAAAGTATTCTAGTGTAATCCCATCAACACGGAGCACAAATACTTCTACACATTTCTCCAACCATTTATTTCCACATAGCTTCATCTTTGACCAAGAAAATATCCTACGGAATAGGGAATTCACTCGGGAAATGGACAGGTCCCCTAAATTTACCGAAAATGACTCTAAATGGATACCTGGGACAATTTTCATTTACTTCCATAGTACTCTTCATTTTTCCTCGGCAATTCTTCACTTTATCTCCCTCTTTCCCGCACGTAAATAATTTCTTTGTTCGGTTGATACACTTTCCGGGGTGTCTCCTTCCACATTTCCTACATGATAGAAAATTAGTATTCTTTTCTCGGTGGTCTCCACTATTGGAGTACTTATCATTCATCACCTTTCTCATCATTTTTGAGTCCAAGCATTGGTTAATATATATGTTGTTGATCATATCTTAGGAAAAATGATTTGGCATGAACACAATATCATTAACTTCTATCAAAATTCCTTTTTTTCTCATTTACACCACCATTCTTACCTTTTACATCATTCTCAATGTTACTATGACTTCCTTGGACTCCATCTATTGACTAATAATAGAAAGCATTGTGTGAGTAACAATAGTCATAAAATAATTTAGAGAATATCATGACACCATACTCTCAATTTGAAACACCTTAGGATTAAAAAAGGTCATTTATTCTCATCTTATATTAAAATACTTTAAATTGGTTTGTATGGAAAATATAAATTATCCTAATCATATCCCTCGAGAGTATCGTAACCAAGAGTGTCGGAAGGCCTGTTGTCGTGCACCAGTTCTCGTTCGAGTCTCGCTCAAAGTGTTGTTTTTGGGTTTTACCCCTAGGTATATTTTTTCCAGAGCCACCTCTCCCTGCTCGTATCCAGACAGGGATGTATTTCTTGTAAAACTCACAGAATCTATTCAATACCAATATTCTAGGATGTTCTTCTATACTAATCCTCAAAGTCTATCATAGGGATATGTCCTCTAATCAGAGATTATCTAAATCTAGTTTCCATTGTTTGTAATAAAATTCCACTGATACCAACTGTAACGCCCCAACCCTAGATACCTAGAGTTGGTGAATTATTACATAACATTGTCATGATCACAAAATATCGTGTCTTGAAAAACCGATTAGTTTAGTAGTCTTTTACTTACTAGATATATTCATAAGTATTGCATTACAACATAATGTAAACAAAACTACAACAACATCTTCTCTTCATATCACCTCATAATATCCTAGCAGGTCATTCATAAATTACATCTTCACATCCTAAGAAAAATAAAACATTAAAAGGGGTGAGCTCAGATGCTCAGAATGGATAAAAATATATCAGAAACTCTCATAGATAATCATAAAAATTTAAGGCAATGTATAACTAAAACAAAAGACTTTTAAACATTAACTACAACATAATATGGCAATGATAAAATGCAATAATGTCATTTATGTATTCAAATGGATATTTTACTAGTCGAATAACCGCATGAAATATCATTAACCACTTTCATAATGATGGAATGCATAATTCCAGACTACCATAACCACATAGTCAAGGCCTCGTACCAAGCCTACAAATAAGATTTTGTCATGGCCTTGTGCCAATACACTAGTTTGTCTGATGAGACCTACCGATGCATCGAGGAGCTATTAAGGCCTCCACCCGTCACTTACTATGTCCAATTCTTTCCTCATATGAAAAGTTTGAAACATAACATAAATATTCGTATTAAAACTAGCATACGAAATGTCAATACTTTATCCACAAACCATGAATTTTATAAAAATAGCACATACATAGTAAAACCTAACTCATTAAATTCAATATGGAAGATTGTATTGTAATAGATTAGCCTCAATCAAGAATAATGTACGATATTGACATAGATTAAAATACTCATCAAAACTATTTGAGAGAAATATAACCTTTTATGAAAACATTTAAAAGCCTCACAATTTATCAAGAAGCTGTTTAAAATGGATTTTTGAATAAAAGTGTCCCATAACACATTGAAACATTTAAAAAAAAATATTATTTGAAATATTTATTTTCCATATAAATAAATCCTTAAAACCATTTTTGAAACATGGACATTAATGAGAATAATTTATAATAATAAATCTTTGAATTTTTTTAAAATGATATTTTAGTTACTGTTCCTAACCAAAATAGAGAAACTTGATTACAAATAATTGAGTTAATAAAAACTTTTTAATATCATGATAATTAAGGGATTCATGATATACTATGTCAAATTACATTATATACACCATATGAATGTGATTTGGTGTTTAACAATAAGGAAGTCTCAATGGAATGTAAATTGAGATGAAATTTCTATAAAGATCGTATCCTTAGTTTAAGGATAAATCAATGACAAAATTATGTGTGAAAAATATAAATACACTCTATATTATTGGATATTCAGTGTAAATAAATCATAGGACATTCACACATATTCTTGTAAAAACAACACCAATGAATTGGATATTTAACTCAACAAATGAGATTGAGTTAAAGTTATTCTTATGAAGTTCATATCGATGACTTGAGAATTTATCAATGGAGTGATCATGTGTATCAAATGTACATCCATAGATAGGGGAGTGTAAATTATGACATAAGAAATTGAATAGTGATTCCACACATAATCATGGAGTCAAATAATCAATGAAGTATGCGTAAAGCCGAATGAGTGGAAATTGAAATTTCAAATTCCCTTATCGATTTGGTAACATACGAAACATAAACCCATTAAATAAAAATCATAAAACTATTATGTAATTATCCTTAAATTAATGTATATTACACAATGAATACAATCATGGGCAGTACACACACCACATGGAATAAATAAGTGGTGAACAATGGAAATATCAAGGAATTAAAAGTGAGATAAGAAACCCCTTACTTTGTACTTTTTCCTTGGTTGAGGGTAGGTTTGCCTCCTGTATAATGGTAAAATAATTGTTATTTAATTATTCAAGGACAATATACATTAATATGATATCATATATGATATTTTAACATTGTTTTTTTAATAATATATTAGTATTATCGTCGTTTCGGGTGTTAACTTACTCATTTTCTCTTATATGTTTTGTTACATAAGTCATGTTTGTTGTGGGTAGGATGTATCTTATTCATATACAGAATGATATCATGTACTTAAAGATTATCATTAATCATCAATGAGAATTAGACGTGAATGGATACGATGGGAAATGAATCTCATCACATTCATGGAGATGGTAGTCTGTATGTACGCACGAGTGACAATATAATTCATTTGATATTAAAATAATATATAATTGGATGGTATATCATATATATACAGATTCATTATAATGTTATATTTATTATTTACATGACTTACACATCATTATTATACCCTTACAAATAATAATGTATTGAATAACACTTACACCACGACGTGGACATGGTAGGTCGTATGTAGGCACGTATGGTGACATGTCATTCAAAGGATGGATAGAATACTGAATATGGTTGTATCATATTTATAATAACATCATAGTATATATATGATACTGGAGTAATTATTTTAGAATGTAACAACAAATAAATACGAAGTAGAAGAAGAAAGTATCTTGAAAAAGGGTGGTGAAAACATTACATCTTCTTCGGGTTCTCTCTTTTGTTTTGATATAAAGGGATCCATAGGATGGATTTATGACTAAATTATGGCCTCTAGGATTAACATAGGATAGTTGATAAGGTATTTGGGGATATTTTGGCTGAATAAAAAGGCTTTGAAGGTATGATTAATTGGTTATAAGTGGTGTCCTTTTATAAGGGGGAAGAGGGGATCTTTAGAAAAAACATAAAGTATTAATTTATAATAAATTCATATTCGGTTTCTAATGGCTCAAAAGTGGATTATTCAAAGTCTAATTTAGTTATGGGTAGAAATAATTTCATCAAATAGATTTTATACAGGTTTGTGGCAATATAATAACCATATCATTAATATTTAACTCTTAGTTAATTACTTTGACACTTACCATGTCTCTTTGTATTTTTATATTATATACTAAATAAACCTATTATATAATTTCAAGAGACTACAAAGTGGTCCATTAATGATACACCTATCATTATATAAGTCCTTTGGATGAATATTATATTTTTAAGAATATAATATGAATTAAAAATATAATATTTTTTTAAAAAAATCATTTATGTCAAGTTTGACACTATTTAATAATTGATTTTTGTTAAAGTCATTAATTTTTTTAATAAGAATAAAAATAATTTAAGGAATACTAAAATGTAATATTAAGCAATTAAATTCATGGATTTCATCAAAACATTCAAATTAAATTTATTTTAACATTTATAATACTAATTATTTGATTCTTTCCTTAATAAGGAAAATACTGCATCCTTATTGTGTCATAAATAAATTTAATTATTCAATGTCTAAAAATTATAAATAAATTACCATTATGTAGAAATGCTTTTTAGATTTCTAATGAATATTTATAGTTGAAAATATATCATATATTACCTTATTTAATTTTTTTTTCTAAAAGATATATTCTTTTGTCATTTTTGTATTTACATTATCTTAATTAATATAATGAGTCCCTATCACTTACAAGTGGCTCCATGGGGTCCCAAAATCGACCAAAATATGCCCATACCCATGGTTAGAAATGTATCAACTAATAGGGTTAAGACACATTTTATGGTAAATTATAATTATTATAATATTAATTTTTTACCCTTATTTTCCGGATTTACCCTTTAACCATGGTAAATAAAATATTTACCGAAGTAATTATTCAAAATTTCTAAAAATAAGAGTTACCTATTTATAAAAGTTCGACCTCCGGATTCTAAATATGTAATCCATTTTTTAAAATTCAGAACACAGATGTGGAAGAAATTAATTTAAAATTAATTCTTTCTGTCAAAACAAAAACAGTGTTTTTAAAAAATAATAACAATCAAAAGATTGACACTTGTTTATGTCTGGTTTGAATGCAAATTTACGTCCAATGACCAAAATTAGATTAAATGGTAAAAATATAATCTAATTATACTTTAAAATCACTCAAATTCATAATTTATCACTATTAATTATTTCCATTTATAATTGTTTTTAAATAAAATTTAGTAATTTTCACTATTAATCAAAATATGAATGTTATCAGAAATGTACTAAAAAATCACGCTAATATAATTTTGATATTCCGAATCCAAAAATAAAGTCCATTACAGAAAGATAAAATTTATAAATTTTAAAAAACTTTGTATTACAATTCATAACAACTACTTTGATTAGTTGTGGTGTGTTAGAATGTAGCGACTCGGGTTTTTGGCCCTGTCAGACTTTGGAATATTTCTACGAATAATTCCAGAGGTAGGCGCGAAGACGGCCTGCGATTCCGAGGCCCGGTGTGCCCGGAATTAATTTTATAAAACTATTAATTTTTTTTATACTATGCACATGGCGGGGGTGTGATATCTCCTAAACGGTAGCTCAGAACGGGAATCTGAGGGCACGATTGCGTCCGGAACGTGCAGTTAACCTAGGCGGGGTGTAAACATTGCGGGTGCGGGCCTGCGGTGAGAAACGCCACCAGGGGCGTTTCCGTAAATAAGTAGAAAGTTAGTGTGCGAGCGTCGGCTCGAATAACTTCTGAACGGAGTCTCGGATGGAAAATCTGAGACCGTCGTTGCGTTCAGAACGACGCGTTTACCCTAGGGGTGACCTTACTTTTGTTCGCATCGAGCGTCGGGTCCGAGGCGGGTTTGGTGTCGGCGGGCGGCTGATATAAATATTAGCGCCCCCCCCCCCCCCCCTTTAATTGTTCTTCGCCGTTCTTCATTGTTCTTCACTGCCACTCCACCGAATTGAGCAAACGAAGCGCCCACGAGCTCAGAATTCGACGGCGGACGTTCCAAGAGCGCGCATCGGAAGCTTTGGAGCGCGGATCTGAGACAGAACGTCGGCGTTTCGCCCGCGAGGTAGGCGGTTTGAGTTTTACAATCCCGGATCCCGTTTTTGTGTTGTTTTTCTTCAAATTTTCATATGGGTTGTATAGTTCGGGTCCCGAGCTTTCCAAATCTTTTTTCGGATCTGAATTTGGAGCACCGGGGTGCTCCCGGTGGCTCCCGGAAGTTTTCCGGCGAAAAAACCAGTTTTCTGGCGAGACCCGCGGCGGCCATGCCGGATTCCGGCGAGTTCCGCGGCGGCGCGGCGGCGGCGCGGTGGTTTCCGGCGACCCTGCGGTGGTCCGGCTAGACTGTTCAGGGGGTTCTTTAAATCCCCGTAACTCGCAAACCGTAACTCCGATTCGCGAGCCGTTTGCGGCGACGCGCTCCTTGCGTCGATACGGACCTTTTGAACTCACTTTGAGAGTTTAAGGGTTCGGGATCGTGGCCCGGGAGTTAGAAACGTCGTATAAAATATTATTATTTTATTATTTTACGACTACGGGCCGTTGTAACTTCTACCCGGAGCGTCCGATTGACGTGTCGTCAGTGGCGGTGAGACCCTGATGGTACGACGGACTTTTTGAGATGGTTTCCGGGTGTTGGGACTGAGAACGGGGTGCGGGCCCCACGAGACTGAATTTTGGCGTTTGCTGAGAAACGCAGCTTTTGCACCAGGAGTCCGTTTTTGGCGGATGAATTGTCGATCCTGTGTGGTTTTCCGAGGGGATCGCAATGGTACGATCCGTTCGATGAGTTTCGGAATCCAGGCGTGGGCCCCACCCGAGCTGGCCTTTGGTGAATAGTACCTTTTTCACCGGGTGTCCGTTTTGGATGAGCGAGTAGTCGATTCCACTTGTTTTTTCGAGGGGATCATCGTGGTGTGATCTGCTCGATGGGTTTCGGGATCGTTGTGTGGGCCCCGCATGAGCTAGCTACAGTGAATAGTGCCTTTTTCACCGGTGCTCCGTTTCGGGCGAGTAAACAGCCTATCCTGCGTGTTTTTCTGCGTGGAACGTGATGGTGGCCTCGGTTTTGGCCCAGAAGATGCGCAGTGTGGTGTTGTGGCAGGTCGCTCGGGTTAGCGACCTTTGGACCAGCAGTGGTTGAGGGTTCTCCCTTGGTTCGTTGCTACGAGGGTTCGTGTGGCATCACAACCTTCGTATGGGTTTGTGATCCTCTCGATGGGATGTTTAAACTGTTAGAGTTGTGGTATCCCTCCGGTGGGCCTGTAGTCGATCCTCTAGCATCTTTACCCTAGATCGGGTTCTTGGTATCGCTGTGACCGCTTATTTACAGGCGGTGATCCCCTATCTAGCAGGTTAACCCCGTAGGGTTTGTGGCATCATCAGGATTATGATCCCCTACGCGGTGGGTCGTGCATAGTAGGGTTGTGGCATCGTCGGGTTTACGATCCCCTACTCAGCATGATGTTTATAGTAGGGTTGCGGTATCGTTGGTTATACGATCACCTACTCAGCGCTTGGTGTCGGTAGGGTTGTGGTATCGTTGGTTATGCGATCCCCTACCCAGCGCATGGTTTCGGTAGGGTTGCGACATCGTCGGTTCGATCCCCTACATCGCGGGTTATACCAGATAGGGTTCCGGTATCGTCGTGACCTTCTTTATATGGATGATGATCCTCTATCTGAGTGTGAAGCTTCTGTCGAGTGCCAGATCGGGTTGTGGTATCCCCCAGCGGATCCTGGGTGTGATCCCCCATCTGTGAGAACTACGTATGCCAGATCGGGTCGTGGTATCCCCCAGCGGACCCTGGGAGTGATCCCTTATCTGTGAGCTACGTATACCGGAGTGGGTCTTGGTATCCCCTAGCGGACCCTAGCGGCGGCCCCCTCTCCGAGGAGTTTGGTGGTTATGTTGTTTCAGTGATGTTATCCGACGAGCGTGGTCTCTCGGGTGAGCGTCTGAGATGTTTGTTTGGGAACCGATGGAGTGTATCTCTTGGATGAGTGTCATCTGGTATGATAGTGTTTGTGGTGTACTCTCTTTGTTGTAGACAGTGGCTGGGGACGAGGTCGGTACCTCTTATGGCTTTGTGGCATGAGCTTTATATCTGTATTGTTCAAGGTGTATGTATGGGCATACACCTGAGCTGGGCTGAGCTGACTAGTTGTGTTAGCCGAGGATGGTCACGAGATGGAGTTTCTCTCTCGTCCGGGTTCCCTCTGGCTGGGTTGAGCAGACTGTTTCCTTTCTGTTGCTCCCTTGGGTTTTGGGTTTTTGGGGTGCCTACTGAGTATATTTATACTCACCCCTTCACGGGATTTTCCCGCACATGTTTGTGTCTTGTGCAGACCACATGCCTTTTGACGGAGTCCCAGGAGGACCCGGAGCAGGCGGAGCTTAGTGAGCGAGTTGACCGGGGTGTTTACCGGAGCTGTGCTGAGGGAGCTTTCCGGCGGGTGTTTGTGGCAGCGTTCCCCTTCTTCAGAGTAGGTCGGACGCGCTTTGTAGTTTTCATTCGGTGGGCCCTATTTTTTCCTTTGTACTTTTGTTGTTGCTCTCTGGTTGTGGGATAGTGTATGCATGCATTTACTTTCCAGTTTCTATATCTCTGCACTGTTGCATGGAGGTGTTTGTGGGTGCGTGTGTACAGGTACCTTAGTCTAATGCCTCCCATGTGTGTGATAGCCTACTCGGTGATGGTCGCCAGCCCCTGGACTATTGGAGGCAGGCTTGGGGATTCGCGGCTCGAGCCCCGTTGGGTTGGGTCTTGACAGAGTGGTATCAGATGAGATTCCACCGTTGGGATCTCAGAGCGTAGCTGGTCTAGCGATGAGTTTGGTTTGGGTTGCATAGCGATCGTGTTAGGATGTTTCGAGTTCAGCTTTCAGGCCAGGGACTCTAGTGATGGTGCGGCGGCCGACGTATCCATACACCAGGACTCTGATAACCTGCCTTTCGACTCGGGACATTCGTACACTGGTCGCGGGGACATAATGGTACATGCATCATATAGGACTGGGTTTTTGGTTTTTTCCTTGTCCTTCTTGAGTCAGCTCTCCAGATATACTCTTTGACTGTGGTGTGTCTTGAATGTAATTCAGGATGCCTCCACGATGACAGCCAGCGAGGGTTCCGCAGCAGGATTGTGCTGATGACCCGCCCCGTGTAGTGGTTGTGGAGCAGGGCGCAGGTTCTGAGGTTGCACCTCCAGGTGGTCTTCCAGTTGTGCCACCACCTGTCGAGCAGCTGGTTGTGCCGGCGGTGCAGTATGAGGTTGCACGCAGGCTGAGTGCGCTGCACGAGTTCCAGAGGCAGTGACCTATAAGGTTCCGGGGTGATCCAGATCCCCAGGCAGCTGATGACTGGCTTGAGGCATTCACCCGAGTTTTCCGCCTAGTGAGGACACCTCCTGATCAGATGGTGGTCCTAGCGGCGAGCCTTCTGCATGGTTCGGCCGGGCGATGGTGGAGTTTGGTGACGTAGTCCCATGACGAGGAGACGCTCATGTGGGCAGAGTTTGAGCGACTCTTCAGGGAAGAGTTCTATCCGGTGACGCTGAGGTCAGTGCGGATCCAGGAGCTTCTACAGCTTCGACAGGAGAGCATGACTGTGTCGGAGTACTCAGCGAGGTTTACAGACCTGTCGCGCTACTCCCTGGATATGGTTCGAGACCCGTTCTTTAGGGATCGGACCTTCGAGCAGGGCTTACGCAGGGACATCCGAGCAGGTGCGGTTTCCTTGTGCCTGCCCACCTATGCTGGAGTGCTGGAGCGAGCGCTGGTGGTGGAGAGTTTTCTGGATGAGCAGGTTCCCCCTGTTAGTGTTGGGCACTCGAGAGCTGAGACTTCGTCAGTCGGATCGACATCTGGTAGCCGACGACAGACTCAGGGGACTGGACGTGGTCGACGTTTCAGGAGGCGACCCCAGGATGGGGGATCCGAGCCTCGGAACTCACAGGGCTCGCAGGCCAGTTTTGGTCAGCCGCAGGAGAGTCGGTGTTACGCTTGCGATGGTCGGGGACATCTTGCTAGAGATTGTCCGACCCGACGTGCTGCTGAGAGGGAGCCGGTCGATGTACCGCCTTGGCAGAGTCAACATCTCGAGCAAGGAGGTCCGCAGGGCGGCGGACGTGGCAGCGGAGCTGGTGCAGCGGGAGGCGGTGGTAGGCAGTACCAGTTGCCACCACCCCCACCCCCAGGTGGTCCACGCCAAGCTCAGGGAGCTGGTGGTCGAGGGCGAGGACAGCTGCATTCCCTAGAGGCTGTTGACCCAGAGGCACCGCGGATGGACAGAGGTACGCCTTGTGTCTTTCTACTTATTGCAGTAGTTTTTCAGACACTTTTTAGCGGTACTCTTTCCTTTTGTTGCTTGCTCGAGTTTTGTTCAGGGCGTTGGTAAGACCCTGAGTGGTTGTTTGTTGGTGAGCTCGCTGGTGTGTGAGACCCAGTTGAGAGTCAAGTCGCTTTCCTTGTGCTTAGGGCTTTTCAGGGATGAAAATTTCTAAGGGGGGAGGATGTAGTGACTCGGGTTTTTGGCCCTGTCGGACTTTGGAAGATTTCTACGAATAATTCCAGAGGTAGGCGCGAAGACGGCATGCGATTCCGAGGCCCGGTGAGCCCGGAATTAATTTTATAAAACTATTAAGTTTTTTTATACTATGCACATGAGGGGGTGTGATATCTCCTAAACGGTAGCTCAGAACGGGAATCTGAGGGCATGATTGCGTCTGGAACATGTCGTTTACCCTAGGCGGGGAGTAAACATTGCGGGCGCGGGCCTGCGGTGAGAAACGCCACCAGGGGCGTTTCCGTAAATAAGTAGCAAGTTAGTGTGTGAGCGTCGGCTCGAATAACTTCTGAACGGTGTCTCGGATGGAAAATCTGAGACCGTCGTTGCGTTCAGAACGACACGTTTACCCAAGGGATGACCTTACTTTTGTTCGCATCGGGCGTCGGGTCCGAGGCAGGTTTGGCGCCGGCGGGCGGCTGATATAAATATCAGCACCCCCGCCCCTTTTAATCGTTCTTCGCCGTTCTTCGCCATTCATTGCCGCCACTCCACCGAATCGAGCAAACGGAGCGCCCACGAGCTCAGAATTCGACGGCGGACGTTCCAAGAGCGCGCAGCGGAAGCTTTCGAGCGCGGATCTGAGGCAGAACGTCGGTGTTTCGCCCGTGAGGTAGGCGGTTTCAGTATTACAATCCCGGATCCAGTTTTGGTGTTGTTTTTCTTCAAATTTTTATATGGGATTTATAGTTCGGGTCCCGAGCTTTCCAAATCTTTTTTCGGATCTGAATTTGGAGCACCGGGGTGCTCCTGGTGGCTCCCGGAAGTTTTCCGGCGAAAAAACCATTTTTCCGGTGAGACCCGCGGCGGCCATGGCGGATTCCGGCGAGTTCCGCGGCAGCGCGGTGGCGGCGCGGTGGTTTCCGGCTCCGGCATGGCGGAGTCCGGCGGCGGCGCGGTGGTTTCGGGCGACCCTGCGGTGGTCCGGCCAGACTGTTCCGGGGGTTCTTTAAACCCCCGTAACTCGCAAACCGTAACTCCGATTCACGAGCCGTTTGCGGCGATGCGCTCCTTCCATCGATACGGACCTTTTGAACTCACTTTGAGGGTTTAAGAGTTCGGGATCGTGGCCCGGGAGATAGAAATGTTGTATAAAATAATATTATTTTATTATTTTACGACTACGGGCCGTTGTAACTTCTACCCGGAGCGTCTGATTGACGTGCCGTCAGTGGCGTTGAGACCCTGATGGTACGATAGTCTTTTTGAGATGGTTTTCGGGTGTTGGGACTGAGAACGGGGTGCAGGCCCCATGAGGCCGGGTTTTGGCGTTTGCTGAGAAACGCAGCTTTTACACCAGGAGTCCGTTTTTGGCGGATGAATAGTCGATCCTGTGTGGTTTTCTGAGGGGATCACAATGGTGCGATCCGTTCGATGAGTTTCGGAATCCAGGCGTGGGCCCCACCTGAGCTGGCCTTCGGTGAATAGTACCTTTCATCGGGTGTCCGTTTTGGACGAGCGAGTAGTTGATTCCGCTTGTTTTTCCGAGGGGATCGTCGTGGTGTGATCTGCTCGATGGGTTTCGGGATCGTTGTGTGGGCCCCGCACGAGCTAGCTACGGTGAATAGTGCCTTTTTCACCGGTGCTCCGTTTCGGGCGAGTAAACAGCCTATCCTGCGTGTTTTTTCACGTGGAACGCGATGGTGGCCTCGGTTTTGGACCAGAAGATGCGCAGTGTGGTGTTGTGGCGGGTCGCTCCGGTTAGCGACGTTTGGACCAGCAGTGGTTGAGGGTTCTCCCTTGGTTCGTTCCTACGAGGGTTCGTGTGGCATCACAACCTTCGTATGGGTTTGTGATCCTCTCGATGGGATGTTTAAACCGTTAGAGTTGTGGTATCCCTCTGGTGGGCCCGGAGTGGATCCTCTAGCATCATTACCCTAGATCGGGTTCTTGGTATCGTTGTGACCGCTTATTTACGGGCGGCGATCCCCTATCTAGTAGGTTAACCCCGTAGGGTTTGTGGCATCATCAGGAATATGATCCCCTACGCGGTGGGTCGTGTACAGTAGGGTTGTGGCATCGTCGGGTTTACGATCCCCTACTCAGTATGATGATTATAGTAGGGTTGCGGTATCATTGGTTATACGATCACCTACTCAGCGCTTGGTGTCGGTAGGGTTGCGGTATCATTGGTTATGCGATCCCCTACTCAGCGCGTGGTTTTGGTAGGGTTGCGGCATCGTCGGTTCGATCCCCTACATCGCGAGTTATACCAGATAGGGTTCCGGTATCGTCGTGACCATCTTTATATGGACGCTGATCCTCTATCTGAGTGTGAAGCTTCTGTCGAGTGCCAGATCGGGTTGTGGTATCCCCCAGTGGATTCTGGGTGTGATCCCCCATCTGTGAGAACTACGTATGCCAGATCGGGTCGTGGTATCCCCCAGTGGACCCTGGGAGTGATCCCCTATCTGTGAGCTACGTATACCGGAGTGGGTCTTGGTATCCCCTAGCGGACCTTAGCGGCGATCCCCTCTCCGAGGAGTTTGGTGGTTATGTTGTTTCAGTGATGTTTCCTCAGTGATGTTATCCGACGAGTGTGGTCTCTCGGGTGAGCGTCTGAGATGTTTGTTTGGGACCCGATGGAGTGTATCTCTCGGATGAGTGTCATCTGGTATGACAGTGTTTGTGGTGTACTCTCCTTGTTGTAGACAGTTGCTGGTGACGAGGTCGGTACCTCTTGTGGCTTTGTGGCGTGATCTTGTATATCTGGATTGTTCAAGGTGTTTGTATGGGCATACACCTGAGCTGGGCTGAGCTGACTAGATGTGTTAGCCGAGGATGGTCACGATATGGAGTTTCTCTCTCATCCGGGTTCCCTCTGGCTGGGTTGAGCAGACTGTTTCCTTTCAGTTGCTCCCTTGGGTTTTGGGGTTTTGGGGTGCCTACTGAGTATGTTTATACTCACCCCTACACGGGCTTTTCCCGCACATGTTTGTGTCTTGTGCAGACCACAGTCCTTTTGACGGAGTCCCAGGAGGACCCGGAGCAGGAGGAGCTTAGTGAGCGAGTTGACCAAGGTGTTTACTGGAGCTGTGCTGAGGGAGATTTCTGGCGGGTGTTTGTGGCAGCGTTTCCCTTCTTCAGAGCAGGTCGGACGCGCTTTGTAGTTTTCTTTTGGTGGGCCCTATTTTTCCCTTTGTACTTTTGTTGTTGCTCTCTGGTTGTGGGATAGTGTATGCATGCATTTACTTTCCAGTTTCTATATCTCTGCACTGTTGCATGGAGGTGTTTGTGGGTGTGTGTGTACAGGTACCTTAAACTAATGCCTCCCATGTGTGTGATAGCCTACTCGGTGCTGGTCGCCAGCCCCTGGCCTATTGGAGGCGGGCTTGGGGAGTCGTGGCTCGAGCCCCGTTGGGTCGGGTCGTGACATAGAACTCGAAGTTGCGTACAACACATGCAACTGAATTATTTAAAGAGAAGCGTACGGTGGAATCTTGGGGTGTTACAAATACATATTCATAAAATGTGTCCTTATTTAGACATCTTATAAGTTTTTTTTAATTACGTTATTCCCTATTATTAATATTGTTTCTTACAATATTGTTTTTTTTGTTCTAGTTAATGGGATTAACCTTATAGAACCATGATAATAATGATTAAGATGAAGAATTCAATGATTTTACTCATCATCAACAAAATATTATGGGATATTAAATATAATTATATGTTACTATTATCAAAAAATATTATCTATATATGAATCATGATGGACATCTAATTGAAAAAATGGTTGTAACACTCATTTTATTTATTGATGATAAACAATCACATTTATTTTGTGGGTATTATAAATCAATAATTTTCATAAAAAATGTACCATCACCACCAAAAATCTATTTTTTTGTTCGAGTAGTTTTTTGTGTATGATAATGACAATTGGGTTTTGTACTATTTATATTATGAATCACACTAAGGGAGGTATATTATCATGAATATGAGGCATCATAATGAAATTGAGTACATGGATTGTGTTGATTTCAAGAACATATCATTCAATATGTATACCGCAAGTAATATTTGATAAACCATCGATAATGATTTCCATGAGAAAAATATATAATGAATCTATAGGTACCTATGATTCATATTTTAGAAGATATGGGATTTACGCTTCTTGTAATTTAACCCAACCAGAATATAAGGTTGATATATTCATTAGTGTCTTAAAATAATTTATCAAATGACCATATTGCATAATAGAAATTAGTATATATTAAGTGATAGTTCAATAAGAAATCATGTTAAAAATTGTGTTAGAATTATGTATCAATAATATGTCTTTGATTAGAAGATACAAATTCAAATCAAAAGAAAATCTATGAACCATAGAGACAAGATTATGGGATTTCCACTATGCTCATTATGTGCTACAAATGATACAAAAGATTGTCTTATTAGGAAAGAAAATAATTCAGGTTTTTATATGAATTTAATTATAACATTTATTACTAAATTGATGGGATGAAATTAGTTAGTGATGATAATGGAGAGAAAGTGTAACAAAATTAACCATCCATAATCCAGCTATTTAAATTCATTAAGCATAGACAAAATTTTATCTTGTGCGGAAATATGAAGGAAAATAACGATTGTCATTATCTAAATCCTCATAAGAAAAGAGAAAAAATTGAATCTCAAAATAACAGTGTTTTGGATAATGGTTGTGATGATTATATAGTGTGACTTATTCTTACAATTCAATATACATATATTAATGTCTAATACGACTTTGGATCATTATATTATATCGTATTCGATGAATTTTCTTTGGGTACAAAGATTACACCTAAATGAATAGATGTAGAATTATCTGTGAAAACCCCTAATGATATGATTACAACATCTCATATATATGATTCTTCTCGATATGGAATTGGTGAGAATGTTATTTCTATATATAAATTCATTGTTCCTATAGTTAAATTTAATGTCATAGTGGTAAATTATTGAATTTATCTATTTTAATACCCAAAAAACTATTAAGGAAGTGAAGTTACATTTGATATTTAAAAACAACCATTTCTTTTCTATCAATGCATTGATATTTAGGAACATCCAATGGAGATGTTTTCTATTTTATAGTTCTTGATTCCCATTCAAAATGGATTCCTATATAAAATGATTTAGAAAAAACTCAACATTGATGTTATGACTATTGTGTGAGAGCATGTTGATGTGTTTTTAAAAGAGATTCATAGTCCTCCAATTTATTGGGTAATTTAGTTGTTAGTAGTATTCATTACTAGTGCTACACCAATTTAGAACACTCCATATATAAAGACCCAATTAAGTTGTAGGAATTGAAGAAGCATCACCATGAGAACCATGAAATGGGATTAATTATACCTTGTGTGAATACATGGGATGCACCATTTATTTTACAATAAAAATAAAAATGGATTCATGGACAGTACATTGATTATTAAGAGCTGGATAAGAGCAATGTTATAGATAACTTGACACTTCATATTGTTGAATAAATTTTTGACCATATATATGGAGATACATACGTTGAGAAGTTTGGAAATTATTTTGGATATAATCTATTGATGATTAAGTATGAGGATATAACCAATATCATATTCTATATAAGTTATAGACAATTTGATTATATAGATATTCCATTCGGTTTTACTAATTCCCATTACATCATAATTGTTTTCTTGCATATAGCCTTTAAAGATAACCTTTTTCCAATAGAATTATTATTTATATATGATATTAATATACATTCAAATTGAAAGGAAGAGGCTAATAAACATAGTGGAAGTATAGTAATGTTCATTAGAAGGTGATGATATATGAATGTTTTAAAACGTGATTTGTTTATGAAATAGGTTTCATATTTTAGTCATATTATTTATAGTGGAGGTTTATCTATAGATCTATCAATGACATAGGCTATTGAGTATTTTTCTAGAATTAACATACTGTTTACGAACTATAGTTTTCTTTGATCATCTAGATATTACACATGTTTTTTAGATATCATCAAATAACTATATAATCCACTCATGAACTTAACATAGATGGGAGAAATCTTCTTATTAATCAATGAATGTGAGTAATGATAAATAGAAGTAAAGATAATATTAAATACCACACTCAATATTATATTACATTGTATTTGTTTAAAATTGAAAACATTGAAATCATAATTTTGAGACACAATGTTTTTTTCTTTTAATGAAATATTTAGATTACTGTTTGTTAGAGGAAACATATTGTTCTTCATTCTCTATTAATATATGAATTATGAAGATTTATATATATTTTATTGTTAATTACCTCTTGGATGGAATAAAGAGACCATTCACATTGTATTTGTCTCAGAACATGATAATTATGATTGCTAAGGATGAATGTATACATAAAAAAGATATGTTATATCCATTACCCTTTCCAGAATGAAAATTTGGAAACAACATAATTATTTTTGTCATAAGACTTCCCATAATGTCTTGGAAGCATAATGATTTCTTGGTTGTATTAAATTTATTTCGTAAGTCATAGGAAATCACCTATTTTATACAATACTTCTAAATATATCATCTTTCTATGATATACATTAAGGATGTGGTATTGATTCATAGAGTGAAAAATTACATTGTGTCTGATAGATATTTGAGGAATGACCAATGTTCTTGAAAAAAATTCATTAATAACCTGATACTAAGTTGAGTTTTAGAATATAAAATTATCCTCTAACATATGGCTAGTAGAAGTGCACAATTAAAACCAAATATGGTATTTTTAGAACATTTTCTTGTGATTAATAATGGTTTTGGTATCCATAATTGCTTGTACATTAGCTTCACAAAAATATATTAAATTTACTAAATGATATAGATGATTACCAGGAACTCTATTGAGTGAAATTTGAAGCTGCAACATTCTGTAATTGAAATTTCGGTAAGAAATATATGTTCACCGGGGATGGAATATGTTATAAAAGAGAAGGATAAATCCATTAAAAAACACAACAATGAATATTTGATTTTTTAGAAAATTTGTAATTATTATTTATGGTGTGATATATAATTTGGAGATGTTGATAAGGTGTTTCTATGAATTTATCCATGAATGACTGTAATTAAATTTGGGTTCAAATGGGAATCTAATACTTTGTAATGTTGGTGTATTTGAAAATCACAATAATATAGTGACCAACAATATCACCTGGTGCTACCAATATACTAATCAAAATTCAATGATTTCTACAATGTATATATACAATATATGTTCATACCAAACCCTTCAGAAGTACTGAAAATATAGGTCATTTTACTAGGGAATGATACTTTTATGAGGAACAACTGATGGAGATTTAGGATCATAAAGAGAATGGTATACGAAGCACTACCACTCAACATTTCAAAGTTTTGTGGTGAATCAAACGTTTTTACAAAGCTATATTGGAACTTTCAGATATCATGGGGAAGTGATATCATAATTTTTCTATATCCAAGTGATGATATTTGAGGAGAAGTTCAATTAATGTGGGTACAATTTAAATCCTATAAATTTAAGTATTTTTTTAAAATTAATTCATATATATTTGATATCACTCTTACACCCAATATGATGTTATACTTCCTCTACACAATACATCATGTTAGATAGTGTTATTGAAGAAATTTGGATTAATCAAAACTAAGATATGTTATTAATATATTTATTTAAACTTGATCATTATTACATTGAAATTAATCATAATAATATGAATCGTAATAACTTATTTTTATATATCAATTATAATTTATTATATAATGTAAAATAATTGATAAAAAATTACATAATTTTTAGTAAGGACTATATATGTATTGAAATAATTTTTTTAAAAAAATGATTTCAATTTCCTATTATAAACATTAATAAAATTAACTTTTCACTATTTCATAAAAATAAATTACTAAAATATAATATATAACTCAAATTTAAATTTCTAAATTAGGTTATGTTGAATATTAGTAGTTTCTTGAAAAGTTATAATTTATCATGAATATTAAAAATTACATACTTTGATTTCAAATGCACAATTTTAGTAAATATAATTACAAATTTAGGTTATATAATGTTTTTAAGGAAAATTAGTTTAATAGAACACCCTTAGTCTAATTTATGTTATTTAAACTGATTTCCAGATAAATTTATATATAAAAATATTTTAAAATATTATTATAATCATCTTAAAAACCTACATTCTCTATTAAAATGTGGAATTATGTTTAAATTAAAATTTTCCATTTATTTGAATATAATTTGGGAAATATGATTTAGAATTTAGAATAACAATTAATTATTTTATATAATGTTTTCATCTATTTTCCCCAAAATGAATCGAAAAAAACATCATAAATTATTTATCATGGTTATAATAAAATTTCATTCACATGGGGGTTAAAAAATATATGGTTTAAAAATAACAACAAAAATTATGAAACAAATTTTCATGACATAATGGGGCCTTGTATCTACTATTATAATTAAATATCAATTTTGGAACCTTTTGGAAAGATAAAAAATGATTAAAAATTATTCATTTGAAAAACTATACGTGTTCCACTCACCTCACATATAAAATACACCCTCTATCCACACATCATCACACCATAAAACCCATTTCGAAAAAACAAAACAAACCCAAATTACATCTCACAATACCTAATTTGTCATACAATCCTTGTTTTAGATAGAAAGGAAACCTAGGAAGGAGATTGTTACAAACATAAAAATGATACATGATGATGATGTAACTTTCATTAACGATCATTTTCAATTTATTAGTTTCATCCATGAACATTAATTGTTATTAAAACCAACTAATATAATATCCACTTTATGATTAATATAATTTTTTGTTGTTTTGTACTGTTAATAACCTATATCCATATAAACTTCCTTCAAATGGTTTACGAAATCATCATCTAAGTGTAAGGTGTGTTATCACCTCATAAAACAGTGTCATTAATTTCTCCATTATCACCTATCATGTCTAGAAGAAATTATATATTTATTATTATTATAATATATATATTACATTATTAGACATATGGAAATATTTTATCACACCTAAATTCATACTATCCAATTTTTTGACTACCATAACGTCACTCATGCATATAACATACTACTACATCTTAGAATGATGTGATTCATGTATTCTTTACAAGGATGGTTATAATGAAGGTTTTTAATTTAAAAATGTTATATATATGAAGTAAAAATTATTAAATAATTATTATACAAGGTTTTATTTTCATTAATTCAATTCATTTTAGAAATTGAAATTGAATTCACACTTATTTACAACCTAAGTTCACTATGAACGATGCATTTTAATTTCCATCACTAAATGTGATTGATTAATCTAAATACATATATACTAAATATATATTATTAATATATCATGTATAGAATTATATATATGATTAAATAATGATTTTTTTCTTTACATACAATAAAAAATCATATCAAATATGAAAAAATAGGTTCTTGCACGAAACATAACATTAGCATGTAATTGTTAATAAACTGTTATTATAAGTTCATAAAAAAATAAAAAATGTTATGATATATATATATATATGATATATTTATAACAAACATATATTTATTATTATGTAGTTTTGAATGTCTATGACATAACTGATGACATAATGTATGTGATTTTCATATCACTTATTTTTTTGATAAAAATCCATATTGAAAAAATGATTATTTATTTGTGTAAATAAAAACTATCTATGAATCTTATAATAGTCCTAAAAAATATTTTTAATTTAAATATCAGTTTGAGTACTTTTCTTGAAAGTGTTTTACTGTTTAGAATCTACTAAATTGGTGTAGGATTTTTATCATAAATTTCCTTCTATGAAATAGATGATTATAATATACACATATATTATTGTATGGGGTTTGTATACTGCACCTATAAATCAACCTAATACATGACATAAACACTCAAGGCCCCACCTGGGCATGTTATGTAGTCAGAAATTGTATGTAAATGCCCACGCACATGATGTTTTGGCCATGTACATGGTGTGTACACAACATGAGGTACTCTCTAATGTACGTCCCATTTCCTATACATATATTCTACCGGAAAATGTACATGTACATGAAATGTGACTCATATAGGGTCTGTTCGTGTACTCCACACAAAATGTGACCCTTAAACAGGCATCATAGTTAGTTAATGTGCTTCATGGCCGATTCCATGTACATAGAATTTATGAGTCATACATGGCATGTAATAAGTAATGTTCATCTTCCCCAAACGTGAAAAACTGATGACATGTTGGTCCAAAACCACCCGTGGTGCAAATACGTTTTCTAGAAACAAAAATATTCAAATCTCCCAGAAATCCCTATTTTCATAACAAATGATATGGAGAAGCCCACTATAGGTCCCAAAAAGTAATAATAGGTGATAAAATGGTAATATGATTACACTATAAGGTTTTAAGAAAAAAATCATTACATATTTTTGATTATACTAAATAATTACGAAATTCCTTGATCAATGGATACAATACAATGATATGGAAGATCCCCAGCTCAATTTTGGTCCCTTATTCATCTCCATCTCTATATCTCTCCCCGTATCCTTTTCAATATCGATCAGATGATGAAGGATGGTTTTATGGATTCTATAATAGATTAATGTGTATAATTAAATAAAAGAAAAATAAAAAATGTTCAAAAGAAAATTAAATGTAATGAATAAAGGGGGTGTAGCCCATACCGACCCCACTGCCTAAAAAAATTTATACCAGCAAAGTAAAAAATCATCCTTAAGACTCCACAGTATAAAAATAATCTCAATCCGATGATATATTCCAAATATAGGGATGAAGTCTATTTTATGAATATATTATAAATTAATAAAATAAGTATTTATTATTTATTATTCCACCAAAATTTGATTGGATCAGACTTCGACCAAACCCTTTTACAAGTGAAAACACTATATTCTGATTCCTACAGAGTGGTCATTAAAATAATGTAAGATCATATTCAAGGGGAAATTATTTTTATCCCATATAAGCATGAAAAAGTAAAAAAATCAAATTCTTACTGAAAAGACTTCACTAAAAATACCATACAATATCATTATATTATACCCTCTCATTGCTAAGAATACTGTTGGTAACAGTAAAAACCATAGTATCAACATGATAATCTTCTCACGAAAAATATCTTGAATGTTCAATGAATAGTATCACAATATCAAAAAAAAATCAATGTTGAATACATTCACTGATGATCTATTTTGTACTCCCCACCAAATAAATAACCTAATTTCTATATCAAACCCAATATTCTAGCACAAAAACCCTAGGTAAATTACTATGTTCAAGTGAAAATAAGGGTCACCAGCCTCAAAGGGCCAATGGTTCATTCCCTATCATATGGATTATCATATTTTTCTACTAATGTGAAAACTCAATATATTCCTTTATCATTTATGAATTATAAATAAAATAAATCAAGCATAGTGTAGGACTGATTTTCTCTTAGTTTACTCAATATGATATAAATATCGAAGATGATCTTATCTTGGTATGATTACACTATGACTTCATCCAATGGAATTTATAACTTTCTCCAAGAAGTTATCACACAAAAAATGCTAAAATTACATTAACCAACACCAGACACCACATCTCATAATATTTTGTGTCAATGTTTAGACACATTTCAACTATCTTGTGATATCCAATTAACTTCTAATATCAACTATACCATGGAGGTAAATTCATTATTTAACAACAACTCTTTGAAAACCAATCCAATATAATATTTATGAAAACCTCATTCCTCATATCTCAAATGCACAATCTGCAATTTATGATTTAAACGGTACCACACATAACCATATTTTACCATTATCTCTCATACTTACAAAACTACAAGTCTTCCAACATATTTCTAAGATGACTATTCTATATAAAACATCATTGAAATTAATCCAGAAGATCCATTGGAACACCTCTTAAAAATTGACTAAGTCACATGTCCCTTGATATATTCCATGACTACATGATGCATTCCATCATTTATGTCATGACTACTCACCCACATTATGATTATATTAGAAACAACAATAACAATGGTAAACCTATAAAGAACCATAACATTCATACTCATCAAATCCAATCATGATACAAATGTAACCTAGATGTTGTCCAAAACCAAAGGCACAACCATTCCAATCGCACAACTGGAGATCCTAAAATACCATGATCTTAAAATGATTGTACTAAAAATATCACTTAAAAAATTTCATCCTTGAATCCTGAGCAAACCATGTTCAAATAGGTTTCACTTAAAAAATTTACATCAACCACGAATGGTTTGATTCAAAACTAATGGATTCTAGGTCTCTTACAAATTCCAATAGATTGTGTCTCGCAAATTGGTTACAATGTATTCTCACTATTCCCATAATATAAAACATATCTAAATACGATACATATAAAAATGATATATAAGGGTCAAAACTATTAACATGGCCTACAATAGAACAAATATATTTCGAGTATCCTCATAAGGAACGACATCCTAGTTGTCACAATAACAATTAATAATAGAAAAATAATTCAAAATGACTAGGAATATATATATGGTAATATCTCCTTGATATCCAATTCATGTGGAACACTGTTGTACCCATCAGAATCATACTCACCAATCCGACTATATAACCCCAAATGAGGGTCAAGATTAGTAAAATTCTTTTCCAATATATTCTATAAAATACCATATATATTATTAATAAAACATTAAATAATCAATTTTGAGAAAAATACACTATTAGGTGTATATCATATATGAATTGTGTTCTGTGTCGACCAACAAGAGTCAGTAAACCTCTTCCTCAAGAGGAATGAGTCATCAAACTCACTAAGAAACAAAACTGTTTTGATTTTTATTACATTCAATCAGATATATATATAAATTTTATTCTTATAGATTCAATAAGGTATAGTTGCACTAAAAACATTATGGAAAAACACATTTTGATTTTTATTGACACTTTACACAATGGACCTCTATATTCTATAATGATCACACACTATAAGGCATATATAATCTAAATAAAAAATTCAAAATATGTTGCATTAGATGGATCTTTCCATTGATAATATAGAGAAAAGACACTCCTTTCTTCAATACCAAAGGTCAAATAACACGAAATAAATAAAAATAATAACATCCCCACTGAATGTGTGTCCATCTTGATGAATAAATTATAAAAATATATCATCGTTTTGAAGAACAAAAATCCCTTTCCCTATCAACCAGCACATCTTATTTGAAAAAGTTTTCCCGATGCAGCGATCTATCATCCATCAAAGGTTTCGATAGATTACGAATACTTTCTTTAACCATACCAAAAATAGTAAATAAAAATAATGAAACATATCTTATAAAGAAATTTAATTTCCCAACTAGGACAACACTAAACCAGTGCACCTATGTGGTTCTATATGTGGTGTTATGTTCACCTCCCAAAATGCTCGAGTATGAAAAAATGTCCTAGTGGTCTTAGGATATAATGGGGGGAGTGTATACCATCATATAAAAGAAATAAAATTTAATAAATAACTATGTATCATACATAGAAGTAAATAAATAGAGTGAGAAAGTAGTAGATAACCGAAATAATGAATATTATGATAATAAATGAATATTATATAAAATATAGAACAAATATGCCTTACATATAATTATAGTCACCGACAAGGATGACCATACAGATAAAATGTTCAAAAAGAAACTGAGATAAATGTTCAGGGCATTTCTACTAAATTCATGCCAGAACACATACCTAGTCTCTAGACATCGTTAAACTATACCAATTCAATCAAAAGAACCATCATGAGCATCTCTACTCGATCATGAAAATATGGTCCCTAACCCTATCCACCAAGAACTCTTTTCCTCCTAAAATAATGTCATATGGATTTTACACAAACTAATATAAAAGCAGAAGGGGAGACTATAAAATTAATAGGCCACCACATTGTGAACCTATAAATATACTTACATAAGTTGAGTCAAAATTTATGTTATTATCCTGTATCTTATAAAAGAGAAAAGACATGAGGCCACAATCAACCCCTAGGTTCATAATCACAGCCAAACTGCAAATGTGCGATCATGGATATCAAATTTTTTTGTTTATATATGAATATTCCCACACATAGTCAGATATATATATATATATATATATATACAAGAATAGTGTGAGTAAATAACATAAACCAAAATGTAGTCAATCCATGTGTTCATAATCAAATTATTATAGAAATATAAGGCAATATCCTTGATTTGAATGTACTTACACTCAATTTTTGTATCATTAAGTCAATATTTGGTTAATTAATCCGATTCGATAAAAAATCGCTTTGAAAAATGACATAAATCTATCTAAGAATGGTAAGTCTCCACAAAGGGAAACTAAACCTAAACCTTGGTTCACCCGAACTCACCTACAATAAAAATAAAGAAGGATTCTAGGGATATACATCCAAACATCCTTTAATGGTAGTTACTGTGCTACATGACATTCCACTAATTGAAATTAAAAATACAGTCCTACGTCTTGGAAATAGTTCCCTGTAATTAGGTGACCATGACGTTGTGATGTGGATAATCCCTGTGGGGGATGACTGTAATGAAATATAAAAATAGAAATACCTCAATGTTCATTTATATTCTCATCCTAAATTCATAAGAAATGTAGCACTGTTGTATCCACCCTACCTATGGGGGAATCATAGGTGTCAGTCGATGAGATACAAGCAACCTATTTAGTATAAGTCCCATCAACACGGAGAAGATAAATGTACTCTAATTTGTCCAATGAATTTACTGGGGAGAAAATATTCATACCCATCACTCAAGAGAGACTATTCAATAATGAGTTTACATCATAAATGTATAATTTCATGTGCATCACTGTGATCTTATAAATGATTTGAGATACCATAATCCACAATATCGCTGGGATAGCATAATCATCCATGAGTTTCTTAAGTCTGAGGATATCATAATAATCCACATCACATATCAATTAAAGGAAGGAGGGATAATCTAGACCACTTAAGAGGGCCATGCCTATATATCATATTCTTGGTTTCAACCGAAAGATCCTAAGAATAAACTATGGAAATCCAAATAAGATATTAATAAAATATACATACTGATTAGTTATATCCCATGTATTAGCTCTGGGAATAAGAATTATAAAACAACAACATGTATCTGAAGAATGATAGTAGGATTAATTTTGTGGAATCCCAATGATAATTAAAGAGTCATCATATCATTTTCATTAGCCACAACCAAACAAAAAATTCATGTAAAAATAATACCATCAATTATAGAAATGTTAATGTAAAAAAATTCTAATTTTAGATGATAACATATATGAAGCACATCTACCACATCTGGATGGAAATACTAGTTTATCACAGGTTCGTTGATGACAACTTATAAAATCTCTACACAATGTATATATACTATGTAACCCCAAGATGTTTTTTTGAAATATTTTCATTAATTTTTTTTATTCTTTAGTATCATGAATTACACGCAACTGTGAGTTTAAAAGAACCCTGAAAACCCCTTAGTATATGATTACCATTATAGCCTAGTTGTTAGGTTTGCAGGAATAAGTATAACTATCTTCTGAAAATTCATTATGATTTCATTGGCTATAGATTATATATAAAAATATAAATCAATTTGATATTTGTATTATTGAGTGAATTACATTTTTTAATTAAATTAATGATTTATATATAACATATATACCTAATAAAATATTTTTGATATTCATACAATGGATATTTTTCTACATATGGTATGAATATACCCTATTTGATATATAAAAACCTATTTTTTAAAAATTCAATTTTACTACATTAAATGGACATCCCTTATAAAATTACTATTTTTTAATTAATAATCATTATTTGTTAAACTACTAAATTTATTTTTGAGTAGTATTTAAATATATACATTGGATGAATTTTAGATATTTTTTCTGATAACATTCCAGTTTTTTTTGAATATTTAAAATATAATAAATTTTTAAATAAAACAACTTTTTACATTCGAAATAATTTATATAGATAAATTATAATATTTTATGGTTTTATAGTATAAATATTATACATTTTTATCATTAAATATGTTTTATTTCATTAGCATTATTTTTACATTGAATTATTATGTAAAAAAATTTCAATCATTTGCAATGTTTTATTTTTTTAAAACCCATTCTCCAATTCCAACAACAGAATTGATTTTAAATTAATTACTATAAATTCTAGGATTTAAATTCTTAAAAATATACTTCATATTTGGTATCAAAAATTTTAAATTATGTTAGTAGTATTATTTTATTATTGTAGATTATGAATAGTAACTTTGGTATATATTATTTTTAACATGGTTGAAGGTAAACTAGATAATTAAAGGTGAAGATAATATTATAAAATTACATTAACACCTGTAAAACTCATATTGGATGTCTAAATACAACCTTTATCATCTATATTTTGAAATTGAAATAGTTAATGGCCACTTTTCCATGAATATGACATTATTTTTATTAAAATTAATAAAAGTAACAAAATTTCACACATTATTTTTATATAAGTATATTACATTTATTATATGGATAAACATGTGATAATATTTATTCTAGATTATCTATTTAAATATAAAATAATTAACAACATAATAGAAATTTATTTATAATTTTTATGAATTAAATAACTACCCTTAAGGATGAAAGAATAGTGAAACATATATTATTTTATTTATAGAAATATCAAATAAATTATTTTATGAATATTAAATGAAATATAAAATGAATTAATTAAGGTTCTACATGAATTTTATTGTTTATTATGAAATGTTTTGTGTATATTATTGTGTTTCTTAAAGTTATCCAATGTGGAGATTTTGATTATAATTTACAAAATGAGTAATGTAAGAATCGACACTATTGATATTTTATGCAAATTACTATTCATTAAATTATTTACAAATAAAAAATATATAAAAATAAAAAATTGATAATTATAAGGTCTATAATGTCCAAAAAATATCTACTTACTGTCAATTAAGGTCAAATAAGTAAATATTTATGACCATTAAATATTTAGAATATATTTCCGTAATTAAAATAAAATTGATTAAATAGGGATAAATAAAAATGATATGGTTTCAAATAAAATCAAAACATTTTTAAATTTTATTGGATGAAATGATTTCAATAATTACACATATAATCTTTGAAATTATCCACTCCAAGATTATTTTAATATAAACATTAATTTATATTAATTTCATAGTGTTAGTATTTCTGATTATGTCTCTCCCATATGTAATAAATGTTCATGTATCCTTATCTTTTATTAACACCTCTAAAGCTCTATTAATTGGACAAAACCTTTCCATTTCCTCCCCCAACATCCCTCGATTCATCTTTGTGGCCCAAATATGGGTAGAAATCCATCTTAAAGAGGAATTTGTGAAAAATCTATAGGTGATACTCGAAAAATAGGTAATTGTTCGATTACATAATTCAAAATTATTTTCTTCTTATAATTTCTCTTATTATGATGTTTCCATAATAATATAATAAATCTAGTATATGGTACATTCTTATATATTAATATAGATATGGGACAACCTTATACATCCTTTTTTCCATCCTACAAATAGAAATATCTCTATGTGTGCATACGTACGTCTTACTGATTACACGTCGTGGTATAATCTGTTAATCAAAAATATATTATTTGGATGGGTATAATGATGGGTATAATATATTTAAATAATGAATATAAAATGATTATTATTCTTAACAATAAATATACAATCCAATTCTATACCATTTAACAATCAAATAGAATGATATTGTCGCTCGTGCGTACGTATGAACTACCACCTCCATGACGCGGTGAGATTCATTCTACCCGTTAATAATTAAAGAAAGATTATAAAAATTATATGATGAGTGAAAATAATTTTATGAATGTAGGAATTATTTTCATTAATTAATTTGACCATTTATCCCATCGCATGATATCACGATATTTTATATGCTAGATATAATTTGAAAATTTTATGTTCTTATATCTTATGATTATGATATGATTTATATATCCCTTTTATACCTTTAATAAAAATTTGATCCCACACTTTCATATCTGTCTTTTCCATAGGTCATGAATAAGGGTATTATGTATGCTAGGTCATATTGGAGTCTATATATGAAGAAATAAGTTGAGGACAATGTATATTTTTTTGAACCAGTTGTTTATGTTTCACAGTTTCTAACGACCATAAAATTATATGGTCTTGTACTGGCATTATTATATGTTGTAAGAAATTTGATTCAATTTTTATGTAATATCAATGTATGTAATGTAAGGGTCATTATATAGTAGCACGAGGTTATTAAAACAATCTATAACCCATTTTGTTCCTCAAGTCACAACACTAGAGAGGCATCATAATTAGGACCCTCTAGGTATACACAGAAGATATGAAATCCTACACGATATCCATTTCTAAGAAGGTGACAGAGGAATCCTTCAAGGAATAATCTAAATGTATAGAAATTGTGGAATTATAAATAGGATCCTCAGAATTAAAACTATTTATGTTGGATACCACATGGGACCTAAAAAGAAATAATTTAAAGAAGATTAATTATACATGGAATCCTTGGAAAAAATCACTGCTATTGGTAACCAACAACGGTTTCCCTAAATTATCTCCTAAGAAAAACCATCCCATAATGGGTTGTTCATTCTAGTTAGAGCATATAGGTATCCTACATGTGATCTTATAGGCAAAAACATACAAATAAGAATCCTACATGGGATCCTTCAAAACAAAAATCGTTGGAACCTATAGGGAAATAAGGGATCATATATCAAGGAATATTTTTTTAAAAGGGAAATTGTTGAAGGGACGATACACTAATGATATCTCATCGATATTCATAGATCATGAAATTTCAATCTAATGCAAAATGGTTCAACAATTAAAGGGTAGACCTATCCACTATGTAAAGAACCAAATATCCGCCCATGTGTTACGAAAATACTACAAGTGGTCAACTGTCATGATCAATGTAGATAGATACATAGAATTGAATTTTTTTAGGTAGAAATATTTCTCCAAGGTTCATAATTGTTAAATACCCTTAATGGTGGGAAAAGGTTGAGTACACGACATGTGTACCATTATACAACACTTGTATCCCCAAGGTCTATTCACAGCATATACTCTAGGTGGTCATTCGATATAAAATCTTATGTAACTGTAGTGTTGGACATATACATGGTGTGTACCATACATGGGTTAACATCCCATGTACCTACCATTTCATGAAATTTAATTCATCGAATCCATATAAATATCCAAATCATGCGACAGACATGGGGTTAAGCCATCTACTCCACATGGCATGTACCACATATACTAGCAATTTAATGAGTACTCTGGTACACTCAAGTGTACCTTTTCAATGAATGTCTAATAAATAAATTAAATGTAAATATAATTTAATTTCTTTCCCAAACATTAAGAACAAACAACATGTTGGTCCCGATCCACACTCCATGAAGATGGGTTTTCTAGAATGGAAAACCCTAAAATCATCCAGAAACAAACTTTTCATCAAAAAAAGATATAGATTAACACAAAACAGATAAAAATAACGAATAATATAGGATTAAAACATGAAAATTATTATTTTATGGAATAATTTTGAAAAATAATAGAATCATCGTACCGTTTGGGGGAATCAATAATAGTGGTTTCTTTTCCGTTGCAATACGGCTACCATACACTGATCATGTTCATTTAGAGATCCATGTTTGTACCCTAATTCTCTACCACTATATATGTGTCTCCATATCCAATTTATCTCTTACCTATTCAAAATTGGAGGACATTATGGGTATTATTTTATAAACCATGGGACAATGGATGAATTTAAAATGAAATAGGGAATGAAAATGAAATGAAAATAAAATGGTGGCTCGACCCGAACCCAGCTCCCAAATAGAGATTATTACTCAAATATCGAAAAATCCCCTTTCTAGATTCATCATAGGAGATGGAATCTCAATCCAATTCTATATTCAAATTATGTGGGTAAAAAAAATATGTGAATAAATTAATATTTAATTTACTAAATATTAAATAATTATTAATCCCCTTGAATTAAAATGGATTGAAATTCCCCCAAAGACCTATCCTAGGTTAACCATTATATTCCATGACCAATGGAGTGCTCAAAAAAATCATCGGAAATCATCTCTTAGAGGAAAATTGACAATTATCCCATTAAAAAATAATAATGAAAAAATTGAATGTTCTTGTCAATAATTTAATCTATGAAAATGTAGGCCATATAAAAATAAAATTGAAAAATTGAAAAATTTAGATAATATCAATATAATTTCAATTCCATAGGGAAAACAATATTATGATAGTATAACTATGAAATTTAAAATGTAAAAAATACACCCCAATAAGAAGGATATACCAATATTAAAAAAATATGAAAAGTAAATTTTGGAAACTCACATCTCCGAATCTACTTGATTTGAACAACATATGTGTTCAGATGCACTTGGTATCCCTATTCTCTCCTATATTTAAATACAACCTTTGAATCATATCCAAAGGACATGACATGTTCTGGAAATGTCAATGTTGGGGTGAGTATATACTTACCCATTTGGGAACCCCAAAATTTAAAGTTGTGGTAGTAAGAGAGAAATATGAATAGAGTCATTAATCCAATAAAGGTGATAGAAAAATAAAAAAAGATGATACATATATACATATATATGAATATATATTATCAAATGAATAAATCTCAAATGAATGATAACGGTGATCTCTATCTCACACGCCATCCCTGGAAAGAGTTCAAACATTTATAAAGATCAATCAATGATGCCCAAAGTCCCATGCATTTTTCCAAAGTCACATAAAATAAAATACAAGCCGTATCACGGTGTATCACAGTCAAGGTAATTAATCTATAGGTAGAGGACCCGAGAACTGTTATAATATGAGGGTGTCACTTAGTTCTATAGAGAAACCATAACCTATCTCTATAAAAGGGTGCCACTCAATACATTTCTAGATGACTTCTGACATGCATTTGTAAGAGGGTAAAAATATGATGGATAAGGACCCATTCACTAAAATATTAGAATTAGTGCACTTAATAGTAATTTGAAATACTAATATATGTACTATATGGATTTCTCCAAACTAGTAATTTATTAAGGACCGATTCCTAACACTGTTCGAGGGTGTTTCCTAAATAGGAAAGGACACATGACCTACCTAGGAGAAGGGTTCCAAATTTTGGATAATTATAGGACCCATCACATTTCTGGATAAATGGGATCAACCATAATAGTCAATAGAGTATTCAATCCATTCTCAGAAGGAGTTTGGTAATTGTATAGATTATAGGGGAACAATGACCTATCCTGATAAGAGGATGGTAGTATAATCTCTCTGATGATCCTTCTGGATTACTTCCACCATCAAGCATCAACTAAGAACTTTTAACACACACAAAATATATAAAAATATAATCAAATAAACTATTAAGGTTATAATCATGTTCTATATGAAAAAAATACCAGATAGGCTACTCACTAGATAAAATACAAGTACATCAAAGTATATACGAGTTGAAGAAGTGTCCCAGAAATGGAAAAGAGAGTACGTGATGTGTAAAGAGACCCAAATGATGTGTGGTCTCACATAAATAATTTTCATTGTCCCTTCTATAACATTGATCACATCCCATGTTGACAAACATGGAATGTCCAGGGGCTATACGGCATGCCTCAACAACTTGGATCCTTCATGTTCTCTTTACCATGTCTGTGAAACAATTCTAGACCACGATTTATTTGGTACAAGACACCTCTTTCTACATGAGGTATATAAGTCCAAATCCTTAAACAATGCATAATCTTTAGTTAAATCATGAATTCCTATTGTAGATATTTTTAGGTTTAGAGTTTTAAAGAATCAGTCCTTAACTATTGCATTACATCTCAAATATTACAATGTAGAAACTTATTCTCAGTACCAATTTTATTATAAAATAAAAACATTTAACAGAAAACAATAATTTGTTTCCTGATATCAATATTCATGAATTTTTTCTTTCTCTTACCCTAACTTATACCCTGTGAAAAAATTTCTAAAACTTGGGATGTGCATAAAAATCTAATTAAGGGTTATAAGTTAAAAAAATATGTCATTAGTCCATCAATATGTAAAAAACATAATCTCATTAACAAACCACATAAAATCATGGGATTTTTGATTAACACATAGAAATCATAAATCACAATGTTATATTATAGAATCCATAACATTATTAGTTGGTAGATTTCACAGCTACATAGAGAGTTACATTTGGAATACCCATCACAATATATTCCTTAAATCTCATTGGATAAACATTAATGTCTACCTTATAAATGTTACCCAATGCATTGAAGAGATATCTCGGGCTCACCCACCGTATATTTATCACGGAACCACCTGTATGCGTAAACAAGGCCCCACAACCATAACAAGTTCATAACATATGAACATGTATAATAGAAAGATTATATTACCACATTGAAATCACAATATAATATTTCAATATAATGAAATAATCAATCCATTTCCAAAACAATTTTTATTAACAAAATACATAAAAAAATTTGGTATTTATTTTCCTTTTATAAAAATTATGGCTTGTTAAGGGAGCCAAATATAAAATGTTGCTCGCAACGCCGGTAAGGTCATTTTTACCATGTATGTTATAAATGAACAATCCATTTGTGGTTTAGTAAAAAGTTACATAGAAAAATGATTCCATATGAATGAAATTAAAATACAAATTGGTTTATACACCATATAAAATAATTTATTGTATAATTCAAAATATTCCTCAATGAATGGAGATTGAGACGATGTCCCTTACATCATGTTTGACTTGACCCGTTCATTATTTAATCTCATGGATAATAAACTAAAGTCATTTTTTACAGTATTTATAAACTTTTTCATGTTTATTATTCCTTTTATATAACTTCCTTAAATTTTATAAACATTACATAAACATTTAAGTTAATAATGGTCATTTTGTCGATATTTGGTACTAGATTCAGAAATGAACTCTTTATATTTACATGTTTTCCATGTGGTAAGAAGTAAATTATCTCCATAATGATATTACAGATTTATATATAATATCAATCATATATATCTAGTATAAATATTTATTTATAATAGTACATAACCATAGGAGATAGGAAATGAAATGCACTATTGATGGAGACAGTAAGTCGTATGTATGCAAGAACACACATTTTATTTCTCTTTCGTATTTAATGGAATGAAAACATAATGATACATAGGTTTATTATAATTCATTATAATATCATATATAATTTAATTGACTCAATCTTTTATATGTTTCATGTATGTCATGAACAAGTCATATCACTTTGAGGGGGCGTATTCCCCATTTTCTCAAATGAAATTTTTGTATTTATAAATTTTGGAAACCTTAAAGGTATGTTGTAAATGAAAAATACATAATCATAGAGAAAATAGAAATATATATATATATATATATATAATTAACATATAATTACCTCACAATGGCCACCATGAGAGGTGGTAGAAGGTAATTGAACAATCATCGTTATGTAGTGTCGTAGTTTGTCATCAAAAAAAATAGAATGTTTATATCAAATGGATGGAGGTGTGTGGATGTGTAGTTTGAATCCCCCACATAAAAATATCCTAGTATATTTAATTTATTTTTTTATAAAATTATTCAATAAATATTCTTTAGGGGGTCGTAGAAAAAAAATTAATAGAAAAGGACTTAAGGGATGTCGTTAACTTTAATTCGGGTAACTCCTTTGTGTTTGAACCAAAAGGATTTATTGAATTGCCTTAATCCCAGTGTAAGTAATCTAGGTGGAATATAGGGATGTTGGGAGATTATTGGAACAATGATTGGATGAGACAAGGGGGCTTGAGAAGTATGAGTAGTGGGTTATAATTGGTGTCCTTTTATAATTGGGAAGAGGAGATCATTAGAAATGTTTGAATGTATTATTTTATTATAAAATTATTTTCGGATTAAAAGTGTAAAAAACTTACTTAATTCTAATATATGGTTCATATAAGTCGAAAAAAATCATCCAATAAAAATTATATTGGTTTTGGATATTATTTATTCATAATAGTTTTGATTTAACCCTTTGATAACTTATAACTTTTTCCACATTCTATTATATATTCATACTATATGGTTTATATACATACAATAAAATTTCAAGTGACCCAAAATGGAACATTAATGACATTTGTAACATAATATATGTCTTTTGGAAGAATCATAGATTTTTTAGACAATTTAATCATTTAAAAAAATATTAATTATTTTAAAATCACATATTGGTCAATTTATAATCAATTCTTATCATGACACTTAAAAACCTATACCAACATGATTATTTCGAAAAAAATATCATTATTTCAAATTTAACTAATCATTATTATCCCTAAAATTCATTGATTGCATAAAAAGTTTTAAAAAAATATTTTAATATTTTTAAAATTAGTTATTAGAATCCTTTTTAATGAAAAAATTATTGCATCACCATTGTTTCATAAATATATTTCTTTATTTAATTTATCAAAATTAAAATTGATATATGTTTAGGATATATGTTCTTTATCATTATATTAAATTTTATAAAATGACATTTTCACTTACAAGTGGCTTTAAGTGATCACAAAATTGACCAAAGGATGCCCATGGTCAGACATGTATCTTCCAATAATATTAGGACATGTGTTATGATAATTTATTATTATAGTAATATTATTTTTTAACCCTTATTTAATAGATTTACCCTTTAACCATTGTAAATAAAATATTTACTCATGTTACTATTCAAAATGTCTAAAAATAAGTCACCTAGGTACACAATATGGACCACCTTATTCATAATATAGAATCCAATTTTCAGACGTCAAATCAATAAATTTGCAAAAATTAAATTAAAATTAATTACCGTTGTCAAAATAGAAACTGTGTTTTTAAAAAATAATAAGTATCATAATATTTTCACGTGTTTATGTCTAAAATCAATGTAAATTTATTTCCAATGACAATCATTGGATTAAATGGTAAAAATATAATAAAATTACACTTTAAAAATAATTAAAAGGTAAATTTATCCATATAAATAAATTAGATTAAAAGGTAGTTTTGAATTAAAATGCAGTATTTTCACTATTCATTACAAAAACAAACATTATCAGAAAAATACCAATATTTTACCCAATGTAAAATTGGATGTCCCAATTCTAATGAATAATTTATTTTTTCAAATAGAACATATGAATGTGAATGAAAATATATATAAAATAGGTTTTCCACCAAAAGGTGGTAAAATAGACCTTTTAAATAATAGTAGAGTATTTATGCTTAAAATTGGATTAATTCACATTTTAATCCACTAAAATTTATTGGAATAATGTAAAAACTATTAACCAAAATGTTTGGTAATATTTTAGTTAGTTTTATTCATTCCCGCCAATAAAATAGTTAGGCATTTACTACCATTTAACATAATATTTTTATTATTATTTTTCAGTATGACTCAGGAATGTGTGAAATATTAGATTTTAGGATAAACCCATTGTTGGTTGTCAGGTATACAATTGAACATAGAATCCCCTTAAAAGTAAAATTTATATTTAATTCAAAAATATTAATAATTATGAAAATGTCATATTCATTATTTACCAGGGATGTGACATCCTTCCCCAAATTGGAACTTTCATCCTCACAATTTTAATTCTCTTATTAAATAAGTGGGTGTATTTATCCCTCAGCATTCTCAGATTCCCACATTGAATCTTCCACCATATGCTTTTTTCCCAAAATCATTACATTATGAATTAAATTTTTTCACATAACATCCTCTCTTCGGTTATGAATCTGGACTAGTTTTTCCTCATAATAAAGATTCATTTCCCACTGAAATACCTCTGAACTCAAAACATGAGATTGATATGACATATACTTTCTCAACATTAAAACATGAAAAACATTCCATACCTAAGATAAACATGGAGGTAATGCCTAAAATTAAGCCATATGTATACTAAAATAAAAACTAATATTATTTGTAAATTCATCCCAAGCAATATGTTCGTCCGAACATCCCTAGTAATCCATTTAGAAAGCACGTAGCATATATTCCAATGTCTGAATTGTTTTTCTAACTTCCCAACCGGTTGAAGATGAAAAGATGCACTAAAATTTAATTTTGTACCAAATGACTTCTCAAGGCTATTCCAAATGTGATATGTAAACCTGGGATCACGATCAGATTCAATGGAGAGGAAAACTCCTTGTAACCTGACTATCGCATTAACATACAACATAGAAAGTTGATGTAGTGATTCAGTATCTCGAATAGAAAGGAAATGAGAATATTTAATCCATCGATTAACAAAAAACTAGATTGCATTATTACCTCGAGATGTCTTCTGTAATCCCACAAAAAATTCAATGGATATATTATCCGTTTTCAACTATGGCACTAGTAAAGGTAGAAGCATCCCTTTCTATAACATCCACTCTTCTTTAAAATGTTGAGAATTCCAACACTTCACAGTAATGTCAGCAATATCTCTTTTCAATCCATCTAACTAGTAATACTCCAAAATATCTTGGTTCATCATAGTACTACCAGGATGAACTAAAAACAATGAACTATGAGCTTCACATAAAAAATATTTTTTCAAAAGTGAATCCAAAATCACAAATAATCTCTTCTCAATCTTCAGAACACAATCATTATCAATGTTAAATTTATGTAACATACCCTTATGAACAAACTCTACCTTTTTCAGAAACTCACTATCTTCTTCTGTGCACTTCCTTTATTCTATCTGCTTGGATTATTGTACTGAAACTTGAAACAAAATAGAAGAAATTCCATCACCAACAAATTCTATGAAAAAGTTCATGAAATCATTAATTAAAATATCTTGTTCAAATTGTATCATGGTTAATGTAACATTACTCTTTTGACTAAAATTATCAACCACTTCATTTGCCTTTCTTGGATGGTAATTAATCATGCAATCATAATCCTTGATTAATTCCATCTATATCCTCTATATCATGTTCAATTCTGTTTGAGTGAATAAATAATTGAAACGTTTTTGGTTAGTATATGTTTCAAATTTTACTCCCCAAATATGATTCAACCAAATTTTTTATTAAAAAAATAACATCAGCTAATTCCAAATCTTCTTGTAGGGTTATATAACTCATGAGGATTCAACTGACCTGAAGAATAAGAAATTACCTAATCATTCTACATAAGGAAACTACCATGTCATTTGATCAATGCCTCCCTATAGATGAAAAACACACTATTTCTAGAAGTTAGTGCCAAAACAAGATCATTCCCCAATTTTCTTTTCATTTCCGAAAAACAATCAACACATTATTTAGTCTTGATGAACTTAACATCTTTTCGAGTTAACATAGACTGTAGGATAGATAACCGTGCATAATTTTCCACAAACCATCAGTAGTAATATTTTAAACCAATAAAACTATGGATCTCGGATATATTTGTGGGTCTTGACGAATCTTCAAAAACTTTTTTTATGAGGATCAACAGTTCTTCAATTTTTTGTAACATTGTTACCAAGGAATGAAATTTATGTTAACCAAAACTCACACTTTCAGAATTTCTCATACAATTTCTTTTAATTTATTGTTTTCAAGAAATCCATGTAATGATAATCATGTTACTATTTAATTTATCAATAATCCAAAATATCATAAATAAACACAACCACACACATATCCAATAACTCACAGAAATTTCCATTCATATGATCCCTGAATAAATCTAGTACATTTGTTAAACCAAATATAATAACTAAAAATTCAAAACAGCCATATCTAGTTTGAGACACAATCTTCATAATATCTGCTTCCATTACATTCAACTAATGGTACCCCACCTCTAGTCAATCTTCAAAAACTACTGAGCTCCCTGGAGCTGATCAAACAAACCATCAATATGAGGAAAAAGATATTTATTGGTAACAACGATGTTATTAAAATATCTATAATCAATGGAAAGCCTCATTGAACCATCATTATTTTTAAAAAATATGACATTATCACACAATTTTGATGTGCTAGGTCTAATGAAAAAATTATCTAATAACTCATGAAATTTATCCTTTAACTCAAAAAGATCAATTTGAGCTATTCAATAACGGGGTTTTGAAATGGGATTAGCATCAGGAACTAAGTTAATAGTATATTCAACATAGAGATTAGGTATTATACCAAGAACCTCATCAGGAAACTCATCAACATACTCATTTACCATGGGAACATCATTAATCTGACACTTTCCTCTATTTTCAACAATATGTGCATTGTAAAAATCATTTCCATCTATTATTAGTTTCTCAACATCATGATATATTATCAAAAATTAAGGATTCATTATTGTACACAAACTGAAATTATTTATAAATAGAAACCACATTAGATATGTAGTAAATCATAGCATGATAAACAGAATGCCAATCTATACCCATAATAACGTCAAAATCTACTAGTGGAAAATCAATGATGATTGCAGCTAGATTCTTTCCACAAACATGGGAAACAAGGTTATTATAATTTATTTTTGTCTCAAAACTTCCTCCCAGTGTTTTTAAAATATGTTTAGTATTCATATCTTGATAAGAATTCCAAATTTACTAAAATAAATTCTCAGAAATGAAATATTATGTTCACCTTGAATAAACAACACATTGGCATACTCTGAATAAAAACAGTGTATCTAATACTACATCATTTGATGGAGAAACATCTGTTGATGTAGCGCAATGGATTTCACCACCCCTTTCTGCTTGTAGTGCAACTTCTTTCCCATAGTTGAGTTTTTATTTGGAAACTCATTGATATAATGAACCATTTAATTACTCATAAAACATTTTTCTTAATGTAAACCATATTTTTTCTTACCATTATCTTTATATTTTCAGTACAATTATGATCCTTAGGTCCCATTTTATCGCATTTAAATAACTTACCATAATTAAAAATACATTCTCCATCAATTTTTTTACCATAAATTTCAAAAACATTAAACATTAGCTTCTTATCGACCGACTTTTTTTTGAAGAGTTTCCCCCTTTTTTCTACCACCAATACATCTTATTCTGTTTCATGTCAAAGAACACATGATCATCAAAAAACTTCATTTACACCTTCTCTGCACATCAAACATGTTTTTCGTAACTTTTTAACTCATGAGAAACTAACTCCATTTAATAATTTTTTATTAATCACGACTAAAATTGATTGATTTTACTATCAATAAGTCCTATGAAATTTGGAGAATTATTTGCTAGTCGAGTGAATTTTTCATTAAAAACAGCCACTAAGACATCCTCCGACCACAAATATTGGAATTGTCTTTCCCTCCTAAGACGAACCACCTTAGGAAAATATATCTCATGAATCATACCTTTGAATTCATTAAAATATAGAGTATCAATCTTCTCACCATCTGTGATATTTTTAACCATCGACCACAACCAATCGACTTCACCTTTAAAATGGTAAATAAAGAGACTATGGTTTTGATTTTCTAAACCCCCCATGACATTGAAAATATTATCCAGTTATTTAATAAACCCTTCAGATTGCACAAGGTTAGATGATCCTCTAAATTATGGGGGATGTTTCCTTATGAAAGGCTCCACTACTGACATGTTCCACTCTGGTTAACCAGTTTAAACTCAAGCATTGATAACACCACCATTTATATCTCGAGTCAACTATTCAATCACTGAATCAATCTATTCACTACCAATTCTGACCATCTCATATTGGTGATTTGGAAGGATTCCATCCTCCTGATTCATTCCAATCATAGCTTTCCTTTTTTTCTATGGAAACCATTTTGAACACAGAAATATTGTAGGAATAGCAAAATTGTAATCTTTAAATTCTAAACCGACTATTGATATGAACTATAAGGCCCCATCATTAAAAGTTACATAATCATGAGTGATTTCAATATTACACATTGAGAATCATTTAATGTTTAGTGTTTTAGAGAATTAGTCAATAAATATTACATTACATCTAAAATATTACAATATAGAAACATCTACTCAGTACACATTTTTTTCATAAAATAAAAAATCGTAAAAGAAATCATGAATTCCTTTCTTGATATAAATATTCTTGATATATTCCTTTCAATTATCCTGCCTTATACCATATGAATTTTTTTTCTCAAAAACATGGGATGAGCATAAAAATATTATTAAGGATTGCAATCTAATGAAATAAATAATTTTTACATCAATACATACAAAATATATTCTTTTTAACACACCTCATGAAATCATATGATTTTTTAATAACACATAGAAATCATAAATCACAGAGGTATCTTGTGGCATCCCTTACATTCTGACATTGTAAATTTTAATTCTACGTAGGGAGTTACGTTCAGAATACCCATCATAGTATATTCCCTAAATATCTTAGGAGAAGAATTATTGTTTACCTCAGTAACATTACCCAAAGCAATGGAGATCTATATCAGGCTCACCATCCATATTTTTATCACGAGACCACCCGTATGTGTAAACAATTCATAAGAACCATAACATGTTCATAAAAGATGAACAAGCATAATGTAAAGATAACATTTCCACATTGGAATCAAAATATAACATTTCAATATATTGACCTAATAAATCCATATCCAAAAAAATTTTAAAAAAAAAATACATAAAATATAATTTTGTTATTTATCATCAATTTAAAATCATTGTGGCATTTTACGGAAGAGATATATCATATAATTCTCACAGTGGAAGAAATTTAATTATCACCACATATGTTAAAAAACATTCCCTTTGTCATCTAGTAAAATGATACAAAGAAAAAAGATTCCATTTTAATGAAATTAAAAGTCAGATGGTTTTATACACTGTAAAGAATAAATTTGTGTTTTAATCATAGTATGACTCAATGAACGAAGATTGAGATGATGTCCCTTACCTCGTGTCAGGATTAATGCGTTCTTTATTTAATCTCAAGAATAAAAAACTAATGTTAATTTAAAATTTCATCAAAACAATTTTCTTGATTATTATTCCATTTTTATCACATATTACCACATTATTAACCTTACATAATCATTTATGTTAATAATGGTCATTTTATCGATATTTGGTACTTGAGTCAAAAATGAACATCTTATACGTACAAGTTGTCCATGTTGTAAAAAGACAATTATCTCAAGAATTATATTAATGATTTCAATATCATATATATCATATAAATCCAGTATATATATGTATTTATAACAATACATAATAGTTTTATATATGAAATTAAATTCACCGTTCATGGAGACGATAAGCCGCACATACACAGGAACACTACTTTCATTTCTATTATGAATTTAATGGAATGAAAAATTAATGACTCATAAGTATATTATAATTCCAATATAATATCATACATAATTTCATTAACTCCATCATTTATACATTCCATTTATGTAATGAACAAGGCATATTACATTGTGGGGTCAGTACTCCACACTTTCCCATATGAAATTATCAAATATACCCATTATGGAACCATAACAGTATTATATAAATGAAAAATAAAGAAGCATATGGACAAAATAAATATAATAAATATCAAATATAAATACAGTTCCAAAATAATGGCAACCATGAGAGGTTGTATAAGGTAATTTAATAATCATCATTTTATGAGGTACCGGTTCCCTGTCTATAGAAATTGTTTGTTCGTATCCATTAGATGGAGGTGCGTGGATGTGTAGTGTGAATCTTTCACATTAAAACATCCTATAACATTGAAAATACTGTTGTTTTTATAAATTAAAGAAAACAAGAGATTTTAGGGTGGTGGAGAAGGAAAATAAAATAATATAACTTGAGAGAAGATGTTACCTTTAAATCGGGTAACTCGCTTTAGATTTATCCAAATGGATTTATTAAAATTCCTTTTTATGATGTAAGGATTCTAGTTGGAAGAGAGGAATGTTGGGAGATTATTAGAATAGAGTTTTGATAAGCCAACGGGCTTGATAGGTTTGAGTAATGGGCTATAGTTCTTTTCATTTTATATATGGGAGGAGGGGCTCTTTGGGAACGTTTGATGGAATTATTTTATTATAAACTTATTTTCATTTTCAAAATGTACAAAACATATTTAATTTTTTGATAAGGTTAATATAATTTGAAATAAAATCATCTAATAATTATTTGACTACTTTTGGATATTTTTAATCCCTATCTTTTTTATTCAACCCTTTGTTAACTTATTTGACTATTACCATGTCCTCTTAGTAATTCATAATATTTGTTTAATATATTTACTATAAAATTTCATGAAATCCAAAATCGATCATTAATGAATTTATTTTTCATAATATATGTCAGTTGGAGGAATATTAGTTTTTTAGGACAATTTTATCATTTAATAAAATATTTATCATTTTAAAAACTCATTTATGTCAATTTATAAACAATTCATTTCATGACATTTAATAAATAAATAACAACTTCATTATTTTAAAAAACCATCATTAATTCAAATATAACAGGTAATTGTTATACCTAAAATTCGTGTATTTCATAAAATGTTTCAAAATAAATTTATTTTAATATTTATAAAATAATTTATATGAATCCATTATCAATGGAGAAATTACTACCTCACCAATGTGTCATAACTAAATTTATTTATATAATATATACAAATTATAACTAAAATACCATGATTTAGGGAATATTTTTATATTTCTAATTAATATTTATTCTCGGATAGATCACTCATATAAACCCATGTAAGTTTTTTTCATAAAAGATATATGCTTAAGTTATATTTTCCACAGCTTAAAATTAATTTTTATAAAATTTCATTTTCACTTACATGTGACTCCATGGGGTCCCAAAATTGACCCACAGATTCCCATGGTCAGACAGTTGTCCACCAATAATAATAGGAAATGTGTTCAGATAATTTAATATTATTATAATATTATTTGTTTAACCTTAATTACCATATTTCCTATTAACCATGGTAAATAAAATATTTACAGTTGTTATTTTTCATAAAGTCTATAAAAAGATACATATTTATAGAATTTGGACTCCATTATTCTAAATATGGAATCCATTTTTTAAAATTAAAAAGATAGAAGTTACAGAAATCAATTTAAAATTAATTCCCATTATCAAAACAAAAAACATGTTTTTATGATATAATAACTATCAGAATATTTACACTTGTTTATTCACAATATCAATGAAAATATACTTAAATTGCTAGCTTGGAATAAATGGTAAAACTATTATCCAATTAAACATTAATCCCAATTAATTGGTTAACGTAACGATACAAATAAATTATATTAAAAGGATGTATTGTGTTAAAATGATGTATTCTTTACTATTCATTAAAAAATGAACATTATCAAAAAAATAACAAAATTATACCCAAGGTAAATTTTGAAGTCCCGGTTAAAAAATAAGAATTTGATTTTGTAAAATAGAACTTATATAAGTGACAGAAACTAGATATAAAAAGGGTTATCCATCAAAAACTGGTAAATCATATTTTTAAATAATATTAGATTGTTTATGATTTAAATTGGATTCATTCACATTTAAGACTCTATCATTTATTAGATAAATTTAAAAACATTTAACCAACATGTATAATCATATTTTAGATAGTTATATACATTCCTAGAAATAAAATGTTTAGGTGTTAACTAACATTTAAAATATTATTATATTATTAGTTTTCAGTATGAATCAGTCGTATGTGCAACATGAGATTTTCGGAGAAACCTTTTGTTGTCTTCTGGGTATGCCATCGAACATAACATAACCTTTAATGAAAAATTTATATTTAATTCACAAATTTTTATAAATATTAAAATTTTCAATTATTTATTTACGTAGTATGTTACAATGTTCATAATTATATAATATAAAATATTCAAAATATACTTATGGAGGGTCACACTTAATGTGACATAGTCACATGGCATGTTACCTTAATCAAGTTCCATAACCCTAGTGTAACAACTATATGGGTACTACATAGTGTGAGTTCAACCCAATATATGTGTGTAGTAAGAATTTTCATAGAATCTCAGTTGTGTTTTTTTAATCCTAAATCCACCTTCACCACTTCAAATATAACCTAAAGGCCTCCTACAATATATGGGGAATCATATTTTTATCCATTATTTCAATCCATTGGTTGAATAAAATGATTCATGTTGATTAGTACGAAGCTTTCATGATGCCACCTCACACTACCATAACTCCATTCGACTCCTATCACCTCATCGATATTTCAATCCTTGTTGGAATCACATAAACTCATCAAGTCATCTCAAAATAATCCTGTGATCACTAATATATTCCTCACATGATAATTTATCATGAAACCATGAAAGAAATTAGGATTCATCCTTCATGGAAATGATGAACCATGACCAAATTACCCAAGTGAAATTTATAAGATGAATGGGATGGGGAAAGCAAAAAAATGTGAAATAAAAATTTCAGAATAACTCATGTAAAAAAATACACATTAGGTAAGAATGTTTAAAAACCTGGATAATCAGGGATTATTATAATAGTTAATTTAAAACTGATACATAGGCCCATGAAAAAAAATATTAAACATATATTAAGAGATATATTTTATCATGCTCAATATATTTAATATAATTGCTAGGAAACCCAGTAATTAATTGTCCGACCTTGGTTCGAGTAATATTATGATGAGTAAACTGATCACCAAATAATGTAAGAGGGTATTATGTTAGATTTTTCTAGATTCAATTCGATATGGTGTCTAATTTTTAGCAATTCCAAATACACTAGAAAGACAATGAAGAAGACGCCTCTAAATGTTTATAAGGGTATGAATCTAACCATGTAGATCCACCAATGAATTATATTTTAGGTGGTATTTCATTTAAGGGATATTTAATTTAGTAAACTATTTAGAAATGTATTTAACTATATTTAATTTTCAAAATTCATTTGTTCCTTAATGTCTCATGTCAGCTAGATTTTGGTCTCACCTAGGGTAAGCCTCATATTACTAACTCAACCAAGGTTTCATAATTTCAGTATGAGTTAATTTTCAATATTTATCTTAATTAATATAATAAATATTGACCATGTGATATAAAATATACTTTATATTTTTCATAAAATCAATTTAGGGGACACAGAACCAAAGAATCACACATCATCTCATTTACTATATATATATAAATATTTCATGATATATTTGAATCTACTATTAAGAAAAAAAATTCTGCATTATTCACTCCAATAAAATTTCATTCCCTAAAATGAAAAAATCAATCAAAATAATTGTGATTATAATCCAACATCATGCTCTACTATTTTGAAGAGCTCTCCTATATTCTCTAATGCTACTACAACACACAATAGAATGGGATAGTCTATAAATGAAGGATCATCTATTTTTTATCCTCGGTCGCCAATATGATCTTGGAAAATGTTCCTCGATCATCTATTTCTAAATATCCATAGTAAATATCATTTATAGGGTCATCCACATATCACCTCTTCTAGTATAAGTTGAAGGCTTTATTTACCCTCTCAAAATGTGTGGGTTAGTAGAGGTTCTGAAAATCCTATTCGACCTTCTAAAAATTATCAAACAGACCAATGAACTTCATGGATGGAATTCCTCCCCATCATAATCCCAGAGATTAATATCATGGGACAATATTAAGATATTTTTTTGTCCTTGATTGAACTCTAAGGGACTATGAAATCAAACATCATATGATTTCTACAAGATATAGGATATCATATTCTTCATGTGGATTTCAAGGGCCTTTTCAAACATATAATGATCCATGTTAGAACCAATAATAGATGTCTCTCTTATATTTGTCTAGAACTAGGGTATCCATTTTGGGGTCTTGTATATGTCCTAATATCATACAATGTGAATAGTATAGATCTACCTACTATTATAATAATACTCTAGGATTGATATGTGATAATTCTAGATCCAACTAATTTCAAGAAAAATAACCCTTCGCATATCCACAAAAACCTAGATAGTGTGATCGGTCATCTATTATCAATGGTGGTTAATGGTTGTACTCATCCACATATAGGTCCCAAATGCCTCATGTAGGGCTCTCCCAAACCATGTTCTGAACATAAATTCAAATTCAATGATAATAGTTGAGGGCCCTCATCAGGGATAATAATCACATGTCCGTATAATTTCCCAAAAAAACCTCCCCAAACTATTCTCACTGAAACTGAGAAATTATGATAATTTCATAAGTAGGTCATAATTCACCCATAGGGTTTCATGGACTCTCACTATCTTTCGAATCCCAATCATGATGTCTATCGATATTTTAACCGATTTCTACTTATGGATCTCCTGATTCTAGAATAGATCAATCAGAACATAGTACTCAATATTAACATACTAACTGATGAAGAACTAAGATAAAACTAATCCACTCTACTATCATAAATTCCCACAAAAACTAGTGTGAATAGTCTACATACATATTACACAAATTATGATGTACAACCAAAGGAGATTTGTGGAACTCATCCATCACCTGCTCTGGAATTGTTACTCGGATGACTATAAATCAATAAAAAAACGTAATGATTATATCCTTCACAAATTACACCTACTATTTTTCATTATAATATCTAGTCATTTAACACCTTACGATCTATGTCTCAAAACCAAGATTCCTTCACATGCTTGATGAGTGGAGGATTAAACATCATCGACTAATGAAAATATACACCCTCTTCCCCATACAAGACCAACTTCAAGGAAGTCAACTTCTAATAAATATTCTACACCAAATGATCATGGGGATTCTTAATAAGGGTATTTTCTATCACATTGATATTCCCTAGATTATATACTATCTCATAGTAATAGTTCTGCATGTCTTGGAAGTAATACATATATTTAGGTTTGGGTCTTTCTATATGAGGATATATGTTAGGCTCTGAAGGTCTGTGTAAAAAAATCATTCAACCAAAAGATTATGTCTCTACATTCATAGGGTGATGATTATTACTACCAAATCTGGGTAATGAGAATGATTTTAATCTCATGGTGACTAAAATACATAGCCCTATATGAAATTAATGTTTTCAATACATCAATAATTTTTTGAACCCATATCCTTTAGATCAAATTAAACTATAAAAAACACAATATTCATTGGTAATCACAAAATATGATCACTGATATTCAACTTCCCATGCTCGTCATGGGCCCTATGAAACTGCTCAGTCTATGTAAATGACTACACATTATGCATCGAGGAATTAAAATGGGCTACAATCCTATAGAGTTAATCAACAAAACATGTGTAGTACTCCCACCATGATATGAATGATCAACAAATATGATATGTTGTTTGGTGGATCCTAATAATGCAATGAATATATCATCATGTAGACCAAAACTAATGTATGATCCAAAATAACATGTCCTGAAATTCAATCCTTTGGAATCCCGGATAGTCACATTGATATATTTTAATAAATATACTACTACTGATGATAATCTAGATAATCCAATATGGATCTCCATTAACCTCCTCTAATGTATAGTATATGAGAATGTCATTTTTGAAGAGAACAACTAATCCAACATTGTTCATATGGAAGAACAATTTCATCAATTACATAAACACAATTAGGGAATTAATTACACAAAAATGAATCAAAAAAAATAAAATTGACTATAAGTATATCTAAATTATGTTTTCTAAATACCATCCTCACAAACTCTTATGTAGTTCAATACAGAAAACAGATCGATCATCATGAACCCCCACACACAATTCAACAAATCAAAGTGATTGTAAATCCTAGGAAAGGTGTATGTATTCCTCATCTTGTATAATATTATATGATGATAATCCACCAAAATCCACATGTTTTCATCCTACTTTTTTAGGAACTACACTAGATATTAATAGGGCTTATACTAGGTTTGATAATTAACATCTCATGATGGACCTTAAACTTCAAGCATAGCTTCCAGCTATCTGAATAGGACATCTGATATTCCATGTATGATATTGATGTTGTAATATGGTAAAATTAGATGAAAAATAAATCACTAAATTTTTAGGTAGTCCCATAATTTTCTCATGAATTATGTCCATAAAGTCAGCGACAACTAAATAAATCCATATGTTTCATGATATAATTGTTCCAATGGCTACAGTGAATCACTAATGGGTAATGGGATGTAGCCTCCTACTCAAAATACCCAATCTTCTATATATATGATCTCTCTCACCCATAATGGAAAATCCAATATCCTCAATGAAAAGACATCTAACTCATCTATGGTGAGAGTATAGAAGATTTTTGACTGTAAAAAACAATAGAAACACAAGATGATGTTATATTTTTCCATCTTGATAACGAAAAGGTTCCATGAGATCAAATATTTACATTGTTATAAAATTAGATTTTAGAGTGGAAATGATATAAGATAAGTGTTCCATGTATATAACTAATGAATAATATATTGGGGTAATTCCTCAACAGGGAGATCAATATCAATCTCCGTGAGAGATGAGATGAAAGAATGAATCAATGTAGTTTATTTTAATACTAAATAATGAGTTTAATAAAAAAAACCTTCATGCCTCTAATCATCTCACGATCATCTATGTCATTTTCATCCATATTGGGCATCAGTCTGTGGCCTTGACCACAATATCCTTCCTCTTGACATGGTCCACATTGTTGTGGTGGTTGAAGGATCTCTTTTTTACATCCACCATCCATAACTCACCCTCTTATAGCACTGAATTCCCCTCGACTAGCTTCAACTCCTTTGGGTCCATTGTTCCATAACCTATTGGATCCATGATCAGAGTTCTTCTTCATATTTGATTGTCCATCGGTTATTTTCTTATTCACCATAGCTTGTTTTTTTGGTAAATCAAAAACTATTTTAAAACTTTTGTCAAATGAATATTAAAAATCATATTTGGGATACCCAGATAATTTTTCATGTCCCAAAACACATGCATGATTCTAATATTGGTAAAATATTAACCACTAAGATCCAACTAACTAGTACCTTCTAACATTTTTAGATGACTCAGCCCTATAACAACCTTTTCTAGGTCTAGGTTCCATTCTTTCCTCTTACAAGAATATATCCATCACTATTACCTTATAAAACCTTAAAACATTGTTGGGAAATAAAAAATGTAATATACTATAAATGATATGTATACAAATATCATGCATAATAATCAATGAACTGAATTATAAATATATAATCATGTTGAGGGAGTTCCAAATAAGATGTATTAACAAAGAAAAGTACTCTAAAATTATCATCCCTCCTTATTGTAGCTCTATATAGTCTTAAACCAAAAGGTAATGAATGAATGATGGGTAGTACTCCTCATAAAAAAAATATTGTATATAATCCCTTGAGAGTGTTGAATCAACAAGTATATTTGTAACTAGAAACCACCAGATCCCAACTACTCTGGGGGGAAAATGTTATCTACTATTATATCCACCAAATCATTAAGTGATTTGATATTCCTTAAATCAAAAATCATTGACACTATCAAATCCTCCTCTTCTTAGGGATTCAGCCAACCATAGATCGTAAACAACCTCTAGTGATGGGACTCAAGGAATTCCTTAATATGGCACACATTGTCATCTTTTTTGACTAGAATTATTTTCTGGTAGAAAGGTGTCAGAAATTATACATATACAACTAGAAGAAGAATATTTCATGATGTCATCTAAACTATGGCCTCACTACACACAAAATCGTTTTGAAGTTGTGGAATAAATAACCAGGAATGATATCTTTGTGGGGGAATATTGAAAATTAATTCATGACATTCCATGACCAGATGAAAACATAATTATGTGGAGCAAACTCAATTAGGATAGTCAATAATTCAATAAAATATGATTCATTTACCACTAATACAAGTAAAAAATGTCTCATCATTCTGAGTTTACAATCATGTAGTTAGAGTTTTGTGGAATGGATATGTCGGCCACCCAAAACCACTATAGGATTATTGGAAAACCATCTATAGTCAAATAATATTTAAATTGTTTCCATAAATCCTTTTCAAATCCATGTAAGGGGACAACAATAATCTGTATACAATGTAATGAAAATCTATAATATGAATCTCTTATAAACCGATCACAAGGGGATCAAGATGAAACTACCTAATCCTACATTAATAAGATAGGGTTTGGAGAAAGGTAGTAAAAGGAATAATTACTACATGAGTATTTTTCTAGTGTATCAATACATACACACCTAACCATATCTATGAATAACTGTAGAGGAATAAATATAAATGATTCAAAATCGTTAGAATAATCAATACATGTAAATCATATTTGGGACACAAGAATGTGATTGTATAATAATAAAATTTAAAAATGGTAAAAACACATGTCCTATTATAAAAATTTTCCATCATGAAAAAACATGAAATGTAAATGACGAGAGAGTCCATGTAAAAATCTTGACGCTCATACCACCATATGGTGTAATATGCCCTAGGTATCACAATTATATTATGTAATCACCATAGACCAATCACTCTTATGCATATAACATGACACCGACATGATAATCCCACAAATGAGTATGTATATACATACCTAGTAGGATTCCTCGAGAGATGAGAGGGGAGCAGTAAGCAACACGGTAATAATAGACAGATCAATCCAATGAAAGAGAGTTGAAAACTCCATCAAAAATGATATATATATATATATATATATATATAATATTATGTGTGTGTTTTTTTGACCAAACATGAGAATCCAAAATTATATAGAACGGTGATCTCAACCTCTCAGTCCATCCGATATAAAAATATTATGGTTTTTATACTCCAACAACATTTATCATCATCTCATGTGTCAATCTGAAGGTAAATCAAGGTCATGGAACACCTCAGAAATGATGCCACAAAGTCAATGGGAATAATATAAATGTAGGAAAAAATAACCTACCGAAACATTAGGGTTACACGCAGGTAGATAGAAAACCCATACCTTGACTCAGGAGTTCGAATCCACTGGTAAACGGGTAGAGAACCCATCCAATATCCCTGGAACAGGGTTTAATATAATGGATGATTACCCATGCCCTAATACCGAATGATTTTTCCATTCAATAGTTGATAAAGGTCTCAATTTCTATTACTGATAGTGGGTTACACTCTAGTAATAAGTATAGAACCTATGTGTTTCATGTTAGGGAGTTCCACATTAATTGTCTAGGACCCATGCTATTCCCATTATGTGGGTTAAATAGTGTGGTAATGTAGATTAACCATTCCCTATAATAACAAGATGGTTCCTCTAATATGTGTAATCAAAATCACATGATATACCCAATTGAAAGGTTCTATTTGGATAATATATAGTGGTGCCACTCCTTACCACAATTAGAGGGAGCCAATCTTCTAACTATAATGACTAATCCTAGTTATGACAACTGTCATGCTTCTCAAAAAAATAATCACTCGTTAAAAATCACCCATCAAATCATAAATTACAAGATGATGTATACAATTAAAGTATATATAGGAAACAACTAGTATGTGATACACAAGAGAAGATGTTAAATTAAAAACAATGGAGATATGAGAGGAGTATGCTTCTTCAATAAATATTGAGGATACACAACATTAAATCAGACCAACTAGATTAGTGGATCCATCCATCCACTTGGCCATGTACCTTACATTACATGGATAACTACCCATGTTTCCATACACAACATGTATGGGTACTAAATGGAATACAACAGGAAATTGGTATTCTCTTCATGTTCATTTCAGTGTATGTGTACCCTTTCATATGCCCATGTGATTTGGTATACAAATATTCCTCTTTATGGAACCTTTAATGTGTGATCCTTCACATGGATGGTTTAATCAGGAGGGTAAAATTGTGTGTGGACCATTAAATTTTCAAAAAACCAAATGCCACATCCATAGTGGTAAAACTCTCTTTTTTTTCACATCGAAGTGTGTAGTATAGTGATGATTTTCAAAAAAATCATATCTATTCCATGGATCCCAGATCCAACTTAAATACATGAAAAACTCAGATCTTAGATACAAAAAATCTATGGGGGGATCATTCTTCAATCATATATATCCATACTTTTGTTGGAAATCATGATTTTCTTTTTCTATCATGATACCCGCACGAGGAAGGCATACACTTAGTGGATTTGAAAACTTGTCTTCATGTCATTTATATTCAGATCATAGATGAAATCACCAAAATCCCAAAAACCACCACTAAATATTCTCTTATAACTGATATATTTATCCCTCAAGAATCCTTCATGAATCTGTGAATTTTATTGAGGTTGATTCAACCATGCATTGTCAAACCATGTTACTTTTTCCCATTGGAGAAGAAGATGAATATTAGGAGTTATAAAAGAATCAATCACAAGGTATATAATCTTTTTACAATGAGTTCATGGGAAATAAATATTTCTTAGAGAATATTGGGTGTGAAACATGTCATTATGGATTAATTTAATAATCAATTGAAAACTGATAAATAGGCTCATGCAATGGCTTGATTTAAGGAAGATCAATAGATAGATTCAATCATGGTCAATATATTAAATAATTATTATTGAAAATATATTAAGCATTAGTCCTAATATTATTCTAATTAATTGATTTTGAATAAAATCATCCCCAATGAATGATAGACTTTGTTTCAAAATTTGGGCCTTGATTTACTTGGATATGGAGTCACATTGTCATCTGAATTAATTCTCCAAAAAGAGGTGGATTTAGACACCTCTCAACTATCCCAATTTAATGAATATATCCATATCAATATTACATAAAATATATTTGTATAGGGATTTAATTTTATGTAATTAATTTAAATAAAATATTTCATTATTTATTTAATAAAATCCTTCCCTTAGAGGATTATTTTATCTGAATGCCCCGTGTTGACCGACATTATGTATCTACTAAGGTAAATTAAATTTTTTGGATCCTGCCATGGTTTCATATTTTCAATTATGACTCTATTTATTTTTTTTAATATTTTATTAAATAAATTTTCCATGCATTATAAAATACACATTTTATATTTTTTCTCAAATAAATTCCAAATACATGAAGCCTTTATATCACATGACATCTCAGCACCTCACGCTAAATATATTTATATAGAAACTGAATATCGTTATAAGAAAAAAAATCTCTACTGATATAATAATTTTATTTTTAATTTTCTATTATTTCATTCCATTTTCTAAAAAAATTTAAACAAAACACATTGGTGCTTATGACCTATCATTTTTTTGAATGGTGAGGTTAGTTTTTTATGTATAATATTTTTAATTTAAAAAACTATTTATATAATGAATATATATATGATTTTAATATAGTTTTTATAATTTTGAATATTTTAAAATCATGATCATTGTTCAATGATTAAAACTTCTGGGAAAAAATATATATAAATGTTGAAGAAATTATCCAATTTTATAATGAATTGTTACCAAATGGGAGAAAAAAGGTTATAAATCAATAAATTATGGAAATATATATTTTATTATGGTTCACTCAAAGATTTATAAAAAAAATATATTCATTATATAGTATATTCTAACACATAGTGCGTATGTTGGATATGATGTAATGGATTATCATCAAACTTTTTTTTCATTGACAAAAAATTGATATTATCTATTTTATTATATACGGTAGTATATTTATTACCATTGAATTCCTTCTATGATTCATAATAGGAAATTTTTTAATATTTACATATTCATATATTGTTATTTATTTAATGTGGTGATTGATTTAAATGATACAAAAGTTTGTTGTGGGTTTTATTACAATCTAATTATTAAATGGGATTGTTTTTTATTATGCTTCTGATAATGAAATCTATTATTACACCTCTCTATAATATCTTTAGAAATATTATCATATTTTTATTGCGTATATATTTTCATTTAATTTTATTCTATTTAGGTACTAATAAAATAAAATGTATGATATTATGAAAAAATTACTTCATTTTCTACATTGATCAAAAATTTATTCTCTTCCATTGAAATAAAAAAAATTATTCCTTGATATATTAAATACTATGTAATGATTGTTAAATTTTTTATTTCCCCATATTTATTTTTTAAAAAAATTAATTTAAATTGTTATTTCTCTTTTTGAATGAGTTATTTTTGAATTTTTTACAATAGTGTGGAAGGAATCTTCATTTTGACATATACAAAATGAACAGAATTTACAAGCACCATGAATTTTTAATTATTTCAACCTTTATTTTAAATTTTACATGGTTATAATCAAATAAAAAAAATTATAACTCATTCGAAATAATTCACATGAGTTAGTTTTGAATTTCCAATGTTTTTAGAGGGATGTTGTGCAATGGTAAGTCATTATTATTTCTCTAGAATGTTTACTATTAAGATGAGGATACATTTTTGAGAAAAAATAATCATCCATGGGTTTTTATATGAAGGATTGATGAAATTAATAAAAAACTATTTTTCATTAATGGGATATTTTATTATAATATGATTACTGTTTAATGATTTTATTGCATACATATGTAAGGTCTTCATTGTGTTATTTTGGGGCCTGAAATTGAATATCCCACTAATTTATTGGAATATGTATTTTATCTCATGATATAATTCTAAGATATAACATAATGTGGTTCATCATATATGGGAAATAAATCTTTTTACATGAAAATTTATGGGAAATAATTTGATGTGGTCATATGCAATGGGAATCAAGGTGATGTGCTTAACATTCTATAAGAACAAATTTTATGTTCCAGATCGTCTATGATAAATGCGTGTTGATGCCAGATACATTTTTATTTTATGTACTCAGTAGTCATATTTTACAGAAGAAAATGATTATACACATATGATTTCAAAAAATTGAATGACATAAGCTTATGGTTAATTATAGTTTTATTATAATTTATCTCTCTTATTATTCATGTATTTTAAAATTACATAGCATTATTACATAAATCATGTTTATTATCCTCAGAAAATTGTTTAGAAACATGTTATGTTATAGTAATGATCTCATAGAACTATTTATATTCTATTAATCCATATGTTCATTTATTGATATGCCACAAGTTTATAATTACATTGAATCGAGTATCACCTTTTGTTATGATTTTTTTCCCTCAGTTACGATGATTTTTATAGTGAATTTTTATAATGATTATAAATGGGAAAATATTTTATTGATATTGTGATGACCTTTTTTGAATAATAATACTATGTAAGTTGTGTCAAAATACAAATAATCATTTGGATCCTTGAGATTATATTTTTTAGTTTTGTTAACTATTAATAAAAAAATGTAATATTTATATAAAAAAATAATGGTTTGTTATCGTTATTAATTAAAATGGTTTTTTTCAATAATTTTATATTAGGGTAATAAAACATTGGTCAAAGCCTAATATTAGATAATATTATAATGAATTTTTAATGATGTTATTATATGTTTTTCAATTTAACAAATACTTATCTGGATATGATATGCCAGTACAGTTTTTTACAAGATGCATCATAGTGATACAAATTTGAAATTAGATGGTCAAGTATATATTATATGTCATTATGGTTATTATTGATTGTACCCTTATAGCACATCTACGTTTAATCTCTCAGTGGATATCCATAGGAAAATCAAATTTTATTTATCAATCCTCACGGTCTATTTGAATCGATGATGATCATAAATGAAATTCGGTAATCATATTTGTTCATAGGATAAAAATGAGGTTTTGTGATTTTGACGTACAATAAAATTTTCATTATTAAGTGGTTTCATACTGTGATTATTTTTTTCAAGTGTTTCTCTTCATTTTTATTCTATGATTAGAACTAGAATACATCATAATAAAATAGAATGGGTTGTATAATGAAATTATTTTCAATGTACGAATACAAATGTATAGGGATATGGAATGAAGAAATTTGTTGCTTTTATCCCTCGATATCACAAGACACTAATCTAGCCTTGTTTATAAACTATCAATGAATGGAATATCATACTATATAATATTTCGCGAGGAAACAACAAACATATTTTAGTTTATATTTTAATAAAATAGTAACAGAGTGAGGATAATTTCATTAAAAATAAATTTTATAATATTTTTTACTCAATTCGTGAAAGGATTCCTTATCATTTATCCTTTTTATTGGGTAGTCTATGAATGGTTCACCTGTATTAAGAATATTATATACGTGGAATAAATTAATTTTGTTAAATTGGATAAATTTCATAAGTATTTTGTGTTATAAACAGTCCTCTTATTCTATTACCATGAGGGAGATGTAATAAATTTCTCATAATAAAAAGTAGGAAAACCCAATTGGTATATATGATTCCTTTTTTTGAAGACATTTATGTTAGGAATCTGGTCTATTAATTTTCACTAAATGGAAAAATTATTTATATTTTAATTGATTAAAACTAATTTCCAAAAGGGTGTAATGTATTGTAGAATTTAGTAGTTTCCACAATATAATTTAATTTGTACCCTTGTTTGAATTGTAAATATTAGATTCGCAATATTCTTATGATATATATAAAAAACGAGGATTAATTATCTTGAAAACTCTCAAAGATCACATAATCGAAAGATATTCAATCCTTAAATAAGCCAATAATGTTGGAAGAAACATGTATGGGTTTATTTAATGGAAGTGGGATGTGTATTTAATGTGTAATTGTGGGTCATAATGTTTAGAAATTTTGTAAGGTGATGAATGGGATATATATTTCAATATATGGGAATAAAATTCAATAACTGATCCACCTGTGACCAAATTCATCAATTATAAAGAGATTGTGAATTTTAATAATTGGCTCATGAAAACAAAGTTTTATCATGATGATAAACATTATAAAGATACTATGATATTATAAATTATAACGAATAATCATATCCTAACTAAATATGTTAGTTCTTAGAATGATGGGATTAAAGGAACACTTATTATGCTTTCATGAGAAGCTACTATACTATTTAATTCTTTCTATACAATATAATTTATATCTAAAAATTTACAATATTATATTTTAAACTATCTTGATTAATATATATTTATTTATTATATAAATATCATAATGGAGAAATGGTAGAATCACATGTCTCTATTTCATCTCAAATTGATGTTTGTAAGAATGCACTTCAAGAAAATTATATGATTATCTCACTGGTTAAATTTGATGTTATTTTTAGAATGTGTTCTATATCAGTATATGAATCAAAAATAAATTAATGAGGGAGAGAAATCATATTTAATATTACAAATTAAATTATTATCTTTTAATAGTTCATGTATTAATAAAAAATTCCATCGTAAATTACATCTATCTTCTATTTTCTAATTAATCTCCAAAAAATATATTTACCTCAGTTAGATGGGGAAAAATATATCATCGAAGACAAGAATATTTTTTAGATACTTATAATTACTATCAAGAAATTCATTATGTGATTTCTTTAAGTCAGTAATTTTATATTTCAAAGAACTCATTCAGTAATACAATCCTATTTCAAGGTCTAATTTTATGATGGACCTACTTGATATGAATAAATAGAATAGGAAAATAATAAAGAATATAATTAATGATATATTAATCCATGTGTGTCCCATTTGTGTTCAATATTCATTTTTCAATTAATAATGATGGATCAATGTAACTTTACATTTATTATTTACTACATGACAAGTCCACTGTTAAGAACAACTATCTTCTTCAATATATATGTGATTTGTTTGATCAATTTTGGATCACATTACATTTCCAATACTCATCAATACTTTTTGGTACAATTATTTTAATGTATGAGGTGAATACATAGCCAATACATCCTTCTATGTGAGGTATGGATAAGTGGAATTTATATTGATGTCATATGGTCTTACAAATTACCCTTTTATCGTTATTGTTATACTGAATATATTCATTTAAGATTTCAATTTCTAGTTGGTAGTAGTCATTATATTTGAAACTTTTTTATATTAATACTTAGTGTAAGACTATGAATATCACTTGATAACTTTACTGAGGATCATTTTGAATTAAAAATGAAATAAAATATTTTAAATCCATGAATTAGGGCTTCATAATTTTTCATTCATCGATTAAATAATCTCATGTGTGGGTAATTAAGGGGATCATTAAAAATATTTATTTATTTGGAAATGTACTAGAAAAAACATGGTACTATGATATTTATTTATAATGGTTTTATTGTATATAATGGACACATTATGAAGAATTTCTCATAATGAAATTTGGAAAATATATCCAAACTATTATTTGATAGATTTTGTTACATATAACACTGAGTATAAATTGTAACATCCGAGATTTTTATTAGAAATATTTTTTTATTATGTTACATAAATCATCAAAGGAATATTTCACTACAAAAAACACTAGATTGTCTTTCTTTACATGAAATCGCGACCTTCCTCGATAACTTGCGCCGTATGCAATACTGAGTTTCACTAAACAACGAAATTCTATTAAAATATTATTAAAACTAGCCGTTATGAATATTAATACCCACTTTTTGGAATTTTTTAAATTTCATCTTTCAATGTGGACTTAATTTTTGAATTTGGAATAACGAAATTATCCTAGGGTGAAATTTTTTTATTTTTCTGAAAACATTCAATTTTTGATAAATAGTGAAAACACTGGGTTACTATTTTAAAACCGACTTTTTATTTAAATAATTATTTATTTTATTTAAATTTATTTTAGGTCAAAATTTATACATAATAACTATAAAAGTTAAAAGTAATTCAACAGAGTTATGTTATAATCATTTTATATATATAAAAAGTTTATTGAACTTTTCACCGTCTTTTACCCACCTCCTAGGAGAATTTGCAAATTTACATAAAACAGAAATTTTCCTCTTCTGTGAGTGGAATTTTGAAAATCTGAGAGACATGGTTAATATCAAGGACTATTATTTGGTTCAATGAGATGAAAATAATTTTTTTTGAATTGTAAATTTTACTTTTTTTACCACGGTTATAAGTAAATAGGGAATTTAAGGGTAAAAATGATATTATTATTACCCTAACACATGTCCTAATTCTATTTGATAATTTTAAGTAGTCCAAAAAAACCTTAATAATAAAATATGACCATTTAGGCCAACTTGGATTAGATTAGGACATTTATTATTAATTTATTTAAAGAAGGGTTAAAATAGTAAAAATCAATGTTTAAAAAAGAAGTCATTTTTAATATAGGGTTATTAATAAGATAAATTCTACTATAAATATTAATTAGAAATCTAAAAAGATTTCCTACATAATGGTATTTTTTTTAATTTTTAGACATTGAATAATTTAATTTATTTATGACACTATGATGATGCATTAATTATCTTATTAATGAAATGTTGACATAATTGATGTTATAAATAACCAAATAAATGTAATTTTAGACTTTTTATGAATGAAAATAATTTTCATGGTTAATATGACATATTAGTATTGATTTAAGTTACTTTTTTCAAACTAATATTTATGTTATAATTTTCCCAAAAATCAATTACCAAATAGTGTCAAAATTGACATAAAATAGTTTTTTTAAAAAATATTATATTATTAATTGTTATTTGTTTCCTAAAAATCTGAGGTTCTGCCAAATGAATTATATAAGGTTATATATATTAATTATAAACAACTGGGGTTTTTTTTGGCTTGTTATAGTAAATTTATTAACTTTATAGTGTAAGAAAACAAGAAGACACGGTAAAAGATAAATTATCTAACTTAAAGTTAAATATAAATGATAAATTTAAAATAGAATCCTAAACTTGTATGAATTATATTGGATGATAGAATTTAGACCCATAACAACCTTAGCTTAGAAATAAATCAATTCTGAGCTACTAAAAACCGAATATGACTTTATAATAAAATAATATTTTTAGTTTTTTCTAAGGTTCCCCTCTCCTCCCTTATAAAAGGGAACCTCCTCCCTCTCTTCCTCACACCACGTTGAGCCTTCAAACTCAGCCAAACCTTGCCCATTTTTCCTCTCCACATCCCTAGAATCATCCTAGAGGTGATGGTCTTCTTCAAAGACCATCTTTACTTCCCTAAGAGGAGGTTAAGAAGAGGTGCTTCAATGAAGAGGTAATATCTGTTACCGATTCTTTCAACTTTATTTCTTCTTCTACTTCTTCTTATTTAGTTGTTTAATTATGAATTAATAAAATAAGTATCACTCATATAATTATATTCTATTATATGTATTGAACAACCCTATTTCACCATCTATCCATCCTACGGAAAACGAAATCACTGCGTGTGCGTACGTACGGAATACCGTCTCCACACCGTGGTGTAATCTATTTTCCACCACCACCTTACTTGTATAGGTATAATGGTGTACATAATAACTATATATGATTATTGTAAAGTGATATTGATTCTGAAATAGTATAAATACACTCCAATACATTTCCACAATCATGGGAACGATGTCATCGCTCGTGCGTACGTACGGAATACTGTCTCCACGATGTGATGCGACTCGTTATACATGATCTTCATTGCATAATGATTATATAAATGAATTTAATGAATTAATATGATATATATTACTCTAATAAAATTCTGGAAAATAGGTATCTATAACCTTAAAAGAAGAATACGAATTTATTTGACAAAACACGGATAAGAACAAAAAGTCATAAACACCCAAATAACAAGTACCAATGAAATATTACTAATAAGAAGATAAGAATATGAAAATATATGATATCATAAAAATAAGTATGATTCTTGAATAAGTCAATGAAATTATTTAAATCATTATATATGAGGTTCGGACACTTACGAAGAAAATCAGACCTAAGGTAAGGGAAAATCTCACAATCTCATTTTTATCCGAGACTGTTTATACTTCAGAATTTACTGGGGAATATTTATCATCCAAATCCATGATTCATCAATATTTAATATTATTTCTATCCACCTACAATTTTTTAAATCCAATTTTATACTTCGGTGAATTTTTAGTAAAAGATATGAAATATATCTTTTATTGTTTTTCATACGAGGTACTTTTTTACTTTTCTGGAAGAAGTACGAGAAGAATATTTTTTTTAACTTATATGACATGAATGGATTTTTAGAACATTATTTCCATTAAGATTCCTTTAAAAGTTTTCATGATTATTTATAATCAAATTATTTTAGTTCAAAATTATATGACGTGTTAATAAAGTAAAAAATTTTTGAAGTAGAAAGGATATTTTCCTCAAGAATGGAGTTCAAGTGTTTTATAAAATTTATTTTCCATATAAGATAATATAGGGTTATGTTTATATCCCTATTTTTACATCTATTTGATTATGTTATGATAGAATTATTTTTACGATATCCTTTTATGGATTATGTTATGATTACATGATGTCTTAGAATCCCATTTTTATTATATGGGTTATGCTATGATGTATGGATTATGATTTTGTGGCACACATTAGAATGGTATAATTATTAGATGGGTGGGACCTATATCTCCCTCCAATTAATTGGTTAAAGATTTATATCTCATGAGATAGATATGGCTGGAATGGTAGGTTAACCGATTCAGTGAAACATGACTGAAACGAGGAGTGAACTCGGTTCAGAAATGGACTTTGTCTGTTAAGATAGTCTTGGAAACGAGTTTTGACTACTAAGAAATGATTTTCTATGATTATGTGTATATGAAACAAAACATCATGTTTTATGTTATGATTATTGGGATTACATTTCACTGCTATGATTTATCCCATGTTATGAAATTATGATCTCTTTTGCAGGTTAAGATTTCCAAAATGATATGTTCTTATGAACATGATGTGATTGATCATTCTTTTGTTTACCCTTACTGAAAATTTGATCTCACCCTTTTGTATGTTTTCATTTCCCAAGGTTATGAATAAGGATATTATGTAAGATATACCAAAAGGGACTCTAGATATGATAAAATAAAAGGGAGACAATGTAGATGATTTATGAACCAATTGTTTCTATTTCCCAGTTTCTATAGACTCTATACATATACGGTCCTTTCATGGTCTTGTTATATGTTTTAATAATCATGCTTCAATTTTGAAGTATTAAAAATGTATGTAAAGTATGGGTAGATATAGTTGGTATCAAAGGAAAGGTATTGTCAACCTTTAGTAACTAGGATGTGAAAGCCTTAGTAAGAACCCTAAGGATAAGTCTAAGCATAGAACACAATCATAGTGTTTTAGAAATGGCCATGAATAACCTATGATAAGACATTAAGTGTAAAATTTTATTCTTGATTATGTGGTTTTTCTATTATAATTAGTGTTGCTCAGACTATTCTTCTTGGTTTTAGTCAATGGTTGGAACCTGAAGGAAGCGTGTTAATGCGGAATGCGATTGGGAATGCAATGATTGTCCCCCCTGAGAAACCTAACATTATGGGAGCTGGAATGAAAAATCTTGAAGCCATGCTCACACAAATTTCTCAAGCTATGAATCATGAAGGACTTCTAGACGAGAAAAAGAAGAGCAATATTCTGTTGAATCCTTCATGAGGCAGCATCCACCCTCATGCAGCAGGTCTACTGATCCATTATTGGCTGAACAATGGAACAGTACCACTGAAAAGATATTTTCAGTTCTTCAATGTTCTGAACATGATAATGTCATCTTAGCAGTTTATCGCTTGGAAGTTGAAGCTGATAAATGGTTGAATCTTACCAAGAATACAAGGAAACGGGATGAAATTGAATCCATGGAATGGGACGATTTCAAGAACGTATTTTTCAATAAGTACTTCCATCGTATTCTTCGAACAAATATGGAGAAGGCCTTTCTTAAACTAAAGAAAAATGGTGATGATTCTTTTGGTACCTACGAAGCAAATTTTACAAGACTTGCAAGGAACGCTTCTGGTATTATTATCCAACCTGAGAGTAAGAGCGACTGATTCTTTAGTGGCTTAAAACCAAGTCATCGAAGGGTTTTTTCCATATGGGACTTCAATAGCTATGAGGAAATCATCCGATGTGCTCTCAAGGTGGAGATGGAGATTGTAGTCACCCATCAGTCATATGGGTTTGATAAGAAGAGGAAAATGGAATTCAAAGGGAAATATAAATATCACACTAAAAAGAGGACGAGTTTTCCCTTACGCTCAAAGTGTGGAAAGAAACATGGAGGGAGTTGTCTTAAAGGGACAAGTAAATGTTTCAAATGTGTAAAGGAAGGTCATCAGGCATTTGAATGTCGCAATGATGGGAAGAAGATGTCTAGTGATGCGAACAAAGAAAATGCTACATAGGGTGCACCTCCTACACTTCAATGTTACAAGTGCAAGGAAATGGGGCATTATGGAAATCAATTCCTTAATCCAAGGGTTTTTGATGATGATCGACGTCAACAAACTCTTAAGGCTAAAGACAAAGGAAAGTAACATGCAATTTCAATCAACGATGTAGAGTACAATAACGAAGTGGTGAAAGGTACACATACCATCCACTCTAAAGTATAAATTTTTTTATTCGATTCTGGATCCACCCACTCATTTATTTCTGATAAATTTTATAATGGTATCGCCATATTACCTCAACAATTATATGTTGAGTTAGCTGTGACAAACCCTAATGGCACAATAGTCGCATCAAAAGTTTATAATTCTTCTCCGATTGATGTTTGTGGGAAACAGCTTCCTGGTAATCTTGTGATCCTTCCTATAGTGGAATTTGATGTGATTCTTGTCATGGATTGGATTTCTTTATATGGAGATCATATCAATTGGCAAATAAGGGAAGTCACATTTCATATTCAAAATCAATCTATGATCGTCTATCGATACAAGGATGAACATAACCTTCCAGTGTAAATTTCTTCCATATTATGGGACTTGATTACACTAAATGAATGTTATTTATCTCAAATGGTTGGTGAGAAACACACGATTAAGAATATACCCATTTTAAGGGAGTATAATGATGTCTTTCCGAAAGAATTGCAGGGTCTTCCACCAAATCATGAAGTTGAGTATTCAATAGAACCTGTACCAGGTGCTTTGCCTATTTCAATGACACCTTATAGAATGGCCCCAATTGAGTTGCTGGAAATGAAGAAGAAACTCTAAGAGAATATTGATAAAGGATTCATACACCATAGTTTGTCCCCTTGGGGAGAACCTGTTCTGTTTGTATAGAGTAATGATGGATCAATGAGACTCTGCATTTATTATCGAGAACATAACAACATCACTATCAAGAACAAGTATCCTCTCCCGCGCATTGATGACTTATTTGACCAACTACGCGGAGCTCAATACTTTTCCACGATTGATCTTCATTTGGAGTATCATCAATTAAAGGTCAAAAGATAAGATATACCAAAGATGGATTTACGTACAAGGTATGGACACTATGAATTTATAGTAATGACATTTGGTTTTACTAATTCCCATGCTATCTTCATGGATCTGATGAATAGAGTCTTTAGAGTCTATCTTGATTAGTTTGTGGTAGTATTTATAGATGATATTCTTGTCTATTCAAAGAGAAAATAAGAAAATGAAGACCACTTGAGAATTTTACGGAAGACCCTGAGAAAGGAGAAGCTTTATGCCAAATTTACCATGTGTGAATTTTGGGTTAAAAAATTTGCATTTTTGGGTCACATAATCTCAAAATAAGGGATATATGTGGATCCAGCAAAAACAGAGGTTATCATAAGATGGTTGAGACCAACAACAGTAACTTATATCCGAAGATTTCTTGTTTTGGCTGGATATTATCAACGTTTTTTGAATGATTTTTCACGATTATCTAATCCACTCACCAGGTTGACTCGGAAAGTAGTTATGTTTATTTGGTCAGAGGGATGTGAAGAGAATTTCATGGAGTTATAAAGAAGGTTATCCAGTGCACCTGTGCTCACACTGCCTTGTAGTGGAGAAATGTTTGTGATCTATAGTGATGCATCCAAGAAGGGGATGGGGTGTGTTCTTATGCAAAATGATATGGTGATAGCTTATTCCTCACGATAGTTGATAATCCATGAGAAAAGTTACTGAACTCCTGATTTGGAATTATCTACAGTAATCTTTGCATTAAATATTTGGAGGCATTTTCTTTTTGGAGAAAGGTGTGATATTTAAACTGACCATAAAAGTTTAATGTATATTTTCACACAAACGGAGATGAATATGCACAAAAGAAGATGGTTGGAGCTGATTAAGGATTACGACTGCTCAATTCATAACCACCATGTTAAAGAAAACAAGGTGGCAGATGCATTAAGTCGACAAGACCATGCGAGCTTATCCATGATGAGGATCACAAAAGATCCAATATTTATGGATTTACAAAGGATGGATCTTGGAATTATAATGGAAGGGGAGAAATATTATCTTTCTCAAATGAATGTTAAACCATCTATACATGTGAAGATTAAAGAGGCAGAGAAAGAATATATAGTGTTACAAAATAATGTGAGAAATGTTCCTGAATTCAACCTTGATTGTGATTGGATAATAAAGTCCAGGAATCTGGTTTGTGTTCTTCCCATCCCGAATTAAAGAAGGAGTTGCTGGATGAGGCTCATAGTTCATCATTCTCTATTCATCCTAGGTGAACGAAGATGTATAGGGACCTGAAAGAGTACTTATGGTGGGATGGCATGAAAATAGATGTTGCTGAATATGTCCCTCAATACTTGGTTTGTCAGAATGTTAATGCTGAGAGATAGAAGTCTAAAGGGATGTTACAACCATTACCCATACCCGAATGAAAATGGGAAAACATCACTATGGAAATTGTCACCGGACTTCCTAAAACATCCAAAGGCAATAATGCTATATGGGTCATATTTGATCGTCTTACAAAGTTCGCATGCTTCATTGCAATTAGAGAGGATTTATCTATGGATAATCTTTCCAGGATATATGTGAAGGAATTGGTATAATTTCATGGAGTAACACTTTCCATTATATTTGATCGTGATCCGAGGTTTACCTCGAAATTCTGGATAAGTCTTCAGCATTCTCTAGATGCATAGTTGAGTTTCAGCACTTCTTACCATCCTCAGACATACGGTCATTCTGATAGGAAAATTAAAACTCTAGAATACATGTTGAGAGCTTTCTCTATAGATTTAAAAGGTGTTTGGGATCAAAACCTACCTTTGGTGGAATTTTCATATAATAATATCTTTCGCTAGAGTATTCAGATGGCTCCTTATCATTCTCTCTATGGAAAGAAATTCCGAACTCCAATTTACTGGGATGAAGTTGGGGAAAAAAGAAAGCTATTAGGACCTGATCTTGTTGATGAGATGGCAGAAAACGTCTCATCTATTCAACAACACATAAGATTAGCTTAGAGTCCACAAAAAATTTATGTCGACAACCGAAGAAAAGACCTAGAGTTTGAAGTGGGTGATAAAGTGTTCTTACTAATATCTCCTTTGAAGAGAGTAATTAGATTTGGAAAGAAGGGAAAGCTCAGCCCTAGGTATATCGGTCCTTCTGAAATACTAGATAATGTTGGGAAGGTAGATTACCGATTGGATCTTCCACCGAATCTCTCGCAAGTTCACGTTGTGGTCCATGTATCTCTCCTGAGAAAGTACATACCTGATCCTTCACATGTACTCAGCTCAGAAGTTGTACCGCTGGAGCAAGATCTCTCTTATAAAGAACAGACGATAGAGATTTTGGATCATAGTGAAAAAGACCTACGGAATAAGACCACTTGCTTGGTGAAAGTTTTATGGAGGAACCACCAATTAGAAGAAGCTACATGGGAGTTTGAGGATATGATGAGGGAGAGGTATCTTCATCTGTTTGTTACAAAGTGCCGAATTTTGAGGGAGAAATTCATTTTAAGGGGGGTAGAATGTAACATCCAAGATTATTATTAGAAATATCTTGTTTTTATGTTATATAAATCATCATATTAATCTTTCACTACACACAACACTATCTTGTCTTGCTTTACACGCAATCCCGACCTTTCTCGATAGCTTGAGCCGTACACAATACTGAGTTTCACTAAACAACGACATGCTATTAAAATATTATTAAAACTAGCCGTTATGAATGGTAATACCCACTTTTTGTAATTTATTAAATTTCATCTTTCAAAATGGACTTCATTTTCGGATTCGGAATATCAAAATTATCCTAGGGTGAAATTATTGTATTTTTCTGAAAACTTCCAAATTTTGATGAATAGTGAAAACACTAGGTTACTATTTTAAAACCTGCTTTTTATTTAAATAATTATTTATTTTATTTAAATTTATTTTAGGTCAAAATTGATACATAAAAACTATAAAATTTCAAAGTAATTCATCGGAGTAATTTTATAATAATTTTATATATATAAAAATTTTATTGAACTTTTCACCGTCTTTTACCCACCTCCTAGGAGAATTTGCAAATTTACATAAAACATAATTTTATTCCTTCTGTGAGTGGAATTTAGAAAATCCGAGAGACACGGTTAACATCAAGGACTAAAATTTTGTTCAATGTGATGAAACTAATTTTTGGTGAAAAGTAACTTTTTACTTTTTTGTACCACGGTTAAAAGTAAATAGGGGTAATTAGGGGTAAAAAATGATATTATTATTACAATAACACATGTCCTAATTCTATTGGATAAGTGTAAGTCGACCAAATACAACCTTAGGAATAAAATATTAACATTTAAGTCCATTTGGATTAGATTAGGACATTTATTATTAATTTATTTAAAGAAGGTTAAAATAGTTAAAATCAACATTTAATAACTAAATATTTTTTAATATAGGTTAATACATAAGTTAAATTTAACTATAAATATTTATTAGAAATATAAAAATATTTCCTACATAATGGTAATTTATTTGTAATTTTTAGACATTAAATAATTTAATTAATTATGACACAATTATGATGCAGTAACAATCTTATTAATGAAATATTGATATAAATGATGTTATAAATACCCAAATAAATGTAATTTGAGACTTTTTATGAATTAAAACAATTTTCTATGTTAATATGACATGTTATTATTGATTTAAGTAACTTTTTTTGAACTAATCATTCTTTTATGATTTTCACAAAAATCAATTACCAAATAGTGTCAAAATTGACGTAAAATAGTTTTGAAAATAAATATTATATTATGAATTGTTATTTTATTCCTAAAATTATAAGGCTTGGAAAAAGGACTTAGATAAGGTTATATATGTTAATAATAAACAAATTGGGGTTCGTTTGGATTGTTATATTATGTTTATTAACCTTATAGTGTAAGAACACAAGAAGACATGGTAAACGTTAAATTATCTTACTTAAATATAAATATAAATGATAAGGTTAAAATAGAAACCTAAACTTTTCTAAATTCTTTTCTATGAGAGGATTTCGAACCATACCCAAATTAGCTTCGAAATAAATCAATTTTTAGCTACTAAAAATTGAATATTAATTTATAATAAAATAATATTTTTAGTTTTTCCTGAGGTGCCCCTCTCCTCCCTTATAAAAGGGAACCTCCTCCTTCTCTTCCTCACACCACTTTGTTACCTCAGGATCGGAAAAAACCTTAAAATTTATCCTCTCCACACCCGCAGAAACATCCTAGAGGTCCTGGTCTTCTCCAAATACCATCTTTTGTGCCCTAAGAGGAGGTTAAGAAGAGGTGCTTCAAAGAAGAGGTAATATCTGTTACAGATTCATTCAACTTTATTTCTTCTTCTAATTATTCTTATTTAGTTATTTCATTATGAATTAATAACATCATTATCACTCATATACTAATATGTTATTATAATTATGAAACAACCCTATTTCACAATCTATCCATCCTATGGAAAACGAAATCACCGCGCGTGCTTACGTACAAAATACCGTCTCCACGCCGTGGTGTAATCTATTTTCCACCACTACCATACTTGGATGGGTATAATGGTGTAAATAATAACTATATATGATTATTTTAAAGTGATATTGATTCTGAAATAGTATACATTCAGTCCAAAATAATTCCACGATGATGGGAACGATATCATCGATCGTGTGTACGTACGGAATATCGTCTCCACGATGTGATGCGACTCGTTCAACATGATCTTAATTGCATATTTATTATATAAATTCATTGAATGAATTAATATGATATAAATTACACTAATACCATTCTGGAAATGAGGTATCTATAACCTAAAAAGAAAAAAAATTTATTTGACAAAACACGCATAAGAACTAAAAGTAATAAATACTGGAATAACAAGTATCAATGAAATATTACTAATAAGAAGCTAGGAATATTACCATATATGATATCATAAAAATATGTATGATTATTTAATAAGTCAATGACATTATTTAAATCATTATAAAGTAGGTTCAGAAACTTAAGAAGCAAATCGGACCTAAGGTAAGGGAAAATCTCACAATCTCATTTTTTATCCGAGATTGTTTATACTTCAGAATTTACTGGGGAATATTTATCATCCAAATCCATGTTTCCTCAATATGTAATATTATTTCCATCCACCTATAATTGTTTAAATCCAATTTTACCCTTCCGTGAGTTTTTGTAAAAGATATGAAATGAATCTTTTGTCATTTTTCGTACGAGGTACTTTTTGACTTTTCCGGCCATAGTACGGGAAGAATGTTTTTTAACTTATACAGAATGAATGGATTTTTAGAACATTATTTCCATGATGCTTCCTTTAAAAGTTTTAAAATTTATTTTTAATCAACTTCTTTTTGTTCAAAATTATATGACATGTTAAGAAAGGAAAATGTTTTTGAAGTAGAAAGGATATTTTCCTCAGGAATGGACTTCAAGTGTTTTATCAAAATTATTTTCCGTCTAAGATAATATAGGGTTCTGTTTATATCCCTATTTTTAAATTGATTTGATTATGTTATAATGGAATTGTTTTTACGATATCCTTTTATAGATTATGTTATGATGACGTGATGTTTACGAATCCCATTTTTATTACATCGGCTATGCTATGAGATATGATTTATGATTTTGTGGAACACATAAGAATAGTATCATAATGAGATGGGTGGGACCTATATCTCCCGCCAATGCATTGGGTGATGATTTATATCTCATGAGATAGACATGGATGGAACGGCAGGTTAAACCATTTCAGTGAAACATGACTGAAACAAGGAGTGAACATGGTTCAGAAATAAACATTGTCAGCTAAGATGGTCTTGGCAATGATTCTTTGCTAATAAGAAATGATTTTCTATGATTACATGTGTATCCCACATAATTTCATGTTTTAAGTTATGATTATTGTTATTACATTTTACTACTATGATTTATCCCATGTTATGAAATTATGATCTCTTTTGAAGGTTAATATTTCCAAAATGATACATTCTTATGAATATGATGTGATTGATATTTCTTTTGATTACCCTTACTGAGAATTTGAGATCACCCTTTTATATGTTTTCATTTCCCCAGGTCAAGAAGAAGGATATTAAGTAAGATATTCTAAAAGGGACTCTAGATATGATAAAATAAATTTGAGACAGTGTAGATGATTTATGAACCAGTTGTTTATGTTTCCCAGTTTCTAAAGACTCTATACCTATACAGTCCTTTAATGGTTTTTTTATATGTTGTAATAAGCATGTTTCAATTTTGAGGTATTAAGAATGTATGTAAATTAGGGGTCGTTATATAAATAAACCATGATATATTATTAATATATTACTATTTAGTGTGAAAAATATATCCAAATAATTAGATAGATAGATATGAGTAATACTAACAAAATTATGAATAGAATAATGTTTATAAATTTTTAGAATAATTCCATTTCTTATTAATTGCATAAAATTGAATATATGAATCATTTCTAAGTGATAGAAATATTTTTATGAAAAACTATTCTAAAGTGAACATATTTGTTTTTATCGTAATAAACAGAAGAAGTAAATAATACCGAATACTTATAATATATTTTTTTAATATTTATTCAAATGTTTTATAATTAATAAGTTGTTTTTTCGAGGCATGGGAAAAGAATAATTCTAGTTTTGTCATTAAAAATATATTTTCCCTATATAGAGGATCCATCACATTTTGAAAACATATCTTAAAATATATTTCTATAATTAAAAAACCATATTTTGAAAATATAAATTCAATTTAGAAAGCAAATTTGAAAAATTATCTTTTTCAGATTTTTTAATATATATTTTTAAAAAGTTTACTTTTTTAATGCTATATATTGTGATTAGTATTTAAATTTGTCCATTACATTAATGTATAGAAAAAGATACATTAATATTTATATGTTTTTCATAGTAAAATTAGTTCAATTAATATATTATTAATAAAATTATACTACATGGATTAATATCGTTATGAATTTTACAACACAACAATTTTATAATAAAGGAAACTATTTCTTCAAAAAATATATTTTTGACGATCATGTGGGTATAATTTTAAATTAAATTATACAATAGAATTGAATTAAAATTTAAATAACATATAATATATTTTATTAATAAATATTTAATTTGATATAATAAGGATATCTAAATTTGTGTTTATATTTTATAACAAAAGAATTAAATTTCATTAACATGATTTTGGTTAATACAAGATACTGAGGAGTTAATTTATGTGAACATGGTTTAAAATGTCATATATATTTTAATAATTTCTATTGGAATACAATTTTTTGAACTATATATCATCTAATATTATTTTTTTTCGATGAATGTGACATGTAATTATATTAAAAAATGTAATACATATAATTGTGTTACTCACCTAAATTATAAATAGTATCCCCTCTCCCCGCTAATCTAAACCTAAATAATCCAATAACTAGATTTTACCTACAAATATCATTTATTAAATCCCCTACACATTTCATAGAGTCATTTTATATTGTAAAATCATCTTAATAAGTATTTGGATATAATTCTGAAGTGGTTTTCAAAATAAGAGGTATCATTTTTAACCAAGAAATTTAATTTTGTATCTCATTCTACAACATTAAATTATTATTAATATAATATTAAATAATTAACTTTTTATATTCATTATAATTATATTTTATTACATTAATTTTATTTCATATATCACTATCGTCGCCCATAAATTTGAAATGAAACTGTCAATCTGGTGTACGACAGTAGACCACCTCACAATTCGATGTAATTAATTTTCCTTCACCTCGTAACAAGAGATGCTATAATGATAGATTATATATATATATATATTACATGAATAGAAAATTGTAATTATAATATAAAATCTTCTTTCATTTAATTGAACCTATGGGAAAATGATAATGCCATTCATTTGACCATGTTAACTGCCACATCCACGAAGCAATATTATTTTCTTTTCATTTTATTTTGATTTAGATGGTAATAATTATATGTTCAATGAATATGTATGAAAATGTTTATATAAAATTTTATTTGGTATGGTGAGTTACTAATCACAATTTTTCAATTCATCATCATAATATAATATGATTTTATGGGTATATACAGCCTAAAGTACACATGAACAATTTTTTCATTATTCAGTAACTGGATTTTGTGATGAATAAAAATATATTTATAGTTATTATATATGATATTTAATTTAAATTTAACATTTTATATATTAATGAAATATGATTTATATAAATGTATGAAAGATACTAAAAAAAATTATAAATGAATAGAGATGCAGTTATTATCCCAAATAGTGATTTTATGGAATACATATTAATAAAATGGTGTTAAAAGGTTAAAAATAAATAATATGTGTTATGATATATATTATTATTTTCAATATTTTTATAATAATCCATTATTTTTCCTTAATGTTGATTTGTATTCCTATATTGTTGGTCTGACCAGAGATAACTGATTATCATATCCCTTTTATTTATACGAGACGTGCATCGTATTCACCAATTGTTTCTTTTATGTTGTGAATATACATCCCACGAATATATATTATAAATATTATGATGAAACTTATGGTAAATTAAAAATAAATCTATGCATTTTATTCATTAATAATATTATTATTACGCTACAAGAATGGTAAAGGATTTACGTTACAGTTTCATTGTTTATGGATTGTTTGTTGTTATGAATATATTGATGAAATATATTATCATAATTCAAAATAATCTGAGTAATCATCTTATCCTAGGGTTATTTTTTTAATAATTATTCTCATTTTATTTTCCCATATATAGGATATAATCACTGTAAATTAATAGTTTAGGGAAAATTTGATTTATTTTTATCTCTAATCAATCAATATTTCTCTCACATGATAATGTTTTTTATTGTTTTTTTATTTTATTTACTATCTAATAAATTAATTAATTCATTCCAACCCATATTTTAATTGTTAATAAATTATTTAGAATTATTATTCCATATATTTTCCAAATAAGGTATTTTTAATTTTTACTGAACATGAGAATGGAATAATTGTTGGAATGTAAAAATCATAAAATAAATATTCCAAAATCATGAGCACTCAATATTTTTATTAATTACATCCAAATTTCCACATTTCCATTCAATCAAATTTTAAACTAAATATTAAGGTAATTTAATGATTTTGTAAATTTGATTTCAATATTTGAAGGGTATTTCCCTCAAGAATGGTTTTAATGGTCTTTTTATTCTATTAATATTAATTAATGGAAGAAAATATTAGTGTTTCTTATTATTTTAGGGAAATATCATCCCATGATACCATGCATATTCTATATTTTTATGACTTGTGGTAATAATGATGTGATGTTTATGAATCCTTTTTTATGGGTATATCTATGATAGATTGACGAAATAATTTTGAAACCCAGTTTCATTTATAAGGTTATAAAATGGATATACTATGAATGGTTAATGATATTATAGAACAAATATGTATGGTTTTTATTATAAGAATAGTGGTTTTGGAAATATTTATCCATCTATTTAATTTGGTAATGTCTAATATCTCATGATATATTTATTGGAATCAAGAGACTTGATTTTTGCGCTATTGAAAACAAGGCGATATACATTATCATCTCTAGGAAATATGTTTATGTGTTTCATCCTATATATAGAAAATCAACTCATTACTTATCTGTTCGGATTTGATGGTCTGGATTGATAACAACGGAAGATGAAATAGAACCCCTACTTATGATGGTTCCATAATTTTATGACACAAAATAATAGTTCATGATTGATTTAGGTGGATTTATATTACTTATTATATAAGTATTTGGTAAGGATAAAATATATATGGAATTAATCATGTATATGATTTTGACATATTGGTTATAAAAAATGCATGTTATGTTCTTGATATCGTACCCATATACTTATATTGTTATTTCATATGATCATCATTTGATATATCCCATGTTCACCATTACTAATCATATGTTCTCTCTAATTCTTATGTTTCATTTCTCCATGTTATGAAGAATGTTTTAACATAGGTTTTGACTATAGAGAGTACTAAATGGGAGTATTGTTATAGGAGATATTGTAGGTCATTCACTAAATAAAAAGATTTTGTATCTAGTCTCTAAAAAACCTAAACATTTACTATCCTCAAGCTTATATTTGAAAAAATTTGAATATTAAAATATAAAATTTTAGTAATAATATATGAAATTTCATGGTTCATATAATTCAACAAACATGGTATGAATATTATTTGTAATAAAATCGACCTCTCTCAATTTTGTAACTTTCATTTTTTCCTTTTTCCTATATCATATAATACTATCATAATTATGAATTTATCTATTTAATACTCATAACATTCAATGATAATGTGATATACAATCATAGAATAGGATCCTGAAAATAATATATATTAATAGTCAATTATCATTAACTATACTAAGTTTCCTATTTCTGTTATTATTGATTTCTTTTGACATTTATCCTCTCTATAGATCTCATATAAATTATTCATATTCACAATTTTAATTATAAATCCCCAGCATTAAACCTTACCTAATCTTGAGTTATTACAAGATTACACATTGATGATATTTTCAGGTTTAGAGTTTTAGAGAATTAGATCATAAAACATTCATTACATTCCACATTTAAACAAAGTGGTTACATAAAAGATAGTATTCTTTTTTCCCATCAACAGAAACATATTTAAAATAAAACATGGATTCTTTCTTGATACTTCCTTGACACTATCATCATATTATGTACCTTTCCCTTGACCTGTGAAAAACAGTTCAAAAAACTTGTGATGAGCATAAAAAGCTCAGTAAAGGATATAAAAATATGGAAAGGAAACATGAGTTAATATATACATAAGAATTAAATCATACTTTACCCATAAAATATAGGAACTTTAACATACCTCATCAAATCATGAATAAATCATAGAAATCATAATACATAAAAGTAACTTGAGGTATTCATAACATTCTTACATAGGGAGTAACCCTCTTGGTTACGTTTGGAATACCCATCACAGTATATTCCAAAAATCTCTTCGGAGAAACCTTAATGTTTAACCCCTTCACGTTACCCAATGCATTGGAGAGCTATATCGGGCTCACCCACCCTTAGTTTATCACAGAACCACCCGTTTTCATAACAATGCCCAAGAACCATAACATAATCGTATCACATAAAACATGCATAAAGGAAACATAACATTTCCATTTTTCAATCACAAGATATCAATACAACACAGTGATATAAAAACATTATGAAAACCATTTTCAATACCAAAATAAAAGAAAAGTAAAACATGGTATTTATTTTTCTTTTAAAAAAAGTATGGCTTGTAGAGGAAGCCGAAACTCAAATAATGGTCACAGCGGCGGAGAAGTCATTGTCGCCGGATACATACAACCAAAACATTCCCTTTTGTCGTTTAGTGAAACGCTTTGTATAAAAAAAGATTCCTTTCGGATAAATGTAAAAGTCAAAGGGGTTTATACACCGTATAAAATAAGGTTGTGTATTAAACAAAATATGCCTCAATGAAAGGAGATTGAGACGAAGTCCCATACAAAGACAGTATCCTTGGGTTTAGGATAAATCAATTACCTAATTATGTGTGACAAACTCATACACCAAATATAAGTGGATATTATGTGTAAAAAAATCAGAGGTTATTCACACATTTTCATAGAATGACATATTCATGGAGTAGAAGCTTATCCCAAAGAATCAAAATTGGGTTAAGAAGTTCCCTTGCAAAAATTTGACAGCCTAACGGCATCACTACAAAATTCAGAAAATGAGTTGATGAGAGATAAAAAGGTTATCTCATCACATGTTCATAATATTTAAATAACTATGGATATAGAGGAACATATCCAAACATAATGTTATGTGAATTAAAATACATAACAAAAGAAGTCTTTTAAAAAGAGGAGGGTGAAAGGTTCCCTTACCGACATGGGTATCATTCGAAACATACACCCTGTGAAAGAAGGACAATTCAACATTGATGTAAATACTCATAAATGAAAGTATATTTCACAATGAGTAAAATAATGGGCAGTACATACACCACTCAAAGGAAATTGTGGCAAATGTAGCATAAATCTCACAGGAATAAAAGTGAGATGAAAAATCCCTTACGAAAGCTCTGCAGCCTAACGGCGCCACTTAATACTTACAAAAAATGGATTGATGAGATCAAATAGGGTCTCTCATCATATTAACATAATGTTTACAGAAAGAGTAATATAAAAGAACATCCCCAAACATAACAAATATGAGCTTAAAAGAAGTTACATAAAAGAGAGTACCTAAAAAGAAGGAGAGAAGTTAGATCTCTTACGAAAATTCGGCAGCCTAACGGCGCCACTCAAAACTTCCAAAATGGATTGATGAGATAAAGTAGGGCCCCTTATCATATTAACATAAAGTTTACAGAAAGAGTAATATAAAAGAACATCCCCCAACATAACAAATAGGAGCTTAAAAGAAGTTTCATAAAGGAGAGTACTTAAAAAGAAAGTGAGAGGTTAGATCTCTTACGAAAATTCAACAGGCTAACGGCACCATTCAAAACATCCAAAATGGATTGATGAGAGATAATTGGGTCTCTCATCATATGAAAATAAAAATTACAGTAAGAGTAATATAAAATAATATCCCAATAACAAGAAAGATGAGCTTTAAAAGGAATGACATAAAAGAGTGTACTTTAAAAAAAAGAGAGGAGTAGGATCCCTTACCTCGGGTCTGACTTGACTCGATCGTTCTTTAACGCCCTGAATAATAAACATGAGTTAATTTCTACTTGCTTAAGAATATTTTTCAAGTTCATTATTCCTTTTATATCACTTATTTCCATGTTATAAACATTATGTAATCATTTAAGTTAATAATGTTTGTTTTGTTGATATTTGATTCTTAAGTCGAAAGTGGACTTCTTACAATTACATGTTGTTTGTGTGGTCAAAAGTTCATTATATCCAGAATGATATTCATGATTTGGATATCATATATATCATATATATCCATAATATACATGTATTTATGATATTACATAATCATTTAGAGGTAAGAAATGAAATGCACCGTTCATGGAGACGGTAAGTCGTACGTACACATGAACGCTACTTTCATTTCTATGTCATATTAATGGAATTAAAAATAAATTAGAGGTATGTATATTTTAATTCCAGAATTATATTCATCATTTATATGTAACATACATCATATATAATAACTTTAAATACATCCTTTAAACATCCCACATATGGAATTAACGAATCAAATCACTTTGAGGGGCGGTAGTCCGCACTTCCTAAAAATGAAATTATCGTGTTTACCCACAAAGGAAACCATAATGATATGACACAAAAGAAAAATATAGAAACAGAAACATATTATATATCATATATAAATATATCTACATCTTAATGGCCACCTTTTAAGGTGTTATATTAGTGTTGAACAATCATCGTTTCGTGAGGCAGAAATTCGCCATCCACAGAAACAGTATATTCCTTAACCATTTGATGTAGGTGTGTGTAAGTGTAGCTCTAATTCATCTTATAACAACATCCAAGTATATTTAATATACTGGAGTTGTTACAAAAGAAATGAATAAAATGATTTTAGGGGGTTGGAGAAGCAAAATAAAACAAAAGAACACAAGTGAAGACATTACCTTAAAATCGGGTAAATCCCTTTGGTTTTAGATCAAAGGATTCCTTGGGAAGACTTCTGACCCAAGTGAGGATTCAAGGAGTTAGAAAGGGATGTTTAGAGAAAAAATGGGCAGGGTTTGGCCGAGCCAATGACTTTGGAAGTGTGGGTAAGAAGGTAGAGGTGGGGGCCTTTTATAAGAGGAGAGGAGAGGCACTCTAGGAAAGTAATGAAATGCTACTTTATTTGAAAATGAGTTTCGGATTCAAAAGGTCCCATATTAATGTGTTTCAAGGATAAGGTGATAATGGTTTGATAACCACCCATCCTATAGGTTTTGGACATGTGTATGTCTTAAATATTACATTATCTTTCCATTTTATTTAAATCGTTAAATAATGAGGTCATCGCTGCATCATCATGATGTCAAAAATAATTTATTTTATTTAATGTATAAAAATTATATAAAACTACTATGATGTAGGAAATATTTTTATCTTTCCAATTTATATTTATATTCAAAAATCTGACCTGTATAACTCCATGTAAAAATTGTTTTGGTAAAACATCTCATGTTTGTGTCATTTTTAATTTAATATTAAATAAAATGTTATTTATGTCATTTCCCAACCAAAGTGGCTCCATGGGGTCCCCAAGTTGACCCATGGATTTTCTTGGTCGTCCATGACACATCCAATGAGGGTAGGACATGTGTCTAGGTAATTTAATTTTATTAAAACATTATTCTTACCTTAAACTACACTAATAACCTCTAATCGCGATTAAAAACATAATAAGTTACTATTCACCAAAAAAAATTAATTTAATCCCATTGAACCAAAATTTACTTCTTAATGACAACCATGTATGTCGGATTTTTGAAATTCAAAACACAAATGTGGCAAAATTTCATTTAAACGGAAAATCAGTTTTTATAAGTACCACATAGTGGTTTCACTATTCATCAAAAATTGATGTTTTTCAGAAAATTACCAAAAATTCACCCTAAGCTATATTTGATATTCCAAATTCAAAAATGATGTCTATTTTACAAAATTCAAAACATATAAGTTGCATTAATTAATTTAATAATTAATTCCCACTGTCAAAACAAATAGCGTGTTTTTATGAAACAAAAAGTATAAAAAGATTGACACTAGTTTAAGTCTGATTTCAATGTGAAATTAATTCCAACGACCGCTATTGAATTAAATGGTAAAAATATATTCTAATTTCACTTTAAAACCAATTCAAAAGATAATATAATCATATAAATAAATTAGATTAAAAAGAGGATTTAAATTAAAATACAACATTTTCATTATTCATTAAAAATTGAACTTTCTCGGAAAAATACCAAAAATTTACACAAAGTAAATTTTGATGTCCTGATTCTAAAGAAGAATTTTATTTTGTCAAATATAACACATTTAATTGTCAAAAAGGGGATTTAAAAGAGGTTCGCCATCAAAAGGCGGTTAATCGACCTTTTAAAGAATATTGGAATGTCTACGCTTAAAATTAAATTCATACGAATTTTTAATCCTCTAACATTTATTTTAAATAGTAAAAATATTTGACAATCATATATAATCAATTTTTAGTTAGTTCTGTTCATTATCACCATTACAACGGCTAGGCATTAACTACCATTTAAAATAATATTATTTTATTATTAGAGTGCAACGTAAGATTCCCAAGAAACTCGTTGTTGCGTATTGGGTACGCCATCGAGAATAGTGTTCCCTTTAAAACATTATTTTTTCCACAAATAGGGATAAATATAAAAATTTCATATTCTTTATTTACCTAGGGTGTTACATCCTTCCCCCCTTTTGGGAATTGCGTCCTCGCAATTTTTAAAATTGGGCTTGAAGACTTCATTGAAAATCCCACATCGGATCAAGAGTCAGGAAAACTATTACTTTAAAATAAAGAAAGAGAATTACAAAGGACAACCGAGTTAACCCATACTAGGATTCCAAGTATGAAAATATGGATATGGTAGAAAAAAACAAAGGGTCATGTTCTGATGGAGAGTGATAGTAAACCTGTCTAGGAGAAAGTTAACCATAAGAAAATCACAAACTTGTGATGGGTTAAACGGTATTCGATTCCCCTGTAAGAAAAGTTAATAGACAACATTTTTGTTTTAAGTTACTTTTTATTGAGTAATTTATTCATAAGGAAACATAATCACTTATCATGTTGACTTTCATCTTTTACTAGATTCCTTAATCAAACTCATATTTTCTCCAAAAGATGAGAATTTAGGAAGACTTGTTCACATTAAGAGTACTATAATCAACTTCTAAAGAATCACCTAATCCACAAAATAGAACTATATAATTCCCATGTCTTTAGACTTTAACCAAAACCAAAAGCAAAATGGTTAGTACAAGATCAGATTATCCAGAAAAGGATAACCCTTTATAAAAAGAAAATCTATTCTTAATCTCCAAAATGTGTCCAACAAAACCCTATGTTCATCGAGGACCATTTGATAAAAAATTTGTCCATAAAATTCGTCAAAGTAAACCAAACTAAGATTGAAACCCAAATATTTGAAGGATTTAGTCACATAGTCTTCCAAGTTAAATCATAACATTTATCTCCAAACATCATTAGTTTCTCTTAATGTCTCGTATTGAAAGTTAATTAACCTAATCACATATCCTCCATGATAGGTTAATAAATTTCCATAGATAACCCAAAATCAACTTACTCTTAATTCATAAAATCATCTAACTAAAAAGAATCAGTCAAACTAACCAGGGACTTCACGTAATCCAGTGGTAGGCGATAAATACCAGTTTCACTTTGGTTGTGGGTTTGATTCCTGCAGATTTGTCCGACGTGACGGGTTGTCACACGGTCTGCGTGTTTTCCTTTTTCCAAAACTATATAATTCATAAAAAATTCCCCAAAATGAGATAAAATCTTTAAATATAATCATAAGATATTTTAACCTCAAGTTTATCTCATGCCTTTCATTTTCCATCATAACATATAATAACCCATAACTACCTCAAAAGTAAGGATCATATAAAGTCTAATGGCTACCTTTATAATTATTACCTGAACTTCCACATAGATTGGTCATATCGTACATGATGCATTACAGATCATACCAAGGTTCAAGTGGCTGATCATGACTCCTTGATAGTTGGTTTAGAACAACCATGAGTTTCCTCATTGAATCCCCCATTTTATATAGTCTCTTAATCAGAGAACCACCACAGTTTCCATCAAACCTATTGTCACTTTGGTTCCTGCTAGATCCATCCATTCACTAAAAACAAAAATGTGTGTGTGAGTATATCAACAAAACCATCATGTACTAATGAGGAAGATATACTTACTCATTCACTTTATCTAAAATCTACGACTCTTTCTTAAATCCTAACCATTATGGTAATGTCACTTGTGCTTAGAGAATACCCTAACCTCTAATGTTATCTAAACCGACCTCTGATTCCAATTATAAAGCCCCAGCCTTAATCCTTACTTAATCTTGATTTATTACAAGATTACACATTGAGGATCTTTTCAGGTTTATAGTTTTAGATAATTAGATCATAAAACTTGCATTACATTCCACATTTAAACAAAGTGGTTACAAAAAAGATAGTATTCCTTTTTCCCATCAACGGAAACATATTTAAAATAAAACATGGATTATTTCTTGATACTTCCTTGACATTGTCATCATATTATGTACCTTTCCCTTGACCTGTGAAAAAAATTTCAAAAAACATGGGATGAGCATAAAAAGCTTAGTAAGGGATATAAAAATATGGAAAGGAAACAAGAGTTCATATATACATAAGAATTAAATCATACTATACCCATAAAACATAGGAACTTTAACATACCTCATCAAATCATGAATAAATCATTAAAAATAATAAGACATAAAAGTAACTTGAGGCATTCATAACATTCTTACGTAGGGACTAACTCTCTTGGTTACGTTTGGAATACCCATCACAGTATATTCCCTAAATCTCTTCGGAGAAACCTTAACGTTTAACCCCTTCGCGTTACCCAATGCATTGGAGAGCTATATCGGGCTCATCCGCCCATAGTTTTTCATGGAACCACCTGTTTTCATAACAATGCCCAAGAACCATAACATAATCGTATCACATAAATCACGCATAAAGGAAACATAACATTTCTACTTTTCAATCACAAGATATCAATACAACACATTGATATAAAAACATTATGAAAACCATTTTCAATACCAAAATAAAAGAAAAGTAAAACATGGTATTTATTTTTCTTTTAAAAAAAGTGTGGCTTGTAGAGGAAGCCGAAACTCAAATAATGGTCACGGTGGCGGAGAAGTCATTGTCATCGCATACATACGACAAAAACATTCCCTTTTGACATTTAGTAAAACGCTTTGTATAAAAAAATATTCCTTTCAGATAAACGTAAAAGTAAAAGGGGTTTATACACCGTATAAAAGAAGGTTTTGTATAAAACAAAATATGCCTCAATGAAAGGAGATTGAGATGAAGTCCCAAACAATGACGGTATCCTTGGATTAAGGATAAATCAATTACATAATTATGTGTGACCGACTAATACACCAAAGATAAGTGGATATTAAGTGTAAACCAATCATAGGTTATTCACACATATTCATATAATGACATATTTAAGGAGTACAAGCTTATCCCAAAGAATCAAAATTGGGTTAAGAAGTTCCCTTGCAAAAATTTGACAGCTTTACGACGTCACTACAAAATTCAGAAAATGAGTTGATGAGAGATAAAAAGGGTATGTCATAAATTGGACATAAAATGTAAATCACTAAGGATATAGAAGAAAATATCCCAACATAATGTTATGTGAATTAAAAGACATAACAAAATAAGTCTTTTAAAAAGAAGAGGGTGAAAGGTTCCCTTACCGACATGGGTATCTTTCGAAACATACACCCTGTTAAAGAAGGACAATTCAACATTGATGTAAATACTCATAAATGAAATTATATTACACAATGAGTAAACTAATGGGCAGTACATACACAAATCAATGGAAATTGTGGAAAATGTAGCATAAATCTTACGGGAATAAAAGTGAGATGAAAAATCTCTTACGAAAACTCGGCAGCCTAACGGCGCCACTTAATACTTACAAAAAATGGATTGATGAGATCAAATAGGGTATCTCATCATATTAACATAATTTTTACAGCTAGAGGAATATAAATAACATCCCCCAACATAAAAAATAGGAGCTTAAAAGAAGTGACATAAAGGAGAGTCCTTAAAAAGAAAGAGAGAGGTTAGATCTCTTATGAAAATTTGGCAGCCTAACAGCGCCACCCAAACTTCCAAAATGGATTGATGAGATCAAATAGGGTCTCTCATTATATTAACATAAAGTTTACATAAATAGAAATATAAAAGAACATCCCCCAATATAACAAAGAGGAGCTTAAAAGAAGTGTCATAAAGGAGAGTACTTAAAAAGAAAGAGAGAGGTTAGATCGCTTACGAAAATTCGACAGCCTAACGACGCCACTCAAAACATCCAAAATGGATTGATGAGAGATAATATGGTCTCTCATCATATGAACAATAAAAATTACAGTAATATTTATATAAAATAATATCCTAATAATAAGAAAGATGAGCTTTAAAAGTAATGACATAAAAGAGTGTACTTTTAAAGAAAGAGAGGAGTAGGATCCCTTACCTCGGGTCCGACTTGAATCGATCGTTCTTTAACTCCATGAATAATAAACATGAGTTAATTTATACTTGCTTAAGAACATTTTTCAAGTTAATTATTCCTTTTATATCACTTATTTCCATGTTAGAAACATTATGTAATCATTTAAGTTAATAATGTTTGTTTTTTCGATATTTGGTTCTTAAGTCGAAAGTGGACTTCTTACAATTACATGTTGTTCGTGTGGTCAGAGGTTCATTATATCCAAATGATATTCATGATTTGGATATCATATATATCATATATATCCATAATATACATGTATTTATAATATTATATAATCATTTATAGGTAAGAAATGAAATGCACCGTTCATGGAGACGGTAAGCCGTACGTACGCATGAACGCTACTTTCATTTCTATGTCATATTAATAGAATTAAAACTAAATTATAGGTATGTTTATTTTAATTCCAGATTTATATTCATAATTTCTATGTAAAATAAATCATATATAAGAACTTTAAAAACATCATTTATACATCCCACATATGGCATTAACGAATCAAATCACTTTGAGGGGGCGGTAGTCCGCACTTCCTAAAAATGAAATTATCGTGTTTACCCACAATGGAAACCATAATTTTATGACACAAATTAAAAATAAAGAAACATAATCATATTATATATCATATATAAATATAGTGACATCTTAATGGCCACCTTTCAAGGTGTTATATGAGTGTTGAACAATCATCATTTCGTGAGGCAGAAATTCACCATCCACAGAAACAGTATGTTCTTTAACCATTTGATGTAGGTGTGTGTAAGTTTAGCTCTAATTATTCTTCTAACAACATCCTAGTATATTTAAGATAATGTAATTGTTAAAAAATAAATTAATAAAAAGAGTTTAGGGGGTTGGATAAGCAAAATAAAACAAAAGAACACAAGTAAATACATTACCTTAAAATCGGGTAACTCCCTTTGGAAGACTTCTGACCCAAGTGAGGCTTCAAGGAGTTACAGAGGGATGTTCAGAGACAAAATGGGCAGGTTTTGGCCGAGCCAAAGACTTTGGATGTGTGGTTAAGGAGGTAGAGGTGGGGGCCTTTTATAAGAGGAGAGGAGGGGCACTCTTGGAAAGTAAAGAAATGTTACTTTATTTGAAAATGAGTTTCGGATATAAAAGGTCCCACATTGAGGTGTTTCTAGGATAAGGTGAAAATGGTTCTAAATACACTCATCCAATAGGTTTTGGATATGTGTAGGTTTTAGATATTACATTATCATTCCATTTTATTTAAATCGTTAAATAATGAGGTCGTCGTTGTATCATCATGATGTCATAAATAATTTAATTTATTTAATGTCTAAAAATTATAAAAAAAATCCTATGATGTAGGAAATCGTTTTATCTTTACAATGACTATTTATAGTAAAAAATATGACTTGTATAATCCCATGTAAAATTTTTTTAGTAAAACATCTCATGTTTGTGTCATTTTTACTTTAACCTTAAATAAAATGTTATTTATGTCATTTTCCAACCAAAGTGGCTCCATGGGGTCCCCAAGTTGACCCATGGATTTTTTTGGTCATCCAGGACACATCCAATGATGGTAGGACATGTTTCTAGGTCATTTCATTTTATTAAAACATCATTCTTACCTTGAACTACACTAATTACCTCTAATCGCGATTAAAAACATAATAAGTTACTATTCACCAAAAAATCATTTTAATCCCATTGAACCACATTTTACTTGTTAATGACAACCATGTATGTCAGATTTTTTAAATAAAAAACACACATGTGGAAAAATTTCTTTTAAACGGAAAATCAGTTTTTACAAGTACCACTTAGTGGTTTCACTATTCATCAAAAATTAATGTTTTTCAGAAAATTACCAAAAATTCACCCTAAGCTATATTTGATATTCTGAATTCAAAAATGATTTCTATTTTACAAAATTCAAAACATATAAGTTGAATTAATTAATTTAATAATTAATTCCCGTTGTCCAAACAAATAGCGTGTTTTTATGAAACAAAAAGTATCAAATGATTGACACTAGTTTAAGTCCGATTTCAAAGTGAAATTAATTCCAATGGCCACTATTTAATTAAATGGTAAAAATATATTCTAACTTCACTTTAAAACAAATTCAAAAGATAATCTAATAATATAAATAAATTAGATTAAAAAGAGGTTTTGAATTAAAATACAACATTTTTCACTATTCATTAAAAATTGAACTTTCTCGGAAAAAAACCAAAAATTTACACAAAGTATATTTTGATGTCCTGATTCTAAAGAAGAATTTTATTTTGTCAAATATAACACATAAAATTGTCAAAAAGTGGATTTAAAAGAGGTTTGCCATCAAAATGCGGTTAATTAGCCTTTTAAAGAATATTGGAATGTCTACGCTTAAAATTGGATTAATACACATTTTTAATCCTCTAACACTTATTGTAAAAAGTAAAAATATTTGAAAAACATATATAATCATTTTGTAGTTAGTTCTGTTCATTCTCACCATTACAACGGCTAGGAATTAACTGCCATTTAAAATAATATCATTTTATTATTAGAGTGAAACGTAAGATTCCCAAAAAACTCGTTGTTGCATATTGGGTACACCATCGAGCATAGCGTTCCCATTAAAACATTATTTTTTCCAAAAATAGGGATAAATATAAAAATTTCATATTCTTTATTTACCTGGGGTGTTACATGAATACTCATAATATTCATAAGCATGGTCCTATATATATTCCCAGTTTAATCATGTAGATTTACCTTTCATAACCATAACTTATATAAATATTACTTACATTATACAATCTCATAATATTATATTTCATTCATAATATCTCTTCTAATGTTCTATATATACATGACATACTTTATTTAAATTTTCTAATATATCACATACTAAAACTACCTTTTTGACTAAATAATAAATTCAATATATTTTAATTTTAAATCCATTATTTATCACACCCTGATAATTTTAATTAACTATGTATTATTTCTTCAAATTAATTTATCTCAAAATCATCCATTATTATCATATGAATTTCATCATAGACATTATTTATTAAACTATCACTGAATTATTTGATTTAGAAATTCCACAAATAGTGAGTTTCTTCTTATATGTAAAAACAAATCATTGACTCAAATAATTCATACCATTATCCTTGTCTTAAATTATTTTTCAATCACCAACGTAATTGTATTTGTAAATTGATTATTATTATAGATATATTTAATAATATTGAATAAAAAATTATAAATTTTAATAAAATCATAAATATTAAATTAGGAATATAATATCATACAAATGTCTTTTGTGAGGTCGTCATTTTATTTCTAATTATCAACAGTAACATCTATGTTCCCAGTCAAATATTGCATTTTCTAATAAAATTATTTTTTATAAAAAAACATAATATATTCAGGAGTATATTTTATAATTCAAAAAAAAATATACATTGATGTATCTTATAAATATTTATTATTTGTTATGTTTCAGTTGCATGATATTATTTACCACTAAAAAATCTACGAGATGATCCAATGTATCATAGATTTCATATTCCAATCATTTCTTTTTCTCTATATTAGTAATAAATTTGAAAAAAAATTATTTTTAAAGGCAATGTATTGTTAAATACTGATAATAAAAAATTATTTTACATCTTAAAAATGCCATATATCATAGTTTGACTCTCAAATTTCACTATGCTTCCAAAAAATAATAATTCATATGATAGTGATATCAAGTAGATTTATAGTGATCTTATTAATAGGGATATGATTTATGACTTTATGAATTCATCTATTTTAACATTAAATTCCAAAAAATCATTAAATAATCTCAAAACATATTAAATAATTCTCTAGTATTATTCAATCACTAATATTGCACTTAAAAAATATTTCTAAACTATCAGAATATTTCTAAATAACATTGACATAATATTTAATTCAACATTGTATAAGAGTTTTATTTCTCGTTTAAATTATTTAGTCTTTATTTTTTAATGATTTTTCTTAATAAATCTATTCATATTATAAAAATTAGGGTACATCATGAAATCAATAATAAATATATGAAATGGATTTGTAGGAAACATTTCATTAATTAGTATTCAATAATAAAACCCCAAGAGTTACCCAAACATCCACATTTATTTTATATTCGTTAATTATATATCATATATATGTTTGGAATACAGATTTTAAAACACATCTTGTATAATATTGTAGGAAACAATAATTTAATACATCAGTATATATCAATGAATCTCATCATATCAAACTCAAAAATCATCAAATATTAATTGTATATCCATGATGTTTAATATTAAAAAAATTTCAAATTTCAATAATAATCATCTTAAATGTCAATATATTCCAACATATCAATTTTTTGTATCCATATTTTTCAACTATATCATAATTGATATTCATAGACATGTTTAGTTATTGAATTGTTCATCACAAGTAGACTATTGAAACTATAAGATTTATTTTACACAAATTGAACCCTTTATTATTCATCATCCAAAACATATTAACGTATTTACTTATTCAGAACAAAAACAAACATCATCGCAATATACTAGGTTAATCAAATATCATAATTGGTGGATGAGGTTGATATCTATTAAAAATCAAATTGAATTCTTTCTTCAATTATATCCATATAAATTTTCACCACCTTTAAGACATCACTATTGATATTATTTTAATCTTAACATCCTATAAGATAGAAAACAAATGTATTCATAACAAATATATATAATTTAAATAGGGTATTATAATCGGTTGAGTAATAAATTTCATTTCCATTGATTAATTATCTATTTTTATTCTACGATAATACTCCTTAAATTCTCAAAAAAAACCTTTTGTCATGTTACTAACATTCATATGATAATTTTAATTTCTAAAAAAATTATATATAAATAACAATAATTAATTTAATTTTTATTAATTGATTGATTAATGAAATTATTATAGTTACATACTATAATGGGTTAATGTTTAAATATATAATAGATTAAGTTATAGAATCCTAGTGAATATTGTTATAAAATTCATATATTACATATTAATAAAAATACAAAAAACACTATGAATGACCGTGTAATATTAAAATATTCATATTTAATCATAATGTACATGTGATATTAATATTTCATTTATTTAATAATATTTTTTCCTCAAATATTTTTAAAATGTATCCTTACTTATTTGATATATGTTGTTATTTAGTTTCTTTTTTTATAATATCATCTACAAAAATTTGAAAACATGTAACCAGAATATTAATTATAGACTCTAAAAATGATTCATATAACATATAATTAAGAAATAAACTATTCTTCTCTTTAATTTTTAAGAAAAACCATCCATATTAACCGAAACAAAAAAATTGGGACCCCATGTAATTATTCATTGATAAAAAAATTGATATATATATCCATAACTAGTATAAAAGTGAACTACTAGAAAATTTACAGTGATTTATAATTTTCCATATACTAGATAAATAATGGTCTCAAAACCAATTAAATTTATTAGATGAGGGACCTATATATATCATGATAAAATAATAATAGTTATAATTTTTATGATATTTTATATTATGTGATTTCGACGGTGTTAATTCCATATAAAACTATATATTACATTTTTTTGAACTAAAATATATGATAAAAATAAATACTAATCATTGAATGAGTTGATCAATAAATATTTTCATAATTTATGATTTATTAATATGTAAGAAAATGAAAACCGAAATTTGTATATGAAAAATAAATTCTGTCATAAGATTATCAAAATTTATTCTATTAAATCAAATTGAAGTGGAATATTATTAAATTTTTTCTATTATTTTTCTAGGATTACTCCAAAAACTAATATTTTTTTAACTAATAATTTAATTTATATAAATTATAAAAAAATTGATTTTAGGGGTGATTTATGAAAAAATCTTCAGAATATATATTCAATTGATGTTAAAAAAACATTTCAATTAAAATATTTTTTTTATTTGGAATCAATTATGTTTCATTGAAATAAGTTAAATCTCATTTATAAAATATAAATTTAAAAATACATATAATTAATATATACCTAAAAATATTCTATATATATAAATCAATAGAAAATGGAAATAAAATATTACATGTTGATTAATTTTTTTCAATAAATGTAAATATAAATATCTCAAAAAATATATTCTCATTGTGAACAAACTAAATAACTAAGAATAGTTAACAAAATTAACATATCCGATAATTTTTCCGAAGTCATATATTAGATATTATTATAATTTATATCATCCCAATATAATTTTAATCATTGAATGAGATCAAATTTGTACTATACAGTTTTTTCATGAGGAATATGGATCAAACCATGAGTTACATTCTCACCCATCATAAACGTAATGTATTATATATATCTAATATATAAACGACTCCATAAAATTAAAAATATATATATTTAAAACCCAATTATTTACTCTAATGAAAATAGTATTTTAAATTTATTATTTTTTAAATATTTACTATCATTTATTAATATTTTCATTATAAATGTTCATTATGATTATAAAATATTGAAAAGTATTATGTAAAATTAAAATTAAAATTTTATTATTTTTCATAGCTCCCTAATGAAATAAATATAATTAATCTAATGCTATTTGTAAAAAAATGATTAATTAAATAATAAATAATAATAATTATCACATTAATATCATTAACCTTATACGATTTATTTGATATACTAAAGTCAATTTTTTTTATAATGACCCATGAATCATGGGTGGGTATAATTTTCATTAAACTAATTTTTATTAAAATTAAATATATTTTTTGGGTGATATGTTACAGTATTTGAGGAAGAATAAAATAAAATGTTTAAGATTATATAATTAAAATTAAAATCAAACATTAATAACCATTCTGGTGGGAAAAAAATATTTCGAAGGAGATAATGTAAGTGAAAAAATATATACAATGAGATTAGTTTTCATATTTCCATTTGGAGTCTATATATTTCATATTAAATATATATTTTTGGATATTTTTCAATGATATAGGGTATTTTGGAAACAAATTCATAAAAGCTATTGGAAATGGATTATCTAATGCATGATCTGTCTAGACTATTCATCGTGTTTTTTAAATATTGGTAAATGTATAATTAGATGTATATTCTAGTACAACATTAATTGACTTCATGAAGTTATATAAAAACACTATGATATTTGTATTTAAAATTATATTTAGAGACATTGGTTGAACACTCCATTTTTTTATGGGACTATTGACCAATGTATGAATTATGGATTTCATAGATACTCAATAGTATAAAACAATTTTCATTTAAATAATTATATATTTGGAGTCCCATCTTTGGTTTTTTCATTACATCATTATTATATTTCTATATTTTGATGACAATGATTGATAACCCTAATAAAAAAGATTTATATTAAATAATATATATTATATGAAATGATTTATGAATTCTTCTTCTTTGTGTTTGATAAGGTTAATCAAAATAAAGATCATGAATTTAGTGGTAATATTGTGGGCCATCACTAGGTTTAGACAAGTTGATTTTTTAAAATCCTTAAATTTGTAAAATAATACAATATTTAATGTTGTGTTTAAATTATTTTGTTTTATGGAATAATCATTTTTTAATTAATTAGAATATTAAAACTTAAAAAACTAATTTCACATGTGTTGATCTTGAGAAAATATAATTTACGGATGTTCATGTGTTTATGTTATTTATTAGAAAATACAACAAAATGTTGATGATTAGATTTTTGGATATAATTACAACTAAATTTTAAAATTTATGATGATAATTATTATTTGTTATTGAATAGTGTTGGGTTATTGATTATACATGAGATATCCAATTGTTTTTTTAATTGAACCAATCACATTATATGTGATTGGAATGTAAGAAATGCCCACATTTTTATAGGGGCCTTTTTTGTAATACAAGGAGGATTTGGGATAGTTTTTACGCTCATAATTATTATGTAGACTCATGGTTAATACTATCCCTAGTGTTTAATGAAATGGAAAGTGTGTGTAGGTGAATGTTTGTGATAAAAAGATTGGAAAGGCGGAAATATTTGGTTACTAGAGGACTAAATGATTTCTAATGATGAATGTCCGTAAATAATTGCAAAGGTGTTACATAAAAAATTTATTAGAGTATATTTTATGAAATTTATTTATGTCATACATGTTTTCAACAATGTGGTTTTATGGAATTTATCAATTTTCATTACTTGGTAATATACAAAACTGAACCAGCATTCCTTTATTAATTTGTATATAATGTGTTTCATTATATATGAAAATGAAATATATCATTAATAAAAATGTAAAGTCAATATTCATGGTCATGAAGCTAAAGAACATGAGAATATTTATGTTGATTGGACAACTTTAATAGTTTTTGTGTGACCTATGGAGTCCCCCATATATTCTATGTTAGTTTTTACGACAATATCAAAATTTAATTTTTATTCTAAAAACTTGATGAACATTAATCCCAATTTAGTACAATTAAATATATCCAATTTTTTCTTGTTTAATTTCTTATTTAGGTAAAGGTATGTCTTTTTTACATTAATTTTATATAATTATAGGTTACTAGTATATTAAAAAATATAATAATCCACTAAATAATATATATTGCGTTATGGAATGAGAATAGTGGGATAATTAATATAAAACTACCCCCATTATTATTAAACATCAATTATTATTAAGTATATAAATTTTTTTTCAGGTAATTCTACAAATTCTATGAAATATTGTAAATTTCAATTGGAATGTATTAATTGGTATAGATAATTATTTGATGTGATATTAATTTTGGGAATCATTAGACACTTGGAACACCAGAGATAAGATAAAGGATATTATATTTTGGGGGTATTACATAAAACCATATGTAAAAGGCCTTTTTCAATTATATATGATAAAATAAATATTATTGTTTCTTTTTTATAGTAGGGTAGTAATAGTTCGGGGAACATCTGGTTATTTTATATCTAACATTTACCTATTTTAGTTTTTATTTCACTCTTTCTTTATATGGGAAGTTTCATTTAATTTATCTATATATATATAATTCATTGTCGATAGTTCAATCAAGTTAAAAAAACTATAAAAAAAACTTGAATTATTATTTATATATAATTTCTTTTTTAGGTTAAGGCCCTATCACATATTATAGAATAATTATACATCAAAAGAAATTATGATAAAATAATGTGTATATGTTAATATTTAGAAATTTTCTTCACATATTACATTAATTATTAAAATATCAATAAAAATAATATTTTGGTAAATTATGCTTTTGATTATCTAATTTCTATATTCAAAATTAAATTTGGAAAATTTATTAATTTTTAATGATTTTATCAAAAATAAATTGGCATGCCATAAAATATTATGAAATGAAAATTGGTTTTAATGTGTACTATATTATTTCGTATTGGTCATATAGGTTAGAGACCCTTAAAAAGGGGTCGAGATAGTTTTTAATAGGATTAAATAATATTAAAACTCATATAGGAATTAAAAAACAATTCCATAAGTGAGAGATTGATGTTAATCTGACTCAATAATTTTGTTATCATGTTATCTAGGTCTCTCTTAGAATCTATAGACTCCATTAGTGTTTCCATGGGAGAGAGAAATTTTTTTTGATTAAATATGAAATAATATGACTATGTCAGTTGGTAGATTGATTAAATAGAAAAATATATATAATATGGTGATATGTTTATCAGGTTGGTTGATATAAATAAATGGAAATGTGTTTTATTTTTTCATAAACATCTTATGTAAAAGATACATATGATATAGGTATTTGAAAATGTCTAGAAATACTGTTAAGTATTATTTATACCCTGAAAATATATGCCATAGTGGTGTTGTCAATGATTTATCCATTGGTGAATTGATTACATTGGATGATTAATGTATATAAATTTTATAATTTTGGTATAGGGATTTTGGTCCCCCAATGTCATATTAGAGATTTATTTGAAATGAACTATCAAAGAAAACATGGTCAAAAATATTACTCACCCAATAGATAATATAGGTCTACAGACTCTATAAAACACCTTGATTTTATAATATATATTTTTCTTAATTATATCCAGTGTGCTGAATATATTTTAATTCACAAAAAAAACTTTTGTGAATAATTTCATATAAAAATATAAAATAAAATAAATATAATCATTTTAAATGAAATTATTATAATTCCACTAATAATTTCATGTGTTTTATTACAAAAAATATTTGGCAAATTATATGAAATCTGAATCTTGTAAATATTATATATATATAATTGTTTTGTTTACAAAAATGTTTTTATTATATATTTATTAATTTACATCTTTTCCATTAGAAAATATTGGAATATCATATTTTTATAGTTTTAAAAAATTATTAAAAATTCATACATTGATTATAGAGTTTTTATAAATGGAGGTTCATTTATTTGATCGAAAATGAGATATTTTTTTATAAAACAATTTATTATTTGGAAACGTATTTTTATATTATGAAATTTAACTGGAAAACATAGATTAGTTATTTAAATCAACTATGAATATAATATATTTAATTAAATAATTTATTATTCTCCTAGGGGTTGATAGTAGTTAAATAATTATAATAATTTTCCCTTAAATATATTTTTATTCTAGTTACATTTTTACGAATATATTTTTAATATTTGAATTTATTTCTTCCATATATAGAAATATTATAATGAAAATTTATTTCCATAATCTGAATCAACATTATAAATATTATATAAAATTATCAAGAAAATGTTTTTCAATATAGAATAGATACCTTGGAAATTTTTGGAAATTTTTGTCATCACCACTATAATGTTTGAAAGAGTTATTGTAGTCAACATGCAAGATAAAATGAGACATGACAAATCACTTGGCACTAAAAACATCTCTAAATATGAATTTTTAGTGGATTTAGATTGTTCTATATCCTATCATTGAATAATTTTCCATTTTATTACACCTTAATAAAATGGAAAACTATTATTTTAAATCAATAAATATTTACATGGGTCCCACTCCACTAACATATAAAAGAACATGTACTCCCATAAAAAATTCATACAAATTTATCACCCATTTTTTTAAATATATTAATAAATATCTACCCAAAGATCCTCATATTTTTATCATGGTACTTTTATCATAATATTACAAACATATAAGAGCTTATTTTTGGGCCCAACCAATGATACATATTAAAGGGGTAAGTATCTTGATTATGATAATTGAAATACTATAGTTCATTTTCATTTTGATAATAATAAATATCTATATTAATATAACAGAATTATTATATTTACTATTCATTATAGCACATATTTTAATGGTATAGTCACATTCAATATATTTTTCATCCAATGGAAAATGAACACATTATTCTTGCATACTTATGAATTATCCTCTACTTGAAGCATCATCCTTAATTTTTAATTAGTGCCTCCAATGGATGGATAAATATATGTATTTGAAGAATACATTTTATGATTATGATATAATTTTGATTTTATATAAAACAATTTATCTACCTTTCTATCCGTATGATCATTAAAAATTTTAAGCATCAAATATCTCTACATGAATACTACAACCACCCAAATATGACGTAGTAAAATTTTTATCAACATCATAAATATTATTTCGTAAGGATTATATAATAATTTTTAATAGTATTTTAAATATAAATATGATTTTAGAGAGGATTAATCGATGAAAAGGTCCACTAAATGAAATTTATAAAATCTAAAAATCACAATAAATGAAATACATTGCAAATATAATATTAATTTAATACAAATTTAATTTATAAATTGATAATTGATAATTTTGAATGAATAAAATATTGTGAAATCAGTAATATTTTTCCTATTATACAAATTTTTAATAAAAATAAATGTATTAACAAGAATGCCAGATCATGTGTGAACGATATTATCACTTAATTTTAGATTTCATTATGAAATATCAATTTTAATTAGGATTTTTGTTGTTTCAATCTCCGTTGGGGAAATCATAAACTATCCTTCCCTCATAATACTATTCTATTTTATTCTATATTGTTAATTTCTATATTTTTTATATATTCATTCCATTTATCTAGATTGTTTAGGATTATGTGATAAATATATTATTATGAGAACTATTTCATTTCCATTGGTTATTAATTGATAAAATTGTGAATCTTTTTATGATAACGTTGAACACATATGTATTGATGTAATTGTGTGATGGGTGGATCCAAAATCACATTTATTTGATTTTCATTGGGTATTGATTAATATAACATCAAAAAAAATTAACTAGAAATTTATAGTGAACCAAATATATTAATCTAATTTTATACATTAAATAAAATGAAATTGTGGATCGAACCCACTCCACAATAAAAGTATGGATTTTATTTAAAGGTGGTCTAAATATTGAGAAATTAATAATGGAATGGTATTCATTTCCTATGATTATAAAAAATTAATACAAATTTTTTTTATTCTAATTAGATGATCTAGTTGATAAATTCTGATTGATAATGATTTTATACTATTATGAAGAAAATATTTTTTAAGGAAAATGTTATATCCCTAACTCATGATTTTATATTTTTGATTCATTTCGTGTGTATTTTTTTATATTACGGTCAATAACCAATCCCATATTATTTATCATATTTTCACCTATGATTTTATATTGATGTTGAACATGTCTAAACATATATCGCATCGGATTTCACCATTTCTTATTCATTCATTACTATGATTTTATATAATGTTATCAATGAGAATATATCAATGAAGTGGTAAATGTTTGGTAACTAATATTTGAGATTTGGATGATATTTTTATCAAATAGGATTATTATGTATTGTAATAACCCATATTTTTTCCTAGGCCCTTCCTTTGTGAAAATACAGTGTTTAGGTGTTCTGGAAGCTTCTGATAGATTACATCAATATTTTACGATATTTATAGTTTTTCCATTGGCATGTCAATGTGTCAGTGTGTTAGTGCAACGAAATTTCAATGTGTTTGCAGGTTAGTGCGTCAGATTGTTAGTGCAGAAGCATGTTAGTGTGTTACTATGTTAGTGTGTCGACATGTTAGTGATTCTTCTTATTAATGTGTCAGCATGTCAGTGTGTCAGAATGTCAGTTTGTCGGTATGTCAATGGAATCATTATCCGTATGACGAAGGCATCATCATCGGTAGGTTAGATGTCAGAAGTTCAGGGTTTTTTAAGGTCACTGTGTCGGCCCGGGGTTTCGTTTGTAGCTCAGTGATGGTTACTCAGCCATTGATGACTCATTTTCAGTTTTCTGAGGTTTCCCAGTTTCTTCCTTTATTAAGTGTTTTTCTCTATTTAATGTTAATCTATCAACTGATAGTCATCCACTGGTCTATCTCCCCTATTTTTTGGTGAATTATTAAATCTCAATTAATTCTAATGTGTGAAGCTTCCAAGATGTGCGGCTAAACCATGATACAAATTTCTAGTACATGGAAATGGTATCCATTATTTTAAGATCATGCCACTTCTTATGATGAGATCCCTCTTCCTTATTGCTTATCATTTCTCTCAGTGTTCATAGAGACATCCTCATGAGATGAGTCCACATTAGTCCCTTGATCAACAAGTAGAATCTTATTTTTTCTTCTCATTAATTGTACATTATTTGAGGTGAATATATTAATGGTTCCTCGTAAGGAAAATTTGAATAATATTCTTGAATCAAGAATCAAACAAGGATTTTATATGATCAAAATATAACATGTGTTGATAAAATAATGGGATGGTTGTGGTTGGATGAGGTCACTTATTTTATTTTATTATCTTTTTTTATTTTTGGAATGTTGTGGTTGTATGGATTTTGAAAATTAATTAGGTAAATGGTATTTTATTGTACACTAGTGGTGTTCTGTATTGTTGGGATGTTCTGATGTACATATTTTAAATGATATCAGATTAATAATGTACACTAAGTTAAACAAAGGGATTCCTCAAGATCCAACGTGTTCTATGATCTACCCATTTATGAAAATGTTGAAATTAAAGAACCCATGTCAGATAAATTTGAATACACTTGTTTTCATGGTTATGGTTATGTGTTGTGCGTTCTTTTTTATGTTCCATGGGCTTGGAATTTGTGGTGGTAGATAGAGAGTTTTTATGGGTTTCTCAGTCTGGGAGAATTTTTTATCGAAGAATGGATAATATTTATTGTAGTTGTATTGTACTTTGTGTGATGGTGTCCTAGTTTGAGAGACTAATTTATTGTGGAATGGATGAACATGTAGGCAACTAAACTGTTTTTTTGTTGTGTAGTGGTCAAATATCGATATTGGGTAGTGAGACAATGGGATTGTTGTGAGAGAAGTAATGGGTGGAATCACATTTATTTATGATAATTAGAAGTAGATTGATGGGGATGTTCATTGGGACTGCAAGTCTACTTTTGTGATATTTTTTAGTGGAATTTTAGTTAGTTTATTTCATTAATTGGTACGATACCAGTTGTTAGTTTCCATATAGTTTTTATGAAATTTAATGTGAATCCCCTTAAATAAATAAATGAAATTTGATCACAAAGTGGTTGGGATTATGCATTGAAGTGGTTGTTGTGTTGCTGTGTATATAGGGGTATCCCCAAAAGCGTGTCTAATATAGGATTGCACATATTCTTTTAAAACATTTAGGATTGAGTTGAGTTTTTTATTACATATATATATTTTTTACTTCCTTTTGATTTCTATACTCACCCAACCATTGTGGATCACCATGTACTGATCGCCCCCATTTCTTAAGGGATGGTGTTGTTGGGAAAAAATCCCTCAAGGTATCATTGAAGCATTTTTTGAGGTGATTGTGTTTGTTGAAAAAGTGGAATATCTATTGTGATTGTTCAAAAAAACCATGCCATAAAAAGTTGTTGACAACATAGAATTCAGGGTGGCATGTTGAGTTTAGGTGATGTGTTTAAGGATCCATGTTTGATTCAATAATTTCGACAAATGAATGGATGATCTGTAGGCGGTACAAAAAGAGGAGATACAAGGTGGCGCCGTTTTGTAGTATTTTCCAAATTTTTGGGCCTGAAAATCGACAAATGAGGAAAAGCTGTTTTTGGAAAAGGGACTTGTGTGCCATGTAATTGATGGAGAGGAAACTTGTCTGCCATATGTTTTTCAAGATCAGAACATCAAAATATGGAAAAGCGTTAAGGTTTGCACATGTTTTGGTGTTGGTCGCGCTAGTAACATGTACGATAGATACTTGCATGCCGAAACTTGCACGCCGAGGGGAGACTAGCACGCCATTGCGCAGGGTGTCCAAATGCCTATAAATATAGGTCGACCCCTCATTATTCGGTGAAGAGTTCAACACATAGAAAAATAAGAACTCCCGTCGTGAAGGTGTGGTGGTCACCTAAGTGGTGTGTGGTCGCGCAAGTAGAAGCTGCACGACAGATTTTGAAGAAGTGAAAAAGTTGTTGGTTGCATGCCAATATTGGATTGGGCGTAAAAGGGTGTTCGTCACGCATGTTTGGAGTTGTAGAATCTTGATTCGCGCAAGTGTTTAAGGAGGACTCATGTGCCAGTTCTGACTTGCGCACTGAGACTAGCATGCCGGCTTAGAGAAGGGCGCCAAGTAAGTTTGATTCACAGCATTGGTTCAGGGCTGTGTGGAAGCCGGAAGATTGAACGATACCCTCGGTGCAAAGGGAGATTAATTTATATGTAAAAGTTAGACTTCAACATAGAATCTACATACAACAGAGGATGTATTCATTTTTGGTAATGAAGAGACCTACAAGTCAATAAACTATGAGTGGATCCTTTCCAGAGTAGTGAGAAAAGGAAGAGGAAGAAGGTGATCCTCTCCACCAGCAGTGCGCTATATAGAGAGAAACAGGGAGTGACCCTTGGGAAAGCAGTGATATGACCATAATCATTGTTAAGGCATTGATCCTGGGAATAGAAGTGATCTATCCCAAACCCTATAAATAGAAGTGTGCTTATAGTGGATTTGGTACCTCGACACATTGCCAGTGTATGCTCCTTGGACATAGCCTAGTGAGGGTGAACCAAGTAAAAATTGTTGTGTATTGGGAATGCTTTACGTTCTGTTTATATTGTTCAATGGGAAATACAGAGAAGAGTTTTTTTCTTAACAGTGAAACAAGATCACAAGGAACATTAATTCTAAATTTGTCATACCCTGATTCACCACACCCCCCTCCCAGGTTATTAAGCCCTGTGGACCTAAAAATTGGTATTAAAGGAAAAGGATTCTATTTGTTCTTCTCTCAATGGAGGTCACCAATCATAAAGGGATTCCGATCTTCGACGGGAATGATTTTCAGCTATAGAAGAATCTGATGTAGCACTACTTCCGATCTTTATAAATGGATGTTTTTACAGCAGTAATTCATGACATAATAATTGATATTAATAGTTGTGCATTATCAGAAGCTGAGCGTAGAGAGTCGGATGCTGATTCCAAATCAATCAATGCCTTAGGGGGATCCCTATCCAATACTATTTATACAAAGGAGATGTCTTGAAAAAGATCTCATGCCATGTGGGAAATGTTATTGAATATATGTAAAGGGGATACAAAGGTCAGAGAGGCAAAGATTCAAGTTTTTTGGAAAAATTATGAAGATCTGAGAATGAACTCGAATGAATCTGTTTATGCATTCATTGACATAGTAAATGATGTAGTGGAGGACATGAGAGGTCTTGAAGAAGTTATTAATGATATAAATATTGTGAAGCGCATCCTGTGAAAACTTCCACCTCGTTTCAATTCGAATGTTTCTATTTTGGATGATAATGAACTAAAAGAGATGACATTGGATAACCTTCATAGCACACTTGTTGCATATGAAATGAGAAATGATGATAATGACACTGTGGAAAAGTGGAAATCCAAAGATGTGGCATTTAATTCCATGAAGAAGCTCACCATTGATGATTCTTAGGAGGATGAAGAAACAGATGAGGTAATGTCATTCCTCTCCTCAAATCATCAAAGAGGAAAAGGAATGATCAAAGGGAAACATCCACTTTCTTTCTTTAAATGTGGAAAAATTGGTCATCTTGCTACATGGTTCCCCTAAATAGTTCGAGAAGAAAATGATGAAGATGAATTTCAAATTTTCAAGAAGAAATTATCATCCTATATGAAAGGGATGAATAAAATCAAGAGAAATTTCTTCAAGAAGATGAATCTTCTTTCACATGAAATAGACAGTTCAGATGAGTCTGAGGTTGAATAGGTGGAAGTGATTGAAAATTGAAATGATCATGGAGAAAATGCTATGTTGATAGTCGTCGGTTGTTCTCTAAAGAAGAACGAAACTGAAGGTGATGATGAGGAAGAAGAAGTTGAAAGAAGAATAGATATGAAAGCTGAGTTGGATGATGCTCTTGAGGAGATTGATGTTTGGAGAGCCAAAACAAAGAAAGATAAAAAAGATGTTCGAGATTCCAAACACTATATGCAGCAGCAGGAAGAAGAGAAGTCTCAGTAGATGGATGAAATTGAGAAACTCACGTTATCAACACCAGAGAACATAGAATCAGTTAGTGAGTATAAGCTCAATATTGAAGAATAGAAAAGAGAGAACAATGAATTGATTTGAAAAGTGAAAGATCGTGTCAAGTGTATCAAAGAGATTGAAGAATAAGTTTTCAGTCTACAGATAAAAATGAAGGATCAAGAAAACCCCTTGACCACCAATGTGATATCAGAAAAGCAGATCATTCAGAAGACAGAAAAGATGAAAGGAGAGGCTAGTAGTTCAACAAGAAAAATGCAGCAATTGAGCGCAGATGTTAAGGCTGATTCATGGATTAATCAGAAACAAAAATCAGTGAAAAGTTAAGTCATACCATAAACACCCATCCTATGATTTAAGGATGAGTTGGGATTATAGAAAAATCATAATTTTAAGAGATATCAAAGGGGAACTTATAGTGAAGTGACAAGCAGGAATTCTTCTAACATTAGGTAATATTTCTGTGGAATGATGGGACACTCACAAAATGTATGTTCTATAGCCAAGAGATACCAAAGGGCAGAAGAACAACAGTGACAACCAAATAGAGTTGTATATTATATAACATCCATTGATGGTCATTGTTTTTGTTGTGGATGATTTGGGCACAAGGCTAGATATTGCACATCAATCATACAATGTAATGTTCCAAAGAAAAACTCGAGCAGTCGTATGCGGAAAGTTAGGGAATCGTCATGTGAGCTGAAAACACATAATTGATTTGCAGCTCTACAGGATAAAGTTGGTATATCACACTCTATAGAGGATCATGTTCCCCAAACCACACCTTTTTTGAAGTCGAAGACAAGGATAAAAAAAGGAAGAGAAGGAAGTAGTTGCGGAAATTTATCATAAAGCATTAGATTGTTATGGAGTATGGATCGTTGATAGTGGTTGCACATCCCATATTATAGGGAACAAGGTTCTCATTACAGGAATTAAATATGACAAATAAGGGGTTGTAAAGATTGGGAATGATGACGGGATGAAAATCAATGGTTCTGTAAAGGCTAAATTTGGGGGAAAAGAAAAGAGACGTGCTGATAACATTGGTAGTAGAGGGCCTCAGTCATAACTTTCTCAGTATCAGTCAACTATGTGACTCTGGAAAGTCTATCTTTTTTACCAAGAAGATATGGGTTGTGAAAGAAAAATATGGAGCAGTTGTTCTACAGGTATAAAGGATAAATGGAAATATTTACCTTGTAAGTGGGGAAGAATATATGTGTCTCTTATCTAGAGAGAAAGAAAACAAGTTGTGGAATAAGCGACTTGGTCATCTATGTCAACCATCTATGGAAGATCCTATAAAGTGTGATACTTCTAGAGAGCTTCCCAAATTATCACGTGATAGCAATCGTACGTGAAATGCCTTACAACAAGGGAAGATCATCATAAAGACATACAAGCCAAAAGAATAGAAATCAACCTGGGTGCTAGAATTGGTGGATGCTGATGTTTGTGGATCTATCCTACCACGAGCCATAAATGGGAAAATGTATTATGTCATTTTCATTAATTATTATATCATAATGTCTGGGGTATTTTTCATTAACCATAAGATATAAGATTTTAGTTTTATCATGTAGTATAGTAGGGAATGAGAAAGGATTTTTGGGTATAAAAATTTGATGTTTCATACTGATAATGGTACAGAATTCAAATACTGTCAAGTTGAGTACTATCTTGAGAAACACAGGATAAGGCATCAAGTTTCATTATTAAGAACTCTCCAAGAGAATGGAGTAGTTGAAAGGGTAAATCGGATCATCAACAACATGTACAGAACAATTCTTATCGAAAAGGACCTACTAGAGAAATTTTGGAAGGAAGCTGTTTTGACATCGGTCTATATTTCAAACAGAGCTTTGTTGTGTCTGAAGGAAGTAAACACTCTGTATGAAATGTTCTACAGAAAGAAGCCAACATTGAAATATTTTCGAATATATGGAAGTCAGTGTTTCATTATCAATATTGAAAATCCCAGGAAGTTTGAGTCATGAGGAGGTGAGGGGATATTCCATGGCTACTCAGAAAAACCAAAGCATATAAATGCTTCATCAAAAGGCTGGAAAAAATTGTTGATTGAAATGATGTCACTATAGTTGAAAATGAACAGAATACTCAATGACTCAGTGAACCGTTGTTGGATGAAAGTGATGAGGAGGTAAGAAACATAGGGGGAGTAGAAGTGGCAGTGGATGACTCAGAAGAAGACACTAATGGTGAGAAAGTGGAAAAAAAATCTGAATCTGCTAAGAAGCAAAAGAGTCGAGGTGAAATTGATAAGAAAAATATCATTGGTGATCAGACAGCTCCAATTCAGTCTTGACGAATGAAATCATCACATCAAACATTTTTTCTAACTCAAGTGGAGCCAAAATGTTTTTCTGATGCAGCTGAAGATGAGTACTGGGTTGAGGATATGAATTAAGAATTGGGACAGATTGATAAAAATCATACATGGGAGATTGTTTCAAGGCCAGCAGATAATAACATCATCAGGACTAAATGGGTCTATCGCAACAAGATGAATGAATATGGAATAGTGGTTCGAAACAATTCACAACTAGTGTGAAAAGGATACTCCCTGATAGAGGGAATTGATGTTGATGAGACGTTTTCACTAGTGGCAAGGTTGGAGACAATCAGATTATTTTTATCCATAATAGTGAAAAGAAAGATAAAAGTATTCCAGATGGATGTCAAATCTGCATTTCTGAATGGAGTTCTGGAAGAAGAAGATTATATTGTGCAGCAAGATGGTTTTCTCATTCATGAGGATGAGAACAAAGTTTTCAGACTGAAGTAGGTGTTGTATGGTCTGAAATTAGCACCAAGAGCATGGTACTCAAGGCTTTATCAATATATGAAGAAGCTTGGTTTCCAGCCATGGGGGGTTTATTACAATCTATATTTCAGCAATGACAGTAATAAAAGAATGATGGTTTTGTTTTATGATGATGACATAATTTTTGGCGGATCAGATGAATCTCAGTGCAGACAATTTCCCGAATTCATGAAATGTGAGTTTGAAATGTCAATGATTGGAGAGATAACGTTTTTCCTTGGTCTACAGGTGACACATGGATGGAATGCAACATTAATTTATCAATCCAAATTTTCTAAGGAGGTTTTAAGAAGGTTTGGATGGAGAATTCCAAGGAGATGAGGACTCCAGTTGCTACCCAGATTAAATTATCATAAGATGAGGATTGCAAGGCAATTAATAACACAGAATACAGGAAAATTATTGGATGTTTGTTGTACATGACCATAACAAGGCCTGGAATTGTTTTCCCCACATGCCAAGCAGCGAGATATCCGAGTAATCACATGGAAATTCACATTATTGTAGTGAATAGAATACTTTGGTATATCAAGGCCATGGTGAACTTCATCTTGACATATAATGACAAATCTCAGACAGAGTTATTGGGATATACTGATGTAGACTGGGCCGGGTCAGCGGATGACATAAATCAAAAACTAGAGGTGCATTATATCTTGGTGGATTATGTATTGCTTGGTTAAGCAAGAAGAAGGATTTCATTTCATTAAGAACCATAGAAGCTGAGTACATTGTGGCCACTCAAGCTTGCACACAGTTATTATGGATGTAGCAGCATCTTGAAGATATGGGAGTTGAAGTGAAGTCTCCGATCGGAATCCAATGCGATATCTCAAGTGCTATAAATCATAGAAAAAATCTCTTTCATCATTCAAGGACAAAGAACATTTAGATAAAGTATCATTTTATCCAGGAGAAGGTTGATAAGGGAATCATGAAGATGGAGTATGTGCCAATAGAGTTACAAGTTGCAGAAATTATAACTAATGCCATACCCAAGGATGCTCTTGAGAGACATTAACTGGCTCTGGGAGTTCAATCGACTCCCCGAACTTGAAATAGTGTGGATGTGGAACCCCCTCGCCCTGAGGTATGATTTTTTTTCCTCTAGTGTGATGATATGTGTTCTCTACTCCGTTACATACTGCAAATGAGTGCCATTTGGGTTCGTTTACAAAGGGGGAGAAAATAGTGATTATTCATGGGGGAGACAGTGTGGCTATTTGATAAATCATGAATGATATGGGGAGAAGCTGACATGTGGAGTAGTGATATAGGGGGAGTAATAAGAAAGGGGGTGCATATTAAATCTAACAATGATTGAAGTGATCGATCAATGAATAAATATCATGATAATTGAGGATAATCATAAAAGAAGAAGCATGGTGTTGGAATGTGGTAAGAATATTACCATGAATTGGTATCAGTTTGGTAAAAATTTCTATCCGTTTGTTTTCAATAGTTGGTGATTGAGATAAAGTGATACATTGATGAAATTTTCATTTACTCTTGAATCTCACATCGAGCATTACTGATGTGGGCTTAGAGTATGTGTTGAATAAATCCTTGATTGCTATTGGTATCACAATAAGCGAATGGTGGATGAATAATTAAGGATGTATCTTTTTATACAAGAGTTTTCAACAAACCCAATGGGGGAGATTGTTGGGAAAAAATCCGTCAAGGTATCTTTGAAGCATTTTTGAGGTGATTGTGTTTGTTGACAAAGTGGACATCTGTGTTACGATTGTCGACAATGAAAACCATGACATACAAACTTGTTGACAGAGGGGATTTCATAGTGGCCTGTTGAGTTCAAGGGTTGTGGTTAACGATCCATGTTTAATGCAAGAATGTCGACAAAGGAATAGATGATCTGGAGAAAGTAAAAAAAGTGAAAATACTAGGTGGCATTGTTTTCCAGTATTTTTAAAATATTTGGGACTGAAAATCGACAAATGATGAACATTGGTTTTTGGAAAAATGACTTGCGCGCCATGTATTTGATAGAGAGGAAACATGCACGCCATATTTTTTTCAAGATCAGAACATCAAAATATGGCAAAGGGATAAGGGTCGTGCATGTTTTAGTGTTGTTTTGAAAGTGACTTGCGTGACAAAGACTTGTGCGCCGACACTTGCGCGCCGAGAGGAGACTTGAACGCTGTCGCGCATGGCGTACAAATGCATATAAATACAGGTAGACCCCTCCTCATTCGGTGCAAAGTTCAACACTTAGAAAAAACAGAGCTCACATCGCACAGGTGTGGTAGTCGTGCATGTGGTGAGTGGTCATGCAAGTATAAGTTGCATGCCAGATTTTGAAGAAGCATTAGAGTTGTTGGTTGCATGCCAATATTGGTTTGGTCATAAAAAGGGTGTGTGTCGCACACGTTTTGAGTTGCAAAATATTGAGTCGCGCAAGTGGTTAAGGAGTACTTGTGCGCCTGTTTTGACTTGCAAGGGGAGACTAGAGAGACGACATAGAGAAAAGTGCCATGTAAGGTTGTTTCACGGCAGTGGTTCAGGGATACGTGGAATATGAATGATTGCCAGATACCCTTGGTGCAAAGAGATATTCATCTAAGGGTGAAAGTTGGACTTCAACAGAGCATCTACATACAATGGAGGATTCATTCATTTTTGATAATGAAAAGACCTACGGGTCTATAAATATTGAGTGGATCCTTTCAAGAGCAGTGAGGAAAGGAAGAGTAAGAAGATGATCCTCTCCACTGGAAGTGACCTAGAGAGAGAGAAATAGGGAGTGACCTTTGGGAAACCAGTGAGCTGATCCTAAACATTGTGAATGCAGTGAGCCTGGGAATAGAAGTGATCTATCCTGGACCCTGTAAATAGTATTGTTCTTTTAGTGGATTTGGTACATCGGCACATTGTTGGTGTATGCTCCGTACATGTAGCCCAGTGAGGGTGAACCAAGTAAAAAGTGTTATTTCCCGTGCATTCTTTAATTTCTGTTTATATTGTGCAACATGAAAGGGAGAGAAGAGTGTTTTACTGAATATCAAAACATGATCAGAATGGGATTTAATTCTAAATTAGTAATACCCTGAATCACCCCCCTCCCCTCTCAGGGTATTCATCCTTCTAGACCTAACAGGTGTCGTTCCCACCATCCATGTGGGAGGAAGGATGGTTGTTTACTGACTTTAATCCCCACAACCTCATCATTATCTTGCCGCTCGAGCATATCTGGGTAGTATTAAATTGAATGAGGCTTACCATAATCTAGGATTCATTGGGAAGTATTTGTTTTGGCAAATAGTCCTAGGGGATGTGTGGTTTGGGTTTTCTTCCCAAGTATATTAGGGATGAAGACAAAGTTATTTCGGGCATGGTGTGTGGTTTTTGTGGACTAGGTGTCTATAGGAATCCATGTGTGTGGTTTGGGGACAATGTGTGTGTGGGAAGCATGCAGTAGTGGGACTGCATGTGGGAAGAGTGGCAGTGTCAAAACATCAAATCATTAGGAATGCGTTGTTAACTAGTGGTAATGTAGTGTGGGGTACTCAAATGTCAATTTTCTTGTATTATTACATTCCATGACTTTCGTTACTTCAGTGAGTGTTCCATTGTGAGGATGGTATGGTAAAAACTCCTAGGAAGGTGATTGAGGGTCTAATGTTTTCTCATGGGCCATCAGTATGTTCCCTAACTTGTGAATGAGTGGATTTAGTTTCCCAACTTAGATTACCTGTATTATCACACTACATATACAAAATAGTTTTCAGGATTCTAGAAGGACATTGAGGACTGTGATGGACTTTATTAGCTTAGTCTTCGGGATAGTTATTGTTACTACATAGGTTTTTTACTTTTGGTACATTTTTTTGTAGTTTTTTAATACTTTTGTTAATAATTAATTTTTATTAAGCATGTGGGAATGGAATTTTGGATTTATTATTACATTTAGACATTGTTGTTTCTATGATTTACTATATTATCTCTCAATCATATCCAATAAACATCGTAATCCCTTCTATTTATTTGAGATTATATATAGTTGGTGTATGTCTCCACTCTGGGGCCTACTTAAGGTGTCACTTGTGGTTCATTATCTCACCTTCATCTTGAGGTGGGATGAGTAGGGCACTTTGCCATCACTTCCCTAATCATAGAGAACATGGGTCATGTCAGAGTGGTATCAGAGGCAGCATGATAGATTGTATGGAGTTCAAAGTGAGGCGTAGTAATGATTTCATGGGATTGTAAGGAAAATGTGTAAGGTAATCATGGTTCATGAAAGAGGTTATGGAAGACCAGCTAAGAAATAGGATTTTAGGGGGGGGGCCTTATCTGATGAAAGGTCTCTGTACCTACAGAATGACATGGTGAGGTTACACTAATTGTATGATAGAGAACCTGGGAAGTGTATGTGAATCTTAATGAATTTTTTTCTTGTATGTGTTGGGTTTTATGGGAATTTAAATTAAATAAAGAGTTTAAATGAAATTTAAATGGAAGATCCCACTCAACATAGACATAAGAGTTTCTTGATTTTTTTCAACTACAGAACCTATACGCCATCCATGAGTGGTACAATCAATCAAGGACAATTATGTTGATCTAGTTGGTATGTGGGGTGAAAATCAGGAAGAGAAGGATGGAATGTAGAAGAATTTTATTTTTGGATTCTACCTGCATACATTGGGAAATTACAAGGGCTGCATCTCGGACATGGATACAGAGAGCGGGCTCGGGGAACTGGTGACAACATTCAGCTTGATACAAGCTCTGACAAAGTGATGGGTTCCTCTAGTAGTGATCTAGATGTGAGGATCAGCACATCAGTGGTGGAAAAATTACCTCAAGTTGTGTGATGATATTGATGTCTCATAGAATAACATTGGGAAGGAGTACCATGCAAAATTCCTTCCATCCATGATGATGGATGTGAATAAGAAGGACCTTCTCTCCTTCTAGTATGGGAGTATGTTGGTTAGGGAACTGGGGATTATGTTCAAGGATATCTTTCAATTTTCTCTATACATTTTCCGAGATGAGGAGTCCTGATCAAGTCAATTAGAGGATGTACTCTGAAGTTTTCTTCAGTATATTGTTACTCCTTTCAATCTACCATCATATTTGGAGGTTTAGAAGAATGACTATGTGGTAGAGATGATTAACACCCTAGGAGGTGTGTAGAGAGAGGGGAGTCATACATGTTTTTCAATGAGAAAGGTCATCATCTACGGGTCTCAATCATTAGGTCCTTCCCCATATCAGCTAGCAGAGAATAGGCCTCGGAATTTCCAGATCTGATCTCCCGGACCTCGTCCTTTCCACATGAGCCCAAGACTGAGGCACTAGGTATTTTTTAGCTATCAGAATATTATTAATTAATACTATGTACGAGTGTAGTGCACTGACGGTGGGATGGTTCTACACACACCTCTCCAAAAAAAGTTTCAAGCTTGGCCTTTCCAACAACAGGGGTCGTGAGCTCCCTCTCCACTGAGGATGGATGATGCCTTAGGAGTTCAACCTCAGGACCCCCCCCCCCCTTAGAGACCGTGAATGTGGTGTGGGTGGGGAGGAAGTCGAAAACTAAGGGGAAGATGGTTTGGGCCTCTACAATTGTATACCATAGAAGAAGATGGACTATTATGTCCACAGGTAGTTTGATGTGCGCTATTTTTTTTAGTACTCTTGCATGTTCCTAGTTCGATTCAAGAGCATCACACTGCTTTTTTACACCCAGTCTTGCCCATGACTTGGGCCTTGATGTAGAGAGACATTACATTCCCCTAGTGTTGAGTATACCAGCTGGAGGTTAGACCATATATTTTTATATTTATCTATTATGTAGGCTAATGTTAGGGTCACATCAGTACAATGGGGATTTACTTTTACTGCAAATATAGCCATATGATTTGTAACAAGGAATCGAATGGATGTTTTCTGTTCGTGTGGTTATCGAAAACTTCTATAGAAATTTCATTTATTCATATATGGGTGGACCGTGAGTAGCTTTCATTTTTTAGGGGAGTATCCATGAGGGAAATCAACGTGTCGATCCCGTTCATTCATTGTTTAGTCATTATTTTTTTCATCAGCAAAATCTGATACGGTGGATGATCGATGGATTGAGACTGATTTTTTGGACTTCATCTCCAATGTGGTTGTGAATATACCCCTTGACGTTATTTTGATTTTGGAATAGACTTACACCCCATTTTCCATCCTATTTCGATGTATCCTTATCAAATGGAGGCTTTTGAGTTATGAGTGTTTCAAATTAAGGTTGACGGCCTATTGAAGGAGGTTTTTATCAAACCATTTGTGTCACTATGATTTTCTCTAGTCTTCTTCTCCATGAAAGATGTTGGCTGAGTTAGGATGTGCATAGACTATTGGAGACTGAATCATTTGATGGTCAATAACCATTACCCCCTCCCAAGGATCGACGACCTTTTTGTCCCGTTGAAGGGAGCATGTTGGTTCTCTAAGATCAACCAATGGTTTGGATATTACCAGTTGAGGTTGAAGGCGGTTGAACTCCCGAGTATTTCATTAAAGTGCAGGTAAGGTAAATTTGTGTTATTAGACATGTTGTTCGGCGTTATGGATGCACATGCCGTGTTTATAGTGCTCATGAACTCTGTTTTTTGCGATTATCATGACTGGTACATGGTCATGTTCATCAAAGACATACTAATCTACTAAAAATAATATGAGAATCTTTCCAAGAATCTATGGACATTTTTGGAGGTCCTCCAACACCCATAGCTCTATGGGATGTTGTTCAAATTCATGTTCTACGAACAAGAGGTGCACATCAATGGATATGTGGTGTCCCAATATGGAATAGTAGTGGACCCATCGATGTTCGAAATGGTCATTTCATGGTAATCACCAATGCATGTGTCATAGTTTTGTAGTTTCATGGTTTTGGAGGGTTACTACCATAGGTTTTACCTGAATTGTCTCATTTTTCATCTCTATTGAAATCATAGACAAGGAGAGACCCAACCTTCATGTGATATGAGAAGTGTCAGGCAACATTCAGCTACCTAAAAGGGTAGATGGTTTGTTCCCATGTGCATAGTTTTCCTAAAGAAGTGGTGATGATCGAGGTGTTATGTGATGCTTCTAGTCTAGGATGAGGACGTTTTCTGGAGCAGAAGTAAGGATTAATCCATTATTGGTCTAGCATTTTACGTCCTCATGAATGTAACTATTCCACCCATGACCTGGAACATGCAATGGTAATGTTCACACTGAAGTCGTGGATAAATTTCTTCCTCATAGAATGCATCATGGTTTTCACAGATCACAAGAGATAAGGATATATCTTCTCCCAGTGAGACCTAAACATGCAAAAGTGGAGGTGGATGGATTTTCTTCAGTACTATGACTTTTATATCTCCAACACCATTGGAAAAGGGAACACGGTGGTCGATGCCTTGAGCAAGAAGTCATAGAAGGATGTAGTTTAGGAGTCCATTGAGGCTTGGAAGTCAATAGGGACATTTGATTATTTATATCTAGGCTAGAGAGTGGATGATGGTAGGGGCTATCTACATTAGATAATAATGAAGAATTCCTCGGTATGACCAGTGGAGGAGTCTTAATAGAGAGAATCAATGTTTGAAGTGATGTGTGATCGTGTTAGCCATGGTGATGCCCAAGAGGGATGGTCATAGGATATTCAGAATCAGATGATGATCTGTGGGATGTTGTTTGTCCTAGTGGCACTGCACAAGGGAGTTCTTGGTGAGTTCCATGGCTCTCCCTTGATGGTACATCCAGGAGTCTCCATGATTTACCAGGGATTGAGAGGAGAGTTTTGGTGGATAGGAGTAAAGTGGTATGTGGCATAGTTTATTGTAATATGCCTCGTGTGTTAGGAGGTGAAGCTTGAACACTGTGTTCATAGAGGAATTTTTCATCCCTTTGACATTCCTGACTGAATGTGGAATGACACCTCAATAGATTTTTTCATAGGATTACCCAGGATGTGGGAGGCTAAGATTCCATCTGGGTTGTGCTGTAACGAATTACAAAATTATCTCATGTCTTAGGTGTTATGGAATCAATCCTAGTTGATGCCATAACACAAAGGTACATAGGTGAAGAGGTATGGTGGCATGGAGTTACAAGATCCATCATTTACTATCTAGAAAAATGATTTACATCATTAGTTCAGAAGATATTGCAACATTATTTTGGATCCCATCGAAGCCTTAGAAAAACATTACTCCCTCAGATGAATCAGAAGACAAAGAGAACCATCCACACGTTGGTGGATATACTTCAAGCATGTGTTCTGGACTTTAGAGGATCTTGGATGCGACACTATCCCCTGGTGGAGTTTTCCAAAAATAGTAGCTATCATTATGAAATTATCATAGAACCATTAAAAACATTGTAAATAAGATAATTATGTTCACCCATGTGATGGAAACATAATGGGGAGGCATCTGTCCTTGGCCCAAAAAAGTTACAGGGCATGACAGAGAAGGCCCAGCTTTTGTGTGAATGGATGAAGGAAGATCAAGATCATTATGGGTCATATAAATATCATTTTATGGGACCTTCATAGTTCGATATTAAGGACCACATTATCATAATGATCTCCCCTCAGTGTGCATAGTGGATATTTGGTAGGGTTGTAAAGATTTCATCTAGGTTCATCAGACTCTTCGGGGTGTTGGGACAAGTTGGCGAGGTGGCATATCAGCTGTCATTACCACTACTGTTGGATTGGATCAAAAACATATTCCATGTCTCACAGTTCCATAAGTATCTATATGATGACTACCACGTCCTAGATTGGGGAGAGATGGATATCGAGGACGATGTGATGTTTGGGGAGAGACCAGTGAGAATAAAGGATTGTAAGAAGATGTTGCTTAGTGGTGGGACCATCCCCTTGATTTCTATGACCTGGATGCAAGGTGGCCTCAAGGAGAGTACATGGTCATGAGAAGACTAGATGTGTGACTAGTACCTAGAAATATCTTTTAGTTTTGCTCTTATTTTTTTCTTTTGTCCCTTAATTTTTATGAATTCTTGACCTAGTTTGCAATGAGATGAGATGATTCCATTGTTCTATGAATGTGTGTAATGTCCTAACATGTGGGAGGGGAGAAACTAACCCCCAATCAAGATGAGTTAATACATATGTGATTAATCTTCTGTCATTGAGTTAATAGTTCCCAAAGAAGATAATATATTTACACGAACTCCCTAATCCAGTGTCTAGATAGTGTGACCTTTTTTTGTGTTTTTTCTTGTGGAAGTGGGGCCATAACGTGTCCTTGGTTTTTCAACAGATATATTTGAGAGAGGTGTTTCAATAAGTTGAGGATTCCCATCCATTTTTCAATGTATGGTGGTTTACTCTTGAGAGTTATCATAAGGGACAATTGTTATAACTTTATTTCATCTAGGATAGTTTTAAATTATTGAGGATAAAAATAGCATCAGACGTATCTTGTGTAACAACCGGTAATTTTTTCCTAGGCCCATAAATTGAGAAAATCTATTGTTGAGGTGATCTTGGAGCAGTTGTTTCTTACATCAATAGTTTTCCAAATTTACAATTTTCTCATCGGAATGTTATTTTGTTGGCATGTCAGTGCATCAACATGTTAGTGAATTGAAATGTAAGTGTGTCGGAATGTCAGTGCATCTAAAAGTGAGGGATTTAGTATGATAGTGTGTTTTCATGACAGTGCATCAGCATGTTAGTGTGTCATCATGTAAATACATCAGTGTGTCAATGTGTCGACATTTCAATGGTGATAGTGATGGTAAGTCGAAATAGTCGGCATTGATAGGTCAGGGAGTCAGTAGGCCACGACGTCGGTAGGTCAATGATTTGGTATTTCAGAGTGTTTGTTGGTTTCGGCTTCCACAGTTCCAGGTGTCAGTAGTTCAGGGAATCACTAAGTCATTTTGTTGGTAGGCTGTGACATCGATACCTCAACATCTGTGACTCACCCATCAATGGCCCAATTCTAGTTTTCTGAGTTTTCCATGTTTCACCCATGTTACATGTTTTTCTCAATTTAATGTTAATCTATCAAATCACAATCGTCCGATGGTATGTCTCCAACATTTATGAGGGTAATTATGAAATCTAATTTAATTCCAATGTGTGAAACCTCCAACCCGTGAGGCCAATAAATAATTTGACTTAAAATTGCATCGATATGGTATCCCTGATTTTAGGATCTTGCCTATTAATAAGCATATATCTTCCCTTCCTTCTTCCTTTTCATTTCACTTGGTTCACCTAAAGAAAATTTCCTGAGATAAGTGGTGCACCCGTGATGGATCCCTTCCAACCAATCCTCCATAGTGTTCATCCTGCATGTCACGCTATCCCGTGTTCTTGGTTCAAGAAGGAAATTCGGTCTCTTGATCAACATGTAGGGACAAATTTTTATTCTCTTTAATTTTGCATCATGTGTGGTTGGTATGTTAATGGTTCTTTGTAAGGAATTATCAGATAAAATTATTGAATCGATAATTGAAGAAGTATTTATTATTATAAAAAGATAACAAACGTAGATAAAATAATAGGTAGGGTTATGGTTTTATGTGTTTTCCGATTTTATTTTGTTATAATTGATTATTTTAATGTTTTTGTCACTATATTCCTTATGAAAATCATGGTTGTCGGTGGTAGTTTCTTGTGCATTGGTTGTATTTGGTTTTTTTGTTATCTTTTGATGTACAACTGTGATATGAAATATTATTAGTCACATACACTATGTAAACCAAAGGGATTCCCCATGATCAAACCTATTCTGTGATCATCCCAGTTATACTAATGTCGAAATTAAATAACCCATATCAGATAAATTTGATGATACTTTGATTGGTGGTTGTGGTTATGTGTGGTCTGTTCTAGTCTAGGTTTTGTGGGCATGAAATTTGTAGGGGGAGGGTGTGTAGGAGTCTGAGTGCGAGAGATTGATCAATTCCATAATAGAAAATCATATAGGTAGTGGGATTGAACATTGTGTGTTGTTTTATCACTTTTTCGAGACTGATATATTGTGCAATTGATGACCATGTAAAAAGCTAAACTGCCTCTTCGTTGTGTAGTGGTTGTGATGCAGCATTGGGAAGTGGGATAGTGATATGGATGTGAGAGATGGAATGAGAGGTAACACATTGAATAATGATAGTTGGATGTAGTTGAGCATGCATGTCGAGTTGGACTGCATGTCTACTTTTGTGTTGTCATACAACGGGACTTTAGTTTGTTTTGTTAATTGCATTGTATGGTTACAATTGATAGTTTACAGGAATTGTTGAAGTAATTTAAATTTATTCCCATTAAATAAATAAATATCATTTGAACAAAAATGGTTTGGTTTTATGCTTGGCATTTGTTGTTGCGTGGTTGTGCATATAGGGGTAGAAGAAAAGCAGTGCTTCTGTGGGTTATTTTTAGTTCGAGTGAAACCCATAGGATAGGGTTTAGTGTTTGACATCCAATATATATATATATATTATTTCCATGATATTTCTATATTCACCCCACCCTGGTTGAGAACCATGTTCTGAACACCTCCATTTCACGGGGGAGGGTGTCTTTCCCAGCATCCTGGTGGGAGGTTAGATGGCTGGTTTCTGACATTCTTCCTCAAACCGGCTTCCAGATCATACTACTTAGGATTTTATAGGCAGGTTATCCTAGAGTAAGTCTTACTATAGTCCATGATTATTTGGGAAACATTTTTTTGGAAGAGAGTCCTAGGAATTTGTGGGATGTGTTTGTTTTCAATGTATCTTCGGGATGAGGTACATGTGTTTTCATGCATGGTGTCTGGATGTTGTTTCCTAGGTGTCTGAAGGCCTGGTTGTGTTCCTTTGGGGGCCTAGGTGTGTGCGAGCAGGTTGCGGTAGTGGGACTGCGTGTTGGAAGAGTGGTAGTGCCAAGGCGTCAGATTGATATGAAAGAGTAGTTAACCAGTGGGAAAGTTTTGTGGGGTAACCAAATGCCGATGTTCTTATGTTAATATTTTACATGACGTGGGTTACTTTTGTGATTGATCCTTTATGAAGTTGTGTTAGATAGTACACCATGGTAGGTGCTTCATGTTGTCCGGTTTTCTCACAGAGGAATCAGTGTGTCCGTCTCTTTTGTATGAGTTGATTTAGTTACCTTACTAATTAAACATGAATTCTCACATTACGTATATAAATCAATTTTTGGTTTCTATGAGGACTTTGATGATTGCGATGGACTTTAAAGTCTCCGGTGTTATGATAGTTGTTGTTGCTTCTTAGTTTCATTCTTTTTGGTATATTGTTTGTGAGTTGTTTCATACTTTTTTGAACATTATTTTGAACATTCATTCAGGAATGGATACATATATCTACATTTATCATTACTATTTAGTGTTGTTTGGATTTACCATCTTATCATTAGATGTTGTTCAATAAAAATTTAATTCCATAAATTTATGTGAGATTATATACCACTGCTGTTAGTTGCCACCCTAGGGCCTACTGATGGTGGGTCATGGGGGTCATTATCTATACTTCATCTTGAAAATGGATGGGCTGTGAAATTTTCCATCCATTTCCTCAACTTGGATAATGTAGGACGTGAAATGTATGTATTATCCCAAGACAGTAAACCATTATATTTAGATAGTATATACAGTTGTGAATGTATAGATTATTCTTATTAATGAAGTAATAATTATCTTTAATGTGTATATATATATTTTGGTATCATAGATGAAAGTAGTTTTTTTTTCTTATGAAGATATGATAAATACAAGGAATCAACATAATATAATATATAATGAAAAAAAATTATATGGGATGACACAAAAAGATTCATAGGATTAATATAATATTTTAATATTTATAATATAATTGGAATAATATATATGATGGACCAATATGATTAATGTCTACTGTTTTTTAACTTATGTTAGTTTATCATTTACAATAAATAAGAATAACAGGGATAAAAAGGACTACAGATGGCAGTGTAATGAAATTCAATATATGAAATCAAAAGGCATGAAAGATAGAAGGAATATGAGTTTCTATTCTTATATAAGTCTATAATGATTGGAATTATATTGAGATTTCTATAGATCAATGGAGGGAGAAACATATTTTTTGAATAATTTATGATGAATCATAAAAATTAAATTACTAGGTCATCTGAATCATTATTTTTCAATGTAATAGATCAGTAACATTGAAAATATCTTATTTGGTCTCGATTTCGTAGAGAATGAAATTTTTTTATTGTTTTTTCATAATTTAAAAGGTAAAGTGTATCGATGGGGAAAACAAATTTATATTTGGAGGAAAGATAATGAAATATACTAAATGGAATGGTATGTATTTAAGAGGATATTTTTCAGTAAGTACTCATTCCAAACATTGTTCTTAAAAGCTGAAAAGGAAATGCATGATCTAATATAGAAGGATGATGAATCCATCAATAGTTGTAAATAACAATTTTCAAGACACATGAGGTGGGATTCTATTTTTATCCATGACCATATAAAATGGTTTATTATTTAATGTCATAAAAACAATACTTAAAATGATTTATCCATAATTGAAATTAGTAGTTATAAAGAAATATTTGGATTTTCACATAAGGTATACATATATATTATATAATCCCTATATTCTCATAGTTTTAGGGACATGAAGAGAATGAAGGAATTTAAAGGACATTATAATAATATAATACATGTATGAATGATAACTAATCTATATTAGTATCAAATATATATATATATAACCATTAGGGAAATTACCATTAGAACATTAATATACGACGTAATTTTTAAAATCAAGGCCATCTAATAATCGAAGTATGAATGGATGTAATGAATTCAATCCATAAAATTAATGGAGAAAACCCAACCCAGTGAACTACCCATGTTCCAATGAATATAATGAAATGTGTATATGAAATATTCATATAAATTAATTAATATTCCACTTAATGAATTTTTTTTCAGAAACCCCTAAATCTAACAGATAATGATAAAGATAATAATATCACAAATAATGATGTTTTTTTTGAAAATGATGTAGGGAATTGTAAATTGATTAACAACTTTATAACTAAAAAACAATTATTTAAATCATTCTTAACCCAGTACATTTATTTGATAAATTCTAAAATAGAAACACATCCCCACATCAATGATAAAATATAATATTCGCAATGAAAACACCAAATTTTTTAATGGTCAAATAGCATGCCTATAGGTCCACTATTGTAGATGTTTTCAATATTGTAGTTCCTATAAAACATTTTATTCTACACCTAGTTTTATTTTATGTTATTTTGGGCAGAGATTGGATCTTTATATACATCTTCCATAATATTGTATGATGATGTGATGTCATATTTTACATTATAATACAATTTATGATAATCTATCATTTTGAGGATGAACATGAACATACAATAGATATAAATTAAATTTTATGGATACTAATAACTCATAATTATGGGTATTTATCCAAAATGGTTTGCAATAATATCATTATTAAATATTATCTAATTATTTTATTATTTAACATTCTTTTCCAAAATAGTCTTCTATATTTTTTATTAATTACTCATGGCTCATTACATTTTCTCCATTGATCATTAGTCTAGATATCATTAGCTATGGATCGAAAGAAAGGATATACCAAAGGTAATTTCCCTCACTATATATAGATTGTATGACATTAAATTAATTCCATGCGTACATACAAATTCTTTATTAATGTAATAAGTTAATATTATCTTTATGGATTACCCTTGAAAAATTTTAGAAGTCCTTATAGAGGTTAATTTTAAATATTCTAATCACATCAAAGATAATTAAGGTTATTATTGGATTTTGTTAAAGATATTTAGTGAAAATAATTTTCATTCCGAATTTAGAAATGGTGAATGATGAATGTAGAATGTATAATTATTTGGTATTATAGGTACAATATAGGATATACTAGTTGATAATTGAATGGTGGATGTTTTCAAATTTTCGATTAAACTAAATATGGTGAATTAGACCTATTTTATTCATGGTTAGATTATTTACTATTGATTTATAGTTTCAATTTTATCATAGATATCAAAACCAATAACAATTTAGCCTCTGAAAGTAACAATTTTAATATAGAATAATGAAGTTTTATAGAATTTCAAGGAATAAAAAACAAGTATGGTATGTGAACATGTACTCACCAAACCACGGATCAGAAAATGGCTTCTATTCTATTATGGTGATTCATAAATGTTACTGAGATTTTTTAGTATGATGAAAAAATGGAGGTTTCATGAGACTTTTAATAATTGAAATTAACTGGGAAAAATTATCTCACATTTGGCTAGGTGTTAGTTGAAGTAATTTTTCCTGGGATGAAACAGAGTAATTATCCATATGATAAATGATACAATATGTATTCCTTTCAAAGAATCATTAAGTACATATTCAAATAAATATTATTATAAATGACTCAATATAGAAGGTGGGAGTTGATTAAATTTCATGACTACACAATCCATTACCACCATTATAAGGTGAACATGGGGGTTGATTCATCAAATATATTTTAACAAGCTAACTTTTCCCTAACAATTATATATTTTCTTGAGATATGAATTATAAAATTTCAAAGATATAGCACTTTATATTGAATAATAATGTATGGAATTCTCAATAACTCAACAATGAGGGTGATTTAATGATCTAAATAATGAACTGCGTATGTGACTTTTAAGTACTAAAATTGAAAAATATACTGTTATAAAATAATGTATCTCACCATTTTATATACAGAAAACAAGTACAATGTTGTATAGAGTTCGAAAATTCAATTTATAGTTGTTCAACATGAAAATTTATATTATTGTGTAGGTATCAAGACCACTGATATTTTATTTATTTAAGATAAAATTTTTGAATAAAAAGGCTATGATTAAATTTTAGACTATACCTAAAAATAAATTGTGACAAATTTATCTCGTATGTTATTCATATGACTACCTCAAACAAGGAATGTCTATAATTCCATTTGGGTCTTCATATGATGTCATTTCAGTATACTGTTATTAGTGATCATTTCCCTCTTGTGAAACATATTTGGACATATATTATTGAAGTAATAATGTTTTATAGAGAACCACTCTCAATAATTTCAAATTGTTAATTAATGTTTTACAAGATATTCTAGAGAATTATTCCACAATCATTGAATTAATAGTTAAATGTTATCACAACATTTTATACATAGAATAATGGAAATTCTAAGTGTATTATGATAAATGAAAATTATATGTTGAGATCTTATTTTATATATTTTATAGGATGTTGGGATTAACACATCTATCATGTTGAAATTTCATTCAACAATATATTTCACATGAGAATACACATAGATCCATCCAAATTCCTATATAGAATGATGTGTATAACTCTATCATGGGGGATCATGTAAAACAAAGTAAGCTATTTGTTAAGAAGAAAGACTACTAAATGGCAGAGAATGTAAAATAATGTCAATAACACATTATTGAATCAAAAAAACAATAAAATAGTAATGTTGATAGTCATTGATTATATATAGGTTTTTACATTGGAGAATAGGTATTACTATACATATATCCATGGATGATTTAAATGATATTTGGAAATAAGGGGTATGAAATACATATATATATCATTTCTAGAGAGATTCAAGATAATTTTAGGATTCTATCTTATCATATAGATCATACAATGAACAACTATAATGTTCCCATTCTATTCCATGTGTATCTTTTTGGATGTTCAAACGTGATCCATCACATATTCAAAACATTGAAATTTTACGGCTATATCATAATTATTTTAATATGTAACAACCTACATTAAAATAGATAATATATATAAGGTTTTATAAAACAATAATAATCCCCATGTTAATTTTATCTAGAGGAATAATAATTTTAATGATGTCAGATGGTTACCAGATGATGTAATGTGGAAGTCATATGTTTATGTGATCAAATTAAAATTTTGAAATTTCGACGTAAAATTTTAATAAGAGTATATAATATAATATCCATATATTTTAGATTATATTCCAAATAAATATATTTGAGGTGAACGATATAATATGATGGATGCCACAACATATTTTAGTGAATAATTCCTTATTCAAATCTAAAACTATAAGAATTAATAAGTTGATAAATTAATTTAACAATATTCATTTAATATAATAATTCAAACAGATGCTAATAATAGTTGATAAATGATTTAACATGATAATATACGAATTCATGACAGAAAGTGAAATTTTGTTTTTAAAAACATTATTAATATTAAATATGTTTTATGTAAAAGTTTCATTCATTTATATTTTAAATTAAATAAATGGAAATTTATTGTTTAAACATTTATTTAAATGATATATAATTTATAAGTTGATAAAAATGGTTATAAATTATGATAATATAAATTGGATTTTAATACTGATTTTATCTAAAAATGGATTTTATTATGATTTTTTAAATTTAATAAATACTATTCTCTATAATTGAATTATTTTAACGAAATAATTACATAGTATGATGACTAAGAAAAATTAATAACCAACTATTACATTTATTATTTGCATTGAAGGGGAATAAAATTATTTTTAACATCATATATTCATTTTTTTAAAATATAGTTTTCACACACCATGTCCATATATATTATAAATAAATTAAGTATAGAAATTCAATAATTAAAAATTGATTCTATATTTAGAATCATTATAAGTAATATTATGTAGTTATGTTGTCTAAATATTTAACAATATGTAATTTCTCTCATGTTAAAAATAATTTCACGATGATAAGGACTGAAAGGGGTAAATAGTGGTTAAATGTATAGATAAGGGTTGAGTAATTTCTAAAATACGTCAAAAACGGATTTGATGAGAGTATTTTGACCAAAACAATCATAATCATCTAATAATTATCTAATTAGTTCAATTACCATTTAAATGAATTTATATTTTCTAAAAACATTGAATATTTTCATTGAAACCACTCACCTGACATATAAAATGAAACGAAATATTCTATTATATTCACATACATATAAAACAACTTTTGTGATCTCCTTAAAAAAACTTATTGCTTATTTTATTATTAATATGGTTCCCCTAGGATGTAAGGGTATCAAAAAAATGGGTTGGGTTATTTCTGAAGAGCCTGAGCATTGTAATACATACAAGGGCCATTTATAGCATAAATTGTTAATTTATGACATAAATTATTTTAGGGCACAATCCAGAAATTTTTTCTATATACTAATCAAATATACACCTTAAACCATTGTTTTATATAATAAATATGTTACTAAATAATTTTAATCCAGATGGATTTTTTTTCTAGGAAAATATTTTAATACCCAACTATTTCTTTTTATTTTTGAATAAATAAAAAATTCATATTTTGAGTGTGTTAAAAACTACCCCAGGTTAATCTTGTACTACACATAACATATGGTTATCATGAATTACACCTCACATTGAATTTCAAAAAAAACATGATATATTGTTGATATAATTATTTAAACATAGTTATTATAACCAATCCATTAAAGTTAGAGTTACGATGAGTAATAAATATATTTAAAATATTAATTACAATATACTAACTTAAGGGAAACAAAATAAATTAAAATAAAATAATTTTCAATAATGTGATTATATTTTTGAATATTATATGTTATCAATAAGTACATATTTTTTTATTTTGTGAAGTTTAAATAAATTAAATTTTCACACTTGGATAAAATTAATTTTTTAAAAAAATATCTTTTTAAATTAAAATGTAATGATTATATTTGGGTTAATTTTTTGTATTTTAGAGAATATATGAAATTTTTATAAATAGTTAAAAATATTACTTGAAAAATAATATTTTTTTCATATAATTTTAAATTTAACTTATTTATTAAAATAGATTTAAGGTAACACTAGTTTACTTATAAATCCATTAATCTAATTGAGGACAATGGAATCAATTTCATATTAGTATATATATAAAATATTTGTAATCATTTGAATATTTTCTTGTTAAAAACATGAAATACAATCATGTTTGGGTGATTAATTTTATATTATATTTTTTCCTACATATTAGTGGAAATTTATAAAATAAATTTAAAATTTATAATCAGAATAATTTATATTATCAAAAATTGTAAAATAATTGTTTAAAAAATTAAATATTTTAATCCAAAATAATTATTTATAGTGGTTAAGGTCCAATAGGGTCTAGTGATAATTAAAATCAAATGGTAGGTCCTAAAAATAAACTATAACATATCTGAAACCCATTATATGTAATTTTTTATACCACATCTCATCTTGTGTTCAGAATGGTAAATTTTTTAACCTTCTGTTTTCATAAAAACAAGGGTACTGCATTATCTTTTCGAAAATTACAATTTAATATATATGATATTTATATGGTGGTTAATATTAATGAGAGTATGAAATCATGATCAAATTTTAAGGGAAAAAATAACAAATCAATTCATATCTAAGTAACGAAGTCGTTATTAACCAAAATGAAATATTAACATTGAATAAATAATAATGGGGTTATAAAATGGAATAAAAAAACAACATATGTTATGATATGTTATAAAATAATTATGTATTAAACATATAATATTGTTAAATTTATTTTCTAGGATGTTTGAAGATGTTTAATATAAATTAAGGTGTAAGTAACAGATTTCTGTCTAAATTTTTTACTTATTGCTGGAAATTCAATTTTCAGTTCCTATTTCATTTTGTGGTGTATATACTACCATTGAATATAATTTATCCAAATTAAACATTATATTATTAGGATTTACATTTTAATTTTTTCATCTCAATTTCATGAAATTTGTTTTTCAAAATTTACAAAAGTGGTATGGGATTGTGGTCTCAATTTTCCATCATTGAGACGTACGTTATGCTATACACCTATATTATTTCAATAGGTTTATATAAAACCAAATTTAAATCTAATATAATGAATATAGTTATACTCACTATATGTTATGTTTTTTCTTCATTGTTGTTATAATTCAATGTTACCAATGTGGTAATGATTTTGTGTTAAAATCACATCATTTGTTGAGATTATTTAAGATCCTGTAATTTATAATAAAATTCTATGATCTATATATCATGATACACGTAGATATTTTTAAGATATGGTTATTTATTTTAATTTTTATTAATAACACCATTTTTTACACTTTTTGAATTATAATATTTAACAAATAGTTTTTCAAAATTCAACATAATCTCCCTCTTCATATAGAATTTTGTTTTCATCAAAAATGATGTATTGTAGAATTTTTTACAAATTTGTTTATTCTAAATTAATTGATAAAAGAAAATTTTATCCATTGTTTACTATTTAATATATTTTATCAGAGGAATATTCATGTTATCTTTGAAACAATTCCCTTTTTTCTTTTATAAAAAATGTGAAAGGAATTATTGACTTTATTTGTTGGTGTTAATGAACATTATAATTATCATGAAAAGTATATTATAAAATTATTCTTTTATGAAATTCAAATGTAATTAAAAAACATAAAAAATTTCAAAATTATTTATGATACAACATGTACTTTTTATAGAAGAAATGATATATTCTAGATTTTTTTAAAATATTAATTCAAAATAGTTTTCAATATCTGATGACATATATTGATTCTATATAGTTATTACTTTTAATATGATCAAAGGAAATCATTGTTATTATATTATTAAATGGGGGTTTTTATAGAATTATATTTTTTAAACTTCATATTAAACAATAAGTTAAACCACGATAATATTTTTATGAACCCAACTTCTTTATCCAGGTGTTATGAAATAGTGAAATAATGACATAATTATTAAACATAACTAATTTCCATAATTTTTTATTTGTTGAGATGTTTATGAAATCCATTTTATTTCATGATTGGATATGATTAACTATTTTTGATCTTTTTTAATGCATATTTAATATTTTCATTATCTGATGGATAAGATCAATATCACCCTAAAATGATTTAGGTAATGTTTAATATCTCATGATATAGATATCATTGGAATGAGGAGTGGACCCAATGGAATATCGGAACTTTTCCTTTATTAAGGTCACATGACTGAAGAACAACTACTTTTATTGTTTAGTTAGTGATACCATTCAACTCTGATAGGCATGAATTTGATACATGAATACAATGGAAATAATTTTTTATAGTTATCTATATACCACGAGTCCATGTCATTCCAAAATAGTATAATCTCGTGGCTCCTATTTATTTATTAATTTATGATTTGTGTCTTATTAATTAGAAATCAATATTTCAAGACTAATAAATATATTCTTTTATATTATGGGTTTGGATTTCAAGAGTTTGGATCATGTTCCCATAAAATTATATTTTTGTTATTCTTTCATATATCACTTGTTTACCCTTTATGAGAATATGAGAGGACCCATTATTATGTTTCCTTTATCAATGATATGAAATTATAAATTACATATTTTATGCCTAATAATGTTTCATGTTTTTAATATTATAGTGGGAGAAGATTTATTTTCATATATTGAATCATTTTTTGTGTATTTAATCTCTCAAATACACTAAATAATTATGTTACTCGGTTGTTTATTTACTAAATAAAAATGATATTCTTAAAAAATGATATCATATCAATGTTTGTTAATCTAGGGATGATATCATTTGTATGAGAGGTTATATTTAGTTATCATTTAGAATATAATATGAAAATACTATAGTGAGATCCCTATGGAAATTTATAAGGATATGTTTGAGGATTAGTGAATTTATAGGTATGTGTCATGGTATTTTCATTAAGGATAGTGTAATTGGTTCCCAATAAATTAAATCCATGTATGGAAACTAGAAGTGGATATGCATCTATAATAGAGGTACCAATTGTTTACAAAATCAATATAAGGGATCATTGATCTAGACTTTATCCCTACCATGATATCGATAATGGACCTACTGTACACCCGGACTAACACTCTTGGGGGATACCCATTGAATATTCAAAAATTCATGATGAACCATAAACAAGGATTAAAATATATGATATCTAGGAATGAATATGTATTAACCTAATGTTTAATATATTAAATATGTAATAATTATTTTGATATTCTTAAAGTGAATTTACTTGGTTTTATGGTTCACCATCATGATTATTGTTTCTTGCACAAAATTTTTTTGATTTATTCAAAGACATGGACCTGAAAGATCTATTTCAATTATAAGAGTTGTATAATATGAAATGATTTTCCTCATACGAAACCAATTTATATGATATCTTCAATAAAATGATTTTTTTTCAATTATTTCATTAAATTTTTAGTGTATGACTCATTCTAGACCTACAAATTAAGAATGGAGGGAAAATATTTTTGTTGACTCCATCAGGATTTAATGTCCACCATCTATCATTGGTATATATGACCTAGTAGTTTATGAACAAAGTATTATAAAAAATAAAAATATATTTTATATTACCATGTTTCTATAATATGAATAAATTAGTTTTTTTGTCTATCATTTGGATGGTGAAATGGATCAATGGTGTACTCTTATCAGCATTATGATTCTGTATGATAAAATTGTGTCTGTGGATTTGGATAAGTTCAATATCATATTTTTTTTACTAATTACATTATTCAGATTATTCATATTAAGATAGATAATGAGTTATTTGATATAAATCAATATAATGATTAATCTATTGGTATCATGGAATAAAACATTTAAATAATTTTCATGTACACTTCTTGTATAATTACCCAACCTAAGTGAGTGGATGATCAATTCAGTAGTATCTGAAGACCATGTCTCTTAAGGGAATTATTCATAAGATAATTTGGTACAAATGAATAGATTATTCGACGTTCAATAAAATTGAAAATGGATGTTGGACATATATATCAATCATATGGTATATATAAGTATTCAAAAAATCAATACATAGTAATATATAAGAAACACATAGAGAAGAATATGATAATTCCATTATCCACAATGTGTTGGATAAATCATAGTGGGAATTAAATTTAGTGGACTACAAAATGGTTTATGTGTGAAAGGTATGTTCATTATGAAATTTATAATTGATGTAATGAGAAGAATATAGCTAATGATGTTAATAGAGAAAATAATGCCCAGAATGAACAATCCACAATCCAATGTTTAAATGAATATATTTTTTGTACAAAAATAACTAGTTATAAAATCATAATATTTGTTGTATGGATTTAATTTAGAAGAATATTTTGAAATGATATAATGACAAATTTAATGTGTTCACTATTTCTAGTTAGGGTTAAGATAATTAAATTATGAAAGGTATGCTTATCATTATATCGAGTAGTACTAATGACTTATTTGACACTGGACGTACACATTAATTATTATAATAAAAGTTCTCTATGTATATCTGGATTCATCCTTAATCATTATATATAGAATTAGTAGTGAATACAACTAAATGTATGATTATATCATATCATGTTAGTGATTCCTCAATGGTTAACAGTGGTGAGAACATACACCCCAAAACATTCATCATATATACATTGAAGAAATTTAATGTTATTTTTGGAATGGATTTGATATATGTAATTAAATCCCATATTATATGGGATGTAACATAATGTACATTTAATATTCTAAATTTTACTATTATATCCTTTTATTTTGATTAAAATTACCCACATCAAATGTTTTCATATTTATTTTATGGTTCCTAATTCCCATACCAAAAGTGTTATTAACATTAATTGTTGTGAAAATGTTGACATCAATGATATTATTAATTTCTATTAGTTTTTTTTGTACTTATATAATTTTTTCATAGTCTTCTACAAAAAAATGAACTTCAGTTCTTAATAGTACAACTACATGGTTTAAAAAAATTTATGTGACTACCAATATAATGGAATTTATTGAGTTGTAGGATTTGAAAATTTAGATCTAGTAAATCCTTAAAAAGGGTTTCATTATAGGAAGTGTGTCACCCTAGGAGCATATGTTCTTTCTGTTAAAATTATTGATTGATCAATGAGATTTTTTGTTGATTATTGGCAGTATAACAATACTGAAATCAATAAAAAATGTCATATTCCCAGTATTGGTGACTTTTCTCATCATCTGTTTGGTGGAGAATAATTTTCTAATATTAAAAAATATTCATGATATCAACACTTGAGGGTCAAAAATGTATATTTAACCATGATGACACTCAGTACATGGAATGAGAACTATTTATATATTTTTTTTCAATTAGGTCTCACTAAATCCCCTACTATCTTCATGAATTTTATGAATACAATCACTAGAGATTTCTTTGATTTGTTTCTCTTATTATTTATTGATGATATTATTATATATTCTATGAGAAAGGAAGATAACGAAGGCCACATCAGAAATTTACTAGTGTACCAAATGTATGATAGATTATATAAAAAAATCAATGTGTAAATTTTGGATGAAAAATAGTATATATACTGGTATTATATTATCAATAAGGGGTATATCAGTAGATCCCACAATGATTGATGCAATTGTGTATAATGAGAGACCATCCATAATGAATGAGGTCTATATATGATATATTCTATATAGTTATTATTGTATATTTTGGAACATTTATTCATGACAATCTAATCCATTCACCATGTTATCTCTGAATGGATCCATGCTCCTCATGAAAAATTAGTGTGATAAAAATTTCATATATATGAAGAGATGATTAGTTAAAACCCTATTTATATAATACACTATAACTAGGATGGGTTTCTAATAATTAGTGATATATCCAAGAAGTGGTTTGGATGTGTTACCATGAAAAATGACATGGTTATAGCTTTTGACTCATGAAAATTAAATATTAATGTGTAAAATTAGAAAACTAATGATTTCTTATTATCTATTGTAATATTTATATTTAAGAAATATATAGAGTTTATGGATAATGAATAGTGTGATATATATTTCGATCATTAAATAAAAAGTTATATATTTGTAATGCATTGACGCATGTGCCGCTAAATGGTTCCCCGAGCTGGTCGGTCACAATCTCTTAAGTGCACCTCCCCATATTCTAGAAGGTATCGACTGGTATTGAAGGTATTGTAAGTCAGTCATGGGAAGACTATAAACACTTTTATTAATTTAAAATACCAATGGAAACAAACAACCATAAACAAATGTGGAATCATGTAAATATCAAGAAAAATACCAAGTCACATGATAACCAAAAAATGAAATAAACACTCAACTGAAATAGAAATCATACTATGATAATGAATTTTTCATGTATCTATAATGAAACTAATAATAAATACACAATAGATCTCAAGTAGTTCATGAACCATGTTTAGTTCCCTCATCCATGATCCCTTCAGAAATAGAAACCTATTCGAGGGCCCTGCACTTATCATGTCCTACATCAAAAATGTAGGCTCAGGTACCCATCAGGTAACCCAAATACTGTATGAGTACAGCTTAGTTGGACACCAAAAAAGGTGTCTAATACAAGTCGAGTCAAAATATTGCATATAAAACTCTATTATAAAATAAATAAAATGCATAATTAAACCACTATGACATTGTCTGTTTTTCATCAATAATCACATTAGTCATTATATTAAATCATGTCTCTCATTTAAATCCTAAATCATTATATTAATTCATTTTGTGTTGAACACCATGCCAAGCACCCCAACTCTCAATCAGTGTAGATCTCCATGTCTGACACCCCATATCTCATTTGGTGTAGATCTCCATGTCTATAATCCCACAAATAAATGTATTTTTTAACTATTGGGTGGGAATTCCTTGTACAAGTCCCCATTTCTCAATCGGTCTATAATTCCATTTTTAGCACCAACATTCACAATCATTAAAATAATTCACAAATTCACATGAATTAACCACATAATTAACTTTATAATTTAGTGGTTAGTTAAACATTTTTAAGTCCATTAGTTATCCCAATAATCAACTAAGTACACCACCCATTATTTAATTTGAAAATTTATTAATTAATAAACAGAAACATTTATCCATAATTAATTCTTCACAATTAATAATCTAGAAAAAATATAAAAATTCCATAATAAATATCACAATTAATTACATTTAATCAACATCATGGAACATAATTAATTAACCATTAATTATCACACATAGCCAAATATCATCTAATTATTAATTCCCCCATGTTAATTATCTCAAACCTAACCACATCCTAAATCTCAATTCCAATATATCAACCCTTAAATAATTCCCTAAATCAATTATATGTTTTGAAATCTCCTTATTTCCATAGTTCAACCATCCATTTAATCACCAAGGATACCACAAATCAATTCCTCATTCTTAATTACTCCAATTTAGGAAATCAATTATCAAGGGAAGTTGAAAAAATAATAATCTCACACACAATTTTCAAATCCCCAACTATTAGAGAATGATTTACACCACCTACCTTGGATTATTGACGGATGTTAGACTAATTGAAATCCCCAAAATACGATTGACACAATGATGTCGATCAAGCTCCAGATCTAAACCCCTAACCCAATATTAAGATCAAAGGCATCGAGTTAATTAAAATAAAGTCCCAGATCCATAATCCTAGATCTCGATATAAACACATCAGTTTAGATCTATGAATACTATGGATTTCGACCACGAAAAGATCAAACACTGATTGAGGAATGAACTAGAGAATTGACTATATAAAATCTAATTACGAATAAGACAACAAATCATCAATTAAGGATTATGATCTCAAATAAAATTGTTCGAATCACCTTGAAATACCTTCAAAATGATCTATGATTGCCTATAATTTTCCAGTCCTGATACTAGGTCGAAATAGAAGGGTTTTGGGTGAGAGTTATCTGAAAACAAAATTTCAGATAATAAAAACCACTACACATGTTTTCTGGGGCAGCAGCGTATAATTTGGGTAAACAATGTGACAACTGTGCAGACCTCGCTATTTAGGTTTTCCAGGTTCACATATTTACATGGGTTTAGGTGCATGGTCTGTCAAACCATGCTCAAAAATTTCACATCCCTCTGTCAGTTAAATTATCTTAAAAATACACCAAAAATAACTTTATGACTAAACAACAAAACAAAGGTATATAAAAACCAAAAAATAATCCTAAAAAGATGCATGAGGTGACTCTAGACAAGACTGGGTTCTTACAACCTCCAGAGCTTATAATATATTTTCCTAGAGATGCACTCGCATACCTCACTGGGATTCCAAGGCAAAAAAAGTCGACTAGTTATCCCTCATATATGCTTCCTATTCCCATGATTCATCTTTCACATGTTCATGTTACCATAACAATCAAACTATGGGCACAATCGTTCCCTATAGACATTTCTCACTACGATCCATCACACATGTTGGATGATACTCAAATGATGTATCTATCTTGTGTTCAACCACAACCAAATTGATTAAATTAGAAGGGTCAGGGTGATACCGCTAAATTTTGGACACAAGGAAAAGAACATGAATGGAATTTTATCGCATTGGAAGAGACAATAAGTATTCCACCATCCTAATTATCTCCACTTCCTCAAACAATCCTAGAATCATGGGTTCCTACTATCTATGCCTCCATATCATGTGTTGATCCAACCAAAGTGACACCTGAATGAATACATGATCACCATATGTAATATCTATGGGTTTTAAACATCAATTATCATATGAAATCATTCTATTCTAAGCCAAAGAAATACATTTTCGAATCAACTGCACCAGCTCCAACATCTCTTACATGATACTCAGTCCCAACTTCTCTGAATCACCCACCTCTATCCCATATAACATGGATCTATAAGGCCTTCTATAAAGTGACTCATCGGTCCCATCTTGTTATAGGTTTGATCCACAAAAGAGAAGTTCGTCTCCTAATATATACTCATGTCAAACACATTTTCCCTCAACATATACTCAATAAGATGTTTGGTATGCTCCGACTAACCATATAAATATAGGTGGAATGTTATACATGACATAACCTCTATGACAAGCGCATTCTAAAATCCTTGAAAAAAGAATGATGTAAATGAGGAATCATTTTATAAATCCATAGTCCATGGAACTCCATGCAAAAAAAACTGTCTCTTGAATATCATCTCTCCCAACTATTCTACTATGAAGGATTCCCTGATAGGAAATAAGTGTTCTACCTTCATCAATCATACCCCACTGACCGACATATAATCATTATTCCTATGATATTTTTGGAGACCTACAAAAATATCCATAGTTACATTATCCCACTTTCATTTTGGAAAAGGAAATGACTGCAATAGAACTCAAGATCATTTCTCCTCTACATTCACTTACTGACAGGTGAAACATTTAGTCACAAAACATATAATGTCCTTTTTCATGACTGGCCATCAAAACATTTTTCAGAGATTTCAAAACATTTTTGTCACCCCTGGATGTACCACCCACATTAAGGAATGAAATTCTCACCTGGGTTCTTCTTGCATACTAGTTGTCACCACAACAATATTCTTTACAAAGCTAACCTCATCCTAAATTTTCATCAGGTTTGAAGGTGTCTTCCCAACATTACGGATATCCTTTGAGGCTAAACACTCTCAATCCTTGTAATGCATATCTTGGATCCATCTCATGATTGTATACTCCTGTACCACAAAAACCAGAGTCAAAATTTCATAACACTCAGGAACAACAACATTTGGATCAGCTAGAAAAGTAATCATCATCCACTATGCACTTGAATCATGTAAAAATTGAGTCAAAGTTTTCCTTCTCATGGAGTCAACGACTCTATTCCCTTTTCGAGGAGAATATTCTATTTTAAAATCAAAGATATTCATATAATCTACGCATCTTCACTATCAAATAGTACATTCGGGATGAAAAAAATATGTACATAAAAATTTTATGATCTATGATAAATGTTAAACTTTTACCAAAATCATAGTGTCACCAAAAGATTAAAAAGAAACCAACAACTTCAAATGCAGGGTCTTGTGTATGGTAATTCCATTCATTCTTTCCAAACTATTGATACCAATAATCAACGACCTGATCCCCATGCATCAACATAACTCTGAGTATGATCCAAGAAGGGTCACAATACCCCATTATATCCCCACCTAACTCACATATGATCATCATTTCTTCAGATTTAAATATCTTTTTGAAATCATGTAATGAATTCTTGAATGTTGCGGTCCATTCAAACATGGCCCCTTTCTTTGTCAAATGTGAAAGTGGTGCCACCAATCGGGAAACTTTATGGAAGAACCTCCTCTAATATCTAGGTAATCCAAAAAATCATTGGTTTTCAAAAACATTATTGGGATTCTCTCATGAAACCACTGCTTGAACATTCTCTAGGTCCAATTCCACACATTCTTCTGATATAATGTTCCCTAAAAAGTGTACCCTATCAATCAAAAATTGACACATTGAAATCTTATTAAATATCATGTTATCTCTATGTGTACTAAGAATGATGTAATGATGTTGGGGATTATCATCCAGAGACATAGAGTACACCTTGATATTAGTATGAAATCTCACCTGGTGACACCCTGATCTCAAATCAATCTTCGAGAACACACATGCCCCCTTATGATGGCTTAATAGGTCATCAATAATCAATATATGATATTGGTTATTCATGGTCATTAAATTCAACATTCTTTGATCTATGAACATATTTAAAGCCCCGTAAACCTTCATTGAAAAAATGAAAGGGGATCCCCAAGGCGACGTACTTAGATGTATAAACCCTTTATCCTCCGACTCGTCCAACTGTTACTTGATCTGTAGATGTTTTTCTGTGACATTATGTATGGGGGAATAGATATTGTCTCATCCCCCCACATGATCTCAATAGTAAACTCCACATCTCTCTTTGGTGGAAACCATTGGGAATCCTCATGAAAAATATATTGAAATAGTTCTACTACTGGTGGAACGAAGTCTGGCCTACCACTCTAATCAGCCAGAAAAATCCTAGAATCATTGGTTGTGATCTTTCCTAGTAGAAGAGTAATTGTACTAGCTCCACTAACCAATATATATTATTCTCCATGATGAACATATTGGCCACCCTTAGGAGGAATAAGGTCACTCTCATGTGGCAACAATCAATGTGGACTGGTTATGAGACTAACTAGTCCATTACCATAATTAGGTCAAAGCCAATCATTTCATGGACATAGAGTTCCCAATTAAAATGACACTTTATGATATCTAGTGAACATCCCATTCCTAGAAAAAAAATTCTAAACTGTGTTCCCAACAATGTATCTACATTCATCACTCTGCATATTGGCTCCACCTCCATGCTGAAACCATTAACCTGATTTGAAGATATAAAGAAATGAGAGGTAACAGTATCAAAAAAGGCAATACAAAATGTAGAATCTACTACTATATTACCTATAACTAACTATATCCTAGCCCATATTTCCACAAGTGTAGGTTTCACTACATGTAATAGTCATGCCTATGTTCTTTATGGCATCGTCTGACTTACCTGAGTATCTCCACTTTGATGATACGGGCACTCATACCCTGATGAACCATATTCACTACATATACCTTCTATTCTAGTTTAACTCCATCTTAATAATCTCTATGATTTAGAATAACACATTCCCACAATCTAACATTGTGAATATGCTCCCCCATAAGCTGTATGTCACTCATGCTTACAGAAAATTTGTAGGTTCCCCATCTTACCAAAAAACCAGCACTCAAATAATAGTTGTGGAAAATGTGTGAGATAGTTTCCTAGATAACAATGTTGGTGATAAATCAAATGTGTAAGTCCTGGTGCAAATGTTCCTCTAAACAATCCAACTTTCGTTCCACTGTCCTGGTTAAGGTTCTCGTAGCAATGCTTCCTACTATTTAAAGGAACATTCTATAATCATCCAGTGACAACTACTTGCCCTGTATTGGAAGACTCCACTAGGATACCCTATGAAATGAGAGCTTGATTCACCATTTCTACGAACTTTTTCAGCCTAGAGAAATTCACATGGTATTTAATCTCACGCTTTAGTCTGTCCTAAAATCGTTTTACCGACGAAGCCTCATCTTCCAGTAAAGCTGGAGAAAATGCTATAAATCTGTGAAACGTTCCAGACAATCCATTATGGAAATTATTACCTAGGTTAGATGCTTAATCTCTGACACCCTGTCTTGTCTAAGTGTCTCTGTATAGAAGTGTTTCAAAAACTTCTTCAGAATGTTCTTCCCAAACATATCATATGCATGTATAGGTCATACCTAAATATCCCACCAATGCTTCACAGACCCCTGGTTCATATAATTATCCAACATGACCGTCCACTCTTCTGGAGTCTCCAAATGGTCAAGTATCATATCTATGGATTTAAACAAGAATTCAGCTCCCTCAAGTCCACCCTATCAAGTCAAATTCATAGGGTTATGTAGATGAAATTCTGGTTCCAACTCAATCATGCTTTTCAAAACTCCCCATGGGTCACTCATTATTAATTTCAAGTAATGAGCAATGTTCTCTTGTAATTTATCCCCAACATCCTCTTCTTGCAAAAAAGTGCCTTAGGTTCCCAGTCTATATTTTGGTTTGGGGTCATACCCATCAATCTCACTCTCAACAAGCAACGTGGAGGCATATCCTTACAAATCCAAAAACAGTTTTTATTTCACATAATGATACCATATAACAATTTCATTAGTGGTGATAGAAATAATAACATTTTCAACATGTCCCTTCCCCCATTCTCTCATTATGGTAATCATAGAGGACTTATCTCTTCCCTTAATAATCTTACTCATAGGTCTTGGTTAACTAGGGTACACAAATTCTCATTAATTAATTCCAAAAATTAATTAATTACATCAATTAATATTAATTATTTCATCAAATAATTATTGAAACCCATCTTATTATTTTGGTATCTCATTTAAAACCCATTAATTCTCGTACTTCATCATTAGATCAATCTCACAACAAGGAAAATTTGTACATGTTCATTAACATAACCATAACCTATTTTCTCTAGAGTTCTTAAAATTAGGAATGGCACAATAACCATGTGATCTTAGAATGATGCTTGTTGACTCAAGTTTCGTTCCTATTTATCCCACAAATCAATGATTATTAATTTTTTTTTACAAAAGTATCACATCACACCACAAGTGAATCCCCCACGGTGAAATAATATATAACTGCAACAAAAAATAGAAATCACAAAAGTACCTCCTTGAGAAACCATATATTCTGTTGTATATGGGTTTGCAACTCCCATGCCCATCCTCATTACCCATCCCAAAATCTTCCAAGATTCATGTCTTCCTTTACCTAAAGTGTAATACAGAATAAGATGATGGAAAGAAAACTCTTTCGGTACCACATTGTAACGCATGGACCCAGGTGCCACTAAATGTTTCTCAGAGCTGGACAGTCACATTCCCTAAAGCACGCCTCCACGTACACTAGAAGGTGTCAACTACAAGTGATAGTCTAGTAATTCAATAATGGGGATACAATACACTCTTTTATCAATGGAATCCACCTACAGAAGAAAACAATAATAAACAACTGAGCATGAATATATACAACCAGACAATTCCAAGTCACAAGATATGAAAATTATGAAATACAATACCCATCTTAAAGGGAAAGAACAATATGATAATAATAGTGTAAAGAGTCTAAAATTAAACTGATGGTGAAGAAATAATGTCACCCAAGAAGTTCTTGAACCATGTCGAGTTCCGTCACCCGTGCTCAATTCCCAAAAAATATCATATCCAAGGGCATTTCCCTTATCCTTTATTGAAACAACATTGTCTTCTTAGTTGCCAAAGAGGTGTCAGAAATAGGGTATTAGTACAACTCTGTAGGCCACCACCAATGGTGTCTATAACAAGCCTAGTCAAATGTCAGTGTATGAAATTCTATGAAGTAATAAATATAATACATAATTATACAAATAACACATTTTATTTTATTCTTTTATCATAACTTTAGATCCAGTTACAAATCATGTCTCCCTTTTAAACATAATTCATTATTGACATTCATTTGTTATTGAAATCCATGTCAAACATCCCAAATCTCAATTTGCTTAGATCATCATTTCTTAGATCCCAATTCACATTTAAGGTAGATTTCCATGTCAAGAACCCCACAACACAATCGCTTGGTTACCAATTAGGGAAGAACACTATTTCCACATCCTAACTTCTCAATCAGTCTTAATAACCATGTCTAGCACCCACGTTCCAAATCATTTGAACCATTCAATAATTCATAATAATTAACCACATCATTACTACACTAATAAAAAATTTACATAATCATTTCATAGTCCATTAGTTAACCCAAAAATTTACTAACTACACAACCCATTAATTAATTATTCCATTTATTAATACATAAACACTAATCTCATTCTACTATTAATTCTTCAAAATAAATTTTCCAAACCATATCTCAACTTTCCATAATAAATATCACAATTATATATATTTTATCAAAATCATGGCACATTATTATTTCATCATTAAGTATCTCACATTGCTAATCATCATCTCATAATTATTTCCCACTAATTAATTATCTCACTCCCAATATCATTCTATATCTCAATTTAAAAATCTAAAATCGTAATGAAATTCTCTCAATCAATTACATATTTGGGAGTCCCATTAGTTCAATGGTTCAATCATCCATTTAATCACCAAGGAAACCACAAATCAATTGATAAATCCTAATTACACAAATTCATAAATCAAAATATATAGTTAAGATAGGGAAATAATAATATGACATACACATATAAATTCCACAACTATGAGAGTTTGATTTAGGTCACCTACATCTTTTTTTTGATAGATATTAGATCAGCAGAAATACCAAAAATCTGAATGGAAAAACAATGTTGATCAAGCTCCAGATCTAAATCCCAAATCGAAAATAATGATCAAAGGCATCATGATCATGAGAATATAGATATACTTCTAAAATATATGATCTATATCTCAACACATAGGTTTAGATAGTTGTAAGAAATTGAGATCTTCCATGAAAATATCAATGAAAGATAGAGGAATGAGTGATAGACGCAATGAGGTGAAATCAACAGACTGGGAAGAGTCTAGATCTTCATTCCCGGCTATATTTCCTGAATAATGGTGTTCTAAACACCATGGAATCCATATGGAAGGCAACAAGATCACCTAGACTTCGTTAAGCATAAATTTAGGTCAAAATAGAGTGGTTTTGGGGGATTTTTTGATTTAATATCAAACTTTTGGGCAATAAAAACCCACATGCATGGTTTCCTTGGTATGGGTGCAAGACTAGGATAAACTATACACCAACCATGGGGACCCCTATATCAAGGATTTCACAATTAATATGGTTACATGGATTTTGGTTAATGATTTTTCAAACCAGGTACAAACTGTAAACATCCCTCTGTCCATAAAAATTTTCTAATAATTAACCCAAACACACCACATATAATATCTCCAAAAAATTGATACTTACAAACTAAAAACAATATATTGAAAAGACACCTATGGTGACTCTATAGAAGACTTGGATCTTAAAATATGATCCTAAAAAGATTTTAATTTCCTTCAAATAATATGGATGGATATGATTAAGAATTATGACTTCTCAATATATTATATACTTATAAATAATAAATGGGGGCTCGTTCATTGAGTTGAATGTATCATGAATGGTTATCCATGATGAGGATTAAAAAAGATAAAATATTTATATTTTTACAAATGATGGATATAAAAATCCATATTGGAGGAGGAAAATATTATCTTTTTCAGTTGAATAATCAACCATCATACAAAATGATGATAAGAGGAGTAGAATAAAGTTATAATGATGTAAAATAAGGTTAGATTTGTTCTTAAGTTAAAGCTTGATCCCGATTGAATGATAAGGTTCTATAACCATGTATGTGTTCTATCAATAATAGATTTGACTATGGTTTTGACATAGTATATTCAAAGATACTTATTGGATATTCATCTTAGAAAAATAAAGATTTATAGATTTTTTAATTTTTTAATTTTTTCTTCTGGTTGGAAGGAATGAAAAGAGATATCACATATTTTCTAAGTATATTCATGGTATGTCCGCCCGATAGGACTATGAGACAATAGTATAGATGGTTTGTTACATCCTTTAAGTATACTAGTATGTAAATTATTAAGCATCACCATGTATTTTATCACGAGAATCCCCAAATAGTATAATGGGAATAATTCATTATGGGATATAGTTGATCACCTTATAAGGTGAGAAAAAATCATCCCTATTAGAGAATATCATTATGTATATTATCTTTTCAGAATATTCATTGAGGGAGTGGTATGTTTTCATGGATTACCACATTACATTTTTTCTTACTAAGAGATAATATTTACAACACTACTATGGAAAATTATTCAGTAAGATCTTAATATGGAGTTGAGTTTCAGCATTGTTTATCATCATTAGCCATATATGTAGTCTAAGATAAAAATTAAAAACCTAGAGGAAAATACTATAACATGTTCACATGTTTTAAAATGTGGTTCAGATCAACACCATAATGTAGTTGAATTGACATAATAAAATATCATTCACTTAAGAGTTCTGGTTGATCCTTATGATTTCATTTGTATAAATAATTATAGAGTTACAACATTGTAGAATGATGTCAGAGAATAAAATCTACCGAGAACTAAGATAAATGATGATATAGAAGTTGATATTAATTCAATTTAGAAACAAAAAAGTTCATCTCAGAGACAAAATAAATGTTATGCAGGTTTTTGTCAGTGTAATATAGAATTTTATGTTGGGTTATATGTGTTTATATGAATTTATCAATAGATGAGTGTTCTGAGATTTGTGACTATATGTAAAAAATTCAATAGGCATATAGGTCACTTTGACATTGTTTTTCATATTATAATGGTACCCTATTGATTGAAACTTCCACCAAACCTCTCATATGTCTATTATGTTTTCCATATATCTATCATGATGAGGTATATATATGACCCATCACATGTACAAAATTGAGAAATTATACACCTATAGAATGAAAATTATTTTAACGAAAAGTTAGTGAATATTTTCATGCACTCAAGGAATATTCTACAATCCAAGATCATTCAATTAGAGAATCCTATAGTCTAAAGTTGTTATTTAGGAAAATTTACAATATGATGGGGGAGAAGTATCCTATTTGTTTGTACTGGAGTGAAACGTATTATGGTTGCAATAAATTTTTGGGGTGCTATTTTAATACCCCATGTTTTAAAGAATTTTCATTGTCTAAATTAATTTTTTTATATTATGAATTTCAAGAAACACCATTATAATCATTTTTTAAATGAAATATTAGGTTATCATGTGTTACACATTACATTGTATTTTAAATAATCCATTATATATTATTAATATTTTTTTCTAAACTGGAATATTCTGGAAAATCCCTTAAAAATAGTGAAATTAATAATAAAAACATAATTTGTGATAATAATTGTAAAATATTTAAATAATTGAATCATATTGATAAAAAAATTAATATTACTTAATGTATTAATATCTTTTTAAAATTCATGTTTATCAAAAATTTATTTTGAATTATTTCAGTGAACATTAAAAAACATAATAAATCACAATACTAGAAAATAAATTGGATTCGATAAACTTTTTTAAATAAAAACGTCTTCGATAGGATTGGGTATCTTTTTTTGATTTTTTTTAATGTTTCATTTTTTGAAAAATAATGAAAAATTCTATATTTTAATCAAAAAATAAACTTTTATTTAATTTATTTGTCAAGTTAGGTAGTATATTAAATTTGTTTTAATTTATTAGTAGTTAAATTTTATATAAAATAGTCCTATATTGTTAATTTTAAAAAAATTCCAACTTTTTTTATAATAATCATTGTGAACTTTTGAACATTTAGTCTTAAAAAACACACATTCCCATCACACCTATAAGATTGAATTTAAATTATTATTTTCCATATCTATTTCTAGAAATATGAATAAATGTATTCCAAATTTTGATTCTGTAATATTTATATAATCTAATAAGTTCTTCCTAAATTTTTACCATAATGAACTGTAAAAATATTAAAAAATTATAGTCTTTTGTTATGGTAAAAATGGGTTTATTGAGTGGTCAAATTAAAAGTATATGATCAAAAAATAACTAAATTTATATATAAAACCAAATTAATATAAATATATCGGGATTACATGATTTTTTTTTTGGTTGGTAAATTGTTTAAACATTCGACATGATTAAAAAGTGGTTACATTATTTTCAATTCAAAAATTACAAGTTTATCGCTCACCTCAGTATTAGAAGTCTATCAACACTTCTCTATTCTTCGTAATATAAAACGATTTTCACTATAGAATGAAAATCCAATTTACATCCCATATTCCTTCCTATAATCCCAAATTATATTTTTGAAAAAAATTCCCACATAGAATAGATTTTGGTTTAATCATAAGGGAGATACCTTGAAATGATGTACCATTATTCAACTAGTGTTATTGTATTATATTGTCCCAAAAATATTCAATTAATATTATTAAAAGGTGATATACTATTCTCAATATCATTCATATACAGTAATTTTTTTTATTATGGGCATGGACTTCAACCATATTCACTTCCATCAAGTGGGTTATTAAATCATCTTTCGTGTGTACAACGGACAACTGCCTCATTAACCGATGTAATTCTTTTTTTTACATTATTACTTCACAATGAAGGAATTAATGATGTATTTATTTTATTTATATTATATTTATGATATTATTATACTTATTTATTTATTATATTATAAAAACAGTTAAACCATTCATTTTGTTGGAATATAATTGTATTGCTCATTTGTTTGATGTATTATCACCTCGTAATGATATGTTAGTCATGAAATCTATAATTTGATGGTATTAATAATGGTTTTAAATATAATTAGTCATATATATGACATAAAAGTGATCATATAAAGGTAATATATAATTTAACATTCCTTTCTACAACCTGACTGAAAATTAGAAATACAGTTTAAGCATATGTTTGGCCTACTGACAAAATAAATGGTATATTTAATTTTCAATCAATAAATTTTATTGATTAATAAAAATACTGATATACTACATATATATGAAAATTATATCATGGTTATTAATTTTTATATGATGATATCATGATAAAATTATGATTATTAAAATATTAAATAAAAATATATACAAAAAGCAAATCGGATATTACACAGAATATAACATTTACATGGAATTGTTTATAATTTGGTAAAAAATGGATATAAGAAAATAACATATGGTATGATATAAATTCATATTTACCATTAATATATGAAAAATATAATTATTTTTTAATACTATAGTTTTGAACATATACAATAAATGACCTGACAAACAGTAATAAATTTTAGTCTCACATTATACTAATGTGAATGAAATTCCATATTCACCGCCTTTTTTTATATAGTGAATATACTACCCATGACCATATTTAATGATTCAAAATATGAATTATTTTTATTTATATAAATCTTCCAGGATATCTCTTTATGATGATTTATGGCTCAAAATTTACAAAAGAGGTAATAATTTTTTGCCTCAATTTAACGTCTTTGATACATAAAATATTTAATTCATATATATTATTTATAACTGTTTATATAAGTAACCTTTCATTGGAAATACAAGACATGTTCACAGACCTATCAACTAAAAATTCATCTCTCATATCCATCATCTAAATACAGAGTCCCAAATAATAATGATGTATTTTTCATTAGGGTAAACTGAATTTCAGGATTATAGAAGTTTCGTAATTTATTTCAAACAACTAATCCCAAAAAATTATGCTTTTCTTGGAATTACATTGCATGATAATTAAAAAAATATCAGTTGTAAATTACACTATAAAATTGTTGCTTCCCCATCCCCCAAATCATAAAGTAGTCTCATTAAACAATAAATTTGTAATGTCCCAGACCACTCTGGTTCATTCCTTTGTGAAAATGTGTTGCTGGAGGTGTTCTGGGAGGTCAAGGTGACTTGGTGTGCTTTTGGGTGGACTTTTAAGGAAATCTAAAGTGTTATGGCCTCTGCACAGGAGGCGCATGATTAGCATAAACCGTGCGGCCAAACCATGCAAGGATGGTCTTAGAGGCAGTGGCTAATGCACTGTTAGCGCACAGTTTGTCTAACTGTGCGGACTAACCGTGCGAGGAGTGGTTGTCGAGGTAGAATCTAAATTGTATCAGTGTTATTTTAATTTATTTCTCAAAATGATTCCCGTTTTAAATTTATTTACAGATGAAAAATAATATTTTCCCTAGAAAAATATTTTAGTGATCATTCAAAATAATTTTCTAGCAAAAATATCATATGTTGATGTTACCTATTCAACGCTATGGATTTTTATATGAGAATATAATTTTTATTGTTTACATGAATAGTTATTTTTATGATGGAATGATGTTTATGAAACTTTTCCTCTTATATTAGTTATACCATTGCAAAATTATTATAAATCCTGATATGTTTTCCATGGGTTATGCTATAATTAAATGATGATATTAATTTTAAAATTTTCTCTTCTACATTAGTTATGATATTTTTAAATGTTTATCAATCCCAGTTCATTTCAATATTAATTATTTGATTCTTATATTATAATCACATGACACATATATGTATGATTTTAATGTTAACACATGTTGGACCTATATCTTTATCAAATGCATTGGTTAATGATTGATACTTTATGGGATATAAAAGATGAAAATTTAGAGGGAAACCAATTAAGTAAAAGAACTACTCTGTGATGATGGGCTCGAGGGTTATCCTTGATTACAATGATGGTTTTGGGAGTGAATCCTTTCCACTATGATATCATTTGATGTGATCCATGAATACTATGGAAATGATTTTATATGATTATGTGTATTAAAAAAATTTAAGTATTATGAATATTTAATTCTCTCATGGGTCATGTTCTTTGATTCGCTTCTTTATTTATGACTTTGAAATGGAAATATTTAAATTATGAATCAATATTGTGATCATTGATATGAAGGGTATGGTTTTTATATGTTATGATCATGTACTCATATTCAAATGTACTTATTATGCATACATATTTGTCTTGTTTACCATAACTAATCATTAACGATTACCCAATCTATTGTTTCGTTCCACTATGTAATGAATAAATGGGTTACATATTATATTTCTATCATGTTTTAAACATATGAAGAATATAATAGGACAACAATTAATTTATATATGGAATTTTTTTATGATTCCACATTTCAAATGATAGAAAACTATTATGATCTCCCAACATATATTTTTTAAGTAAAGTATTATTCATAAAAATTTGATGTAATATATATGTTTGATATTCATGAGCCATTATAAACATGGTATAGAGGTTTTATATCATATGTCTTTTATGTACTCCATAAACCATTGGTACCCAGTTTTTTACATGTAAAGAATACTGAATCCTAATCCATATGGAGTTTTTCTTCCTTCTTCAATCCCAAGATTTATCCATGTGTAATTTGTGTGTCTCTTATCCTTCATAGTTACTCAGATCAAAAATCGATATTTGTGTTTTTTTTCTTCATCCTTTTAGGTAGAATTTAATCATCTTATTTGACCATATTACGGTACATGAATTCATATTTATTTTTAAATATCCAGGTCATATGGTGGTAAATCTATTAACCCTTGAATACCATTTAATTAGAATTTTTTAGAGGATACTCATCAATTTGGTTGTGGTGTGTCATTTTTGGATCAGGTGTTATACGTAGCCAGACATATCTTAAGACCCTTTTTGTATTGGAATTTAATTTTATGGCATTAGAGTGGATTATAAGTTCTAATTTATTGTTTATATTTTATTTTCATTGTTTATTGATCCCATTACCGGTATAAATGACATCTTTTTTAGCTAGGTGGTTCAGTATCCATCATAGGTTTAATGAACATTCAATCCTCTAGATTAATAAATTATTTTATAAATGAATTTTTATCATCTTTTAATTTTCATGTGTCTATATATGTATATGATATAATGTGGTTTTCCTGTATTTTGGTTAAACAAACGTTATTTTCAAATCATTGTTAAATATATCATTTAAATTTTATTCAAATATTAGTTTATGTAAAATAATTTAGAAACTTTATTCACATGGTAATACTAGGGTACTTAGGTGGAAGCTGAAACATTAATATTAACTGAAATAATACCATTTGGTTGATTACTCATTTGTTGTTCCTCTACTCAATAGGACCAATGTCTTAGAGACTTGGTAGACATTGTTTTGAGGTTCAATTTTTATGTTTTTCCTCATCCCCCCAGAATTAATTCATTAGTTAGGGTCGAGGTGTGTACTATTTTCAATCTATGTGTATCCATTTTAAAGATATCATTAACAATATTAATCATTTTCATGAAAATATCAATTAATTAATGTTTATTATTTGGATTTGATTTATTTATTCAATATATATGATATTCCATAAAAAACATATATTCAATGGAACATTGGGAAAAAAGAAAATGATATACCATTATTTTGATACAAAATTATTTGACTCATTACCATTGCATCAAATAATTAATGTTTATCATGATTATATTGTTATAGATGGACTTGTTATTGGACACATTAGTGGGATATTACTAAGCCTATTTATCTCATAACCTACACAACCTTTTTGATTTGTTTGGACATGGTTAAACCAAATGATTTATAGAATGGAATGGAAAAAATGTGAGGTGGAATGGTTTCAGTGTTCTCTTCTTGGGTATATGGTGGTGGGTTTATTTGATGCCTTATTCTTATCACATGTAGTATTTATTTACCCTTTGGTGGACCCCCATGAAATTGGACTCAAACCTTTGAGTTTTTTTCCTATTATTTAAATATACCATTTCTATTTCATTCATTTTTTTTATTTCATAAATTTCATATATCTCATCCAATGTTTATTTTTATAATGTAGGAATATTCAATTTTACTTATTATGGTTGGGATAAATAATTGATATTTGGTAGTTTATTTTTTCCCATGTGGTATCCATTATCCCGTAGATATTGGTATTTCCCTTTGTGTATGTTTCGTGCCATGTGGGGTATGAATTTGTAATTGTATAGCTATTTAGGTTGTGAAAATTTGATGTCAAATAACAGTTCATCTCTGTATTTGGATTTTCTTATAGTAGAGATATGATTTTCAGGACACGAGATATTTTTTTTTGATGAGTGCCTACCAGGATATTCCTATGACAAGACTCATTTAACATTATGATATTGGCATGCCTGTTTCTTTTTTAGAAATTTTATTAATCAGAATTTTTTTAGAGTTTCATAGTATGAATTTTTTTTGTCCAATTGCCTTATTATCATTTTTTTAGTGTGTAGAGGTTTGGCTAATCGATTTTTCCCAGGGCTTCCATATGAGGATGTGATGGATTCTTCTCAATGGTAGCCTCCATAGGATCAAAATGTTCTAGATCCTATCGTATGACCAGTTCTTGTTGCATAAAAAGATATACCACAACTCTATAATGTAGTTATTAAGGTAAAAAAAGAGATTATAGAGAAAGGTATTGATCTCGGGAGTTTTATTAAAAAAGTACCAATCAATTATGTATATGATTGATCTCTTATAGGTAGAGTACTAGTTGCATAAGATTTATTAGATCATCGAGTTCCTTTAGATTCCTAAGAATATAATGGGGCAATGTTGTGTGTTAAAACCAAAGAGTCCCAACATTCATTGGTAGGATTCTATAGTATATGCATTTTTATAGGTTGGATTTTACTGTAATGGTTTCATGAACATCATCTTCTAGTTATTTTGTAAATGTTTTCTGCTTATGGAAATACCTCAGGGGTTCAACTATTTACAGTAAGGGGTAATTCAATGTCAATTTACAGAAATGGATTCATGAAGATGGTTAATTATTATCCAAATGTAGTCAGTTGATATTTAATATTAGATCAAAGGGTCCAACATGGTATGTGACTGGATATTATATCAATTGTATAAATTTATATATTTTAAATATGTATAAATGAGAGATAGATATATTATATAATAAATGTATGTAGACGGAAATATTATCAATTCATCCCCTTCTCCCCTACCCAATGGTAGGTTACATAGAGAAATGGGAATGGAGGTGAAGTAATTTTATCAATGTAGGAGTTCTGGAGGAGTTTCATAGAATTTGTACTCCTCTGCACCAACAGTTACATCCATCAATGCTCAATTGAGTTTTTATTCGTGCAACAAGGATGGGAACATGGGGAGTTCTTGTATTTCACTTAAAAGGATTTGAAATTGTTGTTTCCAAAATATCAATGAATCAAAATTATATAAGAATATATAATCCATGATAGATTTTGGGATTATTGGATACAATGGCCATTGTAGTTCAATCAGATGCTTCAATATCTACAAGTATACTACAATAGAGATTATGAGTAAATAACATTCACATAATTTCTGAATCTCCACTTGATTTCAAAATGGGTCCTTTGACAATGATATGTAACATATGTTTCCATCTTATAGAGAAACTAATTTATTTGATAATGATACATCCCTCTAATTTATATCATCTTTATTTTATTCTTAAACCTTCAATGAAGATCATTTAAATTGTTATAATGTTTACAAAAACTCATTGATAGAGGAATGAGAAGGGGTTTTAATGAAAATATTCATTTCCTTAACTAGTTGATTCATAGATAGAATGTGATTTCCAAATTCCTGATCATGATCCATTTGACATCATATTTAGGATGTATTTTCATGTCTCTCATCATTCTAAAGAAGATTGTTATGATTATTGTGTCTCATTAATTGTATTTAATTGAAGAACATGTTTTTTTGGATAATATTATATGAGGTATGGTCATTCTATTCCTTGAATACTAGATCTCATTTTGTTTTCATGTAAAATTTTTGTTGATCTTGATGTTTTTTCTTCTACTAGTGACATTAATATAGTTGTTAAGAAATTAATTTATGTTTTCCAAATGACTTTTATAACCTACATATCGATTTGAAGGTGGATTTCATGATATATTCTTTTCCACATACAAACACAATCATGATACCCACATATTATTTGTAACCAATGGAACAGAATGACCATAATATTTATTAGATGGCTTGATTGTGCAATTTTTTTACCATTACTTTTCAATATGGATAGCATAATTAAAAATTTTCATAATGTAAAATTCCTCAATTCTATTATTTTATGTACTATTATAATATGAATAATGTGATAACTATTATTATTTATCTATTTCCCAATGTGGGTTGTCTTTTTAATCAGTTAATGTGCAGAAGTGGTTTTTGAAGATTGATCTTTGATCATGATATCATCAACTCATAGATTGTGATTTAGATATTTTTAATACAATAATAAAGATTCGTTTTGGAAATTATGAAATAAATTTTATGTTTTTTCATGGAATAAATGTTCAATAATTATTATGTATTTGTTGAGCCAAATATTCCATTAGTATATATGAAATTTTTCTAGTGTGTTTTTTAATGATATTTCATATTATTCAGGATGTGAGTGTGAACATGAGAGCTCTCTACATCAGGTTTTGGATGTATTGAGGGATCAATTTTTGTATGGGATTATTATAGAATGACCTTTTTTATAAATGATGTGTGGTTCTTGGGGAATGTGATTTTCGAACAAGGAATTTTAGTTGACACTTAGAAGGTTGTGTTTCTCTGTTCATGGGAGGATCTAATAAGTAACAAGAATATTTATATCTCCATTGGTATTTCTAGATAATAAAAATGATTCATCAAGGATTTATTGCACTTTTAATATCACATCAATATTTCTGTATGGAAAGTATTGATTAAAACATGGGATATAAAATTTATGTCTTCTTCCATTAAACTAAATTGAATTTGAACAAAAACTCCAATTCAGATCTCACATGATCCTGATAAGCGGTATATGGAATTCTATGATTCCTAAAATATTGTTCTAGGATTCATGTATATGAAGGTTGATCACATTAGGTCCAATGGGTCTTTTCATCATCTAATACATGAGATGAATTAGTCCCATATATTCTTTATATTTTTTCATAATTATGAATGTGCTTAAATGATGCCATTATTATCAATATTGGGATGGTTTTATATAATTTTGGGAATGTATGTGCGTTTGATATATCATTTCATATAATTACATAAATTTTTGATCTATATATATTGAAGCATAACATCATAAAAATGAAATAAACATACCAGACACCGTGGGGGATTTGAATAAAATCATTGATGCTGTAAACATTATTTTCTTATAACATGCTATATTGAGATTGAACGATCAATGGATCCTTATAGAGATATTTTATAATATTCATTTCAAGTGTTGTTCTAAAAATTTTTTATTTCACATCATTTCTCATTTAGTATACTATATTAGTTTAATAGTACAATGTTGAATTTTAGAGAATCTGAGAAACCCTATATGGTGTATACACCTTCTATGGCTTGATCCATAATTATATGGTATTCTTAATTTTTTGATTGGATTTTCATCCCAACATATGCTATGATTTTAATTTTTGATTCTTTGTAATTGTTCTCTTTTGTTCCTTCATCCGAGAAAAATTAAGATGTATTATAAATTGAAATAATCAAATTTTATTATGATCATGGACACTACTAAAGAAGAATATTTGGGTATGAAATATTTATTAGAGATTATGAGGTTATGTGGTTTCCCACTTCCACAGGTTCAAATAGATATCACAGGATTACAACATGATTATAGAAGCCTCATTAGTGGGTGTTGATGAATCATTTTAGGATGAGTGTCATTTAACATCCAACGATATACTATTATATAGAGTGTGCAATTAATATATTGGATAATCATATTTTTTCCTATGACATAGATTTTGGAGGATTTTTGGGTAATTATATTGGGCTTGTTGAGTTTTATAATAATAATTTTTATCAGTTATCGATCAGAATGGACCCATTAAAGGAATTCTATCTTCTCCAATGTCAATCACACATGTCTTAAAAATAGGTTAGTGAGTTCTATATTTTGGCACTAATTGTTATTATGAATATTTCAGTGATGATTAATGAAATACATCATGATATGGTTACATTTTATAGTTTTCAAAAATATTATTTTGATAGTTGCGGTCGGCCTTTGGTTTTATACATTGGTTTTGGAGTTACATTGATTTTTCTTACATGATTGGGTCAATATTCTCTTGATAAATTTGTGAAACTATATTCGAGATATTTCCCACTATATGACATAAAAAATTAGAATTTTGATGGTACTTATCGGGTAATCATTTTGATCTCTGTTGTTCAGTATACAAAATTTTTCTACATATCCCTGCTCATGAAGTACCAATATGTTCCCTCTCATGGAATGAGTTAGGAAAATACTGTTATATTCTGATGAGTCAATTGATGAGATTGAAATGGAGATCACTGATTCATAGATGAAATTAATATATGGGATGTCAATTTTGTCATTCATTGTTTTTTGGTGACATAGATCATTCTCTCACTACAGATGGGGGAAATGAATTCAATGGTGAAAGAGCAATGGTTTAACTTTTTTATGAAGTACAATTGAACAAATGAATTCATAGGGATAGAATTTATAATAGTTGGGAGATTTTAACATCATGGATAAATGGTTATTCTATATTATATGATTATGATCATGTTTCCAATGATTGGTGGTCATTATAAATGTGTTGGTGATTTTTCCATACTTCAGGGGATGTCCATTTTCTTCAAAAAGACATTTATAATATAAATGGGTAATTTTCTATTTAAATTGGTCATAAGTAACAAGCACTAAAAAATTTGTCATCATTAGTCAATTAATATAGTAAATCCTTTTTAAATTTGTAAATATGTTCTACATGATTTATAATGTTATATGATGTGTTTTTTAGAATAGAAACATTATGTGGAGATTATGTTCAATGTCACATATTTACAAGCTAAAACATTAATTACAAGTTATTATTATGTAATTAAATCATCAATAAAAACCCATTATGATTTATTATCCTTACATCAATCCCTTAGTGATTCCATTTATGATTTGGGTGTCTTATCTCCATAAATGATCCATTGATCAATATTTAGTCTCGGTGGTGGTGGATAAAATTTTTCCTTGTAATTGGTCACCCATTTTCATTATCATGTTATGGTAGTGGTTTTGGGGATTGTTTTACAAGATGTTGAACTTCTTGTGATAATTCTTTGATCCCCTCTAGGTTTATTAAATTTTAAATTGTTGGAGGCTATTCTATCTGTTGGTTGTGGTGGAACATTATATCTAACCTAACATATCAACCGAGCCTTTAAATTTTGGAATTTGACTACATGATTTGACAATTGAATTATTAGACCCCATTGATTTCATTTAATTATTTCATATATCTATGGATCTTCTTCTAGTATTGTATGACCTGATCTTGAGGATAGTGGTTCAATATCAAGCTTTTAATGAATGAAAAATGGAAAATCTTATTTAAAATATTGTTTTATAAATGAATTCACATTATTTATTTACATTCCAATTTGTAAAGTAGATTTTAGAAAATAATTTTTTCCAATGCTTTAGAAAATGAAAATGTGTTTTCCAATGCATTGTGAAATGGATTTGTGAAATGGTTTTTGACAACTTTTTTATGAAGTGTTTTCGAAAATACCTCACATTAGATTAATTGGTTACTAAATTGGGAGGTTTAACATTATACCACAATCGTGGATATAATGGGAGGATCACTAATAGGGTGTTTTACAACTCTATGTGACAGGTGATGAAGGGAATTTATAGGCAATTATGGGGATTCACATTCATGGGATTTACTCTTCTCCCTAAAATTGATTCATATGAAATTTTGATTGATGATCATGATTTATTATGCTTTGGTATAAGTATTATAGGGTTACAGACAATTAGTGATCATTATCGTAACTTTATATGTTCTTTGAGGTGTAATTTTGTTTGCTTACTACCTTATTTTATATAAGTGGACTAATTTTAATATATTGTATCAATATTTATAGACTAGTGGGAAAATAGGAATTTTTGACCACAATATTCAAATAAATTTTTTTAAACTGACTATCATTTATTGTGTACATTAAATATGATAATTTTTAGATTTTAATATAAAGACATGTTATATAAAAACTGAGTGGGATCATATAAATCATGTTAATCTCACACCATTTGGAGCACATAAACATTATTTATAAATATATATTTCTTCTAATACCGGAATGGAAAGGATCCAGGGTGAAGAAGTGATGTTTGGGTCAAATCGTCTTGGATTGATAGGGTGAGATAGTGTGATGTCATAAAAAAATCACATGGATTAGTTTCTTTCCCATTTCCCTTTTTTGGACTTGTTTGTTAGTGATTGAATAAAAACATGGGAGTTGTATCACTTCCAATAATTATACATTTTTTTGAATATATCTCCTTCTTCAATTATAATATTTCATTCAATTATATATGTATATACTAGTTATTCTTATTTTGGATAAGTTAAATTTTTCACATTATGTTATTTGATTAATGGTTTAGGTCACTGACCAATGAGGATTTGGAACACCCTTATAATATTTGGAGGGTCGTGTTTTGTGAAAATTTCAAATGGATTTATGATCCACATCATGAAATTATCTATAAAATCTATACAGAAATATACTCCGGAAATTCTTACGCACATCATATAGAAAATTGTTTCACCAAATAATATGTTTGATCATGTATATGTTTTAATCTAATAAAGAAAAACTAATGCGTTTTATTAATCATTCATGAATTAATTTATGTTTTAATATTATTTCTACAATAAATATTCTGTTATAATATTAAAATAGGAACATAAATATAAATAAAAAAATTATATTTACCTATCTTAATGGCACACTGATGTTATATATCCTCTAAAGCCAATGAAAAATAAATCAATTCCCAATGTGAATATACACACTACAATATCCATAAAACAACATGTTCAATTTTTCATCATGGAATCACAAGTTGTTTAATGATGATGGATATAATGAATATATTTGACATATATGATATATTTACAATTTTTTGAAGAAAATTTAGTATTCACCTTTCACAATTTATATTTATTGAAAAAATAAAGTATTAGGTGTGCGTACATGTAGACTACATCTACCATGATGAGATAAAATTCATATTTTTATATCCCCTTACAATGATTGTTTTAAATTTGTATATAACAAAAAATATTATTTTTATGAAACTATTAATATTACCTTAATTATTAAAACATCACCATGGTTGAGGCATCATAACCTACAAGTATATATACATGAAAAATGAAATATTTTACAGTCAATATATTGATATTTGGGAATTGTTTTTATTAAATAGTTGAATGGAAATTATCAAAGAATTGAATTTGTAAAAATAAAAATAAATATATATATATAGAATGAATAAATATAAATTTCTTACAATGTAGGATAGGTCATATATAGAAAATATTGGGTCATGATGTAATATTTTTCATTAAAATCTAATTTTTAATTGGGATTATTGTTGTCTAAAAATTAATTGGGGAAATCATAGTATCTCTCTCTATTATACCCCATTTATTTTCTTATATATATTTTTATTTCTGCTTTATTCATGTACATTTCCTATTTTCAATATTTAGTAATAAAATGACTGAAAGGCAATCCATTATCTAATATGACCATATTTCTCCATTTATGTTCAGAATATTTTTATCCATGTTCATAACCATTAAAATGATACGCAGTTATAAATTTAAATTTCTCAATGATTGTTTAATATATCATTTACACAAATATTAATATAAGGGGAAAAAATTATATATTTTTAAATTTTTATGTACAAGGTATATATTAATTTTTACGAAACTGTGAAAAAAATTATTATATAAATGTTAATTAAATCAATGGATTTTCATTATTACATGATTATTATTAAATAAAATTAATTTTTTACATTTTCATTAATTTTAAAATTAATATTTTATTCCAATTATCAAGGAAAATTTCAATTTTAAGTGTTTTCCAAATATATAGTTATATTTCTCTATTTTGAAAAGAATCTTTATTCCTGTATAATAGAATTTATTTAAACTGTGTCATCATCCTTTTTGAAATAAAAAGTTTCACAAGTGATATTTTATAATTAAACCACACATGATCATTCATTGGATAAATATTTTTTTGTGTTTTAATAAAATATTAACAAATCCCATCATTTTTTACAGAGATATGAGGTGATGAAATTTAGAATGATTTTATGATCTTATAGAACCCATATGTATTATTTTAAATAGATGATAATTATGAAAAGAACCATAACATACTATACTATATTACGAAATTATCAAAATCACATGAGATGAAATAAAAGGGAATGTGTACTCAACTCAGTCCACCATGGGTCAATGTCAACCCTATATGAAAATGTTATATTAAGAGATAAAAATCCAATCTATGACTATATCAAATATTTTATGATGTCCCTCGATGTTTTAAATGAAAAGTGATATTAATTTCTATGAATATTATTAATAAATATTACTTTTAAATAGTTTTTCTTAATGCAAAAAAACTTATTTTGAAATTTAATTTCATTAAATATAAATATTGATTGAGTGTTAGTTTTAGACACTTTCACTAGGGTGCACATTTTTCTATGAGGACGCGCTGTTATTTCCCTACATTCTGTCTTTCTAAAGGCAGGCAGCGTCTGTCTTTTATTATGGGATGATTTATCCTTGATCGAAATGATATGATTGGATGTTGGTCTATACTTCTACAAATTCCTCCTAAGATATCATCATCTAGGCTTGGTCTCCATCATTGATTTTGGACATTGTTTGTAAATCTCATTCCCTGTGACATATCATTGTGGATGCTAGTTAATTATGATTCTTTGGTCATGAAATTATAATGGGTAATGATAGGGAAGAAACTTTCAGTCAGAGTAGATGTTAACATTGGTAATGTCAAGGATTCATTGGATACATGGACCTTGGTAAACTGTATTCTTCCTCATAAGATGACATCTCAAGGGTGGAAAACCCAATGAATACCAAATTGATCATGGTGTATCATATTCCAGAGATACTTATCTAAGGTTTCCCATATTTTATAATGTTTGAAAATGGGTAGGTCACAAGTTCAACATCTTGCAAAGACAGAATAAGAGTGATCAGATCATCCAGTATAGAATGATCAGATGGGTACAACCCTGGGATGGAGCATATGGATGGTTTACCGGATGCTGCTCTATAATTCCCAATTAAGATAAATTTGAGAAGATGTGTAAAATATTGGGGAAATATCACACTGTTATGGTTGATATGGAAACCAATGACAAATTATATGAGAAATTTCACCCTTGAAAGTGGAACACAATGGATTACCATTGTCTGTGGTTGAACCTCATGTAGGTTTCGTACATAACATGTGTATAAGATAGGGATCAAACCCCAAGTATATTAGAGGTAGTCACAAGGAAACAGGGATTACACAATGGAAAATGAAACTAATACATTATAGGTCTTATAAATAGATAAAGGCCCGAGAGGTTATAGGGTGGTAACAGATTGTATGGGGATTATGCATGGATAGCTGCCCATGTGAATGGCATGATCCCACATGGATGTTTTGGCCCGGGAATGAATCGGAATGTAATATGGATGGAGGATTGATTTATATGTGGGGAGTGAGATAGAACCAACATGAATATGAGGGTGATGATGGGCTTGTACCTCAGATAATAATCCAACATATCCCTCTGGTAGGTAATAATAGTCCACTTAGTTTGGTGGGGTGATGGGAAACCTGAGGAGGTGGCCTGTGAGAATGGACGCACGGATGGGACCTAGAGGAAGTAGAACCTATAGGTTCGGAAGAAACCCACCTAAAACACAAAGCCTCAAGGGAGTGATAATGATATGAAATGTGTGATGGGATTGATCCTCAGGAGGGCTTTCTATGTATTACTCTGGAATGGAATCATAGTCTACACTATTCAAGAAGGGATATAGAATTGTGGTGTGTACAAAGGACAGTTACCAGTTGAAATGTTGGGGGAATACATGTGGTTAAGGGCCCATTTATATATTAGAACTCTTGGTTGGAGGCTTATGAATTTAGTTTCGGGATTACACATGGTAGGTTGTCCCGGATATGGTTTAACACCACTAAAGAGTGGACATGGAATGTTGGTCCCAGAAAATGTAACACCATATTTTACCAGTGCTTGGGGTTCACCCTCAGGGATGCTTCATACATACCCTACCTAGGGCAGAGGGATAAAAAAACATGTAGGTCAAATGGGATTACTTATGTTTGGGGTCGAAACTGAAGGAGGTTTCCTACATACCATGCTTAAAAGATAGGTTTCAAATACCAAGTAGTTCAATTGTATACTGTATAATGTCGTGAGGGGTGAGGGTTAACCTGTATGAAGTGATTGGGACCAATGAATGATGGGCTTGATCCTCATGAAGGATTACTATGTAACAAAAATGTAAATATAACGAATCAAATTCCATGAGGTTCAGTGGTAATGGATGAGGCTGACACACTAAGACATCAGGAAGAGGATTTCAATGTCAATTTTTTCTCAAATCTCACGTGAGTCATGTTGGGTGTGAGAAACAAGAAGAAAAATCAATCCTAATGATCATGGTGCAATGGTATGTACTTTAAGGGTAGAGAATGGGGCTCAAACATATAATCTCCATGGGTTCCACAATGGTGAGGAAATTGTTGATAGGTCTCATCCATGGAAGCTTCCCTGGGTGCCGATAAGGAGTGGTAGTGGAGAAATGGTCATATGCATGGAAGCTTTGTGGAATGACTTCCTACTGTATCGTCATGAGGGAATCCCAAAATCACTGGTGGGTTGAGGCATAAAATTGATGCCTAAACATATCTGCTAGTGCACAAGTGGGATAATTCTTTGGTCATTATAATCAGTCTAAACAATGGGAATTCAAAAGTATAAATAACATGCCCAATATTTGGATCACAATGTGGGTGGCATTAAAAAGGGAGATAACTACTAACCATATTCAAATCACCACACCCACATTGTGTTATCCCGAGATGGAATCAAAGAAACATTGGCCAACCAATGACCATAACTGAAACTAGGGGCCAAACTCAATGTGACGAGCAAATTATTTTGAGACATTGGCCTATAATAGTTGTTGAGCCTAAGTGGCGTGGGACTAGGACATTATGGGGTCCTTTCCAACATTAATGAGAATGAAAATATGAATGAATGAATCACAAGCATGAGTTGGAGGTGGGGAATGATCAAATAGATTATAGTGATCTATAAATTATTCCACATCAATCAAGGCATGATGCATCTTAGGATTAGTACATAAGAAATCAATTATTTGGAAAAAGGGCATCAAATTTTCTAAGGATATGGTAGGAAACAGTTCAAAGTAATGTAATGAGGACTATTGGCATCTAATGCTTGGAACATATAGAATCTATTTTTTTGAGTAAGAGGAATCCTATATTTTTCATAATGGGTAAACTATAGACTAATGTAATTTAGAGAGGACTATTAGAATTCTATGTTTGGATCATAAGGCATTTCTTGTTTGGAGTAAGATGAATCAAACTTTTTTCATATAGAATGTACTGCAATTTATATTCTTTTAGAGAGGGTTGTTATCATCTTGTGTTTAGAACATAAGGCATCCCTTGTGTGAAACAAGGGGCATCCTATGATTGAATCATTGGTTGTAATACAGTTTAATGTCATATAGATATGAATATTAGGCATAAGGCGCCATGCGATAGCCAGTGTTAGGACTTACACATGAACATACCATTTAAGTGGATCCTAGCATAATAGTCAGGTGATGGGGTTTTGATGAGTTACATTTGGAATGGATTTACTCAAGGTAATCTTGTTAATTGTAGACTAGAATCTCAAATCACGTCATGAGAATCATGGCAAGAGATAATGTCTAATCAAGGTGATTCATAGAGTGTTGAAAATTATCTCAAATCATGGTATTCCAATGATGGAATGTGGAAGCTTATAAGTGTGTAATGGAAAATGTTGACATCTGGGCCTGAGAAGTAGATCGCAAATGCAAAACCTATGAAAAATCCAAACAATTTTGATCACCTTCCATAGATATTTTCTCATGACATCACCGAAAGTTAACGTCATACATCACACTGGGCACATAAGAATCTTATGCATGCATGCTGATCTTTCACGCACATCTTGAAACATGCATGAACCATACATAGAAATTTTTTGGGTGGTTAGGGAATAACATGACGTTACATTGGGAGAGATAACGGTTTTTAGAAAACAATGTAGAGAAGATTTTGTTGTTGCTTGAATGATTCCATTATTGCATGCCACATTTCCATTCATGCATGAAATACCATATATTTCCCTAAAATAGTTTGGGATGACCATTTTCAGCAGTCTGACTTCCAACAGGCTTAACTCTTGATATGTGGCTCCGTTAGGACTCCACGAATAGACAAATAGAATTCATTAAAATTAGCTATGCTCCGAGATCGTTCCAGATAACGTTTGGTGAAATATATGTGCGTGTTTTCTAATGCCAACAGTGCATTATAAGCAATAGTAGTCCTAAATGAATAATGATATATTATTAATTAAATATTAATATTAAGAAATAGTTGCTGGTTTGGATGGTGTAAATAAGATTAATAGTTTTGTGAAATAAATTTTGTCATTTTTTCCCTTATAAAATGAATAATAAATCATTGAATAATTATCAATTTTTTTAAGTGAACGTAAAATCTTTTCAAAGAAAAAGTTATATTTTTCAAAAAAAAAATGTTTTTATTTTAGTTTTTTTTCATAATAGATGAAATTTATATTGATTCAGTAAATAAATTAATGAAATATGTAAAATGTAATAAAAATTGAATTCATTAAGATAAATTTAATTATTATAATTAGGATAGGTTTAATATTAATGTCATTTTTATTTAACCAACCTATTCATTAGAAAACTATTTATTACAATTTTTAAAAAGAAATTATAATTTTTTAATTCAAATTTTAAAAATTATATATTAATAAATGGAAATTTACATTGAATGCAGTATGTGATAAATAGATTATGATAAATTTTTGGTATTTTTCTGAAATGATATATTTTTCTGTGAGTGGAGAAAGATATTAATTTTTGTAAAACTGTAATTACATTTAATTAAATAATGTAATTTTAAAATATCCTTTTATTTTTTATTTTATTTTTTGTAAAATAATATTACATTTTATAATCGAAATATAACAAAATTCATTATTATCATTATTATATTTTATATTCATTTAACTTAGCTTTTGTGCATAAAAATAATATTTTTTTAAATAATTTCATAAAATTTTGTATCTTAAATTAATTTTTAAATTTTAAATTTCAATAAAATTAATCTCCCTAAATTTATTAAAATTTTGGATACTAAAAATCCAAATATTATAATTATGATAGTATAATTATTCATCAAAATAATTTGTTTACGAGATAAAAATGTTTTTTACATGAAAGGAATATTAGGGTTTAATTTTAATTTAAGTTGAAAATTCATGATAATTTTTTAAATATTTATTATTTATATTTATGAGAATTCACATGACCTATTCACTTCTTGAAAATACTTTGGGTTGTTTTAGTTCAATTAATTTTTTGTCTTTTATAGGGAAAAGTGTTATAATTAATAAATTTAATTTAAACGCATTTAATATAATATATATATATATATATATTCCTAAATAAAATAATATTAAATAAAAATTCAAATAATTAAATTCTATAACAATTATTTTTTATAATGATATTTTATGTGAATGTTTTTTGTGTTTTTAAAATAGAGTATAGTTATATAAAATTCTTATGCTTCATCAAGACAACCATTGTTCTAGCATAAGAGAAAACTAATAAATTATTCTAAAAATAAGAAAATTGATAATATATTGATTATTTAGGGAATTCCATATCTTTTACGGATACTATTGTATAATAAGTACTGATGGGTATGTTTTAATTCTAATTATATTGTTACCTTATTTCATTTAAAGTCATATTAAGTGAATATTCAATGATATTACATTAAATGGTATTTAATAAATAATTTTGTTAAAATTGAAGAATGTAATATAACATATATTCTAACTAAATTTAATAATAAAATGAAAAGGATATTAGTAATGGTAAGTTCTGCAAGAAATTTCTAAAATTATATTCAATAAAATTTATAAGAAAATCTTATATTACAAAATTCATGGTTAACCATGGATGAAGAGGGGTTCAATACTAACTAATAGGCCTACAATGATACCTACACTTATATAAATTTTATTAATGAACATTATTTTTCATGTATTAAAATTTTCATTACATGTCTCTCTCATTAGATCTATTTTGATGAATTAAAAAATTATTTATTAATAATTTATGATTTCTCAATATTCCCACCCACTTATCCTATATAATGGAATCATCAAAACTATATTACTATGAAATAGTTTCGAATATATATCATCCAATTTGTGAAAAATTACCTTCCCAATCTTCCTCTCATTGTCCAAGAGGTTCTGGTTTTGTTAGTGGCACATATAAACCAAAATAATATATTATTATAATGTAAAATTTGGTAATTTTTTTGTTTATTTAATTTTATTAAAAAAAATTAGTTCAATTGAATGTTTATTTATAAATGTTTAATTTATTCATATCAATTTTTTCATTTTATAAATATTTCATTATATATCATGTGAATTTATTACTTTTTTCTAAATTTTATTTAACTTTTGAATCAGGATGTATATTATTTATAACTTTTCATCAGTTGTTTATTACCCATACAAAACACATTTCATTACCTATATCCATGTTTCTACATACCCATATGTAGCCAATAAAAATAACATTATTACATTCAGTAGTGTTTTAAAATAATTACCATTATTAATTATTTGAACGGATCATTTTACTATTACAAAACGTATGAAAATGAGGTATTTACTTTAGAAAAGCTTGTAATGTGACCATTTATTAGTTATGTGAATTCTAAATTTAAGTTTTCATTGTTTTCACACTTTTCTTAATTTATTTATCTGCGTTGTGGTTATTAAAATATTATAAATATATTCATTCAATCTAAAAAATGTTATCAATGATTGTGAACCCATGTGAAGTGTATTAATAGTCTTCTAATCACATTTAATTTATTATGTAATTTTTTAATCATTTATTTATTTACATGAAATATGTGTTTCAAATATTTATATTTTAATTATTATTAGCTTATTTTATTGATATTATGGAGTCCAAAGTAAATTTCATGACTAATGAATTTATTAAAACTTTTTCTATAGAATAAATGTTATAACATTAATGATATATATTATTTTTTATTTTAATATTCAATTATTTTTTAAATTTAAATTTTGAATGTTAATGTTTTGATAATTTGTGAGATTTTTGTGAAATAATTGAACAATTATTATGGATGTTTTATTTTCCATTTAATGATTTTTTGAAATTGTGTTTGAATCGTTTAAATGGAAAATAATTGAAATTATAATCAATAAATTGATTTCTCTATGTATCCCATGATCATTCTATATTATTATCCTTATCCATCATTTGAATTTCCTAAATAAATATTTGTATATTATATATTATTTATAATTGAATGGATGAAATGATGAATGGAATATATTACTTTAGAAATATATGATTCTGAACAAACCTTGTGATGTGATATATGATATGATACACTTATATTACATGAGTTATGCATTCAAGTTGAGTGTTGCATGAATAATTCATAAGATATGATACATTGATCATAATAAAAATGTAACATACATTAATGTAACTTTCATATAGCATCCTCCATATAAATTGGAATGAAGAAAAATAGTTTTTATACACTATCCTATCTATCTATCTAAATCTAGTGGTTCATTAATGGTTTTTTATTTCTTCTATGGTGGGTAGTGTATCCAAAACATTATATTTTTGAACTTCTTATTATACGACCAATATAATTTAGTCATTAATTATTCTCACAAAAAAATATATAGAATATATAAGTCTATGTTGATCTAAATATAAAATAATATGGTTTATCTACGCCCATAAAATACATGTCTGGTATGGGGTCATTCTTATTTAAATATTCAAGGTTTCGTATTGTACTCATGTAAAAAATATATATATCGTGTTGGTGAAATTATCCAAATTTTGTGTTTTATATAATATATTAGGAAAATTTTAAATTAAATAAATTAAAATACTTATGTTCAGATCATTATTATTTAGTATAAATTATTCACAAATCGTCTACTCATAATCATTTAAGGATCAATATTTTTATATATTTAAACAACAAAATAAGACAATTTTCATTAATAAGACAGACAATTTTATGAATATAAAAAACACCCACACCAATATTGTATTTTACCATAATTCATATCCTTCAGAATACATATTTTCAAATTGTGGGCCATCATAATAATATTTTAGACCTTTATTTTCATTTTCATGACACATTGAAACTGGTTTCTGGGGTTGACCCGAGAAGGATATAATAATATTCATATTTTTTATATCAAATTTATCCTAAAACATAATGTTACTAAAGATATATATATTTCAGTTTTGGATCGATAGAAAAATAAATGTTTCATGAATAAGTAATAAATAATGGACGTAGGACAAAACATTATTTAATAAATATGTAGAATAGAAATATATGTAATATGAATGACTAAACCGAGGTTAGTAATTATTAATATTTAACTTTTAACAGTATCAATATAAATTAAATTCATGAGAATGATCAAATACAACTTTATACAGTGACTACTATTCAATTCTATCTTGATAAAAAATATTAAGAAAATTTAGAAATACAATGTTATCCGTTGATATTGTATGGTTATGAAATGATAATACTATAATATTGAAATATAAGTATTACAATGAGGGGATTTCTAGCATCAATTAAAAAAATTATTAGGAATTAAGGAAATTTATTTATTTTTGTAATGTGATGTTTCTCATGTTGAAGAATAATTTAAAAAGGTTATAAAATAAAAAAAGGTGAGAATAATTAGTTCATATAATAGTTATAATATTTGTGATGATGGAAATTTGGGAAGTGAATTTTAATTTTCAATTTTTAGAAAAAAATTTCAAATAAATTTATTCTTTTGATAAAAATACAATAATATGTAAATTTGAACATCCTATTCAATCAATAAACCATGATAATAATGGGTTTAATTTTTTAATTTTGTTATTTATTCTAAATGGGGCTGTGAATGAAATTATTTTAATAAATCTAGTGTAATGTTTAGAAAGTAATTTGGAAAAAATGTATATTCTGTGTTACAACAATTGATTTTTAATTAATGATGAAATAATTGTGTAATTGATTATTCTTTCTCAAATCCTATTAGACAAAAATTAGACCATATACCTAGGGATGTTTTTATTATTTTATTCCCAACATTCATTTTCATATATGGTATTCATTAGTTATGATTATATTTACTTTAAAATATATTCCATTTGTGTTGTGAGAATGATTTATTTGTTTTATAATTTTTTTATAGTATGTTCGTACTTATATTTATATTAGAAATTCATTTCATATATTTGAAAATTATTTGAATATATTAATGATTTTTATGTGAATTCTATTAGAAATTATTAATTATACAATTAATTGGTGGAGAGATATCTATTTTTCATGTAAGTTTGGGGGTGTTTATTTTAATTTTATACATGTTTTTTTGGGGCTATTTTTTTGTAATTTTAATTATTTTCCCGTTTTTATTTCAAAATGAAAGAGAAAAATATTTTCATTTTTATTTAGCCTTTTCATTCGTTCAATAAATAAGGGGGAATTTTTCATCATTAAATTTTTGTGAAGACATTTTTAAATAGAGATATTGATTGAGTCCCTCCAAATTTTTTATTTCTAATTTCATGTCTTCTTCATTTATTTATTTATTTAGTTTTATTAAAATTAATTTTTGTCAATTTAAATGATATTTTATTTGCGTAATATATCATTTTTATTTTTATTACTATATAAAATAATTTTCTTGTTATATCTTTTAGATAATTAATTTTTTATTGTTTTATTTAAATGTAAATTGAATGATAATTCTTATTTGTAGCATATCAGGAGTAATTTATTACACATACCCAACACAGGTATTTACTCAAACACATGTTTCTAATTAACCTTTCTAAGACAATATTAATATCATTTATTACATTATTTAACGTAGGAAAAAATGTTTTTAAATTTAGTATGTTTTGAAAAACATATTATAAATTTATAGATTATTTTAAAATTATATATTTATTTATGTATTAATGTTACATTATCCTTAAATAGTAATTGAAATCTTATCTTCTTGATGACTAAAATTTCGTGATTTTCTTGATTTATGGATTGCATGAATTCTTATAATTTTTTTAATATTGGCGTAATGATATTAATATTATTATAAATTGTGTATACCCTATTAGAAGTATTCTTAATTTGTTTTAAATATATTTAAATGAATTAAAAAATATCTATACTAATGATTGAACATTCTCTGTGTGTATCAAATATTTACATTTTATTAATTATAAGTTTTTATATTCTATTTTATTTTGTATTAATTCATGTTTAAGTATAAATATTTTATAATGATTTTTTATGTTATTTATGATTTTTCTTTATGTTTAAAGAATTTCATGATTTAACATTCAATTAAAATTGGATTTCTAATTTTGAATATTAAATTTAGTATATTTGTGAGATTAATTTGTTATCTACATTCTAACATTACAGATGTATATTAAATTCATTAACAAGATATTTAAAATGAGGATTATATAATAAAAATGTATCAAATTTAATCAATAATCAATATTTTATTTCTCTACCTCTACTCATTAATTTTGGACTATTAGTACACATATAATAAATATAAATTGAATTATTACTTACTTGTATAGGTTGGATTAATTATATTGAAAGAGGTCGATAGATTTCTGGAAAGGATTTTAGTAGAGAAATATTATTTTACACATACGTTGTAAAATGTTAAAAACAATGTTGAACATCAACTACACAAATTATACATTCATGTGGAGGGAAGAATATAAAGATCATAATAAAATAATCATCATTATTAAATTTTAATTAATATATTTTAAATTTATTCCCATATTTCATCATTTGAGTCAATAATAAGTGACATGAATAATTATTCAATAAAAATAACTATAAAGCCATTCATTGAATATTATATTGATAAATTTATATCTTATGTGATATCTAGACTATTTTCATATCATCATTTTCAATCAAGTTATTTTATCACTAATAATTTGTAAAACTAGTTATTCATATATAACAAAAATAATTAACCCATTGTTAGGGGTTACTCATTGTAGAATAGATAGGGTTTTTTGAGCCTTTTAAAATATTACTTATGTTTGTGGTTGTCACCATATAAAAAATGAGGTTTGGAATTTTACTACTATAAAGTATCTCTATATGTAGTGGCTTCTATACTCCATCAGTTGTCATGTAATGATTATATTTGGATCATTTAGATACAAACTTATATTCGAATCATTAATTTAAACACATTAATTTATGACATTAACTCTTCACACATCAAATAATATTGGTAATTTATTAAATATTTGGTCAATATTATTGAACATATAAAATATGAAATTAATTTTTAATAACTATAAGAATTTCAATAAATAAAAATTCATCGCCCAACTCTTTTCTCTTTACATAATTTTTCATTATCATAACAATAGTATCTCTAAAATATCATCCACAATGAATGAAGTTATAATCTAAGAGTAGTTTTTGAATGAATATGATAAATCTTAACCAAGAATTTTGATTTTTATTTAATCTTCTATATCCATAAATGTTTTTAAAAAAATATTATTTAGTTAAATATTTATCCTATATGTGTAAATATTGTTATTTTATGTAAAATCCATTTCTAAACACCTTTTTCATCATATGGATAATTAATAAAATTCTCATGGGTATTTGTGTGCCACCACTTACAATAAAAAAATGTGATACATATTTCATCACCACACAACATGGTTGGTTGTTTGGATAGATTTAACGAATATAAAATATATTCATATTGTAATTATTTTCCTGTAAGGAAAATATATTAAAAAGGCCTTTACCATTCCATTTGTTCGGGAATGATAATTTCAATCATGTTTATGAATGGAAAACAACCTCTAGACTGCGATGTGATTATTTTTTTGTGTCTTTCATTTATGGATTATTGTAGAAATTTATTTAATGAGTCAATATAATTACTATAAAATAATTAATATTTTTGGAAAATGAAATAATGATATCTATATCTAATATCACCCTCCAATAGTTGTTGTACTAATATAAAAAAACAATCCAAATAACTATAATACGATCCTAACCAATTTACTAACAAAACAATAATGGTAGAGAAATATAATAAATGGTATAAAAAAAGTAAATTTTCATATAAAATGTTATTACTATATTTCAATGCTAGTATAATTTTATCTCTTAGGTGGTTTAAAATATAATGAGAAATGGTGTAGAATAATGGAAATGATCAGTCTCTTAAAATATATATTACTGTTTTATTTCCATATATTTTCATTCATGTTAGGGTTAATTTATATGTTAACAATAATTCAAATATTTATTATTATAATAATTAAAATTGTCATTTTAAACTATTATTAAGATTAATTGCAATGGTTAGAGAGGGATGTTTTTTTAACATTTTTCTAATATCATTTAATTTATTTTCATTATGGAATTTCATCAATGTATCGTTGTTTTAATTACTTTCATAGGAACAAATTTTACCCCAACATGGTTGTTCAATTTTAAAAAATCAATTAATATATATCTTTGTTATTTTCATTTTGTATATTTTTATGAATATTCTAATAATTTTTAATTTTTTTAAAATACATTATAATTAATCATGAACTAATTCATACCTTTATTAGATAACTAAATGTTTTTTTCCTAATGATATGAAATGAAAATAAAATATCTATTTAGAGTGTAATTAAAAGTTTAATATGATTCATTGTTTCATTAGTTATTGAATATTTCAAATGAATAACGTGTAAGCCCAGTATAGCTTAATAATTCACTCTATGAAATGACATAGTTAACTAGTTATATGATATTCATAATTGATTACGAAATTATTCATATAGTGTATTAAATTATAAGGGTTTATCTATGAACATATTTAAGGATAAATTAATAATTTTCGTACGTGACAAACATGAAATAGTTTTCAAAAAATATTATTTCAATATTTTTGGAAATTTTCATTTGATTAATATAAATTTTATGTAACTTTTTAGATGAAAATGTTTTGTTTACATTAAAGCATAAACATGAGTTTTTAATGATTTTTCATTCATCCATAATTATTATTAATTTTTTTGTGGAAGGTTGAAATTTCATGTATAAATGAATGAAATTTTTTTTACTCATGGATAAGTAAATGATTATTTGATCTCATTGTTTATCATTGAATTGGAAAAATCATTTATTGATCTTTATTTTTTACACAGTGATTAATGTGATTATTTTATTTTTATATTCCCAAGTAATATATTTTTTATCATACCACATTTTTAATTTCATTCAAAATTATTCAAAATAATTTTAATATTTAATAATGCACAATTTCATTTTATAAAAGATCCACTTAATTAAATTGGGTAATCTATAAAAAGAATATGTTTTGTGAAAAAATGGACGTTGTGTATAAGTATCAACTTTATTATATAATTAGTTTCATAATTCAATAAGAATAATAAACTTAAAGAAATTGGTATATATGAGTGAAGAACACTTTTCATAAATAAGTTAATTATGGGATGATTATGAAATGGGGTGGTATAGTTGTTACTAGAGTAATGGTTTAGTACTATAAGGGTATGATTATATCAGAAGACGATAATTTAAGATTTTTGGATATAATCAATAGTAAAAGGGTCAATGTATAGCTGTAAACAATAGTTACCACATTGGAGGTTATATTTGAAGTGGGATTAATATGATTTTGGATATTTTTGGTGGCATTAATTGAAAAAAAACTTGTGTTTGGAATGTATTTTAGTGTTATGATTTTAAAGATGAATGATTTGATAATTTTTTTCTATAAGATATAATGTATTCATAACCACTATTTTTAAAAAGGAAATTAATGTTTATGTAAATACAGTTTATTTAAAAAAAATTGTTATTAAATTTTGGAATAATATTTTTTTTCATATATATTAACATGGAATTTAAAAAATATATAGATAATAGGATAAGAATGAATTTTATAGAAACTCAATATTTTTTCCATAAATTTCATTGGGCTGATATAATTGTTTGGACAAATATTGGGTATAATTACTGATGAATATATTTTTTATTTTCAAAAATTAGAAAATTTTAGGGATTATATGATAAAGGAATATACAAGTTAGAAATGAAATTTTTTGAGTAATTAATTTTTATTTAAAATAAATTAAATGTTAGAATAAGTATAATTTTTGATAAAAAATTTATAATTTTTTCAGTTTTAAATTCATTTGGTCATATATTGATGAGCATTGGTGATATCTATTTTTGAAATTATTAGAGTTGGTAACTGGGTTTTATTGTTTTTGGTTTATTGATTAATATAATATTTATTCATAAGTAGGTCTATATTTATTGGATATTATAAAATAATTTTCTAACCATTTATGATTTTGAATTATTGATTGAATAATATGATCTAATATTTCTTTTATTATTGGATCTTGTGATATTGTAATATCTTATTTTAGTTCTTTACAATTAATGATTTTACTATTAATATTCATTTCAATGAGTGATATATGTGATTGATGTTGAGAATATCCCCAATAAAAATCCAATGTATGAACTTTTTCCTATAGAGTAGAAATAAATATTGTATGCATATTTTCAAATATTACCAATTAGGTTGTTAAAAGGGCCCCCAACTAATTAAACAAATAATGATTTTATTTGATCATTTAAATGTAATTTATGGTTTATAATCTTCTCAATAAAAAATATTGTTATCCGTTATATTTTTATCATTAAAAGTCTATATTTACACATCATGAAATTTATCTATTTATTTGGAAAAAAGATTATATATTATTCAAAGTTACCACTACATTTCTATTTACTAATTTTCAAAGTAGTGCTTTATTATCAGCTATTTTAAGGTATTTATAATTATTAAAATTGTTTTTACCTTTATAATTTTATTACTTATGTTTCACTCATTGATATATATTAAAATTTGATAATATTTTTTATCATACTTGATATCAAATTGCATGGAAACAATTTATTTTTTGGGGAATAATGAAACTCCAAATGATTTTATAGTTTATATTCTCTAAAACATTTATTGAATAGAATGAGAGATATGGGGAACCTATATTAAAAAACATTTATATATTAATATATAAATATAATGGAAATAATATGTCTATTATTTTGGTGAATATGAATAATGATATAAAAATTATGAATTATAAATGTAATAGTTTTCCATAATAAACATTTATAATTAATCTCAGTTATATTATCAATTTGATTGATATTTTATCATAATAGATTGAATTTGGAAATAGTGAGAAATGAGTCTTATTAAATATCTAGATTGATATAATCTACACAAATAAATAAAATTTCTATCAATATCTTATAAAATAATGAAATTATAATAATTTAATAATTTATTTAAAAATTATGTTTTATTCAAAAAAAATTATAGATTTATTTTCATTTATAATTTAATTAATTTTATTCATTGGATAAATTAATATTTCATAAAATTGAAATATTTTATAAATAAATTATTCAAATAAAAGGGTAAGACAATTTTTTTTGTTTATTGATCTTATGTTTATTAAGTTTATTTTTAGTGTAGATAATTAATGTTGAGTTAAAGAAGATACTTATTAATGAAATGTATTGACACAAATTTGGTGAAAAATTATTATAATGTGTCGTTGAGGATCTCTCAACCTCCAAGTATATTATATTATAATGAAATTTTTCATTTTTCATAAGTATAGGATAAATATCATGATCATTTTATGTTGTTAAATTGATAGATATGGATACTGATATAGAAATAATTTTTTTGGGTGCCGAGACGGGATTTGGGATCCCATATTGGAATATATTTAATAATTTATTCCACAAATACATATTATTTTATTTATTGTTAGATTAGTATAATTAAAGTAATAGACTAGATGAATAATTAATTTATATCATGAAATGTTTTGGGTTGACCTAATTTTATTATGATGTGGAATTTTATTTGGATGATGACTTCCACATTATGTTATTTCTATATTTTGAAATGAGTCTATTCGATGGAATTATTCTTTTTTGATAGGTATCTCAGATGTTTTTTAAAAAAATAATTTCTGCATCGCTATATTTATTATTGAAGACATGAATCATTTAAGAGGATTCTATTATTTAGAACAAACATTTTTTATTGAGGTTTTTGTGATCTTTTTGTATGTTTTTATCAAAATAGAAACTGGTAATTAATCTATAAAAAATAATTAAATTTTGATCCTTACTTTATATTCAGATCAATATTCTTCAATTATTTAATAAATTAACTTATCTTGGCGGATTTTAACTTTTAATATATGTATTTCTATTTGTGGAATATAATTATTTTTATTAATCAATGTAATTCGTTTGTTGTGCGTGTTATTAATTACAGAAACTATATATCCTGTAAAAAATTCAATATTAAGAAATTTACATGTATTTTTATAGGTTTATGGATGAATATTATTATGTATTAAGTTTAATTAATTGATATCTTATTTTTGTGGGTTTGAGTAAGAAATTCATTGGGAAATTCTATGGGGAGTTATGGCATTAAAACATGGATTTAGCTAGGGAATTTATTAGTAGGAAATTACAATGACACTAAAGGTTAGATTTTAACCTATATTATCTTTTATAATTTATCAAATTATTTCAATATGGATGAATAATCTCAGATATTAGTTTCATATATTTTTACAAAGTTTGTGGACAATGAATAAAAAGTAGACAAACGGTTGCAGGTGATCATTAGAGAATTTTGGATTAATATTAAACATTGAATAGTGGTTCTAAAATATATAATTTAACTAAATTTATTGTATTAATTTTTAATAGTGGGTTTTTAATATATAAAAGGTTACATAATATATTTAATAATTAGGAATAAAATACTTTATCGAAAATGGGTTTTATGCCCAACTTATTTTATTCAATGCATTTTAATTACTTTTACCTATATAATTGTATAGTAATTGGATTTTATAAATCATATGGTGATACATTATATTGATGTTTTTATATATATATAAAATTTAGACCCCATAGTGATTAATTTAAAATAAATATCTTCAGGATATGGTTTCAATAGTGTAATAATATTCATTATGATATAAAAATAATTGAATAATATTATTTTATTAACATATAAATCATGAATTATGTAAATATGTCCATATTAATCTAATAGTTGAGTAAGTATGATAAAAAATTTTGGGATGGAAAATAAAAAAATATAACAGGTGTAAACCATACTCGAAAAACATTCAAAATGCTGATTTTTTATAAGTCATAATAAAGGATATGTGAGTTACAGAAGTTGAATCCACTTTATTATGGAGTCATTCCACACTATTGGATGGATGTATAGATGGTTTTATATTAAAAAATATGTTATTGTATTTAATATTCTTCATATGACCCAGGAAAGGTCAATAAAAACCCAACATAGGGGTCTTATTAATCTATGATTTCTATAATTTTCCTGTTGTGTTAATGACGATTTGTAGATATTTGTTGAGAATTTTTAGAATTAAATATGTATTTTAGTGTTAGATTTTATTTTTAATAACTACAAGGATATTGTGTTCTATAGTTCCAATGTAATCCCAACATTGTATTATGTTTTAATGATAATTTTTAAATGTAACGAGGTCGACTGTGTGTAGTTTACCAGACCCAATACCAGGAGGATAAGGTGGGGCCTATTTCATCTTTTATTCACCTAGGGTACATGTTCAAGAGATTTAATTGAATGGAGGTTATTCTAATGACCATATCCTAGGACCTGATCAAGACGAATTTGGTTTTGTTGTTCCACTCATTCTAATGAGAAGAGTCCATCTAGGGCTGAAATTGTAGAAGGGGTTAACTCTATCAAAGGCATGTCTTTAATGATAATTTATCTCGAGGTATTATTGGTGACTATAGTTGAAAAAAATCTTATAATTGATAACATGATAAGAAACATGATGCTCATGCATTGGTTGATTTTGATCATTGAAATGAATAGTGAGAACATTTTCCAAACCTAAAGGGAAAAGAAAATATGTTTGGAGCTAAATATATAATACCCAAGAGTGAAATGTCATACACTATTATCTCAAAAGTGAAATTCCATTAATCTTCTATTTTGAGGGATGGATATTTTGGTTTATCACTATTTCCTAATGCTCCTATGCCTATAGATGTCTCAATGGTTCAGTATGAACCAGAACTTTGGCATGTCATTATATAGTGCAGAAAACCTTCTGTGACTTTTTCAAATAGGATTTCATCATGTGATGCTAGTAAGCTAGAAGCCTCTCCTACTTCATGTCCAGTAGGTCCGGATGCTTCCGGCCTTTTTATAAAACACAAGAAACTAAATATTTTGAGACTTAGAAAGGATATCCATGTACCTAATGAGCTTGTGGAAGGTAGGTCTCATGATAGTGGTTCATCTCTTAAAAGATATAGGTAATGGTCTTCCAATATGGAATGACCCATGATGGAGATGAAGGCTCATTATCAACCATTATATATCGTGATTCAACATGTGTATTCTAAATCAACTTCACATGTTGGTACCCAAAATCATTAGTTGATTTCATGTAGTTTTGAAGTGGATGATCAACAGTGTGTTTGGACTGCGGATGTTGAAACATCACTGGACACAGTTGACGTTGGACTTCTTGAAGACGGTGGGGGCCTTGGGTGCATGTTGAATTGGATAGAAGGGATCAACATCCACATGGTTAGGGTGGGATCATCACTCACAATAAAATAAAGACTCATTAATGTTCTACCTGACTATCTTCCAAATGTTATATTATTCATGTTCCTCATTGAACAATTATTTCTATTTCAATAAAGGGGCTACTGCCTCTTTGTTAATAAAAGCATTATCTCAGGTTACAGAATTTATAATATTGTGGGATATGGATCGTGTTATATATAAAGACATTATACATGATATGAATAAGAATATATTATGAAAAATATTATGAATATACATATTATTTGATGTTATAAACATTTAATATAATAAGGATATAGATATATGTAAAATTAACATATGGGTAATGAGTTTCTATTATACCTCAGTTCTCTATTATTATTTTAGTCAATTTAATATGTATAACAATATTAATTATATTTTTTCTTTAGATATAAATGGTTATTTTGTGGACGATACCATATTACAAACATTGAAGTCAACAAAAATACGTAATATTATATTAAATATGGTTCGTATGAATAATTTCGACAGCTTCAATCTGATTAAATTTATGTTATTTATCAATGGTTTTCCCATGTGAATATAAATTACTATTTTTTATGAAAACAATTGTAATTATAAATAGTTACACTGTATTTTTAAGAACATCGATAATTATATTTATTTATAAAAACTAAAGGATTTGGAGTATGGGATGTACAAATGTGTTATTCATGGAAATAATTTAGAATGAGAAAATTTTTATTACATTTATATTTTTTTTATTTGTCTTGTGATGTGAAGTAATGATACCTAATACTATAATTTCCTATGATTGAATGATATTCATGAAAAATATATCATTTATCGGTATGATATTATGTGGATAGATAGTCTATATTATATTACCTTATTTTATGACTCTATTCAGACTAGTAATGACATGAAATTTGGCACTCAAAACTATAGTGACATAGATAGTGGTTGTTGTTATTTTGAGGTAATATTTTGTTATATAATCATAGTGTGAGTTAAAATTATATATTATAAATTTCTAGTCAGTTTAATTATCATGGTATACATGTAGACCATGAGAATTAATGTAATGATTATTTTTATAGTCAAATTATTTTATATATTCAATTATAAGGTCCATATAAATTGAAAAATATAAGTATAGAGGATGATACTTCTTATAATTTTTATACTCAATCCAATTTTATAAATATAATTTTGTTGGTAAATTACTATTTTTCAATGGTGGTGATAGTGGTTTTTTGGTTCAATCTTTTGATAATTGGATTTTAGTGGGCGTTGTTGGATTTTTATTGCGGATTTTTTCATTGTGATATTTTTTATTACATCAATATGGTTCATTGAAGGATTTTATTTTTAAATGATATTATAATAAAATGTTTACATAAATTTAATTGATATATTTCATTAATTTATATTTGGATATCTTTTTGTAATATCTGGTAACTCCTTCAATGTTATGTTTGATTTATTACCTCAACACTAGGAAAAAACCCCTTTACTATTAAAGGTGTATATTGGTGTCCTTATAGTTCACATTTATTCCCCAATAAGTCACTCTTATTGCTCAATTGTAGATTTTATGGTGATGGTTCATGATTTACTAAGAAAATAATATCATCATAATTTTTGGTTTCTTTGCGGTGTTTTGGGTGAATTTATTAATTTTTATAAATATTTTTTTCCAAATAAAATATTTAAATAATTTTCATAATAAAATTATATTATTTAATTTTAGAGAGGAAGAAAAATAATGTTATAATTTTTTTATTTATTTTTACTTATTTAAAAATTCTATATTTGTGGTTGGAGAACTAAAGGAATTACATTGTATTGACATGTACCAAGCGTACTTTATGTCTTCATATATTAGGTATCATAAAAATATAAATTATAAATTATTCATGGTTATTGGGGGTTTTTATCAACAACCTACTACCAATGTTTTACAAACATCAGTGTTCATTCAAAATATTTTTTTCAAATTGTTCATTATATTTTACATTATACCTTATGATGATTATATAGTAGAACATTAGTGAATGTGAAACATGATCCATGAATCAATTTCATTTTTTAAATTGTTTAAAGAAATTTGTTTATTGAAATATTGTTCGTGTATGGTTTATTAATATGATTTGGAATGATTATATACAAATAACCTTACTACATTGAATTTTCTAATGTACCAAATCCATGAAATTTTTATTTTACATTTTTTTCATTCTATAAAACACACGATGAAACTGATTTTTATAGTGATTAGATGAAAATATTATTTCATATGGTGCTACTATAATTTTTCTTCATTTTTAATTTTTATTAGTAATTTTCTTTAAGGTTTTAGTAATATCAAGGAAGAAAATGTAATTTTATTTCTGTTAACATCAATTCATTAGGATATGAGAGAGTTTATATATATATATATGATTTAATATGTATAATATTTCATAAATTTAATGTGTTAATTTCCATAAAACATTGTATATTTAAAACCATTCACAATTTAATTATTACTGATATAATATATAGTATGTAATGATTGTCTTCCGAAATAATTTTAGTGTAATCATTATAAATGTATTTTCCACAACCCATCCTCCTCTTGTTATGGACCTAATAATCTATAGAAATGGGTCTTCTATAATGACATTATTGTTCTGCAATAACTCTAATGTCTATATTCCACCCGGATCACATTTCATGCAAAAGAACCATGGTTATATTTCCAGCACAAACAATGATGTTAAACACTTTGGTCACATATCATACAAATGATTTTCCTTATAATTTGTGATATTTTTTCAATTTTATTTTTCTTTACAGACAAATAGCATAAAAATATAAAAATAGCTCACCTATCCTGACATGAATCAATTAATGTCACGCAAAACATTAGAGGTATAATCATGTAGTCCCCTTATAATGAAACATATATTTCTTAATCCATACACATTTTTCATGCCTTAGTTAATTGATTATAAATAAGGGATTGTCTATGTGATATATTTGGAAATTGTATCATGGTTTTGGAGTATTTTAATATCATTAAAATTCGATAATTTTCTTATTGTTATTTGTAGAAACCATACTAATCTCCCTAGGAAACATGTATATTGTTACAGAGGGAAAGTATATTATTCTTGTTTGAAGAATGGATAGTGTTAACAATTTTATGTTTTATAGGAAGACAATTTAAACATGATAAATATAGAAATATCCTTTAATTCATGGTTTAATAATCATTCTAGCTGAACCATATATGTTTCAATAATAGGTAGTATGAATTTCATAGTTTTTATATAGAATAGTAAACAAATTGACCAAATCATGTGATTATTTAAAATTAATAAAAATATATTTTATCTATCCCAAAACCTCTATGATCTACAATATCCATTTCCCCCCATTTAGGGTTCCCTATTTAAGGAACTCTAGGGGTCATTAATAGATATTAATCTCCCAAAAAACACCATTTCTATTTAATTTATAGGGGATGGATCATTTTAATTCTAAGTGAATTTTTCTTACATTATTCATGTTCTTTATATATTCTCTATCTACATCAAGGAATGAATAATTTTTTTCTAAATTCCATTTCATGATCCTTCAATGCATTTTTCTTCAAATAGGGATTTCATGCTTTCTCTATGTATATCATGAATTATTATAATATTTTACATCTTCCCTTGATTTAATTTAGATCCATTGTAAATTTCAGGTGATGTTTGGTAATCCTAACAGAATTCATGGACCTGTGATGTTCTTCATCTTGAATAATGTTAATAGAATACCTTATGAGATTAGATGGGAATGATTTCTAGAAATTATATATATTAGACTGATCTGGGTGCTGATTCACGATCATGTGTAATGTATCTCTTGAGGTATGATGTCATTACCTTTTTATGGAATTTATATGTTAGTTGGTTTTTATTTCAATATTTTTTATATACATGTTTCATTATAACATAGAAATACATTATTCATAGGTGGGATTGTGTATCGCATGTGAGAACACTCTTTAATTTGATTTTCATAGGGGAGTATATATATCAAATGAGACACATCCTTGATATGACATGATTATTTCATTAGTTAAGAACATAGAGGAGGAGTTTCACCATTTTAGGTTGATGTTTGTGATTTCAAATTCAATGTAGACATGCATTGTTACATGCTTTCCCATATATAGATATTGGGTCCATATCTATGGATATTTCTTATCATAGAGACAGATATTTTGTTTAAATTTTTTAATGTGTCATACCCTAATGGTGTGATATTTGTTAAAATGTTGACATAGATATTTTAACATAATATAAAGAATGGAATTTTTCATAAAGGAAAAAAATTGAAAAAATATATATCAACAAATAATTTGGATTTACATTATTCATCACATGGTATGATAAATTTCATCAATCCACTACATGACCTTCCTTCTAGATTGGTTTCGATGAATGTAGAGCTGGGATAAATGCTAAACTATTTAGAACATGATGTCACAGTAAATGGATTGTTATTTATTAATATACATTTTTTGACATAGAATACACATTTATATATTGTAAATGTTATATATTGAATTAATATGTGGTTTATTATTGGTTTTATAGTCACTAACATTATATATGGCCCTATGATCCTACAGATTAAATATTCATATATGACTATGGGAAAGGAAAATATATCTTTGGGCTGAGCGGTTAGAGATATGAGTTTGAAGGAAATAATAGGAATTTCCCTACATTATTTATGTTGTGATTTATTTTATTTCATTTATTATATTATATATTGATTTTCATACAGATATTTTCATTCTATTGATTTATTTTAATTATCAAATTTTTTCCCATTTAGTATTCATTTATTATTTTACATTGTTCCTTGTGATGATATTATATATTTGTTAAACTATTTAAAAGGAGTTTATACTATGAATATAGCCTCTCCATATAAATTTTCAGGCCTTCATCGCTATTAGGTAGTTATATTCATGCAACAAGATGTTCATTGGTTTCTTTTACCAATCAGTCTTACAATGTGACTCCATAGTGTCATTATACATCTGAATGTTATGGCTAAATAGTAGAAATTATAAGTGACATTTAGTCTTTTATAACTCACATTCCTAGGTTTGTTTCTCTATCAACCAATTTAAAGGCCATTATCATTTTCATGGACCCCAAATCTGAAACCAGTGTTGTTCCACTTCATTATTTGTTATGTGTTTTCTATAATTCCATTTTTCATTATCCAACCTCTCTAGCGAATGAACCTAGTCATATTGACCCTTGAATCTCATCTAATAACTTCACATTCATCCTATTTCAATACATATTATTACTAATAGGGGTAAAAATTCATACAATGATTTTTACCTAAAGGGAATCAATTGATCATTACAATTTGTCCATCTTTATTTAGATCACAACATTATGAATTTCATAGGAGGCCACATGTCTTGATACCACAATATGATTTTCAATTTTATTTATGTGGCTCGAATTAGGTGGGGTCCTCAAAAACATATTTACACCTATCTAAAATGGGTAGAATAATTTAGTAATTTCTGCCTCACATTTTTACTGTTGGTTACACTATGCACCGCGTTAAAGAAAAATATCCTTATTGTGGACACCATATCTGAAAACAATGCAGTTTTACTACTATTCTGACGTGGTATATTCTCTATTTACATTTTTTTCATGACCTAAGCTCCCTGTTTTATATATCCAGTCATATAACCTAGTGGTTCGCTTATAATAAATTTGATTTTTTAAAAAAGATCACATTTTATAATTATTCAGGGTCTGCTATTTGACTAATTACTATACCCATTAACCAAATGATGTTTTAAGGGGACATTATATTATCCCAATTATTCCATTGGTAATATATCAAGTGAACAACAATCATAATACTATAGAAAACCAAGCATTCATAACAATGATATTATATTTTCCTAGGATCCCATAACTAATGGTGCACATTGGTGTCATTGGTTTTAATACAACTTTATCTCTAACATTCCCATTAATGTTAACTTATTTATTTTTGAATATTTATATTAATTTTGGTTAATTATTGTCTATTATTGATTTATAATTAAAATAGTTAGAAAAAGTAATGTGGATGAAAATAACCACCCCATGGTTCGTATTGGAAAAATAGAAATGATATAAATTACAATAAAACATGAAATAAATTGATTATTTTGATTTAATTAGGTGAATAAAATAATGAATAAAAAATAATTGAATGAAACCATAATTTTTTAATCACAATGAAAAGAAAAATTAAATTTCGACCGTGAGGTAGTGAATTATTTTAATTTTATTATCATGTGATGTAGAGTGGATATATGTTTGAAAACATTTCACAGAATATAATATTTCACCACTGTTTTGTATATACAAGGATATGAAATATAAAAATATATATGAATTTATACTAAATACAAGAATAAATAATGGGAATAATATTTTAATTATAAAGTGATATAAAACATTTCATGGATTATAATTTTATTACATGGTTTATTGAGTTTGATAATTCATTCTAAATAGTATTATACTACATGTAGGAACACTAAAAAATGACTAAAACAAAGTAGTTTGATTTTTTATATAGATTAATACTATTATTTTTCAATTGATTGGCCACATTAGGATTCATTTTTTTCAATCCCGCATATTATATATATATATATATATATGGATTTATATTAAAATATAGAGTGTCAAACATCTTTGTAAAAATAATTTAAATTAGTTTTTTATATATTTTTTAGGTTATTTTGTTGTTATGATGAATTTTTATGAGTTCATACATTTTTCCTTTACACTATAATATAATTACAATAACAATGATAAAGAAAAATAAATATTTTAAGAAATTTAATTTAATTCCTGAATCAAATTGCATGAATTTTGTATTGGTAATAGAATAAAACACACTAATATTTGATTAGATATTGATTTATGCCACCGTATTTCCAAAATAATCAATTCAATTAAACATAGGTAATATGTAGAATAATATAAGGGAGGTAACATGGAATCATGTTTTATTTAAATTTAATTTCAATAAAAAAAATTATTTATTTTGGATATTAAAATTGTAATTATCAAGTGAATTAATATTTATATTCCATAACAACTCATTTTACTGAATGAATATTTTTCTTATTTAAAAATAAAATTTAATTTTTCTATCATAAATTATTTATAATTGTAATATTTATAGTATCACATGTTAGTTGTCCCATAGTCCTTATTATAACTGTATATTACAGATTCATGTTTAGTAATTATAATGATGTTTTATTAATATATAAACTCAATTTTAAACATCAAATATTGAATATTTATAGGTGGTCTAGTAGTTAGAGTACAATAATATATTTTATTAATGAAAACATAAAAACTTATAAAACAAATCTTCGAAACCGAAAAAATCCTTAAACTTGACAACAAATGAATAACATAAATTTTTATTTTTAATAAATTTTTCATTGTTTCTTATATATATTTAATTAGGTTGAGTATATTTCTATAAAAACCTCTATAATCATGAATACAATTTTTTGAATAATTTTTTTCTCACCAATTAACGATAAATTTACTAGTTCATTAATTTTTTTTTAATTCAGTGGGGTATCATTAACTTTGTTTTATCCCTACAATTCCATATTTGAAACTCAATCTCATCATGAATGGTATGTAATAAAAATACTAAAATTTTCTAACAAAATAATAAAATACCTAATATAAAATTAATTTTATTTTCTCCAATAGTTAATTATTTGGGAAAATGTACAAATAATTTAATTTCTATATTTCCCCTAAAAATATATTTTTTTCATATTTATTAACATTCATTTATTTTAGATTTTATAATTTAACATTAATGTTTTCATATTGTTTGAGAATAATTATTCATTTCCATTATGACATTATATGATCTATTTCATGTCTCTAATGGTAAATGACATGGATTTCTATAAACAAATATGAATAAAGATTTTCTCAATTAAGGTTTGGAATTTTTTTATTATCCCGCATGAACTATCAAGTTAATATAAATATTATTTTCCTATTGATCTCATTATCCCTAAAATAAAATGACTTAGACTAGATAGAAAAAATAATTTTTCTATAACTATACAATAGTTATTGGGGTATCAAGATTTAATAACATTAATACATAATATGTATTTATCTAATCAAATTATTAGTGAATTTCATTATTTTCTAACTCATTAGTGGTCATGAAATATTTTATTAGAAAGAAATATTTCATTATAATATAAATTGAAAACATTATAAGACCATTTTATGTATAATCCGATCTAATTTTATTTAGAATCGTTACAGAAATAGACAAAAAATATATGTTCAGTAAAAAAATTATTGACGGTTCATTAAAATAGATTTCCTTCGGAAATGAAAATCTATTTTATGAATTAAATTTAAATTAATTTTATTTTTATTCTAAATATTCATTGTTCAATAAAATCGACCATGAGGAAAATTTTGGGTTTGGTTATCTCTAAGATGTGTTATCAAATTGAATTCAAATTGTAATGTTTTTTTCACTTTAATGATAATATCTTTGTGGACATCAATTTATTATGAATGAAATTAAACTACATTTATAAACCCCACATATTTAGAAACATTCCATTTAATAAAAAATTATATATATATATATATAATTTTATTATACATTCCAAATTAGTAATTCTATCATTAAACTAAAAATCATTTCTTTATTTTTTTATTATAGTATGGGATCATACCTATCAATGATAAGTAACTACAGAATCATAATTCCGCATGTTATACTATATAATATCCCACTATTACTTATTTTATAGGCTTATTCTCAAATATATTACGGTTATTCTTGATTCATATTTATTAATTTTATAATTGAAAATCATTCTGGAAATACATTCTAAATTTAATTGTTGTTTTTAATTTTTATTACTATAAATATCTTATCAACTCTAAATAAAATTATCAGATATTATGATTGTGTTATACAATAATGATACATGACATCCACTTGTATAAAATTTAATAGGTCTTATTATTTTTATAAGAAATGGAAACGTATAGAAATTACTATTTATAGTTTTTAATGGAGATAGAATTATAATAAAACTAAAATTTCATAAAAATTTAAAGATTAAAAAAATGAAATTAATATGTATATTATTAATTATAAATAATTATTATTTCAAAAATTTTCTTATTTTGTTTATGAGAACACAGTTTTGGCCACAATGTTTTATTTCAGTGTGAAAAATTATACATTAAAATGATAATCAAACCAAAAATTTAACCAACATTTCCAAAATAAATGAGATATAATTAAAAGCATATTTAAAATGTTTCGAAAAACATATACAAATATACTAACCTATAATATTCATCTAGAAATTTTTCTCATCGATATTGGATCTGTACGAGTCTTTATTACCATAATTTTATCAATATCAAGTTATATTTATTCACATGAAATCTATTTTCCATATAGTATCAATTTTTTAACAATGATATGACATTAAAACTAATTCTATTAATCCTTTTTACCCTTACATCAATCCTATAATATATCAAAATTCATTGAACAGAACATGAAATATGACATATAAAAAGAATTCATCTATGTCGTTATCTACAAATCTATCCTTTATCCCATGAAATATATACTATATAAACCAATACAATAATGTGGGTTCACTACATATTTTTGGATGAATATATAGGTTGATGAATAATTTTTATGTTTATGGGGTTTTTAGAAAAATAACCAGACATAATATACAATAACAATTAGAGTAACTTCCCAAAACAAATATGGGTTGTTTTTATAAAAAAAATATAATATATAATAAATATTTTAATTATCTGTACCCAATGATTAGAAAATAATTTTGTATATTTCTAAATTAATACCATTTATCACTATCCAAATAACTCATTCACACTATGGAGATCCATCATATTCAATGATATTAATTTTTCAGAGGATTTCTTCTGACCCCAGTACATGTTAACATATTATGATGAAAATAATTAACAATTGTAATAAAGACATTTATTACCTTCTAATGTCAAAGGATAAATATTTTTTTATGTAGTGATATTTAAATAACCAAAAATAATCAAAATTATTGAAAAAAGGGAGTTGAAGAGGTTTAATATTACTCTAATACATACCTGATATAGAATCATTGTTATAAAATTTATATTTTATGTTATATATTAAACTCTTGCATCTTAATCATTAATCATAATAAAAATTATCGATTGTTTCTATATATACATCATGGTAAATTAACTGATTATATGCTGTTAAATTAATAGAAACTTTGTAAAATAATAAAAGTAACCAAATAAAATTCTTATAAAAAAATAAAATTTTAAAGACCCGGAAATTTAAAAAAAAATATTTCCTAAGTACGTTGGAATTTTAAAAGTCTATGGCTTCTGACGGCACTTGATTCCGAGACCCGGTGTGCCCTTAATCAATTTAATAAGTTTAGCTCGGCTACGTTCAGTGAACGAATGAGCGGGTATTTCTATCTTTTGAACTGGTGCTCAGAATTAAAATCCATGGGAACTTATGAACTCGAAACACCAGTAATTGCTTAAGGGGACCTTTACCGTAGTTGCGTTTTCACTGGAGAAGAAATTAATTTCTGGGGTTTAATTAAGAAGTAAATAAAATTGTTTGCAGAATTTTATATTTGTATATAAGGAAGTTAATTCCTCCCATTAGTAGTTAAGGGTGGGACACACAACCACCTAACTACCCATGTGTGGATGTTATAGAGGTGGGGCCCACACGAGCCCCAACCATTATTTTTCCTCTAAACTACTTAAACCCCCTCATTAAATTGGCCGCCCCACATTAATTGTCAGTCTCTCCACCTCCCTCACTTCATTAATTTCATGAAAACTCCTCAAATTTATGAGGATCTTTCCTCTCCCTCTATTTAATTAATTTCTTACACTTTTAATTAATGAGTTGTTTTGAATTTTAAATTTTAAATTTCATGTGTAATAAAATAATAGGATTAGCCTATTATTTTATGGGAGGACGACTTTTTTTGTGCTAAGGAGGATTAGGAGATCTCTTGAGTTTTTGAAGAACACCGCCCTCCGATGAAGAACGACGATTTATTCGACGATGATTGTCGGTTCCACGATGATCGATGATGCGCCACACATTCTCTTCTCCATGACAATAGAGGAGACGCCTCTTCCTCCTCGGGCGCACTCCGACGTCTCCTACGAATCCTTTTCCTGCGACGCCGTCTTCCGAAACGCCCGACGTGCAACGTAAATTATCGAGGTAGGGGTTTACACTTGAAAGTGAATGTTTTTGTACCCCGTTCTTCATTGGAAATCGTGGTTTATATAAGGCAAATTTCTATAGCTTTACGCGGAGGGCGCGGGCCAAAAGAACATGGACCGATGACCATCTGTTGTTCTTGTTTTTATTTTATGAATCGACAACTGAGGGCAGAGGAGGCATAACGTCGTCGCGCCGTGTTAGAAACGTGGTGAAGGATGCTGGCGTCGTCGCATCGGCTATGCGGGAGGTACCACGGCCCACATCGCGGGCCACTTCTGTTGAACAACTGTCCGGCTCGTCGGTCGGCCGGGTGGAGCAAATCCGAGGTGCCTGGAGGGCGCCGCCCTTGAAGAGTCACGGCCCGCCTAGTGGGATGCTTTCTCCAGAAGGCCTTCCGGCCTAGTCGGATAGTTTGGGAAGGGCAATGCCACCGGTTCGGACAACTGGGGGGCCGTGCCCCCTGGGACCACTCGTCCTTCGTGTCATGTCAGCCGGGCCGCGTGCCCAGTCGGGTCACGACGGGTCGGGTCGAGCTGGGCCGCTCCAGGCCAGGCCGTGCAGCGCCCCGCTGGGTCGGGTCGCGCCCTATCGGGCCGGGCTGAGCCACTTCAGGCCGGGCTGCATCCTTCGGGCAGAGATACTTTTTCCTTCATACCGGTCTGACACCCATGTCGGGTTGGACCCGTCAAACAGGATTAACCCGACCAGTCACCCCACTGGGCTAAACGGGTCAGGCCAGTTATTCAATTAAAGATGATTAATTAAAAGACTTCATGTCCGATCGACGCGCCGTCTATGGCACTGGGACCCTTTCGACATGACGGTCCTTTTTTGATACTATATGTTTGTTTTGGACAGCTTTGGTACACGTCTGGGTTTGGAAATACAATATTTTCAAACAGGGCCCCTTGAACGGAAAAGCCAATATCTCTCAGACCGGGCGTCCGTTTGACGCGTCGTCTGTCACATTGAGTTCCTTTTGATGAGAGGGGAATTTGGGTATATCAAATATGTAATTTGTGATAGTTGATGTATCAAAAAAGTTTTACTCGTGGAGCAGACCCTCCTGGAATCGATTAAGTTGTGTGCGGGAACTCTAGAGATGGTTGCGATTGTGACAACAATGAAGACTGTACTTGGATCCTACGTGGGTTCGGCAGTGAGGAAGATTGTACTTGGATCCTCAATGGGTTCGGCAGAGATTACGACTATACATGGATCCTACATGGGTTATACAGTGATGGTTACTGTACTTGGTTCCTTCGTGGGTTCGGCAGCGAACACATCTGTACTTGGATCCTACTTGGGATCAACAGAGGAGATGATTCATAGGCTACATCTAATCATCTCAACCCCCTCTTCATGAGAAGTTAAACTGTGTGAGCTGTGTTTTGACTTGCAATCATTATCATTGATTTGATTGACTTCATTCCTGTGTGGACCAGATTGTACTTGGGCTCAGAAGTTGGATTCGAATTGAGATTGATGACATAGGTATATGTGAGGACATATACCTAAGTAGAGTTGGTTGATACTTCGTGTTTGTATCTTTCCTTTGTGGTTTCTTCTTCTTGGATTCAGGGAGACCTTCGGGGGTCTTGGGGTCCCTACTGATTATTTTATACTCACCCCTGCATGGGCTATGCCCGCACTACGTTGAGTTGGAATCAGATGATAGACATCATTTATCTAGGTGGAGGCCTGTGGAGCTGGACGGTACCCGGAGGTGGAACACTAGACGAGATGTACATAGAGCAGACGACCAGACCGGGATGCTGAGGAGACTATCTATACCCACCCATTATATGGGATTCCCGAAGGACGAATCAGTGGTTTCTGCTTTAATTTATAGTTTTTGTAAATTCTTTCTCAGTTGTACTGTACTTCCAGTTGGGTTTGTATACTGGCCCATTTACTTTTCAGCACCTACATTTGTACCCAGTTTACTTAGAGCACACTTCAGTTGTGTACTCTAGTGTGTTTGTTTACTTTTATAAAGGCAACTCCTTCCCTTTTATCTGGATTTACACCTTTGGTGATAGTTGCAAGCCCCTGGCCTGTTGAAGGCGGGCTTGGGGTAGTCACAAAATGGGCCCCGAGGATGGGTCGTGGCAATTTGGTATTAGAGGAGTCGGTTCTACTGCAAAACTCAGGACTCTGATAATTTCTTCTCTGTTAAGCAACAATGTAAAGAGTATTGAGTGTGGTTATCAGTCCAGGGAGTCCAGTGTTGGTGCGGTGGCCGACGTATCCATACCCCAGGACCCTAACTTCTGATTTCCGACTCAGTGCATGAAAACATTTATTTCATGTGTGTTTCAAAAAATTTCTTTGTGATTACTTTGTGTCAGCTCACAAGGTATACTATTTGACCATGGTGCACCTGTTTCTTTCCAGGTTGGCTCCAAGAAGTTAGCCAGCTAGGGTTCCTAGTTACGTGCGGGATGGAATCCCACCGAGCGACGAGGCCTCGGTGTAGGGCCCCATTACAGTGGCGGCACTAGCGGTACCACTACCCGCTCGGCCACCGATACCACCTGCCCCAGTAGTGGAATGTGCACGCTGCCTGAGTGCATTGCATGAGTTTCAGCGACAAAGGATGCCCAGGTTCTACGGGGAGACGGATCCTCAGGTAGCCAATGATTGGTTGGAGGCTATTGTCAGAGTCTTCATATTGGTAGGGACACTAGAAGACCTTATGGTGATCCTTTTCATGAGTCTCCTTCATGCAGCAGCATGTAGTTGGTGGATCCTGATTCTCCAGGTGAACGATGAGGCAACTTTTCATTGGACGGACTTCGAGAGCCTCTTCCGCTCGTAGTTTTTTTCCAGCCACCCTCCGTGTGGTGCACATTCAGATGTTACTACAGCTTCGGCATGGCAACAAGACTGTAGACCAGTATTCAGAGAGATTTACCGACCCCTCGCGTTACTCCAAAGACATGGTATCAGACCCATTATTCTAGGCCCAGACCTTCGAGTAGGGACTAAGGCATGAGATTAGGGATTTGACGATCTCCCTCAGCATTCCGACGTAGGTAGGAGTACTCGAGAGATCCCTTCTTGTGGAGATCTTTCTTGCTGATCCTAGGCCAGCAACAAGGCCTACCACAGGGCAACACATAGCGGAGTCTTCTGCAGCCGGCATTAGACGTATATCACAGAGGTCCATGCAGACCAGTCCATCATGTGGGCGACCTTAGGATTCTGGTTTGGATGTGCGGAGCACACGCAGCAGATCCAGTCATACGAGAGGTAGGCAGTGCTATACATGTGGCGGGCAGGGCAACATGGCTCATGACTGCCCGACCAGCCATGTAGTGGAGCAGTAGATAGTTGAGGGACCTCCCAGGGAGAGGCAGACGTTCGACTGTGGTGGTCCGCATGGAGCATGCATACGAGGCAGAGGAGCTGGCCGAGCAGTGGGTGGTGGACGACGCTTCAGGGCACTACCACAACCACCAGTAGGAGGACCACCCCGACCACATGGAGCTGATATATTGGTGCAGGCTCAACTTCATGAAGTTGAGGCCTATGACCACAGTGCACCTGAGATGATTTGAGGTACTATCTGTGTCTAGTCCACCCTTACTGCAGTTCATATAGACACAAGAGCAAGTCATTATTTCATTGATGTTTCCCTTGTTCAGAGCTCAGTGATTCTGACGGATTCGTTGGCTCGATACTTACAACTAGAGACTCCTATGGGAGCGGACTCGATGATTACGCACTGGTGCCGATAGTTTGAGCTTACTCTATGAGGAGAGATATTCGGTTAGAATCACCTTGTAGTGGCGTCGAGTCCTTACGACGTCATCTTAGGTATGGATTGGTTATCTATAGTCCATGCCCAGATCGACTCTATTAGGCACAAGGTGTGGTGTTTCCACACAGATGGGACCAGGTTCACCTTCACTAGCAATAAGGGATCCTTTTCATCCCAGGATAGGCTTATGTAGGGGAGAGGGTATCCGATCAAACATCAGTTGGCTAGTCTCACCCTCGGAGCAGCTGATGTGAGGAGTCTGAGTTTTTCATGTTGTGGTGCATTAGTATGCGGACGTTTTCCCAGATGACATTCCATGACTACCTCCTCTTATAGAGGTATACTTATACATAGACATTTACCCCGGAACAAAAACGATATCTACACCATCATATCGGATGGCTCCCACCGAGATTCATGAGCTGCGGGTGTAACTTGAGGATTTACAGGGATAGGGATTCATCCGTTCCAGTGTTTCACCCTGGGATTCTCCTATTTTATTCACCTATAAGGTGTATGGGAGATTAAAAATATTTTTCGACTACCGTCTCTTGAACCAGGTGACCATAAATAACAAGTACCCACTCTCTATGATTGACGACCTCTTTGATTAGCTCAAGGGAGGACAATGGTTCTCAAAAATAGACCTCAGGTCAGGCTATCATCAGCCCGGAGTTTGAGACGAGGATGTGCAGAAGACGACCTTCAGGTGTAGGGATGGCCACTACGAGTTCTTGGTTATTTTCTTCAGCGTAACCAACGCAACAGTAGTGTTCATGAGTCTCCCGAACAAGAACTTCCATACTTACCTCAATTGTTTTGTCATATTCTTCATTGACGACATATTGATTTACTCGACTAGTGAGCAGGAGAACGCCTACCACTTGCATGTTGTACATGGCACACTCCAGGAGCACCAGCTTTATGGTAAGCTCTCGAAGTGTTAGTTTTATATTCTAGAGGTTTACTTCTTGGGGTAAGTCATCTTGGAGGCGGGGGATGCTATGGATCATGCGACATTCGAGGCGGTACTTTTTTGGGATCCACCCAAGAGCGTGACGGAGGTGCGGAGTTTCTTAGGTCTAGTTGGGTACTATTAAGGATTTGTACCCATCTTCTCCAGAGTTGCAGTGCCACTTTCATCTTTGAATAAGAAGGGTAAACCCTTTGTGTGGTTAGATAGATGTCAGCAGATCTTCCAGGAGTCGAGGTAGAGATTGAACAGTGCGCCCATATTGAGGCTACCAGAGGATGGCATAGGGTACATTGTTTACTGAGATTCATCAGGGAACAGACTCGGGTGTGTCCTGATGCAAGATCAGGAAGTGATCACCTATGGTTCATGATAGTTGAGGAAGCAAAAGTAGAACTACGCTACCCATGACCCGGAGTTAGTAGCAGTGGTATTTGCCTTGAATATGTGGCGGCACTATCTGATGGGTGACCGCTTTACAGTATACTCTGAACACCAGAGCCTCAGGTATAATTTCTCGTATAAGGACTCGAACATGAGATAGAAGTGATGGCTTCAGTTTCACTAGGACTATGACTTTGAGATAGTCTATACTCCTGGGAAGGGGAACGTTGTTGCTCGTGCTCTCAGAAATAGATCAGGCATTCAAATACATGGAGAGGCGACAAAGCTATTAGTCGCTTTGCAGATATCCTTCGTGGATATAGATGGGGCAGCCTTTCTATAGCCCCGCAGAGTCACTCCTCCACTACTTTTGTAGGTCAGAGAGGCGCAGCATGAGGACATTGACTATGAGACGCGACGTGCTCAATTTTCCATAGGGTAGGCTCCTGATGGATTTTATGAATGAGGATAGGACACCCTTATCATCAGGTGACGTACCATGGTACCAGTTGCACTGCAGGAGGTAGTGCTGAGGGAGTTTCACACTACCCCTCTAGCGGTACTTCCAGGAATGGAGAAGATGTATCAGGAACTCTGAGGACAGTAGTGTTGGCCGGGTATGAAGAAGGCTATAGCAGAGTTCATTTCATGATGCCTCACTTGCCAGCAAGTAAAGGCGGAGCACCAGGTACCAACAGGAATGCTACATCCCTTAGAGGTTCTGGAGTGGAAGTGGGATGGGATATCCATTTATTTCGTGACGGGGGTTCCACATACTTCCATAGGACATGAATCCATCTGGGTTATCATTGACCAACTCACCAAGTCGGCCCACTTCCATCCAATCAGAGAGAAGGGCATAGTAGAGAGCTTGGGACGCCTCGAAGTTCAGGAGATCGTAAGACCTCATGGTGTGTAATTTTCTACCATCTATGATAGAGACACTCTCTTTACTTCTCGGCTTTGTAAGGGGTTGCAGGAGGCATTTGGGACACAGTTACAACTGAGCACCACCTTTCATCATCAGATGGATGGCCAGACGGAGGGAAACATTCAGACTCTCGAGGACATGTTCCATGCATGTGTCCTTGACTTTGGTCGTCATAGAGAAGATAACCTACCCTTGGTGGAGTTTTCGTACAACAACAAATACCACTCCTCCATCAGTATGAAACCATACGAGGTAATGTATGACCTACATTGCAGATCCCCTCTGTGTTGTACTGACCCTAGGGAGTCAGCACTTGTAGGACCAGAGATGGTTCAGGCTACGATGGATAAGGTGCAGATCATCCAGGAGAAAATGAGGGCTGCACAGAACTAACAGAAGTCTTATGCTGATAGGATTTGGAGACCACTGACGTTCGAGGATGGTGACCACATTTTCTTTCGGGTCTCACCTCGATGTGGATTACAGATTTTTTATCAGGGCTGCATGTTATCTTCGCGCTTCATCGGACCATTCCAGGTCCTCAGCAGGGTAGGCGAGGTGGCTTACTGACTAGCCCTTCCACCTCAATTGCACTGGGTGTATGATGTCTCCACGTATCTCAGCTGAGGAGATACGTGAACGACCCAACCCACATCATTGATCATGGGGAGCTGGACTTTGATGATGGGGTGACTTTTGTAGAGGTCCTAGTGGAGATCGAGGATCGACAGTAGTGGGTCCTACGTGGACATTCAATTTCTCTTGTGCGCATTATTTGGCAAAACGAGGACCTTTAGGAGAGCACTTGGGAGTAGGAGGCTCAGATGTGTGCTCAGTACCCTCTTTTGTTTCACTATATTATGTTGTAGCTTTACTGGGACGTAATTCCATGAGGTAGGAGTAATGTGAAGACCTGAAAGTTTCAAGGAATTTTTTTTTCTTAAATACTTCGGAATTTTACGAGTCTATGGCTTCTGACAACACTTGATTCCGAGGCACGGTGTGCCCGAAATCAATTTACAAAGTTTAGCTCGGGTACGTTTAGTGAATGAAAGAGCGAGTTTTTCTATCTTCTGAACCGTTTCTCAGAATTAAAATCTGATGGAAACAATGAACTCGCAACGTTGGTAATTGCTTAAGGGTACCCTTACCGTAGTTGCGTTTGCATAGGAGAAGAAGTTAATTTTCGGCGTTTAATTAAGAAGTAAATAAAAGTGTTTGTAAAATTTTATTTTTTATCTAAGCAGGCTAATTCCTCCCATGGGTAGTTAAGGGTGGGACCCACAACCACCTAACTACCGAAGAGTGGATGCTAGAGAGGTGGTGCCCACATGATCCCCAACCATTATTTTTCCTCTAAACTCCTTAAACAACCTCATTAAATTGGAAACCCCCCTTTAATTGAAACTCACTCCACCTCCCTCACTCAATTAATTTCATGACAACACCTCAAATTTATGAGAATCTTTCCTCTCCCTCTCATTATTTAATTGCCATCACTTTTAATTAATGTGGTGTTTTGAATGTTGAATTTTAATTTTCATGTGTAATAAAATAATAGGATTGGCCTTTTATTTTACTAGAGGAGGGCTTTCGTTTCGCTAAGGTGGATTGGGAAAGCTCTTGAGTTTTTGAAGCACACCAAACTCCGACGAAGAATGACGATTTCATCGATTAAGATCATCAGTTCCACGAAGAACAACAAAACGCCACCCATTATATTCTCCACGATAATAGAAGAGACATCACTTCCTCCTCGGGTGCACTCCGATGTCGCCTACGAATCCTTTCCCCGTGACGACGTCTTCCGCGACGCCCAACGTGCAATGTAAATTATCGAGGTAGGGGTTTATACATGAAAGTGAATGTTTTCATACCCTGTTCTTCATTGTAAATCATGCTTTATATATGGCCAATTTCTATCGCTTTACGCGGAGGGCGCGGGCCGAACGAACACGGTATGACGGCCCTTCTTTGTTATTGTTATTATTTTTAAAATCATAAACTGATGGTGGAAGAGGTACGAAGCCATCGCGCCGTGATGGGAATGCGGAGAATGAAGTTGGCGCCATCGCGCCGGGTGTGCAGGAATAACTGCGGCCTGCATTGTGGGCCGCTTCGATGGAAGGACCGGCCGACCCGTCGGCCAGCCGGGTGAAGGGGAGCCGCGGCGCCAGGAGGGCGCCGTGCCGAAAGAGTCGCGGCGCGCCGTGTGGGTCCCTTGCACTAGAACTCTTGCCGACCTAGCAAGTCAGTTTGGGAAGGACAACGCTGCTTGGTGCCACCAGTTTGGGCAGCCAGGGGGTCGCTCCCCCTCGGACCTCTTGGCCTTCGGGACGAGCTTCTCGGCCTACCGGCCGTGCCTGCCAGGCCGCTCTCCCAGGCGAGCCATGCCCAACCGGGCCGCGGTGGGCCGGGCTGCACCCCGCCGGATCGGGGCCTCGTCCTTCAGGATTAGCTGTGTTTTCCTTTAAACTGATCCAACACCCCTTCCGGGTCGGACATTTCAAACCGGGTTAACCCGACTCGTCGGCCCACTGTGTTAAATGGGTTGGGCCTGTTATTCACGTAAACTTGAATAACATAGATACCGCACGTCTGATCGACGCGCCGTATATGGAACAATGACCCTTTCGAAGAGATGGTCCTTTTGCGACACTCTAAGTGAGCTTTAGACGGCTTTGGTAAATGGCTGGGATTGGAATGATCATATTTTCCATCCAGGCCCCTGGAACGGAAAATCCCATATCTCTCAGACCGGGCATCCATTTGACCTGTCGTCTTTCACCTTGAGTTCCTTTTGACAAGACGGAACATCGGGGTACATAAAATATGGAATTCATGATTTTTGATGTATCGAACCGTTTTTTCTCATGGAGCGGACCCTCCCGAAATCGAGTACGGTGTGTGTGGGAAATCTAGAGCTGGTTGCAACGGCGACGACGATGACAACTGTACTTGGATCCTATGTGGGTTAGACAGTGAGGAAGACTTTACATGGATCCTTCATGGGTTCGGTAGCAATGACGATTGTACTTGGATCCTACGTGGTTTCATCAACGATGCTTACTGTACTTGGATCCTATATGGGTTCGGAATCGACAACTTCTGTACTTGGGTCCTATGAGGGTTTGGCAAGGAAGATGATTCATAGGCTACATCTAATTATCTCCACCCCTCTTCGTGAGAAGTATACCTGTGGGAGATGAGTTTTGACTTGCAATCATTATCATTGATGTGATTTAATTATTTCCTGTATGGACCAAATTGTTCTTGAGATCTGAAGTTGGAGCCGAACTGAGATTGATGACTTAGCTATATGAATGGTCATATACCTAAGAAGAGTTTGTTGATACTTCATGTTGGTATCTTTCCTTTGTTGTTTATCCTTCGTGTATTCTGGGAAACCGTCGGGGGTCTCAGAATCCCTACTAAGTATTGTATACTCACCCCTGCATGGGCTATGCCCGCACTACGTTGTGTTGCATGCAGACGATGGACATCATAGATCGAGGTGGAGGCTTGTGGAGTTGGATGGTACTCAGAGGTGGAACACTAGACGGGACGTACACTGAGTGGATGACCAGACCCAGGAAGCTGAGGAGACTATATGTACCCACCCTTCAGGTTGGATTCCCGGAGGATGACTCAGTGGTTGCTGCTTTACATTACAGCTGTTGTATTTTCATTCTCAGTTGTACTGTACTTTCAGTTGGGATTGTATACTGGCCCATTTACTCTTCAACACCTACATTTGTACTTAGTTTACTTAGTGCATACTTAAGTTGTCTACTATGTTGTGTTTGTTTACTTTTATAAAGGAAGTTCCTTCCCTTTTACCAGGATTTATGCCTTTGGTTCTTGTCGCCAGGCCCTGGCCTATGTAAGGCGGGATTGGGGTAGTCACGACACGGGCCCCGAGGACGGGTCGTGAAAAGAATATTATATATATAAATAATCATTATGAATAAAATCGTATCAAAAATTTAATATGATGTTTCATGTTATAAAAAAAAACTATATACCACTTCAAAATATGAATCTTAAACATTATTTAATTTCCAAGTAATATTAGGAAAACAAATTTTATTTTAATTATATTTAAAAACATTTTAATAAACATATTACGTAAACAATATTTTATTTTTTTGAATAAAATGATTTCTATACGAAAGAAAACCCTCATTTCTATTTACTTATGTGGTAAACATATATATTTTTTATAAATGATAATAGATACAACTTAATAATTAACTCCCATGAGAAAATAATTTCATCTATAACAAAGAAATGTTTACACAATTTTTAAAAGAATATGGAGTTATATATATTAAATACAAATGCTTCCATTAATGCGTGACATTAATATGAAGAGATGTATCACCAGATTCCACATACAAGATTATATAACTCTTTATCAATACCATTGACTATATTTATTCAATATTGAATAGGATAATCCCATGTAGGTAAACTCATCCCACTATTGGTCACTATTTATATTCAATATATGTATATATACATATGACATATAATATATATATTAGTGTGAACATCAAATGTCACTTAACAATGAATTATATTTCATTTCATAGCCAAACTCAATCAACTGCACAATTGTCATACTCATTATTTAATTTTACAATTTATATATTGGACTAATATATCCTTTAGTGTTCTTAGTAACATTCCTAAATACTATATAACTAGATAAATATATGGATTTGTGTAATATTTATTTCTATATATGAATATATATTTATATATTAAATGAATTTTTATTTAGTATACATTTTTGTTATATAAATAACATATATGTATGACTTTTTTATGGAACACTCAATGAACATTATTATAAAACATTTTTTATATATTCTGAATTGTCAATTTAAATGATAATTGTTTTACTAATGCTTTATTTTCTTTGTTTACAATGATATGTTTCATAATAGATCATGGAGATAAATTTAATTATGCACATATGGTTTAAATGGATGAGGAAAAACAAACATTATTATATAGTTTAATGGAATGAGATAACTCTAAGGAAATAAATTTTCTGATTACCAATAAAATAATATGAAATAAAAGTTCATGGTTTTTATTAAATTTTTCTAGATTTGATATCAATTAAACTATAATACAATGAAAATATATTGTAAATAATTAATATTATGACATTTATTGATGGTAAAATAAAGTGATATGAAATTGTTTGGAGGAAAGGGTTATGAAGGGTGACATTGTACTGGTAAAATTATAGCAGTGGATTACAATGTAATAAAATGTATATAATAATCATTGTCAAAAAACAGAATATTAATCATTATTTCAAATCATTAATTCTATATAGTTAAAATTTCAATTTAATTTATTACTAGTATTTTTTTGGATGAAAACCACAGACCTTCAAGATGTAGATGTTGATATTACAGGATCTATATATTTCATCATACTATACTCATTACTTCATGTTTTATTACCACATCTAATGTTTTATATAAAAGTTTTTTTATTTCATAGTGGAATGAGATCAATCTAATAGGGAATTATTTTCCAAAAACAATTATAGGGATAATTATCTCTAGATTTCAACAATTATATTTGAATTTTAACAATATAATTTTTTTAAGAATCAATAGTTGTATTTTTTAAAAACATTAATGTGATAAATTTTTTTGGAATTTTTAAATAATTATAATTATATAATTTATTTCATACATTTATTTTTAGTTTTTTGGGGACTATTAAATCATTTATTCTAGTTATCCATTTTTCTATTTTATTCACGTGATAAATGATTATTTATTATTTAATTACTATTTAATTCTCAATATGTTTTCTATAATTTTTTCTTCATCATCGAATTAGATTTAGTATAGTATGTTTAAATATTACTTTTGATAAATAAATAATTAAATGGAAAATAATAAGGTGCTATATCATAAAAAGATTCAATTATATCGATAATTGATTTGAAACATGTATTATTTTAGGTTTAAGTTTAATAATTTAATTATATTTGAGCCTATTATGCATTATGTTGCTACAATTTTAAATTCATAATATTTTCACATCATTTTTTGTTTAATATTTTTACATTAATTTTTATTTTTACATTAATTTCAATTTTATTTAAATCTGAAAATATATTATATTCATGGAAACACTAGTAGCCACATGTTTGTCAATGGTTTGAACACATACATCTCCTTAAAAAAAATTTATAAATTTTTAAAAAAATTTGGCATGGTAACATTATATAATTAATGACATGTTTCATGTGGTCATGAATCCTTTGAAATAACATACCATATTAACTTCATATGTAAACAATTCATATTCATATGAACCCCTGAAAAAATAATCATAGAATATCTTTACAACAAATGTATTTCTATGATGATCAGTGATTATGTAATAATAGATGTTTTACCACCACTGTATTATTACATGTAGCAACCATTAAACTAATATGATTGAGAAAGATGTAGTGACCCGACTCTAGAAGGCTTAGAGCTAGTGTCTCCTACTATTACATAAGAATTATTATAAGGAATTTAATCCCGCTGGACCGATAGTTTAGTAGACATAGTAAACTGGATATGTTCCTATTAATTTTATTTGTAAAATAGTATACTAACTAAAAAGTTAATTTTTTCAACATAACTTTTATGGTAACTTTATTTCATATAGAAAATCCATGAATGACATTCATAGTATGCTTCTTTGATTATAGGGTGAAGAAACACAATAAGGGTGACCTCAACTATTCTATAAGTGTAAATTAGAGATGAATCCATAATTACTCAATGGGAGTAATAATTATGGATAGTTATATAACAAAACACACATTCCATGAAATTGAAATATAAAGAATTAACTGTATAACCAATATAAAAATTTAGTAACTAAAAACACATTCCATATAATTAACTACATGAGGAAAAATAAATATGGAATGTTAAGTATCTGAATCCTATTACATCTAAACAACTGAAAAATGAAATTTATCCATATATATGTTGAAACAAAATCCCACTGATAAATAATAATTGAAACTAAATTAGGGAAAATATTTCTTAATGGATGTCTTGTCTGAGTCACATGATAACATATACCATGAATACCTTTCACCAGATGGTTTAAAGTAATCTTATTTTTGCAACAAATTCATCCAATGAGAACTTATAGATGCACCGAGAAGCTATATAATGTCTGAGATCCACTTGTCATTGTCACTTCGAAGTTTCCCTAATATGAAATAGTTGAAATAAATAAGATTCCTTATTAAATATCCATATTGAATAAATAATAAAATATTATCAATATTTTACCAAATAATTAAATAAATATAAATCTAGACCCCTTATATAAAAAGGTAAATGTTCTAATAAATAATAGTATCCCAGATAATGGAAATGGATAATTAGGGAGAAATTCAATATTAATTGATCATTGGAGATCAAATATCTCACAGTGACAAACAAATGAATCCAGGGAATGTCAATACTACCCTTGAAAAAATCAATAATTTTACATATATAGGAAGAATATGGATGGTATCAATACAACAAATCCAAAGTAAATAAAATTAAAGGGTTACTACTATTGATTAATGTAATTATTATAAAAATTTAATAAAATAATTCTTGAGTAAAATATCCATTTTTTTAAAAAACCTATTAAATACCATTTTCATTGAAAATAAAATTTATTAAAAAATCATTAAAATGTATAATTTTACATATTAAATGGAATATTTAATGAAATTATGTTGAGTAAATTATTACTTATTGTATGAGGTAAACGTACATTCCTTTGTCATGGTAAAAATGATTTAAAAATTACTTGTTGAGAAATTGATAAAAAGAATATTTTTTCAAAATTGGTAAAATATGAAAAGGGTAAAATTATTTTTTCATAAAAAATTTAAATTAATTTTTAAAAACATTTTAATATAACCTGACTTTCAAAAGAAAATAGGTTCTCCGGCTAAAGATGAAATAATGATTGTTTTCATATGAACATTTTCTAAATTATTTTCTATAATAAAGTGTGGGAAAACGAAACTAATCCTTGAAAACGTTCATGAATATCCAAAGGGGATCAACATTAATTGTTATAAAAATAAATTTTTATAAACTATCTTTCAATGGATATACCATATAAATATCATTATATTCATTTTTGATGAAAAATAATCGTTAAACATTCGAATGTGTCCCATAAAATTTTGATATTGTTTAAACCATTATCCTAATAAAGTAATATTAATAAACTAATGTTTGAAATACCAAAAATTATTAGTGATATAATATAAGATAAGGTTCATTATATACACCACATCTAATAATTAAATTGCGAACATTACATTTATCTATCAAATGTAAAATGTTAGATGAAAATCCCTTACCTTGAGTTTCCTTTTCGACGAACTTCCTTTAACATAATATATAATGAAAATATGTTCATTAAAAACATTCAGGCGGAAATTTACCACGTTTTTCATTACATTTGTTTATCTTATTACCATGTTATATACAAAAACATATTTAATTACCTTTACATTGGGTGTTTTCACAAAATTTAATCAATGTGTGGGAAACTACATTGGAAGGTCAACTATAGTCAATAGGTGTCATTTTATAAAATCTAAAAAATAATTATCATGGAATAATTATCATATTTAAACATAAATTATACATTAAAAATAATCATTAATATTTGTTATGAAAACTGAATCAACTTTATGATCATGGAGACAATTGGTCTAATGTACTCATGCGTAGTGTTCGCATATTTCAATGATCGTTGTGGAATGCAGTAAAATAAAATTATATCATTCCAGATTGATAATAATAGCATAAATACCATATTATTTATTCATACATACTAATATATATATGTATATATATATATATATTATGGTGTAATTGGAGTCACATCATGTCGAGAAGGCAATAGTCCACACGACCACGAATGACGTTATCACTTTTTTGTGTGTAAAAGGGTAATAAATAAAATGATATATATATCTCTATATGTATCCAAAAAGTTAATTATGTATTAAATATCATATATATGTTTTTTGTCATATTATTAATTATAATTATATTTTATACATTCCATGTATCGTCTGAATGAATCACATCCCCTTAAGGGGTTAGTACTCCACAAATTCTCAAACGATGTATTCATATTAACAAAAAATGGAATGTATTAAATGTATGCATTAAAATATTATTAGTGAATTATATATAAATACTACATATCATATATATAAAATATAAATATATTTTAGATCATATTTTCCCCATGAAATACTATAATGGAGAAATGAACAACCATCATTTAGTGAGGTTATTGTTCTCCATACACAGAAATAGTATGTTTATATCCCATTTGATAGAGGTGTCTGTAATTTTCGGTCGAAACCATTACATAAAAGTATCAAAATATATTTAGGAAATTATATATTTCATACAACAATGGAATACAAATATTACAGTGGGTTTACAATGGAAATGAAACTAGATAGTTTGAGAGAAGACATTACCTCATAATTAGGTAACATCTTTTGGTATGTACGAAAAGGCTTACTTGGATGGTTTTAAATTTAAATAGAGGATTCATGGTCATGGGGAGGAATTTTGGAAATATATATGGTAAATATTTTCTGAACCTATGTGAGTTAGATGTGTGATGAATGTGGAGAGGGGTGGCCTTTTATAAGGGTGTAAAAGAACATACATGGTATTTTTGAAATAATGTATGGATTCCTATGAAAAGTCTTATATGACCACCCAAACACAATAATGGATGTAAATTTACATAATAATGTCTATAAATTGGGGGATTCAAAAGTTTATTGTTCATTTGGGACCCTTTTATAATGGTTTTGTCTATTAATCTTAAATTTTCCATAATAATTTTAATTAATTTAACTTAAATTCACTAATATTTATTGAAAATAAAAAATTTGTAAATTTTATAATTTATAAATTAGTATGAATTAAAATATGGATTCGTTTTCTATAAAATAAGATAGAATTAGTGGCTGAAATTGATTTAAATTTATTCCCATAGGTGTGGCAATAAAGAAGGTTTTTAATGTAAAAATGTCCAAGAGTATGCAATATTTGTACTGTAAAATTCATAGTGAGATTGACTAAAATGAAATATTTGTTACTAATATATAATAATATTACATAATTATACATTAAAATCAATTAAAAATATAATTAAACCTTATAAATAATTTAGATAAAGATGCAGTTTTGAAATATAAATCACAATTCATAACTATTCATTAAGAAATAAAATGTTATAGAAAAATATCAAAAATTAACCATAAGAAAAAATTATGGATTACATTGAAATTTAAATATAATTTCAAAATATTATATCAATTAATGTTTCAAAATTAAAATTTATATATCGTTCTACATTAAAAGGACGTAAAATTGAAAATATAAAAATATATATCTAAATGTGTAATTATGGTTTGTTCTTTAATTATTTATAAAAAACATAATGTATTATTATAAAAAATATTTTATTGAATATATAACATGTATACATCATAAAAATAATTCACTTATTGAAAATAACTATTTTTATTGAGTCAAAAATCATTTGGAAGAATATAAATAATCCTATTTTTTATATCCAATTGGTTCTTATTTTTGATTCACATTAATTGGTAACCAATGAATTCCATTTAAATTTATATAAACCATAAATTTTAAAAATTTAGTGAGTACTATTCTTAACCTCTAACATAATTGATATGTTATATTATGTTATATTAAATAATAATATTTTAATAATATATTGTTATTTTCTTAAAACCAGCCTTGCGTGTAATGCAAGCTACCATGGAAGGTATCTCATGTGTGTGATGAAAGATATAAAATATATTTAATTCATATAGCATAGTGAATATATTATAAATTAAATGGATATTATATTACCTTATATTCTTTTTTTCATGTTCCATATACGCCATCAAATACATGGTACTTAATTTAGACTCCTAGTGCGTCACATTCTCCCCAATAAATTTGAATTGCATCCTCACAATTTAAACTCAATATTAATGATATATTTTTTCATAATTTATACGAATGAAATCACACATAGTATGAGGGATTCATCATTCATCATCTATAAAATCGAGAATGGTAATTATGAAGGTCATGCGAACTACCATATAATTAGGTCTCCAAGTCGGAGATCATTATGGGAATGTAGAGATATGTATTAGACGAACATTTTAAATATTTGTATGAAGTTATTGAGGTCATCAATAAATAACTATATAATTAATAATAGATTGTCTATAGGCTCAAATCGATAAATCATTGATGATTTTGATGAATATTGTTTGAACAGAAATTAATGTATTAGGACATCATTTTATTAATGACCGTTTTTTAATGATGGGAAATTATGTTACTAAAATAGAAAATATGAAAATATTATTACATGATATTCTTAATATTCATATGATACATCCTATATTTTGTTTATTCATATATCAAATTCTAATAGATTCTTCTTCTTCTAGAAATTAATTATCAACTATGAATTTGTTTATGCCTTATGAACAAAATGATTCTTTTAAATGATCATAAGGATAATTAAAAAGTTACTAGATTAACTATTTGTCTTTAACAATCATTAAAAACCAATATGGTTCATAGATTAATCTCAAATCATAAAAAAATGATACAACTGGTTCATCATTAATATTTTTCAGCAATGTTTTTTACTAAAAACAGTGAACAATTAACATGGACATTAATCCGGTCAGTGGTTGGTATGAAACCATTGTCGTTAATTTGTCATGCATTCATGAATCGCATCTTTTCTAGAATATATTGTTAATCCCTGAGATTATATATTTTCATTTTATAAAACCACATTAATATAATTTCCAAAATAAATATAATGTAAATCCTTGAAATTTAACCACTTATTAAACTCTTAACTATTTTCTTCAGTAAATTTAATTTTTTATTATGTATCATAATATTATTTGACTACTTGTATAATTATTTTAATTATAATATAAACCTTATGGTTATTATTAACATTAAAATTTTGTCTACATAAATGAAAGTCAATTATCCCTAAACAAAATTTTTCCTCTAAAACATATGTTTATAAAATAACGAATATTCTGTAGATGATTCAAGATTCATATATGTAAAATAACACTGGTAATATACTTTGATAATTAAATGATTAATTACCATAAATACATCACCAAATTGGTCCTTATATAGTCTATGGTACATCTATAATATCATTTCATTGATTTCTAAATCAGGACACATTATTTTATGTCTATAAAACCAGAGGTTTAACATTGATTGTTTATTGTCATTATCCATTCAACTTGACATATTGGTTTTTAATGAACTAGTCGACTATCCCAAAAAAATCCATTGGTTGTTTCGAAATAAGTGTGTACTAATACCCATATTTGTGTAATTGGTTACCTCATGTACATGTCATAACACCTTGTCAGAGTTGTAACCATTGTGTACATTTGTTCTTTAAACATGTCCAATTGTAGTTTCCAGATAAGGATATATTACATGGAATGCCCACATAATATCTATCATAGATAATTTATAGGATTTTATTCTATACATAAACTCAAATTTTTTCCTTAGTTTTATTTACTATAATCTATTTTCCCTAAATATAGTTTACATGGTTCCTAATGAACATCCCATTAATAATAACTATAGGGACATGACCCCATAAAGCCTAGAGCTGTTGTATACAACAATTATGTTGGCATGATTACATGGAATAAAATCCCATTGAACCAATAGATTAGTACTATTGGTAAACTATATACATATATGATACATTTATTTAAAAATCATACACTAATTACAACATAATGTTTTTCCTAAATCACTTTCGAGGGTCACATTGTTACATATAGTATATCCATTCAAAAAAATTATATTATGAATTTTTAATTACAAGGATATTAAAATAGATAAGGGTGAGATAAATTTCAATGTATGTGTAATGAATAGAAGATTAAATAATGAATAAATGATAGTAATAATAATGTCATAGTAAATAACTGAACACACATACCATTTAATCAACAAACTAAAGATGAAGTGCCTAAAAATTTTGATAACATTATAACCCAAAACACATGACATTCAAATAACTACATAAGGAAATAATAAAAATTTAATCTTAAGAAATTCAATCATGTGCTATTTAAATAAATGAATATGAGATTTATTCACAAATATGTTGTCACAAAATCCCATTAATGAATAATAACTGCATCTTGAAGTGCCCAGATCAGTGTGAATCACTGAGAGGGGGAGGGGGTGAATCAGTGATCGCTTAAAACTTTTTACTAATTGATTCTTTATCAATTAAACATCTATGGCTTGTTAAGGCCTCGATCCACTCTTCTTGTATCTCTCAGCCTTTCCTCGAGTGATGCAGTAAATGTAAAGGCACAGGACACAAGGATTTACAAGGTTTGGCACCAAAGGCCTACGTCCTTTCCATGTTGGTTATACGCCCCAACATGGTTTCTCCATTATAACTTGTTAGAATTACAATGGTCGATACAGAGTCCCACTGTATCTCTCCCGATTCCCATAGAAGGGTCTTTATATTGCGTTCCACAGTGTTACCAGAGTCCCACTGGCCTGCTCCAGAATCCCACTGAAGACTTCTTCCGCCCTGAGTCTCACAGGGGGCTTCTCCTGGCTCCTCGAGTCACATGAGTATCTCTTCTTCACTTTATGTTCTTCAAGTATCCTCAGCATCCTTGGATAAAGGCTGCTGGCCTTGCTCTGTACCTCTGCTCACATGTGATGAATAAGTCTTCTCGTCTTGCTCAGGATTTATCTCCTTCTTCTAAGGATGACCTGGCCTCTCTCTTCAAGAATCTTCAACAGCCTCTGAAAAGGTCTTTTGGTCTTGCTCAGCACTTCTGATCACTTCTGTTGGTCAGGCTCTTCTCAATTACTGAAAACTCAGACAACTGATATCTCTAACTTCAGTCTGGCTTCAGTCTGACTTCACATCAACTTCATGCACTGAGTGCATGGCATCTCTGCATCCACATGCACTGATTGCATGGATTCTCAAAACTCTTCAATAACTTCTGGTCTTGGACAACTCAAATGCACACAGCCTAATTTAGCTTTGTTCACGTGTGCACGTGCATGCATGAAAGCATGCACTCCCCTTTTTCTCCTTGGTGTGATAAACCCACAATGGGTGTAAATACTTTTATCACACACACCTTCTTCCTTCTTCACACTTTGTTATTTTTGTTTACACACTCGCAAATGTGTTGTTCTTTAGTGTGGGTCTTGTTCTTCTTCAAAGTGTGCACATCACTTTTTACACACTAATGTTCGGCCTCTACTCTTCGCACACACAACTTCTTCACTTTGGCACACACTTGATCTTGGCCTCTTCTCTTGTGTTTAACACCCACAACCCATTTTGTTTTAGTTCATTTAGGTGTAAGCCTCGGCCTTCTTGTTTTGCACATACACCACTAGGGTGTGTTCTTTCACTTCACACAAGGCACTAAGGCCTCGGGTCTTCTTCTCTACTTGGCACACACACAAGGTATGGCCTCGGCCTTCTTGTTCACTTTGCACCCACAAATGGTGTATGTCTTCACTTGGTGCACACACAAGTATGGTCTCGGGTTCTCCTTGCACACACAAAACCGTAGGGTCCTCTTACTCCATTTGCACACACACACTAGGTATGCACTCCACTGTTCTTTAAGAGCCGCGCAAGGTTCACTTGGATCCAAGGCTACACAGGTGCGCAGGGTGCAAGGTGCAACCAGCCTTGGGCGAGGAAGGTTGCTACTGCCTCGGGTGTGCAAGGTGAAACACCGCGGGGTGCGCAAGTGCAACAGCGCGCAGGTGCTACTGCCGCAGGCACAAGAAGGGAGCGCAAGTGCGCTGCCCAACTTTTCCATCCTGTCGCGCAAGGGGTGCGCGCAGGGGACCTCTCCCTTTCTTCTTTTGCATAAGGGGTGCGTGAAAGGATCCTTACAGAGCTAATGGGAGCTCTGGGCTTCTTCCGCGCAAGTGATGCACGCGGGGATGACTTCACGTTGCACAAAGGCTTCACGGGACCTCTTAAGTTTTTTAGCAAGCTTCTCCAATGCCTCGGGCTCTCCATTTATAGGCAGAGGAATGCCTCAGCCCATCCGCGTGATACAACTTTGAACTCCCGAAGATTTCGGGTATTTAAGCTTCTCTAAATCTTTATTTTCTCTACTTCCAAACACGGGTTCCTTCTTCTTTATTTTTCTCCTCCACATGCATGCTTCGAACGTGTGCATGGCCTTCATTTAAGCCCAACACATGCATAGCAAGAACCCCACGTGGCCTCGGCATATTCTCTTTCCTCGGCCGAACTCGAAATGCTCCCCTCGTTGCATGCATGCATATTTTTATGCATGTATGTGTTCAGTGTGGCCAGACGAACCGGATGGAAGCCTTAGCTCCTTCAGAGGTGGCCGGGAACTCGAAATCCGGCCTCGGGTAGCCTCTGGTTCATCGGCGGCTTCGCGGGAGGTGCCTCGGCCGAGCTCGAGGAAGGAGACGCCTCGGAGCCGTCGGATGCGGCGTTGAAAAGATCATCAACGGCTAGATTAGAACGCGGCGCGCGGCGGATGAGATGAGCGGCTGCGATCCAGCGCGCGATCGATCGTGCGGCCAGGATGCGCTCCCGGTGAAATTTGCGCATCCCACATCGAATCGCCGAGCAGATTTTCCGCGGTTTATCACCCAAGCACTCTCCGCTACTCCTCAGTTGAACTTCTCCCCTCTCGGTGCCGCCCCGCACCGAGTTCTTCTTGCGGGCGCGCTTTGCGCCCACCCCTGCCACTCGGGCGTGCCACTGGCGCCCTCTATGCACACACGGGCGCGCTCCTCGCGCTCACGCTGCGCGGGATTCATCACCGCGTGGCCTCTTCGGCTTATACACGGCCTCCGACCTCTTGGGCTGGCCCCATGGGATCACCTTGGGCGTGGTGACCTAGTCCCACATGTGCCTTGGGTTGAACCCTTAAGGCTGGCCCTTGGTGGCTTCCTTTTTGCTAAGTAAAACACTTAGGACTTTGTATAAAAACAAAGTAACCAAGTGAAAATGCCAAATGCCACTTCTTCCTCTAAGCCATTCTTCTTCATCAACTCTACTTCTTCATTAGAATTCCTCCATCCTCCTTAACATATATTCTAGTCTTAGGAGGTGGAACTCCCGAAGGTTCTTCATCTTCAACCGAAATTCCTGAATCACATAAATCTTCAATGTTCTTCATTGATCCAATCAGAGATCAAGTTGGATCAACATCTAATTCACAGGAACTAAGTGATAGTGCATGGACATCATTAGACCACTTCCTCCACTTAGAACTTGTGGATGAATCCCTTTCATCTCCTCATGCATTGTGAATACAATACACGGTCTTCTGATATTGTTGTGACATTGTATCCAGTTGATACAAGTTCTTGGAACTTTAAGATCAGCTCATCAATCATCAGATATAATGATGATGTTCCATCATCATCCATTCTTCAAGTGGTGTATCTTAGTATCATCTTGATACAAGTATTGAAGCATTAAGATCAGTTCTTCAATCGTCTGATATACATAGAGAATGTTTCAACCACAACATCCTATGTCACTTAGTGAATCTCCTAAGTGACATGCATCTTAGTACCATGGCCATTCTCCATTCATCACCAACACCATCATAGCCTTTTTCATTCACATATTGACTCTCCTTGACATCCATTCATTCTTTGACATCTCCTGATCAACAACATACCTTATTGACAACAAATGCAACATAGTGCACTTCACATCTAAATGAAGTAAATAATTTCTTAATGGATGTCTTCTCTGAGGAACAAGAAATCTTATAATGTCAAGACCTTTCATAAGATCATTTGAACTAATATGATTTTAACTAAAAATTATTCTCATTATAACATGGTGTTGCATTGTGGAACTATATAACTTTGAGTCTCAACCATTCATTTCATGTCCAATGCAATCCTCATATAGAATAGTATAAATAAATAATATAACTAGTCAAGTTTATATATTGAATAATGAATATTTAATTTTAAATATTTACACAAATAATTAAATAACAATAAAAATAGACACCATATGTATAAATTTATATAGTTGAGGTGATTGTATTATCCACAATAAATGAAATGGAAAATTGTGGGAAATTCCAACGTTAAATTGTCAAAAGAGATTGAATATTTCAATAGGCCTGAAAATTGAATCATCGGAAGGAATGCTAATGAAATACTTAGACCAATCAATATTTAACCATCCATAGGATAAATGATGGTATTATAAATTGAACAAATACCTCATAAAATAAATTAAAAGGTTATTGTTTTTATTGAATGGAAATATTATTAACAGATAATAAAAACATTCTTGATTAAAATATAATTTTGTTTTGTATTTTTTATGATAAAAATTTCATTGAAAATCAAATTTGCGAAAAATATTTTTCATAAAGTATCATTTCAGTCATTAAATGTAACTTTCAATGAAATGAGAGAGTGTATGTTGTACAATCAGTATGATGTAAAATAACATAACTTTTACCAAGTAAAAAGGATTGAACATTAAATTTATATTAAGAGACAAGTGTATTCTTTTTGAAAATTGGTAACATACCAAAAGGGTAAAAATATCATAAGAAAATCAATTTAAACTCATTTTTTAAAATTTATTAATAAAACATGTCTTTTTAATAAAATATGTTGTCTGACTAAAGAGATACATAGAGGAAGATTTTCTTGAAAACAATTTCTAAAACATTTGGTGTACTAAATAGTTGGAAAATAGTACTAATTCATGAGAATGGTCAATAATAATCGTAGGAGTGTAAATTTAATTTCTTTATAAAAATATTGTTTTATAATTTCATCAAATAAAAAAATCATTGAATGGTCATAAATGTTATTATTAAGGAAGATAATCATTAAACATTCCAAAGTGTCTCATTAAAATTTTAAACATTTTATGTAATAAACCTCATCAAGATATAATATTAAATGGGGTTTTTAAATAACTAAAAGGATATATGATCTAATATAACAATAATGGTAGTTGATACACCATAGAAAAGAATGAAGTGGTGAAATAGTCATTTATCTCATAAAAGAAAAAGGGAGATAAAAATCGCTGACCATGAGTTTCCTTATTGTTGAACGTCCATTAAAATCATATAAAATAAAATAATATTAATTATCTACTTTATTGATATCCATGGTAATTTTTATCATTACATTTATATCAGTTTTACAATATAATATTCCATTATATAATAATTTATGTTAATGTCGGGTGTTCTGACCATATTTGGTAAATGTTTGAAAAAAATAAATTTTAGGTCAACTGTAGTCAATGGGGATCATTAAATAACATATCTAGTATAATTATGATGAAATTATTATTATTCTTTTAAATAAATTATAATATTAAATACATTAATGAAATATTTTTGAAAAAATGATTCAATGTTAAGATCATGGAGATGGTTATTCATTCATGCACATGAGTAACATTCAGATTTTTCATTGATTGGCTTAGAAAGTAGGTAAGTAGCATTATTTAATTCTGATATGATCATTATATACAATATACCATATAATTTAATCATTCATACTTATATATAAATTTATTGTGATTTAAAAGGAATATCTTCAGGTAGAGCCCCCATAGGTGGGTGAGGTGGCTAGGGATGGGTATGGGGCACAGGTTACTGGGTTGAGCCTCCAATCCATCTTTTTTGTTATGTGTGTATGTTAATAATACACACAATTATTATGTAAATTAGTTGGTATCCCACACATCCAGGAACTATGTTATCAGTTTTTTACGTATGTGAAAGAGTATTAAAGAAAATGATATATATATATATATTTGAAATGATTATTATTTAATTAATTTAATATTCTTTTTATATATCGTATATTTAATTATAATTATATTTTATACAATACATGTATCGTGTAAAAAAATCACATTTCATTGAGGGGGATGTAGTCCACCCTTCCTCAAACAATGCTATTATATTTACATAAAATGGTGTGTAATAATGGTATATGTTATAAAAGGCATAGAGAAATATAAAGACATACTTAATATCATATATATCATATACATAATGAATTTACATCTTACCTATCACTAATATAGTTTGTAATGAAAAAATAATCAATCTTCATATTATAAGGTAGTAGTTCCCCATACAGAGAAATAGTATGTTCGTTATCCATCAGATTTGGGTGTCTGTATATATAGGACAAACCATTTACAATAATAATATTAGTATATTATTTGTATTTTTTTATATAATAACTAAATAAAGTGATTTATGGGGGTGGATAATTGAAATGAATCTAGAGAGATGTAGATAAGGTTTTTCGTTTTTATTAGTAAACATATTTTGGTTTGTATCAAATGGATTCCTTGGAGAAATATCTCTCAAAATGGAGTCTTCATTGTCAAGGGGAGGGATTCTGGGGACCTCTATAGGATGAAAATATCTAAAACGATGTGGTTTAATAGGTTTGAGTAATGGGAAAAGGTAGTGACCTTTTATAAGAGAGAAAAAAGCGTCACACTATATTTTGGAAAAGAAATCAGGTGTACCCATGTTTTCGACCAAATGATTTTCTTTCAAAAACCAAAAAACTCGAGAATATAATGTAAATGGATGATATATGTGAATAAAATGTGTTTTGTCCAATTGGATATGTAATTTGGGCTCTTAGTCTAATGCTTTATCCCTGTATTAAGCTTAATTTTACCTTAATAAATGTATTTATTTTTAATTACATTCAGTAATATTTTTTGGCAAAAAAATAGGTCCTATTAGACATTATAAATTTTGTTGATTCTAAATATATAATCCATTATTACAAATACCAATCATATATGTGTATAATTGGATATATATTTAATCCTGATTGAATAATGAAAATATAGGTTCCAAATAAAAAATGTACCAATGTTTTCAATGTTTTTATAATCAATTTAAACATGAATTTGGTTCCAGTGAGATAGATTTTATTAATTGGTATAAAAATAATCTAATTAAAATTGTATAACAACATAAAATATAATTTATCCATATAAATAAATTCAATGAAGAAGCTTATTTGGAAAAAAACTATGTATTTTTATTTATTTATTAAACAATGAAATGATTTAGAAAATATCAAAAATCTTTCCTAACTGTCCGAAATGAACCTGTGTTGACCCTGAACAGGTCCCCTAAGCCGATCTGTAGCAATGCCTGAGAGGCCTTCCCAATCCTCTTGGGATGGGGACAAGTGACTGGGCATCAATAGAGTGGAAGTGGGAATTATTTTTCCCAATTAATATAAATAAAGTAGCATAAAATTAGAACAATGCAAAGTGAATAAATTAAAAAGAGAAGAACAACCAACAACAAAACACTAACCTGACGCCAAAAAAAAACTCCTCGCAACCCCAGGAGTCTCTCACCAATCCACCACTAACACTCTACCATAGTGAGCAAGCTCAAGTTGAACTTGTAGTAAAATATAATTACAGGAAAATATTCTAGGCATGAGTATTAAAACGAAGAAGGAATTCCAAAAACTATCCAGAAACACTACCATTAAATAATAAACATACTAATTCAATTTTTGAACTATATTATATAAAATATTGGTTTTCACAAACACACATTCACTTATTAATCAAAGAAAAGTCCATTTCCCTTTTAAATTTGAAAACAAGTTTAATGTTTGAAGAAAGATAGTGCTTTAAATTTTAAAACTTTTTAGAAAAAAATTTAAAATCTAAATGTTTCTTTTTTAGCCAAGAGGAATATAACACATAACACAGAACACACAATAATGGAAATGGTAAAGTAGAAAACATTAACCAACAATCGAACTAGGCCCCTCAATCATTTTCCACATACAAATAAGTACTAAATTAAACATGAGTTGAACCATAGTTCTTGTGAAAAATCTAAAACGTACTATACATGTGACTCATCAGGAAAGAATACCGATTGTTGATGACGTCATAAATTATGAATGCTCAGGGTTTCTAAACCTAGCCAAACTATGTGGAGAAATCCTATAGTATATCAATGTCTGTATTATGTGACACAAGCCTATGCGTAATCTAAACTTGTACAACAATCATTCAAAAAATATTCAATAAATATGTTAAGATCCCTTGTTGAGTACTAAATAAAATGGCGGTGAGTCAAAAATGTCCAACAAGCTACCAATTACAATTCCCAACCATCATTTAACCCAACACAAAAAATCAATGTTCCCAACAATGTCACCCCTGAGTCACTCCAAAAATGGGTTTGTCAAAATACATTATTTTATTAAAGTGTCATGCATGAATTAAAAAACATTAAAGAAAAAAATATTTTCTCATGAGAAACCATAAACTATTCTAAAGAGTTAGAATAAAACATTTATCACCTAATCTGAACCACACATGAAAATCCATGAATTATGATGAAAGGTAATGTGGGGATTTTTCAGTATAGTGCGAAAAGTCATCGAAAAAATAATTTCAGAGGAATTCTTAAAAATAAATAGTCTCACATACAACAAATAAATATTCTAAAAATATTTATTTATTATGATTTCCCATTTAATTAAAATCAATAAAATGACAAGAAAGAAATAAATTTCAAATTCAAGGGCAAGTGCAGTGGGGGACCTACCTCAAAGGAGAACCACATTGATAATTCCACATCTTGTTGATTTTTAACCAGAAGACGATGAAAACCCGCTTGCACACAAGTTTTCCCAAGTCCATGATGGAATACGTACACGAAGGAAATATATATCATATATATATATATATTTATATATATATATATATACATAACTAATAATATGTGTGCGCACCATAAATGATTGTCAAAACCTATTGAAATAAAAATTAGAATCTTAGAAATATCGCGGTAAGCATAACACACTCCAAATTATCTCCAAATCATGATTCACACAACTCAAATTATATAATAATCCATTTAAAAATTTATTAAAATATTAAGGTGTATCCACAACATTCCAAAATCAAAACACATTCAATGAACACATTTTTTGTCAAATTCAGACTAACATCATTTGGAAATACATTTCAAACTACCTAAATAACTCATAAAACCCATCTGGAAACATTAGAAGAAATGATGATAGTCAATTTAATTGATTCCAATTTTCATTACCCTTTTAAATCCATACTCTCATCAAAATCATTTTTTAATAGGCTTCTTGTCACTTTCAAAATTCAAAAACACTATTAAGGTGCACATTAAAGAAGCTAAAATGCAACAAAATAGAGTTATCATGAAAAATCCACTTTCAACACAATTTTTCGTTTAAAACTCTTTAAAAAATTGATTTGAACCTTTTACCCAAGACATAGAATATTCTTAATTAATTCCACAAGTCACACATGAAACAAAAACACTTTTTTAGGAAATTCATATTCATCACTTGTTCATCACAAAACCTATCCAAATCATGTTTCACATCACATTATTAATCCATTGAACTAATTTATATAATCCAAAAAGCATTCCAATCTATTCTAATAACATAAAATCATGTAATTTCCTATAATGAATAAGAAATTCTAAAAATTGGTTAGAACACCATTTCTACTTCAATCACACACGAGGGTGATTAAATTGATCTTTAAACAACCATATGAGACCATCAATATTTTGAATTAGACCCTAAAATGGTGATATTAGAAAAAGAAAAAAATCAGCAAACCCTAGTAGGGGAAGAGATGGCTCTCCAGAGCTGAGATTGTGGGTCAGACGGAGATGGTCCATTCGGTCGGAGGAGGGTCCGGCACGAACACATGACTGTAGGAGGAGAAGTGCCCAGAAGGGAGACAGAGTCAGCCAAGCTGGAGGTCGCACCGGCTGGTGTAGAGGAAGGCCACAATGACAGGCGCCTAGCCAGATCATGGTGGCATGCCTTGAATGGATGAAGTCACAAGGAGGGATGAGACTGTGTGGGGGAGGGCTATGATGTGAGGGTGAGGAGTTTGAGGGAGACCAACAACAGCTGGGTTGCGTGTAGGGAGAGAAGGGGGTGTGGCATACAACCCTAACAATGGGAAGGGAAAAAATAAAAAATATAATATAATATAATTAACACTAGTATCAATATTAAAAATAATATAGCCATAATAATCATTTAAATAATGAAAATAATAATAATCAAATAATTCTAATGAATACCACTTTAATTATAATCCTTAAATGATAAACAAATAACATTTATAATAACAATTTTTTAATTATAATATATTATTATTATTCCTGACAGAATGATATTATTACTGCATAAATTTATTTACTTAACTAAATATTATAATAAATTCTCATATATAATTGATTTTTATTAGGTTGACATAATCTTTGTAGTCGAATTGTTGACCTGGCTAACCACTGGACTTCCGCTAGTCCTGCAGTGCCCACATAATGACCTAAAAATCAATCGTAGTAATAATAATAATAATGATAATTCATAATTAAAAGATTAATAATATTATTAATAATAAATCCTTATTATTAATAATACTAATAATAACATTAGTAATCTACCAATAATAATATACAAATCAAGAATACCCTATTCACATTAATAATAAAAATAAAAAAATAAAAAATTATAAAAATTTAAATAACACAATAAATTAAAAAAAATTCTCATTTTAATTTTCTAAAGAAAGGTGGATCATGTCGATTCCTGGGCGAAGCCTCAAGGGGTTTCCAAAACACTCTCCACCCATGTGCCCAATGACTTCAAATAAAAAACACACAATTTGTGACCAAACTCAAAATTTTCATCCAAGACTCAACCCAAAACCCATAAAAAACATATTAATCCCAAAGAAAATGATAAAATAATTTAACAAAATAGGGTGGGTAGTGTGAATTCTGCCGAATATAACCCTTTCATTCCTCAGAAAGCCACAACAAGATCAATACCCAAAGATAAAACTTCTTACGCGTCACCCCACTAATATATTATGCCCCACCAGTTGATCGATCCAAACATTCACTGAAAACACATGAAATAAAACTCATCCTTGATACAAGATCACCTTAACCATCACCAAGAAGAACTCAAGCCCCCCATTTCAACCATGGAACAAAACTAACCCACTTCAAAAATTTATTCCCTTAATGTTAGTTCATCAGAACCGTTGGGTGTACTCCCATACCACAGATTACTCAAAAAGAAGAACATAGGATTAGGTGGATCCACATTATACAACCTGCCACCAAACGATACATGAAAAGAAATTATGATACTAACACGGTGAGTCTTGAATAGAATCCCCACTCTTAGGATCATGTGAACACTAAATTACATCTGACATAACTCTGCAAGACCCAATGTGGGTCTCCCCACCATGGGAACTAATGAGATTAACGGAACGTGGAAACTTCCCCCCTAGACCAAAAACCCAGACCATGAGGGGGGAGATGGGAATGATATAATTTTTATAGCATCAAAACTAACACGATAGTGTTATCAATAATGTCACATGATTAGATGAACAGACACCATTCCATACTGAGGGAAAATATTAAACTAATGCACTTATTCACTAAAGGGGTTCTCCCGACTACTCTCCAATGAAAATCATGGAACTTTGGATAGAGCACCGGTGATTGATGCATCACGTACCTCACAGTCAGGATTCAAAAACTCCCAAACATGACACACAACCCATAATTTACCGAAACATTCTACGATTCAAAATAATTGTATAAAAGAGGTTCGACCAAACCATTACTACAAATAAAGGAAAAGAAACACCACCGAACTCCATAAGAGATGGCCACTACATCCAGATAACATATAAAATATAAAACCATAAACTGATAAAAAACATTATCATACTCCTTCGGATGGGCTGAGGTGACCTTCGACGATCCAGTCCTGGCATCATCACAATTCTTGTAAAAAAATATCCATAATCATTGTAGGTTACCCAGATGTCCACAAGTGTGGTAGGGTCTCGGAGCACTTGGGCACATCGACCTCTTGTGAACTTGCAAGCCACACTGATGATATGTCATTTTATTATGCTTAGATGAAGTTGACTGGATGTCTGAGGTCCTCTTTATCCCACTATTAGAGACACGAGCTCCATGACATTTATCATTTTTCCTATCTCCATCCTCTACAACACATTCAATGTCGGGGGAGGATTAGACACCTCAAGTCCTCCTACTAAATAATCTTCACCAAGAAAGGCTTGCCACACAATAGTCGAGAAGATGGTTATGTTGAGATATTACACCTTTGACTACAGTTCAGGCCAGATTCCATACTCAAATTATCGTGCCTTCTCGGGGTCATATACAACAAACCATTGGTCGTACCGAACTATGTCCAAGAATCATTGATATAATTCTAGTATGGATTCGACGCAATGATAAACAAAACAAAACTCCATCCTCTTCCTTATCTTTATCAACAAAATGAAATATTTTTTGATAAATGAAGACATGAAGAACTCACATATGAGAAGTTATTGGGGGTTTCATTGAGACATAAACATCCACCATTTCCTGATGGGACCATCATGCATAAACGTAGCCAAATTTATATTCAATGACTGATGAAACCCAATGAATATAAAGTTCTTCTCAATCATCTACAAACACATATCCACATCATGTTGATATTCATGACCCTAAAATAGGGGAGGGTTTAACTTTCCAAAATTTAGAACATTGCTTATAGTTGGTTCAACTGGAATATTTTCTAAGGGTGCACCACCCAAAACACCCCCTTGAGAATTAATCAAACCATCATGGGGGTTGAACACTGATGCACAGAAGAAACAAATAATGTAATCAAAGAAGGGTAAATTCCATTTGAAATACAAAAATAATTCTTTCTCAAAACAATTTTTAAATTTATGGAAAACCCCGAATTACCCACTAAAGGAAACTAGTGTCGATTGGTTACTCATACATGTGGTCAGCGGCCATACAGTAGTCACACCACCATCATAGTGAGCAGTCATGGGAAATGTACCCAGCTCTACTTGGATTTCTAGGCCCCAGGAGATTACAGGGCTATATTCCCAAATCTCTTTACATATCCCAATATAAAAACAAGTCAAAGTAACAAAAATTACACCAAGAACCTGGACATCCCACAGTAAGTAGAGGTTCAGAACGCGCAAGGGTTCATGACATCCTTCACGTTTGTACGCCCAAAGCCCTGATAATTCTACTCCTTTTACCATGATAATCCCAAATAACTATACACTCCCTGAAAATCAAGTTCCACTCATGAGCCAACCAGATCTATTACAATTTTTTCATGAACCAACCTCGGTCGACACTAAACCTGTCAGCCTAGCCAATCTGTGGCGATACCTGAGAGGTGATCCTGATCCTCCTAGGCTACTGAAAAGCACCATACTATCAACTAAGAGTGAGTGGGAAATATTTAACCAAAGGAAAATAAATAATGAAAAATAAAAATAGAACAAAAAAAGTGAATAAAAGTTTCAAAAAAAGAAGAACTACCAATACCAACACACTAAACTGGCCATGACTAAAACTCCTCGTGTCGAACATATAAAATAAGATAAAATAAGAAAATTTTACAGGCATGAGTATTAAAACATAGTACGAATTCCCAATAAAAGATCTTGAAAAAATTACATTTAAATAAACAATGTACTAACTCATGATTTGATCTAAATTATATTAAATATTGTTTTCCACATTCACTATCAATTATAAAACAAATAATAATACATTCCCATTTTTAATTAGAAAAAAAAGTTTAATGTTTGAAGGAAGAAGGTGAGTTACATTTTAAAACTTTTTTTCAAATAATTTAATATATAAAACATTAGTTTTTACAAAATTAGAAAATCACACACAACACATAACACACAGTAATGGAAATGGTAAATTACCAAACATAGAATTGCAACCGAAGTAGGGACATCCGTTGTCTTCCATATACAATAAAGAAATAATGTAAACATGGGTCCAACAGTGGAGCTCATGAACAATCCAGAACATACTATACATGTGACTCATCATGAAGGCATGCCTAGAATCAATGAAATCATTATGCCAAAATGCTTAGTGTTTCCCTACCTTGCCAAACCAAAGGGCCCAATCCCCTAACAGAGAATTTTTTTTTTGATGTTCTAACAACTGCTGTGTAGTCTAAACTTGTGCAACAATCATTCCCAAAATATTCACTTACTATGCTAGGTTCCCATGCCAAGTACTAAATAAAAATGGGTTGATTCAACAATTTCAATCAAGAATTCAATTCCAATGCACAAACATCATGCACAACAACTATTAAAATCAATGTTCATAGAAAGATCACCACCGATTCACTCCAATGATGGTATTTCAAAATAATTATTCTTATTAATGAGCCAAAAGGCCTTTAACCAACATTAATGAAAAAATTCATTTTTCCAGAGAAACCAAAACTGTTTCTCACATGTCAGAAGAAAACATTTATCATCAAACCAGATCCACTCATGAAAATATTTGAATTATGTTCAAATGGAAAACGATCATTTTTCACAATGGTGCAAAAATTCATCTACAAAATAATTTCAGTGAGATGGATAAAATTAAATATTCAAATTTATATCCAATAATTATTCTAAAAGTAATTGTTTAATATTATTTTAAATTAAATGAAAATAAATGAAATGAAAAGAAATAAATAAATTATAAATTCAAGGGAATGTGTTGTGGGGGACCTACCTCAAAGGATAACAAAGCTGAACATTCTTTATCTTGGTGCTTTCTAAACAGAAGATGATTCTACCCACTTCCACACATATACATTCATATATATATATATATATACATCCTTAAACTAATGAATGTATTGCCCGCCCATGAGGGAATACATACATGGAGGAAATATATAATAATTATATATGTGTGTGTACCTAATAATATGTGTGTGCACACTAAAATATTTTCAAAACCTAATGTAATAATAATCAGAGACTCTGAAATACCGTTTCAAGTTTAATTTACTCCAAAACATCTCCAAATCATGAATCTAACGATTTAAATTACTCAAAAAACAATTAACTATTTTCTAAAAAAATTGTAAGGAGTAACCACAATTTTCCATAAAGGAAACTCATTCAAAGAACACATTTTCTATCAAATGTACACTAAAATAATTTAAATAAATTCTACACTACTTAAATAACTCATTAAACCCATTTTCAAACATTAAATGAAATGTAGATAATCAATTTAACTGATTCCAATCTGTGTGCCCCTTTAAAATCCATACTCACATCATAAACATTTTACAATATGCTTATCATTACATTCATATTTCAAAAACTTATTTATGTTGTACAAAAAATCCCAACAAACAATAAAACAATATTCTCTTGAAAATTCCACATTCAACACAATTTCACCTTTAAATCTCTTAGAAAACAAGCTTTTCACCATTTAGACATGGCATATAATATATATAGGAATCACAAAATCATACACATGAAACATAAAATCTTTTCTTTATAAAACTAATTTTCATCACAAGTGCATCCCAAAACCATTCCAAATATTTTCACACACCACATTATTATTCTAGAGAACTCATCTAAATAATCAGACAAGAAAACCAAAATTTTCCAATAACATAAAAGAATGAATCTAACTCAATTGGCAAAGAAATTCTATATATTGGTACAAAACACCCATTTTACCTCAATATTACCCAAGGTAGATTAAATAGAATGTAAATAAATCATATAAATGTGTCAATTGTTGGAATTAAACCCTAATTTGGAGAAACCGGGTAAATAAAAAATCATCAGACACCAACTGGGGAAGAGAACTATCAAGGAAGGGGAGATTGTGGGTCAGCCTGAGGTGGTCCAAGCAGCCAGAGGGATATCCAGCACCGACGGGGCAGCTAAAGGAGTAGCAGCGGCCGAACGGGAGGCCGAGTCGTCAATGTTGGAGGTCATTCCTACTGGTGTAGAGGAAGGCCGTGGTGATAGGCAGCTTGCTGGAGCAATGAGGTAGACCACAATTGGGTGGAGGTACAAGGAGGGATGAGACCGCGTGGGGGAGGGATGTGCTGTGAGGGTGAGGGGTAGAAGGGAGACCAACAGTGGCTAGGTCGCGTGTAACGATAGAAGAGGGGGAAGGGGTGGGTTGTTGTTCACAAACCAAATAAAGGGATGAAAAAAGTACTAAATATTATACTAAAATAAAAACATCACATGAATCAATATTAACAATAACATATTAATTATAATTTTAAAAATAATGATAATAATATCAATCAGTGAATTCTAATACCAATAAATTTAATGATAATCAAAATATGATAAATTTAATAAATTTAATAATAAAAATCTATTAATAATAATATAATATTATTATTCATGAAATAATAATAGTATTACTATTGTAAGTATTTCTTTAAATAAAGATTAATTATTTCAACTTATTTAATTAATTTATATTTGTCCGACTCAAACTCTGTAGTCGCACAGCTGTATAGGCTAATCATGTGACTTCCGCTATCCAGGCGGTGCCTATGCACCGACCCAAATTTCAATTTTAGTACTAATAATAATAATAATAATAATAATAATAATTCCTAAATTAGAATAGTAATATTAATAATAATTCATTCTTAATAATAACACTAATAAAAACAGTAATTACCATACCAATATAAATATAAATAATAAGAATACCCAATTCACATTAACAATAATAATAAACTCATTAACAACAATAAAATTTAAAATAACACAATAAATTTAAAAAATTTCCCATTTTAATTTTCCGATGATAGTGGGATCATTCTGATTTTTGGGCAAAGCTGCATAGGGTTTCCAAAATTCTCTCCACCCATGAACCCAAAAAAATCAACTCAAAAATGCTTATTTATTTTTACAGAACTCTAATTTTTTTCCAGGACTCAACACCAACACCAAAAAAATTTAAAAACCAAAGGAAATAATGAAATCAATTAAATAGATAGGTGGGTGTGTGACACTAATCGATTTCATATGTTTATCACTCAAATATTATGTTTATTTTTTCATATTGAATTAATTAAAGTGTTACAATTATGTTTTATTATGGGTTCTCCATTAAAATAATGTGAAATTGCCTTTATTGAAATGTACTTTTTTGTTTTGTAAAGTAGTGTCTATTCTTATCATATGAATATAAAACCTAATTGATGAATACAAAAAATTATTTATTGAATATATAACATATATATTTCATTAAAATAATTCAATAGTTATAATTAACATTGTTTATTATGAAAAAACTCCTTTGGGAGAATATAAATAATAATATTTCATTTTATATACAATTGCATTATGTTTTTATTTCTCATTAGTTGGAAGCCATTGAATTAATTTTATATTTATATAATCCATAATTTTGTATTTTTTTTAGTAAATATCATTCAAAACCGCTAACATAACATATATGATATATCACATTATATTCAATAATAATATTTTTATAATACATTTTTATTTGTTGAAACATTGTCATCCCTATAACACAAGCTATCATGGAAGGCTGCTCTTCCGTGTAACACAATCTTTCATGGAAGGACTCTATTTCATGCGATGAATGATTGGAAACATATAAAATTTTTCATAAGATTGTAAATAAATTATATTGTATCTGGTTAATATATTACATCACGTACTTGGTGTCACGTGTAAACCACAGTATCTAATATAAGGATATTAATTTATATATTATGGGCATCAATATAGTGTATTACTTTATTAAATTACCATATATTTAATAATAAAATCCAAAAATAACTATGTTTTCAGTTTTCAAAACTAGATACATATATGATACCTATTTAACATTAGGAATGTATAATGAATCATAATATATAACAATGTAAAATGATAATAATCATTGAAAACTCATTCCATGAAATAGTTATATTCTCATGGTTAATTGATGAATAACATGTGCAACCTCAAATGATCAGTAATGGACATCTAAAAAAAATAAACAATTATTAAATTAGAATAATCATTATGGAAAGCTAAATTATTGGAACAAATACCATTACGTTACTTTATAGGGAATAATAAATGTGGATAGAATAAAATATGATAAAATAATTCCATATAAATAATCACATCATCATGATACATGACCACACATATTTTATCTAATCATATAATTATATCGAATAAACATATTGAAAAAATGCATGATTTCATAATTTTTAACTATCAAGATATTTCCTTAAGATAGATTATATATGTGGGTAAAACCCCATATTATTTTTTTGAACACATTTCACAGGATACGACATTCATGATCTATCCTCCAGAGCGTTAAAAAACATGTAAAAAACATGAATGGTTTTACAATAACTAATTTTATCCCATGAGACATCTGATGAATCAATGGGATTTTGTTTAGTGGTCCACAACCTATTCCATAACTATCTAAATAATTTATTATATATATAATAATTTATTTATTCCATAAACAATGCCTCTCCAAATTTCAATATTGAGTAATGAATTCTTATTTATCAATATTTCTCAATATAATTAAATAACTATCTATGTAAACACTATATGTAAAAAATGGTATATCGTTTAAGAAATGATCATATGTATCCCACAAGAATATAGATAATTATGATAAATTTAATGAAAAACGATAAATTATTTCAAAAAATGATTGATTCAAGAGAATACTATTATTCATAAATTGTTTCCCAATACATTTATCACATAGTAATTTTCAAATCAAATCCTATTGAAAGAACTGTTTATAATTGGAATATAAAATAAAATCAATAATTAATTTCTAATGATATGAAATATAATAGAGTTATTATAAACACAATATATATTAAGTATTTTGTGATAAGGGATAAAGCCCCATGGAAGAATAGGTGAGTCAAGTATCCAATAAATTATAATCTATTTTTAATGAATACTTTAAATCCTACAATATAATGTTTTTTGGAAGGTAATTATCATATAATATAATCATATTAATATCTATAATATCATATTTATTATTTTAATAACATATCATCACCAATTAATTAATATTCATTCATAATTTTTATAGTTTGAGGTGTAAATTACCTTGTTTATTGAGTAGGATTGAACTAGTTATTTTTTTTGTATTAATTATATCATTATTTTATCATCTCCATATTATAAAACATTATATAGAAATTATAAATATTTATTATATATATTTATAGAAATCTATATATTTCAGATATTTTAAATTTAATACAATGTTCAAGAAGATTGTAGGTCATATGTACATATAAACGATGTATCCATTTTCTTGACTAATTAAAAAAAATAAAATGAAATGAAATATTTGAATATTATTATTATATTATCATTTATATTTACCTTATATCACATATTTTTATTATATTCATACATAATACATTAAATTTAATTCTTAGAATAATTATATAGCTTTGAGAATGAGGTTGTCCACATGATCGCTAATGATGTTAAAATATTTCCAACAATTGGAGAGATAAAATAAGGAGTTTATGTAAGAATTAAAAAAAATATTTTAGAAATACCATTTATATTATTAATATAATATAAATCCATCATTTTTCGCAACCCTTAATTTTGAATATAAAAGAATGTATGACTTTGATTCGTGAGGTGATTGTCTGTCATACACATGGACAGCGATTGTGTATCCCATTTGATGGATGTATGTATAAAGGTAGGTATTAACCTTAAAAAAATATTTATATTTTTATACTGGTTTAATTATATATTCAATAGTTAATTTTAATGAAATGGCTTAGTAAATAAAAAAAATTCACACTGAATAAGGTTACCTCTATTCCGGTTTAAACATATTTGTTTGTAAAAAAAGGATTTATTGGTTTACTTGCATCTACAAGTAAAAAATCTATGTTGATGTTAGGTATGTTGGGATATAACGTGATTGGAATAGGATGATAAAATATTCTTGGTAAATTTGATGAATTGATGGGGGTATTTTTTTAGTGAAGGAGACGTGTCACTCTTGTAAATTTAAAAATGTAAAACTATTAGGAGGTCTCCCATACATAATGTTTCTAAAAATTAATATGTATTCATTTAATGTGGATACATTTTTTTAATATTTCCATGTAATTTTTTCTAGATAAATTAATTGGTAATTTTTCCCTTTAATAATAATTATTAACAAAAAAATAAACTCATTTTACCCCAGTCATTGTAATTAATTTTAATTGATTCCATAGACTTTTTTGGACAAAAAGTATGTTTACCAACATATAAATTAAAAATTATTATATTTCATAATGTGGAATAATTTTTCCATATATTCTGAATGAGAGGGTATAGATATTCAATCGGGAACAACCTATGCTTGCACAAGAAGCCTAGCCAGACGGCTGAGCGAAGGTGGAGAGTTATTATCATGATGCAGATGATGAGGAGGGGCAGTTTTTTGTAGATGGTCTGGTTGAATTCCATAAGACAATCAGGTCATGTATTCTCCTAAGACTACAGGCTATGTAATCTCTGATCCTACAATCCTTTTATGGGTTCCCCCTCATCCCTTGAAAGGGGGGTTATCAAAAATCAATAAAAATGAAGGCCATCGGGCCATTCGGGCGGGAGTATTCATAAAAAAAGGAAATATCATAGAATAATACCAAAAGATGGCCGAAAGATATTTTTAACATTAACATTTAATTTTTTTTATTTTTTAATATAAAATATATAAATTTTCTAAACATTATATTTAAAATAGTTTCAGCATTTAATGTTCTAAAAGTAGTCTTTATAAAAATATATCTTTTTTATGCATAAAATTGGATTCTTTTTCTTTTGATATGTCTACCAAACATATTGGATGAATTTATGTAATAATTGATTAAAAATGTGATATATATTTTATTATTATCATTAAAATATATAATTTAATTTAATTTATAAATGGAAAAACATTTTTATAGAAAAATATATATCTTTTAAAAAAATCGGTTATATTCAATTGGTTTTTATATTATATTGTATTTAATTTGTAAACACTGAATTAAAAAATTTATTATATTAAGTTATTAAAAACTATTAAAACCCACATTATTCAATTCCAATGTTATATCTTCATAAATAAATATCAATAACATTTAAATGATTTATAAAGCTCGGTCTTGCATATAACACGTGTTATAGAAGGAACTCAGTATTATGTGTAATACATGCCAAAATAGTTATGTGTGTTCTAGAATAAAATATCTATGTTTTCTGTGGAATAAGGATACATTTTTTGTATAATCATGATAGAAAGAGAATAAAATTTATTCTAAATGTCATGTATTGTTATGACTTTGAGTGTTATATTATACCTCCGTTAAATAAATTGCATCCTCACAATTCCAACATGATATCAATAAACACTGGTTTTATATTTGAAAATATTATTTTCGATAGACCCACATAGTAAATTTTTTAAATACCACGTCATTATAATAAGAGGTAAATTGAAATTTAAATGACATAAGAATGATATACTTTCTAATAGAATAACATTAGTGAAAACCTGGACATGGAAGACAATTCTTACTATCATGTTCCATCAGATAGTGATAAAGACATTATTCTCATGAAATTAGGAAATTCCAAAATATTTAATGTACCATATTCAATTAAAAACATGGTTTTAAAAAAATAAAACTATATCAACATAAATTATGACCATTGAAAAACTTTTATTATTTCAAGACCCTATTCGCAGAGTTGTGGAATTATTTCACTTGAAAAAAGAAATATATTTACATTGTATGTACCTATTTAATTATAACAATCAAATCATTTGGATCTAACATGGACTATTTATAAATCATCACTTAACATTTCATGAATCCTATATTGAAGTAATGTAATAATATCTAAAACCTCATCTAAGACTTAACTTAAACCATTTTTTAAATTGTTATCCATTGGACCATTCAAAGTACTATTGTCCAAAATATAAGAATAAATACCAAGGTATATAGTAGTATCCAATTTATTAAATCCCTATCAATCATATCTATATATATATATATATATATATCATTAGGAACATATTATGGGTTATCTATCCCTTAACCATCTGTTTTCAAAAATAATAAGTTTCTACTGAATCACCTTTATTGGTACCATTCATCATGTGTTTTGAAATCAGTAATGAAATATTACATTAGTACAATCTTAGTATACTTAGTAATTCAAATAATGAGAAAATCGTCAATCAAGTATTTTTTATACAAAATTCTAAGATCCAAATATAGAATTACACTAATAATTCATCATCGTTAGTTTTTATAGAATATGCTCAACCATGATCCCATTGCATTTTTTGAGGTATATTACATTTCTGCTTGGAGAATTATTATATGTAGTGTCACATTTTAATATATTTTAAACACTCATTATAATTATTTTATTCCTCTATTTTAACTCATTTCCCTTGTGTTACTTTTCTACAAACATATAAAAAACCCCAACCCTGTCAAGAATTCCCCATGGGGTTTTATTCTACATTTATCACATGTTGAAAATATTCTCCTTCCATTATTTAATTTATACATGATTTGTTTTACCATATTCTTCGTCTCATTTATCCCATTTAGTCTATATGTCTTAGATAATTGTTTATGTTTTACAATTGCACCTAAAACTATTTTTTCATACAACAAGACAATGAAACAGTAGTTCACATTTGGGAATTGTCTTAAGAATATCAATGAAATGTATAATTATACATTTTGTTTTATGTATGAAATTTGTTTAATTCCTTATTAACCTAGTTATTGTATATTCATACTAATAAAGAAAATTCTTTATCTCTTTATTTACCCTAGGAATCATGTTATTCATATATGTTCTATAATCAAAAGATAAATATGTTTCAAATAATTTCTCTTTAAATCATAATATCGAGGATATATATTTCCACTTACAATCTACTATTTTGGATTGAAAACCACCATTGATAATAATATATATTTTTATAATACACTACAATTTTCCCCATTTTTTCACCACATCCTAATTCCATAAATATCTTCTCCATAGTCATAATAATTTGCTCATCTGTCATTATATTAGTTGTAACACCAAGTGATGGGGGCTCTATCACATAAATTTATCCAGAATAGATGAATATATCTTTGAAATGTGTTTATCCATTCAAGAAAAGAAAATAACCATAATCAGAATCAGCTTCCCTAATAAATCCTCAACATTCTTATTTCAAATACCATATATATCAGCTTTCTCAATAGGGCCACATATACCTAGGATATGGTTAGTTATAACCTTCTTTATTCTAGGATACATTTCTAACTAATGAAATAAACTATATGTGATCTTAAAATTATGTATCATAACTTTTAATCCCAAAATACTGAAATAATTATCATATAATGTAAATTTTATTTATTCAAATTCTCAAAATCATATACAATGCCTATTTCAGATAATCATTAATATATATATCCTCAAAGTGAATCATAGGGTAATATTAGATAAAAATTTTTTCCTTAATTTAGTTTCCAATGATGGTATTCAAATTTATCCAATAATAACGATAGAAACCCACTCCCTAGTATCAAATAGTTAATAAATTATTTTGTCTTATAATCATAGATACACGATTCAAAAACCAAATCACTTAAAATTTTATAATTTTCAGAAATCACTTACATACATGGTACCCATTATAAGTTGTGAATAAAAAATACATCATACCACATCATAATGTAAAATGCTCAGAATCATTTAAAAATCATTTGAACAATTCTTCATCTTTACACGGGTAATAAAGATAATTAATGGACATCTCAAGTAATACAAAATTATTATGTATAGAAGTATAAATATTTAAATAATGCGCATAATCAACATGGTATGATAAATAATTGAGAGAAAATTCTATTAAAAAACATGATATAGCATAATCTACATAAAAACAATAAACGGGGATTGAAAAATTCCATATAAATAAACACATGTTCTTGAAACCTGATCATGGATATTCTAACCAATCAAATGATCAAAGAAGAAAAACAATAATAATGGAATGAAAGGTTTTTTATCACTTAAACTATCAATATCTATCAAATAGATAGTTACTGTCATGATCTATACTATGTAATGTTTAAATATTTTGGTATAAAGCCGAATAATTTCTTTCATGACCTTTCACAATACCCTACATTCATGAGATATCCTAAAAGTAGTTTAAAATAACTTTGAAAAAAATCTAAAGGGTATGTCTCAATCTATTTTTATCCCATGAGACTATTGACGCATCCGGAGTGTTTCATAAAATTTTCCCCATCCCGTATCATACCTATTCAACTAATTCCATAAATATTGAATAATTTATTTAATACACAAGAAAGGGGACCTCTTCAAATATCAATACTGAGTAATAAATAGAGATTTATCAATATTTCCCTTGATAATAAAATGAATATAAATGTAAAAAACATATTTAAAACTGTTAAATAATTTAGGATGTGATCATATACATCACCTAATAATATTTATATTTATGATAAATGAAATTAATAATGAAAATTCATTACAATAATGTGTTTTTTAAGAAACAATTTACAATAAAAAACAATATCACTATATCATTATCACATTGAAATTTTTTTAAAAATTAAATTAGATGAAATAATTCATATTGAAAGCTAAACTACCATAAATAGGTCAATATTTATTATATAAAAAATAGTATCTTATTAAATACACCACCTAAAATAAATATGTTTTAGTGATGATGTATGCCTCAATGAAGAGAAAGTTAGGTGATAATTCTCTACCATATAGACTTATTTGTTTGAATATTCGTTAACATAATTAATAATGGTTTATTTTATTTATTAAATAATAAAATTACTATAATAATTATTATAATATCATATATAATCCAATGATAATATATCAAATCACATTCATTAATAATCATTCATCAATATCACCATAGTTGGTGTTACTTTCCTTGTTTTTATTGTATGTTTCGTCTTCTATTATCAATTTATATTATATATATAATGATTTAATCAACTGTAGGATGTAAGAATATATTTAATAGTTATATAAATTATGTTTATAAGTATTTATAGTAATCCTTAATGTTTGATGATATGAAATTAAATGCACATTTCATAGAGATTCTAGGTCGTACGTACACATGAACAATGTTTCTATTTTATTTTCAAATTAAAAGAATGAAAAGAAAATGATATATATTCATAATTTTATTATTTTATAATTATATATATTATATATCTTATTTTTTATTAAATATTTCTTTAACAGATTCAATGAAATGTGTGAATGAGTCACATCGATGTGTGAATATAGTAGTCCACACATCCGCAAATGATGTTATCGTATTCAAATAAAATTAAATCATAATGGTTAATGTATTATTTGAATTAAATAATAATATTGATGTTATTTATAAAATATATATAATATTTAAAAAAATCCCACAATACTCCAATCCCTGAATGATGGTAATGAGAAAACAAACGACATCCTTTTGTGAGGTGGTAGTCCGCCGTAAACACTAACTTAGATTGTTTATCATATTTGATGAATGTTGTTTTAGACCATAACCATATGTTTAAAAATTTACTATATTTTTCATACATAATTTATTACATTAAAATTTTATATTATTAATTTAATTGGTGGACAATAAAATAAAACAAAAATGAAAATGGATGAAAGTTACATCTTTTTCGGGTAACATGTATGGGATTATACCAAAAGACATCTTTGATTGGTTTCTACTGCATGATTTGGTTATAGTATAAGGGTAGGGATGTTTAGAACTTATTTTTTAATCGTTTTGGAGATCCAAAAATCATTATAGTACTTATGGTTTTTGGGGGGTGCATGACTTCCCTTTTATAGTTCGGATGATTGTTATTCTGGTAAATATTTAAGGGTAAACAATATTTGGAGGGGTACATTACATCATGTTGCTCCAATAATTTAAAAAAATTGATTAATTGGGATATATTTTTTAAATAGGGCCATAAAATGGTGTTTTAAATATTTTATATTTCTTTTTCATTGTTATTATCAATGTGCACAAAATAAGTAAACTAATTTTTACATTAACCAATGTAATTAATTTAAAAATAATTTACTAATATTTTTTTATAAAATTTAACACTAAATTAATATTAATTCAAAATTAATTTTATTCCAAATACGAAATCCATTTTTAATAATTCCCATTATATATGTTGAAGAAATTTCTTTATAATTAATCCCATAGATGGGTCAAGTTAGTGATTTTTTAAAATTAAAATGTCCAAAATATCACATTGTTTTTATATATATATTATATATTAATATTATTATAATGAACTAAATGTAATTATTATATTTAAAATTTATCTAATCATACATTTAAAAAAATTATAAAAAACATTATAAATTATTTAGGTGAAAAATCAATTTACTATTATAATTCATTTTTTCACTATTAATCAAATAATGAAACGTCAGAGAAAAATACCCAAATTTCACAGTAAGATAATTTTTACAATTTTTTACAAGAATTATCCTTTTTTGAATTATTATATTTTAAAAATAGACATATTTTTCTTTTAAAATATAATAACCATTAATAGGTTCCAATGATTACTTTTGAATAATATAGCATTTTATGCCTGTAATTGGATTTGATCATATGTGTTGCCTGTAAAAAATATTAGATTCATTTAGTAATTATTTATTTTATGTAATATATATATATATATATTTCATTGAAAAAATGAAATATAATTAATTAATTTAATTTATGAAGACAAAATACAAATGGGTGCATAATGCTTTTGGAATACGTTTCCTTCATATTATATTGGTTTTTATATTCATTTCTAATTAATGGCTAAACAATGAATTAAACAATATATTTTTGTATGTTAGTTAAACAAATTTCATAAAACCCATTTTAAATAAAATTTTATGTCTTATTATATTAAATAATAGTTATACCATTATTTTATTTTATTTATGTAATACAATTCCTTATGCGTGGCATAAGATATCGATTGAACTTGGTAGTGTGTATAACACAAGAAGAGTTATTTTAGTTTATAACAATAACTAAACCTAGTGGTGTGTGAAATAGATTATTAACATAATGTTGTGTATGAATCAAGATTGCAATAAAATTAAATTTAATATAAAATGAAATTTTTTCAAGTCTTAGTTTGTAATATAACTCATCCCATATCAATTTGTATAAAATCATATTACATGAATGAATAATAACTCATATAAATATATAAATTATAATATTTTAAAAAAATTATTATATTTTATGTAATATGAATATTTTAATAAATAAATAAATATATATATACTATTTCATTTTGAACATATTTTATCATCCATTTACCTAATAATTTAGGTTTCATCAAATCCAACAACTATATGTATATTATTTGTTTAATCATAAAGCATATTACAATTTATATATTCCCAAAATATATTTATATCATGAATATTATTAATCAATATAGTTATATGAATGTAAAAAATAATTGACATTGAAAAATTTTGTGTTCATAATTATAAAACATTTATAAATACTTCCATTTTTAAAATAGTGTAGTGCTAAAAATATTTTTATAATTGGACGAACCGCTAGTGTAGAAATAAAAACTATAATTAATGTTGTTTCATTTATATAATTTAACATTAAAATTTGGATTATTTCAATATTAAAAAATTTCCAAGAATTATTATTTATAATATTTTCATCTAACGATTCTAAAACATATCAATATTACATACCCTCACCAAGATTTCGAATAAACTCGTTTTGTTATGAATCTAGATTCAATTTTCGCACGTGAAACATGATTTTCACCCTAAAAATGACAATGATTACGTCCTTAGTTTATAAAATTTACTTAAACAAAAAAACCATGGTGATATATTGCCATTAACATGGGTTTTATAACTATATTAATGTATTAATGAAATAATAATATACATTAGGTTGAGTGTTTAAAAGTTTCTACCTCATAAAGCCTATTTTCTAATCATGAAGGATATAATTAAAAAATATCATTTATATATTAGTAAATGTATATTGAATCTCTAAATAGATCAACCTGTTGAATAAATTTCTATACCCGTTATTTTATTTTTACATGATAAATATATTTAATGTCATTGATATATGTTTCTGTCTAAAATTAAATATATGTTTTGTTTTATCTCTATAGAACATGCTACATTAAGTGTTTGTTATTTATCCCATGTAATTTTATTCATAAATAAATTTATAGATAATATTTTAATTAATATTGTGTGATGTTTTATTTTATTACAAGATCTTTGTAACCTACATTCAATACCATAAATATTTTTTTCATTATATATATTCATTTTTCATACATAACATCCATAATCATTATTTATTATATACAAAACCTAACAACATATCCATCCTAACATATATTAAAACATATATGAAATTAATTATTTGTGAAATGTTTTTTTATCACGAATACCTTATATACTCTATTAGGTCTCCCAAAACTGTAATTTTTTAATAAACACATGTCTTCAAATAAGAATCCATTAAAGGATATTTTTTGACATCCATTTAGTTTCTCATATTATAATAGTTATATGAACTATATATTACAATATATATATCCTTTACATTTTTTTAGAATTAAATTTCACCATATTTACTAGAATTAATTATTTTATAATATTTTTATACAATACTATCCTTATAACTATAAAATATAACGAAAATGTTGTAATTCCAATTGAAAACTGTTTACACTATATAGGTTTTTACAATAAGATGGATTGAACTTATACAAAAATTATTATTATTTATATAAAATCTATCTGAACGTCACTGGCTTATAACTATTCCCACAATCTATAATTCATAGTTTCCACTTGGTGAAATGTATATAAATAATTTGTTAATGTTATAGAATTCCATTTATCTATTGAATGTCATCAACCTCGATCTAGAGAATAATATCTATCATTTTATCATGGTTCATATAAATTTTTTACTATGATGAAAATAGAAATAATATGAGATATTTTATGATCATTATTAATTATTATATTGGATTCTTGATGTTAGAACCAATAGAAGCCTAATTTTTCTCACATTATATATATGATACTTGTAATTCATAATATATATCATCATTCTAATTCATTAAAAAATAAAAATTATTTAATTCAAATATATTATGGTATTTATGGGATACTAATTGCACAAAATAGATTACTAACAGATTAATTTATTATTGTCTATTTTTATAGTTAATTTAATAAAGGTTATAACATTTAAGATTTATTCGAAACCCATATATTAACATAAACCCTTCAAATTTCCTTGTAATAACATGATTTTGGGTAAAAGTGAAATGTAAAGGATGAATTTGGTGGATGTATTTTTGAAATATATTTATTATGTTAATGATATTATATAATTTTAGATTAATTTATTTATTATGGGACAATATATTGAGGTATATTAGGATAAAAAATACATATTTTGTGATGATTCATAGTTTGGAATTTGTAATGCAGTATTCAAGAAATATTAATTTTCAAATTTTGTGATATATTGTTTTTTGTACACTATATATTATCCAAATTATAAATAATTTTAATGTATTGAAAGAGGTTAATTAAAAAAAAGGATACAATATATGTTTAAATAATAGTAAAACAATTAATTTCATAAATTATCACCTTCCCTTTCATTTATTTCTGTTATGTTATCCAGGGAGGATATCTTTTAGTGTTGGCATAAGGGGTTCAAAATAGAATGGGGAAACCATTTGTATTTGTAGTGATATATTGGTACATTCATAAGAATAATGGTTTTGGATATTATATATTGTTTAAAATCATATATTATTTATTGTATATTATGTGACATTAACTTAAACATTGAGTAATTTAAGTGATTTAACAAAGTGCTTAATTTTTATTTTATTTTTTTTGGATTTTTCCCCATTTAGAAACAAATATGTTTTAAATTTATCTAAATATAAAATATATAAATTATAAATGTGATATTATATTTTCCTCCGTTGGATTTATATTTTTTGTTAATATATTTTTCCTAATTATATTTTCAGTGATTCTTATATATATATTTTTCTATTCAATTAAAATATTATTATTTATTTATATAATAATGTACATAATTTAATCAATATTTAAATTATTTAAAATTGGTATTGTATTATTTTTATATTTTTATTTTGTAAGTTATTCGTAGATATTTGATTTTGGATAAATTTGAATGAATCTCTGGATTTTTCACATTTATATTATTTAATCGTGGGAAATGGTATGTGTTTGAATTTGTTATATAATTTTTGGTTAGTTATGAAGTAAATAATGGGTTATATATTAGATAGTTAATTTTTCTGAAAAATTTAAAAGTATATATATGAGAAATAGATATTTGAAAATAGTGTGTGATATTAGTAATTGAGAAATTTTATGCCTTGAAACATTATATTTCATCCATTTTCTGTTGAGAGTTGGTATCATTTGGGGATTTTTTTTAGAAATGGATTCTTTCTATATGAGGTGGTATAATTGAATCATGTTTAGGGATTATAATAAGTCATTAACCTATAATAAATAATAATCGTAGCTTTTGTATTTCATTATGTTATTTGGGATACTTTTGGCATGTGTAAATTATGACTCCTATAGATTTTCTGAATTTTTTTAAATATATTGAATAAGTTTGATATATTTGAATATTTAAATCACTAATTTTGACATAAATTATAGAAAAAACTTATTTTATGTTGCATCACAGACCTCACTAATTTTAGCATGCAATATATGCAACAACATTGTAATACAAAACACTAGGAAATATTAAAATATTATTTTTTAAAAATTATTATTATCCCATAGCCATCAGAATGAATGGGTCAATATAGTTAACTATGTTATAAAAATATATTTTTATGCATATATACATAACAATCTCCTTGGTGACTTTTTATTTATATGTAACAATAAAAACTATTTCTGAATAAAGAGAATATATTTGTAAAAACTATTTTGTTGTGCATGAACTTATTATATCATAATAGATTAGATATCACTTTTGTAGAGTTATATTAAATATATTTATATATTATATAGTAAAATAATTTGTTTTCATTTATCATATATTGATTCTAGTTATGAGATAAAAATAAATCAATTTTTACCCAAAAAGTGGTTTTTTTATAAATAGATGTTTATTTCATATTTCATACTTATTTTAATAACATTTATTAAATTTTTTAGAAATATAATTATAAAAAATTAAATTAAATTTTGATACAATCATATTAAATTTATATTATTTTAAATGTTTCAAAAATTTTAATGAATATGAGTTTTTCTATGAATAATGAAAATTATTAATTTTTATTAGAAATCGTAATTTATTTTAATCCATTTATAAGAAAAAAATTTGTTTAAATATAAAATTAGTACAATTATATATCTATAAATCCAATTTAGATCATCAGACTCAATTTCATCTCTAATTTTTATGCAAGTCTTATTATTATTGGGAAAAGTTCTTTATTGAAATCCATTTTTTATACAGTTCATAAGATTAGTTATAAATTAAAATTTTATGATTAAGTTACAGTAACGGGGAAAAATATATATCATATTTAGAATCATAATAATTTATATTATATAATATGTTCAACTTAATTTATTAGCATAATTAATTATAAAATTGATTTTATTATTTTATTAAAGGTAAAAATAGGTTTTCTATGGGTTTAAACGAATGATATAGGGGTTAAAAATTACATAAAACATTTTAAAAAACTATTGGGTAGATGTATTTTTACTTTGTGGCTTTTTTTAATGTGCCATTTTGGATCCTTGTTCTAGTAAACAATGTGTGTACATCTTTTTCCTTTAAAAAATTACAAGTGTGTCACTCACCAAGCTTATCAAATACCTCCAATGTCTTCTACTCCATCCACATTCTAAATATTATAATTCAAGAATCATTGACCAAAATTACATGCTTACATTCTTGCAATAATCCTATAAGAAATTTATTAACTATTAAGATAACTTATCAATACAAATGTGAAAACCAAAAGAAGTTATCTGAAGAAGAGGGCATATCGATACTAGATCCTTTTATGTTATGAATAACTCAATCTAATTAAATTATTATTAAACCATTATTATATGAAAACATAAGTATTTTACATATAAAATATTTAACAATTTTAATTAAATATTCTAAATCATTCAAAAATAACATTAAATGGTTACAAAATCACTATTTTATTGAATGAGACATGTAAGATCTGGACCTTTTCTGTTATTATATCTAGCTAGATTTTAGGTAATTTTTTTTACATAAGTACCACTTATTAGAGTTATGACATAGGGTTATCTTGGTGGTTTCTAATAGAATCTGGGATAACAAGGGGTGTACACAGTTTGTGCACCATTTGAACAAATAGTTCTATTGTCTATGAGAAACTGTGCACACTATGTCCTTTAGAGGAAGTGAATTCATAATGGTTAAAGAAAGATATGAGAGACCCTAAATGGTAGATATTAAATCAATCCCATTTAATAATTGTGTAATGAATAGTTAGCACACATTTATTCTAATATTGCAACTAAACCATGCACGGGCCAACGACGAGATACTAAAACTGTGGACCTCGCTATTTTTTATCTTTTAATGACCTATTTCGCAACTTATGTAGCCTTAACACGAGATTTTGCATTCCTGATGTTATATAATGGTTATCACATTGACATTGAGTAATTACATGGCCGTATGAACACTATTCTTCGAGATCGAAATCTGGAATGGATGATCCTCGCTTCTCCTAGTATGTGGATTTCATCCTGATGCTTCTCTCATCCTTTCTTCTACCTTTCCATAAACTTTTCACTGAATGAATCCACTTTTTAAAATATTAAAATCTCATATGATGAAATCTTGATCATTATTGTGGATCTAGATCGTGCATTATATGTTATTGAAGTCCTTGATCTGGATTTGAGCTTTGGGATTTCGATCCAGCCCTTTTATCAGCGTCATTATGATACTCTGGTTTTAGGAACATGATTTTGGAATAAATCAGCCAAAAAACTAAGGTATGTGGTCTAAATCTATTTCCCATTATTATGGATTTGATATTTGTTCATAACTTGTAGAATCATGAGCATTCATTTTCAATTGATTTACCTAAATTAATTTTATTTTATTGATCAATTGATTTAACAGTTCAGTGTTGAAATGGGTGATTAATTGGGGAATTAATCATGAGACTAAAAGAATAAACTATTTGATAAATAATTTGGGTAAATTTATTATTATAGGGAATGGTTTTAATATTGACCATTAATCAAGGAAATAATAACGAGATATTGAAATTGATAAGTTTATATAATTCATTGTGGATTAATTTTGTGTGTTTGATAATATGATTTGGATAATTAATTTTGTATTTAATTTGGAAAGTAGATATTAAAATGGATGAATTAATTCTGAAAATTTAATTATGTAATATGACTTGTGATACAGATTAATTAATTAATTAATTAATTAATTCTTTAAATAACATGGTTAATTGTTGAGTTACCCAGTCTAGGGGATGTGTTTAACTAATTGTTGAATTATTCATGGGATTATGGTGGATAATTAATTGGTAAGTTATTAATGTGACAATGAGTTTGAATATATTCATTATAAATTAAAGATTACTAATAATAACATGTTCATCATTCTTATGAGTAAAGTGGATTGGAAAATGGTCATTCTAAATTTGTATGTATACATGGTAACATGTTCATTATATGTACATATAAAGAGAATGCGAGCATTTCCATTCTATTGATGATTATGAAATATTACATAGTATATTTCATATGTTTTGGAAATGGGAGTCTTTGGAAATGTTGTATCTAACTAAGAAATTAACGAATAAAAACTAATGACACTTTGAGTTATGGAATCACATGAGAATATTCAAGTTCAAGATAAGTTGAATCATGTATTGAGAAATCATATCACCTTGAAAAAATTAATCATTGACATGATTAATGTATTAAGATATGATATTACCTAGGGAACACATCATGCTCTAGTATGAAATGGTTGTATTTTTTAGGTACGAGTAACCTTGGGAACATTAGAGTTAAATTATTTAGACAAGAATAAATGATAATGAAATAACAAGTTATTAATGGTGTGCTTAAGGACTTCTGGAAAAGCTACATGGGGAACCATCGCGTGGCTTGAGGGTAGGGATGTTACAGTGTGCTATAAGATATCCAAATTTATTTCTTCTTCTTTTTAAAACTATTTTGGGAATTGTATATATGAGACTACGAAGATATGGGGCTTGGTAATGACCGCATGCATGGGATTCACAAACCCATGTTTGGGGGAAATGAATGTACTCTATATGGGATTTCTATTATTTCTATTATAGTTGAATGTTAGGTCACCATGGGTGATTTAATTGTGGTGTGATGTGACTACTGATTCTGAACATTTTGAGTATTGATCCATGTCTTAGAATGGAAGGAGCGTTGAGCCTACATTCATCAATCTAGGAACTCGAGGATATTGTGACACACATCCCTTTAGGAATTCACATGGAAACATATTATGAGTATGTTGTTAACCATGAATAGGTTTCCTTGTTTTTTAGAGTAAAACAAAATGAGGTACCGAACATTAATTGAAAAACATAGAAAAAATTATTTGAAATTCCAATAATTTGGTCTTTAAATGATAAACATGGTTATGATATGGTGTTTTCCCTTATAATCCAAAAACATAAAGTATGATGATTAAGGGTTGTGAGAGAACATCAGTTTGGATGATGTGGAATGGCGGGGGAATGGTTTGTTATGATTAATTAATCTTTCATAAATGTTATAATGTTTTTATATGAGTCCTGAGACATGTTTTGGTATTTTTAGATAGTATCCCTCCACAAATCTTGTTGAGGGGACGAGTAAGGGGTATGCCTTGGAAAGTTTTACCAGTTAAGAAACATGAGGTATTGAGTGTGTCGGCTAAAGATAAAGGGGTGATATTGATAAAATAACTTCACTTGCTTCATGTAATTTAAAAAAGAGACCTAGAACGGATTTTTGAATTTATGTATGAGTTGGAAGGGTATTTTCAGTTGTAGCACCATCCAACTTTTACTGGATATGGAATAAATGAGGGTGTCGAATTATAAGATGAGTCCTTAGAGACATTTCATGAGAATTTTGATACTCTGGATATGAGGTGGTACATTATTTATGATTCAATGATATAGGGATTAGTGAAGTAGTGGTGTGACATTCATCCGTGCACGGGATAGACTAGCAGAATGTTATAGAAATGAATCATCGATAGGTTCATGGAGCACTTTTACCTAGAGAGGTGGAGAAAAAAATAACAAACTGAGTTCATGTATATGAATCATCAGAAAATGTTAGTGGTAGAAAATTTTGGACCCTAAATAATTATTCCACATGTTTCTCTAGTGATAGCAGGAGATGAAGTGGCTATGACAAAAAAAATTTAGGAAGTTGTTAAGTAATAGATTAAGTCCAAGGAAAATAACATCAGGATAAAGAATTTTATAGATGTGGTGGATCATGATTTTTATATTAAAGGATGATTGGGAAGGATTCTAGTTCTATACATGTAGTTATTACTGGAGGATGTGGATGGGATAGTTATGAGAGAAGGAAGCGCCATTATGATAACATTATCAAATGTAGAGAGAATTAGAGTACACATATAGGAGGGTCATTTGGACTGTACAATACTGGGTGATCTGTCATCAATGTAGTTGGCCAGGACACTATCATTGATACTATTACCATCCACTAGTAGATTTTCGATCTTGTGGAAATATGGGATATCTACAAATGTTATGCAGGTCTCAGTGACAAACATGTACTGAAGGATTAGTCAAGAAGATTCTAATTATGGGAAGAGGATCTTCTACACCATATCCGGCTGGCTATTAGAGTTATACTATCCGAGGTGGTAGAGTGAATGGACGTGGTGCTTCTGGGTAGGAGCGCCTGGCATATTAGGGTGGATCTACACATTAGAGTAAGCCAACATCGTATGGATTTGGGGTATCATAGATACATGATGTACAACCTAAACTTGTTGATAGCTAGGTTTACCATCAATAGTGAGAGGTACTGTTCTAGTAGATTCTTTATTAGTTAGTGCCTTGTTTTATTCTAGTTCCTCTCATTCATGTATATATGAATAATTTGTTGATGGTTTTATCTTAGTAGTTTATTTTTTAGTGGGGTAATGACTATAGATTCATCATTGAGAGTGAGTTATAGAGATAACATTTCATGAAATGGATTTTCACTCAATATCATTGGGGTTCAGTTTCTTTGGTATCTATATGTTCCCTATATAATGTATTTTGACTGGATTCTAGGGATGGACTGACTAGTCACCTACCGATCACATATTGAATATAACTATAGGATAGTGAATTTTGTATCTTCTAAGGGTCACCAATATATTCATCATGGGTAGTTGAATATCAAGGATGGATGATCAAGGTCAATTACACAACAACTGGGTGACCTCACAGGCCATGTTGCTTGCCAATTGTTGGATGACTGTGGTGTTTGGCACAATTTATTTCCTCTAGAAGTGGCACTATTTCATGATTTATTTCTGGAAGAATTATCTGGGATAACACCTAAGAAGGACAAGGAATTCACAATTTATATCATGTTTGGTGAAGGTCCAGTATATATTCCACGATATTGAATGCCAATGTCTGAGCTTCAAGATCATAGGACTCAGTTGGAGGAATTTGTGGATTAGAGATTTATCTATCCATGAACGTCACCTTGGGGATCAACTATTTTGTTCGTAAATAATTATGATTTGAGTTTACTATAATTTATTAATTAACAGATGTTGAAAAAAATTATTGTGATGAACTGATATCATATTTCATGTATCAATGATTTGTTTAACCATTTGAAGGGAGATTTTGAGTTCTCAGAAGAATGATTTTATATTAGGGTATCATCTGTTGAGAGTATAGATTTTTTGATATATCTAGGAATACCTTCAAATAATTGTATATCCAGTATGATTGATTCATAATTCCATTTGGTTTTATAAATTCCCTTCTAGTGTTTTTGGATTTGACGAACGTGACTTCTTATCCCTATCTGGATCAGTTTGTGGGGGTGTCTGTGGATGACATCTTCGTGTACTCCAAAACTCATAACGATCATGTTCGTCATCATGAAATCATCACGGGTACAATGAGAGATCATAGGATATATGAAAAAAATATATGTTTCAATTTTGTATTGACAAGGTACACTTCCTACGACACATCATATTGAAGGAAGGTCTGTTAGTGGACCCGTAGAATATCTAGGAAGTTCTTTCTTGGGAGAAACTGAAGAATTTTTTTTGATATCATATTATTTCTTGTGATTTTTATTTTTAGGAGTTGAATATGTGGATAACATTATCACCAATTTTTATCTAACATGAGTTACGTTAGGAGTATGCAGTTTATTGTGACTCTTCTGGGACTAGACAGGGAGGTTTTCTCATGTCCGGGATCTAGTTGTTGAATTTGGGTCTTGACTGTTGAGGCCTCATGAAATAAATTACGTTATTCATGAAATCTATTTGGAAGTTGTGGTTTATGATCTCAATTGTTGGTGACAATATCTTTTTGGATAAAACATTATAGATTATTATGATCAAAATATCATGAAGTATATATTTTCATAACGTGATTTGAATTATGAACAGTAGAGATGATTTCATTATATGCATTCTTTCTCTATTGAAATGGATATATGCCCGAGAAGTGAAATTGTGTTGCTGAGGCCTTGATCCGGAAATCCCAGACATAGATGGTTTAGGATTGAAGTACAAAGTGGATGATGATGACCATGCTATCTATAATTAATGTGCTGGTTCAGAAGTGTTTAGAGTAGATGAATCTCGTTTCAGTTGTAGTGGAGTCTATGATTTTGATATGTATCATAGGTATATAGTATGAGGATATTATGTTATTATCCATGAGGTAAATATTCAATATATTTGAGACATATTCAGACAGGTTGCTTAATGTTTCTAAGATCTTCTATATGAGGAATTATGTTTTTCCTCCTATGAGAAGGTGATAGGAGATCTTGCGGTAATTTTCATCCATGAAATAGAAGGTACATCAATATGTAAATAAAATGAATTGTGACCTATGATGACATTTTTTGTGTCCATGCATGAAAAATGAGATTGTATGGATTTTTACAAGATGAATCACCTACCAGAATGTGAAGGAAGAGCATCAATGACCTAGTTGTTTTCTAGAACTGTTTCCTATTAAATAATGTAAGTGGGATGGCATAAACAACGACATTATGGTTGGTCATACAAAGATGATTAGTAAGAATTATTTTATTATTGTTATTGTGGATAAACTATCAAAGGTAGTAAATTCATTCCTATAAGGGAAATTGTTTTTGTGGAATGATTTGTAGAATGATATGTTCACGATATAGTATGACTCCCTAGATTTCCAAAGAAAATATTTTCAGATTGTGATTCATTCTTTACATCATTCATTTATTATGTCATGTGGAATGTTCTTGGAATATTGGTACTATTGAGTTCTACATTCCATCCACAAATAGATGGGATGTCGGAACATATTATACATCTTCTTGAAGATATACTATTGGAATTTGTGATTAACATATATTGATCTTGGGGAATGAACTTCTCATTAATGGGGATCTACTACATTAACAATTATCAATAAACTGTACAGATGGAACCATATATGCCTATTTTTGGTTGGACATATATATCACCACTATGATGGATGAATATTGGTGTGTCATAGTTATTATGACCGAGTCACATGCTGGAGACATTCGGCCAGGTATAACTAATTTAGAAACATATGGATACATCTCATAGTAGATAAATTTCATAAGATGAAAGACAGATTCGACCCTTAAATTTTATCAAGGGTCATCTTGTATTCCTTCAGGTGTCTCCTAGGTTAGGTCACCGGAGGATACCAAGGAAGGGATATTTGGCTCTCATTCATGTTGTACCCTTTACGATAAAGGAGTGAATCAGGTTAGGGCATATATATTGTCTCTTCCAAAGTAATATAGTTCTATAAATGTGGTTGTCTATGTATTTCATCATTGGTGGTATCACCCCGAAATTCACATGTGATTGATGTGGATGAGGTTGATCTTGATTTAGATTCTTCCTTTGAGTGGAATCTAATATTGGTGTTAAATTTTAGTGAGAAAGTGTTGCAGGGAATGACTGTGCTGATAGTTTTTGTGATATGGAACCATGGAACCGTACAAGATGGAACATGTGTCTCTTTTACCACTATGGGAATTATTTGTGTCTTGATCCACCTTGGAAAATATGTGACAATTCGCAACACTCTCTGTTTATAGACATAATAATTTATATTGGCATATGAAATGTTTATTATATATTTAGGATGGTTCTACACATTCTAGGTTTGAAGTTATTGTTAATTATTGATTTATGGTCACATCTCATTCTTGTGGCCTATTTTCCAAAAATGATTATTTTTTATGTTGTGAATCATGTTTCTGGTCTATGACATGTTTTACTTGGACAATTCTTGTTATTATCTGGGTCATATAACCTTATTATTGTCTACTGATTTTGTATGATCATATATTGATATATCATATGTAATGGCACGGACCCCTCTAGTCCATTCCCTTGTTGAAATTGATATGATCAACATGACACGCATTATAATGATAATTTTTTTAATACTGATGATAACATAAAAATATGTTAAATAAAAATGATGATGACATAATTTTTTTGATTAATTAAACTAAAAAAAGAATAATCATGATAAAATGATTTAATGGGTGCTATTATTATTTATGATGATAAGTGGGATGGTGTCTTACCCATTAGACGTTGATAAATGAAACATGCGGTTTATTATTAATTGAGTAATTGTTGAAATTAAATTTGAATAATAATAATGGGTGTTTGGTTATTAATATTATTCATAATATTAATAATATTGAGAAATTACTGAAATGAGTCATGGTATTTATTGAAAACAAATAAATAAAGATGTACAGTGGAAGCATGGTGGTGCGTTAATAAAATTAAAGGTGAGTTCATTATTATTATTATGTTAAATAATAATAATAATGGTGGAGAAAAAAACATGGTTGGTTTATTAAATTGAATGGTTTTAATTTAATAGAAGTGGTTTCAATTCAATCATTGTGAAATAAAAATAAATAGAATTAAATAATTAAATTAAAGGATGTTATGCGACATTAACGTGGCGTGGCCAGATTCAGATATCCAACGGGGTGGTTTAAGGTGGCCAATGCGACGAGCGTAAATATTATCATCATTAAAAATAATAATTAGTGGCGAGTTAATAAATTTTAATTGGGGTTATGTTATTATTATTATACTAAATAATTATTATAATAATGTTGCCTTAAATTTTGAAAGATCCTTTAATAAATATTTAATGATATTTATGTTTTTGAATTCAATGCGATGAGATTTGAGATGTTAGGATAGATGAGAGTTTGTTTCTGACGCTTTCGCCGGGGCGCGCGCATCCGTCTGTGGAGGACGCGCTGTTGTTACCCCGCATTCCCGTTTTCCAAAGGCGGGCGGCATTCATTCCTTATTCAGGGACGTCTGCTACTTGATCGAAATGGGAAGATGAGATGTTGGTTCTTCCTTCTGGGGATTCCGCCTCAGAACTCGTCACCTAGTCCGGGTCTCCCTCATAGATTTAATACGTAGTTCATGAAACTCTTACTAGTGCCATGGTTCCATGGACACCTGTTAATTACACTGCTTCTGTCGGGACATTCCAAAGGGTCCAGTCAGGGCAGCAACCTTTAGTCGGGAGAGTAGTCACGTTGAGGCATCAGTAGCTTGTCTGGATGCTGGGGAACCTGGCATGTCTGTCTGTTATCACTGTTCACAGGGGTTCTCGAGGGCGTGGAAGCCCGAGGCATCCCACATCGAACACAGGGAATTATGTGCTATAGACACATATCTGTGGTTTTCCTCAGCTTCCCGTGTTTAACACAGGGTACTCCGCGAGTTTAACGTCTATCGGAGACGGATAAACCCAACCGGAGCATTAGCTAGGATAGATCGGATTGAGGGATTCCCCTTGAAGGGATGTCGATACCGGGGCCAGCCCGTGGGCGGCTGTGAAGAGGAGCGTACCGACATGGTCTCACCGAGATATGACGGTCCGAGCGAGAATCGGGATGGGTGATAGGTGGATGAATGGAGTGGAGGGGGAGTGAAATGGGACCATCGTAGGGGCGACGGTGAAGTTGGGCTTGAGCCTTGAAGAAGCTTCCTACTTATCCCCGTGGCAGGGAATCAAAGTCCGCGTAGTTCTGGATGGTGCCGGTAAACCGACGTGAAGGTGGACCTTGGCCTGATGGATATCGTCAGCGAACCGACGTGAAGGTGGACCTTGGTCCGGTGGGCATTGTCAGCGTACCGGCGTGAAGGTGGACCTTGGTCCGATGCGTCAGCGAACCGACTTGAAGGTGGACCTTGGTCCGATGAGGGATGAGCTTGAACCTCAGGGATGATTCCTACATACCATGCCTTGACATGGATCAAAGACCTCATAGTTCAAAGGTTTTCATCGGTGAACTGACGTGAAAGTGGACCTGTGGGTCCGCTAATGGTGGGCTTGAACCTTGGGAAGGTTTCCTACGTACCATGCCTTGACATGGATCAATGTCCTCGTAGTTCAAAGGATTGATGGAATACAGTTTAACATCATGCGGGACGATAGTCAACCCTGACATGAATAGACGACGGGTGGTGGGTGTCGTTGAACCGACGTAATTGAGGGACCTTGGTCCGATGGGAGATGGGCTTGAATCTCTAGGAGGATTTCTACGTACCATGATTTGACATGGATCAAAGTCCTCGTAGTTCAGGTTGAAAATGGGGACTTGGCACACCGACAAGGAGACGGTCTGGGCCAATGATTGTTGGGCCTGGACCTCGTGGAGGCTTCCTACGTACCATTCCTTGACACTGATCAAAGTCCTCGTAGTTCTTGTTGTGGAATACAGTTTAACTTCATGCGTGACGAGGGTGAACCGACCTGAATGAGGTAGGAACGACCGGATGGTGGGTTTGAACCTCATAGAGGCTTCCTACGTAGCACGCCTTGACATGGATCAAATTCCTCATAGATCGGGTTAGTCACAACGGCTTTCCGTCGAACTAGGATGCAGTTTAAAGTCATGCTGGACGAAGGTAGAACTCGACGTGAATTATGATGGGTGGGCTTGAACCTCAGGAAGTCTTCCTAAATACCATTCCTTGACATGGATCAAAGACCTCGTAGTTCGTATGGGGCTTTGTCGGCGAACCGACGTGAAGGAGGACCTTGGTCGAATGAGTGGTGGGATTGAACCTATGGAAAGCTTCCTACGTACCATGCCTTGACATGGATCAAAGACCTCGTAGTTCGGGTTGGAATGGGTGTGCAGTTTAATGTCATGCGGGACAAGGGGGGCATACAGTTTAACGTCATTCTGGACGAGGGCGAAACTCGACGTGAATGAACGACCGAGAAATGTGGCTTGATCCTCATGGAGGCTTCCTACGTACCATGCCTTGACATGGATCAAAGTCCTCGTAGTTTGCTATGGGTGGGGGTCAGGGTCGGTGCTCACTCTAAGCCCATGTGAGTAATGCTCGTTGTGAGAAACAAGAGGTTGCAAGGACCTGATGATCACGTCGCGAAGGATGCGTCCGTGAGAAGCAAAGAGGGGCTTACACGTTAGGCAGCCCATGGTGCTGGGACTTACTCCAGGATGGAGGCCCATGGTGCTGGGACATACTCTAGGATGGAGGCCCATGGTGCTGGGACTTACTCCAGGATGGAGGCCCATGGGGCTGGGACTTACTCAAGGATGGAGGCCCATGGTGCTGGGACATACTCCAGGATGGAGGCCCATGGTGCTGGGACTTACTCCAGGATGGAGGCCCATGGTGCTGGGACTTACTCCAGGATGGAGGCCCATGGTGCTGGGATTTACTCGAGGATGGAGGCCCATGGTGCTGGGACTTACTCCAGGATGGAGGCCCATGGTGCTGGGACTTAATCCAGGATGGAGGCCCATGGTGCTGGGACTTACTCCAGGATGGAGGCCCATGGTGCGACAAAGCGCAGCGAAAGAGGGATTTGGGACCAATGATGGGAGGTGCCCCGTTTCCTATCACGCCCTCCACTGACCTTGGTAGTGGGGAAGTACGGAGATGCAGAGGTGCAACCATCTATTGGGGAACTAGGGTTGCCCTTCTCCTATGAACATACGCCACTCCAATAAGGAGGATATCATCCCTTGTGGATGGGTGATTCCATTCCTGTGGAGACGAGTGGTGTAAGGAATGTTTGAGCTGGGGGGACCCTTCGTGAGAGGGACGAGGTCGGGTCACAGTTTAGCGTCATGTGTTGGGGACATGGTGCTTGGCAGTTTAACGTCCTGTAGCTCGGACGAGGTGGGTTCACTCCGCACCCCTAGGACTTACATAACTGGTAACTTCTGGTCCTTGGGGAAGGGAAGGTACTAGTAAGGTCGTGGTCAAGGGGGGTTGTGGAACGAACCATCAAGGGTCCCACATTAGCGTGGCTATGCGAAGAAGCAATAGCCGTTAGGGTGCCTATGAGAAGAATCCTTAGGCGAGGCAACACTATGGGTGGTATTGTCCATGGGACATTGAAATCACATCGTGCAAACCCGGAGGGTCACACGGGAAGAGGAATTGCTAGGAAAAGGAGTGTGCTTTGCGAAGTGGAGTGCCTTGGCCTTAGCATGGGGCATAGGTGTGAGTGGAAGGTGCTTTGCAAAGTGGAATAGTGTTCGCGGAGCACTGCCTCGCGAAGAAGGGGTGCCTCGCGAAGCAGGGTCCTGGGAAGCAGTGTGGTTAACGATGTGTAGCGATCCTGCCTTAGCATAGGGATCATTAGTATAGGTTGGGTGTTTCGCAAAGCATAAACACTCTGTGACTGCCCGGGTACCCTTGGGAATCACCTTCCTTCGCGAATGCCCTTGAGCTTCGTGAAGGGCATCCCTCTCGGAAGAGGGGCTCAAACGAGACAAAGAAAAGGCGTCTCGCGAAGTAGAAGTACCTCGCGGAGCTCATGAATCCCGGGGCAAAGAGTGCTTCACAATTAGGGAGAGGAGAAGCCTAAAGGTCGGATCGTCCCCTTCGGGACTCATGGGGAGTCCATTATTTATAGGGAAGGGGTGCCGCGAAGCATAACTCGTGCGCCGCCTCAGGTGCTTCACATCGCGCTCGCGAACGTCAACGTCATCCGTGGAGGGTGACCACCTCTGGAGCTTCGCGGCGGGCTCGCGAACGTCAAATGCGTTCATGGAGAATAACTGCCTCTGGAGCTTCGCAGCGTGCTTGCGAACTTCAAATGCGTTCGCGAAGAATCACCATCTTAGGTGCTTCGCGACGCGCTCGCGAACGTCAACGTCGTCCGCGGAGGGTGACCGCCTTTGGAGCTTCGTGGCGGGCTCGCGAACGTCAAATGCGTTCGCGGAGAATCACCGCCTCTGGAGCTTCGCGGCGGGCTTGTGAACGTCAAATGCGTTCACTGAGATTGACCGCCTCTAGAGCTTTGCGAGGCCGCGATGATCGGGGGCGCTTCGCGGCAGTGCTTCGCGTCGGTGCTTCGCGAGGCAGCGCGCCGGTCTTCTTTTTCATCCCTCCCTTTCGTGCAATATTTTGGCTCCAACAAATGCCCCCCCTCAGACTTGGAGTCGCGGAGGGCGAAGGGTCGAAGTCTGAGGTAAAATCGCCAAAATTGTCGGCGGTTCGCGATGCGGCTTCGCGAAGGGGGCTCGCGGTGCTGACCGGGGCCACGGATCTGGATGCGCCGCGATGGTCCACGTGGGTCAGGTGCATCGCGATGCTCTGGGGTCTCCGCCTATAAATAGGGGGTTCATCCTCCTTTTTCTTTACTCGAATTTCTTGTCTTTTTGTGCGCTCGACTTCGTGAAGCTCCGCGTTCTCCGCGACAGCCCTCTGCGAATCGAGCTTCGCGGCGAACCGCGGGTCTCCGACTCCGCGTCTGCGCCAAGAGAACTTCTGCTTGTCGGCCTAGGCCAGACATCGCGGCTTGGTCTCGCGACCGATCTTCGCGATCCGGCTTCACGATTCAGCTTCATGGTCTAGCTTTGCGATCCGGCTGAAAAAATTATTTTCTGAAGGTCGGAATCGAAATAGCCCATCAAGAGGCTGTATTGGGGGGGTGCTTGCAGATGCTGCCCATCGGGATGAGATGGCCAACCGTCCGGGCCTTGGGGAGATGGTCCGAAGCCATTCGGACCACGCTTCTTTGACAGATATGCTATCAGAGGGTCAAAAGGATTATCCGCAGTGCAAGAAGCTTCCATTGTACGGCTTCGGGTTGAGGGATGACGTCTTCATCCCGGAGGCGAGTAGGGACGAACCAGCTTGCTAGTTCAGGAGCACACCAAGCCAGCACCAATGGTTCAGGGCGGCCAATGGTCATGCGCGGGAGGACATCACACCCGTCACCACTGACTGTATCTACAACCATTTGAACGATATTGACGGGAATCCACTACAACTAGAGACGTCACCTCCTCTCTACCATACCATGTTGAAGGCGGCCTTGCAGGATTCGAAGAAGGGATGGTCCGATGAGTGGGACCTGCCCCAGGGTGGCAACTTAACTGATGAATGGGCATGAGACTACTGGGTAGGCTCCTCATGCGTGGAGTTTGGGGTCGAGCTAAGGAGAGTGGTGTTGTATGAGGCGGCATGGGCCTCCTAATTCCTCATTTACCAACCGATGTAACTGATGCCGGAATTAATGAGCATATGGTCATCTAGGACCAATACCTTTCACCTGCATCACGTGGAGGTGGGCATCAGCCTGTGGAATGTCCACCAGATTTCTGGGGTTCCGATTTGGGGGGCTATGTATGATGAGTTCCTCCCCGTCATTAGCGCGTGGGAGGATACATAGCAAATTCTGCGACTGGCGTCAGTGCTGATGGCACTCGTCCCTGGAGAGGACAAGGAGGCAGTGAGGGATGTCCACTTCAGGAGATGGTTCGAATGCTTCCTGAATTTCCCAGAGAATCGAGAGTTCCCTCTGAGGCCTCGAACGTGTCCGAGGGCGGCCCAACGGGGCAATGGGCACTCGTATTGGCGGGTCATGGAGGACAGTCAATGGAAAACTTGGGGTTTCAATGTCAGCACTGAACAACAGCCGATGGTCAGGCTGGCGGCGTTCATCGCGGATCTCATCTGTGGTTGGATCCTACCAGTGAGGGATACAAGCATGGAGGTGTGGCCCAGCTCGTTCATTATGGCGTCCATGTTGGCCATGTGGCAGCGGATCAATCTGGGGATTCCAATGCTCGCCAAACTATAGAGAATGTTGCGGCACATTAGCGAGGGCAAGAAGGCGCCAAGGATATGCGGGCCCTTCCACCTTCTGTATGGGTGGATCACAGTGCACATCAGGGGGATTTATGAGTATCCAAACCCCATTTCACCGCCGGGATCGAACTTTCTCCCCTCCATCCTGAATGCAGTTGGGAGCATCCCATTCAAACTAGCCATGCCGATGGTACTGAATCGGGTGTGGAGGGCGGATGAGTTTAATTTCCATCGCTTCCCATTGCCGATGGGGATACTTACTGATGACGGGAGGGGAACGGAAGAACATAGGGCTTACCTCCTGGCCATTCGAGGTGGAGTTTTGGTGGCACGGATAGATCGTGAGCCGCTCTGAGAACCGTACACCCCCCATCGGTTTTCGAGGCAGTTCCGGTGCCTCCAGAGGCTGACCCCGTAGGTCTACTAGGAGGTGCATCATGAGGAGCACCCGTGTGTGATGAGGAAGATGTGGCTCATGTTCACACGGGAATATGGGATGATGCGGATTGCATTGCCTCCATCCACCTTCGCTTTCGGATTGGTGAGGGAGTATTCCATTAGTTGGGAGGCTGCTTACACAGGGGAGATACTGAAGCAACCAACTATCTGGGTCGGTGACGGTGGGCCTCCTCTATCTCGAGGTCGAGGTCGGAGGGCAGCTAGGGCCGCTCGCGGTAGCGGGGCTGCCATGGCTGCGAGACCCGCACCGGACGAGGGTATGGCAGCAGCGGTGGATCCGTTGATTCTGGAAGAGCACGACCATCCGGAGGGGCGGACACCGAGGGGATTTCGTAGGATATCCACTCAGGCTCCGAGGAAGCGGCTGCGTCATATCGACATGGCAGAGGATGCTGTCTTCCCGGAAGCCTGGGACATTTGGGATGTCAACCGGCAATTCCTCAGCCCACCCGAGATATGGGCACACTTGAATCGCCTCAGGATGGAATTGCCGAGCATAGGCCCAGTTCGGGCTAGATTCATGGCATCTCGGGTGGGCGCAGAATAGTACCTGGATGAGCTAGATGATTACGTCCACTCCTGTGGTGTCCCTCGCCCAATGAAAGACTGGGTGAGGGTACAGTTGAATCAGACGGTCCCCCCACAGTTATCGGCTGCCGATCTGAGGGAGCGCTTCCCCTTTCCAGAAGAATCAGAGGACTCCTTTCGAAATGATGAGGCTGCAGGAGGGAGCCCGTTGGAGGAGGGCGAGGTCAGTGATCAGGGATCAGATTCCAACGATGTCGTGGAGGCTCTTGAGGTATCATTCCGAACTTCTATCCTTACGATCTGTTCTTAGGTCACTATGGACTTCTCACCGATGCTTGAGCCATGCAGGAGGAACTTGTTCGTAGGCCTCGTTCTCGCCCCATGGAGGGAGATGATGCGTGACTTTCAGAACCAACGCCTATGGATGCATCCAGTTCCGCGTCTGGTGGGACCAAAGCACCCGAGGTGGCTCCTCCGGAATCTCCAGACCTTCCAACACTATACGGAGGTCCTCGTCTCGGGGTCCCGTCAGTACCGGCTAAAGAGAAGCGCCAGGAGGTTGATCTCCGTAAGTCTCCTCTATTGGTCTCCTCGTTGTCACATGTAGACCATGCCAACTAACGTTTATGTCCCTCTCTGTTGTACATTTCTTCGACTAGCGTGGGCTGCTGCGGCAAGACTGGTCGGGATGTCTGGTGGCGTCCCTCCTAGTGGCATGCCGGTGATGGTGGCGATAGTCCCCCCATCTCCTCAAGCTGCGACGCACATCATCACTGGCGGGACCACCAGAAGGGTCGTACCCGAGTTCATTGAGGTGGACTCTGAGGAAGAGGATCAACCAGTCGGTCCCAGTCCTGTCGCGCCTGATTCGGCTCCAAGTGTCGTACTGGATTCAACACCGGATGTTGATCCTGCCAATGATTTTTTGAGGGTGTATCCCGCGTACGAGCCTGCCAATCGTGCAGACTAGGACGAAACGGACTCCGACGAGGAAGACAACAGCATAGTCCGCCGCCGGTCGTGGAAGATGATCACACGCTTTATCAAGGAAACTCCCCAAGCGCAATGGTTGGCCGAAATGGATAGACTCCACTCGCGGTTGCGCGAACTGTGTGCTGGGGGAGTGGATGCCCAACGTCCTCACGCACTCATCCGAGATCTTATGGATGAGAAGATCTGGGAGCATGATCATGGGCTCAACGGGGGATGGAAGCGGAGGAAGGCGGCCAGCATCATGAAGCTCCAGGAGGCTGAAGGCGAGGTCCAACAGATGCAGACCCGAGCAGACGAGCTTTCAGCCTCTCTCAATGCACAATCTGAGCTAGTCTCACGGTTGAAGGCCCAGCAGGGAGAGGTAGAAGAGCATATAAGGAAAACCTCTGGAAATATGGTTGTCGTTCAAGATGGCGTCGAGAGGGCCAAAGCCAGGACTGATGAACTGCACCCCGCCGCTGCTGAGGAGGAGCGGGAGCTAAGCCAGTGGCAGTAAGCCTTGGATGCCACAAGTCAACGGGTGGCAGAGCTGCAACGCTCTTTTGACGGGGCCAACCCGTCCATGGGGGGGGGGGGGGGGGGGGGTGGGGGGTCGACCCCCTTGTATTGTAATAAATCTACAACCTTTTATTGGTACTTTCGTGCTTCAATTTTCCTTTATTTGTTTTGAATGTCGTAGTGAGCACGATTTCCTCTGTTTGAATCGCCTTGTTACATCCCTACAATGTTTGCGGGACGTTCAACGACAATTCCCCAAGCCCACGTGGGTCAAGCCCGATGTGAGAAACAGGATATAGTTCCCCTCTCATCCTACCTAACATAGGAGTAGGGATCAGTCTCCGGGCATCCGGGATTCGGATTACCAGTCTGGATTTCTGAAAGATGGGAGAGGCTTAATTGGAGAAGGAACTTTCAGGATAGCCGAATTACTGTTCCTTCAGCGTGCTCTTATGCACGAATGGTGCAACACCAGGGGCGCTGATATTGGTCCAAACAGATGAAAATGGGAAGTATGAATCACGATACCCAAGATTTGGAACACTGTGGGGATGGCGGGACAATAAGGTACAACTGTTAACCTTGGAGGAGAAGCGGTATCCTTACTGCGTTAGCCTGTAATGGGGACAACAAATGAGGGTCTACCATTGACCATGTTCGAAACACGGGACCATGTAACAAATGTTTTTGATCAATCCTTCAGGACGTTGGCCCAGGACAGTTGGCGGACCACAGGTCAAACATCCATACTATTAGGGGGTCCTTCCAAACATGACCAGCCTTCCGGAACGTTGGCCCAGGACAGTAGGTGAGCCGATGCAGCATGGGACTAGGCCGTTAGGGGGTCCCGTGAGACATGAAAGGGGACGAGGGTCCTAATAAGGGGCACACAAAGTGTGGAATATGGGGTGATGGTTTGTCCGAATAGAATCCAACACTCATGTAATTACACCACCGTGGTGGTAGTACGCCATATGGGCACATTGTTCTGATAATGGATCATTCCTTCTTTGGGACAGGGCCTCTCTGGAGAGGGGATCTATCACTTCCCAATGGGATCTTGTGGCATCCTGAACTTGTTCAGGGTAGAACCACGGTTTAGTGTCGTGCGTTGAGGGCACATGAACTCCTGTAGTTTAATTTCATACGATAGGACACAGAATAAAAGGGAAGATCCCAAGGAACGTGTGATGCGGTAGACATGAAACTGACGGGAATGAGGAATTGGAGTCCAAATCACACCACGTACTCCTGGAGGAAACACTTCAGGTCGAGGGACCAAGAGTGAGGATTAAGCTAGGCCTGAAGCAGAGTGGTTGGGCATTCCTATGTACCCCATGAGGATGGGAATCAAGCCATACATAGTTTTGGAAGCGCAGTTTAACGTCATGCGGGACGAGGAGCAGCTCAACTGTGTTGGTACACATCCTGCCAAAACTACTAAACCCACGTGAGTCATGCTCGGTGTGGGAAACAAGCAGTAGTGGTGAGAATTTCCCGACACAACAAGGGACATGTTAGGGCAAAGGGACTCTCGGTGAATACCGACCCAATGACACTAACACGATCATTTAGCGCACCTAGATGCGCGAAGAGAAAGAGCCAAGAATGATGGAATTCCACCTGAACATGAGGAAGTGGAAATGCGTGAATCATGGAGCTCGAGATTCAGATCACGATGATGGCGGTGTGACGATGGAGGATAACTGCTGACCATGTTCACAACACCGCATTCTATCGCGTTAGCCTAGAATGGGGACAGACAAATGTGGGTTGACCGTTGACCATGTTCGAAACACGGGACCATGTCACAAATTTTTTCAAATATCCGTAGGGACGTTGGCCCAAAATGATTGGAGGGCCCTTAGGTCCAGCATTCATGGAGAGCCCTTAAGCCTAGTATCCATGTCATCTGGGGGTCCTTTTGGATGTGGAAGAGGATGAGGATCCAAATAGAGAGCTCACAAAGCATGGTCATGGGACGAGGGGAATGTCCGTATGAAAGTCCCACACTTCGGGCTCTTTGTTGAAACACATCTGAATACGAAAACGAAACGTATTAGAGAGAAGGCGCAGATTCCTTTCCCTTGGGGAGATCTTAGTTTAGGGTCGTAGAATTCGGACCATGATGTGAGGAGACATAAGAGGCATATGGTGCGATGAACAACTTGATGTGAATGAGGACGTAATCCCATATCACATCGCATGACCTCCTTGAGAGAGGATTTAGGTCAAGGGACCAAAAGCAAAAGTTAGGTTGGGCACGGGGGAAGTGTCTGGGTGCTCCTACGTATCTCATAAAGATGAGAATCAAGCATCACGTAGTTCTTGATGGACCTTAGACCATGAATGGGTAAAAGGAGTAGAGGATGCATGGCATCAAGACCTGACGTGAAGGAGGACCTAAGCCCTACTTAGGATTCGTTCTCTAGGGAAATGCTCGAGTCGAGGGACCGAACACAAAGGTTAGGCTGGGCCCGCAGGGAAGTGCCCGGGTGCTTCTACATATCTCATAAGGATGAGAATCAAGCCATACATAGTTCTGAATAGGTGACATGGTAAGATACCCATGCCGGGGGGAAAGGGGAGTGCGGGCGTGCCCCTTTCACTAAAAGAAGCAAAATTTGATAAATGTTGTTTGTTATTTAAGGTGAGTGGGTTTTTTTTATGAAGCGACAGGCCTAGGGTAGTAGGCCGTGATGTCTCCACAAGGATCAAGCCGTGATGGGCGTTGACAAATGGCATGGCACATGACCAATACCCAACATGATGTCCTCTATAACGAGGTCACCACAATGCAGTGCTGTTTTTCGTCGTGCGGCCATGACGATAATGTCACAGTTTAGGGTTGTATGATAGGACCAATCATGCATTTTATCGTCATGCAGCACTGACGTAGCAGAGATGATGCTAGGCGGGGAATGTACACAGTGTTATAAAACACAATTGACGGAGACATGATCCCACATAACATTATATGCCATTCGGAGAGAAAACCTTATGCCGAGGGGCCTATATAGAGGTAAGAGGTGAAACAGGGGGAGATAATGGATCCTTAAATGGGTTGTACCCGAATATAGGGCGTTCGGGCGGTCCTACGTATCCCATGAGGATGGGAATCAAGCCACACGTAGTTTTTAAGGGTGCCTTTTAATGTCATGCTGGACAAGGAATAGGAGGGCTAAATCCTAGAACGGTTGTGCGCGTGGTGCAACCATTGCAATCCCGACATGAATGAGGACATAATCATGCACTATGCCACGCGGTCCCGTAGTCAGGGTCCTGAAGGCAGGACCAGAGAGGTGAATTTGCTGAACTCAAGCTGGACCCACAGACAAGGGGTCTGGGCATTCCTACGTATCCCATTAAGATGGGAATCAAGCTGAACGTAGTTCCAGATGAGAATCTTAGTTTATGGTCTTAGAGCCCGGACCGTGAATGGTGAAAACTTCCCGAGTAAGCACAGATGTCAACCCGATCCCTAAGCCCACGTGAGTTAAACTCGGTGTGGGAAACAAGGGGGTATCCTCATTGTAATACTTGGGGCGAGTCAAACAGAAGTTGGTAGAGAGCCCCGAAGGACACCATTGACACAGCTTTTTCCCCCAACGTGCGGATGTGCATAGAGGAAAGGTACCAAAAGTTCTGAGACTCCACTTGGACACTGTGAAGTGATGAAGGGTGTGAAGTGTGCACCTGACATTTTGGGCTTAATGGGTTGGTGTGGCGATAGAGGAAAATTGTTAACCATGGTGGAGACGCAGCGTCCATATCACGTTAGGCTGAGGTGGGAACAACAATCGAGCATCGACTGCTGACCATATTCGCAACGCGGGATTTTATCAATTTGTTTTCCAAAACCCTCGGGGGCGTTGGCCCATAACGGTAGGAGAGCCCTTGGGCGTAGTATCCAGGCCATTCTTGGGGTTCCCTCCAGGTGTGAAAGATGATGGAAGCCCAGATGCAGGGATACACAAAGCCTGGAAAGCAGGTGCAGACGTGTCCGAGTAAAGCTTGGCATTACGGGTAATAAACCAGAGTAATCTTAGGCACATTGGTGAACTCCCAAAAAGGGATCGACGAAACAGCTCAGGAGGGAGAGGTACATGGCGTGGTCGTTACGAGATCGACGTGAATGAGAAAATAACCTCATGCCACACCATACACTCCTATAAAGGAGGACCTGGGCTGTGGCCCAGAAAGGCCACGGGGCATGATGGTTAGGCATTGGTCAGGAAGGCCTGACTAGCTTGCAGTTTAACGTCTTGTAATGAGGACGGGGGTCGGGGACCCGAGAAGGCCATGAAGCCTGAGGCTGGGCCTCGAAATAGGAGGTGTACGGCATGGTACATGATCGCGGCGTGAATGAGGAAATAATCCTGCACCACACCGTACACATTGGGTAAGAGGGGACCTGGGCGTGGGGGCCCGAGAAGGACAAGGGGCCTAAGGTCAGGCATCAGTCAGGAAGGCCTGACTGGTTTGCAGTTTAACGTCTTACATGAGGACGGGGGTCGGGGACCCGAGAAGGCCAAGGGGCCTGAAGCTGGGCCTCATAAAAGAAGGTGTACGACATGGTACATGATCCCGACATTAATGAGGACGTATTCCTACACCACACCGTACACCCCTATGGGGAATCAGTTCCGTGGGCCCGATTGCTAGCACCACCCGGGGGGAAGTTTGTCACATTGGGATGGGGCAAAACAAGTCACTGAACTCGATGTCTGGGACATCTCGAGGTGGACCCGAAGATCCAGGACACTTTTGACCATGTTCGAAACATAGCATTCATATGGTGACCCGATATGGGAGAAACAAATGAGCGTCGACCGCTGACCAAATTGCCAACGCGGTATTTTATCGATTTGTTGTCTGAAACCCTTGGGGGCATTGGCCCGTAATGGTAGGAGAGCCCTTGGGTGTAGTATCCAGGCCGTTCTTGGGGGTCCCTCCGGGTGTGAAAAATGATGGAATCCCAGTCAAAGAGTGGGTGAAGCATAACTGTATCCATCCATGAAAGAGGCAAACATCTCCAGGGGGAATGTACAGCCGGGTCGAGGCTTGCTCGATGGGAGTTGGGGAAAAAGTGTGCACCCTGCCATGTCTTCACCCGAGGGGCAGATTTTGACTTTTGGGCTGGGCCAACAGACGAAATGCCTGGGCATTCCTACGTATCCCATTAGGATGGGAATCAAGCCATACGTAGTTCTTGAAGTCAATGCAGTTTAGAGTCGTGCGGTGAGTACGTGGGAGGATAGAAGAACTGGAGTGGTCACATGGTGCGACCCTTACAATCCTTGTGTGAGCGGGGTTGCATGAGCGGGGCCAAGAAAGCCTACTCCATGCTACAAAAAGATCCTCCAAGGAAACTATTCCCAGGGGGGATAGTGGAAGAGAAAATATTGGGGCTGGGCTCAAGACGAGGCGTCCGAGCGTTCCTACGTATCCCATTAAGAAGGGAATCAAGCCACACGTAGTTCTTGAAATGAAGTTTAACGTCATGCGGGATGAGGAGCATCTCATTTGGGGATATGTAAGGTACGACAAGTAATCTGACGTGAATGAGGACGTAGTACCACACCATACCATACAATCCCGTAAGAGGGTAAGTCGGGGAAAACCAAGGGGCCTAGGGCCGGACCGCGGTCAAGGAGACCTGACCAGCTTGTGGTTTAACGTCTCACGGTGAAGATAGGGGGTCGGGCCCAAAGAGGCCAAGGGGCCTGAGGGTGAGCCTCGGTCAGGAAGGCCTGACTGGCTTGCAGTTTAACATCTTGCAGTAAGGACGGGGGGCCAGGGGCCCAAGGAGGCCAATGGGCCTGAGGCCGAGCCTTGCTCAGGAAGGACTGACTGGCTTGCTGTTTAACGTCTTGCAGTAAGGATGGGGGGAGATCTTAGTTTAAAGTCATAGAGCTCGGACCATTTTGCAGTTTATCGTCTTGCAATGAGGACGGAGATGCAGTTTAAGGTCGTGCAGGACCTTAACGTGCATTTTAAGGTCACGCGGGACCATTTTTCAGTTTAGGGTCGTGGAGGACCTTAACGTGCAGTTAAGGTCATGCGGGACCATTTTTCAGTTTAGGGTCGTGCAGGACCCTTTTTTCACTAGGCAAAGTATCGCTTGAGGAATTTAGTATTGGTGGGAGGGGTTATACGCTCTCCATCCATGGTCACCGAGGAGTATGATCCATTGGGGTAAACCTTATGAATGATATAAGGCCCTTCCCATTTGGGTTCTAATTTGGGCGGTTTCCTACCGGGAATCATTAGCGCTCGAAGGGCCAGTACCATGTCACCTTGTAGGAAAGAACGGAGACGAACCTTCTTGTTGAAGACCCTCACTATCTTATCCTGATGCCTTTCCAGATTGTGCAGGGCACAAAGCCAGTTTTCGTACAGTTCTTCTAATTCAGCTAGACGGATCTCGGCTACCTCATCTCATGTCCGGTGATCATAAACTGCAGTGCGTAACAATGCCAGCTGGATCTCAATGGGTAGGACGGCCCCATCTCCATACACCAGGGAATATGGGGTCACCTGGGTAGAGTTGCGAGTCGTTGTCCGGTAAGCCCAGAGGGCGTTGGGGAGCTTGTCCGGCCAACTTCTCTTGTTCTGACCACCATCTTCTACAAAATGTTAGAGAGGGTTTTGTTGAATGCCTTGATCTATCCGTTTGCCTGCGCGTGGTAGCGGGAGGTATGGTTCGACCGGATGTCGTACTTGGCGTACAATTTCTTCAATTCAGCCGCTCGGATGTTGGTGCCGTTATCAGTGAGGACGGCGTGAGGGACTCCAAACCGGTGGATAATATTGGAGCTCACAAAGTCAACGATGGAATGGGCCTTCACCTCTTTGAGAGGAACTGCTTCTACCCACTTGGAGAAGAAATCTGTATCAGTTAGGATGAACCTATACTGGCGGGATGTTGCCAGTTGATACGGTCATACAACATCATGTTCCCATACCGAAAATGGCCAAGAGTACATGGTGGGCTGGAGGGGTTCTGGTGGCCGATGCAGGAAGTTGGCATGAACTTGGCACGCGTGACATCTCTTGGCATACACAATTCATTCATGGATCATAGAGGGCCAAAAGTACCCTAACCTCCGGATTTGATGGGACAACTTCGGCCTAGCTTGATGGGCACCACAGGAACCGGCGTGAACCTCTTGCATAAATTGAGGTATCTCTACTCCTTGGATGCAACGGAGGAGGACACCATCTAAACACCACTTATAAAGGATCTATTCAAGACTGGGGCCGCTCTGGAGGGTAAATTGCAACGCGCAGCGTCGAATTTTCTTGCGCTCGGCCCGGTCGTCCGGGAGGCGACCATTTTGGAGATACTCAACAAAAGGTGCCCTCCAGTTGGGATTGGCTTCAACCATTGCGTCTGAAGAACCCAGGACCCCTGACGTGGAGGGTACGGCAATGAGATGAATTACCCGCAGGCCATCATTGTCCTCTTGGGTGACAGGGGCAATGACTCTCTGTTGTGCCACATGTATGATCAAATCATCTTTCTCGGGTTCTACGAGCAACGCGGCTAAGCCAGCCAAGGCATATGCTTGGCCGTTCTGTGACCGTGTGACATGGGTAACCTCTAGTCGAGAAGAGAACTGGGCCATTAGGTGGAGGGTGTACTCTAGAAACGGTGCAAGCTCCGGCTTCCTAACGACGTAGTCGCCATTAACCTGTTTGATTACCAGCTCGGAATCTCCTTTCACATGTAGATGGGACACATGGATTTCAAGGGCCAACTCGAGGCCAGTGATGAGAGCCTGGTACTCTGCCTCGTTGTTCATACATCCTTCTGACAACAGGAACGAGTATGGCAGGATGGCTTGCACCGAGGTAATGAAGACAATACCCAGACCCACTCTGTTGAGCTTGGGATCATTGAGCCGCTTACCGGTGGGGCTCCGGTAGGCGCCGTCAAAATGCATTTTCCAACACCGGACGACATGATCGACTGAGAGGATCATCTCGTTAGGAAAATCCAAGTCCAGGGATTGATCCGCGGAGGTTGGATGGGTAGCTAAAAAGTCTGCCAACGCCTGTCCCTTAATGGCCTTCTGAGGTACGAACCTGATATCAAACTGCTGGAGAATCACCGCCCACCATGCTAGTCGGCCAGTCAGCATGGGGCGGTTTAGGATGTACTTCAGTGGGTCTACCCGGGAGACCAATTGCACCTCATGGTGCTGCAGGTAATGTCGCAACTTCTGCACGGAGAAGACGAGCGCAAGGTATCTCTTTTCGATAGGGGAGTATCTAACCTCCGTATCGAGAAGCATGCGACTGAGATAGTAGAGACTGTTCTCAGTACCCTCGTTATTATTTTGGGCAAGCATTGCACCAAGGGATATTTACAGGGTGGTCACGTAAAGGACCATCGGCTTTCCGAAGACGGGCGACATCAAGACAGGAGGTTGGAGCAGATACTGCTTGATTTCCTCGAAGGCGGTCCGACACTCCTCATCCCATTCGTAGGTAGCACCCTTCTTCATGAGCCGGGAAAATGGCTTACACTTGTCGGCCAGATTCGCGATGAATCGACATATATAGGCTAAGTGGCCTTGAAGGCCTCGAAGTTCCCGAATGTTGCTCGGGGGAGGCATTTGGCTAATGGCCTTGATCTTCTCCGGGTCGATCTCGATACCTCGGTATCTGAAAACAAAGCCTAGAAACTTCCCGGAGGTGACCCCGATGGCACACTTCAGCGGGTTCATCTTCAGGTGACGGGAACGAAGGAAACCGAACACATTCTCAAGGTCTTTGAGATGGTCCTGGCGCTGACATGATTTGACTACGAGGTCATCCACGTAGCATTCCACCAATGTCCCGAGAATCGTCTTGAATATGCGATGCATGGCCCTCTGATAAGTGGCACCTGCATTTTTCAAACCGAATGGCATAACCTGCTAGCAAAAGGTACCTTGGGGAGCCCTAAAGGCAGTGGAATCCTCGTCTTCGGGGGTCATCCGGATCTTGTTGTACCCTGAATACCCATCCATAAAAGAGAGAGCTTGGAACCCGGCCGTGGCGTCAATCAATAACTCTGTCACAGAGAGTGGGAAGTCATCCTTTGGGCAGTGGAGATTAAGATCGCGGAAGTCGATGAGGACTCTGATCTTCCAATTCTTCTTCCTGACTGGAACAATGTTGGCAAGCCACTTGGGGTACTGGACCTCCTTAACGAAGTTGGCATTGATTATCTTGTCAACTTCGGCCTCAACTATAGAACCATGAGAAGGGTGCATTTTCCTGGGAGGCTACCTAAACCCACGGTGTTTTTCCGGGAGGCCCAGACAGTGAACGAATACCTGGGGATCGATTCCTGGAATCTCGTTGTAACTCCAGGGAAACACGTCACGGTGTTTTTTGAGGAAGTCTACGTACTGCTGCCGCTCCTCGGGGGACATGGCTGCACTGATCAATGTAGGTTTCGGATCTGCCTCGCTACCAAGGTTCACCTATACCAGTTCATCAACCGTGGTAGAGACGCCTTCTTCAAAGGTGGGGGGAGAATCCTCCAGGTCTTCCTCTCCACCCGTGGGGGGATTTCCCGCGACGAGAGGTACTTCTGGGCTATCAAAGCCTGAGGGGAAGCTGGTGCTAGCTCGGGCAGCAGTGGTCATCTTATCAGGAGAGTCACTTGCCATTGAGACCATAGTAATGATGTCAGTCGACCCTATCCCATCTGGCCTTTGGCCTAAGGGGCCACATTTGATGATATCAAAGAAGTGGTGACGTGTCAGCCTGAGTCGCTTAATTCCAGCCCGGTGGAAGAGACATGTATGGCGCACCGCTGTTGTTATAATCTTGATGTCCCGGTACCGTACAGGGGTAGGAGGTTCCGGGATCACCTGAGCCTGGTTGATGTAGGAGTACGAGGTGATTTTCCTCTATCGCTTGGACACAGGAACATGCCTTCCTTGTGTACCCGAAACAACAAAACATTGTCCCATGTCGGGGGTCGTGGTCTCCAACCGGTTGATCGGGAGGATTTAGGTGTCATCTATGCTTTCCCAGGGATCACATGTGACCGGGACGGGTTCATCCTCACTTACTAGGATTTTCTTATCCTTACTTTTGTAATAACCCGCATCCAGATAGCCAGCCTCACAAGAAGCAAAAGGGGACGCATCTCCTTGGAGCACGCCTACTCGACCGTTGAGCGAGTACTTGAGGCATTGGTGATACGACGAAGGGACCACTGCATGCAGATGGAGTCATGGCCTACCCATCAACGCGTTGTAGGCGGTGTCCTGAGAGACGACCATGAACTCGGTGCTGGAAAATAAGCCACCGAACTGAGTCTTCAGGCGGATCTTGCCGACTGGGGTTTGCTCGGTCCTATCGTACCCCTAGATTCTGAGATCAGAGGGAGTTAAATCAACTTCAGACAGACCCAGCTTTCACAACATCCGGGTCAGAATTAGATTGATTCCAGAACCCGTGTCAACGAGGCAGCGGCGGACTTCCACGCCATTGAAGTGGCCGGTGATGTACAGCGGGAAAATGTGCCCCTATAGAGGAGGGTCCTCATCTTCACCGGAGAACGAGATAACCGCCTGACATTCGGAGTTTTCAATCGTCTCGGTATGGAAGGCTTCTGCAGCTGCTACCTCCGTCTCAAACTGGAGGGGGCTCTTGAGGGCCTCGGAAAGTGCCTCGCACATTTTGGATTACAGGAGAAGGGCCTCGAGGATAGAAAGCCTTGCTGAAATGCCGGCCAGGTGCTTTAGGACATCATAATTTTGTTCCAAATGCGAACCTCTACTTACAAGAGGTCGTTCGGCATTTGGTGGCATAGCGGGTCCTGCCGGTTGAACCGGCGATCGGCTAGTACTGGGTACATCCTGCTGCCTACTAGTAGAAGCCTGGAGAGTAGTCGCCGAACTAGGATTGGGCAGCGGAGGCTGGCCTGTAGCCAGGCAAGACTGACTTTGATATGAACGAGGCTGCTCTCCCGGATCTAGTATCACGAACAGCGGTGGAGGTAGAGCCGAGTGCGTTAGATGGGGTTGCGCGTGCTGAGCTCTGCGCTGAGCCTGCTGCCTGGTCTCAGTAGCGTGCACGACTTGGCCAAAATTTCCTGCTGACATACCTCGTTGACCGGAGCGGTTGTGATTCCACTGACGTTGACATCGGCTGGGAATGTTGGGGAGGTTCGCCTGGCGCTCCCCCTCGTCAGGAGTCATATAGGGCTTTACCAGCTCCATGGTGTTAACCGAAGCGTACCCCTGGCTGTCGATCGGGGATTCATCTAGTACCGGGCAGATTCTGGGAGGAATCCCCATTTCAGGGGGCATAAAGTCACCGAGATTGCGGGATGACGACGGCAACAGCGGTGCGCGTTGCTTCTTCTTGCATCGCCGCTGCTTTCCCTTTTGGGAAGAGGTCGTCTGTGAAGACGATGCGGGGGTACCAGCTACTTGATCTGAAGGTTCCGGATGCTTCAGGCGTGCCTAGATGATACCATGGACACGGACGACGGTTTTTCGAGCCATCCAGTCGTCGTATTTCTGGGATCCATGGTTGGGGACCTGCTGCCACTCGCCTTCGCTGTCGCTACTGATCTCTGACCCTGCAAAGACACCCGCCACTTGCGCTGGTGCTGGGCCCAACTTGACTATGTTGTTGTTGACCTAGTCTTGAAGCCAGTCTTTAAACACATAGCATTTCTTGAGGGTGTGCCCCAGAATCCGATGATAAGGGTAGTAGTTGGGGTGATCGGTGAGATTCGCCTCTACCGGCCTTCTACACTCGGGCAGATGCACAATCCCTTGCTCTAGAGCACTTCGGAAGTAGCCAGGGACCTGATTTTCGTTGAACAAATAAGTCTGGTGCCTTCATTCCAAATAGGGGTCCCTGGGGGCCTGGCCCTGACGAGGGGCCGGAGGGGCCTTCCGAGGAGGTGGTGCCTGATTGTCTCGCCTAGGTGGCGGTGGCACATTGCGCGGGGGAACCTGTCGGTTCTGAGGCAGTCGCTGCTGGGCAGGAGCCTGTGCTTGAGGTGGAGGACCTCTGCGGGGTAGCCGGGATGGTGTCGCCGGCAGTAATTTCAGCTGCCTAGGGGCTTCTATTTGGGCCACCACGGCAAGTCCGGCTCTGGCGGTCCTCCTGGCTAGGATCATATGGGGCAACAAACGTGCCTGACTAGCCTGTTGCAGGGCTTCCTCAAGGCGCTGAGCCTTATCTGATAAATCTCTGAACCCTCCAGGGTAGTTCTGGATAATCAGGGAGGGTACCAGATCTGTCTTGACGTTCCCCACACACATCGTCAGTAATTTCTCCTGAGTCAGTGGCATATCAAGGGAATACGTAATTCCCTTACACCGGGCGATGAAATCTGTGACTCGCTCATCAGGCCTTTGTTTGCACTTGAAGAGGTCTCCAATACTGGTCTTCCGCATGGTAGAGCTGAACTGGTATATGAATTGCCGGCGAAAATCCTCCCAACTGGTCACCAATCCGATAGGGAGCTGGTTGTACCAGACGAATGCCAGACCTTCCAATGTCTGTACGAAACACCAGAGTTTGGCGGCTTCTTGCTGAGCCGGGGTCCCCAGCATGGGGCCACACCTGGAAGAAAAATGAGCAATGTGTTGTGGCGGGTCCCCTGTCCCGTTGAAGGGTGAGAAAGTGGGGTTCCCAAAACTCGGAGGTTCGGGCATATCAACCACCCACGAGAGATAAGGCTTTCCATCCGGTGGGACCGCCACCTGCTGCATTTCAAACACTTCGATGCGGGCTGTGAGCGCCACAATAAGATCATCCGGGTGGGGGTCGTGGTCTTGATGTGGATCCCTAACCACAAGTGCATTTCCAGGTTATTCGACACGGTAGATGGCTCCGGCCGCTCGTGGATCAACTGGCGAAACGACTTGTGGGGTGACTGGGGGAACCCGGACTAGATTCTTCATATTACCTCGTCGTGCAGGAGGGTTTGCTGAGACGTATCGCGCCCTCTTGCCGTATGTTCTGGCTTCCGCCCTGTCAGTGGCAGTAGCATGATCAGGGTTTCTTGGAGCCATCTCACTGGGCGAAACTTGTTCCGGCCCCTGCTGCCCCGGCCTGGGATTACCATAGTCGGGTCGCCGCTCTGCAGCGCGCTTAGCCAAGAGTTCGTCAACCAGCCTCTTCTGCTCAGCATGCTGCTGGCATAACGTGGCCTTCTCAGGATCTTCGTCTATTTTCTGCACAGAGGCGGACGGGTCGGAGTGCTTGATAGTTCTAACATTCTCTTTACCCTTTCAGGTGTTTCGACCGAGTACCAGCGACTCGGTGGGTACGGGGAGGCCTAGCAGGTTCATCTACTGGCGGGTAACTCTCTCTAATGGGTCCAGCAGTGACGGTACGCCCTTAGGGGGTAAGTCTCCATCAAGGAATTCAAGATCATCTTCCTTGTACACTACGTCAGCCATGCGGACTGCGACCCCTCTCGAGGGCATATCCTCAATGTCGCATAGTGAATCGGGCTGTCGTCGGATAGGGTCGAAGAGGAGAGCGGCATAGTGTCCCCAACCACAGACTTGCACATGGGGGGTAGCTTCCCTGACGATTCTGCAGAGTGCTTTGAAACTCTGAACGCATTTCCGTTGGAGGGCGCTCTGGTGGCCTGGCGACTCAGGGTGCTAGGCCACAAGGAGTGAGGCCGCATCGATCAGGCGGTACTGCTCGCCGATTTCTTCGAAGTGCTCTTGACTTCTGGGCTACACCACCCGTTCGTAACGAAGGCGGAAGTGTGTCACCGATAGGGTTAGACAAAAGCACCCCACATCTTCAGGGGTAATAGACTCTGGTACGCGAAAATTCAGCACCTTCGTCGGCCAGAACTTCTCTGGGAAGTAATCCGCTACGAGAATACACCAGAAGCCCCTGTGCTCGGACTCAGGGTCTGGCCCTGTGTTGCCCCACTCGTCAACCGGGGGCGGCTGAGGGACCGGTAGCGGTACCGAGGCGGACCTCTAGGATAGTAAGCTCGGCGGTGGAGAATACGACGAACGAGCTGACTGGCCGCCGAATTCTGGGCCATCCTCCGAAGAGTAAGGTGACCTGGCCACGATGTCACGATACGATGGGCAGATAGCCACAGCTTCCGGAACATGAGTCGCGGCTACCGGCGATAGGTCGTGTCGTCGCTCTACCGCCGCTGGCCCCCCAAAATAACTCTTCGTGATCCCTGGTGGAGGTAGTGGGCGCTTCGGGTGACAATGGAGATAATTGCGCGGTCGAGACCTGCGAAATTCCCAAGATTTCTTCCTCCTAGATGTACCTACGGAGAGAGATGGGAATCTGGTGGACCTCATATTCCAGGAGAATGAGGCTAATGCGTCTGGTTCCTGCCCCAGTCCTTGATATAGAGGAGTGGGGAGAAGGTTCCATTGTTGAGTCGCATTCCGCTCCCGAGTCGGAGAAGTGGGCAGGTTTGATCTCTACCTGAGCCTTCCCAAGATTCTTCTTGTGGCGGCGACAACCCGCTCTCCTACCCCGGGGTGGCTCTTCGGGACAGGGTTGATCCCTATCATGTAGTATCGGGGCAGCGCTGGTGCCGTGGTGGAGGGGGCCCCACTCGAGATGGCCGAGGTTCGAGGGGAACTGAGGAAAATGTCGAAGGGTACATGGGGAGGAACTCCATGAACAACACCCATGTGGGAGGAGCCTCTGTTGAAACCGGCAGGAGCATGGGGAGGACCTCCATGGTCTATACGGGCGGAGGGAGGCTGGCCTTCACTCCTCATGTTGCTGGGGTAAGGAGGACCTTCGCCCGTTGCAGAGAGGACGTAGGGAGGACCCCCACGTTGGAGAAGGACCGTATGGACGGTTCATTCAGATCGGCAGTTGGGGGTAGGAGGATGGACTCCATACCCTGTATAGTGGGCGCGGGAAAGGTTTCCGCGCTGAGCGTCACTGCCGCAAGGTAGGTCTTCCTTCGGGATGGGGGTAGAACGAGGCGTACTTCCATGACGAGCTTCGGAGCGGGGAAGGCCCACGCTCTGTGGAGTAGTGGTACGGGGAGGACCTCCGTATGGGGTGACATCATCGCGGGTTAGTTCGCGGCGATCACCACTCAGGCCTGCCACCCGGAGAGTCAACCCAGCCTACCCGTGGGGTGGTTGGGGTCTCGATCCTTTTTGGGCGAAGGAGTGCCCCTGCTCAGCGTATGCAGGGGCTTCATGATTCACGTCGGCGGTGGCTCGGGCCACTGTAGCTGTCGACGTCAACGCGCCTGGGCGAGTGTCCTCAGCCCGGGCCTGGCGCTGACATCGGGTCAGGCGAGCTGGTGCAGGTGGTGCAGGGGAATGGCCTACCTGCTCTTCCTGCGGAGTTGGACGGCGGCGCTGACGCGGACGGGTGGGAGCTCTTACCTGGAGCCCTTGGGTCGGGACCCTGGGCAGGTTGAGCTGGACGGCACCCGCCTCATCAGCGTAAGGCGAGGATTCTTCAAGGCATTCCGGGACAGGCACCCGAAACGGTTGAATGTTTGGGTGGGGAGTAGGGGATCCATGTGCGGCCTGTTAGGGCGGCGTTGACGGTGGGGCCTGGATGCCTCCAGGTCCAGGCGGGCCATATCCCGAGTTGGGATGACCCTTTCCTCCACGTACCTGCGCACGAGGTTGTTGATCACCCTTCGCTAGATGACCTCTGATGGGGAAAGGGGACGTGGGTGCCCCGTATTCCGCGATGTGGCGGCCGTCGTAGCGGCAGCGGCGCCATGTGGGGTGGCTGTGGCGGTGTTGCCCCTTCCCCTACATAGGCGAGCGGGCGGTGATCGCATCTCTGTAACTGCATCCTGGTTCTTGAGAAATGAAGGGATCAACTCATCAGCACTGAGAGGAAAAGGATTGACAGCCAGTGCCCCAGCATCCTTCCATTCTCCACGTCTGTAAGAAGGATCCACGCCAACATGCTGCAGAACGGAGTGCCCCACGTTATACTGCCCCGACATCTGGTGAGTTTCATGACAGGCCCGCTATTTGCTTGGCGGTACCAGGCACCAGATATCTGGATTCGGTGACACATCAATCTACTGGTGTCTCGAACGCTACTAATCTCTATATTAAGGAGAAGACATTCATGTCGGGTTCACCATTTCTGTTTCTGATGCTTTCGCCGGAGCGCGCGCATCTGTCTGTGGAGGACGCGATGTTGTTGCCCTGCATTCCCGCTTTCCAAAGGCAGGCGACATTTGTTCCTTATTCAGGGACGTCTGCTCCTTGATCGAAACAGGATGATGGGATGTCGGTTCTTCCTTCTGGGGATTCCTCCTCAGAACTCGTCACCTAGTCTGGGTATCCCTCATAGATTTAATACGTAGATCGTGAAACTCTACCCAATTCCATGTTTACATGGACGCTGGTTAATTACACTTCTTCTTTCGGGACATTCCAAAGGGTCCAATCAGGGCAGCAACCTTAAGTCGGGAGAGTAGTCACATTGAGGCATCAGTAGCGTGTCTGGATGCTGGGGAACCTGGCATGTCTGTCTGTTATCCCTGGTCACAGGGATTCTCGAGGGCGTGGAAGCCCGAGGCATCCCACATCAAACGCGGGGAATTATGTGCCATAGACACATATCTGAGGTTTTCCTCAGCTTCCCATGTTTAACACAGGGTACGCCGCGAGTTTAATGTCTAGCGGAGACGGATCAACCCAACAGGAGCATTAGCTAGGATAGATTAGATTGAGGGATTCCCCTTGATGGGATGCCGATACCGGGGCCAGCCCATGGGCGGCTATGAAGAGGAGCGTACCGACATGGTCTCACCGAGATATGACGGTCCGGGCGAGAATCGGGATGGGTGATAGGTGGATGAATGGAGTGGAGGGGGAGTGAAATGGGACCATCGTAGGGGCGACGGTGAAGTTGGGCTTGAGCCTTGAAGAAAATTCCTACGTATCCCAGTGGCAGGGAATCAAAGTCTGCGTAGTTCGGGATGGTGCCGGTAAGCTGATGTGAAGGTGGACCTTGGCCCGATGGATATCGTCAGCGAACCGACGTGAAGGTGGACCTTGGTCTGGTGGGCATTGTCAGCGTACCGGCGTGAAGGTGGACCTTGGTCCGATGCGTCAGCGAACCGACGTGAAGGTGGACCTTGGTCCGATGAGGGATGAGCTTGAACCTCAGGGAGGCTTCCTACGTACCATGCCTTAACATGGAACAAATACCTTGTAGTTAAAAGAGTTTCATCGGTGAACTGACGTAAAAGTGGACCTGTGGGTCCGCTAATGGTGGTCTTGAACCTTGGGAAGGTTTCCTACGTACCATGCCTTGACATGGATCAAAGTCCTCGTAGTTCAAAGGATTAATGGAATACAGTTTAACGTCATGCGGGACGATAGTGAACCCTGACATGAATAGATGACGGGCGGTGGGTGTCGGTGAACCGACGTAATTGTGGGACCTTGTTCCGATGGGAGATGGGCTTGAACCTCTGGGAGGATTCCTACGTACCATGCCTTGACATGGATCAAAGTCCTCGTAGTTCAGGTTGAAAATGGGGACTTGGCACACCGACAAGGAGACGGTCTGGGCCAATGATTGTTGGGCCTGGACCTCAGGGAGCCTTCCTACGTACCATCTCTTGGCACGGATCAAAGTCCTCATAGTTCGTGTTGTGGAATACAGTTTAACGTCATGCAGGACGAGGGTGAACCGACGTGAATGAGGTCGGAATGACCGGATGGTGGGTTTGAACATCGTAGAGGCTTCCTACGTACCACGCCTTGACATGGATCAAAGTCCTCGTAGTTTGGGTTAGTCACAACGACTTTCCATCGAACTAGGATGTAGTTTTAAGTCATGCTGGACGAAGGTAGAACTCGACGTGAATGATGATGGGTGGGATTGAACCTCAGGAAGGCTTCCTACGTACCATGCCATGACATGGATCAGAGACCTCGTAGTTCTTATGGGGCTTTGTCGGCGAACCGACGTGAAGGTGGACCTTGGTCCCATGAGTGGTGTTCTTGAACCTCTTGAAGGCTTCCTACGCACCATGCCTTGAAATGGATCAAAGACCTCGTAGTTCGGGTTGGAATGGGTGTGCAGTTTAATGTCATGTGCGACAAGGGGGGCATACAGTTTAACGTCATGCTGGACGAGGGCGAAACTCGACGTGAATGAATGACCGAGCAATGTGGCTTGAACCTCATGGAGGCTTCCTACGTACCATGCCTTGACATGGATCAAAGTCCTCGTAGTTATATATGGGTGGGGGTCAAGGTCGGTTCTCACTCTAAGCCCACGTGAGTCATGCTCGGTGTGAGAAACAATAGGTTGCAAGGACCTGACGATGACGTCGTGAAGGATGCGTCCGTGAGAAGCGAAGAGGGGCTTACGCGTTAGGCAGCCCATGGTGCTGGGACTTACTCCAGGATGGAGGCCCATGGTGCTGGGACTTACTCCAGGATGAAGGCCCATGGTGCTGGGACTTATTCCAGGATGGACGCCCATGGTGCTGGGACTTACTCCAGGATTGAGGCCCATGGTGCTGGGATGTACTCCAGGATCGAGGCCCATGGTCCTGGGACTTACTCCAGGATGTAGGCCCATGGTGCTGGGACTTACTCCAGGATGGAGGCCAATGGTGCTAGGACTTACTCCAGGATGGAGGATCATGGTGCTGGGACTTACTCCAGGATGGAGGCCCATGGTCCTGGGACTTACTCCAGGATGGAGGCCCATGGTGTTTGGACTTACTCCAGGATGGAGGCCCATGGTGCGACAAAGCGCATCGAAAGAGGGATTTGGGACCAATGATGGGAGGTTCCTCATTCGCTATCACTCCCTCCACTGACCTTGGTAGTGGGGAAGTACGGAGATGCAGAGGTGCAGCCATCCGTTGGGGAACTAGGGTCGCCCTTCTCCTATGAACATACGCCACTCCAATAAGGAGGGTATCATCCCTTGTGGATGGGTGATTCCATTCCTGTGGAGACGAGTGGTTTAAAGAATGATCGAGCTGGGGGGACCCTTCGTGAGAGGAACGAGGTCGGGTCACAGTTTAACGTCATGTGTTGAGGGCGTGTTGCTTGACAGTTTAACGTCCTGCAGCTCGGACGAGGTGGGTTCACTCCGCACCCCTAAGACTTACATAACCGGTACCCTCTAGTCCTTGGGGAAGGGAAGGTACCAGTAAGGTCGTGGTCAAGGGGGGTTGTGGAACGAACCATCAAGGGGTCCATGTTAGCGTGGCTATGCGAAGAAGCAATAGCTGTTAGCGTGCCTATGCGAAGAATCATTAGGCGAGGCAACGCTACGGGTGGTATTATCCATGGGACTTTAAAATCACATCGTGCAAACCTGGAGGGTCGCACGGGAAGAGGAATTTTTAAGAAAAGGATTTTGCTTCGCGAAGTGGAGTTCCTTGGAATTATCATGGGGCATAGGTGTGAGTGGAATGTGCTTCGCGAAGTGGAACAGTGTTCGCGGAACACTGCCTTGCGAAGAAGGGGTGCCTCGCGAAGCAGGGTCCTACGAAGCAGTGTGCTTCGCGATGTGTAGCGATCCTGCATTAGCATAGGGATCACTAGTACAGTTTGGGTGTTTCGCGAAGCATAAATGCTCCGTGGCTGCCCGGGTTCCCTTGGGAATCCCCTTCCTTCGCGAATGCCCTTGAGCTTCTCGAAAGGGCATCCCTCTTGGAAGAGGGGCTCAAAATGAGACAAAGCAAAGGCGTCTCATGAAGTAGAAGTACCTCGCGGAGCTCATGATTCCCGGGGAAAAGAGTGCTTCGCGATTCGGGAGTGGAGAAGCCGAAAGGTCGGATCGTCCCCTTCGGGACTCAGGGGGAGTCTAGTATTTATAGGGAAGGGGCACCGCGAAGCAGAACTCGTGCACCGCCTCAGGTTCTTCACGGCGCGCTCGCGAACATCAACGTCGTCCGCGGAGGGTGACCACCTCTGGAGCTTCGCGGCGGGCTCGCGAATCTCAAATGCGTTCGTAGAGAATCAACGCATCTGGAGCTTCGCGGCGGGCTCACGAACGTCAAATGCGTTCGTAGAGAATCACCGCCTCAGGTGCTTCGTGACGCTCTCACGAACGTCAACGTCGTCTGCGGAGGGTGACCGCCTCTAGAACTTCGCGGCGGGCTTGTGAACGTCAAATGCGTTCGCGGAGAATCACTGCCACTGGAGCTTCGTGGCGGGCTCGCGAACGTCAAATGTGTTCGCAGAGAATCACTGCCTCTGGAGCTTCGCGAGGCCGCGATGATCGAGGGCACTTCGCGGCGGTGCATCTCATCGGTGCTTCGAGCCGGTGCTTCGCGAGGCAGCGCGCCGGCCTTCTTTTTCGTCCCCCCCTTTCGTGCAATATTTTGGCGCCAACAGAGTTGTTATTATAATAATTATGTTAAAAAACAAAATAAAATAATAATGAAAATGGTTTAAAATGGGGAGTGTTGGGTATGGAATATAAGAGGAGGAGCCACTTTGTTGGGGCGTGATAAAATGGGGAGATGAAATTGTGGAAGATAATAAATTCGATTGGAGAGAGAAATGGTTTAAATGAAATAAATATTTATAATTTAATGCTATAAAATAAATAAGTTAAATTAAAAGGGAAATCAATAAGGGGTGGGGAGTGGTTGACATGGAATAAAGGAGAGGCTCCATTTTGTTTTGGTTGTGGCGTGGGAATGAGTAGCCTCATTAGTAAGTTATTATTATTATATATTATAAAAATGATTAAAAGATGATAATGAATATATATAAATATATATAGGGAGTCAATTATGGGAGGCTTATGCACTACAAAGAGTTTGAGTGTGGGTTTTTTTGAGGTGGAAAGAAAATAAGTGTTAAATTAAATTAAATAACATAATAATAATGTTTTTGATTTTGGTTATATAATCTTAATTTGACTGTAACTTCTTCATATGGTGTCGGAATGACTAACCGTCAAAGGCAGTATAATCCTGAAATTAAGACGGTCATTTTAAGACCAATGAGGAATACCTTTTCATGACTCATGCCTCGGGTCAATGAAACACCAAATATTAATAGTATTATTATTATTATTAAATGAATGGAAACTGTGTGACGTGTCGTGTGTTGACCAGTCAAAATGGGTAACGGGTGTACGGTCAGACCATGTATTCATTAATACAAAATTCATACCATTTTACCTATTCATTGCCTATATAAGAAAGGGTCACGTATTATTTCGCATGACGATGCTCTGGGATGATCGGGAACTCTTCCTCTTATAACTTCATCATCCGGACTCTGATCTTCGATCCGTTAGTGGCTGCGGAATCGTGTCAACGAGGAGAACACCGTAAACCATGTTCTGTTCCTTCTTCTTCGACTTCCCCTCCGCAGTTTCCAACCGAGGAGACTGATGATAATTGACGGGAACGACGGTTTTTGACGAACGACTCTAAAAAGATATGTTAAACTTATGTTCTTGTATTCTCTTTCCATTCATAATTCTCCCGTTTTCTTTCCATGCTACAGAGAGGGATATCCGTGTTGAGGGAGTTTCTTGTGTTGTTGATTTGGTGGTGTTGTGATTTCCTTAGTGGTTGTAGTTGTTCTAGGAGAATCCTTGTGATCGTGGTGGTCATGTATGTAGGAGGACATCGGAACCTGTTGTGGTAGGGATCTTACCATCGTCTCTCTAAATTGTGCATCATATGGGGTGTGTTTCCTCTTGATTATAAGAAACACATTTTAACCGGTTTAATAAAGATAATAACTAGATTATATAACGGGGATGGGAAGGTTCTGAATTCTATTACATTATTTATATCCTGTGATATTATGTTTTGAATTGAATGAGCTTCTTCCTACTGAAAATCATGGTCGTTGGGGGCCTTTGCTTACGCAATTAAATGTTCCCCTCTCCATCTAAATTTTCTTAAGGATGAAGTTTTTATTGAATATGGAAATTTTTTAATCATGTAATGTTTGATGATTAAGTACCTGGAACCCTTGTGTGATAACCACGGTTGAACAAACTGAAATAATAAACATGTGGGTGCTGGTTACGGTTTATTTATGTGATGAGGGTGTTTTATGGGTTGTTGGGGATTGGGTGAGCAGCGGGGCTATGATTGGCTTGGTTGTGGGTTGGTGTGAATTCTATGTTGGTGATAGGCAGTGGGACTACGATAAATGGTATAAAAGGGATTATGATGTATGGGTTTCAGTGTGGTTGTGGTTATGGCGGTTGGCAGCAGGGCTGCAGGGATGGGTTGGAATGTGAACGGACTATGGGTTGTGAATAATAAATAAAATCTGGGGAGTCAATGAATGGTTGGGCGTGGTAATGAAACGATATTGATAATCAATGGGGCTGGACTTGTTTGTGTTTCTTGTGTTTTTCCTAACTTGATTTGTGGATTGTAGGAATATGTTTTACACACGATTGATGTGGTTGGATATGGATAGTTTCCCAGTATTTAAGGAACTAAATGGACTAATTCAGCTGAAACATGATAACCTAAATGGGGTTGGGGTTGTTTGTTGTATGCATGTTTCGTAGTAGCAGTGCCAAGGCACGTGCTCAGTTTCGCTGTTTAGAAGCCATAGGTTGGGTTGTGTGTTTGGTATACATACATATATCTGTATCTTTTGTGTCTTATCTCACCCCACCCATGTTGAGAACTTAGTGTTGAACACTCCCATTGTATGGGAGAGGGTGTTTTCCCTTAGTTACGAGCTCTTTCCTGCTCTTTCTTCCCTAGGCTGTGATGGCTTGAGGCGACCTTACACCTAAGATCCTTCAGGTAGGTTTCAATTGGGGTGGTTTAGCCCAAGACTCTTCGGGCATGCTTAGTTTTTCCCAAGAATCTTCGGGATGAGGCCCAGGTGTGTGCGGGCATGATATGTGGTTGTGAGGCCCAGCTGTGTGCGGGCGGGATATGTGGTTGTGAGGCCCAGGTGTGTGCGTGCGGGGAGAGTGTTGCAGCGTCAGGACGTTCGTCGTTAGGAAGAGTATCTAATTAATGGGAAATGGTGCGGGGTACCCAATACTCTTGTTCATATACTACTACTACTACCTGTTGTGATTGTTTTTTTGGTGAGTGTGGCTGTTGAGGTTGGGTGGATAGATTTACTTGATAGGTTTCTTCTGTTGTTCTCACGGAACATTAGGATGTCTCCCCACCTGTGCATGAGAGATTTAGGTTTCCCTAGTGAGTATACATGTATGATCACCCTACGTTTACATTCAAGTTTATAGGAGGACTAACAGAGTCGTACGGGACCCTACTAGTCGGGGCAGTTGGAGTTGTTGTAGTTGTTGTACACATTTTTCTTTTGGTATTGTATTTTGAGCTTTCTTTTACATGTACATTGTTTCAGAACTATTTAAACATGCATGTGGGATTGGTTTGGGTTTATTTCTATACACTTTTTCTTTTCGTTTTTGGTGGTTGACCTGTCCTATTTCCCGATCTTAATAATATAATGTGTAATGTGTCCCATATTTGTGAAATTCACACCCTTGATGCTTATCGCCACCCCGGGCCCTACTGGAGGCGGGAATCGGGGGTCATTATCTCACTTTCACCATTGCTAGCATAGGAGTGGCATCTTTTGTGGGAGTGGGTCGTGACAAAATGGTATCAGAGGTGATGGTTGAGAGATATGATGGAGTCTAGAGTTAGGCACAATGAGGATTGAATGGGATAGTAGGGAAACATTGTTGGTTAATCTTGGTGTGTGATATAGGCTAGGGAGGACCAGCTAGGACACCCGATTTTAGGGCCCCCCATGATCTGATGCAAGGTCTCTCAGCGTACCGAACGACCATGTGAGAGTACATTGATTGCAGGGTAGATACCCTAGGGAAGGTGCATGCATCATCATGATTGTGTTTTACTTTATTTGGGTGTTCTGGGAAATAAATTGAAATTAAAATGAAAAAATGAAACCCTGAGATATTTCCTTACTACTTGGGATTAGGCGATCTTTGTTTACCGTACATCTATGGCACCTGGACTCCGTCCCTGGGTGGCTCAGATGGTCGAGGCCCAGCAGATTCAGGCAGTCGATCAGTTGAGGATTGACCGAGAGGAAGAAGATAGCCAGTTGAAGAAGACTCTCCGTTATTTCCAGCGACAAACTCTCAAGAAGTACGATGGTAGTACTTCGGATACGGAGATGGAGGGGTGGATTGAGAAGCTAGGGATCGCTTTTACCTTGATTTGTGCTTCGAGGGAGAACTGGGTTCCCCTAGTAGTCAGTCAGCTGATAGGTGCGGCGCGACAGTGGTGGACACTCTACCTCGGAGAGAGGATAGAGGCATAGGTTCCATGGGCAGACTTTGAGAAGTAATTCGGAGAGGATTTCCTTTCTTCCACGATCATGGAAGAGAACCGGCAAGAGTTACTCTCCCTTCAGTAGGGGAGTATGTCAGTACGAGAGTTGGGGATCAAGTTCAATGATCTCCTGTGCTTTGCTCCAGATCTCTTTCTGGATGAGGAGTCTCGGGTGAGAAGTTTGGAGGAGGTGCTTCGTCCTTTGCTCCAGTATGTTGTCACCCCCTTCACCCTTTCGACGTTCTTGGAAATACAGAAGAAGGAAGAGGTTGTAGAGAGGATTCACTCATAGAGAGGTGCATCACGTGTGGGGATCTAGCTGAGTTCTTCAAAGGGGATGGTAGTTAGCAGTAGGTCTCCTGTGACGAGACCTTCTAGTTTCAGGACAGTAGGGAGCAGGCCCTAGGAGTTCCAGTTCAGATCTTCGGGTCCTCGTCCCTTTTTCACAAACCTAGGACCAATGTGTTTATCTTGTGGAGGTTTCAGTCATATTTAGAGTCGGTGCCGACCCAAGCATAGTACGGTGGAGGTGGGCAGGTTCAGCACCCGCCTCAGCAGCACCAGTTACCGGAAAGACCCTTCCAGCAGCAACATGCTCTAGTCCCTCTAAGGGGAGATATAGAAGGTGGTGGCCAGCCACATGGAGTTCCTCAAGGATCCCAACCGGAATGTGGTCAAGGAGGCGGACATCAACAGAGAGGCAGAGGAGCTGGGTGTGGATAGTTGCATGCAGTAGAGGCGACATCTCTAGAAGGACCAGGGATCGATATAGATGTGTTTGGGTTTTCTTGAATGCTCTCCTTTATGTTTTTTTTTTGGAGAGGGAGGCCCAGATGAACGCTCAGTACCAGGAGTTGTTTTGACTTTTGTTTTCCCTTGTTCTTCTGAGCTTTGTTTTGATATTATACTATGTACCTTTGATATGGAATGCTTAGCTTGTCAGTTATGAGACTTTTTGTTTTCCTTGTTCTCTAGATGTGTGTAGCATGTCCGGATGTGTGGGGAAAGGGAAAAACCTAACTCTTAATCGAGACACATTAATGAGGATGTGATTGAACATGTGCGAGCGAGTCAGTACCGCCTAAAGCGGATAATATCTCGACATAGGAGAATGAATCTTCCCCAAACCACATGTTCGGGCAGTGTGTTGGTTGTGTGGTGTTGGGTGTAGTGAAATTTGGAAAATCATAATATATAGAATTGGGAAGGCCCAATCCTTAATCGAGATGAATTAATGCGGATGCGATTAAACCCGTGCAGGCGATTCAATGCCGCCTAAAGCGGATAATATCTCGACATAGGAGAGGGAATTTCCTAACACCTATGATTAGGGTTGTTGGTTGGGTTCCTATTATGACGAGAGCCCTGATAGGTATCTAGAGGAGTGGTTTCTCAGATCCATTCTTTCTTTTGGGTTGGTTTTTAATTCCTGAGGATGATAATGTTTTGAGAGGTATCTAATGTAACCGCCCAGACCCCTCCGGTCTATTCCTTTGTTGAAATCGATATGGTCAACACGACATGCATTATAATGATAATTTTTTTAATACTGATGATAATGTAAAAATATGTTAAATAATAATGATGATGACATAATTTGTGTGATTAATTAAACTAAAAAGAGAATAATCATGATAAAATGATTTAATGGGTGTTATTATTATTAATGATGTTAAGTGGAAAGGTATGTGACCCATTATATGTTGATAAATGAAACATGTGGTTTATTATTAATTGAGTAATTGATGAAATTAAATTTGAATAATAATAATGGGTGTTATGTTATTAATATTATTCATAATATTAATAATAATGAGAAATTAATGAAATGAGTAATGGTATTTATTGCAAACAAATAAATAAATATGTACAATGGATGTATGGTGGTGTGTTAAAAAAATTTAAGGTGAGTTTGTTATTATTATTATGATAAATAATAATAATAATGGTGGCGAAAAAAATACGTTGGGTTTATTAAATTGAATGTTTTTAATTTAATAAAAGTGGTTTCAATTTAATCAGTGTGAAATAAAAATAAATAGAATTAAATAATTAAATTGACGGATGTTATGCGACATTGACGTGGCATGGTAAGATTCAGATATCCAACGGGGTGGTTTAACGTGGTCAATGCGATGAGCGTAAATATTATCATTATTAAAAATAATAATTTTTGGCGAGTTAATAAATTTGTTTGGGTTTTTATTATTATAATTATACTAAATAATTATAACAATAATGATGGCTTAAATTTAGAATGATCTGTTAATAAATATTTAAATAGATTTATGTTTTTTAATTCAATGCAATGAGATTTGAGATATGAGGATAGATGACAGATGTTATTATGATAATTGTATTAAAAAAATATAATAAAATAATAATGAAAATGGTTTAAAAAGGGCCATTTTGGGTATGGAATATAAGAAGAGCCGCCACATTGTTGGGTCGTGATAAAATGGGGAGACAAAATTGTGGAAGATAATAAATTAGATTGGAGAGAGAAAGGGTTTAAATGAAATAAATATTTAGAATTTAATGCAATAAAAGAAATAAGTTAAATTAAAAAGGAAATCAATAAGGGGTGGGGCATGGTTGACATGGAGTAAAGGAGGGGCTCCATTTTGTTTTGGTGGTGGCGTGGGAATGAGTAGCCTCATTAGTAAGTTATTATTATTATATATTATAATAATAATTAAGACATGATAATGAATATATATAAATATATAAGGAGTCAATCATGGGAGGCTTATGCACTACAAAGAGGTTGATCATGGGTTTTTTTGAGGTGGAAAGAAAATAACTGTCAAATTAAATTAAATAATATAATAATCATGTTTTTTGGGTTATATAATATTAATTTGTCCGTAACTTCTTCATATGGTTTCGGAATGATGAACCGTCAGCGGTAGTATAATTCTGAAATTAAGACGGTCTTTTAAAGACCAATGATGAATACCTTTTCATTAATCATGCTTCAGGTCAACGAAACACCAAATATTAATAGAATTATTATTATCATTAAATGCATGGAAACTACGCGACATGTCGTGTGATGACTAGTGAAAACGCGTAACGGGTGTACGGTCACACCGTGTATTCATTAATACACATTGCATACCCTTTTACCTATTCATTTCATATATAATAAAGGGTCACAGATTATTTCCAGACTGATCGCTTCTTCTTTGCACGACGACACTCTGGGAAGATGGAGAAGTTTTCCTCCTCTAACTTCTTCATCTGGACTCTGATCATCGATCCGTCAGTGGATGCGGGATCGTGTCATCGAGGAAAACACTGTACACCCTATTTTTTCCCTCTTCTTCGATTCCCCTCCACAATTTCCATCCGAGGAGACTTCGGATAATTGATATGAACAATGGTTTTAGACGAATGACTCTAAAAAGTTATGTTAAACCTCTATTCTTGTATTCTCTTTCTGATCGTACTTATCCAATTTTATTTCCATGCTACGGCGTGTGATCTCCGTGTTGAGGGAGTTTCTTGTGTTGTTGATTCGGTGGTGTTCTGACGTCCTTGGTGGGTGCAGTCGTTCTGGGAGAAGCCTTGTGATCATGGTGGTCGTGTTCGTAGAAGGACATCGGAACCTGTTGAGGTAGGGATCTTACCTTCGTCTCTCTAAATTGTGCAACATATAGGGTGGGTGTTATCTTGTTTACGTGAAACACATCTGAAATGGTTTAATAAAGATAATAATTGGCTTATATAATGAGGATGGGATGTTTCTGAATGAAGTTACATTATTTATATCCTGTGATATAATGATGTGAATTGAATGAGCATCTGCCTACTAAAAATCATGGTCATTGGGGGCCTTTTCTTACCCAATTAAATGTTTCCCACTCCCTCTGGATTTTCTTATGGATGAAGTTTTTATTGAATGTGGAAATTGTTTAATCATGTAAAGTTGGATGATTAAATACCTAGAACCCTTGTGTGATCACCCCGGTTGAACAAACTGAAATAATAAACATGTGGGTGTTGGTTACGGTTTATTTATGTGATGGGGGTGTTTTGCAGGTTTTTGTGGATTGGGTGAGCAGCGGGGCTACAGTTGGGTTGGTTGTGGGTTAGTGTGAATGATGTTTTGGTGATGGGTAGTGGGGCAGTGATAAATGGTATCAAATGGATGATGATGTACGGGTTTCGGTGTAGTTGTGGTTATGGTGGTTGGCAGTGGGGCTTCAGGGATGGGTTGGATTGTGAACGGACTATGGGTTGTGATTAATAAATAAAAGTGGAGGAGTCAATGAATGGTAGTAATGGTAATGAAATGAGATTAACAATCAATGGGGATGTACTTGTTTGTGTTGCTTGTGTTTTTCCTAACTTGATTTGAGGATGGAAAGAATATGTTTTACGAACGATTGATGTGGTTGGTTGTGGATAGTTTCCCATTAGTTTAGGAACTAAATAAACTAATTATGCTGGAATGTGAAAACCTAAATGGGGCTGGTGTTGTTTGTTGTATTCATGCTTCGTAGTTGCAGTGCCGAGGCACGTGCTCAGTTTCTCTGTTTAGAAGCCATAGGTTGGGCTGTGTCTTTGGTATACATATATGTATCTGTATCTTTTGTGTTTTATCGCACCCCACCCATGTTGAGAACTTAGTGATGAACACTACCATTTCATGAGAGAGGGTTTTTCCTTAGTTTCTAGCTCATTCTATCTCCTTCTTCCCTAGGCTGTGATGGCTTGAGGTGACCATACACCTAAGACCCTTCAGGTAGGTTATGATTGGGGTGGTTTAGCCCAAGACTCTTTGGGAAAGCATACTTTTTCCCATGAATCTTCGGGATGAGGCCCAGGTGTGTGCAGGCGAGATATGTGGCTGTGATGCCCAGGTGTGTGCGGGCAGGATATGTGGTTGTGAGGCCCGGGTGTGTGCGGGCGAGGAGAGTGTGGCAGTGTCAGGACGTTCACCATTAGAAAGAGCATCTAACTAATGGGAAATGGTGCGGTGTACCCAATACTCTTGTTCTTATACTACTACTACCTGTTGTGATTGTGTTTTTGGTGAGTGTGCCTGGTGTGGTTGGGTGGATAGATTTCGTTGCTAGGTTTCTTCTTTTGTTCTCATGGGACATTAGGATGGCTCCCCACCTGTGCAAGAGATCTTTTGGTTTCCCTACTGAGTATACTTCTACGCTCACCCTACATTTACTTTCAGTTTCCAGGAGGACTACCAGGGTCGTGCGGGACCCTACTAGTCGGGACAGTTGGAGTTGCTGCAGTTTTTGTACACTTGTTTCTTTTGGTATTGTATTTTGAGCTTTATTTTACTTGTACCTTGTTTCAGAACTATTTAAACATGCATGTGGGATTGGTTTGGGATTATTTCTATACACTTGTTCTTTTACTTTTTGGTGGTTGACCTGTCCTATTTCCCGATCTTAAAAATATATAGGGTAATGGCTCCCTAATTTTTCAAACTCATACCCTTGGTGCTAGTCACCACCCCGGGGCCTACTGGAGGCGGGACTCGGGGGTCATTATCTCCCTTTCACCATTTCCAGCTCAGGAGGGGCATCTTTGGTGGGAAGGGGTCGTGACAGAATGAAATCAGAGGTTATGGTTGAGATATAGGATGGAGTCTAGAGTTAGGCACAATGAGGATTGCATGGGATGGCAGGGAAACAATGTTGGTTAATCTTGGAGCGTGACATTGGTCAGGGAGGACCGGCTAGGACACGGGATTTGAGGGCCCCCCGTGATCCGATGCAAGGACTCTGAGCCTACTGAATGACCATGTGAGACTACATTAATTGCTGGATAGAGACCCTAGGGAAGGTACATGCATCATCATGATTGTGTTTTACTTGATTTGGGTGTTCTGGGAATGAAATTGAAATAAATATGATAAATTAAACCTTGAGAAATTTCCTTACTACTTGGGTTTAGGCGATCTTTGTTTACCGTTCAGCTGTGGCACCTGGACGTCATCCCTGGGTGGCTTAGACGGCCGAGGATCAGCAGATTCAGGCGGTCGATCAGTTGAGGATTGACCGAGAGGAGGAAGATAGCTAGTGGTAAAAGACTCTCCATTCATTCCAACATCAAACCCTCAAGAAGTACAGGGGTAGTACTTCAGATACAGAGACGGAGGGGTGGCTTGAGGAGCTAGGGACCGATTTCATCTTGATTCGTTCTCCGAGGGAGTACTGGGTTCTCCTAGCTGTCAGTCACCTGAGAGGTACGATGCGACAGTGGTGGAAGCTCTACCTTAGAGAGAGGATTGAGGCAGAGGTTCCATGGGCTGACTTTGAGATGGAATTCCGAGCGTAATTCCATTCTTCCATGATTAAGGTGGAGAAGCGGCAGAAGTTACTCTCCCTTCAGTAGGGGAGTATGTTAGTATAAGAGTTGGGGATCAAGTTCAAGGATCTCCTGCGCTTTGCACCGGAGCTCTTTCCGGATGAGGAGTCTCAGGCGAGATGTTTGGAGGAGGTGCTTCATCCTTCGCTCCGGTATCTTGTCACCCCCTTCACCCTTCCGATGTACATGGTAGTACAGAATAAGGCAGAGGATGTAGAGAGGATGCACTCGCATGGAGGTGCACCACGTGAGGGGATCCAGCCGGGTTCGTCAAAGGGGAAGGCAGTCAGCAGCAGGTCTCCTGCGACGGGACCTTCCACTTTCAGGCTAGTAGGGAGCAGGCCCCAACACTTCCAGTTCAGATCTTCAGGTCCTCATACCTTTTTCATGAGCCCAGGACCAAATTGTTTCTCTTGTGGAGGTTTCAGGCACATTCAGAGTCGGTTCCTGACCCAAGCTCAGTACGGTGGAGGTGGGCTGGTTAAACGCCCACCTCACCAGCACCAATTTCCGGCAAGACCCTTCTAGCAGCAACAGGCTCCAGTCCCTTTGAGGGGAGATGGATCAGGTGGTGTCCAACCACAGGGAGTTTCTCAAGGATCCCAAACATGATGTGGTCGTGGAGGCGAACGTCAACAGAAAGGCAGAGGAGCTGGGTGGAGATAGTTGCATGCAGTAGAGGCGGCATCTCTAGAAGGACCAGGGATCGATAGAGATGTTTTTGGGTTTGCGTGACTGTGGTCCTTTATGTTTTTTTGGGCGCAGGAGGCCTAGATGCACGCTCAGTACCCGAAGTTGTTTTGACTTGTGTTTTCCCTTGTTCTTTTATCTTTTTTTTTGATGTTATACTTTGTACCTTTGATATGGAATTCTTGGCTTTTTGGATATGAGACGTTTTATTTTCCTTTTTATCTGGAAGTGTGTTGCATGTCCGGATGTGTGGGGAAAGGGAAAAACATGACTCTTAGTCGAGACACATTAATGAGGATGTGATTGAGCATGTGCGGGCAAGTCAGTGCCGCCTAAAGCGGATCATATATCGACATAGGAGAAGGAAACTTCCTCAAACCACATGTTCGGGCAGTGTGTTGGTTTTGTGGTGTTGGGGGTAGTGAATGTTGGAAAATCCTAATATATGTAATTGGTAAGGCCCAATCCTTAATCAAGACGCATTAATGCAGATGCGACTAAACCCGTGTAGGCGAGTTAGTGCCACCTAAAGCGGATAATATCTCGACATAGGAGAGGGAATTTACTAACACCAATGATTAGGGTTGTTGGTTGGGTTCCTATTATAACGAGATCCCTGATAGGTAACTTGCGGAGTGGTTGTTCAGATCCATTCTTTCCTCTGGGTTGGTTTTTAATTATTGAGGACGAGAATGTTTTGAGAGATATCTGATGTAATGGCCCGGACCCCTCCGGTCCATTCCTTTGTTGAAATCAATATGGTCAACACGACATGCGTTATAATGATTATTTTTTTTAATACTGATGATAACGTAAAAATACGTTAAATAATAATGTTGATAACATAATTTGTCTGATTAATTAAACTAAAAAGAGAATAATCATGATAAAATGATTTAATGGGTGTTGTTATTATTAATGATGTTAATTGGGAAGGTGTGTGACCCATTAGACGTTGATAAATTAAACATGTGGTTTATTATTAATTGAGTAATTGTTGAAATTAAATTTGAATAATAATAATGGGTGTTGTGTTAGTAATATTATTCATAATATTAATAATAATTAGAAATTAATGAAATGAGTCATGGTATTTATTGAAAACAAATATATAAAGATATACACTGGAATCATGGTGGTGCGTTAATAAAATTAAAGGTGAGTTTGTTATTATTATTATGTTAAATAATAATAATAATGTTGGTGAAAAAAATATGTATGTTTTATTAAATTGAATGGTTTTAATTTAATAAAAGTGGTTTCAATTTAATCAGTGTGATATAAAAATAAATAGAATTGAATAATTAAATTTACGGATGTTATGCGATATTGACGTGGCATGGTCAGATTCAGATATCCAACATTATGGTTTAACGTGGTCAATGCGATGAGCATAAATATTATCATTATTAAAAATAATAATTGGTGGAATGTTAATAAATGTTAATTGGGATTTTGTTATTATTATTATACTAAATAAATATAATAATAATGTTGGATTAAATTTTGAAAGATCCGTTAATAAAGATTTAATGTGATTTATGTTTTTGAATTCAATGCAATGAGATTTGATATATAAGGATAGATGAGAGATGTTATTATGATAATTTTGTTAAAAAAATAAAATAAAATAATAATGAAAATGGTTTAAAATGGGTCGTTTTGAGTATGGAATATAAGAGGAGGTGCCACATTGTTGGGGCATGATAAAATGGGGAGAAGAAATTGTGGAAGATAATAAATTAGATTCGAGAGAGAAAGGGTTTAAATGAAATAAAGATTTATAATTTAATGAAATAAAATAAATAATTTAAATTAAAAAGGAAATCCATAAGGGGTGGGACATGGTTGACATGGAGTAAAGGAGAGGATCCATTTTGTTTTGGTGGTGGTGTGGGAATGAGTAGCCTCATTAGTAAGTTATTATTACTATATATTTTAATAATGATTAAAAGATGATAATGAATATATATATATATATATATATAAGGAGTCAATCATGGGAGGCTTATACGCTATAAAGAGGTTGAGCGTTGGTTTTTTTTGTGGTGGAACGAAAATAAGTGTTAAATTAAATTAAATAATATAATAATCATGTTTTTGTTTTGGATTATATAATCTTAATTCGACCGTAACTTCTGCATATGGTGTCGGAATGCCGAATCGTCAGCGGTAGTATAATCCTGAAATTAAGACGGTCATTTTAAGACCAATTATGAATACCGTTTCATGTCTCATTCCTCAGGTCAACGAAACAGCAAAAATTAATAGAATTATTATTATCATTAAATGCATGGAAACTGCGTGGCGTGTCGTGTGTTGACTTGTCAAAACACGTAACAGGTGTACAGTCACACCGTGTATTCATTAATACATGCTGCACACCATTTTACATATTCGTTTCCTATATAAGAAAGGGTCGTGGATTATTTCCAAACCAATCGCTTCTTCTTCGCAAGACGACGCTCTGGGATGATTGAGAAGTCTTCCGCCTCTAACTTCTTCATCTAGACTCCAATCGTCGATCCGTCCGTGGCTGTGGGATCGTGTCAACGAGGAGAACACCATACACCATGTTTTGTTCCCTCTTCTTCAAATTCCCCTCCACAGTTTACAACCAAGGAGTCTGCTGATAATTGACAGGGACGACGGTTTTCGATGAACGACTCTAAAAAGGTATGTTAAACCTATGTTCTTGTATTATCTTTCTGATCCTACATCCCCCATTTTCTTTCCATGCTACGGCGTGAGATCTTCGTGTTTAGGGAGTTTCTTGTGTTGTTGATTCGGTGGTGCTGCGACGTCCTTGGTGGGTTCAGTCATTCTGGGAGAAGCCTTGTGATCGTGGTGGTCGTGTTTGTAGAAGGACATCGGAACCAGTTGAGGTAGGGATCTTACCTTCATCTCTCTAAATTGTGCATCATATGGGGTGTGTGTCCTCTTGTTTATGTGAAACACATTTGAACTGGTTTAATAAAGATAATAAATGGCTTATATAATGGGTACGAGAAGTTTGTGAATGCAGTTACATTATTTATATCCTGTGATATTATGTTGTCAATTGAATGAGCTTCTCCCTACTAAAAATCATGGTCATTAGGGTCCTTTGATTACGAAATTAAATGTTTCCCTCTCCCTATAGATTTTCTTATGGATGAAGTTTTCATTGAATGTGGAAATTGGTTAATCATGTAAAGTTGGATGATTAAATACCATGAAACCTTGTGTGATCACCCCAGTTGAACAAACTAAAATAATAAACATGTGGGTGCTGGTTACGGTTTATTTATGTGATGGGGGAGTTTTGTGGGATGTTTTGGATTGGGTGAGCAGTTGGGATATGGTTGGCTTGGTTGTGGGTTGGTGTGAATGCTACGTTGGAGATGGGTAGTGGGGCTGCAATAAATGGTATCAAAGGGATGATGATGTACGGGTTTCGGTGTGGTTGTGGTTATGGCGGTTGGTAGCGGGGCTGCAGGGATGGGTTGGAATGTGAACGGACTATGGGTTTTGAATAATAAATAAAAGTGGGGGAGTCAATGAATGGTTGGGCATGGTAATTAAATGAGATTAACAATCAATGGGTCTGGACTTTTTTGTGTTGCTTGTGTTTTTCCTAACTTGATTTTTGGATGGAAGGAATATGTTTTACGAATGATTGATGTGGTTGGTTGTAGATAGTTTCCTAGTAGTTATGGAACAAAATAAACTCATTCTGCTGAAACGTGAAAACCTAAATGGGGTTGGGGTTGTTTATTATATTCATTCTTCATAGTAGCAGTGCCGAGGCACATGCTCAGTTTCTTTGTTTAGAAGCCATAGGTTGGGCTGTGTGTTTGGTATACATATATGTATCTCTATAGTTTTTGTTTTATCTCACCCCACCCATGTTGAGCACATAGTTCCGAACACTTCCATTTCATGGGAGAGGGTGTTTTCTCTTAGTTACTAGCTCCTTCCTGCTCTTTCTTCCCTAGGCTGTGATGGATTGAGACGACCTTACACCTAAGACCCTTCATGTAGGTTTGGATTGGGGTGGTTTAGCCTAAGACTCTTCGGGCAAGCTTAATTTTTACCAAGAATCTTTGGGATGAGTCCCAAGTGTCTGTTGGCGGGATACGTGGTTGTGAGGACCAGGTGTGTGAGGGCGGGATACATGGTTGTGAGGCCCAGGTGTGTGCGGGGGGGATACGTAGTTGTGAGGCACAGGTGTGTGTGGGCGGGCAGTGTTTGGCAGCGTCAGGACGTTCGCCAATAGGACGAGCAGCTAACTTATGGGAAATGGTGCGGGGTACCCAATACTCTTGTTCTTATACTACTACTACCTGTTGTGATTGTGTTTTTGGTGAGTGTGGCTGGTGAGGTTGGTTGGATAGATTTCTTTGATAGGTTTCTTCTGTTGTTCTCACAGGACATTATGATGTCTCCCCAACTGTGCACTAGAGCATTAGGTTTCCCTACTGAGTATACTTGTATGATCACCATACGTTTAATTTCAGGTTTGTAGGAGGACTACCAGGGCTGTGCGGGACCCTACTTTTCGAGACAGTTGGAGTTGTTGTAGTTGTTGTACACTTGTTTCTTTTGGTATTGTATTTTGAGCTTTCTTTTAGTTGTACCTTGTTTCAGAACTATTGAAACATTCATGTGGGATTGGTTTGGGTTTATTTCTATACACTTGTTCTATTCGTTTTTGGTGGTTGACCTATCCTATTTCCCAATCTTAAAAATATAATGTTTAATGCCTCCCATATTTGTGTAACTCATACCCTTGGTTCTAGTCGCCACCCCGGGGCCTACTGGAGGCGGGACTCAAGGGTCATTATCTCCCTTTCACCATTTCTAGCTCAGGGGGGGCATCTTTGGTGGGAGGGGTCGTAATATCATATCATTACATTTACTAATCATTTAATATATCCCTTTTTTTTCTTCCACTGGTTATGGAGAAATGTTTAGGTAGGGTATTCCAAATAGGTTAAATATCAAGGAATATTTTATCGGAGATGTTGATGACCATTCATGAAATAAGAAATTTTTATTCTAGTCTCCATTTTCCACATAATATTATGATCCATGGAAATGTGTTTATAAAATATATTAAATATTTATCTAATATAGTGTGATATTTATTTATTATAGAATGGGTTATGATATACATGCATTGGTTATTTAAATAGTGTACGTGCTTCACGGAAATAGATATTCTAATTTAGAACTATGAACTATATTCTATAAATTATTTTTCACAGTGGCCTCAGAAGGTAGATTCTTAGATTATCCTCAAGAAAAAACATTCAATTTTTGGAGTGTTACTAAAGTGAAGACAACATATTGAGAGTGAATAATTAATAACATTTCACCAACCGATATTTGAATCATTATTCCCCACATTCCAATAGATGAGATCATATTACCTTTGTTTAACATCCTATTAAACTATATAATACATTACATGAATATCTAATAATGAGTTGAATGTACATTCTAGATCATTATGACTAATAAAAAATTATATTTCATAACTAATAAATGGATACCTCTAATATTTTTAGTGAAAAATATTCAGTATAATGACACTGTTTCTTCTCAATTTGGGAATCCATCTCTATAAACCCCAATATAATAATCAATAATATCTATGTATCCTTTATAATTTACGTCCTCACATCACATAATTCAAAAAGAATTTGAACTGTCATTATTAATCTTCTAAAAATAAAATGTTCAATATTTAAATAAGATTAAATGGTCAATATACTTAATGAGAAGGGTTATATAATAAATTAAAGGGAGAATATATATTTTTATACATTTAAATTTTAACTATGATCCATAGTTCCGTGTTCCATTATTTTGGTCTTAAATTTTATAGTATGTGATGTGAAATTCAATTTTTTAGAGTGGATGGTATATGGTGATTATATGATTCAATAGAACAATATACATAAAAATCTATTAAAAAAATACATTGTTTAAGTTGAAACCATGACTATCCCCAAATACCCTCTTGATGTTTTGATTAATTCCTCCATACAAGAAAATGATCATCCAATGTCGATGGGGGATTACGATAACATTGGGTGTTGTATGTCAATAATAAACATGTTCACTAGATATTTATGTCTATATCTGATAAATTTTGATTCACATGTGTCAACAGGTACAAAAATATCATTAGAATTATTATATTAAAAAACATATCACCTGATTATTATTTCTTCATTCATTCTATGATGATGTTGACGTAATTATTCCGGTTGAAGTGATGTGGTCAATCTGGGATAAAATAGATAATATGAATCTTCCCATATCATTGTGTACTTGAATATATCACATTTTTTTAAAAAGAAATATATTTTTGGGAGTTTTTTAATATAACTATATTATTTATTCTGAATATTTGGACTTGGTATCCTTGGAAACTATATAGGATATCTCGTTCATTTACCATTCTAATACAATACCTGTCGTATTCGGATAATATATTATGAGTTCCAATTAAGATTTTATATTGTATATTTAATTATACATTATAATAAAATTACCATATACATCATATATTGAATATAATATAGAGAAATATTTCCATTAATTATAATTTACTAACAATATAATGAATTCCATCAAGAATATCCTACGCTCGTATACCATTTATTGATAATATGATGCTATGTGGACCAATTACATAGTGTAAAATATATTTATAATAATTCATATATCATTCCTAGAGAAATATAAATTTTCAATGAACTAATATAAATAAAACATATACCAATGGTTTAAAACCATGTGTATAAACCATAAAATCGTGTGTATATACTATACTAATGAATCTAAAAACATGACGTTTTTACGCATCGACAGAGGTATGAGCTACACCCATTGTTAGAAATATGATATACCCAAATTTATGTAATGTGGGTATATGTGTATCGGAAATTTGTTGTCGTGTCAATAAAATTAAATCCATGTTTATCAATCCATGGATATAAGATCAAAAAAATAATACCACCAGATTTGAACCCTAGATCACCTACTCCCTATTGAGATGCCTAACAACGACAAAACGTATTCTTATACCTATCTAAATATATATTTACCTATATATATATATATATATTTAAAAACTATAGAAATATTATGAAAATCATGGCTAATGGATTTCCCATGAAAATTATTTTATTCTCATGGAAAAAAAATTTCCCATCACTTCCAAGGGAATGCTATAACCACGGTTCAGAAAACCCTTGGATACAGGTAAGCCCTATACCCATGTTTTTAGGACCTTGTGTATATGTTTTTAACAAAAACCCATATCCACAATATTTTTGATAACCATGGGAATAGGTCTTCAACAAAACACTATACCCATGATTCTTCAAAAATGGTGGGCATAGGTTGTAATCTTCAACCAATATACATGTTTTTCCAAAAACAATGTAATTGGTTATTAATAAATACCTATACGGATGATTTTGGATGAATGTGGGTATTTTATTGTCATATACTCATGGTTTGATCCAAATCCATGGGTATAAGTTCATTTTGCATCAGTGTTGGGAATCCCAATGGAATGTGTTTGGAGAATGTTAAATACATTAAATGATTTATTTTGGGACACCGATTAAGGATAAAATGTATATAGAAATCAATGATAATAAATTATTCACAAGTGTTAATCCAACACCAAAGAATAGAAGATGACATAATTATTTTCTTATTAGACATGTTATTATTCAAAAAATACAATCAAATTATTAGATCTTGAATCTACATGTTGAATGTAGAGTTTCATTTTATTCAATTAGGAAATAAAGTAACCAATGACTATTTTGGATAGAATATTCAAAAATAATTTTTCATTATGAATCAGGGGGAGGTCCATTTTAAGAATAATGTTTCCAAATTGAATGTTGATATTTTGGTCACCTTGACACAGTGTTTTTGATTGAAGAATGAGGTTTAGAATATGGCTAATATGATCAGGTGAAAACTAGAGTATCCCTTATATTGTTGGTTTTCCAGTTTAAAATATCCTATATCCAATGAAAATCCATAGGATTTCTACTAGATTTATAATTTCCTATATATAATCCCTCTTACACTACATGGATCACTGGCTAAACAGTGGTGGAGCATCGACTGATCAGCGATGAACCATATCTCTAGTGAGCACAGGCTAGATATATAATGTGTGTTTCGAAGAATAAAATTTACCATTCATCCAGCGTTAGTTTTTATTAGGTGAATTCATCCGTTATCTCATTTGTGTGAATACAGGTACCGATCCTCCCCAACTATTTATCTACCTTTTCCAATTTTCATGTTGTATTTTTCAATTAGGATTAAAAAAATTAGTGAAATGATCATATGTTTTCCTCTCTTTCATAGAGTCCCCTATGTGATACTACGATCATTCATGGTATTACGGTAGATATTTATAGTTATTTTACTAGTATATGTTGAAATAACATGTTTTCATATGAATTTTTTTCTATCTATAATATGTATATCAGGTCACAACATTCACCCGCTCTCATTCATTATTTAAATGAACATATGATAAATAATAATTTTTTTAAAAATATATTATGTTAGTATAGAAAAATGTTATTTTATTACATTATTTGATTTTAATTAATTTTAACATTCCATTTAGAACCTCTCTTGGAATGTTGGTTGAATATATGAGAAAATGATGAAATAAAGGTGTTATTTGAAATCTATGTGTAGCTATTATTAATAAATTTATTTATAGAATTATCATAAAAGTGATTGATAAATACTAATTTTTTTATTATAATTAATTATTTATCATTTCAATTTACGATATGGAATTAGATGTCAAGAACGTCATGTAGAGTCTTAGAATGAATATACATAGCTGGTAATATATAAGGAAGGGATTAAATATATGGTATGTCGGTTTATAAAATGACCAATATAATTTATATTGTTCTTTATGTGCTTAGGAATGTATTGTATCACCAATGTGAAAATACACTCTTTTCATTTATAAATTATACTTTTAAAATTACGAAAAAATGTAAAATTTATGTTAAGCTTCGATAATGTAAAAATAAGAATTGTGTCCTCTATATACCTAGAGGTTTTATTTTATGTCTCATTCATCGATGGTCAAGTCCAAGTATAAATTTTACCCCAATAGACCTAGATCCCCTTTAGGGGATTGAATAGAATATGTATTACTTTGTTCCCCTTGTGGATGTACTTAATACATCCTCCATATAGAGGTGTGTCTTTACTATGTTATATGTCCCATTTGGCCTTATAGAACCTTTCTATAACTCCCATTTATACATCTCAAATGGTATAGTGATAAGTTATAAATGGTCCAAATTAATGGGTTGTATCATATTCACTATACAACTTAATGCCATTATGCATTGAAGGATTTATTAAATGTTGGGTTACCCTTTACCTTGAGATATGTATACCGTAGTGTATACACCCTAAACCTACTGAATTGGATGAGTGGTTAGAGGGTCCCAGATAAACTATTAGACCATATTGAAATCATGGACACGATATTGGGTTCCTAGTATATGGTGTGACCAAAGGGAAAACATCATGTTCCCCGATTACCAACTAATATTGGTGGGGTGTATCATGGTACAATTAATGATAAATATGGGTATCATAATTGAACCTATGTTTCATTGATAATTTTTGAGTTTATATTTTTTGATTTGGGTTAAAATGTTGTAGACACTATTTTAGTAAACATATCATTGGTAATATGGATTATATTCTTGTCGAGATTTTTGTGGATATTTATAGTTAACACAGTAGGTGTGTTGTTATGTTTTACATTTAAAACACACATAAGAAAATGTTCATACATTTTGATATGGAAAAACCATACATAGTGGTTTGGAACACTCTTATTTTAGAGTGTTTGGTGATATTAAATAAAACCCCTCTAGTGGGGAATATTTTGATACTATTAGAGGGGATACTGTTGATTTTAAAATGAGGTTATATTGGTTCTTAGAAAATGATATGTCATTAGAAAAGATATTTTTTAGGTAATATGGGTTCTTTGGAGAGCATGGTTAAGTCTCCACCACTACCATGCTACCTCTTCCAAGAACCGTTGTATACTTTTATATCAAGTTCCCCTAGTATTGATTCATGTATAGATAATTCCCAAATATATTATGAGGTATTGCGATATGAGTTTATCTATGGATTAATTATCTCTATATACTGGGGATTAATTACCCTAGATCTATATTATAGTTTGCATAGTCATTGATACATGCTCAAATACTCTACTACATTAGAAAATGTAATTATTGTTGACCACGTTCATTGACCTAAGAATTGAAAATAGTGTATTTCCATTATATTCAAAAATTGTTAATTTATTTAGGGGACACCACTAAAACCTAGAAATTTACATCTAGTAGGTATAGTGTTTTATAGGTGTCTCATTGATGTTTTTTAAACTGACACTCTTCAGGGGAAGAAACTTCACATGGTTTCCAAGGAAGATGATAATATGGTTTTTGGAAAATGTTGTATAATGTTCTAGGTTTTGTTGATCAATATGTTGTGGATTATATTGGATATATAAATTGGAATGATGTTTGTCTCTATAATTATAATACAACCATAATTTTTTTGATTTATCCAATATATTATTATTAATTGTATTTGTAGTTGAACCAATGATATTTGATCATTTAATAATTTTATTTCCATGTTCCATGATGTTATCTCTTGCATTTCTATTCTATTTTAATTTTTAATCGGATGAGATTGATGATACGTATTCTCATATTTACATTGTTATTGTAACTATATTACATTTATTATACTATCCATATGGTAACAATAATTACCATCACTACTATTCGGAAACCTCTAGCATACAAGGAGGCACACCATAGGACATGTAGTGTCGGTAGTCCAATATATAATTATTTTATGCCAGGTTGGGAAGTTGCAATGTTGTATCACATAATATTTTTGGCAATAATTGTTTGCATACATCAAAAAGGAGATACAATAATCTATTAGAACATGTGATGCATATTAGGATATGGAATCACGAACATCTATTCTCATTAGAAGTCCAAGAATCTAATGGCTCGATATTACAATAAATTTTATATGATTTAAATTTTATATGATTTCCCCACATGTTACATGCATTATGATTCCAATTTGGAACATATTTTTTTATTTCTTATATCATAGAGACATGGTGTTTCTCAAGGTTCATTATTAGGAATGTAGGATTCACATGACAAGTTGAATCGTTAAATTAATTTTAATAATGGAAGTCATTGGTCGACTAATGTATAGATTCCAAAATATCTTACAAAGAATTTTCACAAATATTTTCTTGGTGGAATTCAAATTTGGTGTCATATTTTCTGTTATTACATATGTTTAGTTATTTATGGTTTATAAAAAATATGTGTTTTCCCCATATTGAATTGAATTGATTATTATCTACCAAATATAATTGTTATAGTTTTATAAAATGGATCATCATGGAAAAAGTCCATCATTATATAACCTAATTCTTTCTTTTCAGATTCTTGAAGGAATATTCTCATTATTATATATCTCTATGTCTATCATTTCAATGTAGTATAAATGGAATTATCATGTATTCATGGTCAATTTTGAAGGAAAATAAGTATTCAACACATGTTCACAATAAACGATTCTAGTCTCCCTGACTGAATATAAATTTTATATTGTTATAGTCCATGTATAATAAGAACCATTCAACATATAATAATGTACCATGAAATATAAGGATTGATCAAAGTATATTATCTAGTGTTCATTCATCCTATAATTATGATAGTGGTGCCTCAACTCAAGAGACTCATATACTATGAATCCTTCCCATTTAATAGAATCTTCTACCAACCTGATGTACGATGCATCATAATAATCTTTTATAATCTTTCTAGATTAGTTAATATTATTATCTATATCAAGTTATTCCATTATTTAATCTTCCCAATGTTAATATCCAATTCTTATGAACTTATCAACCATACACCATTATTTTTCAAGACTATAACTGGTGTTGTAATGTGTAATGATATATTATTAAAAAAATTATAGTAACTATTTGGACCTATGAAACTACATGTATAAAATATGATATGGGGGAGCCCTTGAAAAATGATAACTCTCACATAATATGGATATATAAATATACCTAGTTCTGAAAAAATTTGGGAGATGATGTTCACATTATTGATCCAAAATTTGAATTTTGTGGGTACGACATAAGATACCCTATTTTTTAATCAGTATAATGTATTTATTTGGAATAATGTTGTCTGGTTTTATAGTATAATGATATTTTATAAAAATACTGACCATAAATGTATCTGCGTACATGTTTAAAATAATTATCATGGACTAAAAAATATAGAAATTTAGGTTTTGTAGAATGAAAATAAAAGACACTCATACCAGATATAAATACTTCATAATGTTGTACATCATATATCTAAGTGCCTTACCCACAACTGATGATAGATTTATCTCAAATAAATATTTTATAAGACCATTTCTCCTTCAAGAAAACCAAATAGATTGGCTATACATATAATAGGATACTGGTTCATTATTTTTTGAGAATTAAACAACAATTAAGATACACATTTACTTTAGTTATCATCCTCCATTTTGTGAAAATGCATAGGTGAACAGTAAAGAAAAATACCATGTTGTATTATCCGATAGTCATTAATTTCTTCTAACTACATCTTGATCTCCTAATGTTAATGAAATGCATCTTTAATAGATTTTTTTATCAAAAAAATTGGTGAAAATGGGTTGAAATGTGAAAACCTAAATTCTAATATTATTTCTACATAGATGTACTGTTCAGAATTCTTGTTCGTAAAGAAATTTCCAAACATATCCAACATCTATTACATGTTAAGGATCTTAATTATAGGGACAACAGATATGTTGGTGTGATAAAACAAGTAACAATTTGGAACTGACTTTGATGAGTGGATGATATTTTTTATCATCAAATACTTTTGGGGGATTTATTTCCTACTCTCAGAATCTCTTATATATTTTGGATAAGGTCGTGAATCAATTCCAAATAATAATAAGGGATTTATTACCCAAATAAAAAATTGGGTTTTTAATCTCTCCTAATGTAAAGGGGTGTCTATTATTAACGATATTCATATGTATCAGATTTTCTACATGTAGTTTCAATAAATTCATAACCATGAGTTACATCCTCTAAATTAAAGAAATATGGTAACACACTCTTGAGAATTTTGACATCTCGGAAGGCGATATGTGTTTTTTTATTAAGATTAAACATATGATATGTGTCTTATGTATTATATATAGATTAGAATCAACTACAATGTAGTTTATTTGACATTACTTAATGATTTTTGATATTAAAACATATGTGTTATTACATTCAAGAGGGAGGGACATATATTAAACATTTTAGTCATTATAAATGGAGTTTAGGTCCTAGGTAGTCATCCTCCATATCATTCCTATAAAAAGAAATAATCTCTAAATAGTTCTATTTTCCCTCAGCCCACTGATTGGAAGGGATATTAAATTTGTACATGTCAGTTTTATATCCATTGATTTTTCTAATATGGGACACATTTGATACATACAACCTTTTGTTTTCCATTTTAAGTTGGAATTTATAGAATGTTATTAAATAAGAAATTCACTATTAGTCTTACATTGTTTAGAGATTTCATTATACTATTGTTTCGATCATCATATCTCCCTAAGCTCTAATGTTTGATGTTTGGTTTTTGGATCAATAGATATGAAGTGATCATATGCAGGACATATAGATGTGGGGAATACACACTAAAGCACCAATAAAATGGATCTAAGGCCTCAGGAAGGATTCTTTTGTATCCCACACAATATATGAATAATGCTCTTCATTTTTTAGTAGATCCCTATCCTACTAATGTTTCTGTATATGTGATTATAGTATGTAACATTCTGACCTGGGCGACACACATCAGTACCTAGATTTGGTAACTCATATGACCTCAGGTATGCCTCCCTATAAAACAGAGACTATCATTTAGTATAGATGTTCTGATAAAGATACAATAGAGGGGGATATATTACTTATTAATTAAAGAAACATGAAATAAGAACAAATAATAAAAAATCGATGATGTGGTGTAACATCCCAGGTAAATAAAGAATAAATAATTTTCATAATTATTAATATTTACGAACTAAATATTAATTTTATTTTACAGGGATTGCTATGTTCGATAGCGTACCTGATACGCAACGATGAGTTTCTTTGAAACTTACGTAGCACACTATTAATAAAATAATATTATTTTAAATGATAGTTAACAAGTAGCTGTTGTACTGGAGGGAATGGATAGAAATAACTAAAATATGATTAGATATGATTTTAAATGTTTATACATTTACCCAATAAAAGATAAAGGCTTAAAATACGGAAAGAGTTCGATTTTAGGGCATATATACTCTAATTTTCACTAAAGGTTCACTTATCACCTTTTAATGGTGAACCGTCATTAAATATAGTTTTGGTCACTCTTATACTTTATTTTGGACCAAATATAACTCTTCTTTAGAATCGGGACATCAAAATTTACTTTGTGTAAATTTTTGGTACCTTTCTGATAAAGTTCATTTTTTTATGAATAGTGTAAAATGTTGTATTTTAATTCAAAACCTCTTTTTAATCTAATTTATTTATATGATTAGATTATATTTTTATTTGGTTTTAAAGTGAAATTAGAAAATATTTTTACCAGTTAATCCAATGGTGGTCATTGGAATCAATTTCACTTTGAAATTGGACTTAAAATGGTGTCAATCTTTTCATACTTATTGTTTCGAAAAAACAAGCTATTTGTCATGCCAGCGGGAATTAATTATTAAATTAAATAATTTGACTTATATGTTTTGAATTTTGTAAAATGGACTTAATTTTTGAATTCGTAATATCAAATATAGCTTAGGGTGAATTTTTGGTAATTTTCTGAAAAACTTCAATTTTTGATGAATAGTGAAACCACTAAGTGGTAATCAAGCAAACTGATTTTTCAGTTAAATGAAAGTTTACCACTAATGTGTATTGAATTTTGAAAATCCTACATACATGGTTGTCATTAAGAAGTAAAATGTGGTTCAATGAGATTAAAATAATTTTTTGGTGAATAGTAACTTTTTTTCATTAATCGCGATTAGAGGTAATTTGTGTAGTTTAATGTAAAAATGATATTATAAAAATGTGAAAACACCATTACACTTGTCCTACACCTATTGGGTGAGTCATGGCCGACCAAGACAAGCCATGTTCCAACTTGGGGACCCCATGGAGCCACTTTAGTTGGAAAATGACATTAATATATTTTTATTTAATGTTAAAGTGAAAATTACACTAACATAAATTGTTTTACTAAAATAATTTTTAAGTGGGTTTATACAAGTCCAAATTTTGATTATAAATAGTAATTGGAAAGATAAGAAGATTTCATACATCATATTATTTGTTTTATAATTTTTAGACATTAACTAAATTAAATTATTTATGACATAATAATGATGCAACGATGACATCATTATTTGACGATTTAAATAAAATGGAAAGATAATGAAAAATCTAAAACCTACACATGGCCAAAAACAATTGGATGAGTGGATTTCGAACCCTTATCACCTTATCCACGAATTATATCAATGTGGGACCTTTTAAAACCGAAACACATTTTTAAATAAAGTAATATTTCTTTACTTTCCAAAAGTGCCCCTCCTCTCCTCTTATAAAAGGCCCCCACCTCTACCCCATTTCACACACTTCTCAAGCCTTTGGATCGGCCAACCCCTGCCCAATTACTCTCTCCACATCCCTATCCTCATCCTAGAGGATTCCCTTTGGGAAGAATCCTTTCAAAGGAAGCCTTTAGGCTCAAATCAAAATGGGAGTTACACTTTTAAAGGTAATTAATTCTCTCTTGTTCATTTGTTTTATTTTGCTTCTCCAACCCTCTAAACTATTTTTATTTACTTATTTTGTAACAAAACCATTATCTTAAATATACTAGGATTTTGTTATAATATTTATTTGAGCTACACTCTCACACAACTACATCAAATGGTTAAAGAACATACGGTTTCCGTGGATGGCGAAATTCTGCCTCCCGAAACGATGATTGTTCAATACTCATTTAACACCTTCAAGGGTGGCCATTATGATGTCAATATTTTTATATATGATATATAATATGTTTATGTTTTCTTTAAGCTTCTGTATTTTTCATTTTTGGCATACCTTTATGGTTTCCATTATAGGTAAACACGATATCTTCATTTAAGGAAGTGCGGACTACCGCCCCCTCAAAGTGATGTGATTCGTTAATGCCATATGTGGGGTGTGTAAAGGATGGATTTAAAGTTATTATATAAGATGTTATACTGGAATTATAATATACCTCTATATCATTATTATTTCTTCTATTAAAGTATGAGATAGAAATGAAAGTAGCGTTCATGCGTACGCATGGCTTACCGTCTCCATGAACGGTGCATTTCATTTATTACCTCTAAATGATTATGTAATATTATAAATACATGTATATGCTGGATATATATGATATATATGATATCCAAATCAGGAATATCATTCTGGATATAAAGAACCTTTGACCACACGAACAACATGTAATTATAAGAAGTCCACTTTCAACTTAAGAACCAAATACCGACAAAATGAACATTATTAACTTAAATGGTTACATAATGTTTATAACATGGAAATAAGTGATATAAAAGGAATAATGAACTTTAAAAAGGTTCTTAATCAAGTATAAATTAACTCAAGTTTATTATTCAGGACGTTAAATAACGATCGAGTCAAGTCGGACCCGAGGTAAGGGAACTTCTTAACCCAACATCCATTCTTTGGGTTAATCTCCTACTTTCAAATTATGTCATGATATTATTATGTCTTATTTGGTATTTTTACATTCTTTATGTGTACCTATAGTGAATACACATAATATATCTATTTTATTTTAAAAATTATCTTTGTAAGGGACATCGTCTCAATCTCCTTTCATTGAGGCATATTTCGTTTTATACACAACTTTCTTTTATACGGTGTATAAACCCCTTTGACTTTTACTTTTATACAAAAGGAATCTTTTTCTAAAAAGAGTTTTACTAAAAAACAAAAAGGAATGTTTTTTTAACGTACGCGGTGACAATGACCTTTTCCGCCGCCGCGAGTATTATTTGATCTTTGGCTTTCTCAACAAGCCGTAATGTTTTTAGAATAAAATAAATACCATATACTCTTTTATGTATTTTGGTATTGAAAATGGTTTTGAAAAAGGATTATATTATGTCAATATATTTATGATATATTGTGATTGAAATGTGGAAATGTTATCATTCCTTTATATTGGTTTTATTTTTTATGATTTTATTCTGGTACTTGGACATTTTAACGGGTGGTTACGTTATAAACCATATGACGGGTGGTGCCGTGAATACCAGGACGGGTGGTTACGTTATAACCTCCAATGCATTGGGTATGGAAGTCGGCCGTATGGCTATTCCATTAAGTATGTATGGAAATTGGCCGTATGGCTATTCCATTAAGTGATATGTGTGGAAGTCAACCGTATGGTTATTCCACTTAAGTATGTTTATGTCCCAAGTTACCTTTATATATTCTATGTGTTCTTTATATGGGTTTTATGGTAATCCTTTGGTTACAAAAAGGTAACTAATGATACTTTATTCAGTGAAGATTTTTTTTTACTACTTCATGAAGGTGATGGTATTACTTTGATATTGTATACATGGTTTACTTGATGTTTGAAAAACTAACAGTTTTCATTCTTTTTGTATCCCTTACTGAGCTTTTTATGCTCACCCCAAGTTTTTCGAAATGTTTTTCACAGGACTTAAAGTGGAATAAGGTCAAGGATGGGATCAAGGGAATTTCATGCTATCTAAAACATGGAATCTAGACATCTTTCTTTTTAAGAGTTTTTTTATGGAGACTTAGTAGAAGTGTCTACTTTGTAATCTTTTAAGATGTAATAGTTATGTTCTAATTCTTTAAAACTCTAAACCTGAAAAGATCCTCAATGTGAATTATTCATTTAATTCAATATTAAGTAAGGTTTAAGGCTGGGGCCTTATAGTTGGTATCAGAGGTCGGTTTAGATAACTTTAGGAGTTAGAATTATAATAAATGATTATCCAAAAATATATTTTTTTTAAAATGATATAGCATTTGAAGATTACCATGTTGCTTCATCTAAGACATGTTTGTTCAGAATGGTTTTCCGCAGAGGAAACAAGGAAGCATTGCTAGGAAGGCATACAGAAGGAAATAACCTTCCGAATCAGCATCCAGAAATGGTCGGAATTGGAACTGAACAGTTTGTTGCAGTAATGGCGCAGTTGACTCAAGCGATAAATGGTGGTGGTATCCATGCACGAGATCAGCCAGAACAACCGCAGAGGAACATGTCAGTGGTGGAACATTTCATGAGGCAACATCCCCCATCATTCAGAGGATCATCTGACCCTGTGTTAGCTGAAGGGTGGATTTAAGCACTGGAAAAGATTTTTGATGTCATGGGGTATTCAGACAATCAAAAGGTTAGCCTTGCTATTTATCATTTGGAGGGTGAAGCAGATCAGTGGTGGTCAATGGTTAAAAATATCAGGGATGCTGATGAGATTGATGCTCTTGACTGGGATGAATTCAAAGGTATGTTTCTTGAGAAGTATTTTCCTAAGGCTGTTCGACTTAGGATGGAAAAGCAATTCTTGGAATTGAGGCAAGAAGAAGACTCGGTGGCTGCCTATGAAGAAAGGTTCACACGATTGGCAAGGTATGCTCCAAATTTTATCCGAGACCTTGATAGTAAAATCAATCGTTTTTACTCACGATTAAAGCCAAAATATCGAAGGGCTTTAGCTTCTCGTGAGTTCAAAAGTTATGAAAAACTTGTTCGATGTGCGGAGAAGGTGGAAATGGAGTTTGCCGATGATCAGGTGTTCTAGGACAAACAACGGAATAAGAGGTCTAGTTGGCAGGCAAAGGGGAAGAATTCATCAAAGAAGCAAGGAGGTAAGAAAACCAAATATCCATCCTATGAGAAGTGTGGTAAAATGCATCCTGGAGAATGTTTATCCAAGTCTGGTAAGTGCTTTCGGTGTGGTAAGTCTGGTCATATTGCTTGTAACTGTAAGGAAGATGATCAAGCAGGAAATGAAAAGCCAACTGTAAGATGTTTTAAGTGTAATGAAATGGGTCATTATGCAAACGAGTGTCCAACGAAGAACTCAACTGGGGGAATGCAGCCAGACTACAAGAAGAAAGGGGTGGAGAAATCCTTTGCAACAACTTCAGCAGATGTTGGGCCATCGAATGAAGTGGTAACAGCTCCAGGGAGCTCAGTATTTTTCGAAGATTGACTTGAGGTCGGGGTACCATCAGTTGAAAGTAAAAGAAGCAGACGTTCCGAAGACTGCGTTACGTACTAGATATAGCCATTATGAATTTTTAGTTATGCCTTTTGGGTTAACCAATGCACCTGCTATATTCATTGACCTTATGAATCAAATTTTCCATGAGTTCTTGGATAAGTTTGTGTTTGTGTTTTGAGGTTTGGGAAGAGGTTTTGTGTACCTTGTGATTCACAGTTGGAGAATGAGTTGTTATGTGAGGCTCATAGTTCCCCGTTTTCAGTTCATCATGGCAGTACTAAGATGTACAGAGATCTGCGGGAGTATTACTGGTGGGATGGAATGAAAAGAGATATTGCTGATTTTACTGTGAAGTGTTTGACATGTCAACAGGTTTAAGCAGAGCGGCAGTTACCGAAAGGGATGCTTCAGACTTTACCAGTGCCAGAGTGGAAATGGGAAAACATATCCATGGACTTTGTTGTTGGATTACCGAAGACATCTCGAGGTAATAATGCAATCTGGGTTATTGTTGATCGCTTGACCAAATCTGCTCATTTCCTTGCTATACGAGATACTTTCTCTCTTGATCAACTTTCCCGTTTGTATCTTAAAAAGATAGTCAGGTTACATGGAGTTCCTCTCTCCATTGTATCGGATTGTGATCCTAGGTTTACTTCTAACTTTTGGAAAGGCCTTCAGAAGTCGTTGAGTACTGAATTAAATTTTAGTACAGCTTTTCATCCTCAATCAGATGGGCAGTCAGAACAAACAATCCAGACATTGGAGGATATGCTACGAGCGTGTTCTATGGATTATCAGGGAATTTGGGACCAACATCTTTCTTTGGTTGAATTTTCTTATAATAACAACCTTCATCTAGAATACAGATGTCACCATTTCAAGAATTATATGGGAAGCGGTGTCGAACTCCAGCATTTTGGAATGAAGTGGGTGAAAGGAAACTGATGGGACCAGAATTGGTAGAAGAGATGACAGAAAAAGTTCAGTTGATTCAAAAGCACATGAGAACAGCTCGGAGCAGGCAGAAGAGTTATGCGGATAACCGGAGGAAGGATCTATCTTTTGAGGTAGGTGATCATGTTTTTCTCAAGGTTTCTCCTTGGAAAAGTGTGATGAGATTTGGTAAGAAAGGAAAGTTGAGTCCAAGGTTCGTTGGAGCATACGAAATTCTAGAGAGAGTTGGATCAGTTGCATACCGAGTGGCTTTACCTCCGAGTTTATCTCAGGTACACAATGTTTTTCATGTTTCGATGTTGAGAAAGTATATGCCAGATCCATTTCATGTTTTGAGTCCAGAGGTAGTTCAGCTGGAAGAGAACCTATCATATGAGGAACAACCGGTCCATATTCTTGACCATAGGGAGCAAGTGTTACGGAATAAGTTGATTCATTAGGTAAAGGTTTTGTGGAAAAACCATGTGATTGAAGAGGCAACATGGGAATCTGAAAATTCTATGAGGGATAAATACCCCCACTTATTTTGATAAGTGAATAAAATTGCGAGGACGCAATTACCAAAAGGGGGGAAGGATGTAACATCCCAGGTAAATAAAGAATAAATAATTTTCATAATTATTAATATTTACGAATTAAATATTAATTTTATTTTAAAGGGGTTGCTATGTTCGATAGCGTACCTGATATGCAACGATGAGTTTCTTTGAAACTTACGTAGCACAATATTAATAAAATAATATTATTTTAAATGTTAGTTAACAAGTAGCAGTTGTACTGGCGGGAATGGATAGAAATAACTAAAATATGATTAGATATTTTTTTAAATGTTTATACATTTACCCAATAAAAGATAAAGGCTTAAAATACGGAAAGAGTTTGATTTTAGGGCATATATACTCTAATTTTCACTAAAGGTTCACTTATCACCTTTTAATGGTGAACCGTCATTAAATATAGTTTTGATCACTCTTATACTTTATTTTGGACCAAATATAACTCTTCTTTAGAATCGGGACATCAAAATTTACTTTGTGTAAATTTTTGGTACCTTTCTGATAAAGTTCATTTTTTTTATGAATAGTGTAAAATGTTGTATTTTAATTCAAAACCTCTTTTTAATATAATTTATTTATATGATTAGATTATATTTTTATTTGGTTTTAAAGTGAAATTAGAAAATATTTTTACCAGTTAATCCAATGGTGGTCATTGGAATCAATTTCACTTTGAAATTGGACTTAAACTGGTGTCAATCTTTTGATACTTATTGTTTCGCAAAAACACGCTATTTGTCATGACAGCGGGAATTAATTATTAAATTAATTAATTTGACTTATATGTTTTTAATTTTCTAAAATAGACTTCATTTTTGAATTCGTAATATCAAATATAGCTTAGGGTGAATTTTTGGTAATTTTTTGAAAAACTTCAATTTTTGATGAATAGTGAAACCACTAAGTGGTAATCAAGCAAACTGATTTTTCAGTTAAATGAAAGTTTACCAATACTGTGTATTGAATTTTTAAAATCCGACATACATGGTGGTCATTAAGAAGTAAAATGTGGTTCAATGAGATTAAAATAATTTTTTGGTGAATAGTAACTTTTTTTCATTAATCGCGATTAGAGGTAATTAGTGTAGTTTAATGTAAAAATGATATTATAAAAATGTGAAAAAACCATGACACTTGTCCTACACCTATTGGGTGAGTCATGGCCGACCAAGAAAAGCCATGGGCCAACATGGGGACCCCATGGAGCCACTTTAGTTGGAAAATGACATTAATATATTTTTATTTAATGTTAAAGTGAAAATGACACTAACATAAATTGTTTTACTAAAATAATTTTTAAGTGGGTTTATACAAGTCCAAATTTTGATTATAAATCGTAATTGGAAAGATAAAAAGATTTCCTACATCATATTATTTTTTTTATAATTTTTAGACATTAAATAAATTAAATTATTTATGACATAATAATGATGCAGCGATGACATCATTATTTGACGATTTAAATAAAATGGAAAGATAATGAAAAATATAAAACCTACACATGTCCAAAAACAATTGGATGAGTGGATTTCGAACCCTTATCACCTTATCCATGAATTATATCAATGTGGGACCTTTTAAAACCGAAACACATTTTCAAATAAAGTAATATTTCTTTACTTTCCAAAAGTGCCCCTCCTCTCCTCTTATAAAAGGCCCCCACCTCTACCCCATTTCACACACTTCTCAAGCCTTTGGCTCGGCCAACCCCTTCCCAATTACTCTTTCCACATCCCTCTCCTCATCCTTGAGGATTCCCTTTGGGCAGAATCCTTTCAAAGGAAGTCTTTAGGCTCAAATCAAAAAGGGAGTTACACTTTTAAAGGTAATTCATTCTCTCTTGTTCATTTGTTTTATTTTGCTTCTCCAACCCTCTAAACTCTTTTTATTTAATTCTTTTGTAACAACACCAGTATCTTCAATATACTAGGATGTTGTTATAATATTTATTTGAGCTACACTCTCACACAACTACATCAAATGGTTAAAGAACATACAGTTTCTGTGGATGGCGAAATTCTGCCTCCCGAAACAATGATTGTTCAATACTCATTTAACACCTTCAAGGGTGGCCATTATGATGTCACTATTTTTATATATGATATATAATATGTTTATGTTTTCTTTAAGCTTCTGTATTTTTCATTTTTGGCATACCTTTATGGTTTCCATTATGGGTAAACATGATATCTTCATTTAAGGAAGTGCGGACTACCGCCACCTCAAAGTGATGTGATTCGTTAATGCCATATGTGGGGCGTGTAAAGGATGGATTTAAAGATATTATATATGATGTTATACTGGAATTATAATATACTTCTATATAATTATTATTTCTTCTATTAAAGTATGAGATAGAAATGAAAGTTGCGTTCATGCGTACGCACGGCTTACCGTCTTCATGAACGGTGCATTTCATTTCTTACCTCTAAATGATTATGTAATATTATAAATACATGTATATGTTGGATATATATGATATATATGATATCCAAATCAGGAATATCATTCTGGATATAAAGAACCTTTGACCACAAGAACAACATGTAATTGTAAGAAGTCCACTTTCAACTTAAGAACCAAATACCGACAAAATGAACATTATTAACTTAAATGGTTACATAATGTTTATAACATGGCAATAAGTGATGTAAAAGGAATAATGAACTTTAAAAAGGTTCTTAATCAAGTATAAATTAACTCAAGTTTATTATTCAGGAAGTTAAATAAAATATCGAGTCAAGTCGGACCCGAGGTAAGGGAACTTCTTAACCCAACTTCCATTCTTTGGGTTAATCTCCTACTTTCAAATTATGTCATGATATTATTATGTCTTATTTGGTATTTTTACTTTCTTTATGTGTACCTATAGTGAATACACATAATATATCTATTTTATTTTAAAAATGATCTTTGTAAGGGACTTCGTCTCAATCTCCTTTCATTGAGGCATATTTCGTTTTATACACAACTTTCTTTTATACGGTGTATAAACCCCTTTGACTTTTACTTTTATACAAAAGGAATCTTTTTCTATGAAGCGTTCTACTAAACAACAAAAAGGAATGTTTTTTTAACGTACGCGGTGACAATGACCTTTTCCGCCGCCGCGGGTATTATTTGATCTTTGGCTTTCTCAACAAGCCGTAATGTTTTTAGAATAAAATAAATACCATATACTCTTTTATGTATTTTGGTATTGAAAATGGTTTTGAAAAAGGATTCTATTATGTCAATATATTTATGATATATTGTGATTGAAATTTGGAAATGTTATCATTCCTTTATATTGGTTTTATTTTTTATGATTTTATTCTGGTACTTGGACATTTTAACGGGTGGTTACGTTATAAACCATATGACAGGTGGTGCCGTGAATACCAGGATGGGTGGTTACGTTATAACCTCCAATGCATTGGGTATGGAAGTCGGCCGTATGGCTATTCCATTATGTATGTATGGAAATTGGCCGTATGGCTATTACATTAAGTGATATGTGTGGAAGTCAACCGTATGGTTATTCCACTTAAGTATGTTTATGTCCCAAGTTACCTTTATATATTCTATGTGTTCTTTATATGGGTTTTATGGTAATCCTTTGGTTACAAAAAGGTAAGTAATGATACTTTATTCAGTGAAGATTTTTTTTACTACTTCCTGAAGGTGAAGTTATTACTTTGATATAGTATACATGGTTTACTTGATGTTTGAAGAACTAACAGTTTTCATTCTTTTTGTATCCCTTAATGAGCTTTTTATGCTCACCCCAAGTTTTTCGAAATGTTTTTCACAGGACTTAAAGTGGAATAAGGTCAAGGATGGGATCAAGGGAATTTCATGCTATCTAAAACATGGAATCTAGACATATTTCTTTTTAAGAGTTTTTTTTATGGAGACATAGTAGAAGTGTCTACTTTGTAAGCTTTTAAGATGTAATAGTTATGTTCTAATTCTTTAAAACTCTAAACCTGAAAAGATCCTCAATGTGAATTATTCATTTAATTCAATATTTAGTAAGGTTTAAGGCTGGGGCCTTATATGTGGAATGACAAAAAAAACATGTATATGTTGATGACCAAAATAGGAATACATTACCCAAACCAAAATATTATATATCTTATACTAATTACATGTCATGTGTCAATTGAGAAACAAAAAATAATTAAATTGGAAAATCGTATGTGGCTATTGGAACCAATTAGGGTTCCCTTATCTAATCCCTATTCATAATACTTTGTATGACATATTTACCTTAACTTATATTTTCATAAATCCATGATTTCTATTCACGTACTAATTAGGAATCCATTGTAGGGTGTTAGTAAAACACAATAGGTCACCACCATTAGTTTCTAAAACAATATTCAATAAATAATAGTGTATGATATTTTATAATGAATAAAAAAATATCAATATAGGTAAAATTATTTACATGTTCACTTAATCATTACCTTTCATAAGATGGATTATTGGGATCATAGTTGAATTCCATAATTTTTTTGCCCAAAACACCATGGATTGGACCTCGTGGGTATTTGATTCATCAATTTTTGTCCCGAAAACCTATTCATCTATTTGTAAAAAAATGTTTCTTTCAAAAACACAATCTATTAACCATAATCATATTCATATCCATTTTACATGTGGGATTTTGAATCATCAGTCTGTGTCATGTATTCATTATCATATTTATACATATTGGGTCTTGAACACCATGTTTATCACCCTATGATTTTTTATGCATCTGCCTATATCCCACAACCCATTTATCATACAATAACATATTTTACATATATAAAATTTTACAAATTTAGTAATCATTTACAATTGTTCTACATTAACAACTTTAAGTGCATTTCAAGTATAAAAATATCATGGTTCAATAACTTAATCACATTGAATAGTAATGAAAATTCACTATTAAACAATTTTTCTATATTTAATACAAATAGATCATTAACCTATTATGGTAAAATCAACTATGTATTAATTCTCATTATCAGTCAATTACAAAACACATTAATTGACAAATGAATCATTCCCAATAACCCATCAATTACATAATCACAATATTAAATTAATAAATTAATCATTTATTAAATTAAATTCCACCAATTCCAATTTTTTAAATCTATCCCATTAAATTCTCACATTGAAAATCAATTTAATATTATTTAATTTAGGATTTAATATGTAAATATTGAAAATTAATATTTAGGAATATAAAAAACATAACTAAATTGTTTACTTTGAAATTGAGTAATATGACAAAAACCTCAATATTGGTGATTATCACTGGCCAATGGAAAAACCAAATTGATTTGGAACAAAAAATATCACACCAGGGAAAGAGAATTAGATATGAAACTTGATCAATGATAAAAATAATTATATCCATGAAAACCTAGATATATGTATTTTAACAATAGATTAGTTAATCCTTAATTTGGATGAGAGAAATATTATATGGAGGTATAAACTCAATTGTATGATAATATCATACTGGTAGAGGTGTAAATTTGTAAATGGATAATTGATTCATTGTGAATGGAGGATATAATTACTTGGAATGCATCTAGGAGCATAAAAATGAGTGATATTGTTTTAGGGTTTATATTGAGTTTTTCATTATGTAATATAAGGATTTGGAAAATCCATAATGAATTATCAGGTGTTTAATATTCTGCATGTACATTTTCAAATACAATGAACACAAATTTCCCTAACCATGCCCATAGTCATCCACCTACTCCATAGGGTCAAAAAATATCTACTATGTTGGAATAGGGTTTGAAAAACTGAGTGTCTACCATTCATATCCGTTATGTATTGGTTAATAGAATTTATTGGTTTGGTTGCATGGTATGGGAAAACAATTACCTAACCGGGAACTTCCCTCTTCTTCCCAAGATTAACTCTATTCAGCCTAAAACTCCCCAAATTAAATACCCCAAAGGATAATCGAAATATCATGTAAAATGAATCATGAAAATGAGCTAAAAGAAATTGTAAAAGAATTTGATCATATAATATTCCATCCTTATAAAAAATCTCCCAAATGATAGACTCCCAATCATATATATACTCAGGAGGAAAAAATATTGTTTCACTGAGCCTACATATCCACTTCACTCTCCCATTATTCATTATGAACACATAAATGTTTCCATAATATATGAATGATCAGTATGATATATTCCCACCAACAAATATCATTGTGATCTACCATAGATGTATGATTCTCCTTAAATGATACATCAACATCAATATCATCATCATACGCATCAATCACATGAGAAGGGTTATGGTGATGCCACTAAAGTTGTATCACATGAGGAACATCATACATAAAACTATACTATTACGGAAGAGACAATCGATATTCTAATAGACAGAAACTCTCCAAATCCTCAAATATCCTGGTTAACTAGGGGACCAACTTGACATGTCACTGAATCCTATGCTGAACCTATCAAGGCATACCTCAAAATAACATATGATCACCCAGTGAAACCTCTTTTGGGTCCTCAACATTGATTAGTATTGGTATTATATATACACTGAGCTCTAGAGATATGTTTCCAAATTAATATAAACATCAATGATATATCCCCAAGAATACGCAATCCCAATAACTCTTACTCACCCATCGCCACCTAACATAGTGGTTATCTACATGTACAATAATAAAGAGTCTCATATCGAACCATTTGTATAGTTTCATGATAAATATTTTTATAGGGGAACTCCAAAAGTGATATTTTTTTCTCCCAATATAAAAAATCTTCAATAAATTCTCATATATTCTCCTCAGGCACTAGTATAGTATGTTCAGACTTCCTAACTATCTATGAGTGGATATCCATACCTAGTAAAACCAATGTATCAAGTGATATATATATGCCTTTTGAGAAGTTTTATTTAAAATATTAGTCACTATATAAAACTATACTCTATGGAACCCCATGAAGGTGTAATAACACTCGAACATACATTCCTCCCAACTGATCCACAAATAATGTCTCCCACACATGCATTAACTCTGCTACTTTTTTCAATCAATCCACAATATTGCAGATAAAATAATTTTTCTCAGGTTTCCTTAAGAAGACACAGAATAACGTTCATGGTAACATCATCTCAAATAAATACATCAAATGTGTATCATCCTTAGTAATCCACCAGGGAGTTGATTTTTAGGCTTCACCTACTGAAAGGTGTAGCGTCATCTCAAAAACCCTTCAATATCATTTTTCATTAAAAAATACTAATATTATTGACATAGGCTACAAAACATTTTATTCAAACCTAGATTAACCACCCACATTGAGGAATGTGATTTATGTATTCACTCTTCTTGTATACTTGTAGGAACAATAATACAATTCAAAAAATAGATGATCTCATCCTCTTTTATGATCAAATATAAAGGTTACTCTCCACCTTCAAATCTATCCCTCTAGGAAAATAAATCCAAATCCTCATATGTTATGTCTCTAATATTGATAAAAAGGTGTATAATCAAATTATATAGATACAAAATTTAGCTTCTAATTTCTCTCTCAAAATAGACCATCTATCTCAAAAAAAATCATACTCTTCCAGTCAGAGTTCAAATATTTAACAACATGTGTTTTTGTTGTCTAGTTTAAAGTGAAAATAGAACATTTCCAATTCCCAAGAATATATAGAGTCTTATATTTAAATGACTTCATATACTAAAGAAAACCCCATTAACATTTATATGAATCACGTTGTGAAAAATTATAAACCAGTCTCCTATTATCAGAATATTCAGTAAATGATTTCCCCATCAAATAATGATTCCAATAGTAGAAATCATTAACCAATACAGCTAATTTAAGATCGTATGTTGGGAATGTTTGGTCAACTGTCCTCAAATTCCATAACCCATATGCCACAACTCTGTCTCCCTTCATCAAAAAAGTTCCCAGGAGTATCCTAGAAGGATTGAAAAACATTTTAAACTAATATCAGAGTTTTTTTGGGATCATGATTGGTGGAATAGTTAATCACTTTTTCAATAACATGAAGTAATAATCAAATGTTCCCTAACATTCAAACTATTACTCCTTCTTAGAAAAACTGGAAAAGGATGATTGCAATTGGGTATATTTATAAATAAGACTATTGTAATAACACAAAAATCCAAAAAAAATACAAATATAAAATATATTATTGTGTTAATCCCAAGAAACAATATCCTGTAGTTTCATCGGTTCCACTCACACACATTCATCAAAGGTTATGGGACACAAGAATATAGACTGATCAATCTAGAATTGATATATTTATATTTTGTGGAATAGATGATTCTATATCATTGAAAACATGATTATTTAATGATGTTGGTCATGATCTACATGATACTCAGAGTGCACAAACATGTCATCAAAAAAATTCTTCCACAAACAAGTCAATGTGTATGTGAAAGATTAGTTTAATCATTTCCATAGATACTACTGGAGAATTTGTTATCCCAAACAATATCATGGTGTACCCATATTGTCAGTACCTACTATAGAAACGAGCTCAAGGTTTGTTAGAATGTCGTAATCTCAAATTATTTTTGGTCGATATCAACTCGATATAAGAAAAAAACATATGATCCTGTAAACTATTGAAATATATCAACAATACACAAGAAGATTATATATGTTCATCACAATCTTATGGTAAAACTTCTATTATTCAACACATAAGCATAGCTCCCCTTCAGCCTTCATGACAATTCGGAATGGTGAACCCCAAGGGACATAAACTGATATATAAAATCTTTATCCATCAACTCTATCAGCTATGTACTGATATTTTTATGATATTTTGGTTCCATTCAATATTGTGAAATAAATACTGGATCATCCCCTACCATGATTTCAATCGAAAACTCCAGATTTTTCACTCCTGGAAACCCAAAGAATTTATTATGAATAATGACCTATAATAATTCCACATGTGGGTAGAAATAAATCATATATCACACCCAATCATCTAAAAAAATATTAGTAACATGGGGTGTGATCTCTTGAAGTTGTTTAAGGACTATCCATACCCGACCTTCCATGATATAAAAATCTCCCTAGTGAATATAAAATGTCTCCATTTGGATATCAGAACATCAATCTACAATAGTGACAAACTACGTGGGCTCAGTAAACCACAAACAAATACATTCCCATAATTATGTAAAATTGATAGTATCTAATAAAAAATGTCACTCCAAAACCTTGATAAAAACCCCTTGAATAAAAATATGTTTCTTAACAACAATCAAAATGAGTTTTCAATCATCATAACTCACTAATAATTATCACTTAATTGACCCAAACAATTCACAAGTTGGGAAACTATAATATAATGAGAGGTACTTGAATCAAACAAGGCACTAGCTAGTGATGAATCTATAAGAAGAGTAAATTTATTGACAATGGTCATGCCTCCCTATCCACCAATGTAATCTGAAATGCATGAATTTTTCTTTCCCCTCTTCCCCATAATTCATTCTAAACCCCTTTCTCTACCCCCACTCTCTTGCTATGAGCTCTCTTTCACCGAACCAGCTCATCTACCAACTCTACCACCATGTCCATTGTAACATCCCAGGTAAATAAAGAATATAAAATATTCATATATATTATAATTTTTAAATTAAATTTTAATTTTAATTTAACGAGGATTCTATGTTCTATGGAATACATGATACACAACAATGTGTTTCTTTGAAATCTTATGTTGCACACAATGATGAGTCGTACTGAAAAATAATAACATAATATTATTTAAAATGGTAGTTAAAGATTTCCCATTGTATTTGTGGGAATGGAAAATAACTAACTAAAATATGAATATACAATTTTAAATTTCTTTTACATTTACCCAACAAATTATAGAGGCATAAAATAGGAAATAATCTGATTTTAAGTAAAATCCCTCAAATATTCATTGAAAGATTGATTGTCCACCATTTGATGGAGAACCCTCTTTAATTATAGTTTGGTTTACTTTTATATGTTCTATTTGACAAAAAAAATTCTTCATTAGAATCCGGATATCAAAATTTTATTTGGATTAATTTTTGGTATTTTTTTGATAAAATTCATTTTTTAATGAATAGAGAAAAATACTTTATTTTAATTCAAAAAAGCCTTTTAATCTAATTTATTTATAAGGATATATTATCTTTTTAATTGGTTTTAAATTTTAATTATATTATGATTTTACCATTTAATCCATTTCTGGTCATTGGAAGTAATTTTACTTTGAATGTGGACATAAATAAGCGTCAATCTTTTAATGGTTACTTTTTCTTAAAAACACACTTTTTTTCACAGCAGCAATTAATTTTAAATTAATTTATGTCACATATAAGTTTTTTAATATTAAAAAAATGGATTCAATATTTTGAATCAGGAGGTCCAAATTGAGTAAATAGTTGACTTTTATTTTTAGACATTATGAATATTTACATGAGTAAAGATTTTATTTACAATGGTTAAAGGGTAAATCTGGTAAACAAGGGTAAACAAATATTAATATAATTATATTAAATAAATCTAGAATGTGTAATCATCCTATTGGATTTTACATTTATGATCATGGGCATCATTGGGTAGATTTTTGGACCCCATGGAGCCACCTGGGATTGATAATGGCACTTTATATTAATTAATTTAAATTACAGACAAAAATGACACAAACATATATCTTTTAGAATGTCAATTATTAAAAGGAGTTATATAAGTTATATCTTCAACTATAAATATTAATTTTAAATATATAAAATATTTCCTATGTAATGATAATTGTTTCATTATTTTTAGACATCGTATAGATATAAAAATTTATGACACAACAATGATTCAATGATTTCCTCATTAATGAATGATTTAAATAAATAACATTAAAAAGATTATGAAAATATCCAAAACCATACCAATTAATATTGGATAATTTTATATAGAACATTAGTAAACTTATATTTAACATTAATGAGTTTTTCACCTTTATAAAAAGAAAATAATTTTATAATAAAATAATATTTTCAAGCTTTTTGAAGGAGCCCACCCTCCACCTTATAAAAATCCCCCAATTCTAACCCATTTCACACATTTTTCAATACACTTGGCTCATCCATCCTCTTCCCAATTAATCTCCCTACATCCATATCCACCTCATAGATTCCTTCCCATAGGGATAAGGCAATTCAACTAAAACATTTTGTTCAAACCACTATTTAATGGCAACATATTCTCCTAAGTTTTTTTTGATATATTTTACTTCTCCAACCCCATAAACACTTTTTATTCCTTTATATTATAACAAAACCAGTATCCAAAATATACTCAGTGTTTTTTAAGAGATGTATTCGAACTAAACATACACAAACCTCCATCTAATGGGTAATGAACATATTGTTTTAGTGGAAAACAAACTACTGTCTCACGAAACGATGATTTCTCAATTGACTCCTACCAACACTCATGGTGGATATTATAATGGAACATAATTTATATATGATATATATCACATTTATGTTTTATCTAGGATTATGTAATTTTTATTTACAATCATACCTTTATTATTTCTAATATGTGTAAATATTTTAATTTTCATTGAGGATGTGCATATTACCGCCCTCTCAAAGAGATATGATTCATTCCTGACATACATGGAACATACGAAGGATGTCGTTAATGAAATTATGTAACATAAATAAAATATTATATCATTATTATATACTTATGTATCATTATGTTTTAATTTCCTTAAATATTGACTATAAAGGAAAGTAGTGTTCATGCTTACGTACATCTTTTAGTCTCCATGATCGGTGCATTTCACTTCTTATCTCCAAATGTTATGTAATATTATAAATACATACATATACTAGATATATATGATATATATGATATCTAAATCATTAATATATTTCAAGATATAATGACCTTTTGACATCATGAACATCTTGTAATTATAAGAAAGTCATTTTTGACTCAAGTAACAAATATCGGAAAAATGACCATTATTAACATAATTGATTGAATTATGTTTATAACATGGTAATAAGTGATATAAAATAAATAAAAAATATGAAGAAGGTTATTAATCATGTAGAAATTAACTTTATCTATTTATTCAGGAGATTAAAGGACAACAGTTCATGTTAGACACAAGGTAAGGGGTTTCATATCTCACATTTAATTCCGTGAGATTTCCACAGTTCACCACTTATTTAATGAATGTGGTGTATTTTTTACTGAAATATGATATATATTATAATGATCATATTTATATTCATGTTATTATGTGATTAATATGGTGGTTATTATCTTTTGGTCAGACGACTCAATTGATTACAACGTGGTAAGGGGTTTTCATGTCACTTTTTATTCCTGTGATATTTAGCTTATATTTTCCACTATTTAATTTTATGTGGTGTATATAATACCAATGAGCGTATTATTTGTATAATATAATTTAATTTATGGGTATTTACATCTTCATTGTATGATCCTTTTTTCATGTGGTGTATGTTTCATAAGTCCCAAATCGATAAGGGATCCTTTCACCCTCCTATTTTTAAAATACTTCATTTATGTAATGTATTTTAATATCCAATTTCTTATGTCAGGATATGTTCTTATATATCCTAATTTATTTATATTTGTTTCCACAAGATGACATACTATTTTCCATATCATGATCTATTTTTCTGAAATTTTTTGTGACACTATTAGGCTGTCGAATTTTTGTAAGGGGACTTCTTATACCAATTTCAATACATTGGGATAAACTTATTCTTTTTGATTATGTCATTATATGAATATATGTTAATGACCTATGATTTATTTACACTTAATATAATATTAAATTGGGTGTATTATTATTTGTGACACATAATCAAGTCATTGAATGGTCTTTAATATAAGGATATGATCTTTGTAATGGACATGGTCTCAATTTACATTCCACTAAATCTTATTTTTCGTTATACACTAATTCACTTTTATATGGTTTATATAATTCACCATGACATATTATATTATTAATATCATTATTCTTAGGATATTATAATCTTTTATTAGTGTTATTCCTCTACTATTTGTATTCAATTGTCTATTATTTTGTTATTAACTATTTAACAAGAATATCATTTTAAATGTCTTAATGATTTATTCATCTAAATATTTAACATTAATTTACATGTTATAAAAATGGTTTTATGGATTTATTTATATTTACATGATTGTCTTAAAGTGTATATTATGTTTAAATGTTTCAAACTGGTATGTGATACTATGATTCAAAAACAACATTATTAAATATTTTAAAAGGTTTTGAAAATGGTTTAATAATGAATTTTTTATTTCAATATCATGATATTATATATTGTGATTGGTATGGGAAAAGTTTATCTCTTCTTTATTATTGTGTTATGTGTTATGATTATGTTATGGTTATTGGGAATTGTTATATATATGGGTGGTTCTGTGACAAACCTAGGGAGGGGGAGCCCGAGATAGCTCTCCAATGCATTATGTAACGTGATAGAAGAAAACGTGAATGCTTCTCCTATGAGATTTAGGGAATATTATGTGTTGGGTATTACAAATGTAACACCCTACATAGCAGTGATATCTACATGTATATTTGATATGTATACCACAATCTACCTTTACGATTTATGATTTCTATGTGTTATTCATAAATCATATGATTTCATGAGGTATGTTATGATTGAAAAATATTATTTCATTGATTTTTATTTATTGATGGTTTAATGTTTCCTTCCATTATTTTATATCCCTTACTGAGCTTTTTATGATCATCACATTTTTTTTAAATGTCTACTACAGTTCCTAAAGATAAATATGTTCAAGTATGGGATCATAGAAAATTCATGTTGTCTAAAAGATGGAAGTAGACATTATTTATTTTAAGAGTTTTTTTTATTTTATGAAAAACATTATACCGAGTTGAGTTTCCTATGTGAAATTTTCAAGTTGATATGTAATATTTATGGCCTAATTATCTTAAACTATAAATCTGAAAAGATCCTCAATGTGAATTATTCATTTAATTAATGATTATGTGATGTTTTAGGGCTGGGTCCTGGTAGTTTTTATCAAAGTTCGGATTAGACAACTTTAGTGATTAAGATATTTTGATAAACACATTGTTAGTCCCTATGTCTATTATTTCAGTTAAATCGTTATTTCATAAATTTTTATGATCAAGGAAAGTCTGTTAGAAATGGAAGAAGGGGGACTTTAAACGCCATTCAAATCATTTCATAATGACATGCTTGCTATAATTATTTCAATGTCCTGTTTAGATGATATTAAGACTTTTTCTAGCATGCATCTCACTTGCAAGTTGTTCTTTGAAATATCAAACACCTCCACTATTCCTTGATATCGTCATGGATCATGGGTAATATTTAATCAAATCCTTTAAAATCTATATTTTTATATTTTCATGAATGGTAAACCGTATCAAGGAATTTTAAAATATTTAACCTAATCACATGATTTTGAAATATATTATGAATTTCTAAAATTGGTAAATAAACATACCCTTTCACATCCTATTTATACTCTCTTTTATAATATAGTCTCTCAGCACATACCTATGGTTTTTTAAAAAGACCATTGAATGATAGTTTCAACTCAAATTCGGTCCGACTATTTTATAAAAATCATGTTTTATTATATGTTTGGATATTATATGTCATACATGATTTTTTAAGAAAATTTTTCTTATGTGAACACCCATATGAACTATGATGTACAAGGTGTATTTGGATTAAGGTAGAAAATGATTTTGAAGGATCTCTAAATCACTGTCTGAATGTCTGGACCATCTACCTACATGGACAACATGATCAAGGTTTGATGTACATTATATTATGAATAGTTATTTATCATAAGGTTCTGAAAAAATGAATATATATAAGATGTCTAAGTCTTAATGTATTGGGATAAAAAGAGTGGTATAAGAAAAACGTTGAGGATAAAACATTTTTGGTTTATTTTTTAGTTTTATAGAATGGAAAACACCTAAGATTATTGACAACCCATCGCATCCAGAAAGGCCACATGAATCAGTCCCACAACTGAAGGGCGGCATGGGTGAATTGCCTACCACTATCCTACATGATGTACCAGGTTAGTATGACTAATTCATTTAAGTCAAATGATTTAATGAATCAAGAATAAGTTGATATTGGGAACTTATTTTTTATCAAATGCATATCATTATTATAGGAAAATGATTTGGTGTTTAAGTGATAATGGATACATTAGAAGATGTTTTATCTTTTGGAAACATTATATGCTTAATGAAAATAGAATATTGAGGGATATATTTTATGGAGTAATGGTTGAAATTTTACTTTGGAAGAATCTTTGTTTTTATTGTAGAAATATGATGATTTGGTTTATTTATGGAAATGATTAACCTATCAGGGAGAATATGTGATTACAATACTTAGTTTTCAGTATGAGACTATATGTGTAATAGCTATTATTTGGAGATAAATGTTAAAATTTATCCTGGAAGACTATGTGATAAATCCTTCTAGGATTTTTGTTTCAATCCTCAATAGCCATAGTTGATCTTTCAGCTGTCATACCTCACACTAGAAGTGTAGCAATATATGACACCTCTACTCCCTAAATAACCTCCTAAACACCATAATCTCACTGAGTACAACCTTTCATCTATTCATTGTGTTGACACGGTCATCCACCATTCGCCAGTGTATGCCTTTCAATTTGAGATCAAGCCTGATATCATGCAGCTGGTCCAAAACATGGTACAGTTTGGCGGCCTTCCCAACAAGGACCCAAACACCCATCTCTCCAATTTCCTAGAGATTTGTGAAGCATTCCTCTAATATAGAGTATCTTTGGATTCCATTAGTCTTATCCTCTTCCACTTCAATCTGTGGGACAAGAAAATTGATTGGATAAACGGTTTTCTATAATTATATATCCCCACCTAGGATGAGATATATGAGGCGTTCTTGTCAAAATATTTCCCACCCTCCAAGACAGTGACCTTGCAGAATTAAATATTGAACTTCTAGTGGCACGACTCGGAGTCGTTGTACGAGTCATGGGATCATTTCCAGGAGACCATGAAAAAATTTCCACACCACGTAATTCCAAACTGGATGCAGGTATCTAGATTCTACAGAGGGAAAAAAACGAACACAAAGTAAGTGGTGGATGATTCTGCTAGCTATACGGGTATGAGGAAGTCCCCTGAAGAGATTTTTGATCTGCTAAAATACATGTCTGCCATCATGTTCCTGTTTAATTGAGTGTGGGCACATAAATACAAGGTATTCACAATATCAATGCCACTACTATGCTTGTTATACAGTTGGACATTGTGTCCCAAAAGATTGACGTGCTGAATCTGAAGAGTGTGTCCCATGTATATGTGGCGGACCAACCGATGTGTAGTGAATGTGGTGAAAACCAAATCATAGGAGGATTCATGTGACCTACATCCGGCTCTTTGATCGGTGAGGAGAGTTGTGTTGCTCCAAACTGATGGCCTAAACAGCACCAGCAGTAGAAAAACCCAAAAATGGCGTGATCACCAAAACACAAGCTGGGGATCACAGAAGCAGAATCCTCCGCACTAGCAACTGCCCATCTATAGCCATCCCCAGTATCAGAGCCAGTACCATATGAAAAAATAGCATCAGCAGTGCTCTTACTAGAATCATGTGTATCAAAACCCTCACACACAGTTTCCAATGCTAACCACCTCCTCTACCAGGTGCACATCCACCAAGGTAGGATACCACCTCAATGTTAGAGGCTCTTATGAACAATTTTTTATCTACTACTGATACTAGATTCTAGAATTTGGTGGATTTTATTTGAATCATGTAGAACCAAATCGAACAACTAGAAAACTAGCTCTCTGTGAGACAATATGGTGCACTACTGGGTAACAGTAAGAAGAAATTGTGGGAGGTGGCCCATGTGATCACAGTACAGAGGGGAAAGGAGCAAAAACAAGAGGAATAAGCAGATCCAGTTGCACCTACACACTATACTGACAAAGATGTTATAGATACAGAACCCTCCACATCCAATTTCCCTCAAAAAGATGCCCTATAGGGAAATGGGAAGATGGATTTCAAACCCTTCGAGTCTTCCATACACTTCCCTGGGAGGATGGGGCACAAAAAGATGGACCACTAGTTTGAAAAGTTTAAATAAGTGCTCTAGAAGAGACACATCAAAATTCAATTTTTAGAGGCACTAAAGCAGATTCATAGGTATGTGAAATTCATGAAGGTGGTCCCCTCCTACAAAACGAAGATGGAGGATCAAGGAACCATTGCTCTAACCAAGAAGGGCTCAGCGGTCGTACACCATTCAATTCATCCCTTGCCCCTGGGTCTCAGTAGCTACTCTATCCCATGCACTATTGGAAAATGTGAGTTTGGGAAGGCACTCTACATCTTAGGGTCCAACGTTAAAAACATTCCCTTATGATTTTTTAAGATTCTAGGGCTCAATGGCCTGAAACCAACATGAGTATCCCTTCAGCTTATTGACCGGTCCCTCAAATATCTAAAGGGTCTACTGGAGTACATGATGGTAAGGGTGGGAAAGCTAATCATCCATGCAGATTTCATCATATTAGACATGGAGGTAGACCAGGGGGTGCCACTAATTTTGGGAAGTCCTTTCATGGCCACCTAGAAGGTATTGATAAACACACACCTAGGGTGGATGATTTTTTGAGTAGTAAACTAATGAGTGTACTACAATGTCTTCAATTCTGTCAAGAAAGAATCAAAACAATGGAATGAAGGTTATTATGAAGAGACCACTATGGATGATCCCTTGAGAAGAAAAATGATATGATCTGATATATTATTCAACCTTAGATGACTTGGTTTTTTCAGACATTTTAGTTGATGAATCCCCAGAGGACTTGAGATTCCTTAAATGAAATGGCAGAAACTACATGGGGAATTTTGTTATTAATGAAATTATGGAGTGGGAAGAGGTACAACCACTTGTACCTTCGATTATAATGGTTCTTATACTAGAACTGAATCATCTTCATCCTTATCTGATGTACGAGTACTTGGGAGTACAACAGAATTCCCCATCATACATATTGCATCTCTACCGCAGTAGTAGGAGGATGAAATTCTACTAGTTTTGATGTAGTTGTAGTAGGAAATTGGGTGGACAGTTGCACACATAAAGGGCATCTACCACACCATTTTCACCCACATGGTGCTTCTCGAAGAAGGAGCAGATCCATCTCAGCAACCACAGTGAGGCATGAACCCTATCCCCCCAAGATAAATGTTGTGAAGAAATAGGTAATAACGTTTTAGGATGAATGCATCATATAACCCATCTATGATTTTCTGTGGGTGAGTCGCCTGCAATTGGTACCCAAAAGGGTGTATCACTACAATTTCAAATGACAAGAACGAACTCATCCCCACAGGCACTGCCATGGGTTATAGAGTTTATGTGGACTACAAAAAGATGAATGGAACTATGAGGAAGGATCAGTACTCCTTGCCCTTCACAGATCAGATGTGATAGAGACTCATGGGGCATGAGTTTTATAGCTTCTTTGACGGATATTCTATCTACAATCAGAATTCAATTACCCTAGAGGATCCATATAGCAGCACATATAATTTCCCATACAGTACATTTTATTACCGAATGATGTACATTGGCATGTGCAATGCTCCCTTCACCTTCCAGCGATGCATGATGGTTATATTCAATGACATCGCTGAATAGATCACATAGATTTACATGAATGATTTTTCTTTTTATGGAAAAGAATTCACCACTTTCTTGTGACTCCTAGAGATGGAAATGGAATGATGTGAGAACACAAACATGGTTTTGAACTGGAAAAAGTGTCATTTCATGGTGTAGAGTGGAATTATCCTTAGCTAAGGAATCTTAGTTAAGGGGATAGAGGTGGACCCATCAAATATTGGAAATATTATAGGAAATATTTTAAATTTTAATGTTGAAATCATCATTACATAATTTAAATATGATATGAAATTATATTTTAGTCCAATTAATAATAAATCATCAATTATCGATATATTACTAGAATAACCAAATTGGATTTTAAAAATTATCACCCCATTATCATTATCACAAATTGTGATATGTGAAACATAAATGAGGATTTGGTTCTTAAAAATCAAATAATCTATTATGATATCACTGTAATAAAAAATTGTCTATACCATTGGTGATTATTGTATCTCTTCATGATGTATTTCTAAAATATAGATTTATCTAAAAAATATCAATGGTACCCATTGTTTTTGGGTCTATATATTATAGTATTAAAGGATTTAGGAATCCATAATTTCTTCATTATCTTCCTATAATCATATCCAAAAAATAAATAATTTAAAAACTGGTTTGAAAAAATATGATATTAATTATTAATATATTTATTACAAGAGCAATGAATAAATTTATTTTTAATAATAATTCTCTATTCAATCTAATGTATTATTTGAGTTGTATATTTTTTTATTCAGATCAATTTTTAGAATATGGGATAAGGTATTAATTACATTGGAAAATATTTCCATGTATTTCAATTAAAATTCAATAGATAACCTTTGTTCACTATTTTCATTTAATAGCTCAGAATATTTATCCTTCTCTATGGTATAATAAGATTTTGAGTGAGCAGATAGGGCATATGGAATTTGTAGTGTTTATTTATAATGCACACCACGTATCATTTTTATATCATATATATTATATAAATGTACTTATAGTGTTTCTTATACATTAGATAAAAATGTTTTTATTTTTATTTTTTCAATTATATTTCTACCCAAATATTAGAATGGTTGAATAGTATTTCTCTAAGATTTTATTTAATATTCATTTTCATATTTTATTATGTAACTGGGTTTCCTAAATAACAGATTATTTTTGTAATGTTTTTTAATCTCCCATGCGGATGTTCAATTTCCTTATATCTATAATTATGTGAGTCCTCATCTATTTAGTTTTTATATTTTAGCTCATATTTTTTTGTTCAGATAGTTGTTTTGGATAATATAGAATATCATTTGGTTCAACCATTTCTACCTTGTTCGCATGTATTAATTTTCATACATCATTTTTAACTAAAATATCCATTAATATCACATGGCTAACTTATTGATATATATTTCCTCCTTCATTATATTGTTTTTAACTTATAAATTCACATGACTTGATCATTGTTTGTAATTTTAATTCTTATATAATGCATCATGTTTTATATATCATTGAACAAGAAATAAAAATAATATATTGGATAATCACGAATCATCTGAAATTTATCATATTTAATAGTATTTATATATAATAACATATGATTAACCACTAATGTCCCATCGTAATAAATATCTAGTGTATCCCATGTTTCAAAATAAGTGGAATCAGTAAATATTACATAAAATTCTCCTTCACTAAACAAATATCAAAGTGAATTAAAATATTTAAAATTATTATAATATGTATTTTAAGTATCATAACTCAACGTAGATATTCCTATTTGAGGATTTTCATATATATCATCAATTATTGTCTGAATATCAAAACACAAACTATCTGAATGAATTTCACCTGAATCTCAAATTTATCGTTTTTTGTGAAATTAAAAAATGGAGGCTGATTAGTGTACGTTCCTTTATGTACATTATTATCTATAAATAATTCAATTTATAAATCTTATAAATTTGAAATCCACAGATTACAATTAACCCATAGATAAAATTCTGTTTCAGTTTCTTATGAAGAAAAATGTTTGTCATAGAGAGTAACTCAAGAAGGGGTGAATTGAGTTCCCAATAAATGTTATATATAAAAACACGTATCAATAATTAGAAAAAAATTCCTAGTTACTCAATATATTAAAATTATTTAAATTTTTCGTCTGAAAATAATTCTCAACACTGGGATTAATGATCATTTAAAATATCTTAAAGTTTCATCAAAATTTGAAACTATGCAACTTAATAAAATAATTTTTATAAATAAACCATAATAATAACTATCAATGTAAATTATTTTTTATGATATTTAAATGGAAATAAATTTTATATTCAACAAAAAAACATAAAATAATTCAAAGTGGAAATAAAATAATTGGTTTCCTATGTAGCCAATACATAATCCCATGCACAGAGAAGACACCTGATTCCACATAATTAATTATATAAATAAATAGATCATCATCCAAGATTGGTATTTTAAATCAATTTAAAAAAATATTTTCCATGAACAAAGCCTCATTCATAGTACTACATAGGATGAAAAATAGTACTAGTATAAGGCTACAGCCTTAAACCTTACTTAATATTGAATTAAATGAATAATTCACATTGAGGATCTTTTCAGGTTTAGAGTTTTAGAGAATTAGAACATAACTATTACATCTTAAAAGATTACAAAGTAGACACTTCTACTAAGTTTCCATAAAATAAAAACTTTTAAAAAGAAAGATGTCTAGATTCCATGTTTTAGATAGCATGAAATTCCCTTGATCCCATCCATGACCTTATTCCACTTTAAGTCCTGAGAAAAACATTTCGAAAAACTTGGGGTGAGCATAAGAAGCTCAGTAAGGGATACACAAAGAATGAAAATTGTTAGTTTATCAAAACAACAAGTAAACCATGTATACTTTATCAAAGTAATACTTTTCACCTTTATGAAGTAATAAAAACTCTTCACTGAATAAAGTATCATTACTTACCTTTTTGTAACCAAAGGATTACCATAAAACCCATATAAAGAACACATAACATATATAAAGGTAACTTGGGACATAAACATACTTAAGTGGAATAACCATACGGTTTACTTCCACACATATCAGTTAATGGAATAGCCATACGGCCAATTTCCATACATACTTAATGGAATAGCCATACGGCCGACTTCCATACCCAATGCATTGGAGGTTATAACGTAACCACCCGTCCTGGTATTCACGGCACCACCCGTCATATGGTTTATAACGTAACCAACCGTTAAAATGTCCAAGTACCAGTATAAAATCATAAAACATAAAACCAATATAAAGGAATGATAACATTTCCACATTTCAATCACAATATATCATAAATATATTGACATAATAGAATCCTTTTTCAAAACCATTTTCAATACCAAAATACATAAAAGAGTATATGGTATTTATTTTATTCTAAAAACATTACGGCTTGTTGAGAAATCCAAAGATCAAATAATACTCGCGGCGGCGGAAAAAGGTCGTTGTCACCGCGTACGTTAAAAAAACATTCCTTTTTATCGTTTAGTAAAACGCTTCGTAGAAAAAGATTCCTTTTGTATAAAAGTAAATTTCAAAGGAGTTTATACACCGTATAAAAGAAAGTTGTGTATAAAACGAAATATGCCTCAATGAAAGGAGATTGAGACGAAGTCCCTTACCTTGGGTCCGACTTGACTCGATCATTCTTTAACGTCCTGAACAATAAACTTGAGTTAATTTATACTTGATTAAGAACCTTTTTAAAGTTCATTATTCTTTTTATATCACTTATTGCCATGTTATAAACATTATATAACCATTTAAGTTAATAATGTTTGTTTTGTCAATATTTGGTTCTTAAGTCGAAAGTTGACTTCTTACAATTACATGTTGTTCATGTGGTCAAAAGTTCTTTATATCCAGAATGAAATTCCTGATTTGGATATAATATGTATCATATATATCCAGCATATACATGTATTTATAATATTACATAATCATTTAGAGGTAAGAAATGAAATGCACCGTTCATGGAGACGGTAAGCCGTACGTACGCATGAACGCTACTTTCATTTCTTTGTCATATTAGTGGAATTAAAACTAAATGAGAGGTATGTATATTTTAATTCCAGAATTATATTCATAATTTAGATATATCATTAATTATATATATACATTATATACATGTAATTTTAATAGTACATTACATTTGGGGATAAGAAATGAAATGCACCGTTCATGGAGACGGTAAGCCGTACGTACGCATGAACGCTACTTTCATTTCTATCTCATACTTTAATGGAAATAAATAATAATGATATATATGTATATTATAATTCCAGTATAACATCATATATAATAACTTTAAATCCATCCTTTACACGTCCCACATATGGCATTAACGAATCACATCACTTTGAGGGGGTGGTAGTCCGCACTTCCTTAAATGAAGATATCGTGTTTACCCATAATGGAAACCAATAAAGGTATGCCAAAAATGAAAAATAAAGAAGCTTAAAGAAAACATAAACATATTATATATCATATATAAAAATAGTGACATCATAATGTCCACTTTTGAAGGTGTTAAATGAGTATTGAACAATCATCGTTTCGGGAGGCAGAATTTCGCCATCCACGAAAACCGTATGTTCTTTAACCATTTGAGGTAGTTGTGTGAGACTGTAGCTCGAATAAATCTTATAACAACATCCTAGTATATTGAAGATACTGGTGTTGTTACAAAATAAGTAAATAAAAAGAGTTTAGAGGGTTGGAGAAGCAAAATAAAACAAATGAACAAGAGAGAATGAATTACCTTTAAAAGTGTAACTCCCTTTTTGATTTGAGCCTAAAGGCTTCCTTTGAAAGGATTCTGCCCAAAGGGAATCCTCTAGGATGAGGATAGGGATGTGGAGAGAGTACTTGGGCAGGGTTTGGCAGAGCAAAAGGCTTGAGAAGTGTGTGAAATGAGGTAGAGGTGGGGGCCTTTTATAAGAGGAGAGGATGGGCACTTTTGGAAAGTAAAGAAATATTACTTTATTTGAAAGTGTGTTTCGGTTTTAAAAGGTCCCACATTGATATAATTCGTGTCTAAGGTGATAAGGGTTCGAAATCCACTCATCCAATTGGTTTTGGCCATGTGTAGGTTTTAGATTTTTCATTATCATTCCATTTTATTTAAATCGTCTAATAATGATGTCATCGCTGCATCATTATTATGTCATATATAATTTAATTTATTTAATGTCTAAAAATTATAAAACAAATACTATGATGTAGGAAATCTTTTTATATTTCCAATTAATATTTATAATCAAAATTTGGACATGTATAACCCTACTTAAAAATTAATTTAGTAAAACAAGTTATGTTAGTGTCATTTTCACTTTAACATTAAATAAAAATATATTAATGTCATTTTCCAACTAAAGTGGCTCCATGGGGTCCCCAAGTTGGCCCATGGATTTTCTAGGTCGGCCATGACTCACCCAATAGGTGTAGGACAAGTGTCATGGTGTTTTCACATTTTTATAATATCATTTTTACCTTAAACTACACTAATTACCTCTAATCGCGATTAATGAAAAAAAGTTACTATTCACCAAAAAATTATTTTAATCTCACTGAACCACATTTTACTTCTTAATGACAACCATGTATGTCGGATTTTCAAAATTCAATACACATTAGTGGTAAACTTTCATTTAACTGAAAAATCAGTTTGCTTGATTACCACTTAGTGGTTTCACTATTCATCAAAAATTGAAGTTTTTCAGAAAATTACCAATAATTCACCCTAAGCTATATTTGATATTCCGAATTCAAAAATGAAGTCCATTTTAAAAAATTCAAAACATATAAGTCAAATTAATTAATTTAATAATTAATTCCCGCTGTCATGACAAATAGCGTGTTTTTTTGAAACAATAAGTATCAAAATATTGACTACAGTTTAAGTCCAATTTCAAAGTGAAATTGATTCCAATGACCACCATTGGATTAACTGGTAAAAATATTTTCTAATTTTACTTTAAAACCAATTAAAATAATAATCTAATCATATAAATAAATTAGATTAAAAAGTGTTTTTGAATTAAAATACAACATTTTACACTATTCATAAAAAAATGAACTTTATCAGAAAGGTACCAAAAATTTACACAAAATAAATTTTGATGTCCCGATTCTAAAGAAGAGTTATATTTGGTCCAAAATAAAGTATAAGAGTGATGAAAACTATATTTAATGACGGTTCACCATTAAAAGGTGATAAGTGAACCTTTAGTGAAAATTAGAGTATATATGCCCTAAAATTGAACTCTTTCCGTATTTTAAGCCTTTATCTTTTATTGGGTAAATGTATAAACATTTAAAAACATATCTAATCATATTTTAGTTATTTCTATCCATTCCCGCCAGTACAACGGCTACTTGTTAACTAACATTTAAAATAATATTATTTTATTACTAGTGTGCTACGTAAGTTTCAAAGAAACTCATCGTTGCGTATCGGGTACGCTATCGAACATAGCAACCCCCCTATAAAATAAAATTAATATTTAATTCATAAATATTAATAAATATGAAAATTATTTATTCTTTATTTACCTGGGATGTTACATCCTGCCCCCCTTTTTGGAATTGCGTCCTCGCAATTTTATTGACTTATCAAAATAAGTGGGGGTATTTATCCCTCATAGCATTTTCAGATTCCCACGTTGCCTCTTCAATCACATGGTTTTCCACAAAACCTTTACCTGATGAATCACCTTATTCCGTAACACCTTCTCCCTGTGGTCAAGAATCTGGACTGGTTGTTCTTCATAAGATAGGTTCTCTTCCAGCTGAACTACATCTGGACTCAAAACATGAGATGGATCTGGCTTATAATTTCTCAACATCGAAACGTGAAAAACATTGTGTACCTGAGATAAATTCGGAGGTAAAGCCACTCGGTATGCAACTGATCCAACTCTTTCTAGAATTTCATATAGTCCAATAAACCTTGGACTCAGCTTTCCTTTCTTACCAAATCTCATCACAATTTTATAAGGAGAAACCTTGAGAAAAACATGATCACCTACCTCGAAAGATAGATCCTTCCTCCGGTTATCCGCATAACTCTTCTGCCTGCTCTGAGCTATTCTCATGTGCTTCTGAATCAACTGAACTTTTTCTGCCATCTCTTCTACCAATTCTGGTCCCATCAAATTCCTTTCACCCACTTCATTCCAAAATGCTGGAGTTTGACACTACTTCCCATATAATGCCTCAAATGGTCCCATCTGTATACTGGAATGAAAACTGTTATTATAAGAAAACTCAACCAAAGAAAGATGTTGGTCCCAACTTCCCTGATAATCCATCAAACAAGCTCGTAGCATATCCTCCAATGTCTGAATTGTTCGTTCTGACTGCCCATCTGATTGAGGATGAAAAGCTGTACTAAAATTTAATTCAGTACCCAACGACTTCTGAAGGCCTTTCCAAAAGTTAGAAGTAAACCTGGGATCACGATCCGATACAATGGAGAGAGGAACTCCATGTAACCTGACTATCTCTTTAAGATACAAACGGGAATGTTGATCTAGAGAGAAAGTATCTCGTATAGAAAGGAAATGAGCAGATTTGGTCAAGCGATCAACAATAACCCAGATTGCATTATTACCTCGATATGTCCTCGGTAATCCCACAACAAAGTCCATGGATATGTTTTCCCATTATCACTCTGGCACTGGTAAAGGCTGAAGCATCACTTTCGGTAACTGCTGCTCTGCTTTAACCTGTTGACATGTCAAACACATCAAAGTAAAATCAGAAATATCTCTTTTCATTCCATCCCACCAGTAATACTCCTGCAGATCTCTGTACATCTTAGTACTGCTAGGATGAACTGAAAACGGAGAACTATGAGCCTCACATAACAACTCATTCTTCAACTGTGAATCACAAGGCACACATAACCTCTTCCCAAACCTCAAAACACAAACACAAACTTATCCAAGAACTCATGGAATATTTTATTCCTAAGGTCCATGAATACAGCAGGTGCATTGGTTAAACCAAAAGGCATAACTACAAATTCATAATGGCCATATCTAGTACGGAACGCAGTCTTCGGAACGTCTGCTTCTTTTACTTTCAACTGATGGTACCCCGACCTCAAGTCAATCTTTGAAAAATACTAAGCTCCCTGGAGCTGATACCACTTCATTCGATGGCCCAACATCTGCTGAAGTTGTTGCAAAGGATTTCACCACCCCTTTCTGCTTGTAGTCTGGCTGCATTCCCCCAGTTGAGTTCTTCGTTGGACACTCGTTTGCATAATGACCCATTTCATTACACTTAAAACATCTTACCGTTGGCTTTTCATTTCCTTCTTGATCATCTTCCTTACAGTTACGAGCAATATGACCAGACTTACCACACCAAAAGCACTTACCATACTTGGATAAACATTCTCCAGGATGCATTTTACCACACTTCTCACAGGATGGAAATTTGGTTTTCTTACCTCCTTGCTTCTTTGATGAATTCTTCCCCTTTGCCTGCCAACTAGACCTCTTATTCTGTTGTTTGTCATAGAACACCTGATCATCAGCAAACTCCATTTCCACCTTCTCCGCACATCGAACAAGTTTTTCATAACTTTTAAACTCACGAGAAGCTAATGCCCTTCGATACTTTGGCTTTAACCCTGAGTAAAAACAGTTTATTTTACTATCAAGATCTCGTATGAAGTTTGGAGCATACCATTCCAATCGAGTGAACTTTTCTTCATAAGCAGCCACCGAATCATCCTCCTGCCTCAATTCTAGGAACTGTTTTTCCATCCTAAGACGAACCACCTTAGGAAAATATTTCTCAAGAAACATACCTTTGAATTCGTCCTAGTGAAGATCCTCAATCTCATCACTATCCTTTATATTTTTCACCATCGACCACCACTGATCAGCTTCACCTTCAAAACGGTAAACAGCAAGACTAACCATTTGATGTTCTGAACACCCCATGACATCAAAAATCTTCTCCAATGCTTTAATCCACCCTTCAGCTTTCACAGGGTCAGATGATCCTCTAAATGATGGGGGATGTTGCCTCATTAAATGTTCCACCACTGACATGTTCCTCTGCGGTTGATCTGGCTGATCTCGGGCATGGATACCACCACCATTTATAGCCTGAGTCAACTGTGCCATCACTGCAACAAACTGTTCAGTTCCGATTCCGACCATCTCAGGTTGCTGATTTGGAAGGTTATCTTTCTCCTGATGTCGTCCCAACATAGCTGCTTTGTTTCCTCTGCGAAAAACCATTCTGAACACAGAAATATCTAAGGCGAAGCAACATGGTAATCCGTAAATGCTATATCGTTTCAATCATATTATAATTTAACACTTTTCTAACTCCTAAAGTTTTCTAAACCGACCTCTGATACCAACTATAAGGCCCCAGCCTTAAACCTTACTTAATGTTGAATTAAATGAATAATTCACATTGAGGATCTTTTCAGGTTTAGAGTTTTAGAGAATAAGAACATAACTATTACATCTTAAAAGATTACAAAGTAGACACTTCTACTAAGTTTCCATAAAATAAAAACTCTTAAAAAGAAAGATGTCTAGATTCCATGTTTTAGATAGCATGAAATTCCCTTGATCCCATCCTTGACCTTATTCCACTTTAAGTCGTGAGAAAAACATTTCAAAAAACTTGGGGTGAGCATAAGAAGCTCAGTAAGGGATACACAAAGAATGAAAATTGTTAGTTTATCAAAACAACAAGTAAACCATGTATACTTTATCAAAGTAATACTTTTCACCTTTATGAAGTAATAAAAACTCTTCACTGAATAAAGTATCATTACTTACCTTTTTGTAGCCAAAGGATTACCATAAAACCCATATAAAGAACACATAACATATATAAAGGTAACTTGGGACATAAACATACTTAAGTGGAATAACCATACGGTTGACTTCCACACATATCACTTAATGGAATAGCCATACGACCAATTTCCATACATACTTAATGGAATAGCCATACGGACGACTTCCATACCCAATGCATTGGAGGTTATAACGTAACCACCCATCCTGGTATTCACGGCACCACCCGTCATATGGTTTATAACGTAACCACCCGTTAAAATGTCCAAGTACCAGTATAAAATCATAAAACATAAAACCAATATAAAGGAATGATAACATTTCCACATTTCAATCACAATATATCATAAATATATTGACATAATAGAATCCTTTTTCAAAACCATTTTCAATACCAAAAAACATAAAAGTGTATATGGTATTTATTTTATTCTAAAAACATTACGGCTTGTTGAGAAAGCCAAAGATCAAATAATACTCGCAGCGGCGGAAAAAGGTCGTTGTCACCGCGTACGTTAAAAAAAACATTCCTTTTTGTCGTTTAGTAAAACGCTTCGTAGAAAAAGATTCCTTTTGTATAAATGTAAAAGTCAAAGGAGTTTATACACCGTATAAAAGAAATTTGTGTATAAAACGAAATATGCCTCAATGAAAGGAGATTGAGACGAAGTCCCTTACCTTGGGTCCGACTTGACTCGATCGTTCTTTAATGTCCTGAACAATAAACTTGAGATAATTTATACTTGATTAAGAACCTTTTTAAAGTTCATTATTCTTTTTATATCACTTATTTCCATGTTATAAACATTATGTAACCATTTAAGTTAATAATGTTTGTTTTTTCAATATTTGGTTCTTAAGTCGAAAGTTGACTTCTTACAATTACATGTTGTTCATGTGGTCAAAAGTTATTTATATCCAGAATGAAATTCCTGATTTGGATATAATATGTATCATATATATCCATAATATACATGTATTTATAATATTACATAATCATTTAGAGGTAAGAAATGAAATGCACCGTTCATGGAGACGGTAAGCCGTACGTACGCATGAACGCTACTTTCATTTCTTTGTCATATTAGTGGAAATAAAACTAAATGAGAGGTATGTATATTTTAATTCCAGAATTATATTAATCATTTAGATATATCATTAATTATATATATACATTATATACATGTAATTTTAATATTACATTACATTTGGGGATAAGAAATGAAATGCACCGTTCATGGAGACGGTAAGCCGTACGTACGCATGAACGCTACTTTCATTTCTATCTCATACTTTAATGGAAAGAAATAATAATGATATATATGTATATTATAATTCCAGTATAACATCATATATAATAACTTTAAATCCATCATTTACACGTCTCACATATGGCATTAACGAATCACATCACTTTGAGGGGGCGGTAGTCCGCACTTCCTTAAATAAAGATATCGTGTTTACCCATAATGGAAATCATAAAGGTATGCCAAAAATGAAAAATACAGAAGCTTAAAGAAAACATAAACATATTATATATCATATATAAAAATAGTGACATCATAATGGCCACCTTTGAAGGTGTTAAATGAGTATTGAACAATCATCGTTTCGGGAGGCAGAATTTCTCCATCCACGGAAACCGTATGTTCTTTAACCATTTGAGGTAGTTGTGTGAGACTGTAGCTCGAATAAATCTTATAAAAACATCCTAGTATATTGAAGATACTGGTGTTGTTACAAAATAAGTAAATAAAAAGAGTTTAGAGGGTTGGAGAAGCTAAATAAAACAAATGAACAAGAGAGAATGAATTGCCTTTAAAAGTGTAACTCCCTTTTGATTTGAGCCTAAAGGCTTCCTTTGAAAGGATTATGCCCAAAGGAAATCCTCTAGGATGAGGAGAGGGATGTGGAGAGAGTAATTGGGCAGGGGTTGGCCGAGAAAAAGGCTTGAGAAGTGTGTAAAATGAGGTAGAGGTGGGGGCCTTTTATAAGAGGAGAGGAGGGGCACTTTTGGAAAGTAAAGAAATATTACTTTATTTGAAAGTGTGTTTCGGTTTTAAAAGGTCCCACATTGATAGAATTCGTGTATAAGGTGATAAGGGTTTGAAATCCACTCATCCAATTGGTTTTTACCATGTGTAGGTTTTAGATTTTTCATTATCATTCCATTTTATTTAAATCGTCTAATAATGATGTCATCGCTGCATCATTATTATGTCATATATAATTTAATTTATTTAATGTCTAAAAATTATAAAAAAATACTATGATGTAGGAAATCTTTTTATCTTTCCAATGACTATTTATAATCAAAATTTGGACTTGCATAACCCTACTTAAAAATTAATTTAGTAAAACAAGTCATGTTAGTGTCATTTTCACTTTAACATTAAATAAAAATATATTAATGTCATTTTCCAACTAAAGTGGCTCCATGGGGTCCCCAAGTTGGCCCATGGATTTTCTTGGTCGGCCATGACTCACCCAATAGGTGTAGGACAAGTGTCATGGTGTTTTCACATTTTTATAATATCATTTTTACCTTAAACTACACTAATTACCTCTAATCGCGATTAATGAAAAAAAGTTACTATTCACCAAAAAATTATTTTAATCTCACTGAACCACATTTTACTTCTTAATGACAACCATGTATGTTGGATTTTCAAAATTCAATACACATTAGTGGTAAACTTTCATTTAACTGAAAAATCAGTTTGCTTGATTACCACTTAGTGGTTTCACTATTCATCAAAAATTGAAGTTTTTCAGAAAATTACCAATAATTCACCCTAAGCTATATTTGATATTCCGAATTCAAAAATGAAGTCCATTTTAAAAAATTCAAAACATATAAGTCAAATTAATTAATTTAATAATTAATTCCCGCTGTCATGACAAATAGCGTGTTTTTTTTGAAACAATAAGTATCAAAAGATTGACTACAGTTTAAGTCCAATTTCAAAGTGAAATTGATTCCAATGACCACCATTGGATTAACTGGTAAAAATATTTTCTAATTTCACTTTAAAACCAATTAAAATAATAATCTAATCATATAAATAAATTATATTAAAAAGTGGTTTTGAATTAAAATACAACATTTTACACTATTCATAAAAAAATGAACTTTATCAGAAAGGTACCAAAAATTTACACAAAGTAAATTTTGATGTCCCGATTCTAAAGAAGAGTTATATTTGGTCCAAAATAAATTATAAGAGTGATGAAAACTATATTTAATGACGGTTCACCATTAAAAGGTGATAAGTGAACCTTTAGTGAAAATTAGAGTATATATGCCCTAAAATTGAACTCTTTCCGTATTTTAAGCCTTTATCTTTTATTGGGTAAATGTTTAAACATTTAAAAACATATCTAATCATATTTTAGTTATTTCTATCCATTCCCACCAGTACAACGGCTACTTGTTAACTAACATTTATAATAATATTATTTTATTACTAGTGTGCTACGTAAGTTTCAAAGAAACTCATCGTTGCGTATCGGGTACGCTATCGAACATAGCAACCCCCCTATAAAATAAAATTAATTTTTAATTCGTAAATATTAATAAATATGAAAATTCTTTATTCTTTATTTACCTGGGATGTTACAACTAGGTCACACATAACCACTTCCATAGTCCCTAATGAGGATATAGATAAAATATTTTTAGATAATATAATGTATCATCTAGTTTTACCACATAAAACAATTTGTCTAGATATATAGATTAATTAAATAGAATAGAAAAATGTAATGAATTAAATTGAATGTTTAAGAGATAGATATGTATATAATTTGATGATACTTGTTATGAGATTCTTCAATAGTACTGTTCCCTTGAATTTTTGTTTGGGTAGATCTTGAACAATTTTAACTATAAGTCTAGAAGACAAAGTGACATAGAAAGAGCTTGCATTAAAATAATTTATTATTCTACGAGTGACAAATAATGTTATCAATAAGTTTTTATCTTCTTATTTCAAAATATATAATTAATCTTTTAATGATATTTTTTCAAATGCCTTTTGTATGAAAATCGTACATCATTAATGACTCTATCAGCTATAACTATTGTGATGACCACTAGAAATTTTCTATTTGGATATTTCCAATTCTAAGTAAGACAAAATACATTTACCTCACATTATGTAAATTCTTATGATCTCAAAAAAAAAGTCACGATAAACTAATGTAGTACTATGACATTTTACATTCATGTATTCATTTTGTCATATCATTTGAGAATTTTGTCAACATAACTCTCTATGCGGTCTATAAATGACTTCAAACAGGGATATAATCCATCTATAGGTCACTAAATTGTAAATAAAATATCATTATATCACTATGAATATGTACACATACCTTCTCATGGTAAAATTATTTCTATATTAAATTTGGCAGTTTCATACAAATGGTTTGAAAGTATTATTATTACATTATTGTGATTTTTATATTTTAGTTATTTGATTTTTATCTTGTTATTAGGTGATTTAATTAATGTGGTAATGTGTTTTTATTCAACAGATTAGGGTATTTTCTTCTTTTGGTAATTTGTTTTTTTACAGTAAGGTTATTATAATCATTTTTTAATGTTCTTTAATTTTTTGCATTATGCCGAGGACATGGAAAAATTATTCCATATATCTCATATGAAACCATTTTTTGTATATGGTAAAGAAATAAGTATTGCCATTTATTATTAAGAAATTAACTGATCTTACAAAATTATGGTTTCATTTTAATATCAATATATATCAACTTTATAAACAATTTATGTTACTCATTCTTGAAAAGAAAAATTAAAACCATCAATTACAAGATAAACATGTTTTGGGAACATTAAAATAATGATTTCTTGTTCTATGAAAACAAAATGTATGTAATAATATATTTTTAAATAATAATATTCATAGCATGAATAAAATATTATTTTATTAATCATACTTATATATATCATCCGTTTGATGAGGTTATGGAAACAAATCACATCACTTCGTGGTGGTAAAAGTCCATAGCTATGCATGAATGATGTTATCATTTTAGTGTTAGTAATAAAATGATATATTATCATTTCATCTTCTTAAATATTAACTAAATATATCAATTTTTCATTTAAATAACTTCTATCCATTAAATGTTTCCTCATTACCTACCATGTAAATAGTTACTGAAAAACAATTCACATCGCTTCATGAGGAAGTAGTCTTCTGTACATATTATCAATGTTATCATATCCCGCATGGAAAATAAATAATGGAGTTATATTTTATATAAAAATTCTATAAGTATTAATATGTATCATAATATATATATATATATAAATATATTAAATAAATGATTATATCAATCCATTCGAGGTTATGATGGATAACGAATTTCATCATCTATCAAAGGGGAAGTTCCGTAGTGACCTGAATGATGATTTCATATCCCAATTTATAGATGAAGGAATGGATTTAGGTTATTAGAAATAAATAATATTAAATATATATTTATAGTGTATATATTGTTTCTGTTATATATTAGTTGCATAAAATTATTTTAATAAGATATAACAGGAAATAAATTAAAACCCATAAATTATGAATGATATAACATCATTCCACAATCTCATTATGTTAAAAAAGAAATAATTATGAAGTAATATTTCTAATAAAAAATGGATTTTTGAATGGGGGGGTTGATGGAAACCCTTTAGTTATTAGGTAATGAAAATATCTCAAGTATTGTCAAGATGATAGGATATAGGGTATCCTTTAATATTTGATGTTATTGAGAAACAATAAATTATTGACAATTAAAAGGTCCTACTTCATTTATCACATGTGATAGGGAAACAAAATTGACCCTAATTATGAAATATATTCTATATGGTCAAACTGTAGACATAAAATGGATTTAGGCTATTTTTAGGTTATTTCAAATGTAATGTTTTTACACAAATCCCTTAGTAAAGCCATTTTTTACATAACCATATTAATTTTATTAACACATTATAAATTTCAATAATATAAATAATAAAGATTTAATTATTATAAAATTATCATTATTATATTTACAAATAATGATTTTATTTTCGAACATTCAATTCCATTAAGTGTAAAAATAGAATTTGAAACCAAACCAGAAGACAAGATGAAAAATTGTGTTTTCATAATTGTATTTTTCAATCAAATATGATTTCAAATAAAATATATCGATTATAATAATTATTATGTGATTATCAATTAATATTTATTTTTATATTAAATGTAAATACTTGTTAAAACATTCCTCATTAGGGGTTATTTTAATTAATTAAAATGATGTAAAAATTTCCCTATAAATTTATTTAAAAATAAATTTTAAACCCCATAATAAAAATTATAAAAAATTCCAATGTAATGAAAACATGATAAAAAGTACTTTTATTAGAAATAAATAAATAATATTTATGATAATTTACATTATATTCAAAACATAATGGGAGATATAATTACTTAAATTATTGAAATGGAATGATATATTTACAATAAAAATTGTATTTTTCATGATTCATTGAAAAATAAATATTTTAAAACATATATCAAAAGTTTAAAAAATATATTTACATTGACACATTTTAAAAATAAATTTTATTTACAGTAATATATTTTCATGAATTTCAAAAAAATATATAATCGTAATTTTTCCATGAAATTAATAAAAACCATTTTCTATGAAATCCTATTTTTATGATTAATATTACATTACTATTTTTTTATTTATTTTTCAATTATCATAAATTTAAATTAATTATACATTTTTTATATTTCATAATATCTCTATTGTTATTTATACACTCAAAATTTTTTCTTGGATATGAGGGTTATATATTTTGATATTCGTTTACAATTGGGGTTTCTTGTTGAATATGATATAAAAAATGTTATGTTTTATAAAATATTATTTTGTGTCAAAATGGGTTTGAAAACTATTTCAATGTAAAAAATTCACAAATAAGTGATAAATTATATTATGTAATTACCCATAAAATGTTTTGATGAGATATCTATATTTGTAATTACATTTAGAAATGTATCCCAATGAATTTTTCAAAATAGAATTATTGTAGAGGAAAGGTATATATTATAATTTCTTCTGAGTATTTTTAATACTAGTTAAGATATGTAAATCAAATGATCGGAAATTTTAAAATATTGTTGTATGTAAATGTTGTTGAAAATAAAAGAGGTATTTTTTTTACCATTCAATCAATCATGATGTTGAACTTCATGCCAGATGAAAGAAATTAATGAGTTACTAAAAACCAATATAACTAATGAAATCAAATTGAATATTAATTTAAATTATATTATTCTATAATAACATTTTCATAATATAATAAACTATTCCCTCGTTGTTTAATAAATTTCATAGATGATATATTCAACATAGGTTACCTAATGTAATGTTATACTATACTACATAAAATAATCCAATGATAATTAAAAATACTCATAGACTATATACAAATACATCATGAAGATATATAAATTATATTCCAAATCCAAAATATTCAAAAATATTGATTTTAAAATAATTTAGCATCTTTATTACCTATTATTTTACTCAAAATCATACACTTATACAAAAAATAAATAATACAACATAATAAATACATAATAAAATATTTCATAATACTGGTTAAATGTTCATAAATTTCATTGATCAATAACGTTTATATTTTTAGAGAACTAGGGAAAATAATTCATTACATAAGAAAAATTATATCTTAGTTGCCATTTTTTCCTCAAAAAATATGATTCATAAATTTTTAAAAAAATGATTCAAAATAAACACTTCACCATTTTTAATAAGATTCACAATAAAATAATGATTTAACATTATATAGTTTCTAAAATTAAATATTCCATAAAAATTAACATACTTGAAGGGAACAATAAATATGCATAAGTTATATAAAAATAATGGAATCTCGATGTTTGAGAGGAAACATGAATAAACATGTTGTTATTTACCTATTTCAAAAAAATATCATGATAACATAAATTAAACATACCCCCCCTGAGAAAATAAATAATTTCTCAAAAAATTAATTAAAACCCCATTTTCAAGATCATGGAAACTATAAAAGAATCAAGAAAACACTCAATGGAAAAAAATTGGATAAATTCTCATAAATAGTCTTTTCCAAATGAAGTAAACCAATTTAATTAAAAATAAGAGAAAGAATAAAGATCATTTCTAGTAGAATCAGAATCTTAAAAAAGAATCACTCATGTTTATCATGTGATGTAATATCTAATTAGTAGTTAATTTTTAATGATTCACTTACCTAGTGGGCTCTCCCATTCTTATCCTTCAAAATGTAATCACAAAACGTTTCATCAGAGATCTATATTTAGCACAAATGGCATGGAGGACTTATTTTTATTGATTTTTTATAACCACCATTCATGGGATGTGGGGGAACCATTTTAAGGCCCGTAGGCATAGAGAATACATTACCCGTTGGTATTAAGAAATATACTGACTATATATAGATCTTTTCCTCTATATATTTTTCATCGTATATATCTATATTTGTTTCACCATCAATAATGAGAGATAAATAGATGAACCATAATAAATATAAAAAAACATTGAAAAATTATTTTGACCCATATGAAAATCATTTTCCATTTTCACATAAATAAGCATAAAAATATAAATTTCTATTTGAAAAGTCTTACATATATAATATTTTTCAATATAGTGTTTACTTAATAATGATTATATTCCCATTATAAATAGAAATAAGTATTATATAACAATAAAATAATATTTTGGCTATGAATTTTTCTCATATATAATATATTTCAAATAATTATTTCGATTCTTTGGTTAAAAGAGACCAAAACTACCACGGTGAAAAAAATATATATACTTATTCTTTTCAAAATATTAATATAGTAATAAAATTATTATAATAATAATTTAATTTCTTTAGATGTTTAAATAATTAATGTGTTGATAAAATTAATTAATATCGATAAGGATGAGAATGATTTGTGTAGAAAACATTAAAATAATGTTTTAAATAAAACTCACATTGAACATATAATATCATTTTAAAAAAATGTACTTCAATATGGGAAAATTATATATAATTTTTTAAAAATAATGATTTATGATAAATTAATGATACAATAAATCTAAATGTTATTTAATACACCATTAAAATTAATACATGTTGAAAACATTTCATATGTCTTAGTAAAAGGAAATTAAGATGTGAAATCTCATAACTTGATTATGACTTAGCACACACATCATATAAATAACAAATTATAAATAATTTATAGTTTATTTCATTTCATAATATAAATTTAATGGTTTATTATTAAATAATTATCACATTAATTTAATTTATCAAAATTTTATTTAGTTTTATTAAATTTATTATGTTTATATTAGTTGTTGTGAGGGAATTTGGATCATAATCCTAAAAAAAATTCCTTGAACCGAAAATGAAAAATGGGCATCTGTCAAAAAATATAAAAAAATTAATCATTACATAGTTCATATTTTTTCACATTAAATTAATATTTAGAACCATTATGGATTGTGATCTTGAATGAATAATTTCATCATTTCATATATATTATAAATTTTAAATACCAATAACAGACGTTTCAATTTATACTAGGTAAAAATAAATGGTTAGGATAATATTTAAATTTAATAGAATCATTAATATATTATATTTTACATTTATAATCATTAGTTCCATACTTATAACCAGTCTTGTGTGGATGTTACTAAAAATTAATATTGGATCTTCTGGGAAGTTGATGTCATGAACTTCACATGAGTGATGTTATCATTATCCAAAAATGGATGTATAAAAAGATATGAAATATATTATAATTTAAAAAAGATAATATTATTTTAAATAATTTTTTTCATTTGTTCTACCATTTTAAATTACCAGAAAAGGTTTTGAGGGAAGAAAAATCACATTACATTGGGTGGTGGTATTAATCTTCATCACATGAAAGATTATTTAATTTCTAAAAAGATGGTTAATAAATCAAATGTGGTTTTGAAATTACAATAACAAAATTAAGAAATATGTAGGATATTCCATTTATTATATTAGGATTGTAATATAACATTTTAATGTCGTAGACGGTCAAATATTACGAAAGTCACTCTTTAAATAGATATACCATTTCATTGGGGAAAAAATTTTCTCACACATTAATCATTCAATTTATTATATTTTTGTTAATATATATACTATAATTTATGTTTCATCATATTTGGAAGTTATTTTGGTTGGGATTTCTTGATACAGAGAGATGAAAATTGTTGAGGAAGATAAGATATGATGATCCCTTTTTAAAAGTTAGGGGAGTTAGACAATAGTATTTCCTATAAACCATTTAATATTGTAAGTGTCTGACTCTATATAAATTGGGTGAGAAACTATACATTTTTTATTCCATATTCATATGGATAAAAACCCATGATTTATTAAAATTTTAGGTTATATTTTCTACCATTATGAAAAAAAATTAAATTAATTAACCACATATACCATTTTATGTGGTGATAAATACTACCATGAGTATTATTCATAGCCACCAAAAATGAAATTAACAAAATTCTTATATTTTTAAATTCTTATATGAAATATATAATACATATATAATGATTAAATTTATTTATTTAATTTAAATTACATTAAATATTACTTAATAAGATGAAAAATAAAATATTTTTCTAATGATTTCAAATTTACTAATTAAAATTTCATATAATTTATCTAAAATTAGAATTATTATTATTATAAATTATCAAATATGACTTTAGTTACATTAAAAAAATCTAAGATAGAGACGTACATGTGAAAATATTTATTTAATTAATGGAATTTATAGCTTTTAGGAAATGATTTTTTTCACTTTTCACTCAGAAATAAATATATTTATAAAATTTACAAAAATCCATCATAAGAATATTTAGAAATTATGATTCCTTATATTATAAAATTTTCATTTTCATTTATAATTTAACTAAAATGTAATGATAATATCAATGCATAAAATGTAATAGAAACCATTTATAATAAAAATATATTTTTGAAGTATAAAATCAGGTTACTCTCATAACATTTCTAATTAAAATAATTAAATAAATTTTAATTATATTAATATGCTTTATAATTTAATATTTTCAATGTAATAATTTTTCCATAAGTATTAATTTTATCTACTAAGATTACAATACACTCCTATACTAATTTTTTTAAACCACTATTTCCTTCAAAATATATTATCAGCATTTAAAACCAAATAATTATAAAATATTGATTGATGATTTATTTTATTATTTATTAATACATACATATAGTTAATTATATGGATATTCTAATTCTTACCCATCAATACAATAGCTAGAACATAGAAACCATATTTTAAAAAATAGAATATCGTTGATCATTTAAGCGTGATATTTTCAAGACTAGATGAGAAAAATTATATTGTTGGATGAAATATAAATTACAAAATTAATTTTTATTATAAATATTATTATTAGGAATATGGATTAAGATAATTAAATGTTTAAAATTATTTAATATATCGATATTGGTTTGGATAAAATTTCTAAACAACTATACCTAATTGATGTGTGGAAGAACAGTTCATTGTATAGATGTAAAATTAATATATAAGGACTAAAAAAATTTAAATATCGATAAAATAGGTTCTCAATAAATTTTTTAATATATTTATAATTTTTTTCAAGAGGATATAACACTTTCAACTATTTGGAATCCCATGTTGGGGATTACAATATCGTTTATAAATAATTTCATAATATTTTATATTAAAAATGTATTTTTATTTTTACAATTTATATACTAATAATTTAATTTAATATATATTGGGATCCACTATATTCTAATTATATAATATTTCAATTAATTTCATACCTTTTTTCGTATTTATTTGAATTTTTTAATCTGGAAAAAATTATTTTACAACCTCACTTTCATTTGGGATTGTTGATGTTTAAATTTAGAGTAGATAATTCTATATCACTTTTTCTTCATAAATACCATATATTTACTTCCTCTGTATATTTTCATTTTTACGATGTTTGTCTTCTAAATTATCTTAACTTTTATACAGAAATAATGAAATAATATTTTTAAACAACCTAGAAAATAATTTTCATTTCTGGTTTGGAATCACTATCTTCCATATCATTATTTTTCCAATTGTTTTATAGAATATTTTATATAAATATAAATAACATTAAGTCGAATTTTCCTACTATATCTAAAATAAATTAATTATTTGGAATCATTTCAGTGTTTTCTAATTAAGAAACATTTAAACAACTTTTTTTAAATTAATGTTCTTTTTAACATATCAGATGAGAATGTATTTTTTCATGTCAATTAAAATTAATCACAATTTAAAATTATCTACAAGATTCCATTGTTTTTAAATAATAAATTTTCATGAATTATTATTTTATATATTAAAATATAACGGTATTATTTTATAACAGTTTGATAATAAATCTATAAATTTTTTATATTCTTATATTTAAAAAATATAAAAAATTGTTAAAAAATGTAATTTTAAATGAAATCCATCCATTTTAATCTTTTTTATTTAAAAAATATTTTTTTATTTAAAAACATCACTTCTAATGAATTGATTATCTTCTAAAATCCATGACATATCTACGATTTTGACATTATTTTTTATAATTCACTTTCGTCTGAACATGTTTCCATTTAATATCGAATATCCAATGTAATTTATTTTTATCCCTCATGACTATAATTTCAGTATTATGGATTTATTCAATATTATATCCACTAAATTAATAATATCATACCATATAATATATAAATGTATGTTCATTGTTGAAAAAATATTGTTAAGAAAGTCAATTATCTTAAGGGGGAAATGTTTTCATATTCATCATTCAAAAAAATCATTTTCTAAAAAGAAATATTGAATATATATTATATTAATGATCAATAATATGTGGATATCCTTGAAAATATGTTTGTTATGGTGGGGCTTTGATATCAATAACTCATTGATGCATCAAAATTCCTCATGAGTCAAATATTTATCAAAATTAGTTCCATATTATTTGTGTACCTTCGCATTCATTGAATTATCTTGGATCATGGCCATGTTAGTAATGTTTATGATATTCTTACATGTAGAAAAATTTTAATGTTTATCCTTCATCATATTTTTAATTTCACTAATTAATATTCCATTTATATTAAACATGTGATTTCTATATTGATAATTTGCATGTATTTTTTTTAAATCTCATATTATTGATGGCGTTAAATATGTATCTAGTATCCTCTCTATCATATTTTTTTCATATAATTTCATGATATCCTACATTGTATGATTTCAATTACAAATAATTTAATCACAAATGATATTGATTCAGTATGATACAATAAAGCAATCTCTGAATGATATAAAATTATGTAAAAAATTATTTCTTTCTTTGTTATTATCCTCTAATGTAATTGGTAAGGAATTTATCTGTTTAGTAATCAAATACGCATAAACTAATCAATAAATCATGGTATGATCCTTCATATAATGTTCATATAAAATTATGTAAATAGTAGAACAATGATACTAGATTCAATGTTTTTACACAACCTAAGAAAGGAAAAGTTTTTAGCCGGACACTAGATGTCTACTATTAGTAAACTACATGTTGGTGACTACAACAATGTGTATATTATCATATATTTTCATATATAATGTATTTCACATTATAGATGATATTTTCACATTAATAATAAAATAATACCTTATACCAATCCAAAATAGATTGATATATATTATTAATACATGTCCCAATATTCAAATCCAAACCAAAATAATAAAATATTTGTAAGGTCTATCAAATATTCTATACGATAAGAATGGGATAATTTAATATGTATACACCAAAAATTCCCTTATTTCTACTTAAACATATCCTAAATCTATCTGCATTTATATAGTGTTAATTTAAATATATTATATATATTACAGTGGTATGCCCTTAAATATACCTAGATGGTTTCATAACAGAATTATCATGAGATCACATGAATGGAAAAAACTGATACATTAGTTAATTTAATAAATAAAAAAATCGACCAATAAATATCTCACAAATAAATCAATAAATAGTGATAAATTTCAAGTGGTAAAAAATTATCACTTTCTATAATTTAAAATTACTCCAATCACATATTATCACATAACCAGTACATCAAAACAGTCTCCAAAATTCATCACATATAAACCGTGTAGTTTTATACCAAAAGAGATATCACAAAAAATTATCATATCATTTTACAATAATGGTCATATCACAAATTCCACACCACCACCATGAACCAATCATCCATCATTGAACATATTAAATCCCCACATCCTATAGAAGTCATCTACACCTATAGATATCATTATAATATCAACTTTCATATTAATTTTTTCATCCTATAATGAACTACCAATGCATATATCCATCACAAAGAAGTTTTCCAACCATAGAAAAAATGGGATTATTTCTACCTCTCATTTACCCCATTTTTCACCCCAATGGACTCTAAACTAACTTTACATTTATCCACACTCATGGACACTCATTTTCGTAACCAGGATTATTTTAGTGGATTCCCCCCATCAAGGAATATTATTTTAGTAAAATATGTCCACACATTGGAAGTCACAACTTATGAACATCAGTTTATATTGATTCAAAAATGATATCATGAATTTTTATTAGTTTATTATCCAATAACCTTATATGATGTTACTATATTACAAGGTATCATCCCTAATGTACTATCCCCTTTCCATCTTGCATCATAACCGCTATACCCTGTATATATCCTATATAGTTGTACATACCTTTAACAATATCCATTATATTATTATCAGTATATTAATTATATTGCATCAAAAATAAATTCCATATAACTAGTAAAGGTTTTATAAAAATAATCTTATAAAAAAATTTATTTCAAACCCTTTCCATCAATTTATTATCCCAACCTGACCGCATCACGTTCAATGTTCATGTTCTATCTACTCACATGTAAACATATACAAAATCTCCACAATAGTTATATACAACTAGATCATTGTATATATAATGGAATAATATCACTGATATCACTCAATTTATATAAATAAACATGTTCCACAACATATTCTCTAGTATTATAGGATCTTCAAGTCAATATATTTAGTCCCCCATTGCATTACCTCATTACACCTAAAAAAATATCTACAACATGTAAGTGTTTTTCCTAATCTCAAACCATTATATTTCTATATTTTTAGTTGGTTTACCACTCATATACCTTACTATCACAAAACTGAATAATTATTATCTTTTAATGTTTTTTAAAAAGTGTCAATCCACTATGTCATTCTAGAATACCTCATTGATAATTTTAAAACCACCCTTCTATAGTGTCTATATAATAAGAATTAGTGTTTTTCATATATTAATCAATAATATGACAACATAATGAAAAACTAAAACCCCCAAAAAATTGATTTATATAACCCATATTTCCTTTACATATTTAATTTCAACTAACATAACATGATCGATTAATTGAAATCGTCATTGAAACTCATAGAAAATATTATATGAATCATAAGAAAATTTCATCAACATATATTTAATAATAAAATAAATAATAATGTTCCATTAATTCTAATAACTATTAATAAAAATAAACTATTAAATTTTATCATCGAGTTATTCATTTTACTTTTTTCATCACTTAAAAAACTATTTCCTTTATCAATTTAAAATTTTATAATAATATAATTATATTCATAAAACTTCAAAAATATCAATTCCATTGATTGTCAATTTCAATATTATTTCTCTAAATCCATAATACATCTCATATAAATTATTCAGCATGAATAATTATTCCACCAAACTCATAATAAGTAACACCTTTCTAAATTTTCAATCAAATAAAATAACCATCTTATTTATCTTCAGATTAATTTTTCTAGTTCTATTACGTAAAGAAATTTCATTACTTATTTATTATATAATATCTACCTATCATATAATACATACTAATGAATGATTCTATATAATTTAGATTAATGACTAGAATCTCGTGTCACCTATCTCGATACTATTATAGACATTGTCATTTAACAGTTTCATGATCTCCAAAAAAAATTAGTCCTATTCTAAATCATTGAACTACACAACATTTTCTCATTGTACACTGTAGAAATATTTCAAAAGTTTTATTCGTATATATATAATTAATAATAGATAATTTATAAAAAATCATATGTAATGAAAATAAATCAAATCTATTTATTTACAATTGATCCCCTCACACTTCCACAAATCTTTCGTTTCTTTTCCAAAAATAAATCGTTCCAATATTTCAATATATTTCAACAATTAAAATATCATTTATATTAAATTTCAACTCCATATTATAAAAAATTTAATATATAACTGTATAATATATTCTAATATATCCACATTATACCCATTTAATTATACAAAAGAAAAAAATAATTTAATTAAAAACAATTCATTTAAATTAAACTACCCAAAAAAATAATGATGATTATATTATACTAACATTTGATATATTCATGAGAAAAAACCTATATAAATATAAATCAATTACTACCCATCGGGTGAATATCATGTCCCAAATATTGCGGAAGGCCCAAAATTCCATTTTAAGGACATAAAACCCACATTTTTCTTCATATTATTTTAAAATGATATTCAATTAGTAATATAAAAAAATATGTTGTTTTGTAACGTTCACATCCCATTAAATATTTTCACCCTAAAAAATTTTCATCTAATATATATGGAATTTAAATTTAAAAAACATTCAAAACTAATGATGATGTTGAAGTTACATATATAATTATCATTCTTAATTCTATTCATATGTATTACTCAATTTAAATATAAATGAGATTGTGTGAATGAATCATCTATATCTTGTCTCTATGATCATATTATCCCCCAGAACAATTGTAAGATACACCATGATATCCACATAACACAAATAAATCACATTATAGTAGTATGGATAATATTTATGATGATATAAAAATAATACAAACATCTAATTATGCCCAACCATGTTGGTAGATCTAACTGATAATCTACCTTGACAATCCATTTTAACACATCAATAACCATAATAAATTTTTATTGTAACCTTATACCCATAATAATCCTTTGATATAAAAACTATGTACAAACTCATGTGAAAAAAATGATATCTAATTTTATATTCTAGTATCATAACCTTTTGAAATATATATATTTTTTATAATATGAAAAATAATAATATACTATCAAATATCATATACCTACTCCATCATTCCATGAATTATATCTACCACAAATATAGAAGGTTACCCATCGTAAACTGAATAGGATGTTAACAAATGATCTTTTATACAAATAATTAAAAATATTCTTATCAATATTCGAATGACTACAATTATAAGAAAAAAAATTATAAAAGGTATAACCATGATCATAAAAAATATTTGAAAAATATAATTAATATATTGAATATTTTTTATTCATACAATATTTTTGACCGCCAATCCATTAGGGATATATTGTTTCCTGGAAAAATATTTCAAACAGTGAAATATCAAATCATTTCTACATATATGATATAAACGGACCCCCGTGATCATATTATATAATCAATATGAATACATAAGGCCTCACCACATTTATCACAATTTTTTTTAAAATTAATCCACCAATCATTATTACTTTACCTATAATAAATGATCATTTTTGGGTAATATATCCCTATTAATCCAGATAGTATAAATCTATCTAATGAAAATATAAAATAAATAATTCCATAGATTTATATTCCATGTAAACTATGTAAAATATAATGATTGAAACAATTTCATTAGAACATGAAATTTTTGATTAATTTACTAACATGAAATTTATTAAGAGAAAACATGGATTAAATCCTCTTTAATAATGATTTAAAAAATATCATATTATTATATTAATACATACTTTAATCATGTTAATGAATTATAGATTAAAAAATATAAAACTCCCACATTTCTAATTAATGTATATTAATATAAACAAACACCCTTATATTGCGAATAAAAACAATCTTCTATTTCATAGACAAATGAAATAAAGAATAATAATTTATGAAATAATATCTCTATACATCATATTTATGTTCTTCCAGCAATTTTATCTCAACCTAATATTCTGATGAATATTCTACATTCATTTTATAAAAAATAACCCCGAATTTTTTCTTTATAGTCAAGGTTTAGAAATTTCAAGAACTTTATCACATTATAATTATCTTTATTTCATTTTGAAGACTGTATATGAGACATATAACATAAATTAGTAGCCAAATAATTACCCATTATATGTGTTTATATTATATAAAAGTCATAATTTTTATTCAAGTAACCCCATTTTAACTTATACATATTAAAATTATTAAAAGTATGATATATTTTGTTCTCTAAAAACTTGAATAAAATGAAAATAGTTCTTATTGAAAAAAATTAAAATAATTCTTTAGCCTAAATACCAGATGAACATGCACTAAATAATTCCTATCATATATATAAACATCATTCTAAAGTTAAAAAAATAGTGAACTCAAAATACACAACTCCAATATTTTTATAGAATCCTCACACACTCTAATAAAAATAAAAGATTTAACATTTATAATTAATGATTAAAATTGGTTCATAATCTGATAAAACTATGGTAAAAACCCCCTATAATAACCATAAAATACAATGAAACATATTAATTGAGAGAAATTATTTATATAATTGTATATAGTAGCCACCTCACTCTACCCATAGTCAACCACTACATAATTACTTGAAATTTCATGGCCATTGAAATATACATCATTTTTAAGAAACCAATATATATTAATTTTCCCACAAAATTGGTTCCACATGAACATCACTTCCATGATTTTATAGATATTTGATCTATTCATCCTCAATAATTAAATATAACTAAATATAATCAATGATGGAAACCATGAAATTACCATGATATTGTTTGAAAATTATATACATCCATAAAAAAAGTTTTTTTCATTAATAACACTGAATAATATAAATATAAAATAAAATTATCTATAATGGAATTATAAATGTTTATTAATTAATATATTTAGCATTAATGGTATTATAATAATCTCTGTATCAGAAATCAATCTTATAAAACTGATTATATTTGTTAAATTTCTCAAAAAATCATCATAAATAATATGAGGATAATAATTTTTCAATGTTTGTTGATTTGGCCAGCATTAATCAATATTAAACCTTAGTATCGCATCCACCATCATTATAAATATATCTACAGTATCCTATGATGTAACATTCTGCTGAAATAAGTCTCATTATAATTACTCATTAACATGATTTTCCAATTAGAAAATAAATAGTGATAAATTATTCTTATCATACAATGTAACTATATAAAGACGTATAAAAAACTCTATACCTAATTCAATCCCACAACATATATGTAAACATGAACTTTTTTAATGACACATTATTATAATTCAGAAATAGTTATGGGAAATTATCCATTGATATGATGTTTTCAAAAATCATCATGATATTAATTGAATATTTTGTTCCCTATATCTAATTATATTTATAAAACTAAAGGAGCTATAGTTCCCCAAAAACACCACATGTTAGCCACCAATACTACTGAAAGATTGGAATTTTCAAAAAAAAAGTTGAGAATTTTCAATAGTTCACAACTAATATATACCAAGGATAATGTTGTGGGTTTTATTCAAAAAAAATAGGTTCCAAAATTATAGATCTCATCCCGTAATGACCTCATGACATTACATCTCATAAATCATTATATGAATTCCAACTAGTGTTCTCTACTCTATTAGACTATGATTATTCTATAAAAAATCTATCTAATAAACTAGGGAATGGTTAACAAAATAATATTAAAAACATGATTCGATCAATATATTCCTCTACCTTCTTGAATGGTTCATTCAATATTAGTCCATACCTGGTTTACATTTTCCATATTCACACATTATTTGTGGAATCATTGTTCATATAACCTACTACGGTTATATATGTTACCTACTAGATATGAATTCCACTCAACATTCCCTTTGACCCATTTGGGGACATGACCTCAAGGCGATATCCCAAAATCCCAAAGTATGCTAACAAGTATGGAGGTCCTGAGTGTATCTTTGAGGAGATTATTCCCTCATCAGAGTAGTGTACCAAAATGTAATATCAATAACATATAAGTAGTGGAATATGTAAAAAATCACTAAATATATAAATAATAGGAATATATGATATTACCAAAGAGGAAGTTCATATATAACATTGTTGATACATTTCATGTGACTAATAACGAAAAAAACAGTTATACAAGAGTAAAATACTATAGATGGAACAAAATCAGAAAAAGGAAAAAATGTATCCTTCCTAGCATCAAGAGCCTCATATTAGTTCACCAATCATTATCTCTAAGGCACAAATTAGTAAATGGTATTAGGGTTACTTCCATTATTCATATAGTCTGTTTGGGTACCCAAAGGTGTCTCAAACAGGGAATGATATATTATCCCAGTAGGAAACTATCCATGGTGTGGTGTCAATCTATCATTGAATATATATAATTACAATAGGGTTTATGAAGCATAACTATATTAAAACGATGTACTAAAAGAAAAAATCTGTAAATATGAAGATTTAATTCAATAATAAAATTCATTTAGTGGTTCAGAAAACATTAATTTACTGTCATGAGAACTATCATAATTCCCAGCTTCCCCATGTATATAATTGGTAATGGATTCCAAACCAGCAGGACCATAAGTTTTAAAAATGGAATCAGAATTTATTATTTAGTTTGGATGACACATTATATAACTTATTTCATTAATTACTAGATTTATAAATTGTTCACTTTCATGTAACTTCTATGCTTGAATCCATGTATCACCCTAGGGGTGTCTTAAAACATGAACCATAAAATCCAATCCATGTAAATCCTCTCATGAACCAAGATATCGGTCTAGAAATTGTTTAATTGCAATTCCCTTCGAGTCCATCCATGGAGGTCCACTAAGGGATCCCATGTATCACCCATGGAATAATGATAATTTTACTTATATGTCTATACTTTTTATTCCTAATATGTATTCCAAGTATCACACAACATACAATTTTATTTACCTTCTGTTTTTGTACTAGTAAACCATATAAGTTGTTCTTGTGTCACGATTGCAATGAATGTTCAATGCCAAAAGACTCAGTCTGTGGAATTTTTCTATTTGAATCCATGTGACACCCAAGACATATATGACTTTAAATTTTTATAAAATATTTAACAATACATATAATCATTTCATGTTCAATAACAAGATCAATTTATTTCTATATCACCTCAAAATGTGATAAAAAGTATTGTCCAAGCTCATCACTTTCTATAACATAACACACATGGGAATTTCATTTAAAAAAGAAGATCATAAATATTTTACCAAAACATGGAAAGTGTTAAAGATAATTGATTGAATCATATTGCATTGAGTCCATCCAAATTGAAATTATTAATTTATATTTCAATTGGAATTAAATTTATTTAGTAAATTATATTTACAACTTGATTTTACATTTTTCATCCCAAGTTATGGGTTAAAAAGTGCACAGAAAAAAGTGTCACATTTCATATACAATTATAATTTCACATTTAAATAAACAATACACTGAAATGGGTGGTTTAAATTTGATGGTACTCAAAATATAACCTGTAGGATCAAAATAATGATGTAGATTCTCAATATACAAGAGGGGGGGGTGAATTGTACACTTTAAAATTTTCCTTAAACAAGGAATGATCTATTCTTAAGAAATTTAAACTAGGAAAATTAACAACACCTCTAACACCATTGAAATATTTGAACAATATATGAATTTATAAACTTCTAGTTCAATGCACTTTCTTAAATCTGGAAAGTGATTCTGAAAAACAGTTTCCGGAAATATGGATCTGGAAATTGAAACTTAACCAATGTTTACAATATGAGATTCTACCTTAAAGCGTATAGAATCTAAATTAATCATAGTACAAGTTTAAGGAAATATAAGAAATATATACTTTCCTTACAATAAGAAATTTAGTGGAAAAACAAGTAGTAAAACTACAAGTAATAAGAGATAAGTATTTTAACCCAAAGAGAAGGGTATCCAACAACATTGGATAAAGGTCCCTTGATTTATACATTCAAGCAAGTCTATTTTACCCACAATAGGGTAGGCCCTCGATACGAATATTGGAATCCTTGTCTTTCTATCCCCACAAGCCCTCAACATCAAGGTAGTTGGAAAGTGTGTATTCCTTAGGAAGGGCCCCCTAGAACATCAAGGTTGTCTGCACATCTGTCTTCCTATCCCCAGAAGCCCTCGAATGTAATCACCAACATTCTGAGTTTCATGAATCAATCTAAACAAGGAAAAGTTTGAACAAGTCGTTCAACCTTTCCGCACGAATCTTGGGAGTTGATAAGGGCCTCTATTTCTCTAGAAATCACTTCAACAGCATGTAAGCACAGATTTCAAAGATGTCATAGTTTAGTAGTGACCTCATTCAAATGAGATCCTATTTATAGGAAAATTTCTAACGGTCGGCTCCATCATCCAACGGTCATATTTCTCTTAAATTTCAGAGGGACCTATACACGTGTCACTAAACCAATGTTTAGTAAGAAACAAAATGGACGACATCGTTTTATAACAAAACATATGTAACTGAAAGCACTGCATCATTTTATAATGAAACGAGTGTAATTATAAGCAAAACTAATGTTTGGAGTGTTTGAAAATAAATTTTCGAAGTCTAACCAAAATGAAATTCAGAGTCTATAATAAAGAGATATTCGGTTTCTGTTTTATAGGAATTCGAATCCTGAATTCTGTAGAAATCCAAAGTCTGAATTTCTAAGGAAATTCTGAGTATGGTTTCACTATAATTTGGTATCTGAACTTACAGAAGTCGAAGTAAAACTTTTTATTAGTTTGGAGTCGAACGTGGTAAGAGTTTGGAGTTGAACTCAATGATGTTCGGAGTCTATCTCATAGAAGTTCGGATTCGATCTCATTGATGTTCGGAGTCGAACTAGTAGAAGTTCAGAGTCGAACTAATAGAAGTTCAGAGTTGAACTCATAGAATTTATGTAACATCCCAGGTAAATATAGAATAATACATTTTCATATTTATTAATATTTGTGAATTAAATATTAATTTTACTTTAAAGGGGTTTCTATGTTTGATAGAGTACCTGATACGCAAACAAGAGTTTCTTTGAAATCGTACGTTGCACACTAGTAATAAAATAATATTATTTTAAATGTTAGTTAACACGTAGCCGTTGTACTGGTGGGAGTGGATAGAAATAACTAAAATATGATTATATATTTTTGTTAAATTTTTTTACATTTATCTAATAAAGGATAAAGGCTTAAAATACAAAAAGAATTCAATTTTAGGCTTATATACTCTAATTTTCACGAAAGGTCTACTTGTCTACATTTGATGGAGAACCGTCATTAAATATAGTTTTGGTAACTCTTATACATTATATTGGACAAAATAAAACTCTTCTATAGAATCGGGACATCAAATTTACTTTGTGTGAATTTTTGGTATTTTTCTGATAAAGTTCATTTTTTAATGAATAGTGTAAAATGTTGTATTTTAATTCAAAACCTCTTTTTAATATAATTTATTTAGATGATTATATAATCTTTTGAATTGGTTTTTAAGTGAAATTAGAATATATTTTTACCATTTAATCCAATAGTGGTCGTTGGAATTAATTTTACTTTGAAATTGGACTTAAACTGGTGTCAATCTTTTGATACTTATTGTTTCATAAAAACATGCTATTTGTTTTGAAAGCGGGAATAAATTATTAAATTAATTAATGCAACTTATATGTTTTGAATTTTGTAAAATGGACTTAATTTTTTAATTTGGAATATCAAATATAGCTTAGGGTGATATTTTGGGTTTTTTCTGAAAAAACTTCAATTTTTGATGAATAGTGAAACCGCAAAGTGGTGGTTACAAAATTTGATTTTTTGTTTAAATGGGAATTTATCACTTCTGTGTTTTGAATCTGAAAAATCCAATTTAAATGATTCTCATTATTAAGTAAAATGTGGTTCAATGGGAATAAAATAAATTTTTTTGAATAGTAACTTTTATGTTTTATTAATCACGATTAAAGGTAATTAGTGTAATTTAAGGTAAAAATGATATTATAATAAAATGAACATATCTTGAAACTTGTCCTAACACTATTGGTTGAGTTATGGCCGACCAATACAACCCATGGGTCGATTTTTGGTACCCCATGGATCCACTTGGGTATGATAATGACATTTATGCCATTTATTTAAAGTTAAAGTAAAAAATGACACAAACATGAAATGTTTTACTAAAAAAAATTTTACTTAGGGTTATACAAGTCTTATTTTTGACTATAAATATTCATTGGAAAGATAAAACGATTTTCTACATCATAGTATTTTTTTTTAATTTTTAGACATTAAATAAATTAAATTATTTATGACACTATGATGATGCAGCGATTACCTCATTATTTAAGGATTTAAATAAAATGGAAAGATAATGTAAAATCTAGGCCCTACACATGTCCAAAACCTATTGGATGTGTGTATTTCTAACCCTTATCATCTTATCCTCGAAATAAATCAATGTGGGACCATTAAAATCCGAAAACCATTTGAAAATAATGTAACATTTCCTTACCTTCCAAGAGTGCCCCACCTCTCCTCTTATAAAAGGCCCCCACCTCTACCACCTTACCCACACCTCTCAAGCCTTTGGTTCAGACAATATCTGATCATTTTGTCTCTCATAATCCCTCTATTACTCCTTGAAGCCTCACTTTGGGAATAATTCTTCCCAAGGAAGCCTTTGAGCTCTAACCAAAGGGAGTTACCCGATTTTAAGGTAATGTCTTCACTTGAGTCGTTTTGTTTTATTTTTCTTCTCCAACCCCCTAAACTCTTTTTATTCGTTTCATTTGTAACAACTACAGTATCTTTCTTATACTAGGATTTTTTTATAATAATTATTCTAGATACACTTACACACACCTACGTCTAATGGTTAAAGAACATACTGTTTCTGTAGATGGAGAATTTCTGCCTCACGAAACGATGATTGTTCGATATTCTTCTAACACCTTCAAAGGTGCCCATTAAGATGTCACTATATTTATATATGATATATATTATGTTTATTTTTTCCTTATTCTTATGTATTTTTCATTTGTGGTATACCATTATGGTTTCCATTATGGGTAAATGTGATATCTTCATTTAAGGAAGTGCGGACTACCGCCCTCTCAAAGTGATTTGATCGTTAATGCCATATGTTGGATGTATAAAGGATGGATTTAAAGTTCTTATATATGATTTTATACTGGAATTATAATATACCTCTATATCATTATTATTTCTTTCCATTAATGTATGAGATAGAAATTGATGTAGCGCTCATGCGTACATACGGCTTACCGTCTCCATGAACGGTGCATTTCATTTCTTATCCCAAAATGTAATGTACTATTATAAGTACATATATATAATGGATATATATGATGTATGGTACATCTAAATTATTAATATAATTCTGGAATTAAAATATACATACCTCTCATTTTGTTTTAATTCCATTAATATGACAAAGAAATGAAAGTAGCATTCATGCGTACGTACGGCTTACCGTCTCCATGAACAGTGAATTTCATTTCTTACCTCTAAATGATTATGTAATATTATAAATACATGTATATTATGGACATATATGATATCCAAATCATGAATATCATTCTGGATATAATGAACCTTTGACCACACGAACAACATGTAATTGTAAGAATTCCACTTTCGACTTAAGGACCAAATATCGACAAAACAATCATTATTAACTTAAATGATTACATAATGTTTATAACATGGAAATAAGTTCTATTAAAAGAATAATGAACTCGAAAAAGGTTCTTAAGCAAATAGAAATTAACTCAAGTTTATTATTCTGGACGTTAATGAACGATCGAGTCAAGTCGGACCCGAGGTAAGGGACTTCGTCTCAATCTCCATTCACTGAGGCATGTTTCATTTTATACAGAACTATCCTTTATACGGTGTATAAACCCCTTTGACTTTTACTTTTATACAAATGGAATCTTTTTCTACGAAGCGTTCAACTAAACGACAAAAATTAATGTTTCTTTTAATGTACGCGGTGACAATGACCTTTTCTGCCACCGCGAGTATTATTTAGTCCTTGGCTTCCTCGACAAGCCGTAATGTTTTTTAAAAAATAAATATCATATACCCTTTTATGTATTTTGGTATTGAAAATGGTTTTGATAAATGATTCTATAAAGTTAATATATTTCAATGATATATTGTGATTGAAATGTGGAAATGTTATCATTCTTTTATATTGGTTTTATGTTTTATGATTTTATATTGGTACTTGGAAATTTGATGGGTGGTTACGTGATAAACAATATGACGGGTGGTGCCGTGAATACCTGGATGGGTGGTTCCGTTATAACCTCCAATTCATTGGGCATGGAAGTCGGCTATATGGCTATTCCATTAAGTATGTATGGATGTTGGTCATATTGCTATTCCATTAAGAGATATGTGTGGAAGTCGACCATATGGTTATTCCACTTAAGTATGTTTATGTCCCAAGTTACCTTTATATGTTATGTGATCTTTTTATGGGTTTTATGGTAATCTTTTGGTTACAAAAGGGTAAGTAATGATCTTTTATTTAGTGAAGAGTTTTTACTACTTCATAAAGGTGAAAAGTATTACTTTGATAAAGTATACATGGTTTACTTGTTGTTTTGATAAACTAACAGTTTCCATTCTTTGTGTATCCCTTACTGAGCTCTTTATGCTCACCCCAAGTTTTTTTTTGAAATGTTTTTCACAGGACCTAATGTGGAATAGGGTCAAGGATGGGATCAATGGAAAGTAATGCTATATAAAACATGGAACTAGACATGTTTCTTTTTAAGAGTTTTTATTTTAGGGAATCTTAGTAAAGTGTCTACTTTGTAATCTTTTGAGATGTAATAGTTATGTTCTTATTCTCTAAATCTCTAAACCTGATAAGATCCTCAATGTGAATTATTCATTTAATTCAATATTAATTATGGTTTAAGGTCGGGACCTTATAGTTGGTATCATAGGTCGGTTTAGACAATATTAGGAGTTAGAAACGTGCTAAATTATAAGTTAATTTATGGTATGACTGAAATGATATAGCATTTAAATATTACCATGTTGCTTCACCTGAGATATTTCTGTGTTCAGAATGGTTTTCCACAGAGGAAACATATCAGCTATGGAGGAAGACAACCTTCCAAATCAGCAACCTGAGATGGTTGGAATCGGAACTGAACAGTTTTTTGCAGTGATGGAACAGTTGACTAAGGCTATAAATGGTGGTGGTATCCATGCACGAGATCAGCTAGATCAACCACAGAGGAACATGTCAGTGGTGGAACATTTCATGAGGCAACATCCCCCATTATTCGGAGGATCATCTGACCCCGTGCAAGTTGAAGGGTGGATTAAAGAACTGGAGAAGATATTTGATGTCATGGGGTGTTCATAACATCAAAAGGTTAGTCTTGCTGTTTACCGTTTTGAAGGTGAAGCTGATCAGTGGTGGTCGATGGTAAAAAATATCAGGGATAGTGATGAGATTGAGGATCTCCACTAGGACGGATTCAAAGGTATGTTTCTTGAGAAGTATTTTCCTAAGGCCGTTCGACTTAGGATGGAAGAGCAATTCTTGGAATTGAGGCAAGAGGAAGACTCATTGGCTACCGATGAGGCAAAGTTCACTCGATTGGAAAGGTATCCTCCAAACTTCATATGAGATCTTGTTAGTAAAATAAACCATTTTTACTCAGGGTTAAATCCAAAGTATCGAAGGGCTTTAGCTTCTTGTGAGTTCAAAAGTTATGAAAAACTTGTTTGATGTGCCGAGAAGGTGGAAATAGAGTTTGCCGATGATCAGGTGTTCTATTCCAAACAACAGAATATGAGGTCCAGTTGGCAGGCAAAGGGGAAGAATTCACCAAAGAAGCAAGGAGGTAAGAAAAAAAAATATCCATCATGTGAGAAGTGTGGTAAAATGAATCCTGGAGAATGTTTATCCAAGTCTGGTAAGTGCTTTGGGTGTGGTAAGTCTGGTCATATTGCTCGTAACTGTAAGGAAGATGATCAAGCAGGCAATGAAAATCCAGCGGTAAGATGTTTTAAGTGTAATGAAATGGGTCATTATGCAAATGAGTGTCTAACGAAGAACTCGAATGGGGGAAAGCAGCCAGACTACAAGCAGAAAGGGGTGGTGAAATCCTTTGCAACAACTTCAGCAGATGATGGGCCATCGAATGAAGTATTATCAGGTACACTGTTTGTTTGTTGAGATTATTCCAATGTGTTTTTTGATTCAGGGTCTACACATTATTTCATGTCTGAGAAGTTTTCTAGTAAATTGGAAATTCCATCTCAAGATATGAATCCTGAATATATGGTAAAAACACCCGGAGGGAATGTTGAGACAAAAAAGAATTATAAGAACCTTCTTATCCTTGTGTGTGGAAAGAATCTACCAGAAAACCTTATTGTTTTGCCTCTAGTAGAGTTTGATGTTATTTTGGGCATGGATTGGCTTTCTATTTATCATGCTAATATTGACTGCAGTGCTAAAATGGTTTCTTTTCAGAAAGATTTTCAGTTTGTGTACAAGAAGGAACCCTTGATTTTCATAACATATCAGAAAGTTGAGAAACTAGTAAAAGATGGAAATGAATGTTACCTTGCACATATTGTTGAAAATAAAGGAACTATTCAGATTAATGATGCGCCAGTGGTAAATGAGTATCTTGATGTTTTTCCTGATGAGTTGCCTGGTATTATTCATGATCGGGAAGTTGAATTTACTGTTGACTTAGTTCCTAATTCTAATCCAATTTCAAAACCCCCTTATCGAATGGCTCAAGTTGAACTTTTAGAGTTAAATAAACAATTGCGGGAGTTATTAGATAAAGGTTTCATTCGACCTAGCACATCACCATGGGGTTCTCCTATCTTGTTTGTTAAAAAGAAAGATGGATCAATGAGTCTTTGCATTGATTATAGAGCCTTGAATAATATTACTGTTCAGAACAAGTATCTTTTGCCTCATATCGATGATTTGTTTGATCAGCTCCAGGGAGATCAGTATTTTTCGAAGATTGACTTGAGGTCGGGGTACCATCAGTTGAAAGTAAAAGAAGAATATGTTCCGAAGACTGCATTCCGTAGTAAATATGGCCATTATGAATTTGTAGTTATGTTTTTTGGGTTAACTAATGCACTTGCTGTATTCATGGACCTTATGAATAGAATTTTCCATGAGTTCTTGGATAAGTTTGTGGTTGTTTTCATCGATGATATTTTGGTGTTTTCTAAAAGTAAAGAGGAGCATGAAATTCATTTAAGGGTTATCTTGCAAACCTTAAAAGATAAGAAACTATATGGAAAATTCAGCAAGTGCGAATTTTGGTTACAACAAATTTCTTTCCAGGGTCACATTGTTTCAAAAGATGTCATAACTATTGATCCTGCTAAAAAAAGTTGTTGAAGAATGGCCAAGACCCACAAATGTAACCGAGATCTGTAGTTTTCTTGGTTTGGCAGGTTACTACCAAAGGTTTGTTGAAATTTTTTCACAGTTATCTAGTCCAATGACTAAGCTAACTCGTAAGGGTGTTATGTTCATCTGGACAAAATAATGTGATGATTGTTTTCAGGAGTTGAAAAGAAGATTGGTGAATGCTCCAGTTTTGGCACTTCCTTCCAGGAATGGTGAGTTTTTTATATACAATGATGCTTCGTTGAAGGGACTTGGCTATGTCCCTATGCAGAATGATCAGGTAATTTCTTATGCTTCACGTCAGTTGAAAACTCATGAGGTAAATTACCCTACACATGATATGGAATTAGCTGCTGTTGTTTTTGCTTTAAAAATTTGGAGGCATCATTTGTATGGCGTAAAGTGTGAATTATATACTGATCACAAAAGTTTAAAGTATATATTCACTTAGAAAGAATTGAACATGAGATAGAGGAGATGGCTGGAATTAATCAAGGATTATGATTGTACAATTCATTACCATCCGGGAAAAGCCAATAAAGTTACTGATGCTTTGATTCGAAAAAGTAATGCTTCATTAACGATATTGTATTTGGAACTTGATCCTTTGGATAAGGATTTGATGAACTTTGGCATAGAAGTTGTTGGTGCAGGATGTCCTTCTGTTTTGTTTCAGGTATCAGTGAGATCTTCTCTATCAGACAAAATCAAGAAAGCACAGAAGCAAGACAGTGAGTTGCATAAAAAGGTAGAGCTGGTTCATAAAGGTAAGTTACATGAATTCAACATTGATAGTGATTGTGTTTTGAGATTTGGGAAGAGGTTGTGTGTTCCTTGTGATTCACAGTTGAAGAGAGAGTTTTTATGTGAAGCTCATTGTTCTCCGTTTTCAGTTTATCCTGGAAGTACTAAGATGTACGGAGATCTGCGGGAGTATTACTGGTGGGATGGAATGAAAAGAGATATTGCTGATTTTACTGTGAAGTGTTTGACTTGTCAGAAGGTTAAAGCAGAGCGGCAGTTACCGAAAGGGATGCTTCAGCCTCTACCAGTGCCAGAGTGGAAATGGGAGAATATATCCATGGACTTTGTTGTGGGATTACTGAAGACATCTTGAGGTAATAATGCAATCCGGTTTATTGTTGATCGCTTGACTGAATCTGCTCATTTACTTGCCATACGAGATAATTTTTCCCTAGATCATCTTTCCCGTTTGTATCTTAAAGAGATATTCAGGTTACATGGATTTCCTCTCTCCATTGTATCTGACCGTGATCCCAGGTTTACTTCTAACTTTTGGAAAGGCCTTCAGAAGTCGTTGGGTACTGAATAAAATTTTAGTACAGCTTTTCATCCGCAATCAGATGGGTAGTCAGAACGAACAATTCAGACCTTGGAGGATATGCTACGAGCTTGTTTGATGGATTATCAGGGAATTTGGGACCAACATCTTTCTTTGGTTGAGTTTTCTTATAATAACAGTTTTCATTTCAGTATACAGATGGCACCATTTGAGACATTATATGGGAAGCGGCGTCGAACTCTAGCATTTTGGGATGAAGTGGGTGAAAGGAAGCTGATGGGACCAGAATTGGTAGAAGAGATGGTAGAAAAAGTTCAGTTGATTCAGAAACACATGAGAACAGCTCAAACTAGGCAGAAGAGTTATTCGGATAACCGGAGGAAGGATCTATCTTTTGAGGTAGGTGATCATGTTTTTCTTAAGGTTTCTCCATGGAAAAGTATGATGAGATTTGGTAAGAAATGAAAGCTGAGTCCAAGGTTCATTGGACCATATGAAATTCTAAAGAGAGTTGGATTAGTAGCTTACTGAGTGGCTTTACCTCCGAGTCTATCTCAAGTACACAATGTTTTTCATGTTTCGATGTTGAGGAAGTATATGCCAGATCCATCTCATGTTTTGAGTCCAGAGGTAGTTCAGCTGGAAGAGAACCTATCTTATGAGGAACAACCGGTCCAGATTCTTGACCACAGGGAGCAGGTGTTACGGAATAAGGTGATTCATCAGGTAAAGGTTTTGTGAAAAACCATATGATTGAAGAGGCAACATGGGAATCTCAAAATGTAATGAGGGAGAAATACCCCCACTTATTTTGATAAGTGAATAAAATTGCGAGGACGTAATTACCAAAAGGGGGGAAGGATGTAACATCCCAGGTAAATAAAGAATAATACATTTTCATATTTATTAATATTTGCGAATTAAATATTAATTTTACTTTAAAGGGGTTTCTATGTTCGATAGCGTACCCGATACGCAACAAAAAGTTTCTTTGAAATCATACGTTGCACACTAGTAATAAAATTATATTATTTTAAATGTTAGTTAACACGTAGACGTTGTACTAGAGGTAATGGATATAAATAACTAAAATATTATTATATATGTTTGTTAAATGTTTTTACATTTATCTAATAAAGGATAAAGCCTTAAAATACAAAAAGAATTCAATTTTAAGCTTATATACTCTAATTTTCACGAAAGGTCCACTTATCAACATTTGATGGCGAACCGTCATTAAATATAGTTTTGGTCACTCTTATACATTCTATTGGAACAATTAAAACTCTTCTTTATAATCAAGACATCAAATTTACTTGGTGTGAATTTTTGGTATTTTTATGATAAAGTTCATTTTTTAATGAATAATGTAAACTGTTGTATTTTAATTCAAAAACTCTTTTTAATCTAATTTATTAAGATGATTAGATAATATTTTGAATTGGTTTTTATGTGAAATTAGAATATATTTTTACCATTTAATCCAATAGTGGTCATTGGAATTAATTTTACTTTGAAATTGGACTTAAACTGGTGTCAATCTTTTGATACTTATTGTTTCAGAAAAACATGCTATTTGTTTTGACAGCAGGAATTAATTATTAAATTAATTAATTCAACTTATATGTTTTGAATTTTGTAAAATGGACTTCATTTTTTTATTCGGAATATCAAATATATCTTAGGGTGATGTTTTGGGTTTTTTCTGAAAAACATCAATTTTTGATGAATAGTGAAACCGCAAAGTTGTGGTTACAAAATTTGATTTTTCGTTTAAATGGGACTTTATCACCTCTATGTTTTGAATCTCAAAAATCCAAATTAAATGATTTTCATTATTATGTAAAATTTTGTTCAATGGGATTAAAGTAAATTTTGGTGAATTGTAACTTTTATGTTTTATTAATCACAATTAAAGGTAATTAGTGTAATTTAAGGTAAAAATGATATTATAATCAAATGAAAACATCTTGACACTTGTACTAACCCAATTGGTTGAGTTATTTCTGACCAATAAAACCCATGGGTCGATTTTTGGTACCCCATGGAGCCACATGGGTATGATAATGACATTTATGCCTTTTATTTAAAGTTAAAGTAAAAATGACACAAACATGAAATGTTTTACTAACAGAATTTTTACATAGGGTTATACAAGTCCGATTTCTGACTATAAATATTAATTGGAAAGCTAAAAATATTTCCTACATCATAGTATTTTTTTTTATAATTTTTAGACATTAAATAAATTGAGTTATTTATGACACCATGATGATGCAACGATTACTTCATTATTTAACGATTTAAATAAAATGGAAAGATAATGTAAAATATAAGACCTAAACATGTAAAAAACCTATTGGATGGGTGGATTAAGAACCTTTATCACCTTATCGTTTATACACATCAATGTGGGAACATTAAAATCCGAAATCCATTTGAAAAAAAAGTAACATTTCCTTACCTTCCAAGAGTGCCCCTCCTCTTCTCTTATAAAAGGCCCCCAACTCTACCACCTTACCCACACCTCTCAAGCCTTTGGTTCGGCGAAGATCTGATCATTTTGTCTCTCCTCATCTCTCTATTACTCCTTGAAGCCTCACTTTTGGCATAAGTCTTCCCAATGAAGCCTTTGAGCTCAAACCAAAGGGAGTTACCCGATTTTAAGGTAATGTCTTCACTTGAGTCGTTTTTTATTTTTCTTCTCCAACCCCCTAAAATATTTTTAATCATTTCTTTTGTAACCACTACAGTATCTTACATATATTAGGATGTTTTTATAAGAAGTATTCGAGATACACTTACACACACCTACGTCTAATGGTTAAAGAACATACTGTTTCCGTGGATGGTGAATTTCTGCCTCACGAAACGATGATTGTTCGATATTCTTCTAACACCTTCAAAAGTGGCCATTAAGATGTCACTATATTTATATATGATATATATTATGTTTATGTTTTCCTTATTCTTCTGTATTTTTCATTTGTGTTATACATTTATGGTTTCCATTATGGGTAAATGTGATATCTTTATTTAAGGAAGTGCGGACTACCGCCCCCTCAAAGTGATTTGATTCGTTAATGCCGTATGTGGGATGTATAAATGATGGATTTCAAGTTATTATATATGATGTTATACTGGAATTATAATATACATCTATACCATTATTATTTCTTTCCATTAATTTATGAGATAGAAATGAAAGTAGCGTTCATGCGTACGTACAGCTTACCGTCTCCATGAACGGTGCATTTCATTTCTTATCCCCAAATGTAATGTACTATTATAAGTACATATATATAATGGATATATATGATTTATGTTACATCTAAATGATTAATATAATTCTGGAATTAAAATATACATACCTCTCATTTATTTTTAATTCAATTAATATGACAAAGAAATGAAAGTAGCGTTCATGCGTACGTACGGCTTACCATCTCCATTAACGGTGCATTTCATTTCTTACCTCTAAATGATTATGTAATATTATAAATACATGTATATGATGGATATATATGATATCCAAATCATGAATATCATTCTGGATATAATGAACCTTTGACCACACGAACAACATGTAATTGTAAGAAGTCCACTTTCGACTTAAGGACCAAATATCGACAAAACAAACATTATTAACTTAAATGATTACATAATGTTTATAACATGACAATAAGGGATTTAAAAGGAATAATGAACTCGAAAACGGTTCTTAAGCAAATAGAAATTAACTCAAGTTTATTATTCAGGACGTTAAAGAACTATCAAGTCAAGTCGGACCCGAGGTAAGAGATTTCGTCTCAATCTCCTTTCATTGAGGAATATTTCGTTTTATACACAACTATCTTTTATACGGTGTATAAACCCATTTTACTTTTCTTTTATACAAAAGGAATATTTTTCTATGAAGGGTTTTACTAAATGACAAAAAGAAATGTTTCTTTTAATGTACGCAGTGACAACGAGCTTTTCCGCCGCCGCGAGTATTATTTAGTCCTTGGCTTCCTCAACAAGCCGTAATGTTTTAAAATAAAATAAACACCATATACTCTTTTATGTGTTTTGGTATTGAAAATGGTTTTGATAAAGTATTCTATTAAGTCAATATTTTAAATGATATATTGTGATTGAAATGTGGAAATGTTATCATTCCTTTATATTGATTTTATGTTTTATGATTTTATATCGGTACTTGGACATTTGACGGGTGGTTACTGTTAGAACCGGGCGTGCAGCGGAAGCCCCAAATAAGTGGGTTTTTAAAATTTTTCCACCACCGTTCACCGTAAACTTGACGACGTCGGTGAAGAGCAGCCCGGTCAAAACCGAGGACCACGCGTGGAGGATTTTAAGCACAAAATTAAACTGTAAAATACCTGGTTTAAATCCAAAGCCGTCCACGACGTCTGCTCGTCGTTGGCGATCGCTGCTCGAAGAATCCGAAGACGAATTCCTCTAGATCGTCCACACGCGCTTCAAGGAATCCGCGGGAGCACCGTTCGTCGTAATCCGGGTGCTAGCGCGGATTTGTGACGATGCCTTCGACGCTCCAACGACCACCGCATCGCTTCGCTAGCGATGCCCGAGAGAGAGCTCCATCTGATCTCCTTGGATCCAGAGCATCTCTATCTAGAATGTGGGAGAGAGGAGAGGAGAGATAAACTCCATGAATAGTATTTGGAAAATTCCCCTCCTCTTATATTTATAGTGCTCAATTAAAATACCTTGTATCGCCTCGCCGACCCCGAATACTTAACGCACTATTAACGACATTTTTATGACTACTAAACTGAGCCATAAATATTATTATCATTCACTAGTAATATATTAAAATATATTACATGATAATAATTAAGTAATTAACCCGACTCGTCGCTCCCATAAATATTAATTGAACCTTGAATAATTTAATATTCGTCAATTAATATTTTTTTATGTATTTACTCAAAACTCGTAAATACATTTAATAAATAAATTCAATACTCATTAGTCTAAACTCAAATAATATGAATCTATTTATCGCATTGGTGATCGTTTAACATTGGACAATTCCCAGACCCCTGTGGCGGGGCCCACTATGTACAATACTCCTATTCAACTGAATAGGGCAGATTCTTGAATATGCTATTGTGTGTGACCCTCTAGGCCCTTATTTCGACAGCCGTGAATAATATTCACAAACCAAGAGCGGGATCTAGCAACCCATCATGGACCCTAAAGAAATAAGAATTGTCACAGCAGCGATAACCAACCTACAAACACGCACTGTGTAATATAATCTCATTGTCTATAATATCTCATAAAGCAGGACACACTCTCATGTCATCGCCCTTTTCTTGCTTTATTGTTTGTTGATGTAACTGGATGGATTTACCCTCGACTGCCATGGCCATGGTCTTATAAAGGTACTTCCATCCATATCAACATGGCCAGAGATATATTACTTCTATAACCTGGAAGCAACAAATCCTTTCTTGACCATTCAACCAATGACATGCCACCAATGACGCACCTGACACAAACTACCTTGCCACGAATTCATTGCCATGGTTTTCATCTTGCATCAAAATACGCGATCAAATGACATACATTGGTAATGATCTCAAGTTAGGAGACTATTACACATGATCGTAGATAGGAATATCCAATGACACCTGAAACATGTGGTGTTCCTATTGGCGGGTCAGTCCTCATGATCTCACTACTAGAAATCACCAAGTGCGAACTTCATGAGAAGAAGTCTCAATGCTTATGAGCCCCCAGCACCTGATGGTCAGACATCTACTATGTCCAATTAGTAAGATGTATCTAGACCATAAAACATATATGTTTAAGATTAATGTCATAGTATCTAGAGGTTCTCATTATAGCCTGGGAACTACTATAACCTTTCGATACAACAATTAATCTTTGGACATTACCATTTCAATAGTGGATGCAGAAAATTATACACTATAATGGTAAGATGACATCATGCATACCATACTGTATACACGATATGGTAATCAAAAGCACATAATAGTTGGGTCTAGGGCACCCACTATTTCAACACTCCCACTTGCACTAGAGCCAGCTTTCTAACAAAACTTGTTAGCTACTCACATGATAAACATCATGTTTCTGCTGAGTAAAGGCCTTATATACTGGGTCTGCCACGGTTCCGCCGCATGGCTATTCTGCTATAGCGACCTCATCTCTTTGATTAAAACATCTCAAGAGATGGTATCCCGAGTATATACCCTTTTTGTCCACTGTCATAACTTGACATCTTGGCTAGTAAGATTATCATAATCTATATTATGATAATACTTTTCTCACCAGGTGCGATTCTAAGAACTAGAACAAATCATTGCATTTAACTGCTTCTTATATATCTTAGAAGCTGCAATGTACTCGGTCTTATAGATATGGACACCACAAGCTTATATGAGCTTGATTCACTCATCGCCTTTAGTCTAACTGCAGTACTAGATCACATTGATCTATAGAAGACTAGTTTGTATCCCCGAAAACTAGTATCCTTTCTTCTCCACTTACCAGGTACAAATATTTTTTACTTGCTGAAGTACAATTAGATTGATCTGACTGCATCCCTCGCAGTGCTCCTGGATATAACTGATATTTGCCTATTTTAAAATATACCTTGGCAATATCGGTTCTTGTACATATCATGGCATACGTGATTGATCCATCGCTCCGACGTATGGATTTCAACTCACCACATTTCTCTCTTCCCATGTCACGGACAGGTCAACATGTAGAGATTATGCCCTGTGACATAGGCAACAATTCATCTCTTGAATTGTTCCAACATATTTTTCAATATAATGTCACAATATGTACGATTGACTAGAACCAAGCAACCTATAGATCTACCTTAATAGATCTTTTTCCCTAGAACATAGGTTTCTACTTTAAGTCAATCATTGGAGAGTAAATTTCATTTTGGTCTTAACTAACTGTCAGACCAATGTGTGTTTTCCATATGTTACCAAACATATTTATTATTGGAAAACCTTAGCACTCCCACTAACCTCTGGTAGACACATGGAAAACATTTTTTTTAAATGTATATACTATGATCATTTTGCTTACTTTAATCCTAAACCGGATTTTAGTAACTTGAAACCTTTATTAGCATTCTGTGACGTGACCATCCCTTTCTGGTTGTGTCATATAGACACCATCCAAGATTGGTGGTCATGACATCTAATGCAAAATAAATTTATCATAGATATTAGCTATGATAAGTAAAATTCTAACGGATTTAGGCATAACAACTTGGTGAAACCAATTGAGCCTTATTGGTACCAAGCTCGTACCATCCATGTATCAACTCACTTGAATACCCACCGCAGTATTCAAAATAATAGCCCCTTTCATACTTTGATACATGGAATCCATTAATTGAATTTTAGTTGATCTTATCAATTTTTAGCTAATTTCCCTATACTGCTTACTTGTAGGAAATATTATTCACTTTGAGTAATATATCACCGACCGTGGTGAATATAAAAATCACCACCATGGTTTTATCCTTCCTACACAGTATGTGTCTCTGGAAAATACTTTTTTCCACATGTACTTGTGGAACTAGTTCCTGTGCCAGCTATTTTGTGCATCATTATATAGAAGTGTAGTCTATTTCTTGACTACCTATTCTTTTATCCTGTAACAACCTAAACAACTGTTAGGATTATTACACGAAATGCACAATGTGTTTGTCTTGACGCTAGTTTGTTTATGTCCTAATAAACTCTTTGCATCCAAACACATGTTCTTATAACATAATGGGTTTACATCATAATATGGCTCGTATGATATCCATTTGTCATTATAATTGGCATATGGTTGTGTGATATTGCTGTTATTTGCAAAGCATTTCATGAAATATAGTGGAAGTTTCTGCTAGTTCCAACATTGATATTACTTACATCAATACTTTGATGTATAAAATGTGCGTTTAGGAATTACTCTACGCTACATTTTGTTGATCAATGTTGATATGTAAGACTTCATCATCAATCCTCCCCATTAACATCAATGTCATGATGTGGATAAGGTAATGTGTGTTTAGGAATTTCTCCACGCTACATTATCATGATTGATGAATACTTGGTCGAGATATTATTCGGTATACCAACCCGAAGCAATTCATATCTCCTAACCATGCAAATACTTCACTTTGATATTCCTTTATTACTTAAAAGAATCTCATGAAGTATATACACCTCTAGATTATACTTAGAATAGTGCACACTTTCATGTTGAACTATTTCCAAAAGCTTTGTGGCGTACCTTTATTTCTAAAATATCCTTTTTCTAAACTAAAGACATCAATAATACCAAAAATATTTAGTTGTGCCGAGCCTAAATACCATTATTGGTATATTCATGATGTCCATTTTTAGTATTACTTGACAATGAATTATCCTGTCACAACTGGGTATAATTCTTACATTTATATTCATCACTAATTGCCTATGATTCATGTATTACTGAACTAGTGATTGAGTTTACCAAAAACAACATTCATTTCAGAAACTGAAAGAATGTCTCCTTGCATCCAAGGACACATGAGATTAATGTTTGTGGTTATACTCAACAATAGTTCAACACGAATCATTCACTTGGCAATTAAAGAAGTCGTGTACTTCTCACCACTGGCCTAGGTATCACCCTTTCACAGCCACTTGGAGAATACACCTGACTTCTAGTAAGTTTTCTATACTAACTTGTTTATCGTATTAAAATACACATATTTTGCCAACATACTGTATTTAATACCTAAGTAGTAAAAGAGAAACATTATAATGATGAATATACCTGATGTAGAAGCGGAAACTTGCTTCTTTAAATCAGTTTATTGCTCTTAAACTTCCGTATCATTATTTAATAATATGAAATGCATATATCCATTGTTAATACCTCATTAATTGAAGGACGTCGCGAATGTGTCATTCGCATGAAATTCCTTTGACATTTTCACATTGTCTTTTAATTTATCCGCCATAAGAATTAAAGCTTAATTTTATTTTATTCTTATTCACTTTGCGAACCTTACCAAGATAGGTAATGAAGCATTTACTCAATACTTGTTCATTTTGTAACTGAAAACGAGACTTGAGTAATGTGGTGAAAATGATATTTAATGATCATGATCAATCTTTAAATTTTCACATGCCGGTGTAAACTTCACCTTATTTATATCATTGCTTCACTTTCTCCTTGCAAACATCTTAGAGATGAGACTTTATGTTATATCATCTATGTCCAGGTGTAGCGACCGCAACTGACACCGGACGTTGATGAAAGCATAATGATACAACTATCATATTCTTTGTGAATTAGTCTCATGTAAGAAATTTTCACCATCGCTTCTTGAGGTAGTTTAACAATGTTGGGGAAAATGACACCTTGAGTTTCCTATATCATAGTTCTATGCGCACGCGCCTGTACTGTTCATGGATACCTGTGTCACTGTGGACATTTACTTTGTCCATTATAATATCGCAGTTTTAATCTTGTGATATAACTTGCCATTTTTCAACAAAAATATATTTTAGCATATAAGTGCCTTTTATCTGGATTACCGGTTTAGACATTTTGATCATTTTATGTCTGCCACTATTTTATCGGATTCTAGGAACCCTCTGTGCTAGAATCGGAATACTCTGTCACTTGAGTATTCTAGTGGAAAGGATCCCGGAACCACCCCTCATAGTCTACAAGCTAAGGCTACACCACTACTTGGAGGGTTCTAGGTAGGCTTTTGGCTGACCGACCGCTTTAACTTGCGGTTCCTTGATCTGTTGAGTGAAGTCCCAGCTTATTAAAATCAAAATTTGATTTACTCAATGCTTGCCTCTAAAATGATAGCAAGTTATCTAGGTCTAATCCTTACTAGAACTTTAGTTAAGTCGACCCATCATTCTTATAAGGACTCCCCAGTAGTAAGAGGCACCCTCAGCTAAGGCATGAATCGACACCTCAAACAGCTGGTTTTGTCCAAATTTTAAAGACGGAAGGCTGTTTAGACTTAATATATTTTTGAGGGTTTTATTATTTTTTAGTGTGACGAAAGAAATCATTTTTCTAATTGTATAAGCATGAACTATGTGATCGCACTCACAACTGGCCGTGCAAGAAATAGAAATCTCATCGCGTCACATGTTCATTTTATCTTGCATGCTTGTTTATTATTATACTATGTGATCGCGCAATAAATTACACATGCACAAAAATAATAAACCATGAAGAAATAAAATGAACACATGATCATGAGCCGGTACTATTGGTAGATCAGTTGAGTGAATAACGGACCAACCGAAACCCTAGGGGTAAATACCTTTAGCCGCGTGGCTTGTAACTTGAATAACAATGTATGCTCATCCAATGCATCCAACTCATGTCTGGTGTGTCGCCGTCACTTGGCACGAAATGCGTCACCGGTCGTCTCGTCATTATACAATTGTACTCGCACGCAGGCGAGGGGGTCTCGGGGTATAAATATACAACAATGAGAATGGGCGCGCATGCCCTTATACATATAACGACTTTGAGACGACACGCAGATCGCCTTTTTTATTTAAAATAATAATTATTACAAAACCACATGTAATAAATAATTAAATAAATAAACATACACCAGACATGCATTGGTCGGTCTCAGCTCATGATCAGTTATATACGCATTAAACTTGCGTATATTAAATAAGACCAAATAAAAATTAAACTTGCATTACAATTAAACTTGAGGGCGTTTTAATTGAATTAAAATTTCACTCTAATTTTTAATCTAATATTTATGTCGTTCGGTCCCATTTAATTAATTTAATCTTAAAACTAAAACTAAATTAATTAATTAATTTAATTAATTAGAAAATAAATTAATTACGCTGCTTTAATTATAAACAAAAGTTAATAGTTAATTAATTTAATTCTGAACCAAAATTAAATTAATTTATTTATTTAACCTTTGATTTAAATAAAATTATCTGAGCCCCATAAACCCCGAGCAGGGCCCGTGCGGGTCGGGGCGAACCCACGCAGGCCCAGTCCAGGCACTAACGACTCCATGCAGGGGCGTTCCGAGATGGGCAGGCCTGCCTAAGTCCATTTCGGGCTAGGCAGACTCATCCGAGCCTGTTTCAGGGCAAACCCAATATGTGCAAAAGGTTACCTCCCGGTGGTGCGCACCCGCTGCACCGTTCCGGAGGAGGCTGGCCTCCGGTGTAGAGCGGCTCCGCGGCCAGCGGCTGGACCGGGATGGGCGGCCATCGAGTCACTGGCCGAGAGGCTTCAACGGAGCAGCACGCTGCTGGTGGGCAGGCCCGGAGAGGGTTGGCTAGGCCCGCGGATGCGCCTAGGTAGTGCGCTGCTTCTGCAGCGCGGTGAAGGGGAGGTGCAGGCTGCAACTGTTGCCGGGGAGAGGGGCTGGCCAGGGAGGTGGCGAGGATGGTGCGCCGAGTTGGCCCGCTGAGTGCAACTGGCAGAGGTGGCGACGCGGGGAAGGGAGAGGCGGACTCCATGTGCTGATCGTTGCCGCTGAACAGGGAGGAGGACGTCCGGGGCTCTGCCTGGTGCGCAGCCGGGAAGACCATAGGACAGCAAGGGGGTGGTGCGCCGGATCTGGCGCCTGAAGGAGGGAGGAAGCGGCCTTGTGGTCGCCGCGCATGAACAGGGGGTTTGGGTTGTCGCCAGGTGCAAGGCGGGAGCCAGCGCCACAGCAAGCTGCTGCAGGGGACGGGCACAGGGAAGGTGCAGGAGATGAGGTGCTGCGGCCGGCGGTGTGATGTGCGGCTGAAGCGGGAAGAGGACGGCGGGTTGCTGCTGGGCGCGCTGCTACAGGGCGCCGGGAAGGGAGGGATCCAGAAATTTTTTTTTATTTTAAATGACTGGCAAAAGCAGGTCCTCCCCCTTTTTTTTGCAAGACCTAAAAGAAGTCTTCTACCCCCTTTTTTTAAAACATAAAGACTTACATTGAAGTCTTCCCTCCTTTAAATATTTTTCCAAAGCCTATATTAAGCTTTGGAAAAATAATAATAATATTATAATAATAATATTATTATGACAATATCAATATAATTATTATAATAAAACCAAATAATTTTATTATTATAATAATAATATAATTAATTTTAATAAATTAATATCAAAACCAAATTGATTTTCCGGTGAGTATTTCGTACCGAAAAAAAATCTCGAATCCAAATTCGAGACTTCGGATGGCTGCAGACTGACCATCCGATATCCGATTCAGGTTCCGTCTGCGGCGTTGGGACCGTTTCGACATCCTCTTAGCATTTTAATGCAAATTTAAATTTTTCTTGGCTTAAAATCGACACATTCTCCCTCTGATACCACTTGTTGGAACCGAGCGTGTAGCGGAAGCCCCAAATAAGTGGTTTTTTAAAAATTTTCCACCGCCGTTCGCCATAAACATGGCGACGTCGGTGAAGAGAAGCCCGGTCAAAACCGAGGACCACGCGTGGAGGATTTTAAGAACAAAATTAAACCGTAAAATACCTGGTTTAAATCCAAAGCCGCACACGACGTCTGCTCGTCGTTGGCGATCACTGCTCGAAGAATCCGAAGCCGAATTCCTCTAGATCGTCCTCACGCGCTTCAAGGAATCCACGGGAGCACCGTTCGTCGTAATCCGGGTGCTAGCACGGATTTGCGACGATGCCTTCGACGCTCCAATGACCACCGCATCGCTTCTCTAGCGATGCCCGAGAGAGAGCTCCATCTGAGCTCCTTGGATCCAGATCATCTCTCTCTAGAATGTGGGAGAGAGGAGATGAGAGATAAAATCCATGAATAGTATTTGGAAAATTCCCCTCCTCTTATATTTATAGTGCTCAATTAAAATACCCAGTATCGCCTCGCCGGCCCCAAATACTTAACGCACTATTAACGACATTTTATGAATACTAAACTGAGCCATAAATATTATTATCATTCACTAGTAATATATTAAAATATATTACATGATAATAATTAAGTCATTAACCCGAATCGTCGCTCCCATAAATATTAATTGAACCTTGAATAATTTAATATTCGTCAATTAATATTTTTTTATGTATTTATTCAAAACTCGTAAATACATTTAATAAATAAATTCAATACTCATTATTCTAAACTCGAATAATATGAATCTACTTATCGCATTGGTGATCGTTTAACTTTGGACAATTCCCGGACCCCTGTGGTGGGGCCCACTATGTCCAATACTCCTATTCAACTGAATAGGGAAGATTCTTGAATACGCTATTGTGTGTGACCCTCTAGGCCCTTATTTCGACAGCCATGAATAATATTCACAAACCAAGAGCGGGATCTAGCAACCCATCATGGCCCCTAAAGAAATATGGATTGTCACAGCAGCGACAACCAACCTACGAACACGCACTGTGTAATATAATCTCTTTGTTTATAATATCTCATAAAGCAGGACACACTCTCATGTCATCGCCCTTTTCTTTCTTTATTGTTTGTTGATGTAACTGGATGGATTTACCCTCGATTGCCATGGCCATGGTCTTATAATGGTACTGCCATCCATATCAACATGGCCAGAGATATATTACATCCATAACCTGGAAGCGAAAAATCCTTTCTTGACCATTCAACCAATGACATGCCACCAATGACGCACCCGACACAAACTACCTTGCCACGACTTCATTGCCATGGTTTTCATCTTTCATCAAAGTACGCGATCAAATGACATACATTGGTAAAGATCTCAAGTCAGGAGACCATTACACATGATCGTAGATAGGAACATCCAATGACACCTGAAACTTGTGGTGTTCCTATTGGCGGGTCAGTCCTCATGATCTCACTTCTAGAGATCACCAAGTGTGAACTTCATGAGATGAAGTCTCAATGCTTATGATCCCCCAGCACCTGATGGTCAGACATCTACTATGTCCAATTAGTAAGATGTATCTAGACCATAGAACATATATATTTAAGATTAATGTCATAGTATCTAGAGGTTCTCATTATAGCATTGGAACTACTATAACCTTTCGATACAACAATTAATCTTTGTACATTACCATTTCAATAGTGGATGCAGAAAAGTATACACTATAATGGTAAGATGACATCATGCATACCATACTGTATACACGATATGGTAATCAAAAGCACATAATAGTTGGGTCTAGGGCACCCACTATTTCAACAGTTACGTGATAAAGCATATGACAGGTGGTGCCGTGAATACCCGGACGGGTGGTTACGTTATATCCTCCAATGCATTGGGTATGGAAGTCGGACGTATGGCTATTCCATTAAGTATGTATGGATGTTGGCCGTATGGCTATTCCATTAAGAGATATGTGTGGAAGTCGACCGTATGGTTATTCCACTTAAGTATGTTTATGTCCCAAGTTACCTTTATATGTTATGTGATATTTTTATGGGTTTTATGGTAATATTTTGGTTACAAAAGGGTATGTAATGATCTTTTATTCAGTGAAGAGTTTTTACTACTTCATAAAGGTGAAAAGTATTACTTTGATAAATTATACATGGTTTACTTGTTGTTTTGATAAACTAACATTTCCCATTCTTTGTGTATCCCTTACTGAGCTCTTTATGCTCACCCCAAGTTTTTTTGAAATGTTTTTCACAGGACATAATGTGGAATATGGTCAAGGATGAGATCAATGGAAAGTCATGCTATATAAAACTTGGAACTAGACATGTTTCTTTTTAAGAGTTTTTATTTTATGGAATCTTAGTAGAAGTGTCTACTTTGTAATCTTTTGAGATGTAATAGTTATGTTCTAATTCTCTAAAACTCTAAACCTGAAAAGATCCTCAATGTGAATTATTCATTTAAATCAATATTAAGTAAGGTTTAAGGCTGGGGCCTTATAATTTCAGAGACAAACTCATAGTAGTTGGAGTCATACTCATAGAAGTTCAGAGTCCAAAATTCAGAGTTGAACTTTGTTAGAGTTCGTATCCAGAATTCGGAGTGGAACATAATTAGAGTACGTAACCAGAATTCAGAGTAGAACTTCCTTATAGTTCACATCCATAATTTGGAGTGGAACATCATTACAGTTTATATCCAGAATTCAGATCCTATAACAGAATGCTTCATATCTAAGTATTATATGATTCCGAGGTTTTGGGTATGAATATTATTTTTACACGTAATAAAAATATTGATATGTATAAGGTAATCTATGTTAGGGTAAAATTATTTAAGGAGGGAAATATTCCTTATAGAAGTAAAACATAGATTTGCTTATGTAAAAGGTTTTTGTGATTTTCAAAACAAGAAGGAATGAAAAAGACATAAGGAAACCATATTTACTCAACAATATCCCCCTTTTTGGAAAGCAGAAACATCCTTACGAAAAAGAATATAAGGATTTTGAAAATTTTCATTAGACTTTGAGGTTACAACTTATCTCCCTTTATTCATGGATGATAGTGAATACAAATAACTCCCCCTTAGGCATTGAAACTCTACGGATTGTGTTCTGAATTTCCGGAGTGAATTTTTCATTATAATGGGTATGAAAAACATTATAACAAGAAACTCCCCCTTACTTTATGGATATTTCTCTTAGAAATTTTTCATTCTTCATTTTAAATTTTTCCTTCTCCCCTTTTAAGTAGTTCTTTTTCCTTCTCACCCTTTCTGATTTTCAAAAAGAATTTATGGGATTGGAAAAGAAATAAGGTACCTGATACATTAGTACATAACAACACAAGATGAAAGCAACCAAAATTTCATTAGATTTGAAAAAAAAAATTACAAGGAAAGACAAGTGCAACAACAGATCATATTTGTCTATTTGTCCTCCATTTCCTTTGGTATATGCTTCTTCAACAATATTTTCAGCTTCTTCAAGTCTTTTTGATCCTCATCAGCATGCTTCTCAAAAGCTTTGATCCTTTCTTGTTGAGTTTTCAACAACTCTTCTTGAGACTTTATGGGATCTTCCTGCATCTTCACTAACTCATCTTTCTTTTGCATCTTTTCTTGAAACTCAATATGGAAATCTCTTTCACCATTCCAGTTTTTAGAAATCAAGTTATGGTTTCCATTCTGATCCTTCACTTATTGACTCTTAGAACTTTGGTCAATGATTATCTCATACCGAAGATTCAAAATCTTAGCATCCTCGGTATCAAAATCTTCATTTACGTCATTCTGAAAATTATCAAACTGAGCCATGTATTCTTCAACATTCATAGACCACAAAGTGATTTTTATGCGTGATCTCTTGTGTACATCAAAATTGATATGGAAATTTCTGTGATCTAGTTCAATCTTCACACACTTATCCATGACCATGGATAAGGATTCCGACATCTGATTCAAGTTATGTTGCTACATATGGCATCTGGAGTAAATAGTGAGAAAAATACGAATAGTGTCCACTAGTGTTTTCAAAGATTCAACAACAATGTCATGACCAGGTGCTGATGACTGTGAATCAGATATATTGCTTGGAGATTATTCTTCCTCAATTTTCACTAGCTTTCTTCTAGAAGAACCAACCACTTCTATCTTTTTAATAACATCTTTTATTGGGGTCTCTATGATCACTTGCTTACCTTTATCAGTTTTTTGAATGGGATGATCATATGGGGAATCTTCCTCCATTTCTGATAGTTGAACAATCTGGTCTTCATCTATTTTCTCATTTTTTACTCCTTCCTTAAGAAAATTCTTCTCATAGGATTATTCCTCATCATACAATACATTTTCATCCTCTTCCTCTTACTTATCATCATCCTTCCTACTTACTTTCTCAACTCTCTTTACTAGAGTGACTAATTTTGTGAATTCAGCCTTTTCATGATAATCTTCTACTTGTTTGATTAGACCATCTAAATCAGCACTTCCTTCTTCTTCTTCTTCTTCCTCTTCTACTTATTCTCCTCTTTAAACAACTTCCTTTTCTTTATGCTTTTCCAGAGTGATATAGTTCTTTCCTGTAGCCTCTAGTAAATGTTCGGTAAGGAAATTTTCATGAACCAGAATCTCCTCAGATGCTATTTCAGTTGCTTTCAAAAGGGATTTAAAAATCTCTTCTTCTGTCTTATTTTTCTTCAACTTTTTCTCTTTTTAATAATTTTTTAACACATCGACAGCTATCTCTTTTAAGGCCTTAGCCTCAGCATGATCTAATCCGAATTGAGGGTCCCCTTCTTTCCTCTTCTCAATGTTTTCTCTCCACTTCGCAGTTACTTCATCTGGATATGCTTTCTGTTTTTTTTGGCTTGGGAGGTGCAGATTGAGTTTTCATATATCTGGGGGTTTTGTCTCCAGTATCCACTTCCTTAAACATCCTCTTTTTAGTAACTTTATTCACTGTCTCATCTTGTTCCATATTTTTCGGAATGGTCTCAGCTTCTTCCTCTAGTAAAGGGTAGAATTCATCAGATTCATCAGAAAAAACCCATTTTCATACTGTTTAATGTATCATCACTAATAATAATAAGCTTGAAATTCTGAACATTATACTTACATGCAACCATGAATGAATCTAAGCACAGAACTATCAGCTTTGATAGTAAGGAAGGGTACATGATGATTTGAGCTCTTAATTTCCCGTCCTTGGTATTCTGGACTGTAATCAAATCATGCCTCATCAAATTTATCTACCATAGATTTACCATGAAATATATAACATAAATGTCACTCTTCTTCAGATGATCCTTATCACCCATTCTTGGTATGAGAAAACCTTGTACCCATAGCTGTAGAATCCGATTATTCGGAGAGATATGAGAAATCTTAGTTGTCCTGGCATCTTTAAGTCCAAGGTATTTCAATGCCTTCACTTTGATGAAACTTACTTTCTCATCCAAAAGCTTATGTAAACAAAACTCATCTCCACCTTCATAAGATAAACCTACCAAGATTTCATCCTTGGTGTAAGGTAATTTGTAAGTCTTCCCATAAGATTTGAAAAAAAAAGAACTCTCTGTCATCTTACTCAAGGAAGGAAACAGACTCATTGAACACAACAAGAAAATCTATAAAAACAAGATCCTGTTTCTCTGAATTCGAATAGAAAACCTCCTCCCAACCATTCAATTTGATATACTTAGATTTAAGAGAATCATTTTTGAAGAATCTCTGATGTACTAACCACTCTGTGTAATCTGACCACTTTGAGATTGGTTTTGAGGTAGACATATCTTGGGATGTAGCTTCAATAGAAATTCGGAATGGAGTGCTCTATAAGATTCAGAACGGGCTTTGACAAAGATCGGAACTGCCTTAAGAAGAGAAGAAGGGATTCGAGACATGAAAGCTTTGAAAAACAGATGTGGGACGACCCTCAAGGGTCCCCTTTATATAGGCGATGGAGTTGATGTTTGAACTTCCAAAATCCATCTAACGATTGAAAAACCCTTTGATCTGATCTGATGGTTGAAAATATACCCGCAAGGAAAACTTCAATATGATCTTTTGAGGTTTTTTAAGGAAAACAATCACGTTCAAGAAAACTAGAATCCGAGAAATTCTAAAAATCATAGGAAAATACCAGCAATCAAAATATGACTACGAAAACATTAGTAAGGAAATAATACCTTTCGGATTGATTAGGATGTTTATTCTTAATATATGATATTCTTCTTGAAGTAAATTTTGACTACAGAAAACACATTACAAAAAATTCAGTTCTGAAAACCTCATTATGAAAATTTCAGTTTTTAAAACCTCATTAAAAAAATTTCAGTTCTGAAAACCTCATTATGAAACTTTCAGTTCTGAAAACATTATTACGAAAATTTCAATTCTAAAAACCTCATTACGAAACTTTCAGTTTCGAAAACTTCATTATGAAAATTTTCAGTTACAAATGTTTGAAAAACTCACTACGAAAATTTCGATTACAAAAGCTTTTTTAAATAAAATTACTTCAAAAAATTTGATTATTCTATCAAGAAAATGTACCCCCCCTATGAAAAAGAGTTTATTACTATAAGGATAATTATTTAACAATAAGTTAATGAAGATGGATTACTTCACGGTTATCATTTTTAACTATTGTTTAATGTATTCAAATATATTGGAGGGTAATGATTTTGTGAAAATGTCAGCACATTGATCTAGTATTATGATAAACGGAAGAATGATATCTCCTTTTAGTGTTTGATACCTAAGAAATTGATGCCTAATATCTATGTGTTTTCCAAGAGAGTGATGTGCAGGGTTCTTACTAAGGGAAATGGAACTTGTGTTATCACAAAAAATTTGAGTCATAGAAAAATTTAAACCATAGTCTGTGAGTGTGTGTTACATCCACAATACATGAGCACAATAACATCCAGCTGCTACATATTCAGCTTCAGCAGTAGAGAGTGATAATGAGTGTTTCTTCTTGCATGACCAAGGGACTAATGAATCTCCAAAAAATGACAAGTTGCAGATGTAATTTTTCTATCTATTCTACATCCACCAAAGTCAGCATCTGAAAATATTTTTAACACAAAGTCATTTCCAGAGGTATAATATAATCCAAGATCCATGGTTCCCTTTAGGTAGCGAATAATTCTTTTCACTGCCTTTAAATGAGATTCCATTGGATTTGATTGATATCTAGCACATAGTCATACTGAGAACATCAAGTCAGGTCGACTAGCTGTCAAGTAAAGTAGAAATCATATCATACCTCTAAAAGATGTTTGATCTACTAGTTTCCCAACTTCATCGAGATCAAGTGTGATTGAGGTACCAATAGAAGTACTTATATTCTTAGTGTTTTCATAACCAAACTTTTTAATAGGATTGTTAATATATTTATGTTGGGATATATAGGATCCTTATAGTTTTTGAGAAATTTGAAAACCAAGGAAAAATGTTAACTCACCCATCACACTCATTTCAAACTCATATTTCATTAGACTTGCAAAGGAATCAGTTAATGATTGCTGAGTCAAACCAAATATAATGTCATCAACATAAATTTGATCAATAAAAACTTTTTCCTTATCTTTATTTATAAAAAGGGTTGGATGTGCATTTCCACTAACATAGTAATTTTGAAGAAAAAAATCATGTATGTCTATCATACAAAGATCATGGGTCTTGTTTAAGGCCATACAATGCTTTGGTAAGTCTAAAAACACGATCAGGATATTTTTTATCTTCAAAGTCAATAGTTTGTTCAACAAAAACTTCCTCTTGAACATAAAAGTTAAGAAAAGCACATTTTACATCCATTTGAAATGTTTTAAAATTGAAAAATGCTACAAAGGCAAGTAGAATATGAATAGATTCATGTCAAGCTATAGGAGAAACAATTTCATCATAGTCTATTCCCTCTTGCTGATTATAGCCTTTAGCAACTAGTCTAGCTTTATTTCTAACTATGACTGTATTTTCATCACACTTATTTCTGAAGACCCAATTTACTCCAATATCAGAGGTTTCCTTAGGTCTTTCAACCAAGGTCCAGTCATTATTCATTTCGAATTCATTTAGCTCATCTTGGTTGGATTTTATCTGATCATCATCACCTAAAGCTTCATCTGTTCTTTATTGTTCCAATTGGGATAGGAATGTTAGATGCTCTACTTAATTTCTCAAGGAACCTCTAGTCCATACAGTTTTATTAACATCACCAATGATACTATCACTGGGATGATTGATTAGAAACACTTTAATTGGGTATTGTAAAACATGTTCATCACCATAGGGTAAAAATTCTTCTAGTGTAAATGTTTTAGAAATATCTTCTTGAACATTTTATTTATCATAAGGATCATCTATCAAAGGTTGATAATTATTTTTTGAAAACACATCCGAGGATGTAGGTTGGGATTGTTTAAAAACAAAAGGATCAGACTCATCAAATTTTACATGTACTCTTTCATCAACAGTACAAGTGTTTTTATTGAAAACTCTATAAGCCTTAGAAGTTGTGAAATATCCTAAGAAAATTACATCGTCAGATTTTGGTGAAAATTTGGGTAGATTATCTTTAGTATTCAAGCTGAATACCTTGAAACCAAATACCTTGATGTAGGAATGTCTTGGTTTTATACCATTCCATAACTCATAATGAGTTTTATTAAGAAAAGGTCTAATCAAAACTCGATTTATAGTATAAAAAAAAGTATTTACAGCTTCAGCCTAGAAATTTCTATCTATAGAATATTCACTCAACATGGTTCTAGTTATCTCTTGAAGAATTATATTTCTTCTTTCAACTACACAATTTTGTTAAGGAGTTCTAGGTGCTGAAATGTTTTGAGTAATACCTTATCTACCAAAAAAATATTCAAAATCAGAATTTTGAAATTCTCCTCCATGATCACTATGAATAGTTTTTATTGGAAGTTTTTTCTCAATTTTAACATGGGCTCTAAAACTTTTGAAATAAAAAAAATCATCAGCATTTTTTTCTAGAAAATAGACACATGTAAATCTAGGGTAATCATCATCTAGAACAAAAACATAGTATTTGTCTCCAATGCTTCGAGTTTGTGTTGGACCAAAAAGATCCATGTGCACCAACTGTAACACATCTGTTTTTGAGACTTCACCAATTGATTTAAAACTAGATTTATGTTTCTTTCCATATTGACAAGGATCAGAGACTTTAGAATAATCAAATTTAAGCTCTGGTATATCCTTTACCAAACCATTCTTATAATGTTTACATAAGTTCATAAGGTTACATTGACCTAGTATTCTATTCCATTACAAATAATGATCTTCCATTACACTTTGGCAAGGTATGTATCAGCTCCTATGATCTTCTAAGTTTAAAGTGTAAACATTCTATTGACTATGGACAAAAAGAATAAACTTTTCCTTGGAATTGTGTACTAAAAACATATCATTCCTAAAATTCACAAGGTATCCTTCATCACATAATTGACATATGCTAATGAGAATGTTCTTAAGACCCTTAACAAAAAAACATTTGAAATCAAGGTTTTACCAAGAAAAAATTTGTTACATATACCAACAATTTCCCCCTAAGAATGATCTATGAAAGTTAATTTTCCTCCTTTCGTCTTGATAATATTTTTGAAATAGCTTTTGTTACCAGTCATGTGCTGGGAACAACCACTATCCATGTATCAAGTATTTTTATTGGTACTTCCTTTATCTTCCTGAAATTAATAAAAGAACTAGAATTTTTGAATCCTAACTTGTTTGGATTCGATATTTTTAGATAAAAAATTTTGGGTATCCACATTTGTTTAGAAAAATATGCTTTATGAAACCCATGAGATTGAACTTTATTCAAGGAACAGTTTTGCTTCCAATGCCCACCACATTGACACATAGTGCAAAATTGGGCTGTGGAAGGAACAAAATAGTTTTTTTAAAGGGTTTCTGATTAGTATAACCTACTCTAGTAGTGTTTCCTTTATGTTTAATTTGAGAATACATCTTGTCAAAATTTTCCTTCCCAGAATTAAATTTTGCAAGAAGCCTCTTAAGAGATAAAATATTGGATTTTAGTCTAATGACTAAATTCCTATTCTCAGGAAACGTTTCCTTAGAGTTAATTTTTTCCTCAAAAACTTTCATCTTTAAAATAACATTCTTAAGATCTTTAGAAAGTTCTTCCATATTAGAATTTTCTTTCTCAAGGTCTTTCGAATTTTTTTCTAAAAGCTCTGGTTTATCATTAAGATATGAAGATATATATGAAATCTCTTTTTTAAGAACATGTTCCCCATTATTTTCCTTATGTAATTTCATAAAAAATTTACGTTTTTTTGCTTCATGTAACTTGGAAAATCTATATACTTCCTCATATGAATCTTCTTCATTTTCTAAGGATAAAGTATCTTCATTATAAGTACTATTTTCGGAATAGTATTTCTTATCGATAGATAAATTTTTTAAAGCCTCGTCAGAGCATACCTTGGCCATAAGACATGTATTTGGAAAAGAAGTATTAGAAATAAATCCAATATTCTTCTGAGCTGAAGAATCATATTTTGAAGATTCACTTTCTGAAGAGTCTCCATAGCAAGCACTCAATGTAGAATTATCTTTTAGACCTTTCAAAGCTTTATCCTTATAAAACTTATTCATGTTCATTTCAGAGTGCCTCTCTTTTCTTTCTTTCTTTTTATGTATAGGGAAATCAGGTCGTATGTGTCCACTTATCTTGCACTCATAGCATGTGACCTCTGAATATTTCTTATCTTTCCATTCCTTCTTCTTATACCTAGATTGGAAATTTCATTGACCAGCTATCTTGTTCATTCTTCGAGCAAGATTTTCTAACTCTTTTTCTGAGACTTCACTCTCACTAGATTCGGATTGGATAGTAACTTTCATAGACTTGGATCTATTTACTGTCTCAAGAGTGTTTTCTTTCACGTGATTTGTTGTACTAATGAAAGCAACAATACCATTCCCATTATTCCTTTTGATATTGTCAGCATCTCTCTTCATTCGAGTCTCATGTTGAAGAACAGTTCCAAAAAGTTCATCAAGAGAAATTTGAGTAATCTTCCTGTTCTCATCAATTGTTGTTCTCTTTGATTCCCACTCATTGCGCATAATATCAATAATCTTGTCAACTAGAGATTCATCAACTAGACCTTTATCTCCCATATATTTTAAGTTGTTTAAGATAGTCATGAATCTATTTTGCACTTTAAAAATAGGTTCAACATAAGGAAAATTAAAACCATGATACCCAGCTCTAAGTATGGCTCTTCTAGTTTTAATTACTTTAGACGTACCAAAATGAGTAACTTCAAGTTTCATCCAAATAAAATTAGTTGTTTCACAAGAAGAAATTTGGCTATGTATGTTACTAGTCATTGAACATAGTAATGTATTGTGTGACTTATAGTTTAATTTATAATCATGCTTCACTTGGTTTGTCAGAGCAGTTGCTTCCTTATCGGGAATTTTATAACCTTTAGTAAGCATAACAAACATATCTACTCCAGTATTGATAACAAATGTCTTCATACGATCTCTCCAGTATTCATAGTCATTGCCATAAAAAATTGGTGGTCTTGTAGGATTTAAGTTGTCGATGGAGCCAAAATTCAAACCTGCCATCCTTAAGAAAATCAGTCGACACAGAAACATGTTAATAAAAAAATTCGGATTCAAGGAGAAAATTACTAAGAAAGGAAAAATATATAACAATGAAAAATTGAGCAAGGAAAAACTTATATGTGAGTATAAGTATTTCTGAAAACTCATTTGATACCAATTTTAGGATCGAAATAATGATGTAGATGCTCAATATACAAGAGGGGGTGAATTGTAATCATTAAAAATTTCCTTATATAAGGGAAGATATATGTTTATCAAAGTTAAACTAAGCAGATTCACATCACCTATAACACCAATGAAAGATTAGAACAAAGTATTAAGTTATAAACATCTAGTTCTATGAACTTGATTAAATTACGAAAGTAATTCCAAAAAACAGGTTCCAGAAATATGTATCCAGAAATTGAAACTTAACCAAATTTTACAATATGAGATTCTACCATAAAGCGTATAGAATCTAAATTAATCAGAGTACAAGTGTTAGGAAATATATTAATGATATAATTTCCTAACAGTATGAAATTCAGCGGAAAATAAGTAGTAAAACTAAAAGTAACAAGACATAAGTATTTTAACCCAAAGAGAAGGGTATCCAACAACCTTGGATAAAGGTCCCTTGATTTATACTATAAAAAATGTATGTCTTAACCACACCAGGGTAAGACCTCGATACAAAGATCAGATTTTCTATCTTGTTATCCCCGCAAGCCATCAACTTCAAGGTAGTTGGAACCTCTATTTTCCTCAGCAAAGAAGCCCTCAAACTTCAAGGTAGTCGACACCTCTATCTTCATATCCCCAGAATCCCTCAAATGTAATCACCAAAATTTGGATTCATACGAAGCAATCTGTGGAAGGAAAATTTTGAACAAGTCATTCAAACTTTCTGAACGAAGCTTGAGAGTTTATAAGAGCCTCTCTCTCTAGAAATCACTTCAACAGCATGTATGCACAAATTTCAATGTTTTCAAAGTTCAGTTTTGAGCTTGTTCAAATAAGCTACTATTTATAGGCAAATTTCCAATGGTCTCCTCCCTCCTCCAATGGTCATATTTCCCATAAATTTCGGAGGGACCTGTACACGTGTAACTAATCCAACGGTTAGTTAGAAACAGAATGGACAACATCGTTTTATAACAAAACATGTGTAACTGAATGCATGACATCATTTTATAATGAAATGAGTGTAAGAATAAGAAAAAATAATGTTCGGAGTGTATGAAAATATAAGTTTGGAGTCTACACAAAATTAAATTCAGAGTCTATAATAAAGAGATATTCGGTTTCTGTTTTATAGGAATTCGGAACCTGAATTCTATAGAAATCCGGAATATCAATTTCTAAGGAAATTCCGAGTCTGGTTTCACTAGAATTCGGTATATGAACATACAGAGTTAGGAGTCAAACTTAGTAAGATTTCGAAGTCTAACTTGGTAAGAGTTCGGAGTCAAACTCATAGAAGTTCGGAGTCGATCTCATAGAAGTTCGGAGTCAAACTCATAGAAGTTCAGAGTCCAACTAGTAGATGCTTGAAGTCAAACTACTAGAAGTTTAGAGTTGAACTCATAGAAGTTCGGAGTCGAACTCATAGATGTTTGGAGTCGAACTCATAGAATTTCAGAGTCCAATATTCGGAGTTGAACTTTGTTAGAGTTCATATCCAGAATTCGGAGTGGATCTTTATTAGGGTTCATATCCAGAATTCAGATTAGAACTTCATTAATGTTCACATCCAGAATTCGGAGTGCAACTTCATTACAGTTCACATCAAGAATTCGGAGTGGAACATCATTACACTTTATATCCGGAATTCGGATCCTATAACAGAATACTTCATATCTAAGTGTTATATGATTCCGAGGTTTTGGTTATGAATCCGATTTTTACACTTAAGAAAAATATTTATATGTATAAGGAAATCTACGTTAGGGTAAAATTACTTAAAGAGGTTAATTTTCCTTGTAGAAGTAAAACATAGATTTCCTTAAGTAAAAGGTGATTGTTATTTTCAAAACCAGAAGGTATGAAAAAGTCATAATGAAAAACTTATTGACTCAACATAACCATCCATTAATGAGATTCTTTATTTACATGGATCATGGCTAACATTTTTAATTTAATTAATATAATAATTTTTAAGGGCAATGCTCTGATAATTCGGCAAAAAACACAACAGTGTATATATAAAATTACATAATTTAATGAATGGCATGAGAAATCCTACAATAGGTATGAAGTTGAAATATTATCAAGTATATTTTCAATATTGAAAACAAATTCATTGAATGGAAATGAAAAAATGAACAACATAATAATAGGGAAAATAATATTTCACCTAAATAGATAATCTCATACCAAACCAAAAGAGGAACACCATAAAATGATTCAATAATTAACTGATATTGATAAAACAAGATGATTTGTTCTTAAATTGGTGACAATATAGAAATAAGGTGCAAAATAATAGAATAAATGATCAAGAATGATATTAATTACATCTTTTTCTATATGGGACAAAAAATAAATCTAACATAGTGTTTAATATATTTATAAGTGAAAATTTTAATTTTCCAAAATGTAGGGTTTCCATGTTTGGACACATGGTTTGGACTAGATATTTACCATCCATACATGAATAGATATAGGAAACTATAGATTTCCAAGATTCCTAATAATTCTTGACTAACCATGCACATAGAACTCAATGCTCCACTGTAAAAATTGAACACATTTTCACCCTTTTATTCACCCCTAGTTGTGCGGTTTTTCCTTACATTATGGCATGTAAATACCATGGGTCTAGCCACCCATGGTTTAATATAACAATATGGAATGGTAAAAAAAATTAACAAACCATGATATAAGATTATCTCATCCAAAATCATGGGTTTAATACTCGAAGCATCCACTGACATCTCAGATATCTCCACAACCTCAAAATTTATTCACATTATTCCAAATTTTATTGTTTAAACTGGGAATTTAAAGATGTAAAATACCAATACCTTAATGAACAACCTTGTTATTAAAATATATTCATTTATTGAGTAGCAAAATGTAGTGGCCCACCATCTATAACACTCATATTATGCCTCCATAGTTCATCATGAAACGATAAGCATACAATCTAATGATGTTAATTACTATTATAATAGAGGTAATAAATTATTTTTATTCTAAATGATATATTTAATATTATTAAACTATATAAATGATATAACACTAGAAGCATACCCCAATCTTTTTTTAAATTGGTAGTTTTTTCATAAATACATCCATCTACCTATGAATATTATTTGGAAAAAAGAAAAAAATATTAGTGTCTCTAAAATTGTTGTCAATAAAAAAACATGAATAATAACATTTGTATTGGATAAATTGTACCTGAAATATAAAAAATTAATACATAAAATGTTGTATCAAAAAAATATATTTCTCTAACTCAATATATAATGTATTTTATGAGAAATAGTTCCTAAACAACTCTTATATTTGATCCAATATAAACATAGACATATCATTATCTATAATGTGAGGCATCCACCAATGAGATATCAAATATTTCCACAGACTCAAATCCAATGACAAATATGTTTAATTTCATATATATATATATATATTGTATATAGAGCTATCTTATCCTCCTATTACCAATCATCATCCTTATTAGTAAATGTTTACCCATCCTTCTTCCTCCACTCACAGTTGTCTTCTTAGTCTACCAATCTTCATATTATGTTACTCTACATATATGATCATGTTCATATTTCAAATCATAATATTATAATTCATTTCTGAATATAACAATTGTAACAAAAATTTAAATTTTTTCCAACTTCATTCTAAGAAAATACATTAATATATATATGTGATGATTATTTTAGAAACTGTTATATTATATCCCCATGTCAATGAAAATTTCCCTATCAGAAAGAGAAAAAATTCATTGCTACCTTGAACTATTAATCATATGAATCCAAATATATCAATATACCCAATCAAAAAAATATTATTTCATAATTATTTGACAATGGGTTATATACCCCAATCTCTGATCCGAGGGGGATATTTTATATCATTTCATTTTCTATTAACCATTTCAGATACTAGTTTCTAGTAATACAACTGTCATACCACACTTAAAATCCCTTATTATTTCCTAATCTAAAATATATTCAAAAAATATATATATAGTGAATTTATAACATGAGATAACCCAATTTATGCTCCACCAAGGTTGTCAATAGGTTTGATTGTCCCTCTTGAATATCACCTCCAATTATAAACGTGTGAGAGACTACCACCAAGGGTATATTATCACACATTTGTGTTAGTATGTATCCCTTATAATTGAGAACTATATATCTCCATGAAAATTAACATTCTATAACAATCCATAGTAGATGAATAATATATAAAAATTCAATCCATATCAATCAATTCTGAAACATAAATTGAAAAAACTATAATTCCCATTTATTCATCTATACCTAAAAATGGTGTAATATGAAGTACATGAACCAATAAGTCTCCTGTATCCATATATAATTTCAGAAATCACCACAAAAAAATTATAAATATAATCATATAAATTATATATTTAATTTGGATATATGCCTACAAAATAAAATTCTATTTCATTCATATTATAAATATCATGTTTCCATTTAAATGAAGCATATTGATTGATCATTGTATAAAATAATTTATTAAACCAAAAATAAAATACACCTTATAAATACAACATTTTCCCACATTCATGTCATATCATACAATCACATATTTTTCAAAATCACAACTCCATTACCAAAATAAATACATTTGTAACCATGATGATTTAAAATCTTCCACCATCCTCATCCAAGAATTACGTAGTTTTCCATAACTAAGGACTTCACTATAATACTCAAATATATATTTTTACTTATAATCACGCACCAATACCATTCCCTAATAAGAATTTTTACACCCCCATATAATGTAAGGAATACTCACATCAAGAAGGGCGTCATTTTATAATTACCCCCTTAAGAACATGATTTTGTTTAATTTACAATAATAGTAGTTATCCTTATAGATGGAAATAACTATATATAACTCATTCAATAAGTACTTTTTCTTTTACATGGATCTTTTTCTGATTCCCTAATTCACTATTTTAGATGATATCCACCAAAAGTACCTATCAATATTTTATATGGTGTCCACCCCCAGAGAGTATCCATATAGAATCCCATATTGGTTGGGTAGTTATACCCCCATGGGAGCTATAAATTAATTATATGGTTCCCAATTTCAATGAATATCTCTCCATTATCCTATTTTACAACCACCTCACATCTATTATATCATATGCGTATTGATTGGGAATGTAACACCCCAAGATATCATAGTGTGTTATTTCTTCAAAATAATTCAATAACTTGCACTACACGCAACACCGAGTTCAAGCGCACCATGACTTACCAAACAAGCCGTTCAAAAAAGGTTATGAATAGTATTAACTAAATTTTAAACTTTATATAATCCTTATATTTTTAGAATCCATATTATGAGTTTCTTAGACATAATTTAAGAACAAATTCATCTTCAGTATTGTAGTTTTACCAACTTTTAATAGTGAACACTTTTTAAATAAAATATTTTAAACTTTTTGAATAAATGGGGACATCAAAAAATTTAAAATAAAACATCCGAAGCTTCCACGGTACGCTTTCCTTTGAATAAAACAGTAGCGTGTGTTGTACGCAACTTCGAGTTTTAACACACACCACAACCGATCAAACTAGCCGTTATGAATAGTAATACTTAATTTTTTGAAATTATATATTTTATATTTCAAAATGGACTTCATTTTTGGATTCGGAATATCAAATTTAGCCTAAGGTGAAATTTTGGTACTTTTCGGATAACTTTCATATTTTGATGAATAGTAAAAATTACTAAATTTTAATTAAAAACAACTTTTTTAATCAAAATAATTAATAGTGATAAATTATGAATTTGAGTGGTTTTAAAGTATATTTAGAATATATTTTTACCATTTAATATAATTTTGGTCATTGGACATAATTTTACAATTAAACCGAACATAAACAAGTGTCAATCTTTTGATAGTTATTATCTCTTAAAAACACGCTTTTTGTTTTGACAGCGGGAATTAATTTTAAATTAATTTCTGCCACTTCTGTGTTTTGAATTTAGAAAAATGGATTCCATATTTGGAATCAGGATGTTCAAATTGTGTAAATAGGTAACTTTTATTTTTAGACATTTTGAATAATTACTGCGGTAAATATTTTATTTACCATGGTTAAGGGTAAATCCGGTAAATAAGGGTTAAAAAATAATATTATAATAATACTAAATTACCCTAAAACGTGTATTACCCCTATTGGTTGATACATGGTCGACCATGGGCATCTTTGGGTCAATTTTGGGACCCCATTGATCCACTTGTAAGTGATAATGACACTTTATTTTAATTAAGTTAAAATGAATACAAAAATGGCATAAGCTTACATCTTTTAAAAGAACAATTTTTACATAGGGTTATACATGTTGGATTTTCTATTATAAATATTAATTAGAAATCTAAAAAGATTTCCTACATAATGATATTTTATTTATAATTTTTAGACATCAAATAATTTAAATTATTAATGACACAATAATGATGCAATGTTTACCTCATTAATAAATCATTTAAATAAATAAGATTATAATGATTAAAATATTATCTAAAACCTGTCCAATTCTTATTGGTTGATGTTATTTAGAATATGAGTCATCTTAGCTTCGACCTCAATGATTTTTGGACCATTATAAACCGAATATAATTATATTATAAAGTAATACTTTCACTCTTTCCTAAAGAGCCCCTCCTCTCCCTTATAAAAGGAGACCACTTCTACTCATTCCTCACACCTCTAAAGCCACTTGGCTCGTCCAAACTCTGCCCAACTAAGCTCCCCACATCCCTCTCCTCCTCCTTGAAGCTTCCCCTTAGGCAGAAAGCATTTCAAGAAGTCCTTTGGTTCCAACCAAAGTAAGTTACCTAAATTAAAGGTAACATTTTCTCTTAGATTATTTTCAATTATTTTGCTTCTCCAACCCCCAAACTCTTTTTATTTCCTTTATTTTGTAACAACACCAGTATCCACAATATACTAGGATGTTGTTATAATAAGGATTCAAACTACACATTCACACAACTCCATCTAATGGATGATGAACATAATGTTTCTGTGGATGGAAAACTAACGCCTCACGAAACGATGATTGTTCAAATACATCTTACCGCCTCTCATGGTGGCCATTAGGATGGCACTGTAATTAAATATGATATTAATGATATATATTTTATATATATGCTTCTGTAATTCCATTTTATTTCATACAATTATTCGTTTCATGTTGTATATACATACGATAATTTCATTTGAGGAAGTGCGGACTACTGCCCCCTTAAAATGATATGACTCGTTCATACCACACATGGAACGTATAAAGGATGGTGTTAATGAACTTAAGTAACATATATAGAATATTATATTTTACTGGAATAGTAATATACCTATGTATCATTTGGATTTGATTCTTTTAAAATAAAAATTAAATGGAAGTAGCATTCGTGCGTACGTACGGACTACCGTCTCCACGAACGCGATGTGATTCATTCTCCATCGTATCCATTCAAGTATAATTATCATTTGATGATTTAAAAATGATGTTTAAGGACTTGATACCATTCTGGATATGAATAATATACATCCCATTAATAACGAATATGGCTCACATAACAAAGAATATAAAGTAAAATGAACCCGTTAACACCTGAAATGACGATAATTCTAAGATATTATTAACAAATCAATGTTAAAAGATCATATATGATATCATATTAAAGTAACTGATTCTTGTATTATTCAATAACAATTATTTCACCATTATACAGGAGGTAAACCTACCATCGACCAAGGAAAAAGTACAAAGTAAGGGATTCTCTTATCTCACTTTCAATTCCGTGAGATTTCCATTGTTCGCTACTAAATTATTGAAAGTGGTGTATTGTGTACTTCCATTTGATATATATTATCATTATTCACTTTATATTCATGTTATTCTGTAAATAATTTGGTGGTTATTAACTTTTGGCCATGCGACTCAGTTGATTAACGTGGTAAGGGGTTTCTTGTCTCACTTTTAATTCCGTGAGAATTCCATTGATCACCACTTAATTATTGCATGTGGTGTATGTGTACTACCCATGATTGTATTCATTGTGTAATATACTTTATTTTATGGGTATTTACATAATCATGGTATGATCTTTATTTCATGGGTGTTTGTTTCTTAAGTTACCTAATCAATAAGGGAATTTGAGATTTCAATTTCCACTCATTTGGCTTTACGCATATTTCATTGATTATATTACCCCAATATTATATGTGGAATCACTATTCATTTGATTATGTCATAATTTCCACTCCCCTTCCTGTGGATATACTTTTGATACACATAATCACTCCATTGAATATTCTCAAGTCATTGATATGAATTTGATAAGAGTAATTTTAACTCTTTCACCATTTGTTGAGTTAAACATCCAATTCGTTGGTGTTGTTTTTACAGGAATATGTGTGAATATACTTTGATTTTTTTTACACTGAATATCCAATCATATTTAGTGTATTTATATTTTTCACACATAATTATGTTGTTGATTTATCCTTAACCTAAGGATATGGCCTTTATGAGAGATTTCATCTCAACTTACAATCCATTGAGACTTCTTTGTTGATATACACCAAATCACTTTTATGTGGTGTATATAATGTACTTTGACATAGTATATCATGAATTCCCTTTATTCTCATGATATTACAATGTTTTGATTGACTCAATTATTTTCATTCAAATGTCTCTCTTTTGGTTAGAATCTCTAACTGAAATACCATTTTTAAATGTTTTAAAGACTTATTCATCTAAATCTTTCTCATTAATGTCCATGTTTTAAAAATGGTTTTAAGGATTTATTTATATGGACATTAAAGTTTAGAAATTAAAAATCCTTTTAAAAGGTTTCAAAGTGGTATGGGACACTTTTATTCAAAAATCTATTTTTAAATGGCTTCTTGACAAATAGTGTGACTTTTAAATGTTTTCAAGAAAAGGGGGATATTTCTCTCAAATAGTTTTGATGATTATTTTCATCTATGTCAAAATCCTTCATTATTCATGATTGAGGTTAATGTGATACAATACAATCTTCCATATTGTATCAAATGAGTTATATTTGACTGTGGATGTTCTATTTTTATACCATTCATGGTTTGTGGTTAAAGTATTGACATTTCGTATGCTAGTTTTAATACGAATGTTTATTTTATGCTTAAACCTATTCATATGAGGAATGCATTGGACTTAATAAGTGATGGGTGGAGCCCGCTATAGCTCCTCGATGCATCGGTAGGTCTCATGAGTCAAACTAGTGTCTTGGCACAAGGCCTTGGCAAAATCTTATTTGTAGTCTTGGCACGAGGCCTTGGCTATGTGGTTATGATAGTCTGGCATTATGCATTCCATCATTATGAAAGTGGTTATTGATATTTCATGTGATCATTCGACTAGTAGAATATCCATGTGAGTAAGTAAATGGCATTATTTCATTTTATTTATGCCATACCATGTTGAAAGTTCAAGTTTCAAAGGCTTTTGTTTTAGTTATAAATTGCCTTAAGTGTTTATGATTATTTATGAAAGCTTCTGCTATAATGTTATCCTTACTGAGAATCCGAGCTCACCCCTTTCAATGTTTTATTTTTTTTTCACAGGATTAAGAAGAAGTAATTTATGAATGACCTGCAGGGATAGTATGAGGGGATATGAAGACAAAATGTTTTTTTTATGATGTAATGTAAACATTTATGGATGTATCTAGTTATTCCAAGGCTACTAAACTAATCGGTCTTTCGAGACTTGATCTTTCTCATGATCATGCCAATGTTATGTAATAATGCACCGACTCTGGGTAACTAGGGTCGGGGCGTTACAGTTGGTATCAGAGGAAGTTTAGTACAAACCTTGGTAGCTAGATTTAGATAAACTCTGATTAGAGCACGTAGACCTAAGATGAACTTTGAGGATTAGTATAAAAGAACTTCCTAGAATTTTGGTATTGTAGAGATTTTGTGAGTTTTCCGAGCAATACATCCATGTCTGGATACGAGCAGGTAGAGGCGGCTCTGGCACAGATGTACCTAGGGGTAAAACCCGAAAACACCGCTTTGAGCTAGACTCGAACGGGAACTGGTGCACGACAACGGGCCTTGCTGCACTCTTGGTTACGACACTCCCGGGGGATATGCTTAGGATAATTTACATTTTCTTTACAAACCAATTTAAGTAATATATACATAAGATGAGAGTAAATGACCTTGGTTAATCCTAATATGTTTCAAATTGAGAATATGGTGACATTTTAATCTCTAAATGATTTTACGACTACTATTACTCACACAATGCTTTCTGGTTTTAGTCAATGGCTGGATTCCAAGGAAGTCATAGTGACTTTGAGAATGATGTACAAGGTGGGAACGGTGGTGGAAATGAGCAACAAAATGGAATGTTGATAGGCGTAAAAGATATCGTCTTTATGCCAAATCAGTTTTCCAAAAATATGATCAACAAAATATATATTAACCAACTCCCAGACTCAACAAGGAAGAGAAAGGTGATAAATGATAAGATCTCCAGCAATGGAGACCATGGAGAAAAGAAAACTCAATTTTCATCATGCAGGAATTGTGGAAAGAGACACCCAGGAAAGTGTCTCAATGGGACAAAGAAATGTTTTACGTGCGGGAAGGAAGGACATAAAGTGAAGAATTGCCGAAGAAAAATGAAGAGTACTATGGAAGAAGATAAAAATGGTCCCAAGAGTCCATTTACAGTCATTTGCGGTAAATGTAGGGGACCTGGCCATTACCCGAGTGAATGTCCTATTTTATAGGATATTTTCTTGCTCAAAGAAGAAGCTATGTGGAAATAAATGGTTGGAGAAAAATTTAAAAAGTATTAGCACTCCTTGTTGATGGGTTTACTTTGGAATAATTTTCTCTTGTATTTGTAACCCCTCAGTTTTCCATGTGAGAATGATATTTGAGGAATAATTGTCTCTTCTCTTGTGGATATAGGTATAAATAACCATTTGGTTTTATATGATCATTGGGGTTTGAGAAAATGATAAGTTATTATAATTTGGGATGAAAATGCAAAGTATGATATAACATTTGTGGTTAAATTATGTTATTTTGAAGAATTTATCTCATTTTGGTAATATTATAGAATATAGTTTTTGAAAAAGGACAACACGTAGATCGTGTGACAACCCGTCGCGTCGGACAAAGCTGTGGGAATCGAACCCACAACCAAAGTGCGATTGGGATTTATCGCCTACCACTGGACTACGTGAAGTCCCTGGTTAGTATGACTATTTTTTTTGTTAAATGATTTTATTGATCAATAATAAGATGATTTGGGTTCTTATGTCTTATCAAATGAATACCCTTGGTATAGGAAAATGATTTGGTGATTAAGTGATAAATGTTATTTTGGAAGATGTTCGTTTTGTTAGGAACACTATATGCCCAAGGAAAATAGAATACAATGAGGTTTTATTTGTAGAGTAATGGTGGATTTTTATCTACATTTTTATTGTTGATTTATAGTGATTTGGGTTATTTATGGAAATTATTAACCTATAACAGAGAATATGTGATGATGTTAATTACTTTTAAGTATGTGACTTTAAGAGTATTTGATGCCATTTGGAGATACAATGTAACATGGGAGACTACATAATCAAATTCTTCTATGTTTTGGGTTTCAATATTAGTTTGGATTATATTAAAGGATTTTAAGGACAATTGGTTATTGAATGGTATCTATTTAACTTTGGGGTATTGTTGGTTTAATTTTAGAAATTAAGATTAGTGCATATTTATCTCAATGAATATCCTTTTGGGGGATCATTAGATCATTCACTAACCATTTTGGTTTTGATTAATCTTCAAAGACAATGTAAATACATGGTTTATCCTGCATGGATCATGTGATTCTATAGAAGTTTATTCTAGCTCTTCCAGTGTGACCAAGTCTTCTTGAATACTCATCGTTTAAAAAAATTGAGTTAGTGGTGGAAATTTATTAAAGAATGAAAATATACTTAAAATTTAAGTATATCTCATAATGTTCTTAGTCAATATCATAAATGAATTCATCTTCCTTATGTAATGTAACTTTAAAAAAAATGTTATCCTAGATGGTACCTTAAATCATCACTAATTTATGGCTTTGGGATTGTTGGCCTTTTCATAGCCATGTTCTCTACCACTCTCCATCAGATAATTGATGGTTAGATTTCTCCTCCATATCCATATTTTCCTACATGGAACCCTAGTATGTGTTATTTTCGGTAATCTTCATACTTTCCACTCTTTATTTTAAATAGATGCCTCATTAATTCATTTTTCGATGTGGGATTTCAACTAAGATATTTTGAAATGTCAAAAATGTGTGATCCCAATACCCTATATTTTGTTGAACCGATGGTACTTCAAATCACCATAGATTGATGAGTTTAAGGACCTCAATTTTATACTTGTTTGTGATTGATGACCTCAACCACTACCTATAAATATTTACGTGTTTCCTCCAATTATATGTCTCTAATTGCCACCAATGTTCTCCTAATCGAGATCATAATTTGGTGGTGACCCTTTCATTTCTCTTTTCCTCATATTAAGACTACATTTTAGTAAACCAATTTCCGATGTAGGTTTTCCCACAAATATATTTTCTATTTTCAACCTTTTATTTTCTAAGAACAATTTCAAATTGCGAGGACGCAATTTATTGAAGGAGGGGAGAATGTAACACCCCAAGATTTCATAGTGTGTTATTTCTTCAAAATAATTCAATAACTTGCACTACACGCAACACCGAGTTCAAGCGCACCATGACTTACCAAACAAGCCGTTCAAAAAAGGTTATGAATAGTATTAACTAAATTTTAAACTTTATATAATCCTTATAATTTTAGAATCCATATTATGAGTTTCTTAGACATAATGTAAGAACAAATTCATCTTCAGTATTGTAGTTTTACCAACTTTTAATAGTGAACCCTTTTTAAATAAAATATTTTAAACTTTTTGAATAAATGGGGACATCAAAAAATTTAAAATAAAACATCCCAAGCTTCCACGGTACGCTTTCCTTTGAATAAAACAGTAGCGTGTGTTGTACGCAACTTCGAGTTTTAACACACACCACAACCGATCAAACTAGCCGTTATGAATAGTAATACTTAATTTTTTGAAATTATATATTTTATATTTCAAAATGGACTTCATTTTTGGATTCGGAATATCAAATTTAGCCTAAGGTGAAATTTTGGTACTTTTCGGATAACTTTCATATTTTGATGAATAGTAAAAATTACTAAATTTTAATTAAAAAAATTTTTTTTAATCAAAATAATTAATAGTGATAATTTATGAATTTGAGTGGTTTTAAAGTATATTTAGAATATATTTTTACCATTTAATATAATTTTGGTCATTGGACATAATTTTACAATTAAACCGAACATAAACAAGTGTCAATCTTTTGATAGTTATTATCTCTTAAAAACACGCTTTTTGTTTTGACAGCGGGAATTAATTTTAAATTAATTTCTGCCACTTCTGTGTTTTGAATTTAGAAAAATGGATTCCATATTTGGAATCAGGATGTTCAAATTGTGTAAATAGGTAACTTTTATTTTTAGACATTTTGAATAATTACTGCGGTAAATATTTTATTTAACATGGTTAAGGGTAAATCCGGTAAATAAGGGTTACAAAATAATATTATAATAATACTAAATTACCCTAAAACGTGTCTTAACCCTATTGGTAGATAAATGGTCGACCATGGGCATCTTTGGGTCAATTTTGGGACCCCATTGATCCACTTTTAAGTGATAATGACACTTTATTTTAATTAAGTTAAAATGAATACAAAAATGGCATAAGCTTACATCTTTTAAAAGAACAATTTTTACATAGGGTTATACATGTTGTATTTTCGATTATAAATATTAATTAGAAAGCTAAAAATATTTCCTACATAATGATTTTTTATTTATAATTTTTAGACATCAAATAATTTAAATTATTAATGACACAATAATGATGCAATGTTTACCTCATTAATAAATCATTTAAATAAATAAGATTATAATGATTAAAATATTATCTAAAACCTGTCCAATTCTTATTGGTTGATGATATTTAGAATATGAGTCATCTTATCTTCTACCTCAATGATTTTTGGACCATTATAAACCGAATATAATTATATTATAAAGTAATACTTTCACTCTTTCCTAAAGAGCCCCTCCTCTCCCTTATAAAAGGAGACCACTTCTACTCATTCCTCACACCTCTCAAGCCACTTGGCTCGTCCAAACTCTGGTCAACTAAGCTCCCCACATCTCTCTCCTCCTCCTTGAAGCTTCCCCTTAGGCAGAAAGCATTCCAAGAAGTCCTTTGGTTCCAACCAAAGTGAGTTACCTAAATTAAAGGTAACATTTTCTCTTAAATTATTTTCAATTATTTTTCTTCTCCAACCCCCAATCTCTTTTTATTTCCTTTCTTTTGTAACAACAACAGTATCCACAATATACTAGGATGTTGTTATAAGAAGTATTCAAACTACACATTCACACAACTCCATCTAATGGATGATGAACATAATGTTTCTGTGGATGGAAAACTAACGCCTCACGAAATGATGATTGTTCAAATACATCTTACCGCCTCTCATGGTGGCCATTAGGATGGACCTGTAATTAAATATGATATTAATGATATATATTTTATATATAAGCTTCTGTAATTCAATTTTATTTCATACAATTATTCGTTTCATGTTGTATATACATACGATAATTTTATTTGAGGAAGTGCGGACTACCGCCCCCTTAAAATGATATGACTCGTTCATACCACACATGGAACGTATAAAGGATGGTGTTAATGAACTTAAGTAACATATATAGAATATTATATTTTACTAGAATAGTAATATACCTGTGTATCATTTGTATTTGATTCTTTTAAAATAAAAATTAAATGGAAGTAGCATTCGTGCGTACGTACGGACTACCGTCTCCACGAACGCGATGTGATTCATTCTCCATCGTATCCATTCAAGTATAATTATCATTTGATGATTTAAAAATGATGTTTAAGGACTTGATACCATTCTGGATATGAATAATATACATCCCATTAATAACGAATATGGCTCACATAACAAAGAATATAATGTAAAATGAACCCGTTAACACCTGAAATGACGATAATTCTAAGATATTATTAACAAATCAATGTTAAAAGATCATATATGATATCATATTAAAGTAACTGATTCTTGTATTATTCAATAACAATTATTTCACCATTATACAGGAGGTAAACCTACCATCGACCAAGGAAAAAGTACAAAGTAAGGGATTCTCTTATCTCACTTTCAATTCCGTGAGATTTCCATTGTTCGCTACTAAATTATTGAAAGTGGTGTATTATGTACTTCCATTTGATATATATTATCATGATTCACTTTATATTCATGTTATTATGTAAATCATTTGGTGGTTATTAACGTTTGTCCATGCGACTCAGTTGATTAACGTGGTAAGGGGTTTCTTGTCTCACTTTTAATTCCGTGAGAATTCCATTGATCACCACTTAATTATTGCATGTGGTGTATGTGTACTACCCATGATTGTATTCATTGTGTAATATAATTTATTTTATGGGTATTTACATCATCATGGTATGATCTTTCTTTCATGGGTGTTTGTTTCTTAAGTTACCTAATCAATAAGGGAATTTGAGATTTCAATTTCCACTCATTTGGCTTTACGCATATTTCATTGATTATATTACCCCAAGATTATGTGTGTAATCACTATTCATTTGATTATGTCATAATTTCCACTCCCCTTCCTGTGGATATAATTTTGATACACATAATCACTCCATTTAAAATTCTCAAGTCATTGATATGAATTTGATAAGAGTAATTTTAACTCTTTCACCATTTGTTGAGTTAAACATCCAATTCGTTGGTGTTGTTTTTACAGGAATATGTGTGAATATACTTTGATTTTTTTTACACTGAATATCCAATCATATTTAGTGTATTTATATTTTTCACACATAATTATGTTGTTGATTTATCCTTAACCTAAGGATATGGCCTTTATGAGAGATTTCATCTCAACTTACAATCCATTGAGACTTCTTTGTTGATATACACCAAATCACTTTTATGTGGTGTATATAATGTACTTTGACATAGTATATCATGAATTCCATTTATTCTCATGATATTACAATGTTTTGATTACCTCAATTATTTTCATTCAAGTGTCTCTCTTTTGGTTAGAATCTCTAACTGAAATACCATTTTTAAATGTTTTAAAGACTTATTCATCTAAATCTTTCTCATTAATGTCCATGTTTTAAAAATGGTTTTAAGGATTTATTTATATGGACATTAAAGTTTAGAAATTAAAAATCCTTTTAAAAGGTTTCAAAGTGGTATGGGACACTTTGATTCAAAAATCTATTTTTAAATGGCTTCTTTACAAATAGTTTGACTTTTAAATGTTTTCAAGAAAAGGGGGATATTTCTCTCAAATAGTTTTGATGATTATTTTCATCTATGTCAACATCCTTCATTATTCATGATTGAGGTTAATGTGATACAATACAATCTTCCATATTGTATCAAATGAGTTATATTTGACTGTGGATGTTCTATTTTTATACCATTCATGGTTTGTGGTTAAAGTATTGACATTTCGTATTCTAGTTTTAATACGAATGTTTATTTTATGCTTAAACCTATTCATATGAGGAATGAATTGGACTTAATAAGTGATGGGTGGAGCCTGCTATAGCTCCTCAATGCATCGGTAGGTCTCATGAGACAAACTAGTGTCTTGGCACAAGGCCTTGGCAAAATCTTATTTGTAGTCTTGGCACGAGGCCTTGGCTATGTGGTTATGATAGTCTGGAATTATGCATTCCATCATTATGAAAGTGGTTATTGATATTGCATGTGATCATTCGACTAGTAGAATATCCATGTGAGTAAGTAAATGTCATTATTTTATTTTATTTATGCCATACCATGTTGAAAGTTCAAGTTTCAAAGGCTTTTGTTTTAGTTATAAATTGCCTTAAGTGTTTATGATTATTTATGAAAGCTTCTGCTATAATGTTATCCTTACTGAGCATCCGAGCTCACCCCTTTCAATGTTTTATTTTTTTTTTCCCAGGATTATGAAGAAGTAATTTATGAATGACCTGCAGGGATAGTATGAGGGGATATGAAGACAAAATGTTTTTTTTATGAAGTAATGTAAAATTTATGGATGTATATAGTTATTCCAAGGCTACTAAACTAATCGGTCTTTCGAGACTTGATCTTTCTCATGATCATGCCAATGTTATGTAATAATGCACCGACTCTGGGTAACTAGGGCCGGGGCGTTACAGGGAATTCTTTCACCAACTTGGAATCTCACTATATTTTCATGTGTTCAACATTAGGTACATTTTCCGCATAAATATATATAAATCTTAGTACACTACACATATGTTAACTATTGGTATAAATACCTTAAACATTATTATAAAAATTATCATTAATAATAATAATAAATACCACTACCACATCACTAGTAAAAACGAGAACATCATAACTAGATAACCAAAATGGATTTAAAACATAACGATATATTTTATCTCCAATGGAGCCAAACACATATCAAATGGGCATACGTGATATTATCATGTATAAACATACATCCAAATAACACTTTTTATTAGCAAAATCTATATCATAAAGATTATAATAACACAATATATGTAACATTATTTATTTATTACAAATAAACAGGTTCCAAAACCACATCTCTAGTTATGTAGCATTATCATTTCAACACACAAGTTCTCTCTATATCTAACATATTTCCACATACACAACTATCCCACCACATAAGAGTGACTCATGAATTCATAAATTCACACATCACTATCAGTTTTTTGAATAACACTCATGCACCTTACAAACACATTGTTGATAAACTATAATTTTTGAAAATAAAAAAAAAACGGCCTGGTATTATTCTATTATTAAACACACCATGTTATGAATTTCTCCCCAAAATTCCATGGTGTTCATGTAACACCCCAAGGTTCCACGGTACGCTCATATTTTAATAATTCAATAGCGTGTGTTGAATGCAACTTCAAGATTTAACACACCACAACCAATCAAACAAGCTGTTATAAATAGTAATACCCACTTTTTGAAATTTTATACATTTTATATTTCAAAATGGAATTAATTTTTGGATTTAGAAAAATGAAATTATCTTAGGGTGAATTTTTATTTTTTTATGAAAACTGTCAATTTTTTATGAATAGAGAAAATTAATAAATTTAAATTAAAAATACTTTTTAATCAAAATTTTTAACAGTGATAAATAATGAATTTGAGTGATTTTAAATTATATTTAGAATATATATTTTTCACTTAATACAATTTTTGTCATTGGACGTAATTTAACATTTAAACCGGACATAAACAAGTGTCAATCTTTTGATAGTTATTATTTCTTAAAAACACGCTTTTTGTTTTGATAGCGCGAATTAATTTTAAATTAATTTCTGTCACTTCTATGTTTTGAATTTAGAAAAATGGATTCCGTATTTAGAATTAGGAGGTCAAATTTTTTAAAATATGTAACTTTTATTTTTATACATTTTGAATAATTACTTTGGTAAATATTATATTTATCATGGTTAAAGAGTAAAACCGGTAAATAAGGGTAAAAAAATAATATAATAATAATGCTTAATTACCCTAAAATGTGTCCTAAACCTATTGGTTGATACATGTCCGACGATGGAAACCTTTGGGTTGATTTTGGGACCCCATTGATCCACATGTAATTGATAATGACACTTTATATTAATTATGTTAAAGTACATACAAAATCACAAAAGCATATATCTTATAGAAAAAAAAAATTTACATAGGGATATATATGTTATATTTTCGACTATAAATATTAATTATAAGGATAAATAGATTTCATACATAATGGTGTTTTATTTATAAATTTTGGACATTGAATACTTTAATTTATTGATGACACAATAATGATGCAGTATTTTCCTTATTAATTAAAGAATCAAATAATTGGTATCATAAAAATTAAAATAAATATAATTTGAATGTTTTGATTCCATACACGAATTTTATTAATTAATGTGACATGTTAGTATTTCTTAAATAAATATTGTTCTTATTAATAATGTTGTTATGACTTTAACAAAAATCAATTATTGAATAGTGTAAAAATTTACACAAATAAGATTTTAAAACAAATATTATATTTTTAATTGATATTATATTCATAAAAATCAAAGTTTCATTCAAATGACTTATATAATTATAGTTGTATCATTAATGGACCACTTGGGGGTCTCTTGGAAGTTTATAGTATGTTTATTGACTAGATAATATAAAAATACAAAGAGACATGGTAAATGTCAAACTGTTTAACTATGAGTTAAATCAAAAAAAAAGTTAATATAGTGACCAAAACCTGTCAAAAATATATTGGATGAAAGGATTTCAACCCATTTCCACCATAGACATTGAATAATATACATTATATCCATTAGAAACCGAATATGAAATTATTATAAATTAATACTTTATGTTTTTTCTAAAGAGTCCCTCCTCCCCCTTATAAAAGGACACCACTTCTATCAAATTCTTCATACCTTCAAAAAAATTTATTCAGTAAACCTCTACCCATATACCCTCAAATATATCCTACCGTAATCCTAGAGGCCTTACTTTAGGCATAAATCCAACCTATGGGTCCCTTTTGATCAAATCAAAAGGAAGAACCCGAAGAAGAGATAATGTTTTCACCGCCGTTTTCAAGTTCCTTTCTTCTTCAACGTCTTCTTTCATTGTTGTTTCCATTATAAAATAATAATTCAAGTATCTTATATATATTTTATTGTTATTATAATTATGGTACAACCATATTTATTATTCTATCCATCCTTTGAATGACATGTCACCAAACGTGTGTATGTACAGCCTACCGTCTCCACATCATGGTGTAATTGTTATTCAATAAGTTATTATTTGGATGGGTATATTAATGAAGAATAATTCATGTAAATAATAAATATAACATGATAATTCTTTTTTATATATTATATACTATCCAATTACATATTATTTTAATATCAAAATAATGATATTGTTGCTTGTGTGTACGTACGGACTACCGTCTCCACGAACGTGATGAGATTCATTCCACATCGTATCTAATAAAAACTAATTTTCATTTGATGATTAAAAATAATGTTTAATGACTTGATATAATTCTGGATATGAATATGATACAACCTATCCATAACAAATAGGTTATATATAACAAAACATATAAAAGAAAACGAGTAAGTTAACACCCGAAACGACGATAATACTAAGTTATTAATAACAAATCAATGTTAAGTGATCATATATGATATCTTATTAATGTATATGATTCTTGTATAATTTAATAACAATTATTTCACCATTATACAGGAGTTTAACCTACCCTCATCCAAGGAAAAGTACAAGGTAAGGTTTTATTTTAGAATCTCTTCATTATCTGAGGTTGTTTATATATAATTATCTACTAGGGCCTCTTTGTCATCCACATCCATGATTATTAAAAATGTATTTCAAAACATTCTAAACACTTTACTGAATATGGTTTAAATTTATTTATACCCTTGTTTGAATTTTTTAAGATTTTTATAAAGGAATCTTTCCATTGTATTCCATACAAGGTCCTTTTAACCTTTTCGACAAAATTAGGGTAAAAATGCCTTTTTTAACTTATACAGCGGGTGCAGCTATTTTTTACCATTATAAACTCGTCGAAGATTCCCATACAATCTTATAAGAATATTTTCAATGTAAATGTTTTATTTTATAATTATGTGACTTCTAAATTATTTCAAAGTAGAAAGATATATATCTCTAAATTGGGTTTTGATTTCATCTATGTCAACATCATTTGATGTATTTTATGTTTATTTGAAGTTGATTTATTATGATACATAACTTCCATATTGTATTGATAGATTTGTGATATGTTTGACTATAGATGTGCTATTTTTATACCATTCATGGTTTATGGTTAAAGTATTGACATTTTTTATGCTAGTTTTAGTACGAATGTTTATGATATGTATAAACCTTTTCATATTAGGAATGTATTGGACTTAGTATGTGAAAGGTGGAGCCCGCTATAGCTCTTCAATGCATTGGTAGGTCCTATAAGACAAATAGACATGGAATTGGTCGAGGCCCTTTCCCAATATGATTTATGGTTTTGGACGAGGACTTAATAATCTTTAGACGTCTTGGCCGAGGCCTTGACAAAATGTTTCAGAAAGTCCGGAATTATACATTCCCTCGTTATGGAAATAATATTGATGGTTCATGTTGTCATTCGACTAGTGGAATACCCATGATTATGTTTTATTATGTCATTATTTACTCATCTCATATTCTTCACATAAAATTATTCATTTTTATTATTGGTAAAGGAATGTGGTTTCAATTATTTATCATGCTTAATATTTATGTCATTTTCTGCTGTATTACTTACCCTTAGTGAGCGTTCAAGCTCAGCCATTTCTTATGTTTCATTTTCCTAGGATATGAAGAAGTTAGTAATGAGTGACCTGTAGGCATAATCTAGGAGTCTTGGATGTTTATAATAAAATATATTTCTATTGTATTTCTCTTCAAGCGTTAAACTTGAACTTATATATGAATCTTGTATCCAATAATAATAAACTGATCGGTCGTTCGAGACATGATTTCCTTGTGATCATGCATATGTTATGTAATAATGAACCATCTTTAGGTAACTAGGGTCGTGGCGTTATAGTTGGAATCAGATGAAGTTTTGTACAAACCTTGGAAACTAGATTTATATAAACTATGATTATAGCACATAGACCTAAGATCGATTATGAGGATTAGTATAGAAGAACATTATAGAATTTTGGTATTGTATAGATTTGTTGAGTTTTCCATGAAATAAATCCCTGTATGGATACGAGCAGGTAGAGGTGGCTCTGGCACAGATGTACCTAGGGGTAAAACCTAAAAACACCACTTTGAGCTAGACTCGAACGAGAATTGGTCCATGGCAATGGGCCTCGCTGCACTCTTGGTTACGACACTCCCAAGGGATCTGCTTAGGATAATTCTCATTTTTTTTAAATGATTATGAAGGGTTTATGAGTACATAATCCCTCAATGAAAAGATTTTTATGATTATGGATTATATCCACAAACTGTTCAATTTATGTTAAATGATTTCCATGTTTGGATTTATGTGTTGTGATTCATAAACTAATCTAGTGTATGACATTGTTTAGAAATGGCACCTAGTTGAAGAAATGGAAACTGTATCAATGCATGGACTCCATGTAGGGATTTCCCTTCCTCTCAAGATAATTATAGTGGAGCTGGTGATGCAACTGGTGCTGATCAGCTAATCCCCGTACTAGGACAACTCACTCAGGTTATGCATAATAACATTACCCGTGTGGAGCACCCTGATCCACAGAGTATAGGATCAATGTTAGATCGCTTCATGAGGAAACAACCACAAACATTCACTGGTAGTAAAGATCCCTTAGTAGCTGAGCAATGGATACAATCTTTAGATAAAATATTCCATGCCTTGGGAGTATTGAAATGGAAAAAGTTATCATGGCCATTTACTGCCTCACTAGAGATGCTGGTCAATGGTGTTCATGGATTCAAAACATGAAGAAAGATTATGAAGTATCAAATATGGAATGTACGGAGTTCAAAGATCTATTTTTAGAAAAATACTTTCCTCATGAAAATCAAGAAGATATGGAAAAGCAATTTCTGAGTCTCAGACGAAAGGAGGATGAGAATGTCTCAATGTATGAGGCTGACTTTACAAGGTTAGCATGGTATTCTATAGATTATATGTGTAACCCAAGAAGTATGATTGATTGTTTATTTTATGGGTTAAAACTATTTCCTCGTCGAGCATTGGTCTCACAATCCTTCTCGTCATATGAAGATATTGTCCCGTGTGTTATCAAGACAGAAAAAGTATTCCTTAAGTCTTGTGAATTTAATTTAAAGCAAGAGAAGAATATATCTTCTAAAAACTCTGGGAATGTAAATAAAGAAACAGGGAAGAATGGTTGAATTGAATTTCCACCTTGTGATAATTTCTGAAGGAATCACCCTGGTGCATGTCTAAAAGGAAAAGGAGTATGCTACAAATGTGGACAGAAAGGTCATCTAGCTGGTGATTGTAAAGGAAAGAAAGACGCTACCAATTTTCAAAGCTAAAATTGCAGAAAGATGGGACATTATGAAAATGAATGTCGTATGCATCAGGGAAACATAACTCATAAAAGACCAAGGGATCAAGGCAAAGCTTATGCAATCACTACTGTTGATGTTGAATCCCCAAAAGACGTGGTGGAATTTAATTTAATGTTTTCTTGAAATTTAGAAAAATCTTTATTTGATTTTTGATCATCGCATTGTTTCATATCTTCCCAGTTTTCTAAGAAAATTAGATATTTACAATTTTATTTTACAAGGGAGTTGTCAGTTAAAACTCACAAGGGAAGTATTGTTGCTACAATGTTCTTTGGATATATTTCAATTAGGGAATATAAATGTTCTTTATCTGCTGATCTCATCGTCATACCCATGACTAAATTTGATATAATCCTTGGTATGGATTGTCTTTTGGACCCTGATGTGAAAATTTACTTTAAGAAGAAGGAGTTTACGATTTTTGATGATGATGATAAAGAACACCTTATCTTTAGAGCAGAATCTTCACCACTGCATTCTTATCTAGATCCACCACCAATATGTCAACTAAATTAAATTATCAGGGAGGAAGAGAATGAAATAACTTCGGGTGAGGAATGGAATGTTCAAATAGAGGATGTAACTATTGTGAGAGAATATGTTGATGTGTTTTAGGATGATTTACCTGGATATCCTCTAGAACGAGAAATTGAGTTTTCAATTGATTTAATTCCTAGTTCACGACCTATATCGAAGATCCCTTATAGAATGGCCAGTGTGTAATTAGTTGAACTAAAGAAAAAACTAGAGGAATTGAGTAATAATGGATTTATTTCACCCTAGTGTTTCTCCATGGGGAGCCCTTGTCCTTTTTGTTATCAAGAAAGATGGATCTATGAGGTTATGTATCGACTACAGGGAACTCAATGCTATAACAACAAAGAACTGGTATCTTAACCTCACATTAATGATTTATTTGACCAACTGCATGGAGCTCAAAACTTTCCAAATATTGACCTTCGATATGGATACCATCAGTTGTCTGTGAAGAAGGAAGACATTCTGAAGACATCATTTTGAACCAGGTACGGGCATTACGAGTTTACAGTAATGCCTTTTGGATTGACTAATGCACCCTCTGTTTTCATGGATCTAATGAATAGAGTTTTCATGGAATATCTCTATGATTTTTTATTGGTGTTTATTGATGATATATTGGTATATTCCCAAAGCTACAAAGACCATGAAAATCACTTGCGCATTATCCTAAAAAGTCTTAGGAGACATGAATTATATGGGAAGTTTAGAAAGTGTGAATTCTGGCTTCAGGATATATCTTTTCATGGCCATATTGTCTCTAAGGATAGAATATATGTTGATCCTTATAAGAACATGGAAATCCAAGAATCACAAGAACCAACGAGTATAACTGAGGTACGAAGTATTATTGGTTTAAAAGGTTATTATCGACGTTTCATCCATAATTTTGCCCGATTGGCTAACCCATTAACAAAGCTCACACGTAAAGGGTTTAAATTTGTTTGGAAAAAAGAGTGTGAAGAATGTTTTGAAGAACTCAAGAGAATATTAGTCAATGCTCTTATATTTTATCTACCATCGGGGAATGATGGGTTCGTTATTTATAGTGATGCATCGAAGAAATGACTTGGTTGGGTCCTTATACGGAATGATAGAGTTATTTCCTATGCATCACGACAGCTGAAAAATCACAAGAAAAACTATCCTAATCATTATCTTGACATAGAAACTGTAATCTTTTCTTTGAATATATGGAGACATTATCTCTATGGGGAAAAATGTGAGATTTATACTGATCACAAGAGTTTGAATTATATGTTCTCATAGAAAGAACTCAGCATGAGTCAAAGGATATGGCTTGAAATACTCATGGATTACGATTTCACGATACACTACCACCTGGGAAGGAAAATAAGGTGGCAGATGCTTTGAGTAGAAAGGATCATGGAGTTTTTAACATGTTGAGAGTTGAAAAGGATCTTATATACATGGATCTAGTAAATATGGATATGGGAATCCCCATAGAAGGTGAAACATAAATTCATTTTCAAATGGTTTCCAAACAATATTTACTAGAAAAGTAAAAGAGTTCTCAAACCGATGATGATGTGTTTCAAAAGAAGATTAAATTTTTGAATGATGGGAGATTGAGTGACTTTGTGTATGATGATGGAATTTTGACATTTGGGAAGAGACTTTATGTTTCTGATATACCTGATCTAAAAATAGAATTGTTGGATGATGCTCATAGTTCCAATTTCTATATACACCATGGGATAACCAAAATGTATATAGATTTTAAGGGAAATTTTTGGTGGGACAACATGAAGTGGGAGATTGCTGATTTTGTGTCAAGATGCATGGTTTGTCAAAAAGTGAAAGCTGGAAAGCAACAGCCTGGTGGGGTATTGCAACCACTTCCCATTCCTAAGTATAAATGGGATAATATCATGATAGACTTTGTCATGGGACTACCAAATACTCCTAGATGGAACGATGTAATATGGGTCATTGTTGATATTTTTACCAAGTCAGTGAATTTTCTTGCTATAAGGGATGATTTACCACTTGAACGTCTAGAAAGACTATATATTAATGACGTTATGAGGCTTCATGGAGTACCCCTATCAATTGTTTTATATCTTGGTCGCTATTTTACATCAAGATTCTGGAAAAATCTTCAGAAGGACTTGGATACTGAACATTGTTTGAGCACTACCTACCACCTTCAAATAAATGAACAATCAGAATGGACTATTCAAACCATATAATACATGTTGAGATCATACTCAGATGACATTCAGGGTATGTGGGATCAATATTTACCTTTGGTGGTATTTTCCTATAACAATAGCTTCCATTCAAGTATTCAGATGGCACCATATGAAGTGTTATACGGAAATAGATGTCACACACCAACCTGTTTGGATGACGTTGGTGAGTGAAAACTCGTAGTCCCAGAGTTTGTGGAGGAAACTATGGAAAAGGTGAAGGTAATCCAAACCCACATCAAAGATTCTCAAAGTAGGTAAAAGAGCTATGCCGAATACTGAAGGAAGGATTTGGAATTTCAGGTAGGAGATCATGTTTTCTTGAAGGTATCTCCAAGGAACATAGATATAAGTTTTGGTAAGAAGGGTAAATTGTGTCCCAGGTACATCAGAACCTTCAAAATTCTATAATGAATTGGGGTTGTAGCTTACCGTTTTTCAATACCGCCAAGTCTCTCCAAAGTTCACGATGTTTTCCACGTATCACTGTTGAGAAAATACATGCCTGACCCAACACATGTACTCACTTAAGAGGAATTTGAACTAGAACCTGGTCTATCTTATTGTGAAGAGCCCGTCAGGATTCGTGATTCAAGAGAACAAGTACTGAGAAATAGTACGACTCTTCTGGTAAAAGTTCAATGGAGAAACCATAAGATGTAAGAGGCAACGTGGGAACCCGAAAAACTTATGATGAATAACCACACGATTCTTTCCATGCAGAAGTATTTTAGAAATTTTGAGGACGAACTTTTTTGAAGGAGGGGAGAATGTAACACCCCAAGCTTCCACAATACGCTTCTCTTTGAATAATACAATAGCGTGTGTTGTATGTAACTTTGTGTTCTAACACACCACAACCAATAAAACTAGCCGTTATGAGTAGTAATACCTAATTTTTTAAATTTTATACATTTTATCATTCAAAATGGACTTCATTTTTGAATTCGGAATATCAAAATTATATTAGGGTGAATTTTTGGTATTTTTCTGAAAACATTCAATTTTTTATGAATAGTGAAAATTAATAAATTTTAATTAAAAACAACATTTTATTCAAAATATTTAATAGTCAGAAATTATTAATTTGAATGATTTTAAAGTATATTTGGAATATATTTTTACCACTTAATACAATGTTTTTCATTGGATGTTATTTCACATTTAAACCAGACATACACAAGAATAAATCTTCTTATAGTTATTATTTTTTAAAAACACACTTTTTGTTTTGACATCGAGAATTAATTTTAAATTAAATTCTGCCACTTCTGTGTTTTGAATTTAGAAATATTCATTCCACATTTATAATCAGAAGGTAAAAATTGTGTAAATAGGTAACTTTTATTTTTAGACATTTTGAATAATTATTTCGATAAATATTTTGATTACCATGGTTAAAGGGTAAATCCGGTAAGTAAGGGCAAAAAATAATATTATAATAATACTAAATTACAATATAAAGTGTTATAAATCAATTTTTTGATACACGTCCGACCATGGGCATCTTTGGGTCGATTTTGGGACCCCATGGATCCACTTGTAAGTGATAATGACACTTTATATTAATTAAGTTAATGTAAATAAAAAAATGACATAAGCATATATCTTTTAGCAAACCAATTTTTATATAAGGTTATATATATTATATTTTCGACTATAAATATTTAAAAGAAATACAAAAAGATTTCCAACATAATTTTATATTATTTATAATTTTTAGACATTGAATAATTAAATTTATTTATGACACAATAATGATGCAGTATTTTCCTTATTAATGAATGAATCAAATATTTGATAATATAAATATCAAAATAAATATAATTTGAAAGTTTGGATACCATCCAATAATTTTATTAATTAATGTGACATGTTAGTATTTCTTAAATTAATTTGGCTCGAATTAATAAAGTAATTAAGACTTTAAAGAAAATGACATATTGAATAGTATCAAAACTTACATAAAAATGTTTTTGAAACAAATATTATATTATTAATTGATATAGAATTCATAAAAATATAATTTTCGGAAAAAGGACTTATATAATAATCTATGTATCATTAATGGACCACTTGGGGGTCTCTTGGAAGTTTATAGTATGTCTATTGACTATATAATATAAAAATACAAAGAGACATGGTAAATGTCAAACTATTTAACTAAGAGTTAAATAAAAAAGATAAAGTTAATATAGTTACCAAAACCTGTCTAAAATCTATTGGATTAATGTACATATACCCATACCCACCTTATACATTGAATAATCTTCTTTGGATCCCTTAGAAACTGAATATTTATTTATTATAAATTAATACTTTATGTTTTTTCTAAAGAGCCCATCCTCCCCCTTATAAAAGGACACCACTTCTAACCAATAATTCATACCTTCAAAGCCTTTTGGTTCAGCCAACATCTTCCCACTTCTAACCAATAATTCATACATTCATTATTCTATCCATCCTTTGAATGAAATGTCACCAAACGTGTGTACGTACGCCCTACCGTCTCCACGTTGTGGTGTAATTGTTATTCAATACGTTATTATTTGGATGGGAATAGTAATGATGTCTAATTCATGTAAATAATAAATATAACATGATAATTATTTTGTATATATGATATAAATTCCAATTATATATTATTTTAATATCAAAATAATGATATTGTCGCTTGTGCGTACGTACGGACTACCGTCTCCATGAATGCGATGAGATTCATTCCCTATCGTATCTATTCAAAAATAATTTCCATTTGATGATAAAAAATAAAGTTTAAGGACTTGATATAATTCTGGATATGAATATGATACAACCTATCCCTAACAAACACGTCATATATAACAAAACATGTAAAAGAAAACGAGTAAGTTAACACCTGAAACAATGATAATACTAATATATTATTAACAAAGCAATGTTAAATGATCATATATGATATCTTATTAATTAATATGATTACTTATAATTTAATAAAAATTATTTCACCATTATACAGGAGTTTAACCTACCCTCAACCAAGGAAAAGTACAAGGTAAGTGTTTATTTCAGAATCTCGTCATTATCCGAGGTTGTTTATACCTAATTATCTACTGGGACCTCTTTATCATCCACATCCATGATTCTTAAAAATGTATTTCAAAACATTCTAAACATTTTATAGAATATGGGTTAAATTCATTAATACCCTTGTTTGACTTTTTTATGCTTTTTATAAAGGAATCTTTCAGTTGTATTACAAACATGGTCCTTTTTAACCTTTTCGACAAAATCAAGGTAAAAATGAATTTTTAACTTATACGGCGGGTGAGGCTATTTTTTACCATTATAAACACGTCGAAGCTTCCCATACAATTTTATAACAATATTTTCAATCTAAATGTTTTATTTTATAATTATTTGACTTCTAAATTATTTCAAAATAGAAAGAGATATATCTCTAAAATGGGTTTTGATTTTTTCTTTGTCAACATCCTTTGATGGATTTTATGTTTATTTGAAGTTGATGTATTATGATACATAACTTCCATATTGTATTGAATATTTTGTGATATTTTTGATTGTTGATGTGATATTTTTATACCATTCATGGTTTAAGGTTAATGTATTGACATTTTGTATGCTAGATTTAATACGAATGTTTATGATATGTTTAAACCTTTTCATATGAGGAATGTATTGGACATAGTAAGTGACAGGTGGAGCCCGCTATAGCTCTTCGATGCATTGGTAGGTCTCATGAGACAACTAGACATGGAATTGGCCGAGGTCCTTTCCCAATTTGATTTATGGGTATGTCCGAGGCCTTAATAATTTTTAGACATCTCGGCCGAGGCCTTGACAAAATGTTTCGGAAAGTCCGACATTATACATTCCCTCATTATGGAAATAATATTGATGGTTCATGTGGTCATTCGACTAGTGGAATTCCAATGATTATGTTTTATTATGTCATTATTTACTCAGCTCATAGTCTTTCCATAAAAGTATTCATGTTTATTATTGGTAAAGGAATGTGGTTTCAATTATTTATCATGCTTAATATTTATGTCATTTTCCGCTGTATTACTTACCCTTAGTGAGCATTCAATCTCACCACTCTCTTATGATTCATTTTCCTCGGATATGAAGAAGTTAGTTATGAGTTACTTGTAGGCATAATCTAGGAGGCTTGGATGTTTATAATGAAATATATTTTTGTTTTATTTCTCTTCAAGCATTAAAGTTGAACTTATGTATGAATCTTGTGTCCAATAATACTAAACTGTTCGGTCTTTCGAGACATGATTTCCTTGTGATCATGCCTATGTTATGTAATAGTGCACCAACAATGGGTAACTAGGTTCAGGGCGTTATAGTTGGAATCTGATGAAGTTTAGTACAAACCTCGTAAACTAGATTTAGATAAACTCTAATTAGAGAACATAGAACTAAGATAGAATTTGAGGATTAGTATAGAAGAACATCCTAGAATTTTGGTATTGTAGATATTTTGTGAGTTTTCCAGGAAATACATCCTTGTCTGGATACGATCAAGTAGAGGCGGATCTGGAATAGATGTACCTAGGCGTAAAACCTGAAAACACCACTTTGAGCTAGACTCGAACGGGAACTGGTGCACGACGATGGGCCTCGCTGCACTTTTGTTTACGACACTCCCAGGGGATCTACTTAGGATAATTCTAATATTATTACAAATGATTATGAAGGGTTTTTGAGTATATACTTCCTAAATGAAAACTTTTTTATGATTATGGATTATATCCATAAACTGTTCAATTTATGTTAAATGTTTTGCATGTTTGGATTTATGTGTTGTGATTCATAAACAAATCTAGTGTATTCCATTGTTTAGAAATGGTGCCTAGTTGAAGAAATGGAAAATGTGCCATTGCATGTACTCTATGTAGGGATTTCCCTTCTTCTCAAGATAATTATAGTGGAGCTGGTGATGCTACTGGTGATGATCAGCTAATCACCATACTAGGACAACTCACTCAGGTTATGAATAATAACCTTACCGGTGTGGAGCACCCTGATCCACAGAGTGCTGGATCAATGTTAGATCGCTTCATGAAGAAACAACCACCAAAATTTAATGGGAGCACAGATCCCTTAGTGGCTGAGAAATGGATAAATTCGTTAGAGAAAATATTCCATGCCATGGGGAGTATTGCAAGGGAAAAAGTTATCATGGCAGTTTACTACCTCACTGGAGATGCTGATCAATGGTGGACATTGATTCAAAACACGAATAAAGATGATGAAATATCAAATATGGAATGGAGGGAGTTCAATGATCTATTTTTAGAAAAATACTTCCCTCGTGACCATAGAGTAGATATGGAAAGGCAATTTTTGAGTCTGAGACGAAAGGAGGATGAGAATGTCTCAAAGTATGAGGATAACTTTACAAGGTTAGCAAGGTATGCTGCAGATTATATACATAACCAATGAAGTATGATTGATCATTTCGTTGATGGGTTAAAACTGTTTCTTCGTCGAGCATTGGTCTCACAATCCTTCTCGTCATAGGAAGATATTTTCTCGTGTGCTATCAAGAGAGAAAAATTATTCTCTAAGTTTTATGAATTTAAATCAAAGCAAGAGAAGAAGAGATCTGCTGAAAACTCTGGGAATGTAAATAAAGAAACAGGGAAGAATGGATGAATTGAATTTTCACCTTGTGATAATTATGGAAGGAAGCACCATGGTGCCTGTCTAAAAGGAAAAGGAGTATGCTACAAATTTGGACAGAAAGGTCATCTAGCTGGTGATTGTAAAGGAAAGAAAGACGCTACCAATGTTCAAAGCTAAAATTGCAGAGAGAGATGGGACATTATGAAATTGAATGTCATGTGCGTCAGGGAAACATACCTCAGAAAAGACCAAGGGATCAAGGAAAAGCTTATGCAATCACTACTGCTAAGGATGAAGCCACTAATGATGTAGTGGCTTTTAATTTAATGGTTTCCACAGGTTTAGAAAAGTCTTTATTTGATTCTGGATCATCACATTGTTTCATATCATCCCAGTTTTCGATGAAAATTAGATATTTCCAATTTTATTTTACAAGGGAGTTTTCAGTTAAAACTCACAAGGGAAGTATCATTGTTACAATGTTCTTTGGATATGTTCCCATTAGGGAATATAAATGTTCTTTTTCTAATGATCTCATTGTCATACCCATGTCTGCATTTGATATAGTCCTTGTTATGGATTGTCTTTCAGACCATGATGAAAAAATTTACTGTAAGAAGAAGAAATTTATGATTTTTGATGATGATGATAAAGAACACCTTATCTTTAGAGCAGAATCTTCACCACCTGATTCTTATCTAGATCCACCACCAGTAGCTCAACCAAATTCAATTATCGGGGACGAAGAGAATGAAATAACTATGGGTGAGGAAAGGAATGTTCAAATAGAAGATGTAACTATTGTGAGAGAATATGTTGATGTGTTTTCGGAAGTTTTACCAAGACATTCTCCAGAATGAGAAATTGAGTTTTCCGTTGATTTAATTCCTGGTTCAAGGCCTATATCGAAGACCCCTTATAGAATGGACAGTGTGTAAATAGTTGAACTAAAAAAAACTAGAGGAATTGAGTAATAAGGGATTTATTCCACCCTAGTGTTTCACCATGGGGAGCCCGTGTCCTTTTTGTTAAGAAGAAAGATGGATAAATGAGGTTATGTATCATCTACAGGGAACTCAATGCTATAAAAATAAAGAACTAGTATCCACAACCACGCATTGATGATTTATTTGACCAACTGCTTGGAGCTCAATACTTTTCAAAGATTGACCATCCATCTGGATACCATCAGTTTTTTTGTGAAGAAGGAATACATTCTGAAGACATCATTTTGAACCAGGTACGTGCATTATGAGTTTACATTAATGCCTTTTGGATTGACTAATTCACCCTCTGTTTTCATGGATCTAATGAATAGAGTTTTCATGGAATATCTCAATGATTTTGTAGTGGTGTTTATTGATGATATCTCGGTATATTCCCAAAGCTACGAAGACCATGAAAATTACTTGCGTATTATCCTAAAGACTCTTAGAAGACATGAATTATATGGGATTTTTAGAAAGTGTGAATTCTGGCTTCATGAGATGTAACACCCCAAGCTTCTACGGTATTCTTCTCTTTTAATAATGTGATAGCGTGTGTTGTAAGCAACACCGAGTTCTAACACACCATAACCAATCAAACTAGTCGTTATGAATAGTAATACCAACTTTTTGAAATTATATATATTTTATATTTCAAAATGGACTTAATTTTTGGATTCGTAATATCGAATTTAGCCTAAGGTGAAATTTTGGTACTTTTCGGATAACTTTAATATTTTGATGAATAGTGAAAATTACTAAATTTTAATTAAAAACAACTTTTTTAATCAAAATAATTAATAGTGATAAATTATGAATTTTAGTGGTTTTAAAGTATATTTATAATATATTTTTACCATTTAATATAATTTTGGTCATTGGAAATAATTTTACAATTAAACCAGACATAAACAAGTGTCAATCTTTTGATATTTATTATCTCTTAAAAACACGCTTTTTGTTTTAACAATGGGAATTAATTTTAAATTAATTTCTGCCACTTCTATGTTTTGAATTTCAAAAAATGGATTCCATATTTGGAATCAGGATGTTCAAACTGTGTAAATAGTTAACTTTCATTTTTAGACACTTTGAATAATTACTTCGATAAATATTTTATTTACTATGGTTAAGGGTAAATCAGGTAAATAAGGGTTAAAAAATAATATTATAATAATACTAAATTACCCTAAAACGTGTCCTTGCCTTATTGGTTGATACATGTTCGACCATAGGAATCTTTGGGTTGATTTTGGGACCCCATGGAGCCACTTGTAGGTGATAGGGTCACCTAATTTTAATTAAGTTAAAATAAGTACAAAAATGACATAAGCATATATCTTTTAGAAAAACAATTTTTACATAGGGTTATGTATGTTGGATTTTCGACTATAAATATTAATTAGAAAGCTAAAAATATTTCCTAAATAATTATAGTTTATTTATAATTTTTAGACTTTAAATAATTTAATTTATTTATGACACAATTATGATGCAGTAATTACCATAATAGTGAAAAATTAAAATAATTGATATTATAAATACCCAAATAAAAATAATGTGAGACTTTTAATGAATTAAAATAATTTTATAGGATAATATGACATATTAGTATTGATTTAATTGACTTTGATCTGAGTAATAATTCTGTTATGAGTTTCACAAAAATTAACTATAGAATAGTGTCAAAATTGACATAAAAGAGTTTTTTAAAACAAATATTATATTATTAATTGATATTAAATTCTTAAAAATCTAAGGTTCGGACAGGAGACTTATATCATGATAGTTATATTATTAATGGACCACTTGGGGGTCTCTTGGATGTATATAGTATGGTTATTAACCATATAATATAAAAATACAAAGAGACATTGTAAAAGTGAAACTAATTAACTTAGAGTTAATACTTAATGATAAGGTTAATATAAGTATCCAAACCTGTCTAAATTCTATTGGTTGAGTGTTTTTCGACCCATACGCACCTTAAAATTTAAATAATCAACTTTGGATCCATTAGAAACCGAATATGAATTTATTATAAATTAATATTTCTAGCTTTTCCAAAGGTGCCCCTCACCCCTCTTATAAAAGGGAACTCCTCCTTCTCATTTCTTCACTCCTTCAAAGCCTTTTGGTACGGCCAAACTCTGCCCAAATACTCTCCCAACTTCCCTCACTACAACATAGAGGCCTTATTTTGTTCATAAAGCCTACCTAAGGAGCCCTTTTGATCAAATCAAAATGAAGAACCCGAAGAAGAGGTAATGATTTCACCACCCTTTTCCAAGTTCCTTTCTTCTTCCACTTATTATTCCTTTGTTATTACCATTCTAAAATAATAAATCCTGTATCATATATATACTATGATGTTATTATAAATATGGTTCAACCATATTCAGTATTCTATCCACCCTTTGAATAACATGTCACCATATGTGCGTATGTACGGCTTACCGTCTCCACGTCGTGGTGTAATTGTAATTCAATATTTTATTATTTGGATTGGTATAATAATAATGTGTAACTCATGTAAATAATAAATATAACATCTTAATGATTCTTTATATATGATATACCATCCATTTATATATTATTTTAAAATCAAAAGAATGATATTGTCGATCGTGCGTACGTACGGACTACCGTCTCCACGAACGGGTTGAGATTCATTCTCCATCGTATCCATTCAAGTATAATTAACATTTGATGATTTAAAAATGATGTTTAAGGACATGATATAATTCTGGATATGAATAATATACAACCTATCCATTACAAACATGACTTACTTAACAAAACATATAAAAGAAAACGATAAATTTAACACCCGAAACAACGATAATACTAAGATATTATTAACAAAGCAATGTTAAAAGATCATATATTATATCATATGAATGTCTATGATTCTTGTATAATTTAATAACAATTATTTCACTATTATACAGGAGGTTAACCTACCCCAACCCAGGAAAAGTACAAGGTAAGGGTTATTTTACAATCCCTTCATTATCCGAGGTTGTTTATACGTAATAATCTACTGGGATCTCTTTATCATCCACATCCATGTTTCTTAGAAATGAATTTCATAACATTTTTACTATTTACTAGAATATGGTTTAAATTCATTTATAACCTTGTTTGACTTTTTATAAGAAGTTTATAGAGGAATCTTTTCGTCGTTTTCCAAACAAGGTTCTTTTTAACCTTTTCAGCAAAATTAAGGTAAGAATGTTTTTTTAACATATACGGCGGGTGCGGCTATTTTCTGATATTATAAAATATTCAAATCTTACCTTATAAGATTATAAGAATATTTTCAAATAAAATGTTTTATTTCATAAATATAATACTCTTAAATGATTTCAAAATAGAAAGAGATATTTCTCTAAAAGGAATTTTGATTTCATCTATGTCAACATCCTTTGATGGATTTTACACTTATTTGAAGTTGATTTATTATGATACAAAACTTCTATATTGTATTGAAGGTTTTGTGATATGTTTGACTGTGGATGTGCTATTTTTATACCGTTCATAGTTTATGGTGAATGTATTGACATTTCGTATGCTAGTTTTAATACGAATGATTATGTTATGTTTAAACCTTTTAATATGGGAATGCATTGGACTTAATATGTGACGGGTGGAGCCCGATATAGCTCCTCGATGCATCGGTAGGTCTCATGAGACAAACTAGTGTCTTGGCACAATTACTTGGCAAAATCTTATTTGTAGTCTAGGCACGAGGCCTTGTCTATTTGGTTATGATAGTTTGGCATTATGCATTCCATCATTATGAAAGTGGTTACTGATATTTCATGTGATTGTTCGATTAGTAGAATATCCATTTGAATAAGTAAATGGAATTATTTCATTTTAATTTTGCCATACTATGTTGAAGTTCATGTTTAAAAGGCTTTTGTTTTAAGTTATACAATGCCTTTAATGTTTATTCTTATTTATGAAAGTTTCCACTATATTGTTATCCTTACTGGGCATTTGAGCTCACCCATTTTCTATGTTTTATTTTTCCCAGGGTATGAAGAAGTAAATTATGAATGACTTGCAGGGATAGTATGTGGGTATATGAGTGTGGAATATGAATAAAAGATGTTGTTGTAGTTTTCATTTTTATGATGTAATGTAAGACTTATGAATATATCTAGTACCTCCAAGGCTACTAAACCAATCGGTCTTTGAAGATTTGATCCTTCTTATGATCATGTCAATGTTATGTAATAATTCACCGACTCTAGGTAACCTTGGTCAGGGCGTTACTGTTGGTATCAGAGGAAGTTTAGTAAAAACCTTGGAAGCTAGATTTAGAAAAACTCTGATTAGAAAACGTATATTTAAGATGGACTTTGAGGATTAATATATAAGAACATCCTCGAATTTTGGTATTGTAGAGATTTTGTGAGTTTTCCGAGAAATACATCCCTGTCTGGATACAAGAAGGTAGAGGCGGGTCTGGCACAGATGTACCTAGGGGTAAAACCCGAAAACACCACTTTGATCTAGACTCGAACGGGAACTGGTGCACAACAACGAGCCTTGCTTCACTCTTGGTTACGACACTCCTGGGGGTTATGCTTAGGATAACTCTTATTTTCTTTAAAAATCATTATGAAGGGATTATGATTATATACTTACTCAAAGAAAACATTTTTATGATTATGGATTATATCCATAAATAGTTTAATTTATGTTAAGTGTTTTATAAGTATGGGATTATGTATTTTGATTCATAAACTGATCTAGTTTATGCCCTTGTTTTGAAATGGCGCCTAGTGGAAGAAATGGAAACTGTATCAATGCACGCACTCCATGTAGAGATTTCCCTCCTACTCAAGATAATTATAGTGGAGCTGGTGATGAAACTGGTGCCGATCAGCTAATCACCATACTGGGACAAATCACTCAGGTTATGAATAATAACCTTACCCGTATGGAGCAACCTGATCCGCAGCATGGAGGATCAATGTTAGATCGATTCATGAGGCAAAAACCACCAACGTTCAATGGGAGTACAAATCCCTTAGTAGCTGAGCAATGGATAAATTCCCTAGAGAAAATATTTCAGGCTTTGGGGAGTAGTGAAAGGGAAAAAGTTATCATGGCAGTTTACCGCCTCACTGGAGATGCTGATCAATGGTGGTCGTTGATTCAAAACACGAAGGAGGATGATGAAGTATCAAATATGGAATGGAGGGATTTCAAAGATCTGTTTTTAGAAAAATACTTTCCTCGCGACCATCGAGCATATATGGAAAGACAATTTCTGAGTCTGAGACACGAGGAGGATGAGAATGTCACAGTGTATGAGGCTAACGTTACAAGGTTAGAAAGGTATTCTGGAGATTATATACATAACCCAAGAAGTAAGATTGATAGTTTCTTTGATGGGTTAAAACCATTTCTCCGACGAGAATTAGTCTCACAATCCTTTTCATCGTACGAAGACATTGTCTTATGTGCTATCAAGACCGAAAAAGAATTCTCTAAGTCAAATGACTTTAAAGAAAAGAAAGAGAAGAAAAGACCTGCTGATCAATCTGGGAATGGATATAAGGGGACTAAGGGAAAGGTTTAATATCCATCCTGTGGTAAATGTGGTAAGAAACACCCCGGTACTTTCTTAAAGGGAACATGAGTCTGTTATAAGTGTGGTGAAAAAGGCCAACATGCTTGTGATTGCAAGGGGAAGAAGGAAGCTACCAATGTTTAGTGCTACAATTGCAGGGAGATGGGGAATTATGCAAATGAATTTCCTAAGCATCAAGAGAACCTACCTCAGAAAAGTCCAAGGGATCAAGGCCAAGCTTATGCTATCACTACTGCTGAGGTAGAAGCTCCGAAAGATGTGGTGGCAGGTAATTTAATGGTTTCCTCAAGTTTAGAAAATGCATTATTTGAATTTGGATCATCGCATTGTTTCATATCTTCCCAGTTTGCTAAGAAAATTAGATATTTCCAATTTTATTTAACAAGGTATTTGTTAGTTAAAACTCCTAAGGGAAGTATCATTGCAACAATGTTTTGTGAATCAGTCCCCATTAGAGCACATAAATGTTCTTTATCTGCTGATCTCGTCGTCATACCTATGATTGAGTTTGATATAATCCTCAGTATGGACTGGCTTTCAGACTATGATGCGAATATTTATTATAAGAAGAAAGAGGTTATGATTCTTGATGATGATGATAAGGAACGCCTTATCTTTAGAGCAGAATCGTCACAACCTAATTCTTATTTAGATCCACCCCCAGTAGCTCAACTAAATTCAATTATTGGGGAGGAATAGAATGAAATAACTGTGGGTGAGGAATGGAATGTTCAAATAGAGGATGTACCTGTTGTGAAAGAATTTGTAGATGTATTTCTGGAAGATTTACCTGGACATCCTCCAGAACGAGAAGTTGAGTTTTCCATTGATTTAATTCCTGGATCAAGGCCTATATCAAAGACCCCTTATAGAATTTCCACTGTAGAATTATTTGAACTATATAAACAACTTGAGGAATTGAGTAATAAGGGATTTATTCACCCTAGTGTTTCTCCATGGGGATCCCATGCTCTTTTTGTTAAAAAGAAAGACGGATCTATGAGGTTATGTATCGACTACAGGGAGATCAATGCTATAACAATAAAGAACAAGTATCTCCTACCACGCATTGATGATTTATTTGACCAACTGCATGGAGCTCAATAATTTTCAAAGATTGACCTTCGATCTGGATACCATCAGTTGTGTGTGAAGAAGGAAGACATTCCGAAGACATCATTTCGAACCAGGTACGGGCATTATGAGCTTACTGTAATGCCTTTTGGATTGACTAATGCACACTCTGTATTCATGGATCTGATGAATAGAGTTTTCAAGGAGTATCTCAATGAATTTTTGGTGGTATTTATTGATGATATCTTGGTATACTCCAAAAGCTACGAAGATCATGAAAATCACTTGCGCGTTATCTTGAAGACTCTGAGAAGGCATGAATTATATGGGAAGTTTAGCAAGTGTGAATTCTGGCTTCAGGATATTTCTTTTCTTGGCCATATTGTCTCTAAAGATGGAATCTATATTGATCCTTCTAAGACCAAGGCAATCCAAGAATGGCCATCACCGATGACTATAACTGAGGTACGTAGTTTTATTGGTTTACAGGTTATTATCGACGTTTCGTCCAGAATTTTGCCCGATTGGCTAACCCATTAACGAAGCTCACACGTAAAGGGGTTAAATTTGTTTGGAAAAAAGAGTGTGAAGAATGTTTCAAATAATTGAAGAGAATATTAGTCAATGCTCCTATATTGACTCTACCATCGGGGAATGATGGGTTCATTATTTATAGTGATGCATCGAAGAAATGACTTGGTTGTGTCCTTATGCACAATGATAGAGTTATTGCCTATGAATCATAACAGTGGAAAATTCATGAACAAAACTATCCTACTCATGATCTCGAGTTAGCAGCTGTGATCTTTGCTTTGAAGATATGGAGGCACTACCTCTATGGAGAAAAATGTGAGAATTATACTGATCACAAAAGTTTGAAGTATATTTTCTCACAAAAAGAACTCAACATGAGGCAAAGGAGATGGTTTGAATTACTCAAGGATTATGATTGCATGATACAATACCACCTGGGGAAGGAAAACAAGGTGGTAGATGCTTTGAGCAGAAAAGATCATGGAGTTTTGAACAATATGGGAATTGAAAGGGATACAATTTTTATGGATCTAGTGAATATGGACATGGGAATAACCAGGGAAGGAGAAACATCAATGCTTTTTCAAATGGGTTCTAAACCATTTTTACTAGAAAGGATTAAGAGTTCTCAGACCGATGATGAAGAATTTCAAAAGAAGATTAAAGTTGTGAATGATGGGAGACTGAGAGACTTTGTGTATGAAGATGGAATTTTGAAATTCAGGAAGAGACATTGTGTTCCCGATATACCTGATCTAAAAAGGGAATTGCTGGACGATGCTCATAGTTCCAATTTCTCTATACATCATGGGAGCACCAAAATGTATAGATATTTGAAGGAACATTTTTGGTGGGACAATATGAAGAGGGAGATTGCTGATTTTGTGTCAAGATGTATGGTTTTTAGTATGTGAAAGGTGGAAGGCAACACCCTGGAAGAGTCATGCAACCTCTTCCCATACCGGAGTGGAAATGGGACAATATTACGATGGATTTTGTCATGGGGCTACCAAAGACTCCTAGAAAGAATAATGCGACATGGGTTATTGTTGACTGTCTTACCAAGTCAGAACATTTTCATTCTATAAGAGAAGATCTACCACTGGAATGTCTAGAAAGACTATATATTGATGATGTTGTGAGACATCATGGAGTACCCCTGTCGATTGTTTCTGATCGTGATCCCCATTTTACTTCAAGATTCTGGAAGAGTCTTCAGAAATCCCTAGATACTGAACTTCATTTGAGCACTGCCTACCACCCTCAGACAGACGGACAATCAGAACGGACTATTCAAACCTTAAAAGACATGTAGATATCCTGCTCACTTGACTTTCAGGGTATGTGGGATCAGGATTTATCTCTGGTAGAATTTTCCTATAACAATAGCTTCCATTCGAGTATTCAGATGGCACCATGTGAAGTGTTATATTGAAAGAGATGTCGCACACCAACCTGTTGGGATGACGTTGGTGAAAGAAAACTTGTAGGTCTAGAACAGGTGGAGGAAACGATGGAAAAGGTGAAGGTAATCCAAAATCACATCAAAGCAGCTCAAAGTATACAGAAGAGCTATGCTGATAATCGAAGGAAGGATTTGGAATTTCAAGTCGGTGATCATGTTTTCCTAAAGGTATCTCCATGGAAGGGATTCATACGTTTTGGTAAGAAAGTTAAATTGAGTCCCAGGTACATCAGACCTTTCAAAATTATAGAATGAATTGGGGCTGTAGCATACTGATTGGCAATGTCGGCAAGTCTCTCCAAAGTTCACAATGTGTTACACGTATCTCTATTGAGGAAATACATGCCTGACCCAACGCATGTACTCAACTATGAGGAATTAGAACTGGAACCCGATCTATCTTATTGTGAAGAGCCCGTCAGGATTCTTGATACGAGAGAACAAGTACTGAGAAACCGGACGACTCGTCTGGTAAAAGTCTTGTGGAGAAACCATAAGATGGAAGAGGCAACGTGGGAACCCGAGAAACTTATGATGAATAACCACCCGAGTCTTTTCATGCAGTAGTATTCTAGAAATTTTGAGGACGAAATTATTTGAAGGAGGGGAGAATGTAACACCCCAAGCTTCTACGGTACGCTTCTCTTTGAATAATGTGATAGCGTGTGTTGTACACAACACCAAGTTCTAACACACCATAACCAATCAAACTAGCTGTTATGAATAGTAATACCTACCTTTTGAAATTATATATACTTAATATTTCAAAATGGACTTCATCTTTGGATTAGGAATATCGAATTTATCCTAAGGTGAAATTTTGGTACTTTTCGGATCACTTTAATATTTTGATGAATAGTGAAAATTACTAAATTTTAATTAAAAACAACTTTTTTAATCAAAATAATTAATAGTGATAAATTATGAATTTGAGTGGTTTTAAAGTATATTAATAATATATTTTTACCATTTAATACAATCTTGGTCATTGGACATAATTTTACAATTAAATCGGACATAAACAAGTGTCAATCTTTTGATAGTTATTATCTCTTAAAAACACGTTTTTTGTTTTAACAACGAGAATTAATTTTAAATTAATTTCTGACACATCTGTGTTTTGATTTTGGAAAAATGGATTCCATATTTGGAATCAGGATGTTCAAATTGTTTAAATAGGTAACTTTTATTTCTATACATTTTGAATAATTACTTCGGTAAATATTTTATTTACCATGGTTAAGGGTAAATCCGGTAAATAAGGCTTAAAAATTAATATTATAATAATAATAAATTACCCCAAAACGTGTCCTAGCCTTATTGGTTGATACATGTTCGACCATAGGCATATTTGGGTCGATTTTTTGACCCCATGGAGCCACTTGTACGTGATAGGGACACTTAATTTTATTTAATTTAAAATAAGTACAAAAATGACATAAGCATATATCTTTTAGAAAAACAATTTTTACATAGGGTTATATATGTTGGATTTTGGACTATAAATATTAATTAGAAAGATATAAAGATTTCATAAATAATGATATTTTATTTATAATTTTTAGACTTTAAATAATTTAATTTATATGACACAATTATGATGCAGTAATTACCATAATAGTGATAAATTAAAATAATTGATATTATAAATACCCAAATAAATATAATTTGAGACTTTTAATGAATTAAACTAATTTTCTAGGATAATATTACATATTAGGATTGATTTAATAGACTTTTTTCGAAGTAATAATTCTGTTATAAGTTTCACAAAAATCAACTATTGAATAGTGTCAAAATTGACATAAAAGAGTTTTTTAAAACAAATATTATATTATTAATTGATATTAAATTCCTAAAAATCTAAGGATCAGCCAATAGACTTATATCATAATACTTATATCATTAATGGAACACTTGGGGGTCTCTTGGATGTATATAGTATGTTTATTAACCATATAATATAAAAATACAAAGAGACATTGTAAAAGTGAAACTAATTAACTTAGAGTTAATACTTAATGATAAGGTTAATATAAGTACCCAAACCTGTCTAAATTCTATTGTTTGAGTGTTTTTTGACCCATACCCAACTTAAAATTTAAATAATCAACTTTTAGGCCATTAGAAACCGAATATGAATTTTTTATCAATTAATATTTCTAGCATTTCCAAAGGTTCCCCTCACCCCTCTTATAAAAGGGCACTCCTCCTTCTCATTTTTCACAAATTCAAAGCCTTTTGGATCAGCCAAACTATTCCCAAATACTCTCCCAACTTCCCTCACTACAACCTAGAGGCCTTAGTTTGATCAGAACGCCAACCTAAGGAGCCCTTTTGATCAAATCAAAAGGAATAACCCGAAGAAGAGGTCATGATTTCACCACCCTTTTCCAAGTTTTTTTCTTCTTCCACTTCTTCTTCCCTTGTTATTACCATTCTAAAATAATAACTCCAGTATCATATATATACTGTGATGTTATTATAAATATGGTACAACCATATTCATTATTCTATCCACCCTTTGAATAACATGTCACCATACGTGCGTATGTACGGCTTACCATCTCCACGTCGTGGTATAATTGTTATTCAATATTTTATTATTTGGATGGGTATAATAATGACGTGTAACTCATGTAAATAATAAATATAACATGTTAATGATTCTGTATATATTATATACCATCCATTTATATATTATTTTAAAATCAAAATAATGATATTGTCGCTCGTGCGTACGTACGGACTACCGTCACCACGAACGCGATGAAATTCATTCTTCATCGTATCCATTCAAGTATAATTATCATTTGATGATTTAAAAATGATGTTCAAGGACTTGATATCATTCTAGATATGAATAATATACAAACTATCCATTACAAAAATGGCTTACATAACAAAACATATAAAAGAAACGAGTAAGTTAACACTCGAAACAACGATAATACTAAGATATTATTAACAAAGCAATGTTAAAAGATCATATATGATATAATATGAATGTATATGATTCTTGTATAATTTAATAACAATTATTTCACTATTATACAGGAGGTTAACCTACCCCAACCAAGGAAAAGTACAAGGTAAGGGTTATTTCACAATCTCTTCGTTATCTGAGGTTGTTTATACGTAATAATCTTCTGGGATCTCTTTATCATCCACATTCATGTTTCTTAAAAATGAATTTAAAAACATTTTTACTATTTACTAGAATATGTGTTAAAGTCATTTATACCCTTGTTTGACTTTTTATAAGATATTTATAAAGTAATCTTTCCGTCGTTTTCCAAACAAGGTACTTTTTAACCTTTTCAACAAAATTAAGGTAAGAATGTTTTTTTAACTTATACGACGGGTACAGCTATTTTATGCCGTTATAAAATTGTCGAAGCTTCCCTTACAAACTTATAATAATATTTTCAAATAAAATGTTTTATTTCATAAATATAAGACTCTTAAATTATTTCAAAATAGAAAGATATATTTCTCTAAAAACGGTTTTGATTTCATCTATGTCAACATCCTTTGATGGATTTTACGCTTATTTGAAGTTGATTTATTATGATACAAAACTTCTATATTGTATTGAAGGTTTTGTGATATTTTTGACTGTGGATGTGCTATTTTTATACCGTTCATAGTTTATGGTGAAATTATTGACATTTCGTATTCTCGTTTTAATAAAAATGTTTATGTTATGTTTAAACCTTTTCATATGGGAATGCATTGGACATAATATGTGACGGGTGGAGCCCGCTATAGCTCTTCGATGCATCGGTAGGTCTCATGAGACAAACTAGTGTCTTGGCACAAGGCCTTGGCAAAATATTATTTGTAGTCTTGGCACGAGGCCTTGGCTATGTGGTTATGATAGTCTAGCATTATACATTCCATCATTATGAAAGTGGTTATTGATATTGCATGTGATTATTTGATTAGTAGAATATCCATTTGAATAATTAAATGACATTATTTCATTTTATTTTTGCCATACTATGTTGAAGTTCAAGATTAAAAGGCTTTTATTTTAATTTATACATTTCCTTAAATGTTTATTCTTATTTATGAAAGATTCCTCTATATTGTTATCCTTACTGGACATTTGAGCTCACCCCTTTTCTATGTTTTATTTTTTCCAGGGTATGAAGAAGTAAATTATGAATGACCTACAGGGATAGTATGTGGGGATAAGAGTGTGGAATATGAAGAAAAGATGTTGTTTTAGTTTTCATTTTTATGATGTAATGTATGACTTATGAATATATCTAGTATTTCCAAGGCTACTAAACCAATCGGTCTTTCCAGATTTGATCCTTCTTGTGATCATGCCAATGTTATGTAATAATGCACCGACTCTAGGTAACTGGGGTTGTGGCGTTACATGAGATATCTTTTCTTGGCCATATTTTCACTAATGATGGAATCTCTGTTGATCCTTCTAAGACCAAGTAAATCCAAGAATGGCATGAACCAACGAGTATAACTGAGGTACGCAGTTTTATTGGTTTAACATGTTATTATCGACGTTTCGTCCAGAATTTTGCCCGATTGGCTAGCCCATTAACAAAGCTCACACGTTAAGGGTTTAAATTTGTTTGGAAAAAAAGATTGTGATGAATGTTTTGAAGAACTGAAGAGTATATTAGTCAATGATCCTATATTGACTCTACCATCGGGGAATGATGGGCTCATTATTTATAGTGATGCATCGATGAAATGACTTGGTTGTGTCCTTATGAGGAATGATAGATTTATTGCCTATGCATCGCGATAGCTGAAAATTCACGAGAAAAACTATCCTAATCATGATCTTGACATAGTTGTTGAAATCATTGCTTGGAAGATATGGAGACATTATCTCTATGGTGAAAAATTTGAGATTTATACTGATCATAAGAGTTTGAAGTATATTTTCTCATAGAAAGAACTCAACATGAGTCAAAGGAGATGGATTGAACTACTCATGGATTATTATTACACGATACACTACCACTTGGGGAAGGAAAATAAGGTGGAAGATGCTTTCAGTTGAAAGGATCATGGATTTTTGATCAAGAGGAGAGTTGAAAAGGATCCTATATACATGGATCTAGTAAAGTTGGATATGGGAATCACCATGGAAGGTGAAGCATCAATTCTTTTTAAAATGGGTGCCAAAAAATCTTTACTACAAAAGTTAAAGAGTACTCAAACTGATGATGATGTGTTTCAAAAGAAGATTAATGTTGTGAATGATGGGAGATTGAGTGACATTGTGTATGAAGATGGAATTTTGACATTTGGGAAGAGAAATTATGTTTCCAATATACCTGATCTAAAAATAGAATTGTTGGATGATGCTCATAGTTCCAATTTCTATATACGCCATGGGACCACAAAAATGCATAGATATTTTATGGAACATTTTTGGTGGGACAACATGAAGAGCGAGACTGCTGATTTTGTGTCAAGATGCCTGGTTTGTCAACAAGTGAAAGCTGGAAGGCAACAACCTGGTGGGGTATTGCAACCTCTTCCCATACCTGATTAGAAATGGGATAATTTCACGATAGACTTTGTCATGGGACTACCAATGACTCCTAGAAGGACCGATGAAATATGGGTCATTGTTGATCTTCTTACCAAGTCAGCGCATTTTATTGCTATAAGGTATGATTTACCACTTGAACATCTAGCAAGACTATATATTAATGATGTTATGAGGCTTCATGGAGTACCCCTATCAATTGTTTCGGATCGTGATCCCTATTTTACATCAAGATTCTGGAAAAATCTTCCGAAGGCCTTGGATACTGAACATTGTTTAAGAACTACCTACCACCCTCAATTAAATGGACAATCAGAACGGACTATTCAAACAATATAGTACATGTTGAGATCATACTCGCTTCACTTTCAGGGTATGTGGGATCAATATTTACCTCTGTTGGTATTTTCCTATAACAATAGCTTCCATTCAAGTATTCGGATGGCACCATATGAAGTGTTATACAGAATGATATGTCGCACACCAACCTGTTGGGATGACATTGGTGAGAGAAAACTCGTAGTCCTAGAACTGGTGGAGGAAACGATGGAAAAGTTGAAGTTAATCCAAACCCACATCAAAGAAGTTCAAAGTTGTAAAAAGAGCTATGCCGCTTACCAAAGGAAGGATTTTGAATTTCAGGTAGGAGATCATGTTTTCTTGAAGGTATCTCCAAGGAAGGGAGTTATACCTTTTGCTAATAAGGGTAAATTGAGTCCTAGGTACATCGGACCTTTCAACATTCTAGAACGAATTAGGGGTGTAGCTTACCGTTTTTTAATACCGCCAAGTCTCTCCAAAGTTATCGATGTGTTCCACGTATCACTATTGAGAAAATACATGGAGGACCCAACGCATGTACTCAATTAAGAGGAATTAGATCTAGAACCCGGTCTGTCTTATTGTGAAGAGCCCGTCAGGATTCGTGATTCAAGAGAACAAGTACTAAGAAACAGTACGACTCTTCTGGTAAAAGTTCAATGGAGAAACCATAAGATGGAAGAGGCAACGTTGGAACCAAAGGTACTTATGATGAAGAACCACCCGAGTCTTTTCATGCTGATGTATTTTAGAAATTTTGAGGACGAAATTTTTTGAAGGAGGGGAGAATGTAACACCCCAAGATTCCAACGTATGCTTCTCTTTGAATAATACAATAGCGTGTGTTGTACGCAAATTCGTGTTCTAACACACCACAACCAATCAAAACAGTCGTTATGAATAGTAATATCTTATTTTTTGAAATTTTATACATTTTATAATTAAAAATGGACTTCATTTTTGAATTTTGAATATCCAAATTATCTTAGGTTGAATTTTTGGTATTTTTCCAAAAACATTCAATTTTTTATGAATAGTGAAAATTAATAAATATTAATTAAAAACAAATTTTTAATCAAAATATTTAATACTGATAAATTATTAATTAGAGTGATTTTAAAGTATATTTTGAATATTTTTTTACCACTTGATACGATGTTTTTCATTGAACATAATTTCACATTTAAACCGGACATAAACAAGTATAAATATTTTGATAGTTATTATTTCTTAAAAACACACTTTTTGTTTTGATGGTGAAAAATAATTTTAAATTAAATTCTTCCACTTTGTTTTAAATTTAGAAAAATTCATTCCATATTTATAATCAGGAGTTAGAAATTGTGTAAATTGGTGACTTTTATTTTTAGACATTTTGAATAATTATTTCGATAAATATTTTTTTTACCATGGTTAAAGGGAAAAATCCGGTAAATAAGGGAAAAAATAATATTATAATAATACTAAATAATACTATAAAGTGTTATAACCCAATTGGATGATACATGTCTGACCATGGTCATATTTGGGTCGATTTTGGGACCCCATGTATCCAGTTGTAAGTGATAATGACACTTTATATTAATTAGGTTAATGTAAATACAAAAATGACATAAGTATATAAATTTTAGCAAAACAATTTTTACATAAGGTTATATATGTTATATATTCGACTATAAATATTTAAAAGAAATCCAAAAATATTTCATACATAATGGTATATTATTTATAATTTTTTAGACATTGAATAATTAAATTTATTAATGACACAATAATGATGCAATATTTTCCTTATTTATGAAAGAATCAAACAATTGGTATTATAAATATTAAAATAAATATAATTTGAATGTTTTGATGCCATCCAATAATTTTATTAATTAATTTGACATTTTAGTATTGCTTAAATGAATTTTTTTTATAATTAATAATGTTATTAAGACTTTAAAAAAAAATACTTATTGAATAGTGTCAAAATTTACATAAATATGTTTTTGAAACAAATATTAAACTGTTAATTGATATTCTATTCATAAAAATCTAATGTTTGGAAAAAGGACTTATATAATGATATATATATCATTAATGGACCACTTGGGGGTCTCTTGGAAGTTTATTGTATGTTTATTGAGTATATAATATAAAAATACAAAGAGACATGGTAAATGTCAAACAATTTAACTAAGAGTTAAATAAAAAAGATAAAGTTAATATAGTGACCGAAACCTGTCTAAAATAAATTGGATGAAAGGAATTCGACCCATACAAACCTTATACATTGAATAATCTACTTTGGGTTCATTAGAAACCGAATAAGTATTTATTATAAATTAATACTTTACATTTTTTCTAAAGAGACCCTCCTCCCCTTATAAAAGGACACCACTTCTAACCAATAATTCATACCTTCAAAGCATTTTGATTCGGCCAAAATCTTCCCAAATACCCTATCAACTATCCTCCCTTAATCCTAGAGTCCTTCCTTTAGTCATAAAACCATCCTAATTATCCCTTTTGATCAAATCAAAAGGAAAAACCTGAATAAGAAGTAATGTTTTCACCACCCATTTTCACGTTCCTTTCATCTTCAACATCTTCATTATTTGTTGTTTCCATTCTAAAATAATAACTCTAGTATCTTATATATACTATAATGTTATTATAAATATGGTACAACCATATTTTGTATTCTATCCATCATTTGAATGACATGTCACCATACGTGCGTTCGTACGGCCTAACGTCTCCACGTCGTGGTGTTATTGTTATTCAATAAGTTATTATTTGGATGGGTATAATAATTATGTTTTATTCATGTAAATAGTAAATATAACATGATAATGATTCTTTATATTATATAACTTCCAATTATATATTATTTTAACATCAAAATAGTGATATTGGCGCTCGTGCGTACATATGGACTACCATCTCCACGAACGCGATGAGATTCATTCCCCATCGTATCTATTCAAGACTAAGTTTCATTTGATGATTAAAAATAGTGTTTAAGGACTTGATATCATTCTAGATATCAATAAGATACATCCTATCCATAACAAGCACATATAATTTAACAAAACATATAAAATAAAATGAGTAAGTTAACACCCGAAACGACGATAATACTAAGATATTATTAACAGAGCATTGTTAAAAGATCATATATGATATCATATTAATGTATATGATTATTTTATAATTTAATAACATTTATTTCACCATTATACAGGAGGATAACCTACCCTCAACCAAGGAAAAGTACAAGGTAAGGGTTTATTTCACAATCTATTCATTATCTGAGGTTGTTTATACATAATTATCTACTAGGACCTCTTTATAATCCACATCCATGTTTCTTAAAAATTTATTTCAAAACATTCTTACCATTTTACAGAATATTTTTTAATGTCATTTATACCATATTTTGAAATTTTATAAGATGTTTATACAGGAATTTTTTTGTCATTTTTGAAACAATTTCCTTTTTAATCTTTTCGACAAAATAAAGGTAAGAATGACTTTTTTTAACTTATATGGAGGGTGCGGCTATTTTCTACAGTTATAAACTTGTCGAATATTCCCGTAAAATCTTAAAATAATATTATCAAAGTAAATGTTTTATTTTATAATTATGTGACTCTTAAATGATTCCAAAATAGAAAGAGATATTTCTCTAAAAAGAGTTTTGATTTCATCTATTTCAAATTCCTTTGATGGATTTATGTTTATATGAACTTGATTTATTATGATACAAACCATCCATATTATGTTGACGGTTTTGTGATATGTTTGACTGTGGATGTGCTATTTTTATACCATTCATGGTTTATGGTTAAAGTATTGACCTTTCGTATGCTACTTCTAATATGAATGTTTATGATATGTTTAAACCCTTTCATATATGGAATGTATTGGACTTAGTAAGTGACGCGTGAAGCCCACTAAAGCTCCTCGATGCATCATTATTTATCGTGAGAAAACTAGACATGGAATTGGCAGAGGCCCTTTCCCAATTTGATTAATGGTTTTGGCCGAGGCCTTAATCATTTTTAGATGACTTGGCTGAGGCCATGACAAAATGTTTCAGAATGTCCGACATTATACATTACCTCATTATGGAAATAATATTGATGGTTCATGTGGTAATTCGACCAGTAGAATACCCATGATTATGTTTTATTATGGAATTATTTATTCAGTTCATATTCTTCCCATAAAAGTATTCATTTTTATTATTGGTAAAGGCATGTGGTTTCAATTATTTACCATGCTTAATATTTATGTCATTTTCTGCTATATTTCTTACCCTTACTGAGCATTTGAGCTCACCCATTTCTTATGTTTACTTTTCCTAGGATATGAAGAAGTTAGTTATGAGTGACCTGCGGGCATATTCTAGAAGGCTTGGATGTTTCTAATGAAATATATTTGTGTTGTATTTCACTTTAAGTTGTAAAGTTGAACTTATGTATGAATCATGTTTCCAATAATACTAAATTGATCAGTCTTTAGAGACATGATTTCCTTATGATCATTCCAATGTTATGTAATAATGCACTGAATCTGGGTAACTAGGGTTGGGGCATCATAGTTTATGTGTGTATAAGCATTATTTTTGGTAACCGCCTCCAACCTATCCCAAATTATATGTCAAATTTCAAAAAATGACCATCTCACATCTTTCTAAGTTTCCATTATCTTCTATAAATTCATAAATAAAATCAAAAAATAATCAAATTTAAATATTAATATATCAATCCATATCAATTTTCAGTATAAATCCAATCACATTAATATTTTACATAATTCACTCATGAGTAATTGGCAATGATTTTGCAAAAAAATTATTATTTTACAATCTTTGTCTATATATTTCTTATTATAATTTATTCCACCATTAAAGATTTCATATCTAAATAATTTTATTTTTAATAATAATATAAACATATTTCTATAATATTTAGGCATCTTACTTACAAAAAATCTAAATTTTAACAGAATATATAAATTCATAATTCAACTCAACTAAATTATTAAATAATAATTATAATTAAAATAATTTGATAATTAATAAATATTTTATTTATAAATGAAAATTGAAAACATTAATATTGATTTTTATATTAATATTACGAAATATCATTTTTCATTACATTATAATATATATTTTGTATAATATCTAACCTTGAACAAGACGCTAAGTATGGTATATTTTCTAAATTTTATAATTGATATAATGAGGTCAAGGAATATAAATTTATTTCATGAATAACTCAATACATTGATCCTCTAATGATTTTTAATGGATAATATTTATTAATCTATATTGTTATTAGAGAATACATTTGATAATATTATACAACACTAAAATTATATTAGTTCACACCTTATGGATACAGTGGGGATGATAGATTTTTCCTCCAAAATTGGTTCAATATATATTCTTTTTAATTATTACCTTTTCATAAACTATAATTTCAATCATCACTATCATCATAATAAAACATAAATCATTATGTTACATCTATTTAGTTCCTCGTATTTCAGTAATAAATTGGTGATTTATGTTAGGAAAAATCCAAATTATTTGGATTTGTAATAACCCATATTAACATGGGAACTAAAATAAAATCTTCACCCACATGAAACATTAATTCAAAGACCAATATCACATTACCATATCACCAAATATCTATAAATTATATAAATATTCTAGAATCAATGTACTCTTGGTTCCCTCCTCCCAATCTAACATCCTACTAGTTTCTTTATGATATCACATAATAACATGGAGAAATATCTTTCTCTATAATATAATTGTATATGCTAACTTCTTCAATACAAAAATATCCCTATCCAACACAACTAGAAAATTATACATTAAAAATTAAAATCTCAATTAAAATAATAGTTATATTGATATTCAATCAACACTCAATATTTTCATGAAAACTAACCATTTCCATAAATTACCAAATTACCACCAATGGGTAAACATCATATCCCAAATCTAATGCCATTATTAATATTATTTTTTAGAACCCCATATTAATATTACAAACATATTAACAAGACCCACAAAATATAAATTACTTATAATATTTTAAAATCTAGTTCTTCATAAAAATTATTATTTAAAAATTTATACTACTTCTACATTATAATAAAATATAATAAAAATACAAAGATTTACAATTAATATTAATTTAAACATTATTATCAATTTATAAATTCCTTTTCATTTCATATGTATAAAAAAAATATTTTTTCATATACCATATTATATAATATATTATTATCATATAGTAATCTATAGCTTGACCATTAAATTTATTATCAGAAAATCCAATACTATGTTTTTGTATATTTTTTTATATTTTTTGTATTGATTTCACTATCTCAATTCATATTATTCATATTGAAATAGCTTGTTATACTATAGTGGTTGGGTTGTGGTTTTTTACTTTTGAGTTTCACATTTTATGATATAATTGTATCATATGTTAAGAAATTCGGAAAATAAAATGATTTAATTGTGACAATCATTTGGACATAAAATATGTTTCACAATTGGTATAAGAATCTATTTTACATTTCCATTCTATGGATATATGGTATCATATAATATATCAAACATTATGATAAGTTGAGGTCTAAAGAACTTATAATGATTACATACAAGTCTTTAACAATCAATAATTTATGATTTATTTCAGTCCCTATTGAATACTCTATACTATTATATGATTGTTCAATATAAAAATATGAAATTCAACATAATAAATATATTATAAGTTATAATAAAATATTTATGCCAGAAATTATGTTTTACAATATCTTTTATTATTAAAATTTTTCTCTAAAAAACAGTCATATTTTCACTTATACTAATATAAATTGTTATAGGAATAAGATTTTTCATAATATTTTAGAAAATAAATAAATAAATATATCATTTCATAATTCATGAATAATAATTTTAGATAATATCAAATAATAATAACTCAAAATACATTCAATATATTTCATGCTCTTATATTCATTTAATATATTATTTTATGTCATATTCGATCTGTATAATGTAAATGTTATATTTATAAAAAACATTAACCATGGAGAGTCTTGAAACAATAGAGTTATCAAGAAATTATTTGAATATACCCTTATATATCCTTTTATCAAAATAGAGGATTTATTAAATATTAATTAATTTTAATAAATCATTAAAAATTTATCTCCGCAAAAAAAATTATAAAAAAATTTATTTTAATAGACATATAAATCTTCATTTTATAAACATCAAAAATTTATGTTGGTATATTTATTGATTAGTCTCAATAATAATAAAACATTGTATTTATTCCCAACAAACAAAATCTATTTTTGATTCAAGATACGTGAAAACAATTTCTACCTCTGATAGTATATTTTTTATCTATGACATGATATATATCTATCATAATATCATATAAATAAATATATTCTTATCTATATAATTTTTTTTAATATACATGCGAATTCTTAATTTATATTTTTGGTTAATGGTAACTTTTTATATTTATAATACAATGATCTCTATGGTAACCAAATAAAATTATTATATGATATTGGATATGATACAATAAGTGTTAATTCATCAATTCTACATTAAAATATTCCTATTAGAAAACAAATGTCACTATTCATTTTATGATAAATACATTGAGTTATTATTGATCTAATGACTATAACCTTCCTTGAAACAAGATTCAATGATTTTACCCCCTCATTATCTAGGATTGGTTATATGATTCTGACTTCATAAGTTTAAAAATTAATTATTATCTAAAATATAATTATTGGTTTAATTTCCCTCTATCATCTCCTACATTGTTTATATTTATTCGTAAAAATTTCAATTTTGTAGAGCTGTGAGACATAAATTTAAGGTACATTGAAACATCATGTGACATATGGTTTTAAAGAATTAGAAGGTGGAAAATTATTATTTTAACATAAAATTAGGTGGAATTTAAAATTTAACATTTTATAGAGGGGGTATGTTTTGTTTATTTTGGTTGAGTAATTAATTAATTCACATTGTATGCCATTCAGAAAATTTAAAATTGTATTTTTTAAAAAAATTAAACTGAAAAGGGATTCATATATGGTTAATGACCCCAATTTGTCTCATGATGGTATCAGCTACATGTTTATTAGTATGTGATGGTAGTTCACAACACTTAGCATGTCAACATATTCTGGGTGGATTCGGTAATTTTATAATGATATACATAAGGGTTTTGTCATTTGAACCATGTCATTAAAAAATAAATAATGGTAATAATCATTATTTCTATGGTAAATCCACTATAGGATTCATTTTCATACAATCACATAGAGGATTTTGACAATTTACCACTCCCTTAATTCCTCCCCAATAATTCCCTTCAATTTGTATGTTTTGGGCGGATTTCACTAGAGTGATTCAATGAAACATATTTCTATTTCCTAGTACCTTATTCATTTTCAATAATTTATTTATAGTAATAGTCATTTAAAAACAATTTATATATGATTATTATTTAGCATAGAGTAATCATATTTTATATGAGGGATGTTAATATTATGTATATATATGAGTACTGGGAATGATTATTTTTTTAATTGATGTTTTTATTTATTTATGTCACCCAATAGATCATATTATCATCATTTAAAAATTTAATGGGAATTGACAAAAAAATTAAGGATTAATAATTCATTATTTTATGAATTATTGGATCTAGTGTTTATTACATGAAAACCAAGCTTGGATACTCATGGTTCTGGTGATATTGTGATAAACTAACATATGTCAACTAATAAATACACATTATATATCCCATCAGGGTGGTAATGAGCAACAAGATAACAAAAATAGTTTTAGGAAAAAAAATTACATATAAAAATAGACTAAAACCAATATGAAGTGTGATATAATGGTGTTCCATAAAACGTAATCCAATTCAGGTGAATGTGAATATATAAAATGATATGAACTTCTGTCTTAATGTGTCCAACTATCAGCTTCATAACATCTTGTTAAGTGAGAAATGTCCCAACAACATTTTTTTCTTGGTACAAGATACCCTTTTAATTACCATTTACCTAAAAATAATGTCTTAAAAATCCCAATGAAAAAAAATAGTGTGTGAGAAAAAAAATCCTAGAATGATAGATCCACATGTTCTCTGAATAGTCTAATACCAAGAATGTAGCAGTTCAAGACTAAAAAAATAGTTTAATATGTCATTTTTATAAATCCAAACCCACTTGGAAGTCATTCTATATTGGTAATCATAAAATATATTTATTTTCCAAATGAAAATAACATGAAAATTATTTTTGATGTAATAAGAAATCATACCCAAAGACAATAAATAAAAATATTATATGAACGTACATTAAATAATCTATCCTAAAATACCATGTTATATAACCTCAAGTGAAAACATGCGAGCTAAAGTCCATGAAAAAAAATCCATCATGAGAAGAATGTAATTAAAAATTCACTCTGTATTGGTCCCTAACACATCTGATGACATCCTAGAAATAAAATAGTATCAACCATGAATATATTAGTACCAGCCAAAATGTTCCCTTAAAAAGACAATCAATATCACAATGTAACCCCATATGGTACAACACATAGTAAGGTCACCTCTAACAATACTCTAATGCACCCAAGGATCCCATTGTATCATGTTTTTGAAAATATATTTCAAATTCCCAGTGAAGTTTTTTTTAAATGAAATCCAACAATATCCAATCGAGTGTTTTAGCACGAATTTTAAAATAATAAAAACCCATAAAGAATTTACTAAAATACCTAGTGTGACAAACTAGTTATTATAAGAAAATCCCGTTAAAACGTGAATCATTCCATGATATCCGTTCAATCAAAAAAATACCTAAATAAAATGAATAATGTTGATTATTTTTTCAGAGCAATAATACATTGAAATAATTATACTATTTTTATAAACAACTACCTCAATGTGTTGTAGAACAAATCGCCATAAAAAATAGATATCGTAGAAGAGTATATCATGTCCTAATGATCCTGGATCCAATAGAAACAACATCGATCATCAATAAATCCAATTTGATCTAGAATCATAACCCATTTGGGTATAAAATATATGGCATGGTATGATATCTATCATAAATCTATAAAGGGGATATTTTATTGGATCAAATGGGTAAAATACCTTAATGTTATCCATCAAGAATCAAGTATACCCGCATTGAATCTATGGGGGGTGTCCCCCAAGTCATTGTCTATATATTAGATAAATCCATTAAGATACTATAACAGGGTTACTATTTAAAACAACTATGGTTATAAGGTTAAAATCCAATTTTTTAATTATTTTTTTAGGGTTCCCATGCTGTCGTGGGGAGTTCAGAAATCATAAAATAATAGTATTCTATTACCCTAAACCCCTACTACACATTTTACAAAGTGGTGTATGGTTTGATCTAGGGGAAAAAAGTTTACTATAACTATGATAAATCTATTTAACACCCATTTAAATCCACATTAAACACCTCACAATTCATAGGGTATGTCTCATGGTTTGATGAACCATGATCAAATCAAATAAAACATCAGTATAACTGAAAAGTTGAATACCACATAGTAGCAAAATATTTAAACTAATAGTTCTCCTTATCCACACGCCTTGCATTTATTCTCAAACAACATTATTAAACCATTCTCACACCATATATTATTAGATATATAAATTCAATATCCAAGTATCAACTAAGGATAAACTATTACCTATATGGAATCACAATTATTCCACCCACAATTGATTTCCACCGCCAAATTTTTTTAATGAATCTAGACTGACAATATGGTAAGGCAGCTATTATATCATGAAAAATTCCAACTCCCATGTCTCATTAATATCAAATATGTATGAACATAGTACCTAGAAATAGGTAATATTTATACAAAGAAGTAAGTTTTCCCTGAGATCCATAATCTGCATTGGGTTCTCAATAATTTTGGTATGAGACTTAAGATTGACATCCACCCATCCAATCACATGGGAAGGGTCTGGGTGTTAACACTTCCATAGAGAATCAAAAATCATGTGGTGAATTGAATTTAAAAATGATTTTATTTCTATATAAAATAAACCCTTTAATGTGCTTGAAATATCACAATGAGGGAGACAAACCACGGTTCCATCCTATAAAACTAACCCAACTGAATATGTTCTAAACTAAGAGAAACTGAGTGAGAAACATTGTCACCTAGCTAAAACACTATATGATGAATTATAACGTATGAATATGATTTAAAATGGATAATTTGTGTTACTAATATCCTTTTAATCAATAACACATTTTTTATTTCATGACTGAGAAAATCCTATATATAGACTGCTCTTCTAACTATTCTTAGCATACAAGAGATATATATGGAAATTCCTACAACCCTTTAAATGGAACCTTGTTTATCGAAACATAATCAATCCAATAGATATCCCCATAAATTTTAACAATTTCTCATTTTTAAAAGTCTTTGAGATATTTTCCAATCATTGTTACATAGATAGGTATGGAATGTATTGATCCATAAGTATAAAAATGATATCTAAAATCACATCCTTCTGAATAGATGCTTGTAGAAAACCAATGATAAATTCCATATAAATATTATCCCACATCCATAACATAATATGTAAATGATAAATAAAACTACCAGGCCACTTGTTCCCCAACTTCATTTAATGGATAATGATATACCATGCAACAACACCTTCATGTGATTCCCTTATACATGGATACCTATCCCAAAGTCCAAAGTAATGATAAATAATGGAATCCCATGGTTTAAAGGGGATTTTTACTAGTTTAATCTATATATTAGATCCTATAATATAGATATTGGAACCACATAACAGATACAAAATCCCAGAGATCAACTAAGAGATTGAGAAATCTATTTTTTGGTCTTTAAAAAGGCTTTTATTAATGCTTCGGAACTCGGTGTCTATCAAATTATTGATGAAAACTCTCTAATAAAAATTTTTGCATACATTAATCAAATCGATGAACACATATCCCCAAACATATTCTACTATTAGGCTCATATCAAAAAATAATCTCATCAGATACCACTACTCAAATGACTCTTCATGGCTTGTGTCTGTAATTTTCAAATAAATGCATCAAAACGAACATTAACATTCAATTGAATGTATGAAATATAAAAATATAAATTATGAATCAACACATCCATGAATATAAAGGAAAATTTATGATCCCTATATATTGAAAAATATTTCATGTTCTAATGATCATAAATCATTATGAACAACACCATAATGATATAGTGTTGAAGCATTTTTTGGTTCTTGAACAATTGTATACATCTCAATATCAGGGGTAATATAGTTCATATAATGATAGAAAAACTGGAAATAATGGTAAAGAACCACCTATTTACTTTTAATTAAGACACATCCCACACCCATACTAGTAGAATGACATAAAACATTCTATCCCAAATATATTTTTAAGGAATAAAAAAATTACTGAAATAAACCTCACTTTTATCCCTTTAAAGTATTTATATCATTTATTATTATATTCAAAATTTACATCCTTATGGGTTTAAGTGAAAACATATTATGTGATCTTGGAGAAATACTCAACAAACAAGATATAATATCATTCCAAACTCAAGAAGCTCGGAATGTCAAACACATTCAATAAATACTCTAAGGACACAAGTATCTGTATTTTTTCAAGATCCACTATGAATCCCCTATAATTTATCACATGACTAAGAATAATAGCATCAAATATCCAAAACACACATTTGAAAAAAAACCAAATTTATGATGTTCTTTTAATGTGTGTTTATTGATATCCAAGTGGTCCATATGATTCCCCACTATCATGAAGTACATTAAACTATCATCACTGAAGACAATAAAAATTTAGTATAAGAACTAAAGAATTTTTTTTGTTTTTCAAATACATAAATAAGGTTAGAGAAATCATGAGTCAGAATGTAATAACTGGAAATTTTAAATTACCATATTATATCATAAACACTATCTTAGATATATCTTTCTCATGGACTCACAATTTTTTGCATCCCCGGTTGACGTTCAATCATTTAGAACCATTATTTTCCCTTATTCTAGTAAAAAATTCCATATCTCATTTGAGAAGTTTATTTTTTCTCAATTATCACCATATTCATCTTTGGATAATCCACAAAATGTTTGTGAATCTCATCCTCATTCTTAGTAAAGAAGATAGGGAAATCCCATGAGGACATTCTAGGATGAAGAAATATTAGTACCTCAAGATCCTCAATAAGGAAAATATGTTCCACTAACTATATAGGATTCATCCTAGACTCTGGAAAATAATTGGGTATCATACTATGTAAATGGTCAATAATAAACTCAGCCTCTCGTTGATATGGTTAATGAGAAAAAATATCCATAAATACCTCATTGTATGAAATCTCTCATGCATGATGTATTGTATACAAACAAGGGTCACTGACATTGAGAGATTTATATCAAAATAGACTAGAGATTAACCCTGGAATACGGAACAAAGGGCCATCCATTCTTGATATAGAGTCTCACTCACCTTAAAAACATGATTGACCACATCAGAATGTAAAAATGAACCTATAAGTGATAAAATCCTATTTGGGACATAACAATAATCATTTAATAGATTCCATGTATAAAGATGATGATTCCCAAATCATCAAACGAAATGTCTAATATCACTTCATTATAAAGTATCATCAACTAAAACACAGAGAAGATGAATCTTTGTCCAGACCACATTCTCAGGGGCATGTAATGATCAAATACGTTTTACATAAGATACAAATTTAATCCCTACACATCAACTAACATTGAATATATAATGGTATGTTTAGTTCCTATACCAAGAGAATTTATCAATATATATGACTAAATATGAAACATACCTCTACATGTAGCTGGCCTAATTTCATATTCATGTGGTTCATACTATTCTCCATAAATTTGTCCAGTATTTTCACACATGACCATCTTTCATGGACTAAGGATTAGTCTAACCAACATTTGATTAATTGGTTTGATCCTAAAACACCATTGGGTTATTGGATCCTACTATAATACCCTAGGATATCATTTGAAAAAAAATTCTTTAAATGGGCCAATAAGTCACAATGATGATAATTATTTGGATCCTCTATATGGGAAGGATTGTTATGAGAACTACTCCAACAAAATAGATGATAAGCTGCTTATTTTGGAACGAATCCCAAGAAATTGGTCCAAAATAAAACTTACCACTCTTGGGATTTATTTTCTGGACAAAAGACACATCCGGGATAACAATTGCACCATATAAAGCTCTACTAATACATACCAATCTAGCTAATTTATCGACGACATCCATGAAGGTTATAAAGGGAATGAAAATCAACATTGACCTAAAATCTGGCCGCAAACACAACACAAAACACTAGGACATTTTTCACACATTATTTTCCTTCTTCATTTCCATATTCACCTACTGAACATGGATTGTGGGATACTCCTAAATGGTATACTCCTCTTACTCTATAGACTGATACAATAGATTTTCCACCACATTTATCTTCTCAATGTATGAAAAAGAACTTGGGGTTTTACTAAATGTATTATTATAATAATCCTTACTAAAGAGAGATATCATTAATGGGTCTTAAAATATCCTTTAATTCCCCCAAGAGACTCTTTGGCGAATCCGAACTTAGAGACTCTTGAATTCTAATTAAGACAAAGATTATCTATGCTCAATCTAAACATATGATTCATGGGGTCCATTTTCACTATATATTGTGATGGATTGTACATAATGAATTTAGAGCCCTGATCTATCTCATGTCCTTGGTTTTTGAAACCCACTTTACTAATGTTCTAAAATGTTCTAATGACTTCATCATATAATAATGTGTTCACTGGAGGACTCTCTGGTTAATCCTCCCTTAATGCTTACACTCTCAAATTTTGATGCACACATCTAGTAGACATTTTCTATTAAGTAAAATACAATTACCAATCTTATTTATATAATATTATAATGTAATTTTACTAACATTAATAACTTATGTATATGCTTAAAAATGGTGAATTTAACAAAATTATGATTTCTATGAATTATAAGTTTTTAAAAAAAGGAATTGGTCCATATTAATAAACTCCCAATAAACATTATTCAAATGAACGCAAATAAGAATTCTTAAATTTACCAAAAAAAATTCCAACCACCCATGATTACTCAATTTTAGACATGGATGGGCGTTGTCCAATAATACTTTTATAATTTCTAACAAAATCCCGACATTCCTATATTTTTTCTACCAAAGACAGAGACCTAAAAATAAGATGTTTAAATTCTCTATAGTCTGTTTATACCTATCATAGAAAGTCATTATTAACCACTTGAGTATTCTTAGAAATCCACTAGTCTCGTCCCTCCATAGTGACGAGGTGCAAAAATAATAACTAAATAATGTTTAATATAAAAATGAAATACAACCAAAAAAATTTAAATGAAAAGATATACATCAAAATATCATAAAAATGAATAAAAATCATCAATACTAAAATTTATGAATGGAAAAGACCAAAAATATTTCCATGTGACTAACCATCACCCCCAAATCATCCCTTTATTCGAGAAACAACAAGAAGAGAAGTCTACATGCTACATGATTCCCTTCAAATTATCGAGGCCCTATAAAAAATAATTGAACATACAAATAGAAAAACAAGTGTTTGATCACAAATCTCAGTGGGCTACCAATATTTATTCTATATAAATTATAACCTCAATAATTTAGTATTTCATGAAATTTCAAAATACTTTTTTTTAGAAATAATTTTCATAAATACAAACCCTGATGAAAATATGTTTCCATTGGTTTCCAAAAATACATGAATAATAAGAAATATAGTCATATTAAATCTATACATGAAAAATATGAATTAATATCCACACACTATGTATAATGAATATATACACATATCCATCAAATAATAAATCTTCGTAAACCATGTTACAAAATCTCATATGAAAAAACGTAAAAAATAATATATAACAAATTTCAACAAAATGATAAAAAATAATAAATGATTAAGGACTATTCAATGGGACTTATACTATGGTAATACATTCTAGATATAAAATATCCTAAAATAGGAATATTCAAGTACCATCCAATATCGAGTCCTTCCAAATTCCATCAATATAAATAGGTAACCGCTTGAGCTACCATAAACAATATGGTCACATATGTCCATATAGTGATGCACATAACATTCCCAATGTTCCATGATTCCATAAAACCATTTCAAATCATATGATAGAAATTTATTAAAAATATTCAAATAAAACCAACTACACTTTTATTTTTGTAAATTATTTTCCAAATAAAAAACTCAATTCAAGAAATAAATCAAACAATTTGAGTTAAAAAATTATTTTTCAAAGAAAATACCCATTGTTACATATATATTTCCAAAAAATCATTTTTATTAAAATTTCACTTCAATTAAATGATTAAACTGGTGTTCTTTTACCATAGAGACAATATATTCAAAGAATTAACACATAGTATACAAATTCCTACCTCAAAATGGGGTATAAAAAATATCATTTGACAAATGAAATAGGGTAATATAAGATAGAGTTATTAAATCCTAATATTAAAAAAACAACATCATTCTGATATAAAACCCATTAAATATATCATCACAACAAAATAAGTTCCCAAAAAGAAGAAAGGGGAATTGATCGGTCATTAATATAAAAATAAGGGGGAAACTGAATCAAAATTGGTGCATCACTAGATGTGATCATTAATTAATGAAGGAATCCACAATGAATTATGGGAGAGAGACCTCCAAAGAACTATATAAGAGACACCCATTACCTGAATCCTCTATAACAAGTTCCACGAGACAGGTCATCAAAAGATATCAGGAATGAATCACCTTACTCTAAAGAGTACTGATCAGTATCCAAATTCTAAAAATAATCCCGAGGAGACTATACACACTTATGAAAGTGAGGCCACAACTGAATTAGCATCGACATAAAACATATCAATTAGTAACATAAATGGTGATAATATAATAAAATTCAATGAGTAACAAGTACACATGCTATAAAAAAATGTATAAAATATGCTAAATGTTAGAAAAAAGAACAATAATAATCAAGAACAAATCTATCGAAATAATACTAACCTAGACATGATTCCAATGTCATTACGGACCCTCCATGATCTAACCCGTCATAAAATTATCAACAGAACAATAGGTCCCTATCCTATTCCTATACTATAAAATAAGAAGAATTTTCTCTTCTGCCCGAGTGCCATGGTAGCCCATGAAGTGTGAGAATGGAAATATGTATGCCTCCCCGAATAGTGTCTATAAACTTGGATTGAATTTAATAATTTATATATATGTAACAAGTGAAAAGATAAATATGTAACATGTAAAATATTTGTGTAATTATCAATTATCTATTTAATAATTAATCTCTCCAAAATGAACGAATCAGAAATATATATCAAGTCACACTATGGTTCTACGATAATTCAAAAATGGGTGCTATAAATATTTAATAAAAAAGAGATTAATTACTTATTCAACATCAAATACCAATTAGTTATATTATTAATTTTATAAATTTTCAACATTATAACTGGTTCATTAGTGATGATATATTCATTACTAAATACATCATCATCTCATGTACCATGGGTTCATCATTTACATCATTTACATTGTGGCCTAATCCAAAAAATTATCATGCATAGGGTGGTGGGTATTTCATGTTCCATATAGCAGTAGGGATAAAAACACAAAAAAATATATCAGACTCACATATGAGCCTTGGCCTAGGTGGTATAATAGAATGTAACTGTTAGGGAAATATATATTTTGTCCCATTCCATAATTCATACATTTTTTGGTGGAGTTTAGTGCCTCAATATAACTCGACAGGTGGGAGTTGAACCTCATGTAAATACACCACACACGCAACCCATGCGCACAACCTTATCTATCCATTCACCACACACATACCATATCAGAAAAAATCATAACCAATACAAATGGAAATAAAAATCAATAACAATCAACAAGAGAATTAATACTATATAATAATCTATTAAAACATTTTAAATTTATATTACAAAACTATTTATCCCATTTTCCATTTTTAATTCCTAAACACATTATGCATATTCACTAATTCTTGTACCATAAACCATATAAAAAATTGAACAATTTCCTTATGTTAACTCACAAAATGTATTCATCATTTCCTATAAATTATATTTTTCTAAATTTTGTCTAAAAAATAATAATTCATTGAGAACATACACAATAATCCCCTTTAAATAAATTTCTCATCATGATAAACCTCCCCTTATGCAATATAATCAGCTAATCCCACTCATTTTTTAGTTCATTTAATAATCATGTTATCATGCCACCATAATTGTAATTGTTTATATCTTTATAACCCTTACATCCATTCAGTAAATTTGGTCCCATCAGATTATTATATCTATATTATGAAAATAAAAATTGTTTATAATACTTTTTGAAGTAATCGTGAAACAACAAAATAAAAAATAGGCATTACACATTGAATAAGAATAAAACATTCCCTGAGGCTTTTCTGTTCACTTTCAACCGATCAATAAAATCATTTATCCATTTTAACAAAAAAAGGTAACTTTCAACCATTTCAAAACATCATTTGAAATCCCATTAAGAAACCCCTTTTAAAATGACATTCACTTCAACACCACCATTCAAAATATTTTTCACATTCTAAAAACATTATCCACCAATAAATATATAATTGGGACAACCCCAAAACATGACCATCAAAAGATTTCAAAACCACATTGGAAATTACAAAAGAAAACAAATACTTGTTTAAATTAACCCATTAAACCTACCCATAAACGAATTATATTTTCACTACCCATTTTCTATCTTAATAAAATGATCTCAAAGATCAATAATACTACTCACCAATTACAAAGACTCTATATACCCCATGGGTATCCCTATGTCTGGTCTCACATAATCGACAAACCCAACAGAGATAGTGAAAGCTCACTCACCTAAATAAAAGTTTAAATTTATATTATACAAACCAATACAACAAAAGACAACATGTCAGTGATATTGAACAACCATATACACATATAACACATCATGACTATGTGACAATACATTTTGATCTCCCAACTCCTGAAAATTTATGAACACAATCTTAAACTCTTCCCTTATTTTGAACATAATCACCTTCTAACAAGCCATCCATGAATCTTGTGGAAAAACTTTTACATATTTTTAAAAAAGATAAGTGATTTCACAAGAACAACTATTTAAAATAGTGAAATAAGAAGTGTTAGAGTTGTCCAAATATTCTATTGAACCATAACATTTGGTAAAATCCCATTTATTTAATTAGAAACATATATTGTGGTATGGATGTTGGTTCATCTCCTATTGTTGAGGGGGTCGATTGGGAGAAAAATCATGGGACAAATAAATAGTTTTGATAAATAAAAATGATAATTTATCATTTTCTAAGTGTCACATGGTTTATATTCATAGTTTCCAATATATGTTCTAACTATGTGCCTCACTATATCCAAGGGGATCCATGCCATATGGTTTCCTATGTGAACCCATAAGGTTTGAAAAATAGTTTTGTAACAATGTTCAATACAACTATCCTAAATGGATCACATGCTACACGATATCCTGGGCCAGCCTCACGGTTTACTCTAACCATGAGCTAATAGTGCACTATACATTGTTGGACAAATTTCTCCTCTGTTATTGTCACACACTCACAAACGACACATAAAACAACACAATAACTCGATAAATACATCATTACCCAAAAAATATATTTCATCCTCAAATTTTACCAAGGAATTACATTCATGAAGTATCATGATCTTTAAAGCACCACACATTATAAAAGCTCTTCCTTGAGATGCACTTCAATGCATTTCCATTAACTCAATAACAAAATGGTTATACCATGGACCACACAATAAACTGTAACCATCTATGTATATCCCTAAACATAGTGAGGATATAAAATTTATCAATCTACACAGATAGTCCTACCCCGACTACATCTCCACTCACGATGACCTAGATCCACAATCTGATGCTACTTGATGACATATCCACCTCAACACATCATTACCTACATCATGAAAATTATAATTTTATAGTAAATTCCACTAAACCACTACATAAAAGTATAGAAACTATGAATTATATTACAATATAAGAACTTAACTGAACACTCACAGTCCAATTCACTTATTCATCCGTGGCACAAATAGCATGATGACATATCTCCCCAATTCAATCAAATTTATTATACTGATCCAACCCTGACATCTCTGGAAGAAACATAACTATTTAACAACATTTCATGAACTAACACAATTTACAACACGAGACCCAAACCCATTAACTGATTTATGAACATCCAAAATGCCCAAATCATTTCATAATATTTATCTATAAGTACTCAACTGACAAATATTTGAGTCAATTCCTACCACCAAACCTAATAAACAATGGTTTCTCTAAAGTGAGTGCATTAAAATAGAACAACCAGTTACATCATTCACTGACTAATTTCATGCCATATTGATTCCCAACATATTATTTAGCCTCTCACTACCCTTGTTCTCTTATTGAGCACTCATTAAAATGAAAATATAGACCAATATGAACATCAATTCAACATTAACGTATTACCCAATGTTTATTATGACCCACTATGCCCAAATTTCCACAAGAATCCCATCCACGAAAATAATTTAGACCTTTATGGTAAATTTTCTAGATCACAAACCTCCCCTACCTTTTCTCATTCTTGGGTGTCATGGGTCTTCCAAAAATCATCTTTACATTAAGGAATTTCCCTTATCTTTCCAGTGTTAACCATAGGTGGTGTATGTCCCCCCACATCCATTCAATTTTCTTAGACACGTAATGTAACATCCCAGGTAAATAATGAATAAAACATTTTCATATTTATTAATATTTGAGAATTAAATATTAATTTTACTTTAATGGGGTTTCTATGTTCGATAGTATACCCGATACGCAACAAAGAGTTTCTTTGAAAACGTACGTTGCACACTAGTAATAAAATAATATTATTTTAAATGTTAGTTAACACGTAGCCGTTGTACTGGCGGGAATGGATAGAAATAACTAAAATATGATTATATATGTTTGTTAAATGTTTTTACATTTATCTAATAAAGGATAAAGTCTTAAAATACGGAAAGAATTCAATTTTAGGCGTATATGCCCTAGTTTTCACTAAAGGTTCACTTATCGCCTTTTGATGGAGAACCATCATTAAATATAGTTTTTTTCACTCTTATACATTCTATTGGACCAAATAAAACTCTTATTTAGAATCGGGACATCAAAATGTACTTTGTGTAAATTTTTGGTATTTTTCCGATAAAGTTCATTTTTTTAATGAATAGTGTAAAATGTTGTATTTTAATTCAAAACCTCTTTTTAATCTAATTTATTAAGATGATTATATAATCTTTTGAATTTTTTTAAAGTTAAATTAGAATATATTTTTACCATTTAATCCAATGGTGGTCATTGGAATCAATTTCACTTTGAAATTGGACTTAAACTAGTGTCAATCTTTTGATACTTATTGTTTCATAAAAACACGCTATTTGTCATGACAGCGGGAATTAATTATTAAATTAATTAATGTGACCTATATGTTTTTAATTTTGTAAAATAGACATCATTTTTTGAATTCATAATTTCAAATATAGCTTAGGGTGATGTTTTGGTATTTTTCTGAAAAACTTCAATTTTTGATGAATAGTGAAACCACTAAGTGGTAGTTAAAGAAACTGATTTTTCGTTTAAATAAAAATTTGTCACTTCTGTGATTATATTTTAAAATATCCGACATACATGGTTGTCATTAAGAAGTAAAATGTGGTTCAATGAGATTAAAATAATTTTTTGGTGAATAGTAACTTATAAGTTCTTAATCGCGATTAGAGGTAATTAGTGTAGTATAAGGTAAAATAATGTTTTAATAAAATGAGATGAGCTTGACACATGTCCTACCCTCATTGGATGTGTAATGTCCGACCATGAAAATCCATGGGTCAACTTGGGGACCCCATGGAGCCACTTTGGTAGGGAAATGACATAAATAACTTTTTATTAAATGTTAAAGTAAAAATGACACAAACATGAGATGTTTTACTAAAACATTTTTTATATGGGGTTATAAAAGTCCGATTTTTGACTATAAATATTCATTAGAAAGATAAAACGATTTCCTACATCATGATAGTTTTATTATAATTTTTAGACATTAAATATATTAAATTATTTATGACATCATGATGATGCAGTGATTACCTCATTAATAAATGATTTAAATAAAATGAAATGATAATGTAAACTCTATGACCTAAACATGTACAAAACCTATTGGGTGGGTGAATTTAGAACCCTTATCTCCTTATCCTCGAATTATATTAGTGTGGGACCTTTTTAATCCGAAACTCATTTTAAAATAAAGTGACTTTTCTTTACCTTCCAAGAGTGCCCCTCCTCTCCTCTTATAAGAGGCCCCCACCTCTACCTCCATACCCACCCTCCCAAAGCCTTTGGCTAGGCCAAACCCTGCCCATTTTGTCTCTCCACATCCCTATCTTACTCCTTGAAGCCTCTCTTTGGGCAGAAGTCTTCCCAAGGAAGACTTTGAGCTCAAACTAATGGGATTTACCCGATTTTAAGGTAATGTCTTCACTTGATTCCTTTTGTTTAATTTTGCTTCTCCAACCCCCTAAACTCATTTTATTCATTTCTTTTGTAAAATCTCCAGTATCATCAATATACTAGGATGTTTTTATAATAAGGATTCGATCTACACTTACACACACCTACATCTAATGGTTAAAGAACATACAGTTTCCATGAATGGCCAATTTCTGCCTCCCAAAACAATGATTGTTCAACATTATTTTAACACCTTCAAAGGTGGCCATTAAGATGTCACTATTTTTATATATGATATATAATATGTTTATGTTCTCGTTAAGCTTATGTATTTTTTATTTTGGACATAACTTTATGGTTTCCATTATGGGTATATGTGATATCTTCATTTAAGGAATTGCGAACTACCGCCCCCTCAAAGTGATTTCATTCGTTAATGCCATATGTGGGATGTATAGAGAATAGATTTAACGTTATTATATATGATGTTATACTGTAATTATAATATAACTCTATATCATTATTATTTCTTTCCATTAAATTATGAGATAGAAATGAAAGTATCTTCCATGCGTACGTATGGCTTACCGTCTCCATGAACGGTGCATTTCATTTCTTATCCCAAAATATAATGTACTATAATAAGTACATGTATATAATCGATATATATGATGAATGATACATCTAAATGATGAATATAATTATGGAATTAAAATATACATACCTCTCATTTAGTTTTAATTCCATTAATATGACATAGAAATGAAAGTAGCGTTCATGCGTACATACGGCTTACCGTCTCCATGAACGGTGCATTTCATTTCTTACCTCTAAATGATTATGTAATATTATAAATACAAGTATATTCTGGATATATATGATATATATTATATCCAAATTAGTAATGTCATTCTGGATATAAATAACCATTGACCACACAAAACAACATGTAATTGTAAGAAGTCCACTTTCGACTTAAGAACCAAATATCGACAAAACAAACATTATTAACTTAATGATTACATAATGTTTATAACATGGAAATAAGTGATATAAAAGGAATAATAAGCTTGAAAAATGTTCTTAAGCAAGTAGAAATTAAATCAAGTTTATTATTCAGGACATTGAAGAACAATCGAGTCAAGTCGGACCCGAGGTAAGGGACTTCGTCTCAATCTCCATTCATTGAGGCATATTTAGTTTTATACAATACATTCTTTTATACGGTGTATAAAACCCTTTGACTTTTACTTTTATACAAAAGGAATATTTTTCTACAAAGCGTTTTACAAAATGACAAAAAGGAATGTTTTTTTAACGTACACGGTGACAACAACCTTTTCCGCCGCCGTGAGTATTATTTGGTCTTTGGATTCCTCAACAAGCCGTAATGTTTTCTTAAATAAAATAAATACCATATACCCTTTTATGTATTTTGGTATTGAAAATGGTTTTTATAATGGATTTGTTATGTCAATACATTTAAGTGATATATTGTGATCAAAATGTGGAAATATTTTCTTTCCATTATATTTGTTTTATGTCTTATGATTTTTATAATGGTACATGGACATTTGACGGGTGGTTACATGATAAACAATATGACGGGTGGTTCCATGAATACCAGGAGGGGTGGTTACGTTATAACCTCCAATGCATTGGGTATGGAATTCGGCCGTATGGATATTCCATTAAGTATGTATGGAAGTTGGCCGTATGGCTATTCCATTAAGTGATATGTGTGGAAGTCGACCGTACGGTTATTCCACTTAAGTATGTTTATGTCCCATGTTACCTTTATATATGTTATGTGTTCTTTATATGGGCTTTATGGTAATCCTTTGGTTACAAAAAGGTAAGTAATGATGTTTTATTAAGTGAAGAGTTTTTACTACTTCATGAAGGTGATGGTATTACTTTGGTAAAGTATACATGGTTTACTTGATGTTAGAAAAACTAACAGTTTTCATTCTTTGTGTATCCCTTACTGAGCTTTTTATGCTCACACCGTGTTTTTTTGAAATGTTTTTCACAGGACATAATGTGGAATAGGGTCAAGGATGGGATTAAGGGAAAGTCATGCTATATAAAAGATGGAACTAGACATGTTTCTTTTTAAGAGTTTTATTTTATTTTATGGAAACATGGTAGAAGTGTCTACTTTGTAAATCTTATGAGATGTAATAGTAATGTTCTAATTCTCTAAAACTCTAAACCTGAAAAGATCCTCAATGTGAATTATTCATTTAATTCAATATTAAGTAAGGTTTAAGGCCTGGGCCTTATAGTTGGTATCAGAGGTCGGTTTAGACAACTTTAAGAGTTAGAAAAGTGTAAAATTATAAGTTAATTTATGGTATGACTGAAATGATATAGCATTTAAAGATTACCATGTTGCTTCACCTAAGGTATTTCTATGATATGAATGGTTTTCCATAGAGGAAACAAAGCAGCTTTTCTGGGAAGGTATACAGAGGGAAATGACCTTTCAAATTAGTATCCTGAGATGGTCAGAGTCAGAATTGAACAGTTTGTTGTAGTGATGGCTCAGTTGATTCAGGTGATAAATGGTGGTTGTGTTTATTGATGATATTTTGGTGTTTTATAAAAGTAAAGAGTAGCATGAAAGTCATTTAAGGGTTATCTTGAAAACCTTAAAATAAAAGAAACTATATAGAAAATTCAGCAAGTGTGAGTTTTGGTTACAAAAAATTTCTTTCTTGGGTCACATTGTTTCAAAATATGTCATAACTGTTGATCCTGCTAAAATAAAAGTTGTTGAAGAATGGCCAAGACCCACAAATGTAACCGAGATTCGTAGTTTTCTTGGTTTGGCAGGTTACTACCGAAGGTCTGTTGAAAATTTTTCACGGTTATCTAGTCCAATGACTAAGCTAACTCGTAAGGGTTTTAAGGACATCTGAAAAAAAGAATGTGATGACTGTTTTCAGGAGTTGAAAAGAAGATTGGTGCATGCTCCAGTTTTGGCACTTCCTTCCTGGAATGGTGAGTTTTTTATATACAGTGATGCTTCGTTGAAGGGACTTGGTTGTGTCCTTATGCAGAATGATCAGGTAATTGCATATGCTTCACATCATTTGAAACTCATGAGGTAAATTACCCTACGCGTGATTTGGAATTAGCTGCTATTGTTTTTTCTGTAAAAATTTGGAGGCATCATTTGTATGGAGTAAAGTGTGAAATATATACCGATCACAAAAGTTTAAGGTATATATTCACTCAGAAAGAGTTGAACATGAGGCAGAGGAGATGGCTGGAATTAATCAAGGATTGTGATTATACAATTCATTACAATCCGGGAAAAGCAAATAAAGTGTATGGTGCTTTGAGTCGAAAAAGTAATGCTTCATTAGCAATGTTTCATTTGGAACGTGATCCTTTGGTTAAGGATTTGATGAACTTTGGCATAGAAGAAGTTGGAGTAGGATGTTCTTCTGTTTTGTTTCAGGTATTAGTGAAATCTTCTCTATCAGACAGAATTAAGCAAGCACAGAAGCAAGACAGTGAGTTGCAGAAAAAGGTATAGCTGGTTCAGAAGGGTAAGTTGCCTGAATTCAACATTGATAATGATTGTGTTTTGAGGTTTGGGAAGAGATTATGTGTGCCTTGTGATTCACTGTTGAAGAATGAGCTGTTATGTGAGGCTCATAGTTCCCCGTTTTCAGTTCATCCTGGTAGTACTAAGATGTACATAGATCTGCGGGAGTATTACTGGTGGGATGGAATGAAAAGGGATATTGCGGATTTTACTGTGAAGTGTTTGACTTGTCAGCATGTTAAAGCAGAGTGGCAGTTACCGAAAGGGATTCTTTAGCCTTTACCAGTGCCAGAGTGGAAATGGGAAAATATATCCATGGATTTTGTCATCGGATTACCGAAGACATCTAGATGAAATAATGCAATCTAGGTTATTGTTGATCGATTGACTAAATCTTCTCATTTCCTTTCTATACGAGATACTTTTTCCCTAGATCACCTTTCCCATTTGTATCTTAAAGAGATAGTTAGGTTACATGGAGTTCTTGTCTCCATTGTTTCTGATCATGATCACAGGTTTACTTCTAAATATTGGAAAGGCCTTCAGAAGTAGTTGGGTACTGAATTAAATTTTAGTACAGCTTTTCATCCTCAATCAGATGGGTAGTCAGAACGAACAATTCAGAATTTGGAGGATATGCTACGAGCTTGTTCGATGGATTATCAGGGAAGTTGGGACCAACATCTTTCTTTGGTTGAGTTTTCTTATAATAACAGTTTTCATTCCTGTATACAGATGGAACCATTTGAGGCATTATATGGGAAGCGGTGTCGAACTCCAGCATCTTGGGATGAAGTGGGTGGAAGAAAGCTGATGGGACTAGAATTGGTAAAAGTTATGGCAGAAAAAGTTCATTTGATTCAGAAACACATGAAAACAGCTCAGAGTAGGCAGAAGAGTTATGCGGATAACCGGAGGAAGGATCTATCTTTCGAGGTAGGTGATCATGTTTTTCTCAAGGTTTCTCCATGGAAAAGTGTGATGAGATTTGGTAAGAATGGAATGCTGAGTTCAAGGTTCATTGGACCATATGAAATTCTGGAGAGAGTTGGATCAGTTGCATACAGAGTGGCTTTACCTCCGAGTTTATCTCAGGTACACAATGTTTTTCATGTTTCGATGTTGAGGAAGTATATGCCAGATCTATCGCATGTTTTGTTCCCAGAGCTAGTTCAGTAGGAAGTTAATCTCTCTTATGAAGAACAACCAGTCCAGATTCTTGACCAAAGAGAGCAAGTATTGCGGAATAATGTAATTCACCAGGTAATGGTTTTGTGGAAAAACCATATGGTTGAAGAGGCAACGTGGGAATCTGAAAATGCTATGAGGGATAAATACCCCCACTTATTTTGATAAGTGAATAAAATTGCGAGGACACAATTCCCAAAAGGGGGGAAGGATGTAACATCCTAGGTAAATAATGAATAAAACATTTTCATATTTATTAATATTTGAAAATTAAATATTAATTTTACTTTAAAGGGGTTTCTATGTTCGATAGCGTACCCGATACACAACAAAGAGTTTCTTTGAAAACGTACGTTGCACACTAGTAATAAAATAATATTATTTTAAATGTTAGTTAACACGTAGCCGTTATACTGGCGGGAATGGATAGAAATAACTAAAATATGATTATATATGTTTGTTAAATATTTTTACATTTATCTAAATTCATTACTTAGAAAACATGTTTACTTACACCGATCTGACATAGAAACATATCCGAATAATATATATCCACCATGAATGACTAAAATAACTGATACTGATTGTAACAATCAAGGTCTCGTACTCTCCTATGACAATAATTTTTTTTACACTAGCTCACATGGTTCGTATATCCCAAAAGCTATGCCCAAATTTCTAAATAGACAACTGATCAATCAACTTGGTCTGTAAGACTCATCAGACCCAAGACCCTCTCATCCTCTTAACTAATTAAAAAACCACTCATACAAATTTCTAATCCATTTGACCACACTCACACATGGATTCCACCCAAAAAAATTAATTAGTCCTTGCTTTGATCACCCTTACCATTTCCACATGAAACCCACATTGACATATATACTGAACTCCATAAATACCATACGGCTTGGTCTCTGAATGATATTTCCCTTCACAACCACCCTTACAATCAAATTAAAGAACCCAAGTTCCCCCCAATGTAGAATCCAATTCATAACGATGAAATTTTTAAAAAACTGGATATCAACAACCGTACATCTGTATCACCAATGATGAAACCATATATTCTTCATATTACATTGAGCTAGAGCTCTTGGCTAAACTCCCTCAAAGATACCCTAAATGTATCAATATATAAAACTCATAGACACTACCCAAGTCCAATAATCCAAAAAATAAATTTTTCCATATAGCCGTATATGTTAACATGTTAATAGGAAACACCCTCTATTTTCCACCACCAAGGTCTGAAACATGTACCTATTATGAATGTACCCCAAACCACTGACACCCTAACCGGTATTTAGTATAGGTCATTCTCAAAAAATAAATTATTCCAACACCCAAATCCAGATCAACGTCATTTAATGGTCACTAGCTCCCACCCTAATCCATGCGTAACAAATCTATACAATCTTGCATCTCACGGTAGTTATCATACTCCTGATTTAAACACACTACACCTCATGAACCAACTAACCATTTAATCTAGGTCTCATTGATAAAGTACACACACACACACATACTAATATCAGAGATTGAACACCAACTCTAGGGTCCAAAAGAAACTCACATGGATTGCCACATTCACATTAACAAAAATAATTTAACAACAACATGGTTAAAACCTAAAAAAAGACTCAATAGTAAACATACCATTGATACTAAGATCAATCATAAGAAGATCTCACATCTCGCAACATGTTGTCTCAAAATAAGAAACTCTCACTACCCAAACCACCAATACTCAAGATCCATAATCAAAACAAGGGAATACCACTACTGGTGTGCCTAAAAGATACAATTTTCACACAGTTCCATAATTAAATATTCTATTCTCTTTAATACCACCCATATAATTTATAAAACATCTAATTTTAAAAGCACAAACAATTATAATTTAATAGAAATTAATTTTTTGACCAAACATTTCATATATCACAGAATCATTCCAAATCTCATTTCAAAAAAATTGCACTTTTCATAACACAATGATTTAACATTCCCAGTAACCAATAATCACATTTTTCACCATCTATCATTTAAATAAATTTCAATTTTTATACCCATTTATTTTATCACCTTATCATTCACAAGTTAATCATATGAAACATATAGGTGACATATCTATCATATGGGCATAGCATTATGCATAAACTCACACACCATATATTTCCTAGAAGATACATGATGTAAAGCCTCATAAATAAATAACATCACATCCAAGTTCCACTCTTATGGTGGAAATATTAACCCACTATAAAAGAAAAGAATATAACATATTTCCCTACCCCAAGAAACTTTTTTTTGGCCTACATTGTGGTGCAAGAGGCATGATCTCATTACCATGTAAAAACATGATCATAGGCTCATATACACAATTAACAAATTGTAAGATAACTAATGACCTACTTTAATACTATATATCATGGTCCCTAACCCAAAAGACACTATAAAATGTTCACCGATCCTGGTCATCACATGACATTTGCTTCACCTCCCCATAGGCAATTGTGGTCGATTATTATTGTGAGTCTAAAAAGAAACATGGGGAGACTATACCCACTAGTTATATTGAATGCATAGTAGAAGTAACATCAATAGAAAAAGTATCCGATAGGAATAAAAAATTTATGGCATACAAAAATGACCATCAAGTAACCGATTACACATGCTATAATAAAATATAAGAAACCATGATTTTAGATAGTCATACATTATTAATCAGCACCAAATCTTTCAAAAATAATATGAATTGAGTCCCAAATACCAAACTAGTTTTAACCTCTCATGCTCTAACAAATCATCCATTGCACAAAAAAACACAAGGTCCCATGTCCTAAACCTGTACATGGAAAAAGTAGAATCATTTAGGGTACCCAAGAGTTATTTCATGCAAAAGAAGGTGCTAGTACCACTCAGTATGGCACAACCAATAGTGTCTAAATCATTTTAGTCTATAAAAATGTTTATGCAGGTAACATGTATAACAAATAAACAAATAAAAAATAAAAAAACATATGTAATTACTTAAAATCAACTTACCAAATAAGGACTCTATAATCGGCCATCCAAAAAAATTATCTCAGGTCACACTTGGAGTTTAATCCACGAAAAAAGGGGTGAAACAGAAATTCAATCATATGTTAAATAACTAATAACAACTTATTGAATAAAAATTTTCTATGATATCCATTTAATCCATTTTCACCATTACTATTTCATCACTTCTGTTATCTTCATTACTAAATTCATCTCCATTCATGTTCTATGGGTTAGGGAGACTAATCATATACACTATGTCATAATCTGGTCAATTATCATGTATAAGTTGGTGGGGAAGCCAGGTTCCCTACATCACTAGGGGTAAATACATCAATAGAAACACATCAAATTCTCCATGGATCATTGATCTAGGTGGTATTATAGAATGATACCATTAGGGGAAAAGATCTTCAATCCCAATATCTAACCTATAGATTTTAGGGTGGAGTTCGGAGCAACATTCTAACTCGACCCCCAAGCATAGAACTTTAAGATAGTAACCCACACTACTAATCCATGTTCCCATATTTATTGATCCGTTCAACACACACATACCATATTACAACAAAACATAGAAAACAAAAATAGTAATCATAATCCATAATAATAAACATGGGATTTAATACAATTCCATATCCCATTAACAGAACTCCTATTTATATAACATTGATATTTATCCCATTCCCCATCTCCTATTCCTAAAATCATTATTCATATTCGCTATTCCTCATACATTAACCCATTAAATATATTCTCTTTTTTACTTATGTTAACGCTCATTATACATTCATCATTTCTTATGAATTAACCATTAATAAATTTCAAGTTAAATTTTAGAACATTGGAAAAAATTTAATTAATCCCATTTAAACCATCTTATAATCAATCTAAACACCCCTTATACTATACCATCATCTATGAGAACTCCTTTTTTTGATCATTTCGTAAACATTTTATCATGACAACATATATACTATGGGTTATATCTCCCGAAATTGTATATCCCATCAGTTATTAAGGACCTAGAAGACCTATATGACTACATAATGGTTGAAAACACAATTAAAAATACTCATTTAAATGATCTTGAAACCACACTTTAAAACAAAAGTCTTCCACATGAAAAAACTATAGCATTCCATAAGAATTTTTCTTCAATTATGAACCCACCAAGAAAAAGATTACCCTTTTCACAAGAAGGGACATTTCCCATATTTCAAAACATCATTTTAAATATCATTAAGAAACCCATATTAAAATAATTTTAGGGTCACCACCCCATATCAAAACAATTTTCACATTCTAACATAATTCTCCATCAATAAATATATAATCGAGACATGCCCCGAAACATTCCAGTAATACCATTACAAAATAACATAATAATTTACTTAATCAAACACATAATTTTTTCACATAACCCATTAAACCTATCCACAAACCGATTAAAATATTTCTACAAATTTTCTCACTTAATAACCCATTCTCAAGGTTTAGTAACATTTTTTACAAGTTACAAGAACTCGACGTACCCCTTGGGTAGCCCTAGGTTAGGTCTCACGTCATAATTTAATGAAATAGTGTCCCTGAAGAATCTTATACCTCAATCTATAATTGATTTCACTTTATAAAACCCAATACATCAGAAGGAAATAAGGTTGAAAAATAAGACACCCATATTCACATATACCACATCAATACTACATAAATAAGTTCTAAGTCCACCTACCTCATGGACATTAATGAATGATTATTTAACATCCACCTATGATTTGAACTAAAACACCTTCTAAATCCCCATACTATAATCTTCTAAAAAATACGGTGTTAGGACTACATGATAAAAGAAGTGATTCCACATCCCCTAATTTTAAAAAATAGTGCAATGAGATCTGTTTGACTCACCTAGAACATAGATACCTAGTGAAAACACTCCAAACTCAAAATAATTGATATTTAATCATCTATCGATGGAGAGGGTGTTGATATTTTTTCACCTATAGAAGAGGGGAAAAAATTTGATAAAAACCTAAGAGAAAAAGAAATTGGTTCTTAAGGGAAAAAAGAAATTTTAAAATTCTATGGGTTTCATGATTTTGTCACACTGTATCCAAACTATGTTCCAAAAATGCATCTCCATCTGCCTAAGGGTATCCATACAACATGGTTTATTAGGGGCACCCACATAGTTTATGAAACTATTTGGTGACTTTGTTCTATACCACTTTCTAAAATGGTTCCCATTGTGCATGGTTTCCTAGTCTGGACACATGGTTTACTACAACCTTGTTATAGTTTTATGCTATCCACAATTGCCCAATGTTCACCACTTTTCATGTCCTAAAACAAAAAAAAACACTCCCAAAAAACCTCAATAACTCACTAAAAAATTATTCGACCGCAAATGAGTGTTTGAAATTAATTTTAACAAGAAAAAACCTTTCCAATATATTAGGATCTTACGAGGAATGTATTTGGGTGAGACATTATGAAATTATGGGGTTGTTTTGGATTTAAAAAGACAAAGAAAAAAAAATTCTAAAATCAGTTTTTTCAAATGGGGGTTACAAATTTTACAATGGAATGATGAAAGGGTAACTTAACCATGGTGCTTAACTATTAAAAATTAATATCATTTTTGTTTAAGGGTGAAATATTTTCATTAGGGGATCCAACGTTTGGGAAAACTACAAATAACATAAGTGAAACAGCTTGGAAACCACCAAACAACATGGATGGTTCAAAGGGAATGTTGCATGTTTTGACTAATCATGATATAACCATGAAAACATACACTGGACCCTCAAAGAGTCATATTGAATGGTTACTAAAGTGTTAAAATATCGAAGAAAAATAATTGTGCACCAATCATATATTCATTTAAAACCATTCCATTTAAAATATTATCCCACAAATCATCCCAAAAATAAAATTTTAAAGGTCATGTATCATCTATGTTATAAATATGACATTAAGGTAATTAGTGATATGACATTACTCAGTGGTATTTTTTATTGAATTATCGAATTAGGTGTGTTATTTTGAAATGATTTTCCTATAAAATCATGATGATACTGAATGAGGAAAATTATTTTTTGATCCCCTGGATCTTTTTATATTATGGGATTTCGGAATAAATATAAAAATGGGGTAGGTGTAATTTATAGATTATGATTTATTATTTCCATATTTTGAGGACATTCATGCATAATATTTATCTCTTGTGAGTTTTAAACAAAAAACAACAACAACAATAATAATACAATATTATTTTTATTATGTTATATTCATTGAATATTTCCTGTCCCTAAATTTGATATTCTAATTTCTTTTAATTTTCAATAATGACACAGAACATCTTATATAATATTTTTGTTAATGATTTAGAAAAAATGGTGTAGGTGTCCAAGTTTATTAATTTTTTGGTTTTTAGGAATATATTTTTAGTAAATTTATAAACTAAAATCAATAAACCATGTGAAATGTTATTTAAAATATGAATGGTTCTTGACTAGAATATATATAAATTATTATTTCAATCAATTTATTTTTAAATTATATTTCAAATATAAAATATGGAATATCAAATATAGGTGTTCATATAATTTTGATGTAACCCCTTGTGTATAATATTTGAATGTGATTACATGTAAATTACACAAAACAAAATAACATAACTTTTATTAAAAAGTGATGTAATTAATCTTGATTTGATAATTATTTTATGGATGGAATCATATTTGGGATACAACATTCACTAATTATAATAATCTTCTTTGTGAATATCGATTATAGTTTCTATGTGTCATCATTCATGATTCATGATTATATAAAAAATATTTGAATCCATTACAAAACATTAAATTGGATGATCAATTATTTTTATTTAAATGATTATTTGGGTATATTCATTTTTTGTGCATATTCATTATAATAATATGCATTCCATTTAGGACAATATCAGGTCTTGGTCCCTTGAGTACCCAAAAACTACATACTATGTTTATTGATTTCTATTAAACTTAAAGATTATTTACATAATTAAGGATTGTTATAAAAACCTGGTAAAATGTTTTTATATTATATGAAACATTGATATTGATCATGTGATACTTGATATTTTTTACTATCTATTTTTTTCAATAGCATTTATAATTAGTAGTTCAAAATAATAGTTATTATAGGAGTTCCATCTTGGATGAATTATGTGTATTGATCCTGGAATATCTTGTTGATTTTTCTATTTATATCTAATTTTCAATTTCACGATTAGTATACAATTTCTAGAATGATAAATAGATAGGATAATAATGGATTATTTGTGATAGAAAAATATATTAATAGATAAATTTAGTGTATACTGATTTGGACAATAATGAAGTCTTCAATGGCATGGATCACCATGCAATGAATGTCACAATGCCATGTTGTGGATGATGGATGTTTAAATGATATATGATATCACATCACATGAATTGCATCATTCAATATTAATATTCTAATTTCTTTATTAATTTTATATTTTTGATTTAGTCATTTAAAAAATCAAACTTGATTTAATAAGTATAAAATCATTGAAATGATTTTTGAAAAAAAGGAATCAAATGTTATATGAAATTAATTACTTAGAAACAATACTTAACTATTTAAAAATGGTTCAATTCTATGTAGGTTCCTTGGGTATTTATTAATGTAGGTTTATTATTACGCGTTAGTGGATGTCGTGACCATTCCAGAACTCCTAAAAAAGAATATTGAATAGTTGTTTTAATCCATTGTACAGAACATATTATATTATCATATATTAATAAAGGCACTTCCCATGTGTTGTGAGAATCAAATTAACCATGTTTAACATTTCCATATTTTATCTATAGAATACTTCATAGTGATTTATGTTAGGCTCATGTATTTTCGATATGACATTTCATATCAATTAAAAAATTGATTATCATAAATCGTTTTTTCATGTTAAAAATTGATAGATTATATGGATTTATTAGTTTAAAATGTTGTTTAATTTAATTATTTTAAGTGTCCTATGCTCTATATAAGAACTCATCGGTAGTAATGCCAATTAATTTTCATTTTCACTAATTCATCAAATGGATAAATAAAATAAGAATATAATATTTGTAGGTTCTTCGACATATCTGAGCTCAAAACTGGAATTATTCCTAAATATTTCTACAACAAAAAAATATATGTGATTAAAAAAAGTTTTTTTTTAAAAAAATTATAAAAATATTTTATGGTTTTACGAAAATGTTAATATAAAATCAATATAAAATATATATATTCATTTTTATCATACCATATCATTTTAGTTGATCAATACTTCATGGTGAGCTTCACCACAATGAATGATATTGTTTTATTATGTGCTTATATGAAAGGATACCAAATAGATAAAATATTATGTAAATTTTTAATGTTATGTACCAAAAAATATCATCCATCTTTTAGGTACTTGATCATGGACACAACATACCCATGAGTCATATCTATCCTTCAGGGGCTAATGGAATGTCTCTTAGATATCATGTATAAATTAATAGGTTCATTTAACCCTTGTATCATATTTATAGTGAAAATATATTCTTATGTTAAATATATATTAAATAATACATAATTCTAAATCCTATAAAAATTGTAGATATAAATAATGAAATTTAAATATATATAGATATATAAATATTTAATAAAAATTAACCACACCATAGATATAACTGATATAAATTGGAACCATAACTCACCGAAAAAAACACCCTCACCTAGAATTCACCATAATCATAACAAAAAATCCACTCAACATCTTATAGATCCCAATTAACTCTGTCTACAAATAAATAATTTCTTTCACCAATAAGCTTAACAAATTTTGTAAAGAACAAATTTCAAAAGGACACATGATTAGGTTTTTTATGAATATAAAATGATGGTCAAACATAATCATGTAATAATAAATACTTGTATAAAGAGATATATACAAAAAAAATACTAAAATCAATTCAAAATGGTATCTAACTGTCCTTCTTGTGGTGCATACCACCAAGAGGGAATACATTCTTAATAAAATTCCTAAAAATTAAATTTGAAGATATTATCCTAGACATAAAATAATCAGTGGACCACTGCCCACCATTCCTCATTTATATAATTTAATTATATATCCATTTTATGTTAGGAAAAATTATAAATTTCTATTTTTATAATTATGATCTTAAAATACGCATTCACAATCAATATCTTTCAATAAAATCCTTTATTTTTAAAATTAAAACAATTAAATGATGAAAATTTTAATGTGACTTCCGAGTTTAATAAAATCATGAAATCTTAATATAATTTTATATTTAAATTTAAAAAACATTTTAAAAAATATTAATTAATCTTTGTAAATTCATAAGCAATCATAAATAACCACCCACACATCACATAAAGAATAAAACAACTATATATGATGCCATATGCACTAATTGAATGAGGGAAATCCAAGGGTAAATGTTTCCTAATATTTAAAATCAATTAGTCATTGGAATTATTAAACATATCAATAAGTCACCCTATACACACTCATTATATAATAATAGATTATCCCATTAAGGGAGTTTTTATGTCTATTACTAACCTAACCAATAAAAACCAATTTCATCCATGGCACACCCCACATGATCCTTCCAAACACAGGGGATTTAGTTTATATAATTATAAATAGGTATGGATATATAATAACCCACACTAAGTTACATATGATACCCAATATAATTAATAAATATGAGGTGTTAATGTAGTTCATTAATAAAAGATGTAAAACCAATATAACATCTTATGAATAAACAATTCATATACACAATAAAATCACGACATTAATGGTGGATCTTGTGATAATATATGGATTGTTGTAATAATAAACATCCCACGTAGAGGGTAAAATTCTACTAATGGATTACGAGGCTCCCACATAAAAACATACCCTTCTGAAATCATTATAATTTTCTAAAAATGCCTTTTACAAAAACTATCAGGGGATGCTAAGTCATTTTACCATCATTGGAAGAAAAATAATTTAATTGTCAATATTTAATGTCTCGAAAATAATTCTCTTGTAAAAATAGTTAATATAAATTTAAATTTTTTTATCTTTTATATAAAACATCATAAATGATTGAAAACTATCTTTTTAATTTTTTTCTTGACCAAACCGGGGTAAAAAAAATAAAAATACAATATTCCTTAAGAAATATTTTAAATCATTAAAAAATAGTTTTACATTATTATACCACTTGAAATTACATATATATAAATTTAAAAAATAATTTCCATAATACCACCAATATTTTAACATTTAAATACCACTATTGAGGAGTATTAATGGAAAATTAAAAAAACCTATAAATCAAGTTTAATATAATAACTTCCCCTAGTAATTAAAAATTTATTAACTCCCTATATTATAATTTAAATAATGATCATATTTATTTAAATTTAAAAATTCATATTATCAATATGTATATAAATCATAAATTAAAAAATCAAGCAAAACTAAATTCATAATTTAAAAAGATAAAACATGTTGAAATCATAATCAAAATAAGTGAATGATGTCTTCGAATGAAATATTAATATTAAAAGAGATTAATTTTGGAATCTCATTCCTTTGATATATGTGAACCTTAAAATTTATATTTAATAGAATCCTATTGGCTTCATACAGTATTCAAAATATGATAATGAAGAATGAAAAAAATGGGGAAATATAAACGAGAGGGAAATGATACCTTACCAAATATATTTTCATAGACCATGAAAATCACACTCTGAATTACTTTGAATGATGTCTTGAAGAGGGATATTCATGCATTAAATGGAGGGGGTTTATATAGGGTAACATATAACATGAGGAAAAGTGTGGAGTATGGTGGAAATGTAAGATAAGAGGCCCTCAATAATGGATGTAACAATTATGATGAGGAAATACATGGTAGGTTTTTTGAGGGAGTGTCTCATTAAGGAAGATTAATCACATTACATGAGTGATAATATTGATTAATGAAGGATTAATGAATAAATTAAAATTAATAGATAATATATATATATATAATGAATTAAAAATTGAGGTAACCATGATAGTTAAGTCACATTTTTAAATAGAACATGCCTTGAACAATCCAAAAAATAACTTCCTCAGGAATGAAACAAATAATATGATCAAAGAATAAAAATCAAACACATAGATATAAAACCATTTCAAATTTTAAAAATTTAAAAATTTATGAATATTTTCATAATAGCGTTAATATTTTAAAAATATCCCAAAAATATATTTTCAAAAATAAAAGTTTACACTTTTTATTTATAGAGTGGTAAAATAATATGCAACTGTAAAAAATTTGTTCACATAAAAATCAATTTAAAATTAATTCAATAAAATATTAAATGAAAAGAAAATTAAAATAGTGATATGCGTGGTCTAGAGAGAGGATGGAGCCTAAACCAATGAAATTAATAATGTGAACTACATCATAATAAATATGTAAAATATCTTCAAAATACATATGACATACCCCAATATAATTAAAACAACAAAAAATGGATATATGTTTTCTATAAAATAAAATCTTTCAAGATCCACCCCACAAATATGGCTTAATGTTATTTATTTGTCAATAATATAAACACTCTGAAAAGGTCAAAACACCATAAACTATAATTCCTATGGTGAAGGGAGACATATCATTGTGTAACCATCATTTAAAATTTGATTAAATTTTCAGAAAAAAAATTCTAGATCTTAAATTTCTAGGTCCACTGGTCATCTATGACAGATTAAAATCTCATTTTTATTAGAATTCCACAAAAAAAATAAAAAGAACTCATAATCTTCATAAGAATATATATAACAAAACTTATGAGGAATAACTAAATGATCTAAATGTTATTTATATTTTGGTTACCATACTCACTAGGTAAATACAACACCAAAACAGAACATCGTCTAATGGTGCACCCATCAAATTTTTTTAGATACTCTTGTGTGAACATATTTTACAAGGAAAATCCTATCTATGTCACCATAACAGTAACTTTTATGATTAATATTCTCAACCCATATAAACTAAAACCCAAATATCTCAAACCAACAAATAATGACCACAAGAGACTCTCGGGACCAAAACACTAATGATACATTCACACCCCAAAAAATTCATCATTTCGTATGAACCATCATATAATAATCCTATTCACAACAAATATAATAAATAACATAATTCAATTAACTAACTCATAGTATGGTAAATGATAAACCTTATAATTCAAAAAATATTATAATTAAAATATTTTATTAGATCTCACAACACACATATAGTTTATTCCACGAAAAAATATAATAATGTAGATTATAAAGAAATTGTGATTAATCTATAAAACAAATACTATGTTCTTTTTTAAGGAAGATCTTTTCCTTTCCATTAAATTATGATATTTTAAAGGGACCCCAATTTAATGAAATATATCTTTGGGATGGACAAAAATTTAATGGGATTTATCCATTGAATGTTTTATTCATCTTTTTCATGGATATTTTAGATGGAGATTTAAATAACAAAAAATATGAAATCAATTGTTTCATGTACCTTATATCAAACAAATGACTCCCACTATTAAAAATGTACAAGAATAGAATAAGAATATAATTAAAATAATAAACGTAATCACATATCCCAAAAAAAACATTTCCTTTTTAAATTCATAAATATCATTCATTATATTTAAAAATAAATTTTTCCATCATTTTACATTGAAAATAAAATATCAATAAGTATCAATATTTCATTATTTAAAATCTAGTGAAAATTCAAATATACACCTCCCATATTGAATTTGTTTCTAAATACCATTTCCATTATTACGCTAATTTAAAAACAATTATAAAAATAATTATAAAAGTAATACATTTTCGTTATTTTTAAATAAACTAAATTATAAAAGAAAATAGTTTTCAATTAACCCACATTATTGTTTTAACTAAATTAAAATATATGACCTAAACACAACCTAAAACCCACATAAATCCAATTAAAATAACAATCCATCATTTTCAACATATCATATGACCCTGTATGAATCATCACCTACTAGATGGATCTAAAAATAAAATAGAATAAATTTAAAAACAAGTAAAATGTGGGATCCAACAAGACTGGACTACACTATATGCTTGTTCATGGAGAAATCAAATAAATGCCTAATTTTTTTTAATTTGGAATTTGGTCACTCTATTATATATCAGGCCATGAAAACTATCCTCGTACCATCAATACTATCACGACCCGTCCTCGGGGGCCATTTCGTGAAAACCCCAAGCTCGCCTTCCATAGGCTAGGGGCTGGTGACTAGCACCAAATGTGTAAATCCCTGTAAAAGGGAAGGAATTTCCTTTTATAAAAGTAAACAAACACAATAGAGTTTGAAAGTGTAGTAAGAACTAAGTAAAACTAATTACAAACCCAACTGGAAGTACATTACAACTGAAAATAAAGTACTATAGCAGTATGTATATCATCAACCACTGAGTCATCCTCGGGATATCCCACCTGGAGTGTTGGTACAGATGGTCTCCTCAGCTCCTCAGCTCTGGTCATCTGCTCCGTGTACGTCCCGTCTAGTGGACCACCTCCGGGTACCATCCAACTCCACAATCCTCCACCTCGATCAGTGTTGTCCATCATCTACATCCAACACAATGTAGTGCAGGAATAGACCGTGCAGGGGTGAGTATACGATACTGAGTAGGGACCCCAAGACCCCCGAAGGTCTCCCAGAATCCACGAAGGACAAACCAAATATTAAAGATACAAACATGATGTATCAACCAACTGTACTTAGTTATATTCCCATACATATACCTAAGTCATCAATCTCAGTTTGGATCCAACTTCTGTGCCCAAGCACAATCCAGTCCACACAGGAAAGAAGTCAATCATATAAATGATAACGATTGAAAGACAAGACTCAGCTCACACAGGTATACTATTTATGAAGAGGGGGTGCAGATGATTAGATGTATCCTCTAAATCATCTCCTCTACCGAACCCACGTAGGATCTTAGTACAGATGTCATCGTAGCCAAACCCGCGTTGGATCCAAGTACAGAAGTCATCATTACTGAACCCACGTAGGATCCAAGTATAGTAAACCTCGTTGCCGAACCCACTTAGGACCCAAGTACAGTCTTCATCACTGCCAAACCCATATAGGATCCATGTACAGTCATCCTCAATGCCGAACCCACGTAGGATCCATGTACAGTCATCATCGTCATAGATCCCACGGAGGATCCCATCACAGTAGTCGTCGCAGTCGCAACCAACTCTAGGGTTCCCGCACACAGTGTACTCGATTCCAGGAGGGTCCGCTACATGAGTAAAAGGGGTCGATACATAAACTATCAGAAAGTACAGAGTTGATATATCATGAATTTCGGTCTCGTCAAAACGAACTCAACGCGATAGAAGGTGCGTCAAATGGATGCTCCGTCTTAGAGATATTGGTTTTTCCGTTCTTGGGGCCTGGTTGGAAATATGATCGATCGGACACGCGGTCTTTAAGTAATTCATGTTTAATTTAATAATGGGCACGGCCTGTTTAGCCCAATGGTCCCATGGGTCGGGTTAACCCAGTTTGATAGGTCTAACCCGGCAGGGGTGTCAGTCCGGTCCGAAGGAAAACACAGCTCGGCACGAAGGACGCAGCACGACATGATGTGGCCCGGCCTGGTCCGAAGTGGCGCGGATTGGCACGACGGGGCGCGGCCTACCCCGAAGCGGCCGGGATCGACCCTGCTGGGCACATGAACTGGATGGTCGAGCAGTTAGGAGGGGGGCGTGGCCCCCTGGCTATCCGAACCGGCGGTGCCTCCATCCCAAACCGGCTGGTTTTGCAGCGCGGCGCCCTCCTGGCACTGCTGCTGCCCTTCGCCCGGCCGGCCAACAGGCCGACCGGTTCTTCCACCGAAGCAACCCGCGAAACGGGCTACGGTTCCTCCTGGAAAACCAGAGAGACGGCGCTGGATTCCATCACCGCGTTCCCGGCATGGCACGGCAACGTCTTTCCTCTTCCGCCTTTAGTTTCCGATTCTATAATAATAAACGAGATCTACAGAGGGTCATCGGGTCATGTTCGTTCGGACCACACCCTTCACGTAAAGTAATAGAAATTGGCTCTAATTAAAAAACGATTCCCAATGAAGAACATGGTATGAAAAAAATCACTTTCAAGAATAAACCCCTACCTCAATAACTGATGGTGTACGTCGGGCGTCGCGGAAGACGACGTCGCGGGGTGAGGTTTCATAGACGACGTCGGTGTGCATCGTTGTTCTTCGTGGAACCAGCGTTCTTCATTGAAGAGACGTTGTTTTACGTCGAGAGAGGAGTTCTTTTATTTTTCACACAGGAGTTCTCTAAAAATCTCAAGAACTTCACCAATGTTTCTCTACACACCAAATGCTCAAACTAAAAATAATATCTCATGATATTATATTTATTCACACCGAAAATATTTTTAAAATTCAAAATCAAACCACATAATTAATTAAATTAAGTGACTCATCTCATTAGTTAAGGCAAGTTGGCAAGAATTAATGGGGGAAGTGAAAGGTGAAGAGTTACACAAATATGGTAGAGTTGTCATGTTTAATGGGGGGAGTTTATGAGAGTGATGGGATGTTTTACGGTTGGGGATCATGTGGGCCCAAACACCCATATAACCTCACATGGTAATTTGAATGTTTGTGGGACCGACAAACAACTTCCAATGGAAGGGTTTTACTTCCAAGGATAATATAATAAAATTCCACAAAAAATTTTATTTACTACTTAATTAAACCCCAAATAATAATTCTCAACCTGCTTAAAACTAAACTGCAGTAAAGGTCCCCCTAAGATATTATTGGCTCTGCGAGTTCATCGGTGCACTCAGATTTCGATTTCGAGCACCGGTTCCAAATATAGAAAAACCCTCTCGTTCGTTTGCTGAATGTACCCAAGATAATCTTCGGAAATTGATTCCTGGCACACCGGGCCTCGGAATCAATTGCCGTCAAAATCAACCGACTCATAAAATTCCAAAGTATTTATGAAAAAAGATTTCCATGAAATTTCTAGGTCTTTACATTACTCCCACCAGAGGGCTCTACGTCCCCGTAAATCTGCAACATAAACTAGGGAAACAAATGAGGGTACTGGGGACGCTGTTGAGCCTCCCGATCCCATGTGCTCTCCTAGAGGTTCTCGTGTTGCAAACAAATGAGAACAAGAGGAATCGACCATCCACATAGGACCTGCTCCTATCAATCCTCAATCACTACCATAACCTCCTCAAATGTCGCCCCATCATCGATGTCTAGCTCCCCATGATCAATGATGTGAGTCGGGTTGTGTACGTATCCCCTCAACTGAGATACGTGGAAGATGTCTTGCACCAAGTGAAAATGAGGTGGAAGGGCTAGGCGGTAAGCCACCTCGCCTACCCTGCTGAGGACCTAGAATGGTCCGATAAAGCGCAAGGATAACATTCCTCCTCAGAAAAATCTATGTAATCCACGTTGAGATGAGACCTGTAAGAAAATGTGGTCACCATCCTCGAACTTCAGTGGTCTCCACATCTAATTAACATAGGAATTCTGTCAGCTCTGTACAGTCCTCATCCACTCCTGGATGATCTGCACCTTCTCTGTCATAGCCTGAACCATCTCTGGTCCTACGACTGATGACTCCCCAGGGTCAGTCCAGCATAGAGGTGATCTGCATGGTCGGTCGTACAGTGCCACGTAAGGTGTCATCTCGATGGTGGAGTTGTAGTTGTTGTTGTACGCAAACTCTACCAAAGGTTGGTGATCCTCCCAGCTGCGATCAAAGTCACAAACACATGCACGGAGCATGTCCTCGAGTGTCTGAATGGTCCTCTCTGTCTGGACATCCTTCTGAGGATGAAAGTTGGTGCTCAGGCATAGCTGTGTCCCAAATTCCTCATGTAACCCCTTAAAAATCCGGGAAGTAAAGATAGAATCTCGATCAGAGACGATAGACGATGGCACAACATGAAGTCGTACGGTCTCCTGAACATAGAGGCATCCCAAGAAAGTACAGCCTCGATCTTTGCCAGATCCACAACAACTCCTGCCTCTGAGAAGACATGCCCCAAGAAGTGAACCTCTCAAATCCAAAATCGGAACTTCTAGAGCTTACGATAAATCTAGTGCTCTCTGAGGGGGTCCAGTAAAACCTGCATGTTGTATGCATGCTCCTCCTCAGTAGTCTAGTAAATCAGTATGTTGTCGATGAAGACTACAAAAAAAAGATCATGGTAAGGCTCAAATATCCTGTTCATGAGACTCATGACACTGCTGGTGAGTTTGTTACACCGATGGGCATAACCAAGAACTCGTAGTGGCCATACCAACACCTGAAGGCCGTCTTTTGCACATCCTAATCTCAAACTCTGAGCTGATGATAGCCCGAACTGAGGTCTTTCTATGAGAACCATTGTGCTCCCTTGATCTGATCAAAGTGGTCTTCAATCCTCGGGAGTGGGTACTTGTTCTTTATGGTAATTTGGTTCAAGTTACGGTAGTCAACAGATAGTCGTAATCTACCATACGCCTTCTTAGAGAATTAAATCGGAGAAGCCTGGGGTGAAACACTGGGTCGGATGAATCCCTTTCCCTATAAATCCTCTAGCTGTACACGTAGCTCACGAAGCTCGACGGGATGCATCCGATATGCTGTAGCAGGTATCAGTGATCTCTCTGGGTACAAGTCAATTTAGAAGTCTACCTCAGTGCGAGGAGGTAGTCTTGGAACGTCTTCAGGAAAAACGTCCGCATACTGATCCACACAACAGGAAAACTCGGACTCCACACATCAAACACTCCTAGGATGAGACTAGCCAACTAATGGGTGATCGGCTACCCTCTCCTCTATGTAAGTCCATCTGGCACTGCAAAGCCCCATTCTCGCTAGTGAAGGTGAACATGCTCCCATCTTTGCTGGCACACCTCACTTTGTGCCTAATAAAGTCGATCTGAGCATGGGCTGTAGATAACCAATCCATGCCCAAGATGACATTGTATGGCCTCGAAGCCGCTACAAGAAGATCCCAACCGAAGCTATCACCTCCTAGAATAAGTTCACACTGCCAGAACCAGTGTGTAATCGTTGAGCCTTCTGCAATATGAGTCTCTAGCTGTAAGGATCGAGCAAACAGCCCCGTCGTAATCTCTGAGCTTCGAACAAGGGCAGCGGCTATAAAATAATGACTCGCTCATGTGTCTATAAGAACTGCAGCAAGGGTGGAGTGGACACAGATAGTATATCGAATCATCTCAGGTGCGTCGTGGTCGTAGCCCTCGACTTCCTTGAGCTGAGCGTGCCCCAGCCCGCCAGCTCCCTATGGTCGGCGTGGTCCTCCTAGTGGTGGTGGTGGTAGAGGCTCGAAGCGTCATCCACCACCTGCTGCTCAGAAATCTCCTCTGACTCATCCTCCTGCTCCCTGCGGTCCACAACAGTCGAACCCTTGCCTCTATGTGGGTGGTCCCACCACTTTCTATTGCTCATTTGCATGACGGTTCGGGCAGTCACGAACCAGGTGGCCCTGCCCACTGCATGCATAACACTGCCTGCCCCTCGTATGGCTGGTTCTGCTGCGTGTACTCCGCACATATGAAACATAATCCTGAGGTCACCCATCTAATGACATGTTCTGCTTGGACCACTGTGACATATGTCTACTACCGGCTACAGAAGACTCTGTTACGTGTCGCCATGCGGTGGGTCTCGCTGCTGGCATCGGCTCAGTAAGAAAACTCTCCACAAGAAGGGCTCGCTCCCCGTACTATTGCCTGCGTCGGAATGATGAGGGAGATCATCGAAGCCCTGATCTCATGCCTCAGTCCCTTCTCAATGGTTTGGTCCCTGAATAATGGGTTCATACCATGTTCATGGAGTAGCGTGAGAGGTCGGTAAATCTCGTCGAGTACTTGTCTACTGTCTTGCTTCCCTGCCGCAACTCTTGTAACTCCTGGATGCGCACCACACGGAGGGTGGATGGAACAAACTCCGAGTGGAAGAGGCTCTCGAAGTCCTTCCAAAGTAGGGATGTCTCGTTGTGCACATAGAGCATCAGGATCCACCATCTACATGTTGTTACGTGCAGGAGACTCGCGGAAAGGATCACTATAAGGTCTGATTCTTTCCATACCAATATAAAGACTCTGATGATAAACTCCAGCCAATCCTTGACTACCTGAGGGTCCGTCCATCCATGGAACCTGGGTGGCCTCTATCGCTGAAAATTGTGCAATGCACTCAGGCGGCATGCACTCTCCGCTGCTGGGGCTGGTGGTATCAGTGGCCTAGCGGGTAGTGGTACTACTGGTTCCTCCGCTATAATGGGGCCCTGCATTAAAGCCTCGTTGCTAAGTGGGTTGTCATACTTCACGTAACTAGGAACCCTGGCTGGCTACCTTTGTGGGTCCATCCTGAAAAGAAACAGGTGCGCCACAATCAAACAGTATACCTAGTGAGCTGACACAAAATAATCCCAATGAAAGCTTTTGAAACACACATGCAATCAATGTTTTCGAGCACAGATTTGGAAATTCGAAGTCAAGGTCCTGTTGTATGGATACGTCCGTCGTCGTACCAACACTGGACTCCCTGTACTGATAACCACACTCAATACTCTTAAAACTATTTCTTCACAGAGAAGAAATTATCTGAGTCCTGAGTTTTACAGTAGAAATGACTTCTATGATACCAATTTTCCACGTCCCATCCTCAGGGCCCATGCCATGACTACATGAAGCCCACCATCCAAAGGCCAGGGGATCGCGATTAGCACCAAAGGCGTAAATCCTGGTAAAATGGAATGCATTTACTTTTATAAAATCTAACAAACACAAAAGAGTACGTAAGTGTAGTAAGAACTAAGTAAAGCTGAGTACAAAAGTAAGAGCTATAAAGTAAATGGGTCAGTATACAAACACAAATGGAAGTACAGTACAACTAAAAAGAAAGTACAATAGCAGTAAGTAAAGTAGCAACCACCGAGTCATCCTCCGGATATCCAACCTGAAGGGTGGGTACAGATGGTCTCCTCAACTCCTCGGGTCTGGCCGTCTGCTCCGTGTACACCCCGTCTAGTGGACCACCTCGGAGAACCGTCCAGCTCCACAAGCCTCCACCTCGATTAGTGTTGTCTATAGTATGCATCCAACACAGTGTAGTGCAGCCATAGGCCATACTGGGGTGAGTATATGATACTTAGTAGGGACCCTAAGACCCCCGAAGGTCTCCGAGAATCCATGAAGGGTAAACCACAAAGGAAAGATACAAACATGAAGTATCAGCCAACTCTACTTAGGTATATTCCCATACATATACCTATGTCATCAATCTCAGTTCGGCTCCACCTTCTGAGCCCAAGCACAATCCAGTCCACACAGTAAAGGAGTCAATCATGCCAATGATAATGATTGAAAGACAAGACTCAGCTCACATAGGTATACTATTTATGAAGAGGGGGTGGAGATTATTAGATGTAGCCTCTAAATCATCTCCTCTGCCGAACCCACATAGGATCCAAGTATAGAAGTCATTGCTGACGAACCCATGTAGGATCCAACGACAGAAGTCATCACTGCTGAACCCACGTAGGATCCAAGTACAGTAACCCTCGCTGCAAAACCCACGTCGGATCCAAGTACAGTCGTCATCGCTACCGAACACACGGAGGATCCAAGTACAGTCGTCCTCACTGCCGAATCCATGGAGGATCCAAGTACAGTCCTCATCATCATTGAACCCACGGAGGATCCCAGCACAGTAGTCGTCGCAGTTGCAGCCAACTCTAGGGTTCCTGCACACATCGTACTCGATTCCGGGAGGGTCCACTCCACGAGTAAAAGGGGTTGATACATGAACTGTCACGATGCCCAGAGTTGATGTATCTCGATGTTCCGTCTTGTCAAAAGGAACTCAACTCGACAGATGGCGCGTCAAACGGACGCCCGATCTGAGAGATATTGGCTTTTCTGTTCTAGGGGCCCGGTAGGAAATATGATCGTTCAATACCTGTCTATTTTCCATATTTGTCTAAAACTCACATAGAGTATCGTAAAAGGACCCCTTTCTCAAAAGTATCCCAGTGCCGCAGATGGTGCGTTGATCGGACGCACGGTCTTTATGTTATTCATGTTTAACTGAATAATGGGCCCGACCCGTTTAGCCTAGTGGGCACATGGGTCATGTTAACCCACTTTGACAGGTCCTACCCGGAAAGAGTGTCTGTCCGGTCTGAAGGAAAATGCAGCTCATCCCGAAGGATGTGGCCCGACCCGAAGTGGTGTGGCCCGGCCGGAAGTGGCACGTCCCGGCCTGGCGCGGCACGGCTGGCTCGGCCCGAAGGCAGAGCGGTTCCGAGGGGGCGCGGCCCCCTAGCTGTCCGAACCGGTGACGCCAAGCGGCGCCACCCTTCCTAAACCTGCATGCCTTCTGGCGCACACGCCCCACACGACAGTCCACAGTTTCATCAGCGCGGCACCCTCCTGGCGTCGCTGCTCCCCTTCGCCCGACCGTCCAACGGACCGGCCGGTTCTTCCGCTGAAGCGGCCCACGAAAAGGGATGTGGTTCTTCCCGCCCAACCAGCACGACAATGCCAAATTCCTTCACCACATTCTCGGCATGGTGTGACGACTTCGTTCCTCCTCCACCTTCGGTTTCCATTTCTAAAATAGTAAACTATATCAATAGAGGGTCGTCGGGTCATGTTCGTTCGGCCTGCACCCTCCGCGTAATGAGATAGCAATTGGCCGCATTTAAACAATGATTCCCAACGAAGAACGGGGTATGAAAACATTCACTTTCAAGAATAAAACTCTACCTCAATTATTGATGGCGTATTTCATCCATTGTGGAAGACGACTTCACATGGTGTGGTATCGTAGACGACGTCGGTGTGCTTCATCATTCGTTGTGGAACCGGCGTTCTTCGTTGAAGAGATGTCATTCTTCATCGAGAGAGGAGTTCTCTTCTTCTTAAAACATGAGTTCTCTCAAAAACTCAAGAACTTCACCAATGATTCTCTACACACCAAAAGCTCCAACTATAAATAATATCTCATGATATTATTTTTATTCACACCACAAAGATTTTTAAAATTCAAAAACAAACCACATAATTAATTAAATGATGTGACTCATCTGATTAATTTAGGCATGTTGGCAAGAATTAAGGGTGGAAGGGAATGGTGAAGAGTTACACAAATATTGGAGAGTTTTCAATTTTAATGGGGGAGTTTATGAGAGTTACGGGATGTTGTATGGTTAGGGATAATGTGGGCCCCACATCCCATATAACCACACATGATAAGTTGGGTGGTTATGGGCCCCACCAACAACTTCCCATGGAAGGGTTTAACTTCTAAGGATAATAAAATAAAATTGTACAAAAAATTATATTTACTTCTTAATTAAACCCCAAATAATAATTCTCAACCCTCTTAAAACCCAACTACGGTAAACGTACCCTTTGGAAACTATCATGATGTGAGTTCATCAGTGCCCTCATATTTCAATTCCAAGCACCGTTTCAAAGGATATAAAAACATGCTCGTTCGTTTACTGAACGTACCAGATCTAATCTTCAGAAATTGATTCCGGGCACACCGGGCCTCGGAATCACGTGCCGTCAAAAGCCACAGACTCGTAAAAATACAAATTAATTATGAAAAAGAATTTACTTTAAATTTCTAGGTATTTAAAAATAATATATCTATTTTTATAACAAAATATATATAAAACACATGGAAAATTATATAATTATAAATAGTATCTACTTACAATCATTGGATTATTAAAGAGAATTTAATCTCAAAATTAAAATATTATATCCAGTTGTAACTCATGTGTCTTTATTGTAGATACTGATCAAAACGCCACGTATTTCCATCCTATGGATTTCCAATATCAATTACTAACATGATCCTACCTCTAAAACCAAAATAAAATATAATATTATAAAAAAACATGCTAAAATTAAATAACATATAGCTCTGATAACATTTTTTCACAAACCAACCTAATCCATACATCTATGAAATTCAAAACCTAGGATGTGACATTCAATAATATCATCCATATTCACCATTGATTAGGATTATTATTAATAGGTTTATTAAATAAAATTTTATTGGTTGATTTTCTATTCCACCAGGGATAAAGTTACAATTTATTTCAATAAGAAATTATGCATTACCCTTCAATAATTGTAAAAACATTCCAAATAAAATAGTAGATAATGGATATTAAATTAAGAGTAATATAATCCCAAAATAGATAGAATATGTTTAAAATAATCCCCCATCCGAACATTAAAATAACTTCGCTTATCAAAAACCATTGACTCCCCACCAAACACCCCCATTATACTACATCTCGTAAATCACTAATCCTTAATAGAAATAATAAAATTCACCTTTATCCACAAATAAAATACACAAATAAATCATTTAAAGGGATCATACTGTCAATAATTTTATGAAATTAAAATTATTTACAGAAGAATAAGTAATAGATATATCAATATAAATGAAAAAAACGAATAATAATAACATCAATACCTTCTATTCACTAAATGAACATTATGTGACCAACACTTGCAAAAAATAATAGGAACTCAAATAAATGAAAAAAATTGAGATGATATTCCTGGGAGAATGAAAATAGTCAAGAGGACAACAACCAATATTCTATATGTCTATATATTTATTATGGATGTTTTTTATATTTCACTGAAATGATCGAATAAAATGAATTTTACTATATATTTACTCAAATGATAAAATTTTATTTATTATATTTTAATACATTATTATATTTTAAGAAACTAACATAATCACATAAAACACATGTTATGAGGCCTTGACCCCTTTCAAATAAAAACAAATTTTTAAAACACATGTGAAATAATTTTATATGTAACCCTCTAAAATGATTTATTTATAAATGATGAAGGGAAAAAATTAATTTTTAACCTCTTCTACATCCTATAAAGGATCAGTCAATGAAGTAAGATTTCATATTTATGAAGTGAATGAGTGAACATTATATAAAAAATTATATAATAGGGATAATTCAGTATCCATGTGTAATTAAAAAACATCTCTTAAGGAAAAAAGTGACATACTCACATCACAAACATCATTATTCATATCGATTAGATTCCTTTTCCTATATCCAAATCAGCTACTTATAACAATCCTCATTTATTGAAAAAATATTTATGTCCATTATCAAAAAATGGTGGACCTAGTATGTTTAATAGATACTAGATAAAATCACCCAGTGACCCACTATAAGTAACATTGGTTCCCTATTAATTTCAATAAATAATATGTATGAAATTAGAATTACTAGTATAAAAAAGAATTGGATCTCATCTAACAACCTATGTACTCAAAATAAATAGTCTCATTTACATTTCAAACACATTATACAACCTACCCCTTGGGGTATAATCAAGAAAAAATTAATAATCATTATACTCAACATGGTTTAAAATTAGATAAAATTCTCAAAATGGGCACCCAAACACTGAAATATGACATGTAGTAATCATTTTATTGTGCCAAAAACACAGCATTAAAAATGAAGTCAATATGAAAATACATTTACCTTTATTTTAAAGGTATTAATTTGAAATTCAATATCAAACATTTTTTCAACACATTTAGTTGTAATATTTGTTTTTTTCCCCAAAAAACATTGCATTATTTTTTAAAACTCAATAAATATTGAAACAACCCCTTTTTAATTTAATCCAAAATATAATTAGGGTAATGTCATAATCAAATGATATACCATCATTAAAACCTGATATTCAAAAATTATTTACAATTATGATTTTAACGTACCACATTATGTTCCAAGTGAAATTATTAAAAAATAATTAGAAAAATCAATCCATTTCAATATATTTTAAAATATTTGTTTCTCTGATGCTTTCGTCGGGGTGCGCACATCCGTCTGTGGGGAGGATGTGCTGCTTGTTGTCGCGCATTCCCGCTTTCCAAAGGTGGGCGACATCCGTTCCTTGTTCAGGGACGTCTACTCCTTGACCGAAACTGGGATGATGGGATGTCGGTTCTTTCTTCCGTGGATTCCTCCTCGGAGCTCATCACCTAGTCCGGGTCTCCCTCATATATTTAAGACGGTTTCATGAAGCTCATTCCTGGTTCCATATCTACATGGACGCCAGTTAATTACACTGCTTCCGTCAAGACGCTCCACGGGGTCTTATCGGGGAAGAAACCTTCTGTGAGGAGAATGGTCACGTTGGGGTGTCATTGGCATGTCTGTCTTTGGTCCCTTATCACAGGGCTTCTCGAGGGCGCAGAAGCCCGAGGCATCCCACATCAAACGTAGGGAATGTGTACCATCTGAGGTTTTCCTCATCTTCCCATTTTTAACACGAGGTATGTCACGAGTTTAACGTCTTGCAGAGAAGGATCGGGTTAAAGGACCCCTAGGGGGAACACTGATGTTGGGGCCAGCATGTGGGCGGCTTCCCAGATATCATGGAGTGGTATGGGGTGGCATGATCTCACCGGGATGTGGCGGCCCGGGTAAGGATCAGGATGGATGGTGGAGTGAGACATGGGGCTTACGTTCTGAGACGGCCCAAGAGGGGGAATACAGTTTAACGTCATGCTGGACGAGATACAGTTTAACATCATGCGGGGTGGGATACAGTTTAACATCATGCGGGACATGATACAGTTCAACGTCATGTGGGACGGGATAGAGTTTAATGTCATGCGGGACGGGATACAGTTTAACGTCATGCGGGACGGGATACAGTTTAACGTCATGCGGGACAAGATATAGTTTAACATCATGCGGGGTGAGGGGTTTGGGGATTAAGCTCTGAGGCGGCCCATGGTGGTCAGGGAACCGACATGGAGAGGTCGGGACGACCGGGTGGTGGGCTTGAACCACGTGGAGGATTCCTACGCACCGTGCGTTAGCGCGGATCAAAGTCCACGTAGTTCGTTGGGATAGGGCTTACACTTTGGGGTAGCCCATAGGAGAATTTCATGGTTGATGTGCACTCTAAGCCCATGTGAGTCATGCTCGGTGTGATAAACAAGAGGTAGCAGGGACCAGATGATCACGTCGTGAAGGGTGCGTCCGTGAGAAGCAGAATGGGGCTTACGCGTTGAGCGGCCCAAAGAGGAAACATGGGCTTACGCATGGTTAGCGGCCCTTGGTGCTGGGGCTTACTCCAGGGTGGAGGCCCGTGGTGTGACAAAGCGCAGTGGGAAAAAGACTCCCCTGGCCTTGGCAGGGGGGAAGTACAGAGATGCACGGGTGCAGTCATCTGTAAGAAAGGCTAGGGGCTTACTCTCTGAGGCGGCCCTTCCCTCGCGGACAAACGCCACTCCGACAAGGAGGATCTCAATCCATGTGAGGAAGATTCCATTCCTGTGGAGGCGAGAGGCGTAAAAAATGCCCGAGCTGGGGGGACCCTGCGTGCGAAGCACGGTGTCAGACCACAATTTAACGTCATGTGTTAAGGACGAGGTGATTAGCAATTTAGCATCCTGCAGCTTGCACGAGGTGGGTTTTCTCCACACCCCTAGGGCATACATGCCCAACACCCTCTACCCCTTGTGGGAGGGAAGGCATCAGCAAGGCCATAGTGAAGGGGGCCGCAGGGCAAACCACCGGGGGTTCCACGTTAGCGTGGATATGTGAAGAAGCAATAGCCGTTAGCGTGCCTATGAGGAGAAGCATAAGGCAAAGCAACACAATGGGAAACACATCCCAAGGGACCTTGAGGTTACTTCACACGAGCCTGGAAGGCCGTACGAAAAACAACGCATAGCGCGCATGCCCGGCAGGGGAGACATCAGGTGCCGGTGCAGGGAGTAGCCAAAGGGCGTCATGGTGAGGGGTCATGGGCTTTGCACGTAAAAGGGAAAGTTTGCGTTCAAAACAACGGGACGACGTGCAATTGGAGCAAGGGAATTGCGCGCAGAGAGGCAACTACGCGCAGGGTTTTGCGTGCACGGCAGGGTATTGTGCACACAAGACAGGGATTGCACGTAAGGCTCGAACCCGGGGGAAGGGGAAAATTCACTGAAGCCGGTGGAGTTGCGCACAATGGCGAACTCCGGGGAAAGGTTGCGCGAAATGAGGGATTACCTAGAAGTCATCTTGCACGTGTGGGGAGACGAATTGCGTGCACGAGAGTCGCTTCAGATTACTCAACCCCCAAACCGTTCAGTGTCACCTTCTATTTATATGAGACCTCCGGCACGGAATCCAGGAGGCGCGCGAAATTATCTCACGATAGGGGTGGCAGCGCGAAATTATCAACCGCGCGGGATGCAAGCGCGAAATTATTTCGTGCCGACGCCGGTACTTTTTGTGCATCTCGGGTTTCCTTTCGTGCGGGACATTTTTTTCAGCACACTTCACCCAATTTTTCATGAACCACTTCCCGGGCCTCCGGATCCGGCCTCGGATTCCGAATATGACTTCGCTTCGTCATTTCGAAACTTCCTCAGAGAGTTACGGACTTTTTTCGGCGTCAACAAATTCCCCCCCTTGGAATTGGATCGGCGAGAGGTCGCAACGATCAGATTCCAAGGGAAACGCCGAAATGTCGAAGGGCTGAGACTCCTGGTCAAGTTGCGCGCCAAATTCTGATGGGGCGCGCAAAACATACGGACGCGCGCAGAATCCTCTTTCCACAAGGTGCGGAATCCTGGCCTAGCCTATAAAAAGGGGCGCTGGGTCCCAAATCCTTACTTCCTCTTTTTCCGCACGATATGCTCATCGCTCTCGTGTGTGAAATCATTTCCGCGGATGCGCATAGAAATGCTCTGGCAGCGCGGAATTCCATACAAAATTTGGCTGTGATTTCACGCATGTTCGGGCTTTTCCGCGCTTCACGTGCCAATTGCACGCTCATATCCAGGATTTCGCACAACTCATTCAGATTTCGCGCAGAACACTCCGATTCCGCGCACTGCATCCTGATTTCCCCCAACTCCCAAAAGATTCGAGATGGCTGCAAACCGAGTTGATGAGGGGGAAGCTGCTTCCCGTAAGACAGAAATGCCGGAAAACGAGGAGGTTTATGGAACCAAGGTGATTGTCTCTAACAATATGACCTTGTTTAATCTGCTGACTCTGGCCCAAAAGATGTATCCCTTGTCTGACAACCACCCGCTCTGGAAATTTGGAATCCTGGAGGAGGTTCCCCTGCCGGGCTTCGAGGTGGACACGCCACGGTCATGGATGACTCGGGAGGAAGAACTTCCCCACTACAACATCACCAACATTGGCCATCCTGCCAAGGAAACCAGACATATAGACGTATATGTCCTGAACCCAAGGACTAGGACCATTACCGGGGACGAGCCTGTGGTTGAGGATTCTCCGGCCCTCTACGCGAGAACATTCCGTCAGAGAATCACAGATGACACGAAGGGCTGGCTGAAAGATTGGGACCTGCGGTCCGGGGGTAACTTCACCAGTGAATGGGCCTGGGCATTCTGGGTCTGCCATACCTGGACCAGTTCAGGGACGAACTGTGGTATATCGGCCTGTTCGAGGCGGTATGGACATCACAGTTCCAATTCCACCACCAGCCTGAACTCGGACCGGAGCTATTCACCCGGTGGTCTCCTGACACCAACACATTCCACCTTCATCATGGGGAAGTCGACATCTGTCTCTGGAAATTTCACTACATCGGAGGTATCCCACTGGAGGTTTACCAATACGACGAGTTTGTTCCTCCAAAGAGCACCTGAGGAGATAGGTCACGGACGCCTATGCGGACGCGTCACCTATTGGAGTTGGCCAAAGAGAGGCTGGGGGTCAAGGACCTCCTGAAGGAAGTTGCCTTCAAGGGCTGGTTCAGCCTATTCCTCGAGAAGGATCTGGCCGTCAAGATGCCAGGACGGGGATAACGGTGCCCAACCACGACTCAGAGGAGCAGGGATGGGTCATACTGGAGGAACCAGGAGGCAGGGCAATACCAATCATGGGGCTACCACGTCATTGAGGCCCGGGACCTGAACGTCCGGTATGCCGGGTTCCTTGCCGCCTTCCTGAGCAGGTGGCTCTTACCAGTGCGGGACGCGATGATGGGCATCTGCCCTGCAACATTGGTGATGGAAGGCTCCATGGCTGCCAACAAATGGTTCAACTTGGGAGTCCCTGTACTGGCCAAGCTGTATACCATCTTGGGGCGCATCTCACAAGGGGGGTCACCTCGGAGAGTATGTGGTCCCTTCCAAATATTCCACGGCTGGTTGGCGGCTCATCTTGGCGGGTACACTTTCCCAAATGCCATCCGTCCTCCAGGCAACGGTCTGCGACCGTCCTTGCTAAACATCGCAGGGGTGGCGCCGATGATGCTCAATGAAGAGGGCATGAGGATCCGCATTAGCAACCATGCCAACTTCAACATCAGCCCGTTCCCCACCCCAGTCGGCCACCTGGTTGACAAAGGTTGAGGCTCTCTGGAATAGCAGAATACTTCCAGAGCATTCGGGGCAGGGTGCTCGTGGATCGGATCGACGAGAAGGTGATCTGCGAGCCTTACGTACCATCCCGATTCGCCAGGCAGTTCTGGTGCCTCCAGTGAATGCCGAAGAAGGTATTCACAGTTGTCTGGCAGGAGAAGAATCCATGCGTCCAGCGCCAGATGTGGTTGATGTTTACAACCTTCGGTTCTGGAGATGTTGTCACTCTTCCCCCCACCAGGGTCGATGTCGGCCTAGCAACCAAATACGCCGAACACTGGACCATTGCATACCCTGAGGGGCTATTACGCAAGCACGTCCGGCAAATTGAGGATACTCGCGTGGAAACCGGGCGACGGGAAAGAAGGAACAGTGTCGTCAGAAGGGGAGGACCAAGGGCGCGTCAGGTAGAGAGGCATGCGTAGGCTGGGACTTCGGCAGCAGGGACATCACATGGTGCTGCAACGTCCTCGTTACCCGTAGAGGGGTCACATGAGGGGGCCATGGAACTGCCTGGGAAGCAAATAAGATATCTGCTCGAACCTTCCCAAGACGTAATTATCCTGGCACTGTGGTCGGCCTGGATGGCCCTGCAGCAATCGCTGAGCGTCGAAGCCATCTGGCAGAAGATAATGCAAAACAGGATCTAACTTCCAGAGGTTGGGCTTGTTCGAATTACCGACCGAGTAAACTTCCATCAGCGGAATGCTTATCTGACCGCCAAGGATGCATACGCATTCCAAAGGGGGAGGCGTGCAGAGCCACCTTTCCTAGTGAATGTGATGCTCGACCAGGAGCAAGATCTGGAAGCGATGCCGCCGGGAGAAGGCAACAGTGACGAGGAGCCAGAGGGGGAGGAGGAAACCGAAGAGGATGAAGGCGAGGGAGAAGACGAAGAATAAGAGCCCGAAGGTGAGGGGTCTCAAGGGGCGACCTACCAAGGGAGTCTCCGAGAGAGAGGCGAGATTTCCGACTCTGATCTCGACAGAACCGAGATTCTTGAGGTTTTTCTCTGTCTTCATTCATTTCCCTCATTCATCCATTCTCCTTTCCAACTTCTAACTCACTTCCCCATCATACTCAGGAGCATTTGAGAATTGGACGGGAATCCCCACCATAGGAGGGAGGAGAGGAACTAGTGGGACATGATGGGGATCTGACACCCATCATTGAATTAACATGCACGGTGGGGTCTCCTCTTACAGTGGCTCCTGCAGCGGCCGAAACAATGGGGACCGACGCTCTGGATTCCGGTAAGTCTCATGCTTCACTACTGGCGCTTGGTGGAAAAAGATCATGTCAGACCAGCATATGCCTTGAACAGTGATCTCAACACTGGAGGCACGTCAGGCTGCGGAGCCCGGGCCGTCCATGAGTGGACCAGCGGCGGACATACCACCTCGTTCAGAACATGATCTCTGCACTGAGTCGGCCCCAACAATTGATGAAAAGGGGGAGGCGGACATCAGCGGCGCTATTCCAGAGACGAGGTCGGAAGCTGGAAGAGGCATCATTACTGATGGGGCGAGAGAAGAAGGTCACCCGGACGTCGAGGATTCTATTCATCACGAAGAAATCCCTGGGGCAGATCCTACTGTCGATCTGCTGGCTGCCTTCCCCATATACTGACCCGCTGACCCTGAGGAGATAGATGACTCGGACTCAGAGGAAGCCGAGGAGAGCCGGATGACACGGCGCAAAGGGTAGAAGTGTATCCAACACTTCCTTAGGTAGCCCCAGTCGGATTGGCTGAGGCAGATGGGATCAATTCAGACCTGGATATGCTTCTTGTGCGTCGGAGGGGCTGACGCTCAGCGTCTTCATCTGACGGTCCGTGATTACATGGATGAGAAGATACGCGAGAGCAGCCGGCGCACCGACATTTCCCAGTGCCGGGAATGATCGGAGAGCACTCAAGCACTTCTGAGGGTGGAGCAGGAAGTCTGGAACCTCGAAGGGCAATCAAAAGATAAGGAGGCCTTCATCACAACATGTTCTGAGCTCGTGGAGCAACTGACGGCCCAGCTGGATGACGCGCAGGAACAACTGGTAGAGGCGAGTCAGCAGATGATCGTACTTCAAACCGAGCGGGTGCAGGCACAAGCTAGGTCTGGCGAGCTGCGCTCTGTGGTGACCGATGGGGAGAGAGTCTTCAAAGAGCGAGAATCGGTCCTGGAGGCTACAAGCCAAAGGGTAGCAGCGCTGGAAAGATTGCTTCAGCACACTGATCCCTAAGGGATTTGTTTTTTCAATCTCATGAACTTTTTTTCTTGTATTTCTCATCATCTCAATCCAATATATAGCCAAATCCACTCATTTGTACCCTTGGTTTAATGCGCTCAACCATAGTTTCGAAACGAATAACAACTCATCCCTAGGATCCTGTGGGTCGTGCCCAACGCGAGAAGCAGAAGATGTGTGTGCCATCATTTCATTCAACTGTGGGGCATTGACCAAGCTTCAGGCGTCCAAAATTGGGCCTGGACTTCTGAGGAGACCCCAAGCCGATTGATGTGTCGACTATTCAATGTGCTTTAACACACGAGCAGGGCGATGCCGGGGGCATTGAAATCCATCCGAACATAGGGGGATGGAGAAGAAGGGTGAATCACGCTGCCCAAATTCGGAACACATTGGGGAACAACGATGGAGGATAACTGTCAACTGTGGCGGAAACACAACATCCATATCATGTTGTCCTAGAATGGGGACAATAAATGAGGGCGGACCGCTGACCATGTTCGGAACACGGGGCCTGACTCAAATATCGTCGGTCAGTTTTCTGGAACGTTGGCCCATGACAGTAGGCGGACCATAGGTCGAGCATCCATACTGTTAAGGGGTCCCGTCAAACATGACCAGTCCTCCGGAATGTTGTCCCAGGACAGTAGGAGGACCATAGGTCGAGCATCCATACTGTTAGGGGGTCCCGACAACATGAAAGGAAATGAGGATCTGAATAAGGGGGGACGCAAAGCATGGAAGGTGGAGTGGTGGTTTGTTCGAACAGAGTCCAACACTCCCGAAATCGCGCCACCATGGCGAAGGCGCATTAGGTGGACATACCGAACAGATCACGGGTCATCCCAATTTTCAGGAAGGACCTCTTTGTCTTGAGAACATCCACCTCCCATTATTACCATGGGGCATCCCGAACCTGCTCGGGGTAGATGTTGCGATTACACCACTTCCCATGAAGTCGAGCCAAGGGGCCGACAATAAGGAAGGACGAGGTTTGGTAATCCCTGGGGCTGGACCCAAGATGAAATGTCCAGGCGGTCCTATGTATCTCATTAGGATGAGAATCAAGCCACACTTAGTTCTTGAAACATAGTTTAATGTCATGTTGGACGAAATACAGTTTAACGTCATGCGGGATGGAATACAGTTTAACGTCATGCTGGACGGAATATAGTTTAACGTCATGCAGGAAGGGGTACACATCTCATCTAGGGATAAGCATGGAGCGGCGAGTAACCCGACGTAAATGAGGACATTATCCCACACCCCATCGTGCAATCCCACAAGATACAGCGAGTCATAGAAATCCAAAGAAATGATCATAGTTTTAGGTCTTAGAACTCGGACCAAAGGACGGACAGAAACATAAGAGGCACACGGTGGAGTAACTCAAACACCTGGCATGAATGGGAATAGGGGGTGTGTACGGCGTGGTGAACAACCTGACATGAATGAGGGAATAATCCCATATCACACCGCACACCCCCCTTAGGATAGGTTTTAGGTCAAGGGACCAAAAATGGAAGTAGGCTGGGCCAGCGGGGAAGTGCCCCGGGCACTCCTACGTATCTCATAAGGATGAGAATCAAGCCATACGTAGTTCTTGGAAGAATCTTAGTTTAAGTTCATAGAGCTTGGACCATGAATGGGTAAGTGGAGAAATGAACACATGGAAAAGCGGTCACAAAACCCGACGTGAATGTGGACCTAAGCCCTACTTACCATGTGCTTTTCCGGGGAAATGATCGAGTCGAGGGACCGAACACAAAGCCGGGACAATATCATCACAATTTAAGGTCGTAAGGTATGGACCAACAACACAGTTTAAGGTCATATGGTTTGGACCAGCAGCACAGTTTAAGGTCGTATGTTTTGGACCAACAATAGAGTTTAAGGTCATATGGTTTGGACCATCAACATAGTTTAAGGTCTTATGGTTTGGACCAACAACACAGTTTAAGGTCATATGGTTTGGACCAAAAACACAATTTAAGGTCATATGGTTTGGACCAACAACACAGTTTAAGGTCGTATGGTTTGGACCGTCAACACAGTTTAAGGTCATATGGTTTGGACCAACAACACAGTTTAAGGTCATATGGTGTGGACCAACAACACAGTTTAAGGTCGTATGGTTTGGACCAACAACACGGTTTAAGGTCTTATGGTTTAGACCAACAACATAGTTTAAGGTCGTATGGTTTGGACCATCAACACACCTTAAGGTCCTATGGTTTGGACCAACAACACAGTTTAAGGTCGTATGGTTTGGACCGTCAACACAGTTTAAAGTCGTATGGTTTGGACCAACAACACAGTTTAAGGTCATATGGTTTGGACCGACAACACAGTCTAAGGTCATATGGTTTGGACCGACAACACAGTTTAAGGTCATATGGTTTGGACCGTCAACACAGTTTAAGGTCATATGGTTTGGACCAACAACACAGTTTAAGGTCATATGGTTTGGACCGACAACACAGTTTACGGTCGTATGGTTTGGACCGTTCGAGATAGGAGCCTCGGGCCAAAGGGGCCTATGAGGGTTCAACAATCAGGGGGCAGAAGATGCTAGGTCCCAGCTATGCTGGGCCCGAAACACAATGTCTGGGCGACTCCTCGTTCCCCATGGGGATGAGGGTCAAGCTGCACGCAACCCGTAAGGAAGAGACCCAAGCACATTCTCTAGCGCTCAGATTGCGGGAGTCCTGAGAGACACCGTTACACAACTCGGTCTGCCTGATGTGCGGGGGTGTACTGAGGGTTAGTACAAGGAGTGTCGAGATTCCACCTTGAAACAGTGGGGAGGAAAATGAAATGAAACATGACACCAACATTCAGGGCACGGGTAAGCCGTCGTGATGACAGAGGATTACTGTTGACCATGTTCGCAACGCAGCACCACGAGGACAAACAAATGAGCATCAACCACTGACCATGTTCGCAACGCGGGATTCGTATCAATTTGTTGTCTAAAACCCTCGGGGGCATTGGCCCATGACGGTAGGAGATCCCTTGGGAGTTGTATCCATGCCGTTCTTGGGGGTCCCTCCGGGTGTGAAGGATGACAGGGGCCCGAATGAAGGGGAACACGAAGCTTGGCAAGTAGATGGAACTTGACTAAGTCGAATCTGGCACTCCAAGTCCTACACGAGAGTACCCTGAGCACATCAGCAGACCACTGGAAAGGGTCAGAGGGCTCAGTCCAAGAGCGGAAAAAAGATGGCGGATCCCTGGGCATAAGAGGGGATGTAATGCCAAACAAACTTGGAACTGGGAGATCATGGGATCTCTTATGAGATGGGGATGGACCTGACATCTAGGTGTTCAGGAAGTCCAACGTATCCTATAAGGATGGGAATCAAGCCATAAGTAGTTCTAGAATGGTGTCTTTTAATGCCATTAGAAATAGGAGGGCTAAATCATGAGGACAGGGTGCGCGTGGTGCATCTATTGCAAACCCAACGTGAATGAGGACATAATCTCACACCACGCCACGCGATCCCCCCAATGGCGAGACAGACGCAACATCGGACCTCAAGGTGGACCCAAAGATGAATGGTCTGGGCGTTCGAACGTATCCCATTAGGATGGGAATCAAGCTAGATGTAGTTCTGGCAATACTGTTTAACGTCATGTTGGACGAAATATGGATCTTAGTTTTAGGTCTTAGAGCTCGGACCAAGGTGATCTTAGTTTTAGGTCTTAGAGCACGGACCAAGGTGATCTTAGTTTTAGTTCTTAGATCACGGACCAAGGTGATCTTATTTTTAGGTCTTAGAGCTCGGAGCAAGGTGATCTTAGTTTTAGGTCTTAGAGCTCGGACCAAGGTGATCTTAGTTTTAGGTATTAGAGCTCGGACCAAGGTGATCTTAGTTTTAGGTCATAGAGATCGGACCACGGTGATGTTAGTTTTAGGTCTTAGAGCTCGGACCAAGGTGATCTTAGTTTTAGGTCGTAGATCTCGAACCAAGGTGATCTAAGTTTTAGGTCTTAGAGCTCGGACCAAGGTGATCGTAGTTTTAGGTCTTAGAGCTCGGACTAAGGTGCAGTTTAGGGTCGTGCGGGACCATATAGTTTATAGTCATGCATGACCATACAGTTTAAGGTCATGCAAGACCATGTGGTTAGGCAAAGTACTTCATGAAGAACCTGGCGTTGGTGGGAGGAGTGATACACTCACCATCCATAGTCACCAAGGAATACGCGCTATTGGGATAGACCTTGTGGACAATAAAAGACCCCTCCCACTTAGACTCCAACATGGGTGGTTTCCTGCCGGGAATCATTGGCGCTCATAGAGCCAGTACCCAGTCACCATGCAGGAAGGAGTGGAGGCGAATCTTTTAATCGAAAGCTCGAGCCATCCTGCTCTGATGCCTTTCCAAGTTATGTAAAGCGCGAAGCCTACTTCCGTCCAGCGCTTCCAATTCGGCTAGACGGATCTAGGCAACTCTATCTGGCACTTGCTAGTCATAGACCATCGTGCGCAATGAGGGCAGCTGGACCTCGATGGGTAGGACAGCCTTAGCTCCGTATACCAGGGAATACGGAGTCACCTGGGTGGAATTGCGATTCGTCGTCCTATAAGCCCAGAGGGCATTGGGAAGCTTGTCTAGCCAACTTTTCTTGTTCTGACCAACCATTTTTTGCAGAATGTTAGAGAGGGTTTTGTTAAATGCCTCAATCTGTCCATTCACCTGCACATGATAGCGGGAGGTGTGGTTAGAGCGAATGTTGTACTTGGCGTACAATCTTTTCCGCTCGGCCGCTCGGATGTTGGTTCCGTTACCAATGAGGATAGCGTGAGGTATTCCAAACCGGTAGATGATATTAGAGCTCACGAAGTCGGCGATAGAACCAGCCTTGACTTCCCCGAGTGGGGCTGCCTTTGCCCACTTTGAGAAGAAATCCATAGCTGTTAAGATGAATCGGCACTAGCGGGCCGTCGCCGGCGGGTAAGGCCCTACGACATCCAACCCCCAGACTGCAAAGGTCCAAGAATACTTAGTAGTATAGAGAGGCTTCGGTGGCCGATGCACAAAGTTAGCATGAATTTGGCACGCATGACACCTCTTGGAATGCTTGATGCAGTCATTGATCATGGAGGTCAAGAAGTATCCCAGACTCCAAATCTGGTGGGACAACTTCAACCCAGCCTGGTGGGCGCCACAGGAACCAGTGTGCACTTCTTGCATGACCTGTGGGATCTCAACTCTTTGAAGTCAACGGAGGAGAACACCGTCAAACCCGAGCCTGTAAAGGAGATGCTCACGACTGGGACCACTTTGAAGGGTGAACTGCAGCGCGCGGTGCCGGATTCATTCCCGCTCTACTCGGTCCATCGGAAGATTGTCGTGCCAGAGATATTAAACCAAGGGTGTCCTCTAGTTAGGAACTGTCTCGATCACCACGCATGAATCCCCGGGGGGTCATGACGTAGGGGAACCAGCGGTGAGATGGTTCACTCGCGGGCCACGTTCGCCCTCTAGGATAATAGGAGAAATGACTCTCTGGTGCGCCACGTGGATGATTAGGTCATCCTGTTCGGGCTCCGCGAGTGATGCAGGCAGGCTGGCCAAAGCATATGCTCGACTGTTCTGCGACTAGGGAACGTGAACGACATCTGGTCGGGAGGGGAACTTAGCCATTAGATGGAGGGTGCACTCCAGCAACGGCATGAGTTCTGGCTTCCTGAAAGCATAGTAATCGTTAACCTTCATGATGACTAGCTCAGAGTCCCCTTTTACATACAGTTGGGGTACGTTAACCTCCAGAGCCAACTCAAGGCCAGTGATGAGGGCATGATATTCTGCCTTATTGTTGGTGCAGCCTTCTAACAACAAGAATGAATATGGAAGAACGGCTTGCTTCGGGTGATGTAGATGATACCCAGGCCCACTCTATTAAGCCTAGGATCGTTGATCCTTCTACCGGTAGGGATTTCAGATGTGCCTTCAAAGTGCATCTACCCGCATGGGGTGGCGTGATCGACTGAGAGTATTGCCTCATCAGGAAAGCCCAAATCCAGTGGCTGGTCCGCAGAGGTTCGGTGGGCAGCTAAGAAGTCTGCCAATGCCTATCCTTTGACGGCCTTCTGAGGTACGAACCTAATTTCGAACTATTGGAGGATCACCACCCAGCGAGCCAATCGGCCGGTCAACATAGGCCGGCTCAGGGTGTATTTCAACAGGTCTACCCGAGAGACCATCTGTACCTCGTGGTGCTGCAAGTAGTGCCGCAATTTCTGTATGGCGAATACGAGCGCCATGCAGCTCTTCTCGATCCGAGAATATCTAATTTCCGCGTTGAGGAGCATGTGACTGAGGTAGTAGAGGCTATTCTCTATTCCCTCATTGTTCTTCTGGGCGAGAAGGGCGCCGAGGGATCACTCCAGGGCATTAACATAAAGGACAAGTGGCTTTCCAGGAAGGGGTGGCATCAGGACTGGAGGTTGAAGCAGATACTGCTTGATTTCCTCAAAAGCGGTCTGACACTCTTCGTCCTACCCAGAGGTGGCGCCTTTCTTCATGAGCCGGGATAAGGGCTTACACATTCCGGTCATATTCGCAATGAATCAGCGTATATAGGCTAAGTGGACTTGGAGGTCTTGAAGCTCCCTAATATTATTTGGGGGAGGCATCTGGCTGATGGCCTTGATCTTCTCAGGGTCGATCTTGATACCTCGATACTTAAAAATGAAGCCAAGAATCTTTCCGGAGGTGACCCCGAAGGCACACATCAACAGGTTCATCTTCAAGTGGCGAGAATGAAGGAAACTGAACACTTTCTCAAGGTCTTTGAGATGGTCCCGACACTGATGAGATTTAACCACCAGGCCATCTACGTAGCACTCCACCAGTGTCCCTAGGATCAGCTTGAATATGCAGTGCATAGCCCGTTGATAGGTGGCACCCGCATTCTTCAGGCCGAAGGGCATAACCCGGTAGTAGAAAGTGCCATGGGGGCCCTGAAGGCAGTGAACTATTCATCCTTGGGGCCATCCGTATCTGGTTGTACCCGGAGTACCCATCCATGAAAGATAGGGCTTGGAACCCGGTCGTTGCATCGATCAACAACTCTGTAACGAGAAGGAGAAAGTCATCCTTCGGACAATGGCGATTAAGATAACGGAAGTCGATGCAGACCCTGATCTTCTCGTTCTTCTTCCTGATGCGCACAATGTGGGCTAGCCACCTTGGGTACTGGACTTCCTTGACGAAGTTGGCCTTAATGAGCTTATCAACTTCGGACTCAACCATGGCACCATGAAAGGGGTGCATTTTTCTGGGAGGCTGCTTGAACCCACGATGGTTTTCTGGGAGGCCAAGGTAGTGGATGGCTACCTGGGAATCTAGTCCCATCATCTCGTCATAACTCCAGGAAAACACATCACGGTGCTGTCTGAGAAAGTCTATGTACTATTTCCGTTCCTCGGGAGGCATAGAGGCGCTGACCAATGTGGGTCTCGAGTCCGCCTCTCTACCGAGGCTCACCTGTACTAACTCGTCGACCATGGTGGAGGCGCCATCCTCAAAGGCAGGAGGAGCATCTTCCATGTCTTCTTCTCCGCTTGTGGAAGGATCGTCCACGGGGGGAGCCGTCTCGGGGCTGCTCGACCCTGATGGGGAGTTGGAATCGTATTGGGTGGCAGAGGTCATCATGAATGGAGACTCATGCACCGTAGAGACCATGGCGACGAAGGCGGTTGATCCAATCCCATCTGGCCTTCGGCCCAAGGGGCCATTCTTTATGACATCAAAGCAGTGGTGACGCGTTGGCTTGACCTGGTCGATTCCGTCCTGGCGAAACAGACACGTATGATGTACTGCTGTTTCCATGAGCCCAATATACCGATATCGTACAGGGGTAGGAGGCTTGGAGATCACCTGAGCCTAGTTGGTGTAATATTACGAGGTGATTTCCCGCCGTCGCTTAGACCCGGAAATATGCCTTCCTCTAGTACCCGAGACAACAAAGAACTCTGCCATATCGGGAGTCATGGCCTCCAACCGATGGATTGGGAAGACATATGCGTCATCCAAACCTACCCAATGATCACTCGCGACAGCGGCAGGCTCAACCTCACCTGCTAGGATTTGCTTGTCCTTGATCTTGTAATAGTCAGTGTCCAGGTAACGAGCTTCACAAGCGGAAAAAGAAGATGCTTCTCCTTGGAGCACACCCACTCGACCCTTAAGGGAGTATTTGAGGCAGTGATGGTATGATGAGGGAACCGCTGCGTGAAGATTGAGCCACAACCTACCCATCAATGCGTTGTAGGCACTGTCCTGAGAGACAACCATGAATTCAGTATTGGCAATTAAGTCGCCGAACTGGGTCTACCGACGAATCTTGCCGAGTGGAGTTTGCTCGGTCCTGTCATACCCCTGGATTCTGAGGTCGGAGGGAGATAAATCATCCTCGGACAACCCCAGTTTTCGCAGTGTCCGATTTGGGATCAAGTTAATCCTAGAACCTGTGTCTACAAGATAGCGACAGACTTCCACCCCATTGAACTGGCCGGTGATGTATAGCGAGCGGATGTGCCCCTATATGGGAGGGTCTTCATCTTCAGCGGAGAATGAGATAACCGCCTGACATTCGGCGTCCTCAATCACCTCAGTGTGGAAGGCTTCTGCGGCATCTACCTCCGTTTAAAACTAGAGGGGTCTCCTTAGAGCCTCGGCGAGTGACTCACACATTTCAGATGACAGGCGAAGGGCCTCAAGGATGGAAATCCTTACCAGAATGCCGTCGAGATGCTTCAGGACATCATACTTTCGCGCCAAACCCAAGGTTCTACTTACAAGAGGTCGCTCTGCGATTGGGGGCATGACAGGCCCTGCTGGCGGGACCGGTGACTGACTGGTACTAGGCACGTCCCGCTGTTCACTAGCTGAAGCCCAGGAGGTGACTGTCATGCTAGGACCGGAAGGCCATAGTCAGCCATTGGGAGGGCTGGGCTGGTTGCGATGCAGGCAAGGCAGTTCCACTCGACCCATCAACACAAAAGGTGGTTGAAGCGAACCTATTGTCACCGGGTGAGGGAGCCACGAGTTCTTCTCTCTGTACCGGGCTTGCTACCTGGTCTCGGTAGCGTGCACGGCCTGAATGGAGGGGACGACTGTCGTGCCCCGGCGATTCACGTAGCCACGGCTCCGTTGACGTTGGTGACGGCTGGGGACATTGGGGAGGTCCACCTGGCGCTCCTCGTCGTTGGGAGCCAAAAAGGGATTTACCAACTCTACGGTGTTATCTGAAGCATACCCTGGGATTTCTAGGAGGTCCACCTGGCGCTCCTCGTCGTCGGGAGCCAAAAAGGGATTTACCAACACTACGGTGTTAACCGAAGCATACCCCGGGCTTTCTCTCGAGGATTCATCCACTACCGGACGGGGTCTCAGAGGGATCCCCATTTCCGGGGGCATGAAATATCCAAGCGTGCGAGAAGATGACAGCAATGACAGGGCACATTATTTCTTCTTGTGCCACCGCCAGCTCTTCTGGGAAGAAGTAGGCTGGGACGATGATGCCAAAGTGGCGCTCGCAGACTCCTAGGGCTCTGGCTGACTCAGGCGGGCACAGATGATGCCATGGCCACAGGCGACCGTCCTGCGAGCTATCCAGTCATTATACTTCCGGGACCCACGGTCAGAAGCATGTTCCCACCCATCCCCGTTATCACTACTGCCATCTGATCCCATGAAGACACCTGCCACCGATGCCGGGGCTGGGCCCAAAATGACTATGTTGTTGTCAATATGGTCTTGGAGCCAGTCCTTGAACACATAGCATTGCTGGATGGTGTGTCCCAGGATCCGGTGATAAGGGAAGTAGTTGGGGTGATCAGTGAGACACGCCTCTTCTGGCTTCTGGCACTCAGTTAGTTGCACGATCCTCTACTCCAAGGTGCTACGGAAATAACCGGGGACCTGGGCCTCGCCAAACGAGTAAGTCCTATTCCTTCTGTCTGGAAAGGGGGATCTTGGGGGCTGACCATGACCAGGGGCCGGAGGAGTAGGCCGAGGAAGCGGAGCCGGATTACCTCTCCTAGGTGGTGGTGGTGCGTTACGCGGAGGAGCCTACCGATTTTGAGGTGGTCGCTACTGGGCCGGTGGCTGTGCCCATGGGGGTGGACCCCTATGAGCCTGCTGAGCTGGCCTCACCGGAAGCAACTCTAGCTGTCTGGGGGCCTCTATCTAAGCAACAGCAGTGGGCTCGGCTCTGGCGGCTCTCCATGCAGAGATTACAGGAGGCAGCGGTCGTGCCAGACCGGCCTGTTGCAGGGATTCTTCGAGGCGCTGAGCCTTGTCTGAGAAGTCCCGGAACCCTCCAGGGTAATTATGTGTGATCATAGAAGGAACCAACTCCTCCTTGAAATTCCCCACACACATCTTCAGTAATTTCTCCTGAATTAGTGTCATGTCAAGGGAGTACTTGAGCCCCTTCCATCGAGCGATGAAGTCCGCGACTCACTCATCGGGCCTTTGCTTGCACCTGAAGAGTTCTGCAATGTTCATCTTCCAGGTTGTGGAACTGAACTAGTAGAGGAATTTCTGGTGAAGGTCCTCCCACCTAGTCACTGATCCAACAGGGAGCTGGCTGTACCAGACGAATGCTGGTCCTTCCAGTGTCTGAACGAAGCACCAGAGCTTGCCAGCCTCCTGCTGCACTGGAGTCCCTAACATAGGCCCCGCACCTCGAGTTGAAGTGGGCCAAGTGTTTTGGTGGGTCTCGGGTCCCGTTAAAGGGGGAAAAGTGGGGTTCTCAAATCCCGGCGGAGCCGGTATGCCATCCTCCCATGCTGGGTACGACTTTCCATTCGGTGGGATTTCCACCTACCAAGTTTCCAGGGCCTCCAAGCGGGCGATGAGTACTTCCATCAGATCATACGGATGCAGATTCATGTCCTGACAGGGATCTCTAACCACAAGCACGTTTCCAGGCTCTTTGATACGGTAGTCGCGCTCAGCGGCTCGCAGGGCAGCTGGCGGAGCGACTCTCGGAGCGGTAGGAGGAAACCGAGCAAGGTCCCCCAGGTGGTCTCGCCGCTCGGGAGGGATCGACGAAACATATTGCACCCTCTTTCCATGGGTTCCAGTGTCTCCCCTGTCGTTTAACACGAAACGGTCAGGGTTTCCCGGGGGGATCTCAGCAAGGGGTAGATGCTCCTGCCCCTGCTATCCTGGTCTAGGGTCTCCGTAGTCAGGCCGCCACTCTACAATGCGTTCAGCCAAGAGCTCATCAACCAGCCTCTTTTGCTCAGATAGTTGTTGGCGCAGCGTGGCCTTCTCGGGATCTTCCTCTACCTTCTGCACCGACGCAGATGGGTTGACGAGTTTGACAGACCCGGTGGGATCTTTACCCTGGCCGATGTTTCGGCCCAGCGCCAGTGCCTCCGTGGGTACAGGAAGACCAAGGAGGATCCCTTGTTGGCGAGTAATCCTCCCAGATGGGTCCAGTAGTGGCCTGTCCTCAGGGGGTGAGTCCCCGTCGAGGGGATCCACAACAGTTTCCTCATCCGAGAGGTCATCCATGTTGACTGTCACTGCCCTTGGCGACATTCCCTCAGGGCCGCCCAGTGGATCGGGTTGTCGGCGGATCGCACAGAAGAGGAGAACAGCGTACTGCCCCCATCACCAGACGTGCGCGTGGGGGGTGGCTTCCTCAATAACTCTGCGGAGTACTTGAAAAATTTGTACGCATTGTTGCTGGAGGGCCTCGTGGTGGTCCAGCGACTCGGGGTGCCGGACCGCGGGGAGTGCTGCTAGGTCGACCCGGCGGCACTGCTCACCGATCTCCTCGAGATGCGCTTGGCTCCCAGGATAAGGCGGTAGTTGATGGTGAAGGCAAGAGTGAGTCTCCCGAAGAATCTGGCGGATGCACTCAAACTCTCCTGTGGTGAGTGACTCTGGCACATCAAAATCTGATTCTCCGACCGGCCAAAACGTCTCAGGGAAGTGGCCTGCTGCAAGAACGTTCCAGAAGCTCCACAGCTCCGGTTCGGGGTCCAGAACATTCCGCCCCTACTCGTCCACCGAGGAAAGACGGGGAATTGGCAATGGTTCCGAGGAAGGCCGTCAGGGCGTTGGGATGGCCATCAGGGAATACGGCGGACATGCCGATTGGCCGCTGATCCCTGGGTCATCATCTAGGGTTTGCAGTGCCCTGGATGCCACATCGGGATAGGATTGGCCGGAGAATGGGCCTCCTATCACAGCGTCGGTGCTCGTCGAGGGTGTGTTGCCTTGTAAATCTTCCATCGGTCCCCAGAAAAGTTCATCACCCTCCCTAACAGGGGCGGGAGGTGCTTCCGAGGAGGCCAGTGGAAACTGCGGGCTTGATCCTTGGCAGTGCGCCAAGTCCTCTTCGTTCTGGATATACCTTCGAAGTCAGGAGGGAATCATACAGATCTCGCATTCAGGGAGTACGAGACTAATGCACCGTGTCCCCATCCTTGCCCTCAACTCGAAGGGTTGGGGGGGAGTTTCCATCTTTGAGTCATACTCTTCCTCAGAATCTGAGAAACGGACTGGTCTAATTTCCGTCCGGACTCCCCTGACATTCCTCCTACGGTGATGACGCCCGGCATTCCTTCCCCTGGGTAGCTCCCCAGGGTAAGGATGATTTCCGTCATGGGGTCCCCCGACAACAGTAGAGCTGGGGAGGAGGGGACTGAAGGCCAGGGTGCGAGAAGCACCAGGAAAGATGTCGAAAGGGACATGGGGAGGACCTTCATGTGAGTGAGCGACTGGATACACAACTTCTCCATACTCGCGGCCGGCAGTAGGGGGAGTGACCTCATATCCCATGCAGTGGGCGCCGGAAAGTGTCATACTCAGAGCATAGTCGTCGCGAAGAAACTTTCGGCTTTCCAGATCGGTGGCACGGAATGAGCCTTCATGGTGAGCGGCACTACCGCAGGTTGGTCCGTAGTGGCCATTGCCAGTGTCCGCGACCGGGAGATTCGACCCAACTTTCCTGCAGGGCGGTCGGGGTTTCGATCCCAGTCAGGCACGTGGCTTCCCCTGCTCAACGTGTGCGGGGATCTGGTAACAGGAGTCATCTATGGCTCAGGCCACAGTGGTTGCTGATGTTGATACCCCAGGATGGGAATTCTCTCCCGCTCGCGCCCGACGATGGCGTCGAGTCGGATGGGCCAGAACCAGCAGTGCGGGAATGAAGATTGCATGCTCCTCAGCTCATGGGGTCGGGTGGAGGCGTCGACGCAGCCTGGCAGGTGTTCTTGCCGTTAACCCCTTGGACGGATCACCGATTGGGTTGACCCGGACATCCCCCACCTCATTGGCGTAGGGGAGGGATGTGTCAAGGCGCTCCAGGGATAGGCTCTAGAAGCGGTTGAACGTCGGCGTGGGGAGAATCTGCTCCCTGTGCGGCCCTCGAGGGCGGTGATGGTGGTGAGTCGTAGCCACCTCTAGATCCATACGGGCCAAGCCCCTAGCGGGGATGATCCCTTCCTCGTCACACCTACGAACCAGGTCATTGATCACCCTCTGCTAGATTATTTCTGATGGGCAGAGGGGGCGCAAGCGCCCGGATGCTATGGCGGTCAAAGTCGGAGCGACCGTGGAATAGGTGGGACTGTGCGGGGTAGCCGCGTCGGTACTGCCCCTGCCCCTGCACCGGTGGGCAGGTGGCGATCGAGCTCCGAATGCAGTGATCTGATTCCTGGAAGCAGGGAGATGAACCAATTAGCATCAAAAAGAAATGAGATCAACAACCAAGGACCAGCTTCATTCCGTCTTCCATGGTCAGCGAGAGGGATCCACGCTGACAGCCTCGACCCCTGGCGGGTTCACGTCCCGACAGTTTAATGTCATTCGGTATGGGATACAGTTTAACGTCATGTGGGATGGGATACAGTTTAACGTCATGCGGGATGGGATACCGTTTAACGTCATGCAAGATGAGGGGTTTGGGGATTACTCTCTAAGGCGGCCCAATGTGGTCAAAGAACCGACATGGAGAGGTCGGGACGACCGGGTGGTGGACTTTAACCTCGGGGAGGCTTCCTACGTACCGTGCGTTAGCACGGATCAAAGTCCACGTAGTTCACTGGGATGGGGCTTATGCTCTGGGGCGGCCCATAGGAGGATGTCATGGTCGATGTGCACTCTAAGCCCACGTGATTCATGCTCGGTGTGAGAAACAAGAGGCATTAGGGACCAAATGATCACGTCATGAAGGGTGCGTCCGTGAGAAGTGGAATGGGGCTTACACATTGAGCGGCCCAAAGAGGAAACAGGTGCTTACGCGTGGTTATCGTCCCTTGGTGTTGTGGCTTACTCCGGGGTGGAGGCCCATGGTGCAACAAAGCGCAGTGGGAATAGGACTCCATTGGCCTTGGCAGGGGGGGAAGTACGGAGATGCACGGGTGCAGTCATCTGTAAGAATGGCTAGGGGCTTACGCTCTGAGGCGGCCCTTCCCACACGGACAAACGCCACTCCGTCAAGGAGGATCCCATTCCATGCAAGGAAGAGTCCATTCCTGTGGAGACAAGAGGCGTAAAAAATGTCCGAGCTGGGGGGACCCTACGTGCGAAGTACGAGGTAGGACCACAGTTTAACATCATGTGTTAAGGACAAGGTGATTAGCAGTTTAACATCCTGCAGCTTGGACGAGGTGGGTTTTCTTTACACCCTAGGGCTTACATGCCCAACGCCCTCTACCCCTTGTGGGAGGGAAGGCATAGGCAAGGCCATAGTGAAGGGGGGACACAGGGTAAACCACTGGGGGGTCCACGTTAGCGTGGCTATGCAAAGAAGCAATAGTTGTTAGCGTGCCTATGCGGAGAAGCATAAGGCAAAGCAACGCAACGGGAAACACGGCCCAAGGGTCCTTGAGGTTACTTCGCACGAGCCTAGAAGGCCGTATGGGAAAACAACGCATAGCATGCATGCCCGACAGGGGAGACATCAGGTGCCGGTGCAGGGGTCCGTCACGGGGCGTCAAGGTGAGGGGTCCTAGGCTTTTCCTGCAAAAGTGAAGGTTTGCTCGCAAAACACCGGGACGACGCGCAATTGGAGCAAGGGAATTGCGCGCAGAGAGGGAACTACGCGCAGGGTTTTGCGCGCACAACAGGGTATTTCGCGCATGAGAAACGGATTGCGCGCAAGCCTGGAACCCGGGAGAGGGGGAAAATTCACTGAAGTTGGTGGAGTTGCGCACAAAGGCGAACTCCGGGGCAAGGTTGTGTGAAATGAGGGATTACCTGGAAGTCATCTTGTGCACGGGGGGGGGGGGGGAGCCGAATTGAGCGCATGAGAGTCGCTTCGGATTCCTTAACCCCCAAACCGTTCGTGGTCACCATCTATTTATAGGCGACCTCCGGCGCGGAATCCAGGCGACGCGCGAAATTATTGCGCGACAGGGGCGGCGGCGCGAAATTATCTACCGCACGAGACGCGGGTGTGAAATTATTTCACGCCGGCACTGGGACTTTTCGCGCATCCCGGGTTGCCTTTCGCGCAGGACATTTTTTCCGCGCACTTCACCCAATTTTTCGTGCACCACTTCTCGGGCCTCCGGATCAGGCCTCTAATTCCGAATATGACTTCACTTCGTCATTTCGAAACTTCCTCCGATAGTTACGGACTTTTTTCGGCGTCAAAAATATTTTTTAAAGATCCATTTATGAAAATTAAAGACCAATCAGTAATAAAATTCTAAAAAATAAAGTTCAATACATGTTTTACATTTATAAACTATCTATATTGGAATGGAAAGAAAATAGAGTACAGTTTCATTTATATTTATTTTAATCAATTTAAATATCAATAATTAATAATTAAAACATAATAAAAAAATTAATGAACAATATGGTTCAAAAATGAAATCCAAAACATTTGGAGAACATACAAATAATTGATGATTAATTTCATAGAATGTAAGAGACGGAAAAAAAAGAACATATCAAGAATCTCATTTCATATAAATACAGGAACTATAAAAACTATAGATGATAAGAACGATAAGGGGTTTCCTAGAATTGGAAAAATTACTAAGATGAACGAAAGAAAATGGTAACGGAAATGGGAGGGAAGTGGAAACCTTTACTTCAACACATATCACAAGACTGTGAGAATCAAACAAAGAATTACAAAGAAAAAATATTATAGAATGAAGGCACATTTTTGATAAATGAGAGGCTTTGGATAGGGTATTATTCAATGATAGGGTAAAAGGGGGGATAAGGGGGGTCATGCAATGGAGTATTCTTCATAATAAATTAAGTTATGTGAAAGAGGTTTCATGAAGGAGAAACTCAAAATGGGGGAGAGGTCATGATGTATGGGAAAATTGGGATAAAGATGTAGTAAAAATTAATAATATGAAATGAATATATTAATATATAAATAACTTAATATATAAAAATTTGGGCGACCACATGGTTTTAAAAATAGGTTGGAAACCATTATTCACATATTTTACACGAAAAATAAATTGTTTTATTTATTATAGTAATACTCCTACATGTTCAATAAAATATACTCCAACCATGAAAAACAACACTTCCCTTGGATAGAAAAAAATGTCACAGTCACAGTATAGTTTTCCAAACTATTCTGGATAATCGTGTAACACATAAAAGCTCATAAAATTTATACAAAATAAAGGAGAATATTACCCAAGATTTACAAAATATTTATAATAAATAATAGAATGATATATTCTTGTCGATTGACAGTTCACGTTCTATATTGGATCATATTCTATATGGAATTTGTTTTAGTCAAAAATAAATATACTTTTGTATTGAAAAATCACCGTTGACAATGGAAATTCATAGGATGTCTTTATAACTCAACATTTCAATTGATCATGAACAATATTCATTGACATCCCATGGGGAAATTGTAATAATGTGGAATACCACACAATGATGAATATTGAAATACGTTTTTTTAGTAAAAATTACATTAAAATAATTTTTTTGTAAAAAAATGATAAGCCGTCATTTAAAACTGTCCATAGGGCCCATGCTAAATATAAAAGTAGATTAAGGCCATAAACGTTTTTGGTTCCTATTATCTAGGATTAAGGTAGGTTTACTAAGGAAATAATTAACAATATGGATATAAATTATAAAATAAGGCATAATATGAATGTGATAAATTATTTTTTTAATTGTTTATAAATGAAAACAAAACATGTAATGGGAATTTTTTAAAATTATTTTAAGCGTGAAATATAGTTCGTTTGAATTAATATATTGTGTATTTTAAAAAAATAATAATAATTCTTTATATTCTAATAAATATTTTAAATATATATACCATTTTTAATGTTATTTTTTACATAATATATTCCATGTGAATTTAGAATATTAAGGGGATTGTATTTTAATAAATTCAAAATATGCATGTTTATATATGTTATGGAATTTACATTAGTGCATTATTGAATTATAAATTGTATATGATTTAATTATTTTATGAATTTTTCTTAAATGTTAATGCAAATCATATATTTATGACCAAATGACTTATTTATCTTCATTGAAAATTTTATTAAATAATACAATGTCTTATATAAATAATGAATGAATGATTTCATTTAATATATTAAAATTCATCTTCAAATTATGACAAATGAATTTAATGTGTGAAATTATAATTATGATAATTGACATAGTGTTCTTATTAATTGACATTGTATTGTATTTGGTTATTATAAAAAACTACAAGGTTAATTATATATTTCTTATTTTAAAATATACGATTTGGATGAAATTTAATATTTCTTGTGTAAACAACAATGGGAAGATATGCTTGGGTAATCATATAATGGGCATATTCTTATTGTAATGGAGAGAGTTTATTCCACTTAATTGTAGGTCTTTATATTAAGGTGATTCATATATCATATCCAAGTGAATCATATGGAAATATTTAAAAAGAGTAGTATTTTCATTTTTTCTTAATCAAAAGGTACATATTGTGAAAATATTTAAATATCAATATGTTATGAACATATTTGTATGTTCAATAAATAGTTATTAAAAAAATATTTAAATACATGAATAATGTTAAATGGAAATCTGTATTGATGATAATAAGAATTAAAACAAATAATAATTATGTTTTAGATTCGTTTTAAATATAATTTATTCAATAACTCAATAAACTAACATGTATGGATTATACAAAATAAGTGTGATTGTGGATTATCATTATCATGTATTGATATTTTTCGGAAAACTAATGATTTTGGTTATAATAGGTTTTATATGATTTGTCATTCACATAGCTAGTAAACAATAATAAGTTACTATTAAAAAGGTATAGAGTTTAGTTTACATAATTGATCCATTGGTCATGGATTTGTTCCATTAACAATTTATGATTCATTTTTAATCAAATTGGAATAATGAAATACCAAAATAAATAGATAATATAATTATTCTATTGCTAAAAATATAATTATAATATATGGAACTTGTACCAATAATATATATGCTGGAATTATAAAATCCTTCCTTTTTTTTGATTTGGAATTCATTTAAAAAAAATAAATATAAAATTAACCAAAAAATCATAATCGTATGATAAAATGGAATCATTAATATCAATATATAATTTTAGATCCATATTTAAAATGTAAACCCTTAATAGGATAAATATATAGCGATGTTAAAAAAATATAACAATAAGTAAAATGTATGAAAGATAATTTTATCATATATTATAAATCCTTCCTAAGTATTTGAAAATATAATTAATCGAATAATAAAATCTAGGTGATTATTAAATGCCTAAAATCATTTAATTTTCGTTTAAGATGATATTCTTTAAATGAAATGTTACATATACAATATATTTCTATATTGATATACTATATGTGATTGGGTAAATTAATGAATTTGGAGCATCAATATTATTTATAATGATTTATAATCTTATTGAATTAATTTTATAATCTTTTTAGATTTTTTATAATAACATGAATTATTATAATAAATTTTTATCTAGTTTAATTGATGTGTTGAGGACTATTAGTCATGATATGTGTTATCTAGTATCTATTACTAAATTGAAAATATGAATGTGTATAACAATAATTTGATTGAAATTGGATAATAAAGTACACTTATCAAACATGATATACTGTTTCAATATTATATGTGTGAAATATTTCTATCTAATACTATAAAATTCATAAAATGGTTGTTAAAAAAGGAATTATAATTATATATGTATTTATAAAAAATATATGATTCATTCTAATCAAAAATTTCAATTTGATATCTTATTATGGATAATATTTTAGTGGATGTAGGAATATAAAAATACATATCGTGTTTCTAAAACTTACTTTATCGATTCATATTTCAATTTATTTATTAAAATGGATTATCAATTTATTTCTCCATAATAATGGTTTAGTATAGAAGTACTAAATTTATTTTTGTTTAATTGTTTGAATAAAAATCATTATAGTAACCCAATTTTTTTAAATATCAATATATTATGATAATAAATAAATTATTTAAATATTTAAAACTCCTTTACAACATTCTCAAAAATGAGATATAGATGATCGATATATTTTTATAATAGATTATGTTGAAAATGATATATTAATATGGAATTTATTTAAATAAAAAAACATACATAAATACTAAATATTACTGTAGATTATATGTATTTTTAGAAAATTACATTTCAACATCGAATGATAGATATTTCATTTGGATATTTATAATTTTAAAATATGGGTAATATTTTTTAAATGATCTATTTTACTAATAAAATTGAAATAATTTTATAGATACATTTTTTGTATCGATCATTATTGGATGTTTTTTTTATTTATTTTTTATGATAGTAATTTTTTAGACAAATATTTTGGTGGATTATTTTTTTAGTGTTTAATTAAAAAAAATAGAATAATTTATATATCTTAATTAATTTTTATACCATAACATATTCATAGTTTTATAGTTTTTTTCAATTCAATAAAATATATTAAAATCATTTATTTATTAATTTATAGGGAGATTAAAAATTCTATTTGGATTTTATATTTCTATTTAACAATTTATTCAATTTAGAATGCTATAATTTTAGAAAGTGGATTGGTTTTTAATAAATACTCCTTCCATTTTAGAAATTAACAAATGGTTTACTTTTTAAAAATCAAATTCATTTTTTTTGGTATTTTATTTTCTGAATAATGGGATTATTTGTTCGAGCACATATTGGTAAAGATTTCGTTAGTAATTGGGAATATTTAGTTTGATTGTTTGTAGTATGTTTGAATTGATTTGTTGATAATTTTAATACATCGCATTACAATAACTCCAAATGTAAAATTATATTCAAATTTATCACATTTTTATAATGAGTAATTTTCATTTTTTACAACTATATTAAATAAAAAAATTCAATTCATTATGTTTTTGTTTATTTAAATTATGTAATAAAGGATTCTATAATGGCTTTGATTTTTCATATTTTTGGAATTTCTATTTTTCTTCTATGTCCCTAAGGGATTCAAGATAAATTTAAATTCAACAGGAAATCTATAAAAATTATATTTGAATATATTGAGGCCATATTTTTATTCTAATTTATATGAATGGTTTGAAGTCATAGTATAATTTACTAACCTTATACTAATTAAATTTTTATTTCTTATAAAATCTGTTTTACTATTATATACTTTTATCTAGGTTTTATGAAATTTTATTCAGTGTTATGTGATTTATTATAGTCATATGAAATGTTTTTTATACTCAACAATGAGATTTTTTAATTTTTCATTCAAAATAATAGTCATAGTCTATTATTTATATAATCTATATATCATTTCAAAAACTAAAAACATGTTTACGTCGAAATATGAAATGATGTTAATTGAAAAAAAAATTGTACGCAATATTATGAAATTTTGTTTGCATATAAAACTAAAATGAAGTCTATATAGATATGAAAATGATGTTTATATTGATTTTATATTTAACGTATTATTATAATTGAGATACAATTTTTCTATTGTATTTATTGTTTCCATTCACTTAAAATGAATATAATTTATTTTATAAGATTATATAATTTTTATATTACATATATCCTTTAAATTTTATATATGAATTAATTTTGATTAATATTATAAATAGTTTATCACGTGGAATATTCATAAAATGTAAATGTAAATATTCTCATGATATTAGTTCTAAATATAGTTGTCTGTAACAGGTTCTCTTCGAAAAGATACAATAAGAAGAATGTGAAAGTAATGACAAGGTATTATCCATTGATTTAGTTATATAGAGTGCTAAATAAGATTTTTGACTTTTATATTAAATGATATAATGAGATGAATATTATATTGATAAATTAATTTTTTTGTATTGAAACACATATATATCTACTATTCCATTGTGTAATCATAAAGGAATAATAATTTTCCTAATTTTTATTAATTTAACGAATCTATTAGGAGCTACATAGTCATATTAATTATATTATAAATTATTTCATTATGATTTTCATTTTTAAATTATTATTTTAATTTTTTAGTTAATCATTAATATTCTCATTTCCCATCAAAAATATTTCCTTACATCAGTTATAAATCATAGAAAGAAAGAATATCTATTGTTTTTGTCCTTTAAAAAAAGATAGAATTCACCATTGTTATTTAGTCCTTCAAAACATTGGACAGATTGGTTAATTTATCTCTCCAAATTAGAAAAATGCAAATTCAGTAAAATGGATCTACATACATAAAAATGTTATTTTTTAATAAGTGTCATTCCGCTCATAGATTAGTGATGGTTGAAGTGGAGATGTAAGATCATTCAATCTGATGTTCTATAAAGATATTTTGATCATTTATTATAATTTTCCCTTCTCTATTTTCTCAATCAAAGATAAATAGAATTACACCTTCATGTATGAAATAATATACTGTAACTTATTGATTACTATAAAAACAGAAGACCCATTCACCCAACCTCAAGACCCCATTTTTCATCTCAACATGTCTAACTTTCAGAATAATATATTTGGGTGTCTCTTTTATAAAAAGTTTCATATTAATATTTTTGAACATTTATGTATAATAGGTACAATATATATTGATTCCATAGTTTTCCTAATACAACCTCAATACATCCCCACTAGTTGATAACCTCAAACATGTAATGAATCATACCAAATATTACAAATTGACATATTTTGGTTACTTTATAAATAGTTCATGAGGATAAAAAACACATAATTGGATCCTAAATTTAGTTTAGATAGATTTATTATGATGTTGATATATGATATGAATGATTATGAAGTTAATCATTGGATTTTATGGATACTATTTATTTATTTGAAATTATTTTACGGAAAATAACATTTCTTATGTGTGGTTTTTTATATCAAACATCATATTATTGGTTCGATGGGACTCCATAGGTTTTTTATGGAATACGATTAATACAAAAAATTCATTCATTAATAATTTTGGTGGAATGACCAAGGCTTCATACGCATATCTATGCGTGGTCATTCTGAAAAAAAATTATTGACATGGTATATATATAGTTTAATGATAATTATAATATATTCAGTATTCAATATAATATGTTATAAGTGGTGGAAGTATTACCATTGAACCTATGGGATGGATTTATGTGTATTGGAATGAAAATCCTTATTAGACATCAGTGATACAATATAATTTAGTTATTTTAGTCAAATGAGGAAATAATTTTTTTTAAAATAAATAATAATATTGAGTAAATTCAAACTATGTAAATTAATTTATTTATTAAAAAAGTATGTAGTTATTCTATTGAAAAATTTATTCTATGGTTCTTATATGATTGAGGAATGTTATTATGAATTTTCGATCAAAACTAGTTTTTTAAATGGGACTATATGGGGGGACCTCTAAAGTAATATGTATCTAGTTTATTCATTTCGAGGAAAACACATGTATTTCATGGGGTTTTCCTCAATTATATTAAAATGGATCATGTTTAAAAGGAGATTATATTGTTTTTGAAATAATAAATTTGGAATGTATTAAAGGGGTTTTTTTCATTTTCAATATTTTATCTATGAGTTACCATAGTGTTATGATTTATGTGGTTTTTATTTTTAAATGTTTAGAAATTAAAAACATTCATTATATTTGGATCAATGAATTGGTCCGTGGAGTGAGGATTAAGAATCTAGATGTGGGAATTTATAGTTTTTTAGAATATATCACTTTCGATGTGAATTTAGTATGTTATTTATATATTTAAGAGAACCATTTTATGAAATTATAATTTCAATGTTGGTCCGTATGATATAAAATTTCATATGAGAAAATATTGAGGGAAGGGTATTATTTTGGGATTAACAATTATACACATGCACCATATTAATAAATATATGCCGATATAAACAAGGTGTCGCGACCAGCCTTCACCATCATGAGGAAAAGGACAACAAACTACCAGACCCTTCTGTCTTCATGTTGATAGAGAGATAATGAACCAAGTGTCCCACCTTCCATAGGCCCCAGAGTGGTGACTAGTACCAAGGGTATATAATCTCATGTAAAATGGATGGAATTACCCATTTTATTTATTAAGATAGGGGGATAAGAAGGAAAATCCCAAAAAACTCCAAACAAAAAAATTAAAAGTAAATCCAAAAATTAATTCCCATGTGTATGTTAAAGATAACTGATACAACGTACAAGAATAAATTGTTGAAAAATACCAAAAGAAATAAAAGTATCAACGAAAACTCTTAAAGCCCGACCTACTAAGGTATGGCACTATCCTCAAAGTTCTCCTAGAAACCTGTAATATATTTTTTTACGTTGGGTGAGTATAAAATTATACTTAGTAGGGAAAACCAAAATATTGCATCCACAAGTGGGGAGGCATTTCTATTTCCCTGTGATAAAAAAATCAAGATAACCAAAGCACCTAGCAAGGAAATTATCCACCATGCCACACTAAGGCACAGTGCACAAATAAAACAATATAGGTAATGTGTTAGTAATATCATTTCGATATTTGGGTACCCCACACCACATTCCCACTAGTTACATAGGACATCCTATGCATTAGACCTCCCCCACAAGTTCCACCATATTCCCACTGTCGCACCAACAACAACCTTATACGCTATCACAAACTCGTATCCCACCCACAAATAGCTAGGCCACGACAATAACAGACATCCCCACCCAAAACCACTTGTTTCAAAACATCCACAGCCACGTCCGAAGACTCCTTGGACTCATCCCAAATAAACATGGGATATAAAACTCCCTCAACACACCTTGGTCGACCACCACAACACACCCTGTCTGAAGAGCCTTGTGGAATAATGAACCATAGTCTATCATAGTCAGCCTAAAGAGTATCGAGATACATGGTAGAGGGAGGATAATGGATCAAATAACCATCCACTCATAATATTGTTGGAAAAAAACACATTTTACAAATAAATCGGGGTTGTTGGCATGAAGTTCTCATCATGGTTTGGGTGAGTATAAGAAACACAGTAAATAAACATTGTAAAATTTATTATTAAAACACTCCCCCAATCCGATGTAACCAAAAAAAAATGATCGCACACAACCACTCTTGATGTTATACCTACATACAAAATTATACCACACCCTCATCCAAAACAAAATACATTAATTGAAAACAATATCCACATCAAACACATTCTTGTTAACATGTTTATGTGATTCCATTGAAATTAATTCTCTACTACTGGGTAACTAATAGGAACAACCACAAGTCAAAACATCATAGGACTAAAGAGAAAAAATGGCCAAGAAACAATTTAAAAATTCACAACTTATTCTCTTGTATTTTCAAAAAAACCAAAGGGATATGTGTGATCCCTTAAACTACTAGAACAAAACGAATCTCTAATATATGGGATCTGCGCTGCCTCAGGTTCACAAAACAAAAACAAAAAAAATAGGATATCCCATCCCCCTTCAAATCACCCTACAAGAATCAACAACAATAAACACGCATATTACCATAGAAAATAATTTTTTATATTTAACAACACCATTCACTATGTTTCTTCATTCTATTTTGTTAACCAGGGTTATCAAAAAAAATATTCATTTTTTGTTCTTTTAATCAACCATATTTACATGATTATGTAGTTCTTATGTTACACCCATTCAATCATAGGATTATTCAGAATGAAGAGGTTTATGAGTGCCAAGAAAGGACCACCAACATACACTATTTTCAATGGGCATAATCCCATACAATTCATAACATTAAAACAAAGATAATATAAAACATTAAATCATCATCATCCACACCCCTTCAATATATAAAATCGAATTTTTATCTTCTTTATCTTTTGGTTTCATCTATAGCTTGAGAGAAACATTATAATAATCCCCCCTGCATGAAACATTGTAATGAAAGATGAATGAAAACACAACTTGGATGATCATGGATTAATGTTTTAACTTCGTGTCAAGAACTAAGGATGAACAACATGTAAGAAAGGAAAAATCTAGGTCTTAAATGCTGAGCGAGAAGACCTCCAACAAAGGCACATGATTCATCTCTATATTTAGTCTCTAGGCATACATAAATAATGGAAAGGAAAAAGGAAGGGAACACATCGATATAAGAAAAGAATAGATCCTTAAATCAGGGAGATAGCTTTGAAGTACATGATTTCTGATATTGGTATGACCTTGTTATTGGAAAACTCATATGACAAAATCCATGTTACCCCTAAGAAAACTAAAAACACTGCATTTAAAAAGGAAGTAATCAAGAAAACCATGTTATTATGTCAGCTACCTCTCAACCCATATTCTTCCTAGATAATTCAAGAATAATCCCAATGAAAAGAGAGAGGTCAAAACTACCACCTCATAAGATACTTCTCTTGGAAAACCAACAAATAGATTTTTTTGAAATCCAAAACAAGCCTTGATATCTAGGAACTCCGATTCATCATCTATATCCTGAACAACTACAATTACACTACTACGTTTCTCCACCATGTGACCACACAAACATATAGAGTCCACATCATCAACACTCACGGATTACGGTGTCTATTTTCCGATGACATGATATTATCTAATTTGGGAAGCAGTAACTTTCCCGCACATGTTTAATCACATACACCTTAACACATCTTGATTAGAGATCATATCTTCTTTTCCCCATAGTATGAACCACTCATAGACATCAATAGAAATGAATACTTCCCATATACTAGTTAAAAAGGTCATTCACTACATCAATGTCATATACAAAACACACATAAAAAAATACTCAAAACACCTCTGGGTAATGGCATGAATATGTGCCTCCTATTCCCAGGTACTCTCCTCAAGGCCACTTTGCCTCCACAACACATGAAACAAGGAAATGGTTCATCCACAACGCACCCTCTACACAGATCCCTGATCCTCACTGGTCGCTCCATGAACATCGCACTGTCCTCGATATCCACCGTTCCTTAGTCGAGGATGTGAAAATAATTGTATATATTTCGAGTGAGGTGAGAAACATTGATGATATTATGGTCCCTCTATAGCAGTGACGGTAGCACCGACTGATATGACACATTGCCGACTTTCCACAATACCTCAAAGGGTCCACCTAACATGGGATAAAGCTTACTCCAAATGTTGAACCTCCACTTCTCACGCCAAGGGGAGTCCATAAAGAACATGAGGTCCCCAACATCGAACTCCTAGGGTCTCCTCTAATGATCGACATATGACTTCTTTCATTCCTGAGATTCCATTTGTTCTATCACGAAGAACATGAACCTTCTATGTTTTGCTCTGAACCACCTATGGGACAAGAACACATACTACCCCAACATCGGTCCAGAACACGGGTGAACATAACAACATTCTATACAAGCCTCCTAACTGAGCCATTCCAAAGGTATAGTGATTTTAATTCTTGTAGGAATAATCTACCAGTGGCAAGTGTCGTACCCATGAACCCCCAAAGTCCAAAACACATTTCGGTAACATATCATCCAACATCTAGATGGTCTTATCTCTCTTCCCATCTACTGAGGGTGTAATGTAGTGATAATGCATAGCTGGGTACCAATAGCATGACGCAATCCCTTTTAGATATATTACCACAGCAATGATGATTTTAGATTTTACCACACCCTTCATTATGATCCATCTATAGAATTTGTTAACCAGGGGGATCACACAAGGATGCATTTTCATTTTTAATCTATTCTATCAACTATGTTTACATAATTAACCAGTTCCCATGATACATCCATTCCTTCACAGGATTATCCAAAAATATAATGTTTATTATTGTACATGAATGGAAAAATAGTGGTCACTTTTTTCAATGGGAATAATCTAATTCAATTCATAACAAACAAATTAATATAAAAGAAAAAATCAATTGCATCATCATACACACCCCATCATTCAGAAAAATCTATTTTATTGTCTTTGTTAATGTTTAGATTCACCTATATCTCAAGGTAAGCATTATCATAACTGTCCCACATGATACACAGTAAGGAGAGTTGAATGAAAACCATACTTGAATTATCAAGGATCAAAGTGTTATCTTTGCGTTAACAACTGAGGATGAATTAGTAATTATCATCAATGATTGTGGCTTATCCACGCGGTTTGTTGGATATATTGTGGTGTGACCACATTGAGGTAAATGGCCACAAATTTTGGTAATTTAATGGTCTAGAGACTATTGGGGGGTTTAAAACATCTTTTTCTCTAATTAAATTTATTTTAAAAGAGTATTAAAACATCTTTACATCAAAGGATTCATTATCAGTGTTGATATGGAAAAACTCAGGTAAACTGGGAATTGTTTTTGGCAAAGGGTGGGACACCGTTCAGTGAGACAACCTAATGGTGCCACCATAATAGTGCCATTGTAATGGTGGCACCGTTTTGGTGAGACATTGTCTGTGGTGTCACCATTTTGGTGTACAACCGTGATGGATTAACCCAGATGGTGCCACCATTACAGTGCCAATCTATCAGTGGAACTGTTAGGTAGAACCATATTTTAGGAAAAATTTCATGCAAGAAGCCACGTTAACCCTAAGAAACCTACAAACACTAGATTTTCACAAAGAAAGGGCTTGGGAAATTTGGGTTATTACATAAGGAGGTTGTGTTCAATATTTTTTTCTTTGGAACATATAAAGCAGACATGGTTTAATTAAGCACTAATGATTTGTTTATTCTCTCGGAATGGTCTATTGGAAATTTAGTGAGAAGGTGGAAAATATTTGATCAAATTACAAAATTTTGGGTGCTGAGTATTAATTTAGAAGTAAGATAGTAATTTTGTAACACCATGAGTTTTAATAAGGAAACAATATGTTCAATATCATACATAGTATTCTATAACAAGCTTAGATGAGAAGAAATATATTATTATTTAAATGTAACCATTAAAACCTAGTCGATTGATTAGAGTGAATGAATATTATTAATTTAATTTTGAAAATATGGTTAACACTTGTTTATATAATGAATCATTAGTTACCAAATATATTATAAATGAAATAAAATTGAATATAAAAGATGTGTTTTATGGAAATATATTTTAATGAGAAGAATTATTTTTTTAATAACATATCTCACTTAACGTATTATATTAAGTAAATATTAAATAATTTTAAATTTTAAAAGTCATATTATATATTTTATAATCATTATATAAGGAAAAAAATAAATTTTAATCATAAAAGATTCATTTTTCAAAAAAGACATTTTTACCAACTTATGATGGAAAACCATTTTTTAATATAGATTTTGACAATTTTGTATGATATTTTTCAAAATATAATATTCTTATTTATAATTTGGACATCTTAATTTAATATGGATCAATTTTGGTATATTTCTCATAACATTCATTTTGAAATTAACAGTGAAGAATACTTCATTTTCTTTCCAATATACCTTTTCATCTAATTTGTTTATATAGTATGATTATCCTCTAAAATTTTTTAAAGTGTAATTGGAATATGTTTTTGTTATTTAATCCAATTTTGAAAATTTAGTTAAATTTGAAATTTAAATTAAATATAAAAACATGTCATTATTTTGATGGTATTAACTTTTATAAAACCATTTTTTCTCATTTTGACAACATTAATGACTTTTCAATTAATTAATAAATATAATTTGTTTTAAATACAGATAAATTGATTCCATATTTGATTTATTATTTCCAGAATAACTAAATTGGTAATTTTTAATTTTTACAAGATGAATTGTAACTTTTGTAATTATTTTCATCCACCACGGTTAGATGGATAATCAAGTAAATAAGGGTAAAAATATTATTATATAAACATAAAGCTACCCAAAAATTTGTCGTAATCCTATTGGATTAGATATAGATGACCAAGAGAATCATTGGGACGAATAGTTGGCTTTTTGAAGCCACATGGGTGTTATTATAAATGTTTTATCTTTTAAATTAAAATAACAAATAACTTATTATAAACATATAACTTCTTACTAAACCAATTTTAATATGGGTTTATATAAGTGATAATATCAACAATATTAGTCATTATCAAAAAATTGCCTACATCATGGTATTTTATTTATAATTTTTAGAAGTTAAAAAAAATTATTTATGCAAAAATGATGAAAAATAATAGAATTATTAATGAAGGAATCAAATAAATGATATTGTAAATAATAAAATTAATATTTTTATTACATACTACATGTCTGAATGTTTTTTATGGTAGAATATGAAATTATATAAGAATATTATATGGTTTTATTCGATGTAATCTCTCAATTTAGATTTTATTGAAATAAAATAAAATGAATAGTGTAAAAATTTAAATGATTTATGTTTTATAAAAATAGTAATTTATTAATTTAACTAAAAATTATAAAAAAAATATTCAAATCAAAAACTTAATGTTATTTGTTCTAGAATTTCATAAAGTTTTTAATTATAGGAAATTTACCCCATATAAGTAAAATTAATAGCCTATTAAAATTTAAAATTTTATTGCAACAATTTAAATTCAAATTGAATAATTAAGGGTTAAATGAAAAGGTATGGTTTAAAATAAAATAAATACATCTAAAAAAATTAATTTATGAGATGATTTATAACTATTACGATATTATCAACAACATATTCCATTTTGGAGGGATTTAGATTAAAAAATTAAATTAATTTAATATAATATTTTAATAATTTACAAGGATGCCCATCCCCTCTCCAATAAAAAGATAACCTTTATTCATTAATAATCCAACTTCCAAACACTTTTTCGGAAAATATATTTCTAAATATACTCCTATAATCCATCCCCACATTCTGTAAGGACTTACTATATGCATGATACTTTAGAGATGCTATGTTATTATTTAATGGTGATCAATCAAAGAAGATGTATTGTTTTTTAGAGTTTTTCTCTTATTTATTCTCACTATTTTTTAAATATTCTTCTTCTTTGAAGAAATAATAACTATAATATCCACAATATACTAAGATATTTTTTTGTTAATATCGTCCCCTACAACCATATATACATCCATCAAATGGGAATGGAATTTATCAACCGTGTGTGTGTGTGACTTATCACCTCCTGGAACCGATTTATTTATATTTACATTACCATCTATCATGATAAGTTATAATGGTGGAATTAATATTATTAATTTATATTAATAAAATTTTTATCATTTTAAAAAATATTTTTTCTATTTTTTTATAAAATCCATGATCATAAAAATAATAATGGCATTTGTGCGTACATGTGGACTATCACCATAATAGTGTGATATAAATCATCTTTATTCAACACATAACTTGAATCATATATTTATGTTTATTTAAATGACTATTATTTCGTTAATAACATGATGATAATTAGGGAAGTACAAAATAATAGTTACTTTATTTCTATATTGATCCAGAAAATTTAACACAGGTGTACATACAGCCAACCAACTCCATGAATATAATATTATACATATTTCATATCGATAATTGATGGTTTGAAATAAAATTTATTATTAATTTATAAAAATTATAATTATTTCATGAATATTATTATGAATATGATGGACTGACCTCATGGACTAGTAACATCAAAACCATGTTCATTTTTGACTCACGTACCAACTATCGACAAAACGTTCAATTTGAACATAGATAATTATGTAATTTTTTTAACATAGTAATAAGTGATATAATATAAATAATAAACATGAATGTCGTTCTAAATAAAAGTATAAATTAACTAATATTTACTATTCATGAATAAAAATATTGTACGTAACGAGTAGGACTCATGATAATACACTCTATCTTAATCTCCATTCATTGAGGTGTATTTATACAATATACACCGTCATGTTTTATCTGGTGTATAATCAATCCCTTTTACATCTAATTTATTTCTATGGTTTCTTGAAGATAATATTTTTAAAAGAACCATTTTACTAAATGAAATATGAAATGTGTTATAATATATGCGTTGAAAATAACCATTCCACTACTGTGACCATTATTTGGTAATTGGATTCCCCTATAAACTGTAATGTTTTTAGAATAATATTTAATACCTTCTTAGCTTTTTTGGTACTTTTTTATTGATAATTGTTTTTAGAATGGATTGATTTTATCAATATATTGATATGATATATTATGATTACAATGTTGAAATGTTGTTTTTCTTTTATACATGTTTTATGTGTAATGATTATGTTATGGTTCTTAGTAATTGTTTATACATATGGGTGGATCGGTGATAAAATGACGACAGGTTAGCCAATGATAGATCCCTAATGAAATTTGTAATTAGACAAGTTAAAAGAACATGATTCTCCCAGTATATTTACAAAATATACTGTGATGGGTATATAAATGTAATAGTGATGGTTAATCCCTATGTAGCTATTAATCTTACAATGTATGTATGATATGGATTCCACAAGTTGTATTTATGATATATGAATGCAATTATTTTTTCACGATTCTTATAACTTCATGGGTTTTCAAATATTTGGGGACTAAAATTTTCATTCCTTATTTTATATGCCATACTGCTCTTTTTATACTCATCCCATGTTTTCAAAATATTTTCATTTTGTTTAATGATGGGTTCGATAAAGGATAATGTTAAAATTATTTTTATCATGAAAAAGACTTAATTTTTTATTTTTCAATGATTTAGATTATGAAAAAATGATGACATGTAGACTTGATGATGTTGTAATATTTTTGATGTTACGTTATAGTTATGGACTTATTATCTAATAATTTGGATAAATCCTTCTTCGATAACATTTATAGATCATGGAATGTCAAATTCAAATGGATGTAAGAGGATAACGAATCGAAATCTAATCTCCTCCTGATAACTTGATTGTAATATTTATTACAAAGTCATTTCCAAATGATTCTGAAACATTTTTTGACATACAACTCCCATACATGATGTTTATTAGATATCAGACAACTCCACTATACATCAGTACCATCGTGGGTCATTTTTTGTTTTTAATCGGATCATATATTGTAAATATTATAACATTATCCATAAAGTTAAATATTATAAATGAATATTTTGATATGATGCATTATAATAATATTATGAAGCATATTAGGATTTTGGAAAAGCTACTGAAAAAGGAGACCATTGTGATTCCTATGTATATATTCTTTTAAAATATAGTATTTCATCACATATATATGGTATTTTAAAATAACCTCAAATTTAATGATTCAACTAAAACCTAGTAAAAATGTTTTATAAAAAGAATGTTTTTATGAGGTTATGAAATTATATGTTATTCAGGATTATTTTCAAAAACTATTTTTATGTGAACACGCTTTTGACCCTTGTTGTACAATGAGTGTTTGGATAAATGATGCACGTTTTTTTTTGAAGAATATCTACACAACTGATGCAACGCGTTGTTCTTATATCCACGTAAACAAAATGACAATGAAACCCATTGGACACCTTGATCAATGTATGAGTTTATTTCTTTTTGGAATGTAATATGAATTATATTGTTTTAGAGAAAAGGTAAACACGTAAGAAGGGTGAAAACCAATTGGGTCAGACAATACATTGTGAATCCAACCGACAAACTAATTATGAAAATATATTATCGGATTAATCTAGACTATGTGATGACCTTGGTTATTATGAATTTTTCATTTTAAATAAACTAGATTATGTATAAATATTAATTTGTTTTTTGAATCTTATTTTTTATCAAATGGATATCATTGGTAATTGAAAATGATTTTGGGATTATGAGATAAATTTTATTTTCGAAGTTATTAACAATTTTTCTATTTTTAAATGATTAAGATAAATAAAATACTGTTTGATTTTAATTCTGGAGTAATGGTTGAATAATATTACATAAAAAACTATAATATTAATTTTCAAATTTTTTTAAGTAGGTTATTTAAGGATGTGATTAACCTATCTTTGAGAAAATGTTATTAGTTTAATTATATTTTGGTCTGAGACCTTATGAGTTGTTGGAGTAATTTGGAAATAAATGATAAAATTTATCTTGGATAACAATGTCATCAAATCCGTCTGAATTTAGGGTTTGAATAATAGTTAGGATTATTTTTAGGAATTTTATAAACAATTATTTATTGATTGGTCTTTGTTGAACATCGGATAATACTATTTAATTTTTGAGAATAAATTTTTTTACATCATAAAATGGTTTATTCGTATAGGGGAACTATCTAATTTTTTACTAACAATTTTCTGATGTGGGATTGCAATAATGGTATATTGAAAATTCATACCCTAGTTAACGACCCCAAATTCATATTTTAATGATGAAATTCATTAAATTTCTGAGGATGTAACATCCCATGTTTAAATAAATAATTGATATGTTCAATAGCGTACATGATAAGATACAACAAGCATGAAGGATTTAATAAATATTATTATTTAAATACCATCTTTACGACCTAGCTGTTGGAATAGAGTGAATGAATTTTATTAACTTAATTATGAAAATATGGTTTACATATGTTTATATAATGATTCATTAGTTACCAATTTTAATAGAAATGGAAATGAATACCAATTGTATATAAAGAATGAGTTTTTATAAAAACCAATTTAAAAGAGAATAATGGGGTTTATAAATCATATAACTATTTTTGGATTATAATAATTAAATATAACCTCAATTTTATTTTTAAATTTCATATAATATGGTTTCTTGAAAATATATAAGAACGAAAGGAATTTAAATCATAAATGAAATATTAAAAAATGAAATTGTACTTAATTTTGATTAAAAACACTTTTTAATATAGTTTTTGTATATTTTTTTCTATTTTATTTTGAAAAATATTATTTTTCATTAGAATTGGGTCATTGAACTTTAATTTGTTGAATTTTGGTATATTTCTAATAAAAATCATATATACATGAATAGTTAAAAATACTACATTTTAATTCCAAAAATGCCTTTTAGTCTAATTTGATTATATAGTAAGATTTCTATTTTAATAGATTTTAGAGTTTAATTGGAATATGTTTTAACATTTTTATCCAATAATTTTCATTTTTGTTAATTTCACATTGAAATTTGATATAAACAATTGTTAATATATTGATGGTTTTTACATTTAAAAACCCAATTATCTTGTTTTGAAAATGAGAATAAATATTAAATTAATTACTAATAGTTATTTGTTTTGAATTTGAAAAATGGATTCTATATTTTGAATTGGAAATTCAAAATTATTTAAATCATTTATTTTTATATTTGGACATGTTGAATAATATTGTTACTAATTATTATTATTTACCAATGATAATGTGTAAATCTCAAAAATAAGGCTAAAAATAATATTATAATAACATAAAAAAACAAAAAAAAACCTATCATGAAACTATTTTATGAGATCTAGTTAACCAATACAATCATTTGGATGAAATTATGGACATTTTAAGCTACATGGGTGTGATTATGATATATATAACATTTAATTTAAAATAAATGAATATATTTTATAAACATATATGTTATCACTAAACTAATTTTAATATGGGTTTATATAATGATATATATGAAAATATTTTGTAACAATAAATTAAAAAATATTTCATAAATTATGGTATTTTACTTATAATATTTAGATATTTAATAATTACATTTCATTATAACCCAATGATGATGGAATAATAAACAAATTTAAAAAATCAAATAAATGTCATTATAAATATTATAATAAATAATGATTGACATAATTTTTGTCATTAAAAATTTATCTAAGTGAATATGACATTTTATAAGAATATTCAATTGTTTATTTTAAATTTACTTATTTGTTTAGATTTTTTTTGAAAATCAATAAAATGAAGAGCGTAACAATTGACCTAATTGATGTTTTATAAATATAGTAACTTATAAAATTTTCTAAAATTCCTAAAAATATTCTAAAATAACCAATATAATATTATACAGTCTAAAAGATCATTATCTGTTTAATTATTGGAAATATTCTCCATATATGTAAAATTAATAGGCTCTTTGTAGTTAAAATTTCGTTACTACAATTAATATTAAAATAGATTAATAATGGGTGAAACGAAGAGATATGGTTTAGCATAAAATAAAAATATGTGTAAAAGATTATTTTATAAGATGATTATAATTATCCTAATATTATAAAATATATATTTCAAATTTTAACCACTTATATTAAAAAATTAATTTATATTAATTTAATATTTTATGAATTTCAAAGGGGGCCCCTCCCCTCTCCTATAAAAATGTAAACTCTCTTATCTAATACACACCCTTTTAAATCCTTTGGGATTAGCCAAGATATTCTCAAACATAATGCTTGAATAACTCCCCAAATTCATGGGCCCCTCCCATCATGGTGTTTTTCAATGGCGATCAACCGAACAAGAGGTATTATTTTTTAAGAGTTTCAATTTTATTTCTTCTTCCAAATCCATTAAATCATCTTAATACAAGATAAAATAATAAAATCAATATGAAAAATTTAATTACGTGTTTTTATGTTAAAATCATACTCTATATTATTTTCAACATCCATCAAATAAGAATGAAATTATTTTTTCTTGAGTTCGTGTGAATTATCGCCTCCATGAACTGATTTAGCTCATCTTCCATTATCATCTATCATGATAAGACAAAATAATGGTATTAATATTCTTATTTGTTGTTAATTACATATTTTTAATAATAATAGACTAATATTTAAATTATTATCTTACCTTACATTAACATGAAAGCAATAATGTTGTTCGTGTGTACGTGTGAACCATCACCTCTATGAAGCGATGTGAATTGTTTTTATTCACCACATCACTTGTATGGTATATATAAATAAATTATAATTAATATTATGGTGTTAATTTTATTATGATATTAATGGAAAGATAAAATAATAATTAATATGTATCCATAATGATCAATAAAAAATGAAAATTTTATTCAATTGTATGTACGACCGAACATCTCTATGAATATTACATTTTTAATTGTTCATAATAATAATTAATGGTATGATTTAAATAGTATAAAAAATGTGTAAAAGTACATATTATTTATTTAATACTCTTATGGATCTAATCGAATGACAACTAAATAGACTTCGGTAATCAAAACCATTATTCATTTTCGAGTTAAGTACTGAATATCAAAAAAAATTATAATATGAAATTAAATAATCATGTAATTATAATAACATGGTAATAAGTGATATAAAAGATATATTAAAATTTTAAAATACTATCATGGATGTAGAAATTAAACAATATATATTATTTAGGAATATAGGGATTGTATCTAATGATTCTGACTCATAGTAAGGTACGTTGTCTCAATATCCTATCATTTTGGTATATTTAGATAATATACACTATCTAAATTTATAGATTGTATAATTATACCCATTGGGTATTAATTTCAATAAACTTTTTTTAATATGAATATTTTTTATATGTATAAATTTACAAAATGAATAGAGAAATTTTATTTTATCATATGTGGCGACAACGAACTTTGCCATACTATGATCATTATTTGGTATTTTCTCATCCTCTAAAAGCTATAATGTTTTAAAAATAAATGTAAATAACATAATACCTTATTCAATATGTAGGTATTGAAAATTATTTTGATAATGAATTTATTATATAAATATCTTGAAATGATATCTTATTATTTTAATGTGAAATGTTATTTTACCATTATGGATGTTTTATGTGTTATGAGTATGTTATGGTTCTAGGGAATTTCTTGTGTATAATGTTGGTTCCATGATAAACGGATGGCCAGTAAGGCAAAAAATCTCTCAAATGCATTTGGTAGTGATACATAGTTAAATTATTTGGTTTATCGTAGGATATTTAAGTAATATATTATAATTTTTATTCCAATTATAACCATGAATGTTACCCCCTATGTAGATTTGAAAGAAAAAATGTAAATACAATTAGTATTCCACATGATACATTTTATGATTAATGATTTTGGTGATGTGATTTAGGATTCTTATAATTTAATGGGTTTATAAATATTAATGGACTAATGTTTAATATTCTTATTTGATATACCTTACATTTATTTTTGGGTCCATCACTATTTTTTGAAATGTTTTCATATGGTATAATGATTGGTAAGATAAATGACGAAGCCAGTAATATTTTTATCAAGAAAAACAATTCTTGTTTTATTAGATAATTATTAGGATTATGAAAAAACCGATAGCATATATACTTGTGTACATTTTAAATTTGAGATATTATTTAATAATGTGGCCTAATTCTCAAAAACATTAAACCTAAAATGATCTTTAATGTGAATACTTTTTTAAATCTAAATATTATTAAAATTTTAACGGTATTACCATACAAATTAAAAATTAGTATTTTTTGAGGTGTTGAGGTATTAGTAGTTGGGAATAGTGAAAAATATTATTGATACTTTACAACGAATGGTATTATTATTGATATTATTTTTATCCACTCATTCTATCATGTGTTACTAAACTGGAATTAAGGTCTAACTAATACTAATTTACCTGGAATGTGAATTTTAATTTTTTGTATATTATTAATGTGTATTTTTTAGTTAATTTTTTTAGATTAAAGGTATTTTTATAATATTTAGAAAACATAGAATATGTATTGGATCATTTACTTTGAATAATGATTGATCATTCCTTGTGGGAATTAAAAAATGTAGCAAACTAAAAATATCATCCCATTATATGATTGTAGGTCTAATAAGTTAATGTATCCAACAACTAATTCCATTGGATATCTTGTGTAATTACTCCAAGATCATGATAAATCAATATTTTTTTTGGAATTAGATATATTATGGACCCCATTCCACATTTATAAATATGGAAGGGTAATTTTCCACGATTTTTTGAAACTGTAGTTAATGGTTCCATCTAATATAGTTTCAATCATGGCAGAAAGAAGGATTACCTACCAATAATCCTACCCATTGGGTTATCCTTAATACGAGTTGTATTGAGTGATTTTATATTTACCAATACATGGTGATTCCAACTATTTATTCCTCAATTTATCATTTACTTTAATTTCTTCTAAATTCAGTAGAGGTTATTATGGATTTTATATGGAATTCATGTATACTCTAGTATGATATAAAAAATGGGTTTTCATGTGTGGTGAATATTTTATACTAAAAAATATTGGTCTCTCTATAATGAAATATTTTGTTTGAGGTATGTTTAAATCCTTGAATGTTATTTTTTAAAAAATAAGACTTTATTAGATAATATTTACGACATGCAACATTGAGCCTGAACAAACCTTGAATTATTATTGAATATAAAATTTAACAAATCCAATATATTTTTGGCTATTAATAGGAATAAAAACATTATAATATATATATATATATATATATGTTAATAAATAATGATTTATTTATTATTAATTTTAAAATAATAAGTCAATTGCAAATTCATTTATTTGAAAAAAACATACATTTAAAAAAATTGTAATTTTCTAAATATATTTTCATTAATTTATGTAAAAATAATAAAATATATTTTTTAAATATGGGTATGATTTTTAAACCTTGATATTAAAATTATCATATATATAATTTTATGTACCCTTTTTTAAATGATTTATTTATCAATAGATATGGAAAACTGTTTATTTGTTTTATAAAATGTATTTTCATTTAGTGAATTACAGTATTATAAATAAATTTTGTTTTTTTAATAATTTAATTACATACTCTTGATTTTACTAAATACAATCATTTTATTTATAATTAATTTTATAAATGAATTTGGCATAAATTCATTTTTTGTACCTAAAATGTCATTTTTATGAAAATATTTCATCCATTTTTAGTTTTCTGTTAGTAATATATTAAATTATGTAACATAAGTAAACTTTAGATTAAAAATTAGTTCCAAATATGAATTAGGTGTTTCAAAAAAATTTAAATTGGTATATTTTCGTTTATCCTTTGTTAATAGTAATAATTGTAAATTTTTTGTACATAGTAAATGTAAAATGTGTTAATTATGGTTAAAACTAATATGATAATGACTATGAAGGTATAATGAAACTTGAAATAAAATTATTGGATGACTATATTTCATCCAAAATAATCCCAAAATTTAATATATGTCATATTATATCCATTTTTCTGTTATTTTGATCTAATAATATTTTATGTATGTAAGAGTTCATTGTGACATTTTCTTTGTTTTATTAATAATAAACAATTTAAATGGGTATAGATAAACAAAATGTATTTTTATAAATAACTATTTTAAATATAAATTATTTTCTTTTATTTTTTTCAAATTTTAGTACTGAAATAATAACTTTAAATTCTGACACAACACTAACATTATATTTATTCAATAAATATAAAAATAATATAAATGAGTTTTCAATTATTAAAAACAAAATCTATTTAAAAAAGTATTGTTTTTTATGAATTTTTTATTATAACATATCATATTAGGGTTATTTTAATATGTTATAATTGAATTAGAATCAATTCATGATGTCATTATAGTAAAATTAAATGAAATGTTTCAAAATTGATAGTAATTAACTTTTATTAAAAAATAATATTTTTTTAAATGATTCATGATTCCTAAGAGTTAAATAATAATGAATTAGATTTTAATTAGTTTAATTATACCAACAATGTTATATTTTGTTAAACATATTAATGTATATTGTATATATACTCATCACTATAGAGTTAAAATATCATTATCAGGGAAATTGTCAAATATCATTAACTCATGTTAAAACAATACATAAGGGTAAATTCCAAATTAAATCTTAGAAAACTTGTATATGATTATTTGATTTTGATACATACACATCAAGTATTTGAATTTTTTTGTGGTCTTCATATTCTCTGTTCAAATTAATGTATATTACATTTACATTTTCCGTAATTCTAGGAGTTCCCCTCTAATCCGATATAAAATTGAACATCCATCCCCATTTTATGAAACATAAAAATGACTTTTTATTCCAAAAATTGAGTAAAAATTACCTTATTAACATACCTCTAATATATTTAGACATATAATTTTTTGAATGATAAAAACTGTGGAGTTATTATAGTGAAAAAAAGGATGTTTTACATATAAGATTTATTGGTCTTAAACAATATTTTTTTAATCTATTCTTCTGACTAAAAAAATTCATTTCCAACCATGACTAGAAAATAAAATTTTTGTCTTAAATTTTATGGGATTATATTTTTAAATTTTCAAAAGCTATATCCATTTCTTATTCCATCAAATGGAAAATTGTACACTCATTCATGTGTAAGGTTGACTTCCGCCCTATGAACCGAGAAAATTAGGTTTCCACCACCACCGCTAACAACAAGTTGTAATGATGTATTCAATATATATATATTATTTCTGAAATTTTAATCATTTTTGATAGATATTATAGTATCATACTTCTTACCATTACATTCATTAAATAAACTATAATGATATTCATGTGTATGTGTGGAATACCACCACCCTGAAGCACTATGATTTGATCCATGTAACATCATAACAAGAATTACATATTAAATGGTATTTAATCAAATGATATTTTATTTATTATATAGTTGTAATACTTCATATATTAAATGATACATACCTTCTGTTGATAATGATCATTCAAAAATAGAAATTAACTCATGTGTAGTCATGACTTTTTACCTATATATGTAATGACCCGGAAATTTGGTGGAATTTTTTTTCTTAAATTCATGGGAATTTTATGAGTCTGCAGTTTCTGATTGTTCTTGATTCCGAGGCCCGGTGTGCTCGGAATCGATTTCTGATGTTTTCTTAGGCTTAAATTAAAGCTCGTAAGTAGTTTTCCTGAAAAAGTAGAATAACTATTAAATGGTTACTCGGATAAGAAATATAAGGGCACTGTTGTGCTCAAGAAGGAGGGTTTACCCTAGGCACGACTTATGTTTAGTCTGCGTGGGCCTCCTGTAAGAAATCCCAAAAATTTCATAACCGTAAATAAAATAATTAAATAAATTATTTTATTTTTCAAATGATTATAACTCACAAACGGTAGCTCGGATTAAAAATATGAGACCACCAATAAACTCGTGAGGGCATGATTTATTCATAATGATACTAACTTTAGCCTACGTGGTCCACCAGAAAATGTTAGTTTTTTGCCACAAATAAAATAATTAAATGACAATTATTTTATTGTAAAATTCATAACTTCTAAATGGTTACTCGGATTGAAAATATTATACTACCATTGGATTCTTTGGAGTGTGTTTCACCTAGGCGGAGCCTAACCTCGACTGCAGTGGTTTGAGGGTGACTGATAATAATTTTCTGATCTTTTTTTTGGGTTCGTTCAGTAAACGCATGAGCGGAGTTTTATAACTTTTGAACTAGTGGACGGAACTGAAATAAGAGGGAACCATTGAACTAAGAATTTCGGTAATTTCATAGTGATACCTTCAACGTAGTTGCGTTCTAACGTGAGTGAATGATAGTTTTTATGGGTTTTTAATAATGTTAAATAAAAATAAGAGATATCTTATTTTTGTTCAATGGTGGTTAAAACCACCAACAAGAGGTTTGTGTCTGGCCCACCCACACATAACCTCCTTTGGGAGGATATAACTATGGTGGGGCCCACACGATATCATTAACTCCCCTAAACCCCCCATTAACCTCTAATAACTCCTAATTAATTTTGGGAGCCTCTTCACCTTCTCAAATAAGTGTTCCAAACCACAAATTGATTAATGGAATAATTAATTATTTTGAAATGATTTGAATTATTTTTAATTCATTATGAGATCATTATAATAAGAGGACATCTTCAACAATTTTTTGGTTGGAATAATATTTAGTGGAGCTCTGGAGATCCTTTGGGAGAATTTCATCTTCCAAACGTAAAATGACTGTCATCACCAAATATCGGCGAACATCGTCTTCTCTCTCTTCAGCTGGGTCGAGACGAAGATGCCGACAGAAGATAACATCACCAACAACGATGTAATCTCTGAATACTCATCCGCCAATGATGATTTCCATCTTGCTTCTCCTACATTGATGGAACGACATCCGTCTTCTGCGACACTGTCATCTATCATCGACAAATTCAAGGTATGGGGTTTTACCCTAAGAAGTATTCCTTTTCTTTTCCAATCTTATTTGAATGGAATCATTGCGATGTTTTGTGATTAAATTTTTGTTCATCGTTCCTTTGATGAACCAACTACTATCACCATAAATGCGGAGGGTTCGGGCCAACCTCATACAGCCTGACACCCTCTGTCATATTTTCTTTGTGATGTTCCATGAAGTGGCAACATGAAATGGAAAAGAGGCGACAAAGAAATAGATGGAGAATAAGGGCCATGCTACCCACGGCCTCTGCAAACCTCACCACCCCTACGGCACCCCGACATGTCCCCGCACCCTCCGGTGCACTGTCCGGCGCCCTCGTGCACTACTGGCGCGCTGCCCCGCCATCCCGGTGCCCCCCGACACGCTGCCCGGCCTGCTCGGCGTCGCCCAGCACGATGCCCTATCGGCCCAGTGCCCTCCCTAGCTCACTTCCCGGCCTTCCAGGCACCCCCGGCGCCATGTCGCGCTGACCGCACCCGTGGCGTCATTCCCGGCCCCTGCCGGCGGCCTTCCCAATGACACCGTAGCATGCCACACCGTAACTGGTGCACCTGCGGCCTGCCCGGTGCCTAGCTGGCCTACCCGCACCCCACGGGGCCTACCTACTGGCCTTCCGGACTCCGACCTCCTGATACGACCCACGGCGTCTCCCGTGGTGTCGCTGGCTGAACCGGCCCAGTCTCTCGAGCCGAGTCACCGAGCCACCAACGTGGCGACTATCGAGCCGAACCTCCCTCACAGACCGTTGGGCAGGCCCAACGGATGGGGTCAAAACATAGAAGGATGACCCACCCAATGGGATGGGTTAGACCCAGTAAGTCTGACTGGGTCGACCTAGACGGGGTTGGGCCAAGTCGGTCCGACCGGGTCGGACCAGACACGGGCCCATTACAGACCCATTACCTTCTTGGACCGCATCTTTGGCACCAGATGTCTATTTGAAAACTGTCATAGGCACATATATTAGTGGAGCATATCCTTCCCATTTAGTATACCCCACTAGAGTTTGGTGTATAGTTGAGTCACAGTCAGGTTGGTTCACACACGAATCCAATCGGGAACCTAGGACCAAAATGCTAATAACTCACAGACCGAGCGTCCAATTGATGCACCATATGTTGTAATGAGACCCCTATGATTTGGAGGTCCTTTGAGATACTTCCATGTGAGACCTCGTGAAACATGGAGTATCGACCAGTAGCTCGTGGATCAGAACCACTCGGAGATGAGCATACGGAGTACAGATACCTAGTAGCTATAGACCTAATGACTACTTGACCGATTCGACTCAGAGTGATTCAACTAGGCCAGTGGATGGAGCGCCCAGTTTGGTGGCAGAACCATGACGGACAGAGTACCTAGTTTGGTAGCAGACCTTCGGTACTCGACAGGATGAGTACCTCTGTAGGCTATTAGTGGGAGGGCCTGGTTTGGTGGCAGACCCATAGTGGACGGAGTGCCTGGATTGGTAGTAGACCCACGGTACTCGATAGGAGGAGTACCTCAGCAGTCCATGGTTAGTGAGTAGCACCTCAGAGTCATGACAGGGCCACTGTACTCAACAGAGGAGGAGTTCTTCTGCAGCAGTGGTTTTGTTAATGAAAATCCTGGTTTGAGCTGAGTCAAAGACCGTTGTGTTTTCCTCATGATTGAGATGGGTTACTGGATAACATAGGTATATGTATGGGAATATACCTAAGTAATGGTTTTCTGTAGATTCATAAACTGTGGTTTATCGTTGTTGGATTTTGTGAGACCCTGACGCTCTCAGGGTCACTACTGAGTATCATTATACTCACCCCTACATGGGCTATGCCCGCACCTTGTTGTGTTGGATGTAGACATCGGAAAACACTGACTGAGGAAGAGTGTACATGGATATGACAGTAACCGGAGGTGGACTTCACGACGAGTCGGTACCCGGAGGAGACAAATGGATGTGGAACACTGGGGAGGATATCTGTACCTACCCTTCAGGTAGGATTTGTGGTGGATGATCCAAGAGCTGCTTAACCCTTTTCCAACTATTTTGTCTTTTCTATTGTACATGTTTTTCTTGTCCTTGTGCTTTATTTTTGGGCTTCTATTTCCGGCCCCTTTTACTATCCAGTACATATTTTATATTCAGTTTTTACTTAGTGTTTGCATCCAGTTCTGTAATCTGATTGTGTGTGTTTACTTTTATAAAATAAATTTCTTCCAAGCCTAGGAATTTATGCCTTTGGTGCTAGTCTCCAGCCGCTGGCCTATGGAAGGCGGGCTTGGGGTAGTCACGGCACGGGCCCCGAGGACGGTTCGTGACAAATTACTATCAGAGGAGTTGGTTCTACCACATAACTTAGGGCTCTTATATTTCTTTACTGTGAAGCAATAGTGTTAAGGGTACCGAGTGTGGTCTTTAGTTTAGGGAGTATAGTGTTGGTGCGGAGGCCGACGTATCCATACACCAGGACCCTGACAACTAATTTCTGACTCAGTGCATGAAAAAACTGATTGCATGTGTGTTTTCAAACATTTTCTTTATGTCATCTCAAACTAGGTCATCTCACAAGGTATAAATTGTTTGACTATGTCACATATATCCAGGATGCCTCTATGCAGATAGTCAGTTGAACTTTTGAGAGAGTACCCGATGACGGCCCACCGAGCGATGAGGCTTCAGTGTATGGCCCTATTACTATATTGTCACCTTGATGTGGTGTACCAACATCACCATCACACAATGAGCAGCATATGCCACCTACCAGACTAGAAGATGGTGCATGCTAACAGAGCGTGTTGCACGAGGTCCAAAAGCAGAGGCCTCTGAGGTTACGATGCGAGATAGATTCACAGGCAGCAGAGGACTCGCTGGAGGCGATTGCTAGAGGTTTACGCTAAGTTGATACACCAATAGAGTGGATGGTGGACTTAGCTACTAGTGTTTCCTAGTGAGTGACAATGAGGTTGGTCCTCATAGTGATGAGGCTTTAGTACGTGGACTGATTCTTGAGATAGTACCTTTGGGTAGTGTGCCAGCTATATCAGTACCTGTTGGTCATCAGTTACAACCGGTGGTACCGGTCGATGACACATGTAGGCTTAGTGCCTTACACGTGATTCAACATCAGATACCCTTCATGTTCCGAGGTGAGCCCAACTCATAGGCGGCTGAGGACTGGATTGATGAGGTGGCTGAGTGTTTTCTAGAGCTTATAATGCTTTGGAAATACGACATGTAGGTACCTGATTATTCATCAAGGCGTACCGATCATTCCTGGTACTCAATGAATATGACATGATCAGTGCTTCAGAGTGTGGACCTCTGAGTGAGATGTGTATAGGGACATCTGAGCAAACAAATTCTTTTTCCTCTATACATTCATTCCTATGTTAGGATGCTAGAGGGAACCTTTTCGGTTGAAAGTTCTTTGGCTGAGAGGATACAGCCAGTGAATGTTAGTAGTGGGAAATCATGAAACTAGCGCGAGTCTCTGACACTTGAGAGTGTAAAATGTTTCTAGAAGAGGAAGTGTTAAGGACAGATGAATCTGTAGGGCAGTAGATGTGGAACCAGAGCTCGGAGAGCAGAATGAGGTGTTTTACATTTTGACATGATACAACCACCCGACATTGTATTCCCCGCCATGCTCAGGGAGCTGGAGGGAAGGTAAATAGAGTAGCTTCATGTGGTCAAGGATTGTGACCAAAGGGATATATGAATGATTCGAGGTACGGTCTGCGTCTACTACGATCTTCCATATTAGTAGATATAGGTACGAATTATTCATTATATCCACGAATCTTGTCCTAGACCAAGATTTTCTGGTTAAATAGTTGACTTGACCCTCACATATGGAGATACCTTTGGGAGCAGACTCCATAATCACACATACGCTGATGGTGTAATATGACCCTTGAGGTGAGATTTTTGGTTAGAACCTCTTGGTAAAAGTATCGAGGCCTTACGATGTTATTTTGGGTATGGACTGGGAAACCACCATTTATAAATAGATTGATATTATTAGGCAAAAAGGTTGTGGTTTATCTAAAATGTCAGGATGATGTATTCCTTAGTCGGTGACAAACGAAACCCAGGTAGCACAGATTAAACTCATAAATAGGAGGGTACAACCGAACACTCTTGAGTTGGCCAGCCTTACCCTCGTGGTAGTAGGAGTTTTGAGTTTTTGTTTCCTTAAGGAATATGACTTCGATATAGTCTATACTCCTGGGAAGGATAATGTTGTAGAGGATGCACTCAGTTGGAGATCTAGTGTACAGTTTCTAGTTGATGTGACAGAGAAGCTGGCTGCTTTACAGATACCCTATGTAAATAGATATGGAGATACCTTCCTTCAGTCTCTTACAGTCACTCCCCCACTTCTTCAGCGAGTCAGGGAGGCGCACCATGGGGATACTGACTGTGAGATTTGACGTGCTTAGATATCCACAGGGATGGCACCTAATGGATTTTCTAATGTTGGGGAGCACGTCAACCTCTTTAGAGGACGTACAATGGTGTCAGTTTCACTTCAGGAGAAAGTGTTAAGGGATTTTCACACATCCCCCCTATCAGTACATCCATGAGTGGTTACGATATAGTAGTACATTCAACGACAACATTGGTGGCCATGTATGAGGAGGGTAGTAGCAGAGTTTGTCTCTCGATGCCTCACTTGTTAGAAAATGAAGGTGGAACATCAGGTAACACTAGTCTTAGTTCAGCCTTTAGAGGTCCCAAGTGGATGAGGGATAAGATATCCTTGGACTTCGTGATGAGTCTTCCACGTACGTCTAGGGGACCTGGCTCTATTTGGATGATCGTCAATCGACTCACCAAGTCATCCCACTTCCTAGCAACCAGAGATGGTACGAGCTACCATGAAGAAGGTGCATATAATCCAGGATTAGATGATGACTGCACAAAGCAGAAAGAACTCACTTGTTGTGAGGAGATAGAGACCTGTGGAGTCAAGGATGGAAACCACATCTTTCTACAGGTCTCACCTCGATGAGGTCTATGGAGATTTGGCCGAGGAAGCAAGTTATCTCCATGATTAATTGGACATTTCTAGGTCCTTAGCAGAGTACGTGAGGTGGATTACCTCTTATCTCTTCCACCTTAGTTGCATTTGGTACATGAAGTCTTCCATGTATCTCAGCTGAGGAGATACGTGCATGAGCCTTCCCACATCATCGACCATGGAGAGTTGGACATCATTAATGGGGCAACATTCACAGTGGTTCCATTGTATATTGCGAATTGATTGGTGCGGGTCCTATGTGGATGATTGATACCACTTGTGATCGTTTGTTGGAAGCACGAGAACCACCAAGAGAGCACCTGGGAGAAGGAGGCTCAAATGCGTGCTTAGTACCTCCATTTTTTTCCATAGTTTGAGTTGTATCTTACAGGGACATAAATCCCTGATGTAAGGATAATGTAAAGAACTAGAAATTTGGTGGATTTTTTTTAAATTCATGGGAATTTTACGAGTCTGCAGATTCTGACGGTGCCTGATTCCGAGGCCCGGTGTGCCCGGAATCAATTTATGATGTTTTGTTAAGCTTAAATTTACTAGCATAAGCAGTTTTCCATAAAAAAGTGGAATAAATATTAAACGGTTACTCAGATCAAAAATCGGAGGGCACCGTTACGCTCAGGATGGTGGTTTTACCCTAAGCACGTCTTATGTTTATTCAGCACGGTCCTCCTGTGAGGATTCCCAAAAAAGGAATAATCGTAAATAAAATAATTAAATAAATTATTTTATTTTTCATATGCTTATAACTCACAAATGGTAGATCGGATTAAAAATTTCAGACCACTACTGAACTCATGAGGGCATTCTTTATTTAAGAACATTATAGTATTGGCTGGCTCGGGCCACCAGAAAAAGTTAGTTTTTGGCCTCAAATAAAATAATTAAGTGAAAATAATTTTGTTGTAAAATTCATAACATCTAAACGGTAACTCAGATTGAAAATCTATGATTAACGTTGGGTTCTTTGGGGTGTGTTTCACCTAGACAGAGCCTAACCTCGACCGTAGTGGGTCGACGGTGACTGATAATAATTTTTCAAACCTTTTTTCGGGTGCGTTAATTAAACGCCTGAGCGGCATTTTGTATCTTTTGAACTAGTGTTCGGAACTGAAATCTGAGGGCACCGTTGAACTCATAGCATCTTTAATTTCTTAGTGAGACCTTCCCTGCAATTGTGTTCTTACGCGAGTGAATGATAGTTTTTGGGGTTTTTAATTAAGATCAATAAAAATAAGAGATAGATTAATTTTGTTCCATGGTGGTTAAAACCTCCAAGATGAGGTTAGTGCGGGGCCCACATGCACATAACCTCCCTTGGGAGGTTATAACTATAGTGGGGCCCACCTGAGATCTTTAACTCCCCAAAACCCCCATTTAACCTCTTGGAACTCCCAATTAAATTGGGGAGCCTCTTCGCCTTCTCTCATAAGTGTGCCAAACCACAAATTAATTAATGGAATAATTAATTAATTTGAAATGATTTGAATTATTTTCAATTCATTATGCCAACATTATAATAAGAGGTCATCTTCTATCATTTTTTGGGTGGCATAATCTTAGGTGGAGCTCTGGAGAACCTTTGGGAGAATTTCATCATGTCAATGAAGAATGCCCATCATCACAAAAAATCGACGAACACCGTCTTCTCCCTCTTCAACTGGGGCGATAGGAAGATGTCGCCTGATGATAATGTCACCAACAACGACGTCACCTCCGAATGCTTGTCCGCCAATGAGGAGTACCATCTTCCTTCTCCGACATTGAAGGAACGACATCCGCCATTTGTGGCATCGTCATCTATCATCGACAAATACGAGGTAGGGTGTTTTACCTTAAGATGTATTCATTTCCTTTTCTCATCTTCTTTGAAAGGAATTGTTGTGAAGTTCTGTGATTAAATTATTGTTCATCGGGCCTTTGATGAACCAACTGCTATCACCATAAACGCTGAGGGTTCGGGAATACCTCACACGGCCTGACACTCTCCATCAAATTTTCATTGTGATGTTCCACGAAGTGGCAACACGTCATGGAAAATAGGCGACAAAAACCTAAATAGTGAACAAGGGAGGCGCTCCCCGCAGCCTCCGTGAACAACGCCGCCTCGCCGGTGCGCCGCCCGGCCAACACAGCGTCCCCCGGTGCGCTGCCCCGCCAGCCCAGTGCCCCCCAGCGCATTGCTCTGCCAGCCCCCCCCCCCCCTCGGCCTGCTTCCCGGCCTACCCGGTGCCCTTGCGAACTGACCAGCCTGCCCGATGCAATAGCACGCCCCCGGCGCGCTACCCGCACCTGTGGCGGCCTTCCCGAGCCCTCTACAGCCTTCCTACTGGCCTCTTGGCCACCGGTCTCCTGAGTCGACCCATGAAATCCCACGTGGTGTTACTGGCCGAACTGGCCCGGTCTCCCAGGTCGAGTCACTGAGACTCCTACGTGGTGACTATCGGGCCAAACTGCCCTCACGGGCCGCTGGGTCGGGCTTAGTGATGGGGTCAAAAAAAAGCAGGATGATGCGCCCAATGACATGGTTCAGACCCAGAGAGTCTGACCGGGTCGACCCAGACTAACTCAGCCCAGGCTGTTTTGGGCCGAGTCGGTCCCTCCGGGTCGGACCGGACCCGAACCCATTACTAACCCATCAACATCATGGGCCATATCTTTGGCACCGGACGTTCGTTTGACAAACTGTTAGCGGCGCCGATATTCCTGGAGAATAGCCATCCCATTAAGTATACCCCATGGGAGTTTGGGGTATAGTGGAGTCACGGTCAGGTTGGTTCATACAAGAATCCAACCGGGCCCCCGGGACCAAAATGCTAATTACTCAAAGACCGGGCGTCTGATTGACGCGCTGTTTATTGCGCTGAGACCCCTATGACGTGGCAGTCCTTTGAGATACTTCCATGTGAGACCTCATGACACTTGGAGTATTGAACAGTAGCTCGTGGAGTGTATCCTCTTGGAGATGAGTAGATGGAGTGCAGATACCTAATAGCTGTAGTCCTGACGACTTCATGAACGATTCAAGGCAGACTGATACGACTAGCCCAGTTGATGGAGCACCCAGTTTGGAGGCAGACCCATGGTAGACAGAGCGCCTGGTTTTGCAGAAAACCCACAGTACTCGACAGGAGGAGTACCTCAATAGTCTATTAGGGGGGGCCCCCGGTTTGGCGGCAGACCAATATTAGACGGAGTTCCAGGTTTGGTCGTAGACCTGCGGTACTCGACATGAAGAGTACCTCAGCAGTCCAAGGTTAGTGAGTATCACATCGGAGTCACGACAGGGACACTGTACTTGAAGGATGAGTATTTCTCTAGCATCCGTGGATTCGTTAATGAAAATCCTGGTTTGTGCTGAGTCAATGGCCTTTGTGTTTTCTCATGATTGAGATGGGTTACTAGATTACTTAGATATATGTATGGGCATATACCTATGTAATGGTTATCTGTAGATTCATACATTGTGGTTTATCCCTGTTGGATTTTGTGAGACCCTGAGGGTCTCGGGGTCCCTACTGAGTATCACTATACTCACCCCCGCATGGGCTATTCCTGCACCTCGTTGTATTGGATGCAGACGTCAGACAGTGCTGACCGAGGCTGAGTGTACAAGTACAGGAGAGTAGTCGGAGGTGGACATCACGACGAGTCAGTACCCAGAGGAGATGGACAGAAATGGAGCACTGAGGAGGCTATCTGTACCTACCCTTCAAGTAGGATATGTGGTGGACAATCCATGAGCTTCTTGTCCCCTTCCAGCTATTTTGTCTTTTCAGTTGTACTTGTTTGTCTTTTCCTTTTCCATTACCATGGGGATTGTATTTCTGGCCCCTTTTACATTCCAGTAAATCTTTTTTATTCAGTTTTAACTTAGTGTTTGATTCCAGTTGTGTACTCTGATTGTGTGTGTTTACTTTTATAAAAGAAATACCTTCCCATCCTAGGTATTTACGCCTTTGGTGCTAGTCGCCATCCCCTAGCCTATGTAAGGCGGACATGGGGTAGTCACGACATAGGCCCCAAGGACGGGTCGTGACAATAGGATTGTAATGTCATTCTTTTATCAGAACCATCATTAATTTTTCATATTAAATGTATTTATGAATTACAAAAAAGATATTTATTTAATTATTATTATTCATTATATAATTCAATAATAACATATATGAATATAGTTAACATACATAATTTATTTTTGATATATGGACTGAATATCATCAATACATCCTATGTGAAAATAATTTATTATGTAATTAAATATAAAATAGAATTAAAAAAATTAAAGTAATAATAAATGTAATATAAGTTACCATGTATTCAATTTTTTATCATAATTTTTTTATTCAGGAATATAAATAACATATTTGAATATTCAAAATCAACATAGGGGATCTCTATGAACCCCCTAGTTATGTCATCTTTCTCTCTAACATACTGTATCTCACACTATAATGATTTGGAATGCTTCTATAATCATAATATATGTATCCATAATATATAAATAGTTTGATATATCTTCTTATTATGGTTTAATACATAAATTATGTCTATATTTCAAACTCCTTCTTTAGGAAATATCTATTGATTATGATACAAGGAATGATATCATAACCAATTTAATTCCATAAGTAATTCTTATAAATACCCCTTAGGATTGATTTACATTTTTCAAACACATAATTATGAACATTATATTATGGGGTTTCAAAATATCTCTTTAATGAAATGGGTATATATTTTTTCCGAGGAGATGTTATTTATGGGACTAGTGAGTAATCCTAATCCATTATGGGATATTTTCCTCCATGTTATGTTGTTTTGGAAGTTAGCCTTGACTAATATTCATGTTAGGTTTTCTATTTCTACCAAATTTATAATGCATTCATGATTAAATACTATGTGTTTCATTATGTTATTCTCTTATGTGATTAATAATGATCCATCTGTTTTGTGATATTATGTTATGCCATTGAATAACAAGATATACTTCACTATCATATGCAATCCCTTAAATGTATTTTTATCTCCTCCATTTCATTAATTTATTATATAGGTCACCATTTAATGTTTTATGAGATCCAATGGACTCGGTATCACATTATGGATACTAATTTAAGTATTATATTTTTTTCCATTGGTTTTATTATTAAACTAATGTTCAAAAAAACTAGGCCTCAAAATCTTTTGGCTGTATTTATAGGTTATTTAGGTTATAAATAATCTAATAATATATGTAAATGGTTTCAAATTCTTTATATTGTAAAAATTAATAGTACATTAATTATTATGGGTAATTATAATAATACATTAGTGACAACACTTGAGATATGTCTATGTATAGGGAAAATAACCGTGAATACCCATGATTGAAACCTACATTCTCAAAACATAGTGTATATAAATTATTTTTAAGTTATTCATCGTAATACTATATGTTATAATTTGTTTGGTTTATTAGTAAATATATTATATTATTTAATTTTTAGTAAATACTATAAAATAACAAAAATTGTTCCAACAACCACTTTGTTAGAAATTCTGATGATGAAGTTTATGATATGTCTAATATTTATAATGTTGGAGCTATAGTTATTATTCATGCACTGAATCAACCATATATTGTAATGTACTGGAAATTACATGTATTTTTTTGAATTATATGTTATTATTTTGAAACAAGGCGCTTAGAAGAAAATTGTTTTGGAGGCTCATTGATCCCAGAATATGTTTTTGAACATAATTAATGTTTATTTAAAATAATTCTTCTGCACGGATATTACTGCGTCTAAATGGGTTCCCGAATTAAAAATTCATGGGAGTCATTGCATCCAGAACGACAACATTACATGTGAATGGACATAACCTCGACTAAATCAGGTCAAGGAAAGATGTTTACTTTCATGCTTTTCATGGATGAATAAAATAACCATAAAAATTTTATGTTATTTGAAATTGTTTTGTTGCGACATAGTTTCACATAGGATGTTTCATTTCATAAATGAAACAATGTAACGAATCTAAAAATAAATAGTAACAGAAATGTTCATTCACAAATGAAAGGAAATCATGATGAAATGACTCAATATAGTAGAAATATAGAAATGTGTTTCCTACTTTTAATGGATTAATTTAATTTGGGGTCATGGGAAAAAGTTATACGATTACTTAGAACATCGGGAAGATTTCTGTTGGCGAGTGACAAATGAAGAATCTCTACCATTTACATATTGATGATCGAGGATTAACGAGTGACTATGGTGATACTCCTTACATCACCATAGAATGATCAAACCTTGAGGAAAGAGGTTCTTTTCAATGGGACTTTATTATCATCGTTCTATCGTTATTAACGACAAGTGTAGATAAATCCACAAACGAGTCGATCATTAGGTCGATCATTCTTTTGGGTTTGAGAACTCTTTTGGAAGGATTAAGGAAATGTGATAAGAATTAATAATTTTCTGATTTATTCCATTTATCTATCTTGAAAAATGATTGGAAAATGAAGAGGGATGACATTCGTCGAATTTCATGTTCCTTGGGATCTATCTTCCTCCTTGTGTCCATCACCGATGGTCCCATGAGGTCACGTCAGACTATAACGAGAGTTTTTAAATTAGACTGAACCCCCAGATTGACGACAAGATGAGTTGGATCCCATGAGTGTTGAGACAATGATCCAATGACTCCAGAACACCCTCATGATTGATGAACGAAATACTAGAGATAGGACGGTGGCCCGTTGAAGAAACTTACTGCATGTCGTAGCTGCGGATGTTGCAGCCAATAGACCATGGTGGTGAGAAAACGCAGTGCCATTGGGGTGTGAGGGTGCAAAAACATAGTGCTAGTGGGGTACTAAGTCGGGTTGAATGACCTGCAACCGGTCTCTGTGATGTTTAGAGGATGTGGCAATTGTCGCGTCCTGTGGAGAGTGAACTGAATAGTTGTGGCGGGCCAGGATGGAGAAGATGGGCCTCCCCTGGTGGGCCAGTGGGCTAGCACCATGGAATAGTGTGCCATACTCATAGAACCTTGTGCTGAACCAGGACCAAATGGTTTTTGACGGGAACAGAGGTCCGGGTCGAGATAGAACCAGGCTGGTTTGGTGAACCCTAGGCCGATACTGGCTGGTCCAACCAATTCAGATAGGACCCAGACCTGAACGAACCCCTTTTTGTAAAACATACATAACATCCAAACTGTTCATCTGATTGATGAGCCATTTGCAGTGTTGGGACCCTCGTGACGAGATTGATCTTTTGACATACTCAATATGAGTTTTAATGTATATTAATATACCACCGATTGAAAGAGGAGTAGATTCTGCTGGAATCACGTTTGTTACGGGTGAGAATCAAGCAGACCATAGTGGCCCAGAAGATGATTAGACATATGTGGCTTTGCAGATGAGCCGACCCCAGTGGCCTATCAGAAGAGCTGGCCTTAGTGGCCTTAAAGATGTGAAAACCATAGTGGCACCATATCCTAGAAGATCGGAGTCACATAGAAGATGATTGAACCATAGAGGCATAGTAAAAGAGAAGACCTCAGTGGCCCAATAGTCTATAAGACGTCAATATACTAGCATATGAGAAGACCTTAGTGGCCGAGTAGAGTAACAGACCTCAATGGCCCAACATACCATGGTGAATCATGAGGGATGAGTTCCTCAAGAGTACATAATGTTCAACATTAAAAGTGATAGTCTTGACTGATATACATTAGGTTCTATATGGGTGAACTAACAACAGTGACTCTCTCCCTCCACTATATTTATTATATGTTACACCTTGTGTACCTCTTTGGTAGTCTACTTTGTGCATTCATTCCTTGTGGTATTACCTTTGTGTTTTGGCTTCCTTACTGAATATTTGTTAACTCACCACTACATGGGCTCTGCTGCATGTGTTGTGTCTCGTGCAGACGATAGATTCTTTGATAGATACCTTGGTGGTCCACCACCAAATGATGCCTAGTGAGATACAATATATAGGTAATACTTATACTAAATCAAGCAGCACCCCCTTCATCTACCCTCCAGATTGTGTGTACCGCATATGGGCTTTAGGATCTTATACATGTATATTTTATGGGATTTTATTCTAGACACTTTACATAAAATTTTTTACTTTTACTCTCAATGTATTTCTTAGTAGAATGATCATTTACTTTTTATCATTGTTGATTGGATGTATGAGAATGTGTGCATATAGGTACTCAAGAAAATGCCTCCCACATATGGTATAAGCCCCTTGTTTCTAGTTTTCTACCACTGGTCATCAGGAGGCAGGCTAGGGGTTGACACGACATAGTCCCCAGGGGAAGGGTCATGATAATGTTGTATCCGAGGAAGTTTTTTCTTCCAAAAATACGCAGAGTCATTGGTTTTTTTGGAAACATTGTTAAATATTTAGAGTTTGACTTTAATACTCGGTATGTCTAGTTTTGGTATGGTTGATGGCATATCATTACACCATGAAGCCAAATCCTTCTTTTCAAAATGGTACATCCATACAGTATTTTCATGAATCATATTCGAATTGATGGTGTTCTCATGTCCTTATTGAGTAAGAGTCTCCTCACCAAGTGTAATCTTTTGACTATGATTCATCTGGATCTATTTTTAGGATGCCACCACGTAGACAGTTATCCCAGATCCTGATGCATGATTGTGAGGATAGTAAACCTAGGGACGAGTTATTAGTTCTTGGACAAGTACTCGAGCTATCCCTACTGGGTGGTTCACCAATGCTACCACTACTCATTGACTAGATGCTCATACCAGCCCAACCATTAGAGGAATTACATAAGATTAGTGCATTATAAGAATCTCAGAGGAATATTCTCCTAGGATTATGGGTGAGACTAACCGACAAGTGGTAGTGGATTGGATCGAGTTTGTTACATGAGTCTTGTGTCTTGTGAGGATGAATCATGACGAGATGGAGATAAGAGCTGTGAGCCTTCTTCAAGTCTATGTGGAGAGATTGTGGAGCATGAAATTCTTAATGAATAATGAGGCAACCATCACCTTGATAAACATCAAGAACATCTTTATGGAGGAGATTTTCTAGTATATCTATGCTATGTATGCATCCAAGAGCTACTACAACTACAAAAGGGTAGTATGAGAGTAGAATGGTAATCAACAAGATTCACCAAGATTTTCACTACTCTACATACGAGGTCTAAGTCCCGTTCATTAGGCAATGGGATTTTGAACTATTACTAAGTCAACAGATAAGATAGTCTATAGTTTCTCATAGTATTTCTACCAAGGATGTTGTGATTGGTAAATCTATACTTGTTGAGTGCATCCTGGAAGTGGAGGTTCTATTAGAATGAGCTACCAGTAGACACAAGACATTAGACCCTTATGTAGTGGGAACATGAAGCTCGAGCTGAGGGCCAACAAGGTTAGGACATTCAGGGAACTACCTAATGACATAGTATCAGCAGTGGGATTCCCCAAGGGATGAAGGAGTCATCAAAAGAACAAGGTGTGATACCCATGGGACAGTTCGGGACACTTGGATCATGGCTCCATGACTCATCATGTAGACGATTAGCTGACGGTCGAGGGACCATCATGGTAGAGGTAGAGGGTTGAGTTGGGTGATCCAAATGGATGCAAATGAGGAACGGGGCAGGAAGAGAATTAAGCAGTGGATAAATATTCGAGGAGCTACCACCACCCCACATTGGTCATCCACCACAATCTCTGAGAGTCTCTGGACAAGAGAGAGGCCAACTTAAAGTGATATGGGATTACAAACCCAATTCCCCAAAGATGATTAGAGGTACAATCTTTTTGTACTCCACATTTTTCAAATCTCTTATAGATATATGTGTCTGTCACATATTCCTTTTCATGGTCCTTTTAGAAGCTCATAGGTTCGGATGTAGTTGTTTTCTTTATCCTTGTGATTATAGACTCCTACAAGAGGGGATTCAAACATCACACACTAGTAACAATAGTATGAATAAACACATGGAGGTGAGAGCTTCGGATGGGCTCTTCTAATAGTAATTTTGAGGCCATATGACAACATTTAATGTATGGACTAGCTATCCCAAATCCTTATATAGATTGGCTGTTTTACGTGATGAGTATTTTGTGTCTGTGATGATGGGACCATGTTTTCCTTTATCAGTGGAAGGGGAACATTTTCAACACATGAAAACATTTCTAGAGAATGGTGAAGCTGATCAATCAGCTGTTGGCTAGCCTGAACCTTGGTGGGATGTATGAAAAGTTTCCTCACATTCATATTGGGTTGGATGAGTACGAAGACATATATCATGAGGATATTACGGGATTACCCACTCATAAGGAGATTGACTTCAATATTTACATACACCCACGAATGTCATTGATATCTAGAACAACATATCTGATGGCTCCCATAATGCATTTTGATTTGAGGGTACATATGGAGGATCCACAGAGGAAGGGCTTTATAAGGACAACTCTTTCACCGTGGGAAGCCACAATATTGTTTCCCAAGAAGCAATACGTGGGTTTTAAGTTGTGCGTATACTAAAGGTTCCTGAATCAAGTGACCATGGAGAAAATGTATCCAATACCAAGGAAATATGACCTCATTGATGACCAAAAAGTTGCAGGATGGTTCACAAAGATAGAACCAACATCAGGCTAGCATTACCTCAATGAACGTGATGAGGATGTTCTAAATACAACCATCAATTATGGATATAGCCATTATGAATTCTTGTTGAATCATTACAGGATGAAAAATTTCCCATCAGTGTTCATGGGACTACTGAACACTATCATCTAATATTTCCTTGATAGGTTTGTCATTGTCTTCATTGATGGTATCCTTGTGTACTCGGAGCCTGAGGAGGAGCATGTGATGCACCTACAAAAAACCATGGATACACTCCAAGGGAACCAGAACTATGGGAAGCCATATAAGTGTTAGTTCTGGATTTGGGAGGTATACATTCTAGGACACGTCATTTTAGAGGCCGTATATGTTGTGGGTCTGGAAAATATAGAAGTGATTCTCTCAGGGAATCAACCAAGGATAGTGACTGGAAATAATTGCTTCTTGGGTTTGGATTTATACTATTCTATGTTTGTGTATAACATTTACATGATAGAATCAACCATATCATTTTTAACACGTAAGGTACAACTCTTCGTGTTGACGTTGAATTACTAGTAGATTTTTTGAAAGATGAAGAAGAGACTGAATGGTGCAGACAATATGAGACTACTAGGCAAAGGAATGTGGTATGTTTTTTTTCTGTGATGCATATAGGACTAGAAATGGTTGTGTCCGGATGCAATAACATGAAGTGTTCATATACAGTTCACTACATTTGAGGTAGCATGAACACAATTACGTGACCCATGACATGGAGCTAAAAATAGTTGACTTTTCTTTGAAAATGGTTCAGCACAACTTGATGGATGAGTAGTTTACTGTCTACTCTGGCCAGAATAGTCGCAGGTATATCTTCTCCCAAAAGAACCAAAACATGAGACAGTGGCGATGTCTAGATTCTTGTAGTTGGTATCCTATAACCGAATACTTTTTTACTTTATTATAAAATTGTATTCATGGATTTGAGTATTCATAAATTCTTTATCACATCGTGATTGTTCTTCTGCATGATAATGCCTGTGATAATGTCATAAGGATAGCTGTTACAATAAAGGGTCATATAATATACATTCTATGATGAGAACCCAGAAGAACCATATCACTATTCTAGAATATATGTTCTATATACGCATTACTTTATTTGAGTGAAACAAATAATAAAGGAAATTAATAGTGAGGACTAATAATTCTTTTTGGACCATTCTCATGGTGTGTGACCTTTGTAATATCTCAGATGTTTTTATGAGAAGGATACCAACATGTGGGAAATCAACATTTCATAGTGTAATTGGATTTTCCTATCTGTGGATGTGTGAATTGGTCATTAGAATTTAATATAATTATAGATGGATAATAAAACTCACTCACTTATATTTATTAATGATAACTATTATGACACATTGTTCGCAGCGGGGAAGGATATAGTGCTTGTGTCATGAGTTATACCACATTAATAGATAATGGAAGAAATCATTTTTCCCATTATCTGCAGTAGCAGAAGTTGATATCATAAGATTTTGGATGTAATTGATATAGCCAAATAAAGTTCATGGGAAATATGGGGAATGATAAACATTAATTCTGAGAAGTAAAAGAATGAATAACCAAACACATTGTTTGATGGCGTTATCCTGCAACCTGCTCGATTGGAGGCATCAGGACAAAGGGTTTACATTACACATTATGCATTTTTATGAGGTGAAACATCATTATCGTGTTAACATCTTTCTCTATGGTTTTGATGGTATGTTGATAGATGCGAATCTTGGACATTAGGCATGATCCTCCTAAATCCACTGAGAAAGAGCCCTTGAGGGTCTCACAAAATGTGTATCCATGTATCCTATTAAATATTAATCTAACCAGTTGAATAATTATTTTTCTTGATTGTTGTTTAACAATTAATCAAGGATGCATGATCACATTTATTTCAATACTAGGTATTCGATAAAATATATATTATGTGTGAAAAAATAAATTTATTTGAGAATAATGTACTAATATTTATTTAAGTTATAAAATGTAATTATTCATGGCCTAATAAATATGGTGGAGGAAAGAAATAAAAATTTCAAAACAAAATTACATGCCATTTATATTAATATACATGTCGTGTGGTTTTTCTGGGTATGTGTGGAAAATATTAATATTTATTTAATTAAATAATATTTTTTTCAATTATATAGGCATATGTAAAGTAATAACAATATTCAACCACTATTATAAGACATGGGGTAATAATAAGATTAAAATGTAATAAATAAATACCTCTAGGTAATATCTTTATTTCAATAATTTATGTATTATAAATCACAATTACATTATTCTCTTTAATCCTTTCCACTATTATTGGTTGTGAACAATAGATCTAGATAATTCGCTTAAGAAAATAGATTCCATTTCCTCCAAGAACGCTCTCATGTTACGAGAGAGTTCATCCTCTACTGGATCATGGAGAGCGCATTGGAAGCATCTCTCAAGGTGATCAATGTAAAACATCCCAATTGAAGGGACATCTGTGATAGCACCCAAATATCCCTTCAGAAACGTCAAGAGAGATGTGGAGCATGAGTGGGTCACCCATATATGATGCTTACACTTGGGTTCTACAATGCGACAACAGATCACATTGGATCATGTCCAGAAACACCAATTGATAGATAATTCTATCAAGGTAATTCTTTTCTTATAATTATTTTTTTATTACCAATATATGTTGATCATCTATATGGTTATAGTAATTCCATATTTCCTTTTCTTTCAATGTTCTATTTCAATGATCTGGAATTTTATTATCGTGATGGATCTCAGATTGATCTTTGTAAACTGTAAAAAAAATTGAGTACAGAAATATGTGTGCTTCCATTCAACTTAGAACCTGTTAGTGGTATAATAGGTTTCATATCATTGATTATAATTATTTAGTGATTAGTTGATTAAGGAGTCATTTAATAATTTAGTGGTTTCAATTCTAGGTAATCATTCTATAAATCTGAATCTCAATATTTTTTCACCCTGTTTCATTTCTCATTCACCTTTCATAAATGATATTTTTTATTTTAATTTTGATTCAAATAAAAAATATGATATCACCGGGAGGTGACAAAGGATCATAGATATACAACAGCAGAAAAATCGGTGTGTCAATTAGACTCACACACCAAATAGTTAGATCAACACAACGTCTATTCTACATCACACGATGTACAGTCAAGGATTAATGCATCAGGTCTGGTCTGCCAAACCAAGTCGTGTGTTGGATTTTATCTAAATTTTTATGAATTTGTGTGTTTACTAGGAACATGTGGCAGACTCTTTCTATATTACACATTGTGTGGGAAAATGGAAATGGCATGTAGTTACTTCGGTTTAGAGTTAGACGGTGTACCCCATTTACAGATTTCCTGGCTGGAGACCATGTAACATGGATACTACACGTTTTGTGGGCCTATGGACATGTTGTGTACTCCAAATAATTACTAAGTAAATATACCCGATGTATCATTTGTAATGTACTTCATATGGATGGAGAATTGTAGTACACACTGGGTGGTAGGAACTACATGCGGTGTACTCATCCAAATTAGGTATATTTATTAAAATTTACTATTTTTTACAAAAACTGTTGAGTCATGTACAATTGTGCAAGCGTATAGCTAGGGAACATCACATGATATTTGTATATATATATGTGACTAATTTATCATCTATGTCATGTTCATTTCTAATCATTGGGTAGTTATAAATGGGAATTCACTAGTTTCCTCCAAGGTAAAATATCTCTAAAAAGATAATTTTCAATGAATTTATTTGTTTAAATTTATGATGGATGAGAATATCAATGAAATTCATAAAAATGTATTAATATAAAAGAATTTATTGATTACACATAATAATTAATTTAATAGATCATGATTTATCTTAAAAAATAATGATTAATGAATTGAATTCCAGTTTTATTAATGCATGTATGGATGGAAATCAGTAATACCAAGACCATTGTATGTGAATTTTTTATATTAATTAATTTATTTAAATTAAATTTGTTGGAATGCGAGCCTTAACCAGATTAATATATATCTCATGTGTTCCCAAAATTTCTTTTACGTAAAAATCAGTTTTACCACTCACCTACATTTGAGATAAAATCATATGTAATGGTTGGATCTCTGAAGCTAGTAGGGTCAGTTCAATTTTTGTGTTGAGGTGAATCTTACCCAAGGATATACAAAGTTGAATATGTGGAAAGATGTAAACATGAACCCTAAACATTCAATGTGATTGCTCCAATATGACTTGGGAATGTTTATTTACCTCTAGATAAAATAATCCAGAAAAAAATCTTGATCATTCCATTTATTTAATTTCTATCAGTTTCATGGTTTATTCATTGTGGGTTTGATGTCACAATCACACAATTAATTAATTAAACAAGCGTGAAATATAGAAATAAAATAATACCATCTTATTCAAAAATATTTTCTTAGATGTGGATAATCTCTTAAGTATACACGATATAATATTAAAAATTATGTAAGGAAGATAACAAAAGAGAAATTTACGTGTAAGGATAAAATCCCTCAAGAAAATATTATGTTTGTATAACCTTCTATTATCTTGGTTTGAATCAAACTATAGTTTAGTGTTCCTGAACAACCTTAGATGGGGTGAATTCAATTATTAGGGAATTCATGTTTGTGATTTTGGGATTACATGACTTGGTTCACATCATTGTTTGACTTCCATATTAAGACATGGTTTGGCCAAGTGGAAAAGTTTGAGAAAATTGAAAATAAAAGGATTTCAGGATTTGGGAGTCCACTCGGTGGATCAAGGAACTACGAGTTAGTGTAGTTGGAATTTGGAATTCCTACAAAAAACCCATCAATTTCCTTACCAAAAACTAGTTAAGGTAATGATAAAAGAAAATATGGAACATTTCCACTAGAATATTCGGGAAACATTATATTCTGAAGTCAATTGCGAAGGATATTGGATTTGATAAAATAGTGTGAGAATAATTAGAATTAATTTAATTATTTGTCTTAGTTTTATCATGATAAAGAGGTAAATCATTGCACAAATTACTTTTTAGGAACATGAAAAAAAATATTTCAATTATTTTATTATCAACCATAATCGAGAAGGAAAACCATCTCACCAACACAAATTTCCATGAGTGGAAGAGGCATTTACACATCATCATTTTCCACGAGAGGAAGTTGTATGTCATGGAGAAGCGTGATCCAGTTTCCCCATGAAACAATTACAATTATAAAAAAAATAACACTATATATGAAACATTTTGATGAACCCATAGATTTGCAATGTTTCTTTCTATCATCCTTGTCTAAGGATTCCGTAGAGCAACATGGAAAAATGGATGTGTATAGACTGATGTCTCACCTTAAGGATATCTACCAAGATAAGGAGAGAAATTTGAGATATGATATCTTCAACTCATTGGTCAAAACTAATCTTGTATAGTATGTGAAATCAGAGCCACATACATTCAAGATTATTGGTTACATTGAATGCCTAGACAAAATAGGGATTATGATCAAGGATGAGTTGCGTACATATATCGTCCAATCATGAAATCCAAATAACTTATCTTTCTCTATTATCAACTAAAACATGATAAATAATATGAATAGTCTATCACAACATCTAACCATGATTCTCTAGGTAGATAAGGATATGGGGGATGAAAAACCCATCATATTTTTGGTAAATAAAGAGGAAGGACAAGGATAAGGGGACACAGATTTATAAGTGGTTTAAATCCCCCAAGCATTGTACCTCCAAAAAGGGGATTATCTTGAGGGTGGGAAAGGAATGATAGGTAGAATGTTTTTCATGTGGCATGCCTAGACCCTCATAGAGAAACTACCCCAGGAAGTGTGGGGATGCTAATGGTGTGTCTATTACTGAGTGTAATCATTACATTTCCACAAATTGGGTATTTGATAAAGAATGTGGGGCTCACATATTAATTCAAATTCATGAAACAATTAGATAATAAAATATTTCCCGGGAAGTGGTGGATCATCATTTTGCCAATGGCATGAGGATGGTGCATTGGCCATTAGCGATTACCATCTCTCATTGCCAACTAGAATGCTTTTGTTTCTACATAAATTTTATTATGTTCATATAGTTACCAAGACCATAATTTCATTATCATGTTTTTATATTAGTGGATTCATTTTTAGGATGGGAATTAATGGTTATTTCTTATATAAGAATAACTTCAGTTATGGTATGGCATATTTAAATAATTGTTTTTATGTATTAAATTATTAAAACCAAGTGTTGGAAGCCGATAACGAAACACACTCACATGACTCATTCAACCAACAATTATGGCATCACTGGCTCGGTTATGTAAACTAGTAGCACCTAAAAAATCAATACCAATATGGTTTCTTAGACACTACTGATATAAAACAACTTGATATATGTCATAGTTGTCTACATTGGAATATGATCAAACATCCAATTAGTGGATAGGGTGAAAGGGATACATAGATTATAGTATTGGTACCGAAGGATGTGTCTGGACCATTCTAGTAGAAGCTAGAGGTGGATATTCTTACTTCATTATTTTAATAGATTATGTGAGATTATATGTATATATCTATATAATGTAGTATAATTCATAGTCCTTGGATAAATTGAATGAATTCAAGAATGGAGTAGAGAGTCATCCTGGTAATAAGCTAAAGATCCATCGATCGGATCAAGGAGGAGAATATATGAAACAATATTTAACTGACCTTTTATGAGAGTCTTGGATTTTATCTCAACTAACTAATCCTTATAAACCACAGTGGAATAGTGTTAGTGAAAGGAGGAATACACCTTGTTGGACATTGTAAAGTCAACAATGAGTTCTGTGGATCATCCATTATCCATTTAGGGATATGGATCACTAATTGAAACATACACATTAAACTAGGTTCCATCTATAGTGGAAAATGGAATTCCCTCCGAGTTATGGAAATGAATGAAACCCATTTTTTCATAAAGTCGTGTATTGGGATGTGTGACATTTGTTAAATCCTCCCCAGGAAACAATCTAGTACCCTAGGTCATGATTGTATCTTTATAAGATATCCTACGGAAACAAAAGGGTATTTCATATATAACTCTTCATACAAGATTGTGACTTTTTCCATACAATATGACTTTCAGGATAGGGAACAAGACCTCAAAATGTTTAGTGGGTGAATGATTGCATTTTATGAAGTTGGTGCTGAATGTTCATAGGAGTTGGTGAATGACAAATTTTCACAGGTCCTCGTGTCAGAGGATCATGAAACACAAGTTCTATATAAGAGCTCAAGAGAGTTAAGGAAACGAGAGAGATTTTTTTCATAGTATCTGAGTTTGGTGAATAATTGTTGTTGTAAAATTATGAATTGATCTCCTATAAAGATGAAATAGAGAGAATAGAATCTGCATGATGTCTAGAATATACGAAATATGAGGTGGATTCCAGGTATTATAACAAATTTCGGGTTCTTTTTGATGAGAAATTTGATGTAATGAATGTTGGATGAAAATGTGTATTCAAGAAAAAATGGATATGGATGGTCATGTTAGTACATATAATGAAAGGATAGTGGCTAAAGGATTAATACAATGTCAAATAATTGGCTATGATGAAACAGTCTCTCCAGTTTCCATGTTTAAATTCCTAATAATCATACATTCCGTAGCATCATACCGGGACTATGATATTTGGAAAATGTAATTAAAATAGAATTCCTTAATTGAAAGCTTTATGAAGATGTATATATGACAAAACCAAAATGGTTTATAACACTGGGTGAAGCCAAATGGTTTTGAAATTTCCATAAATCCATTTATGGATTAAAGATATCCTCAACGTCGTGGAATATTCTATTTGATGAATCCATAAAAGGATTTGGTTTCATTAAGAATGAATTAAATCCAAGTGTTTATAAATGGTATAATGGGATTGTGGTCATTATAGTAGTAGTATATGATGAAGACAGATTACATATTGGAAATGATGTTACAGTCTAACAATCATTTCTGGAATTGTTTAGAAAGTGTTTCTCCATAAAGGACATAGGTGAAGTAGCATACATTCTGGGGATCAAGATAATTCATAAATGATCCAAGAGGCATCGTGGACATTTTTAGGGAAAATACATTAACCAGATACTAAAGAGATTTATTATAGAAAAATCCAAGAGAGGATTGGTTCCATTTTTACATGGCCTATATCTTTCAAAGACAATGTGTCCTCCAAAACAATGGGAAAATGATATGATGAGTAGGATCTCATATGCTTCTCTTCTAGGATAAATTATGTATGTCGTGTTATGTATCAGGAATGATGTTTCCTAAGAACTAAGAATGGTAGGAAAATATCATGAAGATACATGAGATCAACATTAGATTGCTATTAAGACAATCTATTTGTATCTAAGAAAAAATAAGGATATTTTCAGAGTGTATGTTAGAGTCGAGGATATTATCATAATATGTTATGAAAATACTTGTTTTTAGATAAAAAAGAATGATCTTATGTTGAAAATAGGATATTTTTTCTGTCTCAACAGAGGAGCTATGATGTAGAAGAGTTCAAAGAAGCCAGTTGTAACAAATAATACATAGGAGTCTGAATATATAACAGCTTCTGATGCATCCAACGAACCCTTTTAGATTTAGATCATTTTCCAAGATCTATATGTGGTTCCTAGAAGTAAATATCATATCATATTTCATCGTGCTAATAATGCAGCGATTGATCATTCAATATAATGAAAGTAAAATATACGGAAAAAGATCATCCTCTAATATTATCACCTCTAGAGGGGTTTTTAACAAATGGGTGAAGTTGCAGTTAGTATAGTGTCGAATGAATAAAACATTACTGACACCAAGAATAATAGTTTATCTATGCAGAAGCATGAATATTATCTAATATCTAGCGGGTTAGTTGTTGATATCAGATGGATCTAGTCCAAGTTGGATTCTATTGGAGTTTGTGGCCTAGAACCAACAAAATATTACATTCTGATAAACTTTTATTCATGTTTTTTAATAATAATAAACACCATATCACATCATTATTATTTATATACATGACAATGTATGTGACAATGATCTAAGGAAGGATTTAAAACTATAGGGTCATAGTGAATCTATGCTATGATGTGAACTCAAAAGTTCCATAAAACTATTCTTCAAAATATGATCTATGGCTGGATGAGGTTATTTTAGGGAAAAAGATAATACAATCCAATAGGTGTGAGGACACATAAAAATTTGAGGCACCATCTCATGTTGTGCTCCCATGGTAGTATCCAGACTGATATTATGATAACTAGATCTACCAGGAAGAAATCACATTTCATAGTGTCATTGGATGATCCCATCTGCGGACATGTGTATTGGTCCGAAGACTTTATGATTGTTTTAATGGGTATTATAACTCACACACATAGATTCTTGAAGAAAAATGTGACGCCACATTTTTCTCCACGAGGTATGATATGTTTGGTTTTTCAAGAGTAATTTCACATTAATAGATAATGTGTGAAAGTATTTGTCCCTTCTTTTATATAATAGAAGTTGATATCACATGGCTTTTGTTGGATTTTATATATCCTAAATAAATCAATTAACATGGTGTGGAATCAGAATGATCAATTCCAGGAAGTTAAAGAATTAGTAATAGAGTACATGGGTGGATGGAACTAAATGGAACCCGATTGATTGAAGATATCGCGATAGAGATTACATTACATAGAAAAAAATTAGAATGTGACTCGCCATAAAAGTGATAAATTCAGTATCTATGGGTTCCATGGAGTGTTGGTAGATGAAATCCTTGGAAATTAGGAAGGATCTACTTAATTCCACTATGAAAGAGGACTAGAGGGTTTCACACTAAGTCTATCCAAATATCTCAGTTAATTATTCATCTAGCATGTTGAATTATGATTATTACCAATTGTGATTTAATAATTATTAAAGGATCCCTGATCACCTATATTTTGACAGTAGTCATTTGAGATATTATATTGTTGGAGAAATAAAATATTTACTAGAAATAGTATAGTGATGTCTATTTAAGAAATGGGTAGTCATTATTCAAGGACTAATGGATATTGTTCCGGAAATTAAAAAACATAAAAAAAATTACACACAATGTAAAATAATATACATGTTATGTGGTTTTTCTTGGAATATGTGATAAATAATAATTTTTATGAAATAAAATAACATTAGGTGTTATTTTTGGGCCACATGTAAAGTAATAATAATTTTCAACCACTATTATTTGACACGGGGTCTTACAATGAATTAAATTAAATAAATAAATACATATAGGTAATTATTTTATTTTGTTATTATATATATTATAAATCCCAACTAGATATTTCTCATTAAGCATAGTCCTTATTTGTGGTTGTACACCACGGATCTAGAGAAATATCTCCTTCCAAGAGATAATTGTTTTCCTCAAATTATGTTATCATGTTTTCATATATATTTTCCACCATCGGATGATAGAGAACGCTTTCGAAGAGGCTCTCAAGGTGGTCTAAAGCAGACATACTATTGAAGGATCTTTTAAGCTAGCACCCAGAGAACCATTTGGAAACATCTAGAGATACATGGAGAATGTGTGGGGCATCTATAAGGGAATCCTACAATTGGGTTGTGACATGCAATGATGGATCTCATTGGATCGTGACTGTGAACATCATCAGAGAGAGAATTCAATTATGGTAATTATTGTCCTATATTTAAATCAATTATAACTATCATATGATGATCTTCTCTAGTGTTAAAATACATACATATTTTCGTTTCTTACTTCATTGAATTTCATATATTTGACATTTTATCATCATGACAGATCTCAGATTGATCATTGTTAACAGTAAAATTAATGTTGGGTACACCCATCATGGTGCATCCGCTATGCTGGAAACCTACATAGTGTTCTTCAAAGATTATGACATTGAGATAGTCTCTACACCTATGAAAGGGAATTTGGTGGTGTACTCACTCAGCAGGTGAATTAGGTTTCAGTTTGTGATTGTGGAGTCATAGGAGTCAGTCGTGATTCAGTTATCCTTTGTGGATAGAGATGGGGAAGCCGATCTTCAGTCGATGGTTATCACTCCCTCACTCCAATAAAAATTTAGCGAGACATGACTTTCGTATGATGACTATGAGACTTGAAATGCACAATTATCAATAGGAAATTCAATTAATGGATATTTCATATGTGGGGAACATGTCTTGCTTTTCAAAGGGCACGCCATTGTAACAGTGGAGTTTCTCTAAGAGATTTTGAGGGAGTTCAACACATCCCCCTTGTCATTGATTCCAAGAGGGGAAGAAATGTACCTAGATTTATTACATCAGTACTAGTGTCTTAAGATGAATAAGCCAATAGAATTTTTCATTTATGACTACCTCACTAAAAATATGTACATGAAGATAATCAGGTTATAGTTGGCTGGAATCATCCACTCGAGGTTCCATCGTGGATGTGGGATTATATATAGATGGAGCCCATGATATTTTTAATGCACTCATCCTAGGGCACCATACTATCTGGGAGACTATGAACGGACTCACCATGTAATCCCACTTCATAACCCTCCATGAGTAGGGTTCAGTATAGATCTTGGGATGCCTCTACGTGTAAGAGATTTTTATACTCCATGGAGTCCCATCGACAATAGTATCAGATCGAGACACATGATTTACCTATTGGTTTTGTAAGGGATTACAAGAGGTTTTTTCATATAATCCATGCTTGAGCATAGATTTTACCCATAGAAAGATGGCCATATAGAGAGGAGTATCAATTTTTTAGAGGGAATGAATCATGCTTACATATTCGACCTGGAGCACAGATTGGAAGACCATTTACCTATGGTGGATTTCATATACAATGAAAAACCACTCCACCATTGGTAAACAATATTTCAAGGAATTTTATGAGCAGCCATGAAGATCTTTGTTTTTCTGTATAGTCCATGGGGAGTAAACACTCATGGGTCCAGTGATAGTACAAGATACCATCAAGAAGGTTCAAGTCATCGAATAGTGGAAGAAGACTGCACAGTGATATAAAAATCTTATGCTAATAAGAGACAGTGGCCCTTGGAGTTGGAGGTGGGGGACCATGTGTTTTTTTGGGTCTCACCCTGATGGGTATTGCTATGATTTGTCCAAGGTAGAATGATGTCTCTGAAATTCATCAGCCTTTTATAGATTATAGGAAGAGTTGGAAAGCTAGAGTCCCGCAGAACTAATCCTCCACAAATGCACCAGGGTGAATAATTTTTTCACGTGTCACAGCTGCAGTGGTACGAGGTTGAACCATCACACATCAACATCTGGGGCATGTTTTACATTAGTGATGGGGTGACATTTGTTGAGTTCCTGGTGAATATTGAGGACTAACATAAGTAGATCTCTTATGGATGGTCGATTCCTCTAATGTGTGTTCAGTGGTAGCATGTGAATCTTTAGGAGTTCACATGGGAGTGGCAGGATCAGATCCATGCTCAGTACTCCAATTTGGTTGTTTAACCCATGTTTTTTCTTACATGGACATATATAATTATGTTGGAGAAAATGTAATGTCCCGCAACTTTCATGTAATTTTTTATAATTATATATGATAATTTCGAGGCCAGGAACTCAAAAAAAAAATAGGATTCCAAGGCACAAAGATCTCGAAATAAGTGTTCAAAAAATATTTATGTTTATTTAGAATAACGTGAATATGTAGTTTTGGAAGCTTCTAAATGGGTTATCGTATTATTAATATGAGGGAATAATTCCATCTGGAATGACATCATTTATTAATAAATGGCCTAACCTCGACTAACATGGGTTGAGGGAAAATGATTATTTTTTGTCTATTTAAGGAAGAATAATATAAGCTTAAAAAGTTTATTTCATTTGAAATTGATTCTATGTTATGAAATGTCATGTTGGATGTTTGATTTCATAAATAAAACAACATAATGACACTAAAACAAAAGCATAATAGATAAGTCATTTTATAAATAAAACAGAATAATGATGTTGTCACATAGCGTAATAGAAACGATGGAATGTGTTTCCCCATTTAAATAGATTAATGGGAGATAAGTTCATGGGATAAATATAAAAGATTAATAAGAACCTATGGAGCATTCTCCTCATCAACAGATAAACAAGGAATCACCACCAACAATAGATTGAGGATCAAGGAACGACGAGCCATGACAGGGCTACGCCAAACATCTCCATCAAATGATCAAACCTCGAGGTAAGGTGTAATTTTATAAGTGATTTTACCTTCCCAGTTCATTCTTTATATGTGAAGAAAGTGGATAAACTCACTAACAAATTTATCCATGCTCGATTGTTCTTGAGGGTTTGTGAACACTAATTTGGGGATTAATGAAAGGGAGATATGAATTTATAATTGTTGAATGTCATTCCTTTTTCAAATGTGATGAATGAAGTCCAAATTTACAGGGAAAATGTTTGTAGCATTGGGTGTTTTTTGAGTTATCTCCTCCCCCGCAGGTTCTTATCTGAAAGACCAATGAGGTCACGTTAGACTTTTTGGGTTGTTTATAGCATGACTAGACCCCTAGATCGATGAAAAGATGAGTTGAAGCCCCTGACATGAATGATGAGGATTTGAGGAATCTATAACTAAATATGGATTGATGACCAAACCAATGGACCATGTCTGATGGCCCCTAATAGAAACTACCTATGTGCTGACCCTAGTGGCGGCACTTGGTAGTAGCACACCCCAACAGTAGAGACCGCAAGAAGCGTGCCAGAGTGGTGCGAAACAGTGGTGCTGGTGGGGAACTACGCCACGCCGGATAACCCATGTTCGGGATGAGGGGTCATGTGCATGGGTGGTGGCTGATCGGATGCTGGTTTCATGATGTGAAGGGGATAAAAAAATTTTTGTGTCAAGTGAGGGCCAAATAGGCCTATAGGGATGGGCCAGTCTAGAGAATGTGGGCCACCCCAAGTGACCTAGATGGATCTAACTAGGTGGTCCATCAGGATGATCTATGGAGGTCTAGTAGGACAGGTTGGGTCATTTAACCCTGGTATGGGTCGGGTCAGGTTAGACCGACCACTTCAGGCCGTACCAAGACCCAACAACTAAATTTTAAGAAAAAATGGCATACCATCAAAACTATGTATCTTATTGAAGCTACAATACCAGTTTTGGGACCCTCATGATGAGGTGGCCCTTTTGAAATACCCCATTTGATTTTTTGTGGATGTTGAAATCTAATCGATGGCTTGAGGGTAGATTCTCTCAAAATCAAATGTGCGATGATCGGGAATCGATCACACCTAAGGGTCCCAACATACGAGTAGACCTGAGTGGTCTAGAAGGAAAGGGGAGATGAGTGGTCTAGTATATAAGTGAACCTTAGTGTCCAAGAGGATGAGTGGATCCTAGTGGCCACATAGACGAGAAGAGCTGAGTGACCCTATAGACAAGCTGACCATAGTGGACAGGAAAATGAGTAGACCATAGTGGCCTTACAGACAGGCTAACATCAGTGGCCAACCATATGAGGGGATCTTTGTATCCTAACATACGAGTAGACATAAATGGAATTGTAGAAAAAATTACCTCAGTTTCCTAGAAGCCGAGAAGATAGTAGCAGCCCAACAAAAGAGAGAACACATATGGCCTAGTAGGAAAGAGGAGCTTAGTAGCCCATTAGATTATGATGAATCATCAGGGATATGCTCCTAAAAATTTCAAGTATTTTTGAATTACAACTAATATTCTTTCTATATATACTTTAGGTTTATCTTGTGTGAGCGGACTCTAATGACTCTCTTCCTTGACTATACTTCATAGAGGATACACTTCGTATACCTCTTTGGTAGTCTATGTTAGAAATTTAATTTCCTTTGAGGTATTACCTTTGTGTATTAGGCTCATTACATAGTATTTTGTGACTCATCCCAACACGGGCTACACCCGAACATGTTGTGTCTTGTGAGGTAGACAAATGCTTCGAAAAATACCTAGTTGTTCATGCACCATACGGTTCCCAGTTAGATCCGACAAACAAGGATTAATTCTAGGACATTAGGCGACACCACCTTTACCTACCATAATGTTAGAGATTACCATAGATGGAATTGAGGAGCTTTTGATTGTCTATTTGTTGGGAATGTATTTTGGCCTCATTATGCATTCTTTTTAATTTCACTCTCAGTGGTTGTCTTAGTGGTAATCATGATAACATTTCAGCAATACGGGTAGGATGTGTGTGGTTGTGTGTGTCCAATTACTTAGGAATAAGCATTCCACCTATGGGGTAATACTTATGGTTCAAGTCACCAACCCCTAGCCATCAGTAGGTGGGCATGGGGTTGTCACAGATTGGGACCTAGGGGATGGGTTGTGACCATTCTAGATATTAATAATAACATTAATCATATTGAATAACCAAAAAAATCTGAGGAAATAAAACATATTTGTTGATTTTTTTATTTGATAATGGAATCCTATATTTATTGGATCTTATGAACACCTCAACATATTAAAATGGATTAACAAAATTGAAATGATAGACCATGTCCTCTATAGCTTTGAACTAGATAATATTATTTTTCACAATATTCCTCATATATGGGGAATCATATGAGTGGTGGAAACCGATCATGAAAATGAATTCCAATGGGGATATTGGGAAAATTAAGAGGATGATTAATAGAAAATATTTATTAGTAACTATTTTCCTATAGATAGCTATATTAAAATAAATTTGCAGTTCTCTATATTGAAGACAAAGGATGTTGATTCTATTCATGCACATGTGAAAAAATTACAAAGGCTATCATGGTATTCATATATATTCATTATGAATTAAATAATTAAGTGGATTAATCTATTATTTTCTTAAGAGAAAATGTATGTAATATTTGGTGATTTAGGTCATTCAAACAATTAAAATATTTACCAATTTCCCTCAAAGACAAAAAATATATTGGATATTATCAATTATCTCGTGGTCCTGTAAACAGAAAACTGAAAATGATTTTTTTTGTTAATAAAATAATTTGATAATTCACATAGTGGAAAGACTGTACAACATCCCATGTTTAAAATGTATAGGAAGAAACATCTCGAAAACTATCTGAAGGGTCTGGGAGATTCATTATGTGTTGAAAAGAGGTGAATCAAGAATATAAATGAATGTGGGATAATAATAATATTAGTGATATTATATAGGTAAGAAAGTTCTAGAATAAAAAATAATGTTGTGCTAAAACATGTCAATATATATTAATATGGGAATTATATGAACTGATTTTTTATGTATTGTGATGTTAGGGAAAATCAATGACAAATACCTCAAATGCATATAGAGGAAGGTATGGAATTTGAAATCACTAATAATGTAGTGGAACCCATGAATGATTTAGCTTCATGTATCTAGTTATTCATTCAAAAATAGTTAGATTTATATTTCATTATTAATATTAAATTTAATTAATATTGAAAAAGTTTAGTAAAAATATTCAAAAACAAAATCAGAACATTGGTTTTGAGATATTTGTGAGAACAGTTTGTTGAGAAATTATTCCAATTCCATGTATATAACTCTTCCATAGTAAATGATTTTTGAAGAAATATAAGACCCTAGCCCATAACATTCCATATTCTTTTGTTAATTTAGGAATTCACATTGACCATGTTTTCAGGTCCTTAGTTTCATAAAATTAGTCAATTACTATGACATGAAAACTAAAATATTACACAGTTTAAATGTCTAAACTATATCCATTTTTTCATAATTTAAATAAATTTCAAATAAAAAATGATTTTTGTTCTTCATTCGAATCTTCATGTCATTTTACATTACATATTATTTTATGTTACACACTATTATTCCCTGTGGAAAAACAATTTGAAAACATGGGATGAGAGAAAAATATTCATTATGGAATATAAAATTGATAATGAAACCATAATTCCATGAATGTATTAAACTCATTAATTTTTTTAAAAATTCATTCATTTCTCCAATAAAAGGAAAAAAATTTAACACACATCCTGAAATATTATTAATCATGAAAAACATATTATAAATAATTAATCCTAATGGTATATTGTGTAATCTATATCATACTTACATTACAACATTTATAACTACATAACGAGTTACCTTCATGTTTAAATTTTGAATATCCATCACAGTATAATCCCTGATTCTCTTAGGAGAAACCTAGTTGTTTAAATCCAAATATTTACCCACTATTTGGAGAGGTATCACTTTCTCACATGACTTTGGATTATTATGGAACAACCCATATACATAATCAATTCCCAAGAACCAAAACGTTAGCACATTTAATAAATCATACAAAAATTAAAATTAATATTTCCACAATATATTCACAATATATAAATTAAATATATTGATATAAAAAATATACTATCGAAACAATTTTTAATACCTAAATACTTGAAAAGGGATTATGATAATTTTTCTTTTAAAAACATTACGTCTTGTAGAGGAGGCCAAATATTAAATATTAGTAATAGCGATGAAAATGTTTTCGTAATCGTATAAATTATTAAAAATATACTTTCCATTTTGTAAAACGATTCAGATAAAATGATTATTTTTGAATATATTTTAGTGATGATAAATAAAAATGTTGTTGAATAAACACTATATAAAATTAATGTGATGTATAACATCAATATATGCCTCAGTGACAAGAGATTTATATGACGTCCAATTCCATGAGTCCAACTCATCACAAGCAATATTTGTATTCCTAAATAATAAACATAGGTTATTTTTTATTTCATGGGAACATTTTTCTTGATTAGTTTTGCATTTATATAACTTAATAAAATTATGTAATTATTACATAATAATTTAAGTTTATATTAATGGTTTTGATTTTATTTTGTACTTGCGTCGAATATGTCCTTGTTAGGATCTCAATAGTCCATATTATCATTAAGTAAAACATCTAAATAATATAATTCATTAAAATAATTATCAATTTTATACATAAATTTTACATTTAAATCAATCCATTAAATTTGGTTTTGAAAAATGAACAATGTAATAATCATGGAGAATGTATGTCATATATACACATGAGTAATGTTTCCATTTTTCATTGATCAATATGAAAATATGAGAATGGTTATTTTATCATTAGAGAATAATTATAATATAATTAACCCCATTAAAATCATTATAGTATACTTATATATATATCATATATGTGATGTGATGAATAAAATTGATTCACATCACATTGTGGAGGTGATAGTTCACACTTACGCATGAATGAAAATGTCATTTTTTATGAATGGAAATAAATAAAATTATTGATATATTATTCTCTTATGATGATTAATATGTAATGATATACATGTAAAAATAGTAATTCCATCATTATGACCACTCATTATAGAATGTTTTTGAAAAATGAAATATATCATTTTGTGGAGGTGATACTTCCCATATATGGATGAACGATTAATTCCTTTACAATTTAATGGAAGTGGAGATAGATTTATGTGATTATATTAACATAATAAAATATTATTATATTAAGAATAATGGAGTTATTAGTTCATCATGGGTGAAGAATATTTGAATGTAGTATAATAAGAAATAAAATTGAAACACTCAAATAAATGCCTTACATTTCCTTCAGATGATCACCATTCATAGCACATTAAAACCTATAAGAAGGTTTTTATGACTCATATATGTCCTCAAGAATGATGTTAGGTGTTATTGGAATGTTTTTGGGCAGATGATATCCAAATGATTTTGTATGATGTGTTAGTAATAGAGATTAATGTGTGCCTATTTTTAATAGAGGGGACAAGAACCACTGGAATTTGAAAAATATTTAAATTAATTTAAATTATATTTCAATTCCAAGAGGGTACGTGTATAATTAGTTCAATGATATTATTATTAGGATTCATAATATTATCACCAAATTATAATTATACATGTTTGGTATAATTTTTATTCCTAATATTTTTGTACTATTTATTTTATCTCTTACCATTTTTCAAGTAATTTTCACTTTGAGAGTTAAAATAATTTCCAAATCATGAAAAATAACAATGAATGGGTAATTAATGATATTTAAAGAGTTATAGTAACTTTTTTTTTCAAAATTGTAGATTTTTAAAAAAAATTATCAATTAATTAATTGTTTTATTTTATAAAATATGAATAATGACAATTTTGACAGTAATCATTACATGTAATTTTTTTCAAAATCATAACTACATGATTATTTTGAAAAAAAATTAACTCAATCATAAAATGTCATATACATCCATAAAATTGTCAAAAATATATTTATTTTAATATTATTGATATAAATTGTTTTGATTCATTTGTTAATAAATGTATTACTGCAACATCTTTATGTCATAACATAATTTCATTATTTAAATACTAAAAATCATGATTAAATTACTATATTTTATGTTATAATATTATATTTCTATGTAAAATTCAAAATCAATGACAACACTTTCATAACCCTGTAATAATTGTTTTTAGGAAAATCCAAATTAATACCATATTTTCCTTTAATTTAAATTATCTTTTAAAATACCATAATCACTACGAAGTGGCTTCTAAATATCAAATTTTGTCCAAATTACTTTCAAGTTAGACAATAACTCATCCAATAATATATTGACAAGTGTAACGATAATTTTATAGTATTGTAATATTAATTATATATTTAATTGAACTATTTACTTTTAACCATTGTAAATAAAATACAAAATAAATCATTCACCAAAAATAATTTCATCTTAATGGACATATACTTATTATAATAAGTACATTCATGCATATTCATTTTGGAAAAATAAATTCATAAAATTTTTTAATTTAGGTATATCCCTAATCCCTTTGATTAGTCGAGATAACATGTTTTCTATGTAAAATGTTCAAAATTTCACAAAGTTTCCTTATTTAATTTTAATTTGAAATATCATACAATGAACTAAATTTCATTAAATAAAAAATATACATCGAATAATACCATAACACCATGTAAAAGGAAAATATATCAATATAAAAAAATTTGATGAAATTAATTTTTGAATTACAGATCATTATTTTCACAATTCATTGAAATATAAAAGTTATAAAAAATCATATATAAATTTATCTAAAAAAAATATTAATTTAACACTTCGAAATAAGAATATTATTTTTTCATATAGATCATATAATAGTGAATAACATGATTCAAAAAAATTCACCTTCAAAATGCGGTTAATATTTATTATTTTTAAATAATCATATTATTTATTTAATTTAATTTTTTATCATATCATGTCAATTAAACTTATAAAATTATTTTTAAGAATCATCTTTAATTTATATTTCATTAATTTAATCCAAAAATAGTGTCTTGATTATTTTATAACCATAATTATACATACTTAATGATTCTTTCATTAAAGCTCATCATTTAGTGTAAATTTGTTTTTATTTGAATCCCTAATAAAATTTCTAACCAATGAATCATTATTTTAACATGTGTAAACATTATATTATTAATTTTGTAATTATCGTTCATTCTATGAATTTAAACAGTTATGTGATAACTACATCTTAATATAATAATATTAATAATATATTATTTTTTAGTATGACTTGTTTTTGTGTGTAATGTAATATTTCAAAGAAACTAATTTTTGTGTGTTGGGTATGATATCAGTCATAGACTCTATTTTAATGTAACATTAAAATTTAATTCATAATTTTTAAAAATATAATAAATTGTTATTCTATAATTACCAGGGATGATAGATAATTTTTTTGTGAAATTGCTTCCTTGAAATTTAAAATTTGTGCTCAGTAACTTCAGATTCACTTTTCAAACATTTTTACTGAAATTTTACATCGAAAAAAGAGTCAGTAAAACTAAGACAACAAAAGAACTAAAATGAGATACATTTTTCACAAGATAAGATATAATATTTTAATTCAATGTAGGAAAACAAGGATATATAAGAAAAACAGACGATCATGTTTTTATGGAGACTAATATTAAAAATGCTCATTAAAAAGATAAAAATGTGAGAAAAAAAACATTTGATGGGTTAAATGGTCATTGAATTTGACGTAGGAAAAGGTTATGATATTTTGATATTCTTTTTATAGATTTGTCGAATTAATTTAATACATTGAATAATTACACAGGGAAAAAAAGTTACATGACAAGTATAGTTACATCCTGTTATTAAATTCCACCGCAAAATCATCTTTTTGTACAAATGATCGGAATTTAATAGGAATTTTTTCACACCTATAACACTAGACTATTCTTATATAGAATAAAATAATCCATACAAGAGTATCTATCTATTCATCCTATTATGAATCATTATCCAAAACCAAAAAGATTCAATAATATAATATAGTTCCCCATATATAATATAACACTAATTAATAATAACAACTTTTAATATCCCAAAATCATATGCAAGACCAAATATCAAACATAGAATATTTAGAAAATAACATAAATTTTTTAAAATAACCAAAACTAATATTTAAAACCAAAAATAACAAGTATTTGATCAAAAAGCCTTCGTAGATAATATTTAATTTTTATATCCAAATCATATAATGTTATCATAATGTCTCATAACAAAAATTTATTCCATAATCTCATATTCTCCATGATCAGTTAATCATTTTCCTAAATAACATAATTCCTCCTGAGGTCACAAAAAAATTATATATTATTCAAAAATATAATTCAACTAATACTCCTCAAATAAATTCCAATAGTATTCTATTTGCCTTAATCATATAAAGTTTTCAAAATAGTGAATGTTTTCTAAAAGAACATTTAACACTTAATACCCAAAACATTTTTTAGTTTTGTGTGTATCCATTTGAAAAATCTTATTTTCCAAAATGCATCATATTATTATTTCCTCAATTTTTTAACTAAAATGAAATAATCTTAATGACCATGAAGATCATGTAGGTTAGTGGTTGGCTATAAATCATTCCCCCCATTTTGTTGTGGGTTCAATATGTACAATATTTTCCGATGAGACAAGTTATCACCCTTCCTATGGGTCTTCATTTTTATATAACTATATAATTCATATAACTCAAATAAAATTCCCAAAATGTGATTAAATTATAAAAAATAAAAAATAATATTTTATCCTCAACGGTTTTCAAATGTCTTTCTCTGTTTATCCCAAAAAATAATATCCAATAATTATGTAAAAATAAATATCAAATAAACCCTAATTATCACTAATACCATTATAATAATTTCTAAATAAGAATATATAATTCTTACATGAAAAAATTTATAAAAAACACCAAGATTACACATACAAGAAAAAGTATTCAAAATTAATCCCATAATATATATAGCACAAATAAATTTCATCATATCAATATCCATAGATCATACATAACTCTAAAATCCCTTATATATTTACTTATTAATCATTCATAATTCATCATTCTCCCTGACAACAATTTCTATATTATTATTTAACACTTATTTCTTACTAACAAAAACATGAATCATGTCCTACGATTCAATAATGTAAAATGATGATTCATCAAATAAACCATACACTTTATATTTTATTTTTAGTCTCCTTATTTTTTTATTGGAATGGAATTTTTAAATATTAAACATATATTTTTACAGTCATATTGATCCTATTCATGAGCCTTCTTTATAGGAAATTGATTTAAAAATAACCATACTCTACACATTTATGACATTCAATCGATAACTATGAATGAAATTCTTTACATTTAATGTAGTAAACTAAATGAATACACTTTTAAATGGATTTTTATTACATTATAACGTTCATTGACAGATTTATGACAACTTCTTGTCCCTTTAAAACATTTTCCTAGGATTTTTTTCCCCATAAATGACACATATATTGATGAATATATGTAAATTTATGATCATTATTAACTAGCCTACCATACAGATTCATTTCGCTCATATATTATGTATCAAAAAAAAATACCACGGTTTAAGTGGTTAGTCATTAATCTCTATAGTTGGTTTATAATAACCACAAGAGTAATCTTTGTAGTTTCCATTTCATTCGGGTTCTTTTTCATAGAACCACAATATTTTCAATGACGTATATTGTTCCTTTGGTTCCTACTAGATCCATCCAGTTACTAAATCCAAAATGGTTTATTTTAGTATTTCTATAAAATCAACGTATACTATCTTTTGTATAATATTTACACCCAAATATACTTTTTATTATTATCCTAATCACTTTCAATTTATAAAATTTAATTGTGAATTTTTCTATTTTTCTACTTATTGTGGTTATATATAACCTCTACCTTTACTTAAATTTCACCATAACCTCTAAAAGATTCTAAAGAGACCTTTTATGACAACTATAAGTCCCCATCCTTTAATGTTATATAATCTTGAGATAAATTGGGGATATTTTTAGGATTAGAGTTTCAGAGAATTTGGCCATAACTATTACATGAAAACTCAAATATAACATAGTAGATAGGTCGATATAATTTCAATTTTTTCATAATAAGATTCTTTTTAAAATAATCATTATATCTTTTTATTGAGGATAATATTCATAACATTCATATTGACTTTTTCCAATCTCTTACGAATCATTATTCCACATGGAAAAGAATTTCTAAAATCAAGGATGAGCCCAAAAATCTCTTTAAGTAATATATAATAAGTAATGAAATTGTTATTCCAAAGTGCATTAATATCCTAAATTGTTTTCAAAAAATTAGACATTTTACCCATAAAACATAAATCTTTAACAAACACCATGAAATCATAAGATTCATGAAAATATACTTGGCAATCATAAATCATAAATTTAACACGGGGTATATATATCATATATAAATTTTAGCTTCAAAACTACATAGAGACTAACATTTATGGCTATAATTAGAAAACCCATCGAAATATATTTCCAAAATCTATTTGGGTAAACCTTATTCTTTTATTATACCTCATTACCCAATTCATTGGATAGATATCACGAGATCACCTTCCCACTTTTTATTACAGAACCACCTGTATACATATACAATTCCCAAGAACCAAGACCTAAAACCAACTGGAAAATAATAATGGAAAAATATCATTTCCACATTCCATTAATAATATATAAATTTGAGATAATTATTGAATCAATCCATATTAAAAATGTAATAAATACGATAATACCTGAAAATTTAATATGGTATTTTATTTTCTTGCAAAATTTTGTTGCCTTGTATAAAAGGAAAAATATAAAATCGATGTCATAGAAAAGAATGGTCAATGCATTGTAATACATTAAAAAATCCTTTTATCTTTTAGAAAAAATTTCATATAAAAATATTCCATTTTAATAAATTTTAATGAAATTTAATTTCAAATGTGTTGATTATAGACAATATAAAATGATGGTGGTGTATATAACCAAAATATTCCACAACGAAAAGATATTGAGACCAAGTCCCTTAAATTGAGTCTAACCCATCATTTATAATCTTTATATACATTAATAATAAAAATATGTTAATATATTTTTTATTTAGAACCATTTTCATATTTATTACTATTATTATATCACTTATTACCATGTTATAAAAATAAAATAATTATTTATGTTCATTTTGGATGTTTTGTCGATATTCAGTACTTGAGTAGAAAATGAACTTGTTATAATGTCAATAGTCCAAGAGTTCATTAATTCCATCATTAAATTAAAAAAAAATAAAAAAAAATCACTTTATTAAATCCATGTTTATACAAACAATTAATTAAGGTTATAAAAAAGTGACCATGTTGTAATCATGGGGATGGTTGGTCATACATACAGTTGAGTAACATTGGAATTTTGCATTGATCATTATAGATAGAAGTTAATTATTATTTTTTATTTATAGAATGATAATTATATAATTATTATCATTATAATAACTTGAATATACTTATCTATATCATACTAGATATGTGGTGAATAAAATGACTCATATTTCTTAGTGGTGGTTATATTTCACACGTACGCACGGAAAATGTTATATTTTTTAAATTAAAGGAATATAAGATCATAATTGATTTAATATTATCATATAATGATATTTATGTTGTTAAAAGCATTTAATTTCCTTAATTATATTATTATGACCACTCCTGAGAGACCGTTATGTAATACATATTGTATCGGATCTTGGAGGTGATAGTTCATATGATCACATGAACAATTAATTGCATTCCCATTTATTGCATTTAGAGATAGATTTAGGTAATGATACTAAAACAATAAAATTTAATTATATAGATGAAACTCTATTTTTTATTTCATTATGGGTGAAAATCATTTAAAGGATGTGGAAGGATAAATAAAATTGATACACTGAAACAATGTAATTAACTTTTACTCAAATAGTCACCTTTATTAAAAACATAACACCAATAAAAAAAGTTTTTTGTCTATTATAAGGCCTAATTAATGTTGGTATATTTTATAAGATGAGTTTTGGGTAGATATTTGTTGAACCAAATGGTCTTTTATGTGTGATTAAAAGATAGAAATATGATCATTTTTATAAGAGAGGGGATGGGAACCATTGTAAATAAAAAAATTATTAAAAAAATATAAATATAAATTAAATTTCAAATATATCCATGTAAATTTAGATATAATAATTGTTGGTCGGAGTGGATACTCAAGAGGGGGGTGAATTGAGTTCCAATTAAAATTTTTGTTTAAAATCCTTTACTAAAATCCCCCAATATAAAATACTAATTTAATTGTAGAGAATTCGAACTAAATAAAACTTTCAGTTAGGTTCTCAAGGGATTGATTAATTTCCATTTAATCTAATCAGAAGATAAGATTATCTTTTGAAACTAACCTAATGATTTACAAATAATGAAAACACATTCTAATTAAATTATCAGAGTAACTTTGAAAAAAAGATTAAATTTTAACGCACTTATCAGTGGAATAAAAAGGTTTTAGAAAAAACTAAACAAAGAAGAGAAGATATAACCAAGAGCTTCAGTCTCAAGATGAGACTTAGTCCTCTCAACAATTTATATAAATTGATCCACACCTTGGATCGGGGTTCACAACAGTTTACTATTGTCCAGGTCGAAGACCTCTACCACAGTTCTATGTGGGAAACAAAAACAATAGCAAATACAGCTATCCAGGTCACACACGACCTCTACCACTATCCACAGTGAGAAATAAAAACAACAGCAAATACAGTTGTCCAGGTCACACATGAACTCTACCACTATCCACAGTGGGAAATAGAAGATGTAAGGAGTTTGAATGAGGATTTACATATCCTATAGTTAAGGTTCAGGAGACAGTGTGTGTGTAAATTAAAACTGATGACACACACTGCTTGTAATGTAAATAATAAATCACTGAGCAAGATATAGAGTTTAAAAGGGCTCTAGTGATTTCAGTGTAGCTCTCGACTCCTTTGGATTGTTTAGAAATGGTTCTGAGTCCTCTTCTGGTTTTTGTCTGGAAAACAGACTGTCGTCTTCTTGACATCCAGGTTCAGAGACAGTGAAAATGTAGTCAATGAAGTTTTTCAATGTCCTTGTGAATGTACATAGCTCTTCTTGAGTAAGCGTGAGTGTGTATGAGATTCTGTGTCTTCTTGGTCGTGCATGTATATCATTATGAGCTCTTCTTTTGTATTTCACTTGTAGATCACTTTTGTATTTCTCTTGTATATCTCTTGCAGCAATAAGGACTTATTATATTTATGGCATGAGCTCCGGAAAAAGAAATGATTTCTTTTTGCAGGTACTAGGTACGGTTCCCTAACATCCAACAACCTTCATTAAATAAATGGAAGAGCATTAAAATATACCTAATATGACTGTTGGTTAGATTAAACAAAGATAAAAAAATTAAGGCAGTGTCGGATTCTCTTGAAGGGTAACTTTGGATATCGGTAGCCTTGTTTCATGATAGGTCTTTGTATCGGTAACCTCTTGTATCGATAGCCTCTTGTGTAACTGTAGCCTTTCTATCGGTAGACATCATGTCTGTCGGTATACTTGATCGGTAGCGGTAGACTTAATGTATCGGTGACCTTTCGTGTAATGGTAGCCTTTATATACCGGTAGCTTCCTTGGTGTATCGGTAGACTTCCTTCAGTAACTTGTCTGTAACTGTTGTCTTGCAAAATGGTGACTTTTCTGTATCGGTGACCTTCACGTATCGGTAGACTTGTTGTACTGGTGGACTTGATGTATCGATGACCTTATACATAGCGGTGGACTTTACAAATTGGTATCTTTGTTCTGTAACGGTGACCACATGTCTGTTTGAGAATTCTATTGGCAGAATGGGTTAAGTTAGAATATATATCCATCCAGTAACCAAATACTCTGAAGATAATATAAATATTATAATATATTAATATGTTCATGATGTACAGAAATACTTAAATAATTAATTAACCATTAATCAATATAGGGATAATCAAACTATAATTGAGCATAATTGGGATTATGAAAATATAATTGAGCATAATTGGTATTATCAAAATATGAGTTCAACTAATTCTCCCAGAGGGTTAAAAAATCTTCCCATTTTTGATAATCACAACTTATTCCAAAGTATTACGAAAAATAAAATGGTGTCAGAGGAAAAAATTTCTTAAAAAAACATTAAAACAAAGTGCTCATTTATCTCCCACTTTCAATTTCACTCCCAGTTTTCATTGGTTTCATTTTATCCCCCTTTGTGATTAACAAAAAGAAGGGTAGAATCAGATAAATTTAGAGACTAAAAGAGAACATATTTCAAAGAACCATAAACACAGTAAGGTGGAAAATGTAAGAGAAAATTTCCATTAAATCACAATATGTGCCAACTGATAAAGGGAGTATTAAAAAAATACAATTGAATCCTATCAAAATCATCTATAATCACTCAATATTCCTATTGAATAGGAGCCTTTCCCTTAGGAACAGAAGATGGTGTATGTTCAAATTGAGTCGACGGCTTGGGAATAGCTGAAATAACAATTGGATGGTCAGCCACTGAAACTGTACCAGATCTGATATTGTCTCTGTGGGATTTTAGGTGTCAAGCTCCGAATAGCCTGAACTAGAGTCAACTGAGGTATACTCCCAAAGGCAGAGATAGGAAGAGCAGGAGATACAATCACAGGTCTGGAATCCACATGCAAGAAAGGTAGCAACAGGTTCCTGAAATCCAAAATAATACTACCTCCTCTCTCCATTGCTGACGCAAAATCATCTCGATTTTCAATGAATTTATCCAAGGCATGAGTAAGATCCCTAAGCTTACTAACATGTTCTCTGAAATCATGAGTCACTGGAGGAAAATTCATATTCTCTATAAAGTGCTTGAAATGGTTGGTCATTTGATGCTTGGTATAGACCTTTTCAAAGTAGGAATCCACTTTATTCTTAATGGCCTCCTGAGAAGCAGTAGCTGCCTGTAGGTGATCATGAAACAAACTGCTAACTTCCCTAGTGGTAGCAAGTATCTGAGTATCAGAGGTGCCACTAGTACTGGCCTTAGAAAACTCTTCCTGGATCACAGTTCTGATCTGGTCAACGCTCACAGTGGAGCTAGATGAGGGAAGGGGTTTTACCGAGAAAGATACTGTCTCTTTGAAAGATTGTGTCATGTTACTAACCACCTTATGAACAAGTGCATCTTGACTATTCAAATGTTCTTTTAATGATGTCTTAAAGGCCTCAAATACTTCCAAAAACTATTTGACTACTTCGTTAATATATCTGATATCAGTATTCACTTGGGTTTGAGAACTTTTCATGGAAGTCAATGAAGCAATCTATTTTCTTAGAGCAACCACAGATCCTGTACAACTTTCAATTTGATTATGGAATACTTTAACTTCATCCATCATTTCCTTCACTAGACTAGACAGAGCACATCCCAGAGATAGCTCCAGGGATTTCTCCACACTCCTCATTTCATCAACCAGGCTTTTCGTCAAATCTGCCACTAATTCTCTCAGTGATTCTTTCATTTCAGCCTTTAAGGACTCAAGGTCCTCCTCAGTTGCCTAATTGTCAGCCACAACAGGTAGGATAACTGAATCCATTTGGGGTTGGACTTCCTCATCAGAATATCTATATTTGAGTCCAAGTGCAATATATCCTAGTTCTGATGACCATCCTTCAATGTCATACAACACAGAAACTGAACCAAGATGCTCCCCCTCACTTAGAGCATTCTTCTGAGAAATCTCCTCTAACTGTTCTTCTCGAGGTAACTCTACAACCTCCTCTAAAACATCAGCAGATGCAACAACCATTTTCTCTGATATTTCAACAGTAGGGTTAGTCCTATCCTTTTATAAGTCATAAATGACTCTCTCATCAATTAAAGTAGATGCCACTTCTGCTACCTGATCAGGCACAATATTGTCCGTATTATTAATCAGAGGGCTCAAACTATGCTCTTCTTCTTCATTTTCCTCATCATCTACTTCAACAACCTCCTTTTCTTCATGAAAAAAATTATCGGATTTGGTTGCCTCATCATCTTCAGAGGTTTCCTTGACAACATTCTGATATGATTCTTCTTCTTCTTGTTCTTCAGTGGACTCAGTATCACTGTCCTTCAGAATATTTTCTCTCCTTGGTAGTTCTTTTGGGGGGCTAGCTGCTCTATAGGAAATATTTTGATGCAGAAGGCTAAGAGGTAAATCTGGGTCTACTCCCTCCTCAACTGACGTCTCTTCCTCTTTAGTTTCATCCTCATCATCTCTGTAGACCGGTTCTGGCTCATCTGGTCCAAGACCAGGATCCCTCACATCCTTTTTTCTAGAAGTATGGTCCATAGGAGTGTACTTGTCATAGAATTTACCTTCATCATTAACCCATGATTTCTTCCAAGAGTTTCGACTAACTTTAATATACTTAAAAACAGTCCTAGTGATGCAAAAATCATCCTTAACCACAAAAGATTCATCCTGAGCTCCAGCTACCTCCTTCGCCGTCAAAAAAATAGAAATCAACCTAGAAATGAATAGTGCATTGGACTTAGACTTCGGTCTAGTCATATCCTCAATATGAATCATTAGAAATATACAAAAATTCACCTTTACAACATGATTTAACAGATACAACAAATAAATATCCTGAAATCTGAGTGTAGCAAAATCTCCTCTCCTTGGACTAATCACATGCTGAATGAACATAAAAAGAAGTTTATCCTCCCCTACCATCTCTGCAGTAATGATATTACTAGGAGTTCCATTTCTTGTCAATTTTAACAAGGAATCCTCATATTTGAAACAGTCACTAGTATTATGTATGTATTTTGGATAAAATCCATAATCACCTCTATGAGGAACTCTAAGGTTCTCAGCCCATTCAACAGATGAAAATGAAAACATTTGACCATTCACAAAGGAAATCATCCTATTCTCCTCTTATAAAGTCTCAAAACAGAAAAACTCACAGATCTCCATTAACAGTACTGGATAATACGGTCCATTATTGTTCATGAAGCCTTCGATCCATCCTTTCTCTTGTAAAATCATCAGAATCAAGGACTTACTTTCCAACAGCCATTCCACACATAACTCCTTTTCCACTACAATTTCTCGAATCGATAAATGTGGATTCACATGATTCCTTCGAACAACACCTCTATTGATTTCACTAGTACCAGCATTGGTTACATTCTGCTTCTTAGCTTGCAGTGCATCACTCCCTTCATCCACTGAGAATCGCTTCACATGGGCCATTTCAGATTCTGAGGCTTAGGGTTTTGCGAGCTTGAGTGGTTTAGGTAGGAGGGATTCGAACAGAAAGGTGCAAGTGGGATTGAGTGATGTCTAGAGTCGGGATTAATATCATTTAGGATTCACATATAAAATAAATCTCAAATTAAAAACAGTTCGAAGTCTTGGCCTTAATAAGAAAATTTTAAAATAGCGCGAGAGATGTACCAGTGAGGTGTCCTTAAACAGTGAGCTCTATCCTAACAGTGACGTTTATCCTAATGTTGAGGTTTATTTTAACGGTGAGTTTTATCTAACGGTGAGGTTTATCCTAACGGTGAGGTTTATCTAACAGTGAGTTTTATCCTAATAGGGAGGTTTATCTAATGGTGAGGTTGATCCTAACGGTGAGGTTTATCTAACAATTAGGATTATCCTAATGGTGAGGTTTATCCTAACGTTGAGGTTTATCTAAGGGTGAGGTTTATCCTAACAGTGAGGTTTATCCTAACGGTGAGGTTTATCTAACGGTGAGGTTTATCCTAACAGTGATGTCTATCTAATGGTGTGGTTTATCCTAACAGTGAGGTTTATCTAACAGTGAGGTTTATCCTAACGGTGAGGATTATCTAATGGTGAGGTTTATCCTAACAGTAAGGTTTATCCTAACGGTTTTAAGAGTAACTTATCATTCCTAATTTGTGTCTAATGAAGATTAATCTTTCTTAACCTAATGGCTTAGTGAAAATATCAGCAAATTGGATTTCAATGCCAATAAATTCAAGAGTTATATCACCTCTTTGATAATGATCTCTTAGAAAGTGGTGTCTAACATCAATGTGTTTGGTTCTAGAGTGGGACATAGGGTTTTTTGAGATGTTGATCGCACTAGTGTTATAATAGTTAATTGAAACATGTTTAAAATCAAATCTATAGTCCAATAAAGTGTGTTTCACCCACAGAATCTGTGCACAGCAACTACCAACAGCTATATACTCTACTTCAGCAGTAGATAATGCAATTGAGTTCTGTTTCGTACTACACCATGATACTTGGGACTTTCCAATTAAATGACATGTTCCATATGTGCTCTTTCTATCTAACTTACATCCAGAAAATTCAGCATCTGAATAACTTATTAAATCAACTGATTGTCCTTTTGGGTAAAACAGTCCCAAATTAGCAGTATATTTAAGATATTTGAAAATCCTTTTAACAGAAAGTAAGTGTGACGATTTAGGGTTAGCTTGAAATCTAGCACACATACTTACACTAAGCATAATATCAGGTCGACTAGAAGTAAGATAAATTAATCTCCCAATCATACCTCTGTGATTAGTTTGATCCACTGGTTTCCCAGTTTTATCAATATCCAATTTACAGGAGGTACTCATAGGTTTATCACTTCCCATAATACTATCCAAACCAAAATGTTTTAATAAATACTTAGTATATTTACTTTGATTTAAAATAATACCATATTTAGTTTGAAAGATTTTAAATCCAAGAACGTACTTAAGCTCTCCCATTAAGCTCATTTCATACTCATTTTGTACAACATTTGAAAAATCAGTACATAAATTTTTTTTAGAATATCCAAAAATAATATCATCAACATAGATTTGTACTATTAAAACATCTCTTGAAATTCTATTTATAAAAAGTGTGGGATCAAAAATTCCTTTTGTAAATCCTTTTGAAATTAGAAAAATATTAAGTCATTTATACCAAGCTCTTGGAGCTTGTTTTAAACTATATAAATCTTTAGAAGGATTAAAAACATGATTTTGAATGTGAGGATTTGAGAAACCAGGATGTTGTTCTACAAAAACATCTTCAATAATAAAACCATTTAGTAAATCACTTTTCACATCCATTTGATATAACATGAAATTCAGATGTGATGCAAAGGCATGTAAGATCCTAATTTCCTCTAATATAGCTATTGGTGCAAAGGTTTCCTCATAGTCAATTCCTTATTCTTGATTGCAACCTTGTGCAAATAGTGTAGCTTTGTTTCTAATGATGTTTCCAGATTCATCAAATTTTTTTCTAAACTCCCACTTTGTGCCTATGGTTAAAGTGTCCTTAGGTATTTCTACTAATTCCCAGACATTATTTTATTCCAATTGATTTAGTTCTTATTGCATAACCATTACCCAAAATTCATCATTGATAGCATCATTTGAAATTTTTAGTTTCTAAATGTGAACAAAGGCTTGATGTTCAACCTGATTTCTTAGAGAATCTCTAGTCTGTGTTCCTCTATCTAGATTACCTACAACAGCATCTAAAGGATGGTTCATTAGAATCCTAGTTGGTCTCGAAAATGTAGGGCTAGAGATTTCAGGTTCAACAACATGTTGGGAATCAAAAGAAGAAAGTTCTGGAAAATTTCCAGAATTGGATGTTTTAACTACAGGTCCATTGTCTTTATCATTAAGGTTCAAAATAGAGAGATCATCTTCAAGATTTTCAAGAGAGGTCTTAGGTTCATGTGGATCAGTTTCATCAAATTTGATGTGAACAGATTTGTCCACACATTTGGTTCTCTTATTGAAAACTCTATAGGATTTACTAGAACTAGTGTAACCTAGGAAAATTCCTTCATCACTCTTGGATGAAAACTTGTCAAGATTATCTTTTGTATTAAGAATAAAGACTTTTCAACCAAAAACTCTGAAGTAGTTAAACTTAGGTTTCCTATGGTTCCACAACTCATAAGGGGTCTTCTTAGGAACATGTCTGATCAAGACTCTCTTGAAAATATAAAAAGTTGTATTGATAGCTTCATCCCAAAAATAAATAGGTAGGTCATACACATTGAGCATGGTTCTGGAAATTTCCTGAATGGTTCTATTCCTCCTTTCTACTACACCATTTTGCTGAGGTGTCCTAAGGGCAGATAAATTTTGACTATAGCCATTGTGTGAGCCATAGGATTCAAACTCATGATTTTCAAACTCATGACCATGACCACTTCTCAAGGTTTTAATCATAATTCCACTAAGGTTCTCTACATACATGGAATATTTAACAAAGTAAGAACAAGATTCACTTTTGTGTGCTAGAAAATATACCCAAGTATACCTAGAATAGTCATCTACTAGAACATAGACATAATTATTCCCATTTAAACTAGAAACTCTAGAAGGTCAAAACTAATCCATGTGAAAAAACTCGAGAGGTTGAGAAGATGACACTTCTTTCTTTTATTTAAAAGAAACATAATGTTACTTTCCCTTTTGATAGAGATTACAAACTTTATCTGCTAGGAATTCATGTTTTGGTAGGTCTCTAACTAAGTTCTTCCTAGTAAGTTTTCTAAGTGAATGTACATTGTGGTGGCTTAATCTTCTATGCCAAAGCCAAGACACTTTATGAAAATCATTTAAACAATTAATATTTTGCATTGATAAAGAATTTAAATCAACAACATAGACATTTTCATTTTGCAAGGCAGAAAATACTAAATCATTTTTATAATTAAAAACATTGCAAGAATCATTTTCAAATTTAACATTTAAACCATCATAACATAACTAAGAAATACTAAGAAAATTATACTTATGTCCATCATCAAACAGAACATTAGAAATTAATACTGAGTCAGTGTTACCAATCTGGCCTAAGCTGATGATTTTCCCTTTAGAATTATCACCAAAGGTGACAAAACCTCCATCAAATCTGACTAAGCTTTTAAAGCATGAGAAGTCTCCAGACATATGTCTTGAACATCCACTATCAAACTACCAAGTCTTTCTATAGGATCTCTTCAAGTTGGTTCCCTACAAAACAGATTTAGATAGGAAATGATTTTGGTACCCATATTTTCTTGAGTCCAGACAGGTTTCCTAATAAAACTTTAGGTACCCAGATTTGTCTTATGGGTCTCAAAAAATTTGTAGAATCTACAGATTTTGAAAGATAAACCTTATTGGATCTGTAAATATTAATATAACTAGTCGAAGTATATTACCTTCCAGAACTAGAACTATCTACATTCTGTCCAGATTTAGGAATAAATCTAGTTTTTGTATTCTTTCTTTGTCCAGGTTGGTATCCTATACCATTAGTATATCTACGTGAAATATTCGTACCTAGAATTTGAGTAAGATTATATTTTCCATTTGTGAACTTTTCTAAATCCTTCCTAAGTTTCTCATTTGACAATTTTAGTTCAGTGTTTTCATTAAGAAACTGAGCATTATTTTCTATTTCAATGTCAAGATCAGATTTATGTTTAACAGTTAAAGCATACTGTTTCTTTAAACCTTTGTATTTGTATTTAATCTCATTATAGGTCTCCTCCAACATATCATAGTATTCAAACAGTTCATATTTTGACATATTTTCAGAATCATAATCATCTCTAGAATAATAATAATTTAAAGCATAAGTTTCAGATGTTACCTCAGAAGTGTTTGTCGTAAAACACATGTTTGCCTTATTTCTGTTTTCAGTCTCAGAAGCTTCAGATTCACTAAAGCTATCCTAAGAAGCACTACAAGTAGCCTTCATGGCGTTCTTATACTTATTGTCCTTGTACTCATACTTCTTCTTATATTTCAGCTTTGGACATTCTGCTTTTATATGTCCTTTTCTTTTGCATTCATAGCAGACAACATCATCAGATTTGTCAGATTTCTTCATATTCTTTTTCCAGTGTCCCTTGTTGTCACACTTACCATTGTAATTTGGTTTTCTGAAAAACATCTTCTTCCTATAAAACTTCTTAAATCTTCTGGCTATGTGAGACATCTTTGCATCACTGTCAGATGCACTTTCATCACAACTTGAGCTATCACATAGAGCTTGAAGTTTCTCCTTATCCTTATTCTTTTAAGGAGATGTCTTGAAGGCAACTGACTTCATTTTTGGTTCATCATATTCTTCATAGTTTTCTTTAAGTTCTTCTTCATACATCATCAGCTTACTAATAAGTTCATTGACGGGAAGTTCACCAATATCACAATATTCTCCGATTGAAACAGAAGTGCCACTCCATCTATCAGGTAGGCATCTCAAAATTCTCATGATCTGCTCCTTCGATGGAACATCCTTTCCCAGTGAGATCATTGTATTGAAAATTTCATTAAACCTGAGATGCATATCAAAATGGGTTCATTAGGCGTCATATTAAAATTATCATATTTAATAGTATAGGTGTTCAATCTCATTTCCTTAACATTAGTTGTTCCTTCATGAGAAACACCTAAAGTATATCAAATTTCATATGCAGTCATAGATGCTGATATTATATTAAATTCCCCATCTCCTAAAGCACAATACAGAGCATTCATATCTTTGCAATTATTATTCTAAGTTTTCTTAGTAGCATCACTCCAAGTAGATCTAACAGTAGTGGGAATTTTATATTCTGATTCTATGGGAGTCCAAATATCAAAACCCATGCTTTCTAAATGAATTTTCATCTTAATCTTCCACTGAGCATAGTTGTTTCCATTGAAAAATGTTGGTCTATTAGAAGAAACATGTTTATGTCTGTTATACATGATAACTAGGTTAAAACAAAAAAATTTAAAGAGATAAAAATTTAGATATAACAGAAATTTTAAGAACATTAAAATACAACTAAAATCACAGTTGGAAAACAGAGTACTTCAGAAAATAATTTTACCTCTGATACCAAATGTTGGTCGGAGTGGATACTCAAGAGAGGGGTAAATTGAGTTTGAATTAAAATTTCTGTTTAAAATCCTTTACTAAAATCCCCCAATTTAAAATACTAATTGAATTGTAGTGAATTTGAACTAAGAAAACATTCAGTTAGGTTCTCCAGGGATTGATTAATTCCAATTTAATCTAATCATAAGATCAGAATATCTTTTGAAACTAACCTAATGATTTACAAATAATGAAAACACTTGCTAATTCAATTATCAGAGTAACTTTGAAAAACAGTTTAAATTTTAAAGCACTTAGCAGTGGAATAAAAAGGTTTTAGATAAAACAAAACAAAGAACATCAGATATAACTAAGAGGTTCAATATCAATCTTAGACTTAGTCCTCTCAACAATTTATATAAATTGATCCACACCCTGGATCGGGGTTAACAACAGTTTACTACTATCCAGGTCAAAGACCTCTACCACAGTTCTATGTGGAAAACAAAAAAAATAGCAAATATAGCTTTCTAGGTCACACACAACCTCTACCACTACCCATAGTGGGAAATAGAAGATGTAATGAGTTTGAATGAGGATTTACAGATCTTCCAGTTAAGGATCGAGAGACAGTGTGTGTGTGTGTAAATTAAAACTGATGACACACACTTCTCATAATGTAAATAATAAATCACTGAGCAAGAAATAGAGTTTAGAATGGCTCTAGTGATTGCAGTGTAGCTCTGGACTCTTTCAGATTGATCAGAAATGGTTCTGAGTCCTCTTCTGGTTTTTGTCTGGAAAATAGAGTGTCTTCTGCTTGACAACCATGTTCAGAGACAGTGAATATGTAGTCGATGAAGTTCTTCAAAGTCCTCATGAATGTACAAAGCTCTTCTTGAGTAAGCGTGAGTGTGTATGAGCTTCTGTGTATTCTTGTTCGTGCATGTATATCTGTATGATATCTTATTGTGTATGTCCATTGTAGATCACTTCTGTATTTCGCTTGTATATCTCTTCCAACAACAGGGACTTATTATATTTATGGAACGAGCTCTAGAAAAAGAAATGATTTCTTTTTGCAGGTACAAGGTACTATTCCTTGACATCCAAAAACCTTCATTAAATAAATGACAGAGCATTAAAATATACATAATATGACCGTTGGTTAGATTAAACAATGATAAAGAAATTAAGGCAGCGTCAGATTCTCTGGAACGATATCTTTGGATATTGGTAGCCTTCTGTCATGGTAGGTCTTTGTATCGGTAACCTCTTGTATCGGTAACATCTTGTGTAACGGTAGCCTTTCTATCGGTAGACTTCATGTCTGTCGGTAGACTTGATCGGTAGCGGTAGACTTAATGTACCGGTGACCTTTCGTGTAATGGTAGCCTTCATGTACCGGTAGCTTCCTAGGTGTATCGGTAGACTTCCTTCGGTAACTTGTCTGTAACGGTAGGCTTGCATAATGGTGAACTGTCTGTATAGGTGACCTTAACGTATCAGTAGACTTGTTTTACCAGTGTACTTGATGTGTCAGTGACCTTATACATAACGGTGGACTTTACAAATCGGTAGCTTTGTTCTGTAACGGTGACCACTTGTCTGTTTAAGCATTCTATTGGCAGAATGGGTTAAGTTAGAATATATATCCATCCAGTAACCGAATTCTCTGAAGATAATATAAATATTATAATATATGAATATGTGCATGATGTACAGAAATATAGAAATAGGTAATTAACCATTAATAAATATTGGGATTATCAAACTATAATTATGCATAATTGGGATTATCAAAATATAATTAAGCATAATTGGGATTATCAAAATATGAGTTCAACTAATTCTCCCAGAGGGTTCAAAAATAATTTATGATGATTGTTTTAATGTAATCATATATTAAGTAATATAAATGTTTTGAGATATTGATAATAATTATCTTTTTTTATCATTTTTAAGACATATCATTTTATCGAGAAATTTACATTTTGATAGTTAATATAATTAAAATCCTGCCAAATAATAAATTAATGAGTCATTATTTAATTTTTCAGAGTTATATATAGTTTATTTGAATCATATATTTAATGAATATTTATATAGTATAATTATATATTTTAAATTTTAAATAATGAATTATGTTAATTTTGAAACTATTCATTACATGGGTTTTTTAAAATATCATAAAAACATTATTCTTTTAAAAAACATCAGTAAATCAATCCAAACATGTCACCGTCATCCAAAAAAATCATGTATAGAAATAAGTATTTCAAATTTTTTTATTAATATTATTAATTTCATTAATTTATATATTTCTTTAATAAATATTTTACTGTATCATCTTTGTGTCATAATTAAATTGAACAATTTAGTTACAAAGAATTATAAAAAAACTATGTTGTATGTAATATTTTTATCTATATATGTACTATTCATAGTAAATGATATCACATAAAAACCTCTGTTTTAAAATTTGTTTATTATAAAGAGATATATTTATGGAAAATTTTCTTTTACTCTAAATTAAATTTTATAAGTGTCATAATCACATCCATGTGGATTTCAAAGGTTGAAATATTTTCCCATGAATGTTCAAGGTCTATAATAACTCTTCAAATAATATAATTACATGTTTTAGGTAATTTTATAATATTGTAATATTAATTTTTTCTTTGATTACCCTATTTACATTAAATTATGGTAAAGAAAATTCTAAATTTACTATTCACCAAATATTATTTTTATCCTATTGGAAATCATGTTTCATACTGAGTAATCCATGTAATATTTTCTTTGAATGTTTTATTCACTTAGGATGTTAATTTATGTTTAACACTAATCCCATTGATGGATCAAGAAAAATGAGTTTTATGTAAAACATTCAAAAGATGACAATTTTTTCCTATTACATTTTAATTTGTAAAATATTTCCAATGAAATACATTTTATTATATGATAAAAACATTGTCTAATTATTCCTTAAAACCTTGAAAATATAAAATCAATAATTGTTTTATAAAAATGATTTCATGAATTAAATTCTAGTAATTTTCACTAATCATTAAAATATGAAATTTTTCATAAAAATATAAATAATTTATGAAAAATAAATTTAGATATGGCTTTAAAATAATAATATTAAATTTTAAAAGAGAACATATAAAAGTTAAAACACTAGATTTAAAAAGTGTTTTCCATCAATAGGCGTTAAAAATCATTTTTTGGAAAATAATTCTTTTATTCATAACAATGTATTTCTTCTTATAACATGTATGGAAATCAAATAAATTGAATTTTAATAATCAAGCTTAATTTATATATCATTAATATAATCCAAAAAATGAATTTATTATTCTATGAATGTAATTATTGACACTTAAATTGTATTTCATCCAAATTATTCTTTTATTTTCAATTGGTTTTATTTTTATTCCTAATTATTTTTCTAACCAATGAATAATTGTATACAAATATATACACCATACTTTCATATTTTAGTTATTATCATTTATTAACATCATTATAACAGAAATGTGACAACCATTTCATAAAATAATAATATTAATTATGTATTATTTTCTTATATTACTCAGTCTTGTGTGAAATGTAATATTTTAGAGATACCCATTATAGCATGTTGGGTCTACTATCAGCGAAAATATCATTTTTAAGTAAAATTACTATTTATTTCATAATTATTAAAAAATATGAAATAGTTTTATTCTATATTACATGTGATGTTACACTAAAACATCCATCAAATATAATATCACTTACATTAGTTGTGTTTCATAATATATTCATACTATATTTTTGTCATTATATAAATAATTTATCAATGTTAGATTAAGGTGATCAATATTCACATCCCAAGTGATCCTCAAATTATAAAAATGGGAAATAAGGATGATGAATCTACCATAGAATCTCCATCTATGGCATAAATATGGTTGAATTAGGATCAATCATACAAATATCAAATGATTGAGTTAATGGAAATAATCATTCTTGATGACATGCCCGTTGTGAAGGATTGTACTTATTTTTTCTATGAAGTGTTTTTTAGTCATCTTCTTTAATAATATATAGAGCTCTCCAAAAAAATCATACATATACTCATATTTCTATGAAAACTTATATAATGGACACCATTATTTTTGACTAAATGAAATATAAATTTAAATATAAAATTGAAAACATTTTAATATGCCCGATGATTTAAATTGGGTTGTGGAAGTCATCTAAATCAAGATAAAGGATGGGACAATGAGCCGCTATTTTGATTATTATGTACCAAAAAATACAAAAAATTAATAATTATCACCTAAAATGGATAAAAGTATTGTTTAATAAACTATATTGGGACTATTATTTATCTATAGAAGGAATTCATTTAGGAAGTCACCAAATAAATGTGAACAAAGAAGATAATCCCAAAATAAGTTTTGAACAATGTACACACACTATGAGTTCATATGAAGTGACTTTTGGATTCACCATTGATCTAACAATATTTATCGAATTAATGAATATATTTTATATATTACCTTAAAACATTTTTCTTAGTCTATATATAATATATTTTGATATACTACAGTATAAATGATGGGAATCGTATGAATTTCAATATTGTTATAAAAACATTGTGAAAGGATAAATTAAATGAAAAGTATATCAAAAGAGAGTTATGAATGAAGGAAGTATCATTAATGGGTAATATCATTTCCCACAATGGGTTATCTATAGAACCGTCTATGTCAAATTCAATTTAGGAGTGGAATAGATCGACATCTATAGTCATCATCCATTATTCCCAAGGCCGTACGAGTTATTAAAGATGATATATGAGAAATTTTGCACTATATTCATATTTTATTACCAATATAGAATGTAAGGGAGAATGAGTTTTCATGATCATTTAATGAAAATAATGATATAGGGAATATAAAAAGAGTCATATCCATACACCTGTCTCCATGCTTCACTCATGTGGGAAAATTTGTTTGTATATAATGACACATCAAAGAAAGAATTGGGCTATGTATTAATGTAAAATGAAAAAGATACACCTACACCTAAATAGATATGTATTTTAATGAGTATAATTATAGAACATATTGTATGGATTTAGAGGTATTAGTATTTGAATTAAGAATCATAATTTAATTTCTTTTTAGGGTGAATTGAAAAATATATATGTATCATAAGAGCCTAAAATATATATTTCCACTAAAAGAAATTAATTTTCACTAGTGAATTTGGATAGATCTAATCAAGGTATTTGAATGCACAATCCTCTACAATAAATTGAAATAAAATAAATTGGTATAAGATCAATTTTGGGGGGATCTAACGACCATTTAAATGTAGAGAATGTAGAATGAAATAATGATATTAAAAATGAAATTCATAAAAAAATAATACAGGAATATAATAATGTGTTTTTCAAATTATTTTTTAACCATAAATTCTTGAGATGATAAAGGATTATTAAAGAGAGGCTTCAGAAATAAAAAATATTGTAGAATATATAAAACAGATAAACACTATGATGAATAAATGGTAGATGAATGAATTGTATGATTTTGGTATCATTTATATGTCCAATGAAGTAAAGAGAAAAATAAATAGATTTTAAATGATTCATATATATTGACCATCCCACCAACCAAATGAGTATTAAGATGTATCATGTTCACCAAGAACACTCTTATGGGGTCAAATAAAGAAGGTTTTCATGAAATATACATCAAAATTATAGTAATGTCTAGAGGTGAAGTAATATAGTAAAAAATGAAAGGAAGAAGACGAAAAAAAAAAGAAAATTTTTATTTCAAAAGAAGGAAGAAGAACAATAAAGAAACCCTTAAGGGTGGGAGAATGTGGTGTAATCCATGAGAATCCCCTTGCACTACACTGGAACACTCTAGCGAAAGAGATTGGAGACTATCAATGATCCTCAGGGACTCTCCCTACCTACCCAAACAAGCAATTGAATCAGACGGAAAATTAGTCTCCCTCCTAATATGGTGGATCTTCCTTCCATGATGTGTTCCCATCTTATGTATTCGGATAAGATTAATCATCTCCCATGGAACCCCCTGACATCCATGTAAGGCCTTCTCAAGGACCTTAGAGTCAGATTCAATCTCGGACACCTCTAATCCTCTTCTCCTACAAACCATCAAACCAGTATCAAGGGCCCAAACCTCCACACCTAGGGAGCTCCTCGGACCATAGTATGTGATGAAGTAAATAATGAAAGAGCCCCAGAAATCCTGAAGCACAACAACGCCCCTCATAACCCCTTGCATATAATAACCATCAATATTGAATTTTAATCCAAGGTTTGGAGGTTTCCATCTCACCCAAAAATTGAATCCTCATTTCAACAAGCATGGTGGATTGAGAAGGTTGTTCAGTGAAGCTGACATGGCTACATATTTGACGAGCGAGCCGAGTTCAACAATGAGAGTCCTAAGCCGCAACTAGATAGAAAAGGGATCATTTGGTGCCCAGTCGAACCTGGTTTTGAGCCTCACAAATATTCCAGAAAATAACTACATTGATGACGGTTCTAACAATTCACTCCATGCTTCTATTATCAGTGATGATAAACCATGACCTCATGAAGTCCAGAGGAAAGTGAGATTCATTATCGGTGCATGGAGGATGGGAAAACATGAACCAATGTTGAGAAGCCCATTGACGTTGAAAAAAAAATGATTTTTCATTTCAGAATTTGGGTTATCATAGCAGTATCACTGAGAGGCCAAGGAGAAACCCATTCTTTGAATGTTTTCCTCCGTTGGAATAGCCTTGGTTCTGATTTTCAAAAGTAATAAGTTCATCCTCAAAGGGGTAAAATTTCACTAAGAAACTAGCGTCAACATATCCGAAGTAGATTCCGCCCGAAGAGTTTTCTTGCAGTCGCGAGAAGTATATTTTCATGAACCAGACAATGTGAAAAAAAAAACATACGGCTCATCACTCATGAAAATTCTCTTGAAAACATTCATCTGATGAGGATTCAAAACTACATGGACCGAATCGTAAAACGCAGTAGCTTCATTGAAGGATAAATAAGGAGAAGGTCGTCCTGCATTTGAAAGTGCATCCCCAAACTAATTAGAATCCCAAAAGTTAATTTCCCCCTACAGATGATCCATATATTATGGTTGGAGAGAGTTTCTATATGATAGAACATCCACCGAGCCAACCCCATGAATCCGTGAATACCAGACACTACATTCCTACCATAGCACGCCTGGAAAAACATTGCCCACAACGCCTCCCCCGAAATGACTTCCCATGCGTGTAGAGCTTGTAAACCAACAATGGTATCATGAATATCACGAAGACCCAGCCCTGCATCATCCACTGGTCGATCCATCCTTTTCCAAGAAGCCTTGTGGCACCGCCCTTCCTGCTTTGCATCCCAAAGAAAAGCTTCAAGAATATTTTCCATCCTGCCAACTGAGCCTTTCGGAGGATTGATAATAGAGAAAACATGCATGGGAATGGAAGTGAGAACTCTGTTTATGAACAAAATTATCCCTAAAAAAGATAACAAATTTTTCTTACAATTAAATATTCTTCCGATTATATGATAAATAATCTCATTAAAATGATGTTTTTTATGCTTCCACAAGAGGTTCTCACTCCTAGGTAAGAGATTGGAAGATGTTTCTGGCAGCATCCAAGGATCCCCTAAATATCCCTGCACCATCTGCTAGGACATTTATCATAAATGAAGAAATGACTCATTGAAGGATTATTTCTTTGCCCGCTATGACGACCATAGCTAGAACGTAACCCCATGAGACCATTCAATGAAGAGCGTCTGCCATTTGTAAAAATCAATATATCAGCAGAAAACAGTAGGTGAGAAATAATCACCATTGACATTGTAAATAGTTTTGCAAAAATTGAAGGAGGAAATATTTATATATATGTTTTGGTTGATTTCTCTACAATTCCTTATAATATCATAACAAATCAACATGATGTATCACTAGACCAAAAGAAAAAGATATTGACAAAAAAGGTGGTGAAGATACATGGAACACCACTATTGATTATATCTAACTAATTTACATGATGAAACTCTATGTTATAGAAGGTCCTCTAATGTGATATTAATAATGATTTTAACATCAATACATCCTTTCACTAATAAATTAATGACCAATATGAAAAGAATATTAAAACACTTGATGAACTATTGAGGGCATGAATTGTAGACATCAAATGAGGATGCAATTCTCATCTTCCCCTTGGTTATTTCTTATATAATGGAATATTTCACTCAATTTTTCAAATGGATCATTAAATATACCTTTATGGGAAAGGATATAGAAAACCATCAAGTTGGATTGATGTTGTTGAATAAAATTTGTTTGAAGATAAAATGGAAAGGAAATGGTAGATAATGTTAAGATCATTTATCATGTCATCTGGGATTCTCATATTCAACATAAGATATATGATGACAACCTTTGATGAGACCTGATATTTTAGGACAAATATATTATTTTTTATAATATATATTGATGAAATATATTAAATATATTTGGTCATATCATTAAGCTACATTGTATGTATATCATACACTTTGATATTATTGATCACATTTGACCCATCAATAATTATATAGAACTCCATCCAATCGTTTCGAATGTATATTTTGCATTCCACATATCTCATTTGAGAAAGTACATACTAGATACAAAAAAAAATAATTTAGATTATATTAAAATATAAAATGATCTCTTTAATAAGGATAACCCACTGATGGTCTTAGATCATAGAGATACACAAAATGACAACCATCATTCTGAATATTCTTTAGAGAAAATATAAATAAGGGGATGAATTCTGGGAACAAGAGGAATCAGTTTTGAAGAAGTACCATCAAAGGGGTTCAACATAGTGTATGATAAACCAATTTGATAGTGATATTTAAAAAGGTGGGAAAATGTAATAGCTTATTTATTTTTTGGCGGATAATATTCGATAAGATATATGACAAAAGAAAATTGATCCTAAATGAACATTAATATATTATTATTTCTAAAAAAATTTACATATCGATTAAATTCACAAGTATGAATATGATTAATTGAATTATGAATATATAAAAATGTCTCAATCTAAATAAATTTATGGATTGATGTTTATTATGTATGTACTCACTTTTAATTTCATAATATTATGTTACAAAAAATTCCCTTTCTTCCGGAAGTATTTTTATTTTATTTTTTATAAAAATTATTCACAATAAATTTTAAAATTTTACAATATTATATTCGAAAATATGAAACTAATTTTTCAAATCATCATATCTAATTTATCTTAGTTTGTTTTCTAAAATTTTCTGAAATCAATATATTTCAATTAATTTTTTGAAATACTGATTATTATTTGAATCTATATATTCATCCACAATATTTGAATAGTCAAATACTATTTTATATTAGGTTTCATAATATCACTTGTTATTTTTAGAGAAAATGTTCCAAAAATGGTTTTTAGATTTAATTTTAGACATGAATTTTGTAAAACCCATTTTCATACATGACAAGGCATTTTTCAAAAAAATTATTTTGTTATTGTTTTTATTTTTATTATTAATTTAGTTTATGTAATTTATGTGAATTTAATCCTTAATGATGGATTCCATATTTGATTTTATGGGGTCAAATTTTTTAATATATGTTATTTTTATTTTTTAAAAATATAGACAGTAAGAATATTTCAATTTGGTTCACATGATAATTGTAAAATGGATTAATTGGGGACAAATATAATATTATAAGGGATTAATATTAATCATAAGACTAGAAACAATTTTATAGGATGATTATTATCAACCATAATAATCAAAATGAAAAATATATTATTTTTGGTTGCAAATTGTTCAAGACATGGACCACATTACTATTTTTTGTAAGGAAAAGTCAAAAAAGTCCTCATTATTTTATTAACTCCCAAATTTTTACTCATGGAAATACATATTATATGATCAATTATTAAAAAAAATTAATTTTAAAATATTTTAATGTCATTGTAATTTATTTATAATTTTATGTGATAAATTATTACGTTTAATTCTTATACATGGATGATACAATTTTATTTGAATTAAAAGTAATATATAACTAATTATATTGAAAATATTAAAAGTTATATAATTTGAATGAATTATTACATCCCAAAAGTATTTTTTTGGAGTTTTTTATATTATGGACATGTGAATATATTATATTTTAATTTTTAATTTGTACTTATATCATTAAGGACCAATTAAATTAAATGTTTCAAAAATTACATTAATTATATTTTTTAATAAATAATATTTTAATAAATTATTTAAGATGCATTAAACTCATGTAATTGGACAAGTTATTATAATATGTTTGAAAATATAAAATATGATTCATTTATGGATAATATATCCTTTTATATCTAGTATATTTAACCCTATAGTGTAAAAACGTTGTTATTGTGGTAATTTTTAAAAATGTTCAACACATGTTAAAATAATGATTTAATGGTAAAAACAAAATAAAATCATATAAAAATTTAATTTTATGATATTTTTTTATACCATATCCATATAATGTTTTAATTATTTCAATTTGTAACATTTTTAATTAAAATTTATTAATATAAATTTAAAATTATAGATAATTTCATGTGTGTCCCTCCCATCACTTATAAAAGGTATTGTTCTCTCATCTTATCATCACACATAAAATAATTTTAGTTGTAACACCCCAAGATTTCATAGTGTGTTATTTCTTCAAAATAATTCAATAACTTGCACTACACGCAACACCGAGTTCAAGCGCACCATGACTTACCAAACAAGCCGTTCAAAAAATGTTATGAATATTATTAACTAAATTTTAAACTTTATATAATCCTTATAATTTTAGAATCCATATTATGAGTTTCTTAGACATAATGTAAGAACAAATTCATCATCAGTATTGTAGTTTTACCAACTTTTAATAGTGAAACCTTTTTAAATAAAATATTTTAAACTTTTTGACTAAATGGGGACATCAAAAAATATAAAATAAAACATCCCAAGCTTCCACTGTACGCTTTCCTTTGAATAAAACAGTAGCGTGTGTTGTACGCAAATTCGAGTTTTAACACACACCACAACCGATCAAACTAGCCGTTATAAATAGTAATACTTAATTTTTTGAAATTATATATATTTTATATTTCAAAATGGACTTCATTTTTGGATTCGGAATATCAAATTTAGCCTAAGGTGAAATTTTGGTACTTTTCGGATAACTTTCATATTTTGATGAATAGTAAAAATTACTAAATTTTAATTAAAAACAACTTTTTTAATCAAAATAATTAATAGTGATAAATTATGAATTTGAGTGGTTTTAAAGTATATTTAGAATATAGTTTTACCATTTAATATAATTTTGGTCATTGGACATAATTTTACAATTAAACCGAACATAAACAAGTGTCAATCTTTTGATAGTTATTATCTCTTAAAAACACGCTTTTTGTTTTGACAGCGGGAATTAATTTTAAATTAATTTCTGCCACTTCTGTGTTTTGAATTTAGAAAAATGGATTCCATATTTGGAATCAGGATGTTCAAATTGTGTAAATAGGTAACTTTTATTTTTAGACATTTTGAATAATTACTGCGGTAAATATTTTATTTACCATGGTAAGGGTAAATCTGGTAAATAAGGGTTAAAAAATAATATTATAATAATACTAAATTACCCTAAAACGTGTCTTAACCCTATTGGTTGATACATGGTAGACCATGGACATCTTTGGGTCAATTTTGGGACCCCATTTATCCACTTGTAAGTGATAATGACACTTTATTTTAATTAAGTTAAAATGAATACAAAAATGGCATAAGCTTACATCTTTTAAAAGAACAATTTTTACACAGGGTTATACATGTTGGATTTTCGATTATAAATATTCATTAGAAAGCTAAAAAGATTTCCTACATAATTATATTTTATTTATAATTTTTAGACATCAAATAATTTAAATTATTAATGACACAATAATGATGCAATGTTTACCTCATTAATAAATCATTTAAATAAATAAGATTATAATGATTAAAATATTATCTAAAACCTGTCCAATTCTTATTGGTTGATGTTATTTAGAATATGAGTCATCTTATCTTCGACCTCAATGATTTTTGGACCATTATAAACCGAATATAATTATATTATAAAGTAATACTTTCACTCTTTCCTAAAGAGCCCCTCCTCTCCCTTATAAAAGGAGACCACTTCTACTCATTCATCACACATCTCAAGCCACTTGGCTCGTCCAAACTCTGCCCAAATAAGCTCCCCACATCCCTCTCCTCCTCCTTGAAGCTTACCCTTAGGCAGAAAGCATTTCAAGAAGTCCTTTGGTTCCAACCAAAGTGAGTTACCTAAATTAAAGGTAACATTTTCTCTTAAATTATTTTCAATTATTTTGCTTCTCCAACCCCCAAACTCTTTTTATTTCCTTTCTTTTGTAACAACACCAGTATCCAAAATATACTAGGATGTTGTTATAAGAAGGATTCGAACTAAACATTCACACAACTCCATCTAATGGATGATGAACATAATGTTTCTGTGGATGGAAAACTAACGCCTCACGAAACGATGATTGTTCAAATACATCTTACCGCCTCTCATGGTGGCCATTAGGATGGCACTGTAATTAAATATGATATTAATGATATATATTTTATATATAAGCTTCTGTAATTCCATTTTATTTCATACAATTATTCGTTTCATGTTGTATATACATAAGATAATTTCATTTGAGGAAGTGCGGACTACCGCCCCCTTAAAATGATATGACTCGTTCATACCACACATGGAACGTATAAAGGATGGTGTTAATGAACTTAAGTAACATATATAGAATATTATATTTTACTGGAATAATAATATACCTATGTATCATTTGGATTCGATTATTTTAAAATAAAAATTAAATGGAAGTAGCATTCGTGCGTATGTACGGACTACCGTCTCCACGAACGCGATGTGATTCATTCTCCATCGTATCCATTCAAGTATAATTATCATTTGATGATTTAAAAATGATTTTTAAGGACTTTATACCATTCTGGATATGAATAATATACATCCCATTAATAACGAATATGGCTCACATAACAAAGAATATAAAGTAAAATGAACCCGTTAACACCTGAAATGACGATAATTCTAAGATATTATTAACAAATCAATGTTAAAAGATCATATATGATATCATATTAAAGTAACTGATTCTTTTATTATTAAATAACAATTATTTCACCATTATACAGGAGGTAAACCTACCATCGACCAAGGAAAAAGTACAAAGTAAGGGATTCTCTTATCTCACTTTCAATTCCGTGAGATTTCCATTGTTCGCTACTAAATTATTGAAAGTGGTGTATTGTGTACTTCCATGATTCACATTATATTCATGTTATTCTGTAAATCATTTGGTGGTTATTAACTTTTGGCCATGCGACTCAGTTGATTAACGTGGTAAGGGGTTTCTTGTCTCACTTTTAATTCCGTGAGAATTCCATTGATCACCACTTAATTATTGCATGTGGTGTATGTGTACTACCCATGATTGTATTCATTGTGTAATATACTTTATTTTATGGGTATTTACATCATCATGGTATGATCTTTCTTTCATGGGTGTTTTTTTCTTAAGTTACCTAATCAATAAGGGAATTTGAGATTTCAATTTCCACTCATTTGGCTTTACGCATATTTCATTGATTATATTACCCCAAGATTATGTGTGGAATCACTATTAATTTGATTATGTCATAATTTCCACTCCCCTTCCTATGGATATAATTTTGATACACATAATCACTCCATTGAAAATTCTCAAGTCATTGATATGAATTTGATAAGAGTAATTTTATCTCTTTCACCATTTGTTGAGTTAAACATCCAATTCGTTGGTGTTGTTTTTACAGGAATATGTGTGAATATACTTTGATTGTTTTACACTGAATATCCAATCATATTTAGTGTATTTATATTTTTCACACATAATTATGTTGTTGATTTATCCTTAACCTAAGGATATGGCCTTTATGAGAGATTTCATCTCAACTTACATTCCATTGAGACTTCTTTGTTGATATACACCAAATCACTTTTATGTGGTGTATATAATGTACTTTGACATAGTATGTCATGAATTACCTTTATTCTCATGATATTACAAAGTTTTTATTACCTCAATTATTTTCATTCAAGTGTCTCTCTTTTGGTTATAATCTCTAACTAAAATACCATTTTTAAATGTTTTAAAGACTTATTCATCTAAATCTTTCTCATTAATGTCCATGTTTTAAAAATGGTTTTAGGGATTTATTTATATGGACATTAAAGTTTAGAAATTAAAAATCCTTTTAAAAAGTTTCAAAGTGGTATGGGACACTTTGATTCAAAAATCTATTTTTAAATGGCTTCTTGACAAATAGTGTGACTTTTAAATGATTTCAAGAAAAAGGGGGATATTTCTCTCAAATAGTTTTGATGATTATTTTCATCTATGTCAACATCCTTCATTATTCTTGATTGAGGTTAATGTGATACAATACAATCTTCCATATTGTATCGAATGAGATATGTTTGACTATGGATGTGCTATTTTTATACCATTCATGGTTTGTGGTAGAAGTATTGACATTTCGTATGCTAGTTTTAATATGAATGTTTATGTTATGTTTAAACCTGTTCATATGAGGAATGCATTGGACTTAATAAGTGACGGGTGGAGCCCGCTATAGCTCCTCGATGCATCGGTAGGTCTCATGAGACAAACTAGTGTCTTGGCACAAGGCCTTGTAAAAATCTTATTTGTAGTCTTGGCACGAGGCCTTGGCTATGTGGTTATGATAGTCTGGCATTATGCATTCCATCATTATGAAAGTGGTTATTGATATTGCATGTGATCATTCGACTAGTAGAATATCCACATGAGTATGTAAATGGAATTATTTCATTTTATTTATGCCATACCATGTTGAAAGTTCAAGTTTCAAAGGATTTTGTTTTAGTTATAAATTGCCTTAAGTGTTTATGATTATTTATGAAAGCTTCTGCTATAATGTTATCCTTACTGAGCATCCGAGCTCACCCCTTTCAATGTTTTTTTTCCAGGATTATGAAGAAGTAATTTATGAATGACCTGCAGGGATAGTATGAGGGGATATGAAGACAAAATGTTTTTTTATGATGTAATGTAAAAATTTATGTATGTATCTAGTTATTCCATGGCTACTAAACTAATCGGTCTTTCGAGACTTGATCTTTCTCATGATCATGCCAATGTTATGTAATAATGCACCGACTCTGGGTAACTAGGGTCGGGGCGTTACAGTTGGTATCAGAGGAAGTTTAGTACAAACCTTGGTAGCTAGATTTAGATAAACTCTGATTAGAGCACGTAAACCTAAGATGAACTTTGAGGATTAGTATAAAAGAACTTCCTAGAATTTTGGTATTGTAGAGATTTTGTGAGTTTTCCGAGCAATACATCCCTGTCTGGATACGAGCAGGTAGAGGCGGCTCTGGCACAGATGTACCTAGGGGTAAAACCCGAAAACACCGCTTTGAGCTAGACTCGAACGGGAACTGGTGCACGACAACGGGCCTTGCTGCACTCTTGGTTACGACACTCCCAGGGGATATGCTTAGGATAATTTACATTTTCTATACAAACCGATTTAAGTAATATATACATAAGATGAGAGTAAATGACCTTGGTTAATCCTAATATGTTTCAAATTGAGAATATGGTGACATTTTAATCTCTAAATGATTTTACGACTACTATTACTCACATAATGGTTTCTGGTTTTAGTCAATGGCTGGATTCCAAGGAAGTCATAGTGACTTTGAGAATGATGTACAAGGTGGGAACGGTGGTGGAAATGAGCAACAAAATGGAATGTTGATAGGCGTAAAAGATATCGTCTTTATGCCAAATCATTTTTCCAAAAATATGATCAACAACATATATATTAACCAACTCCCAGACTCAACAAGGAAGAGAAAGGTGATAAATGATAAGATCTCCAGCAATGGAGACCATGGAGAAAAGAAAACTCAATTTTCATCATGCAGGAATTGTGGAAAGAGACACCCAGGAAAGTGTCTCAATGGGACAACGAAATGTTTTACGTGCGGGAAGGAAGGACATAAAGTGAAGAATTGCCGAAGAAAAATGAAGAGTACTATGGAAGAAGATAAAAATGTCCCAAGAGTCCATTTACAGTCATTTGCCGTAAATGTAGGGGACCTAGCCATTACCCGAGTGAATGTCCTATTTTATAGGATATTTTCTTGCTCGAAGAAGAAGCTATGTGGAAATAAATGGTTGGAAAAAATTTAAAAAGTATTAGGACTCCTTGTTGATGGGTTTACTTTGGAATAATTTTCTCTTGTATTTGTAACCCCTCAGTTTGCCATGTGAGAATGATATTTGAGGAATAATTGTCTCTTCTCTTGTGGATATAGGTATAAATAACCATTTGGTTTTATATGATCATTGGGGTTTGAGAAAATGATAAGTTATTATAATTTGGGATGAAAATGCAAAGTATGATATAACATTTGTGGTTAAATTATGTTATTTTGAAAAATTTATCTCATTTTGGTAATATTATAGAATATAGTTTTTGAAAAAGGACAACACGTAGACCGTGTGACAACCCGTCGCGTCGGACAAAGCTGTGGGAATCGAACCCACAACCAAAGTGCGATTGGGATTTATCTCCTACCACTGGACTACGTGAAGTCCCTGGTTAGTATGACTATTTTTTTTGTTAAATGATTTTATTGATCAATAATAAGATGATTTGGGTTCTTATGTCTTATCAAATGAATACCCATGGTATAGGAAAATGATTTGGTGATTAAGTGATAAATGTTATTTTGGAAGATGTTCGTTTTGTTAGGAACACTATATGCCCAAGGAAAATAGAATACAATGAGGTTTCATTTGTAGAGTAATGGTGGATTTTTATCTACATTTTTATTGTTGATTTATAGTGATTTGGGTTATTTATGGAAATGATTAACCTATAACAGAGAATATGTGATGATGTTAATTACTTTTAAGTATGTGACTTTAAGAGTATTTGATGTCATTTAGAGATACAATGTAACATGGGAGACTACATAATCAAATTCTTCTATGTTTTGGGTTTCAATATTAGTTTGGATTATATTAAAGGATTTTTAAGGACAATTGGTTATTGAATGGTATCTATTTAACTTTGGGGTATTGTTGGTTTAATTTTATAAATTAAGATTAGTGCATATTTATCTCAATGAATATCCTTTTGGGGGATCATTAGATCATTCACTAACCATTTTGGTTTTGATTAATCTTCAAAGACAATGTAAATATATGGTTTATCCTGCATGGATCATGTGATTCTATAGAAGTTTATTCTAGCTCTTCCAGTGTGACCAAGTCTTCTTGAATACTCATCGTTTAAAAAAAATTGAGTTAGTGGTGGAAATTTATTAAAGAATGAAAATCTACTTAAAATTTAAGTATATCTCATAATGTTCTTAGTCAATATCATAAATGAATTCCTCTTCCTTATGTAATGTAACTTTAAAAAAAAATGTTGTCCTAGATGGTACCTTAAATCATCACTAATTTATGGCTTTGGGATTGTTGGCCTTTTCATAGCCATGTTCTCTACCACTCTCCATCAGATAATTGATGGTTAGATTTCTCCTCCATATCCATATTTTCCTACATGGAACCCTAGTATGTGTTATTTTCGGTAATCTTCATACTTTCCACTCTTTATTTTAAATAGAGGCCTCATTAATTCATTTTTCGATGTGGGATTTCAACTAAGATATTTTGAAATGTCAAAAATGTGTGATCCCAATACCCTATATTTTGTTGAACCGATGGTACTTCAAATCATCATAGATTGATGAGTTTAAGGACCTCAATTTTATACTTGTTTTTGATTGATGACCTCAACCACTACCTATAAATATTTACGTTTTTCCTCCAATTATATGTCTCTAATTTCCACCAATGTTCTCCTAATCGAGATCATAATTTGGTGGTGACCCTTTCATTTATCTTTTCCTCATATTAAGACTAAATTTTAGTAAACCAATTTCCGATGTGGGTTTTCCCACAAATATATTTTCTATTTTAATCCTTTTATTTTCGAAGAACAATTTCAAATTGCGAGGACGCAATTTATTGAAGGAGGGGAGAATGTAACACCCCAAGATTTCATAGTGTGTTATTTCTTCAAAATAATTCAATAACTTGCACTACACGCAACACCGAGTTCAAGCGCACCATGACTTACCAAACAAGCCGTTCAAAAAAGGTTATGAATAGTATTAACTAACTTTTAAACTTTATATAATCCTTATAATTTTAGAATCCATATTATGAGTTTCTTAGACATAATGTAATAACAAATTCATCTTCAGTATTGTAAATTTACCAACATTTAATAGTGAACCCTTTTTAAATAAAATATTTTAAACTTTTTGACTAAATGGGGACATCAAAAAATTTAAAATAAAATATCCCAAGCTTCCACGGTACGCTTTCCTTTGAATAAAACAGTAGCGTGTGTTGTATGCAACTTCGAGTTTTAACACACACCACAACCGATCAAACTAGCCGTTATGAATAGTAATACTTAATTTTTTGAAATTATATATATTTTATATTTCAAAATGGACTTCATTTTTGGATTCAGAATATCAAATTTAGCCTAAGGTGAAATTTTGGTACTTTTCGGATAACTTTCATATTTTGATGAATAGTAAAAATTACTAAATTTTAATTAAAAACAACTTTTTTAATCAAAATAATTAATAGTGATAAATTATGAATTTGAGTGGTTTTAAAGTATATTTAGAATATATTTTTACCATTTAATATAATTTTGGTCATTGTACATAATTTTACAATTAAACCGAACATAAACAAGTGTCAATCTTATGATAGTTATTATCTCTTAAAAACACGCTTTTTGTTTTGACAGCGGGAATTAATTTTAAATTAATTTCTGCCACTTCTGTGTTTTGAATTTAGAAAAATGGATTCCATATTTGGAATCAGGATGTTCAAATTGTGTAAATAGGTAACTTTTATTTTTAGACATTTTGAATAATTACTGCGGTAAATATTTTATTTACCATGGTTAAGGGTAAATCCGGTAAATAAGGGTTAAAAAATAATATTATAATAATACTAAATTACCCTAAAACGTGTCTTAACCCTATTGGTTGATACATGGTCGACCATGGGCATATTTGGGTCAATTTTGGGACCCCATTGATCCACTTGTAAGTGATAATGACACTTTATTTTAATTAAGTTAAAATGAATACAAAAATGGTATAAGCTTACATCTTTTAAAAGAACAATTTTTACATATGGTTATACATGTTGGATTTTCGATTATAAATATTCATTAGAAAGCTAAAAAGATTTCCTACATAATGATATTTTATTTATAATTTTTAGACATCAAATAATTTAAATTATTAATGACACAATAATGATGCAATGTTTACCTCATTAATAAATCATTTAAATAAATAAGATTATAATGATTAAAATATTGTCTAAACCCTGTCCAATTCTTATTGGTTGATGTTATTTAGAATATGAGTCATCTTATCTTCGACCTCAATGATTTTTGGACCATTATAAACCGAATATAATTATATTATAAAGTAATACTTTCACTCTTTCCTAAAGAGCCCCTCCTCTCCCTTATAAAAGGAGACCACTTATACTCATTCCTCACACCTCTCAAGCCACTTGGCTTGTCCAAACTCTGCCAAAATAAGCTCCCCACATCCCTCTCCTCCTCCTTGAAGCTTCCCCTTAGGCATAAAGCATTTCAAGAAGTCCTTTGGTTCCAACCAAAGTGAGTTACCTAAATTAAAGGTAACATTTTCTCTTAAATTATTTTCAATTATTTTGCTTCTCCAACCCCCAAACTCTTTTTATTTCCTTTCTTTTGTAACAACACCAGTATCCACAATATACTAGTATTTTGTTATAATAAGGATTCTAACTACACATTCACACAACTCCATCTAAAGGATGATGAACATAATGTTTCTGTGGATGGAAAACTAACGCCTCACGAAACGATGATTGTTCAAATACATCTTACCGCCTCTCATGGTGGCCATTAGGATGGAACTGTAATTAAATATGATATTAATGATATATATTTTATATATAAGCTTCTGTAATTCCATTTTATTTCATAGAATTATTCGTTTCATGTTTTATATACATACGATAATTTCATTTGAGGAAGTGCGGACTACCGCCCCCTTAAAATGATATGACTCGTTCATACCACACATGGAACGTATAAAGGATGGTGTTAATGAACTTAAGTAACATATATAGAATATTATATTTTACTGGAATAGTAATATACCTATGTATCATTTGGATTCGATTCTTTTAAAATAAAAATTAAATGGAAGTAGCATTCGTGCGTACGTACGGATTACCGTCTCCACGAACACGATGTGATTCATTCTCCATCGTATCCATTCAAGTATAATTATCATTTGATGATTTAAAAATGATGTTTAAGGACTTGATACCATTCTGGATATGAATAATATACATCCCATTAATAACAAATATGGCTCACATAACAAAGAATATAATGTAAAATGAACCCGTTAACACCTGAAATGACGATAATTCTAAGATATTATTAACAAATCAATGTTAAAAGATCATATATGATATCATATTAAAGTAACTGATTCTTGTATTATTAAATAACAATTATTTCACCATTATACAGGAGGTAAACCTACCATCGACCAAGGAAAAAGTACAAAGTAAGGGATTCTCTTATCTCACTTTCAATTACGTGAGATTTCCATTGTTCGCTACTAAATTATTGAAAGTGGTGTATTGTGTACTTCCATGATTCACTTTATATTCATGTTATTCTGTAAATCATTTGGTGGTTATTAACTTTTGGCCATGCGACTCAGTTGATTAACGTGGTAAGGGGTTTCTTGTCTCACTTTTAATTCCGTGAGAATTCCATTGATCACCACTTAATTATTGCATGTGGTGTATGTGTACTACCCATGATTGTATTCATTGTGTAATATACTTTATTTTATGGGTATTTACATCATCATGGTATGATCTTTCTTTCATGGGTGTTTGTTTCTTAAGTTACCTAATCAATAAGGGAATTTGAGATTTCAATTTCCACTCATTTGGCTTTACGCATATTTCATTGATTATATTACCCCAAGATTATGTGTGGAATCACTATTCATTTGATTATGTCATAATTTCCACTCCCCTTCCTGTGGATATACTTTTGATACACATAATCACTCCATTGAAAATTCTCAAGTCATTGATATGAATTTGATAAGAGTAATTTTAACTCTTTCACCATTTGTTGAGTTAAACATCCAATTCGTTGGTGTTGTTTTTACAGGAATATGTGTGAATATACTTTGATTGTTTTACACTGAATATCCAATCATATTTAGTGTATTTATATTTTTCACACATAATTATGTTGTTGATTTATCCTTAACCTAAGGATATGGCCTTTATGAGAGATTTCATCTCAACTTACATTCCATTGAGACTTCTTTGTTGATATACACCAAATCACTTTTATGTGGTGTATATAATGTACTTTGACATAGTATGTCATGAATTCCCTTTATTCTCATGATATTACAAAGTTTTGATTACCTCAATTATTTTCATTCAAGTGTCTCTCTTTTGGTTAGAATCTCTAACTAAAATACCATTTTTAAATGTTTTAAAGACTTATTCATCTAAATATTTCTCATTAATGTCCATGTTTTAAAAATGGTTTTAGGGATTTATTTATATGGACATTAAAGTTTAGAAATTAAAAATCCTTTTAAAAAGTTTCAAAGTGGTATGGGACACTTTGATTCAAAAATCTATTTTTAAATGGCTTCTTGACAAATAGTGTGACTTTTAAATGATTTCAAGAAAAAGGGGGATATTTCCCTCAAATAGTTTTGATGATTATTTTCATCTATGTCAACATCCTTCATTATTCTTGATTGAGGTTAATGTGATACAATACAATCTTCCATATTGTATCGAATGAGTTATGTTTGACTATGGATGTGCTATTTTTATACCATTCATTGTTTGTGGTAGAAGTATTGACATTTCGTATGCTAGTTTTAATATGAATGTTTATGTTATGTTTAAACCTGTTCATATGAGGAATGCATTGGACATAATAAGTGACGAGTGGAGCCCGCTATAGCTCCTCGATGCATCGGTAGGTCTCATGAGACAAACTAGTGTCTTGGCACAAGGCCATGGCAAAATCTTATTTGTAGTCTTGGCACGAGGCCTTGGATATGTGGTTATGATAGTCTGGCATTATGCATTCCATCATTATGAAAGTGGTTATTGATATTGCATGTGATCATTCGACTAGTAGAATATCCATGTGAGTAAGTAAATGGCATTATTTCATTTTATTTATGCCATACCATGTTTAAAGTTCAAGTTTCAAAGGCTTTTGTTTTAGTTATAAATTGCCTTAAGTGTTTATGATTATTTATGAAAGCTTCTGCTATAATGTTATCCTTACTGAGCATCCGAGCTCACCCCTTTCAATGTTTTTTTTTTCCAGGATTATGAAGAAGTAATTTATGAATGACCTGCAGGGATAGTATGAGGGGATATGAAGACAAAATGTTTTTTTTATGATGTAATGTATGAATTTATGGATGTATCTAGTTATTCCAAGGCTACTAAACTAATCGGTCTTTCGAGACTTGATATTTCTCATGATCATGCCAATGTTATGTAATAATGCACCGACTCTGGGTAACTAGGGTCGAGGCGTTACATTAGTTCTAAAAATCCATAAGAAAATAAATTATCAATATCCCTCATCACATTATAGTGACCATATTTTGGGAATAACAACAACCATATTGTAGTTAATTTTAAAAGAGAATATGGTCTTCCAAAGAAGTGGTATATTATTAAATAGAGCATTTTATTTTTATTTTTTGTACTATCACCATAAAATATTATACGATAATTTTTAGGTTATTACGCATATATATATATATCAAATATATAATTATTTTATTATATTTATTAAAAAACAAAATCCATTTCATATTCCCTAAAATTGGAATCTATATTTTTGTTCACGTGTTTGGAGGAATACTACCCCCTGAAATGACATAATCTATTTTTTTTCACAGCCGCTCATGATTGGATGTAATGGTGGATTTATACTATATTAATTTTATTAATGATATATTTATAATTCTATAAGAATTATATATCCTCTAATTTCTTCCCATTCCATTCATTTAATAAATGATAATGTCATTCATGATTACATGATGATTACATCCTCCACGAAGTGATTTGATTCATTTTTCATAACCAAATCACAAAAATTCCATATATATGTTTATTTAATGATATAAAATTACATATTTTTTATTGATAATTATGGAAGGGAAAAATAATACTCTCAATATTTCGATAATAATTCGTGAAAAATGAAATGGTTACTCATCTATTCATACAAATGACACTTTCCATGAATATAACATCATTTATTTTTATTAAACATAATTAATTCCTCAAATTAAAACAATAATTAATAAATTAAAATGATAATTATTACATTATTATTAGTTTTGAAATGTACTAATAGTTACTACTTTCTCAATAGTTAACAAATCATAGTTATTTTTGGGAAATAGTCTGTATAGATTAAAAATAACAAACATGAAATTAATTTATTATGTAATTAAATATGATATGGTAAAAAAATAAAATAAAAGGAAGAATATAATTACAAGAAATTCATAAAAATGGAACAATTAAAAAGTCATTATTTTTTCAGATTTAAATCAATATATGTTAGTCTTCATACTTAATGGTAAGGGGACACTATAAACAAACCTTATTATTAAGTTATTACCCATGTTCCTTATCATTTATGATAACATGTTATATATTGGCCTCAAATGTTATGCATACCAATCATGTATATTCCATTTATGGATTTCATAGCTAACCCTTTTTTTAATGTATTCTCAATGTTATCCTATATAGTTTTGGATCTCAAAAAGATCTTGGACCTTAGTTTGGAGAGAAAACTATGTATTGTTTTAGATTCCTTTCAATGTATTACAAACATATTCTTCAATGATATTATATGTTATGATATTTTTTCTAATGGTATGTGATTTTAATATTGAAATTCATGCAAAAATATGTGTAAATGTTTTTCCTCACTATAATTTAACTATCTAATGAATCGTTTTCAGAATCATTTAATTTTGAATAAAAAGAATAGTTAAATAAATATTAATAAATGTATATGGCTATAATAGGCTTGAGTGTGCTAATAGAGATGAAAATACTATATTGTTAGTTTTTTGAAGACAATCCATCACATAGAATATTTATCATCTGTCATTTCACTTAGGAGATTCAATGTAAAATGATTATATTATAATATTATAGCGATTTGTTGTTAATTATGTTATTATTAAATATGGGATTTTCAAAACGCTGGGTAAATTTTCATCCTCAAATACACCATTATTAGCTATGTCTCCAACTTCAGTCCTTACCCCATTAGAGGGTGGGGGTGTACCTTCCTCAGGTTCATAGAATTCCACCTTTATTATATTGTAATGTAATAATATTATCAATCTATTCCCAAATTTTGTGCTCATCCATTATGTTCAAATTATTTTTGTAGATTTTATAATTATGATACTTTTACCTCATTGTTCACATTATCATCTAATTCCATAAACCACAACTTGGATTATCAATTCAACTCTCAGTTTTTCCAGGTCCACTATTTTAATAAAATATGGTACAGTTCATTGGGATTACAGGAGTGGGTGGATATTGGCATAATAGACAGGTGTGACATCATAGTTTTTATATTTTCGGTGGATTATTTGATCATTCCTTGATCCAGATCTCGATGAATGCGATGTGGATCCTATTTCATCATCTTTAGATAAACCCATTACATCAATTGGAACTAATAAGGCCTAATGTTTCTATTTTTGGAAAGTATTCTGAAACATTGAGTTCCATTATAAATCCTGATTATTATCTAAAATCATGGAAGCATAGTTCGATATTTTTTGATCTCAGAATATAGAATAAATATTAATTTTCCCCTGATCCCTCAGGTAATTTTTTTAGAAGTCGAAATATAAAAACCACATTTTCACTATGTGTTTATCTTGGTTTTAGATGAGTTATTATATAAAAACCCAATGGTTTTGAAGAAATTGAGAGGCATTGGGACATCTTGTAAACACATAGCTCCCTTTTTATCACCAGGAAAATGAAATAGTGGGGATATTCATTGGGAACTATTTATATCATCATCATCATCATTGTATATTTATTATCTAGTAAGTTTATATGACCAAAATATGTTTATGTCACTTAGTTGATGATTAATTCTTATTATGATTCCCTATTTGATGAACACTTGGTTATTATGGATGCATATTATTATGATAATATTCATAAATAATCGGTTCATGTTTACTCATATGAATATATTTTGTTATATTTAAATCTTGAGACTTGATTTTTGATTTTCCATGTTGAAAATGTAGGTCTTCAGAGATTTTCATTTAACTCCCCAAAATAGATATACAATTTTATACTGATAGTGTGAATGTTGGATACATTTCCAATATGATGGTTCTCTGTTAATCATATTATACAATAATTGATTTCAATTAAACCCAACCATTTCCAAGTATAATCTATTTGATACATGTGTTTCTAGTTTTGATGGTAATAGATTCTGTAACAACCCCAACCCTAGAAGTCTAGAATCAGTGCATGAAACATGGTGTCAAATTTTCTTCATAAAAATAGTTATACAAAAATTGCACATATTTTACCAATACATAAAATAGATTTGGTATAGGTTCAAGAAATTCTGATGCTGCAAAAACACTTCTTCTAAAAACTTTATAGGTTTGACTTCTTATTGATGTCGTCATAAAAGAGTACTCAATGAATAGGAAAATTTTCTAAATCCTAAATAAATGTAAAATGTAGGTGAACATAAAAATGCCTAGTAAGGGGTATTAAAACTTTTGATGAAATTCCATTTTTAAAACAACCACCATGGAAATAATCATTAAACATTTTCTTATGTGGAAAACATTACTTTTCAAGGTACATTATCTATATTTTCAAAGGTTACATGTAGAAATTTTTCCAAAATACTTTTTTCCACCATATAATATTTCTTACATAAAAACATCTAATAAAACATGAATGAGAGTGCGCATATATATGTATGAAATGAGATGTGTATTAATCATAACATCGTCAATCCAACCCCAAAATCATTTTTGGGAACATAATCATTCATATCATGTTTCAATAGGAAAAAATAATGAAATTAACAATGATTTAACATTAGATATTTTTTCCTTATATAACATTCCATTTTCATACTTGGTTATGTCTTATGCCTTCATTTACATTATCATATAAGATTCTTATCCAAGGATCAACAATCCATTGGTTGATCATTTAAAATTACATAATGAAGGAAAGTATAATGCTTTACTTTTTCAAGTCCTTGGGATAAGATCATTAGGGTAAAAGCCCTACATAACTATGGTTAAATGCAAAAAATAGTTGTGAAAAAACTAGCATCATGTTAACCCTTGATTTCACTTAACTAGTGAGATTTATCACTTTAACCAATGCATTGGAGAACTGTATAATTTACGGCACACCTGTCACAACATCTATGTCCAATACATTCCTCTTATGTCTTAGTATTGTATTTTTTCAATTAGGTCGGTATTACATATGAATTTTACTTCCTAATCCATAATAATTTTCATACAAACTCATGCTTTAATTGAATAATTAATTATGTGTGGAAGCACTAGTTTTGTTAGTTTTTGATTTCGTATTGACGTGCATTAACCAAAACAATATACCCTTACACATGTAGTAAGAACTAGAACACATAAAATAATGGGTTGTCACGTGAAATAACAACACTTGCATTAAAACCATATGAATGTGACCCTTTTCACAAACCATGATTACATGTTTTGACATTGAGATACCCATTTAATCCATGAAATGTTAATTTTCATATAAATTATTAAAACATAATCATTAAATGATCAGAATCATTCCAAAACAAAATATAGATTATTTCATGGGAAACGTTTAGGAATAAAAGAAATAATTAAACATGTGTACTCATTTATGTATGATTATTTATGATTGAACATGGAAACCATAATACAAATTACATTAGAAATCATGTTCGAATTATATGCATTCATGTTTTTTGAAATTCAGGGGTAATTTTATATATATACATATATATGATATGCACCACACAATATTAGATTTAATAATTTCGTGCAACTATTTCCTTCTTCCTAAACATAATTTAATCACCAAGGATAGGTTTCGTGAAAACCCCATTTCAAATTTGCTACATAAAAATACATTTATACAAATATATATATATATACATTAATACATAACCATGGAAAAAATGTGTTTTATATATTAATTCTAGAAGAAATAAACCTATTTCATGAGTTATATGTTTTTAGAATATCTTTTTAAACCAAATATCATTATTGAATAATAGAGACACAAACTAGATTCATTTTTTTGGAAATACGATATTATGTATATATTATTCTTATAGTTCAAGACATGATTAACCCCTAAATGTGAATCATGCCATAAAACAACATTGGAAAATTTTGAATTACATTTAGTGAACTCAAACCTAGTAGGATATGAGTTATTCTGAATTTTATATCCTTATATACATATATGTATAATTGTGGAAAAAAATAAAAAAATGGTTTTCATGTAGAGAATGAAATATTAAATTCCATACATGGGTTATATACCTCAAAAAACATTTATGAAACTTTATGTGAGTTATTATTTAGAAGAAAAATAAAACTACATGTATATATATATATTCCTTTATTGGAAAAGGAAAAAATGTTTTACAACAATAAACCATAACAAATTGATCACGTACATGACTTCAAGAGTTCACTAGGGTTGGGTAGAGGATGCTTGCACATAGAGGAGAAGAAAACTGAAAATTACAGGTGAAAAATGAAAGGATTATATAGATGGTATAAATATATTATATAGATATAATTTTTCAAAAATAAAAATATAGAAAAAAAGATAAAATGTTACCATGTAAAAAAACCCAACATGATTCTTAAAGTGAGAAATAAAAAACAATCAGTGATTATAATACATACATATATATAAAGTTTGTGGATAGCATTAGTGGAATAGATTGGTATTTTAGTAAAATGAAATAAAAAGAGAAAAGATATCAATGAAGATCATACATGTAGAAGTCAATGTAGATCCAAGGAGAATGGTGGAGGATTCTCTACAAATAAGAATTGATGAAGATGGAGGAGGAGGATGAGGAAAAACTAGGGGAGAGCCACTGGTTGGCGCAAGGCATAAGAAAAAAAATCAAAAAGAAAACCAGAAATGAGTTGAACGATACATAACAATCGAGCCTTGATCAGAAGGCTGGGTTGATTCTGTGGTTTTAAAAATGAATGATGGTTGATATTAGATATTGAAAAAGATCATACTGATGAGGCGTGATATAGGATATATAACTGAATAAATGGCCATGACTATATTTGAGTAAGATCAGATAGCTCAAAGACCTTGTGGTGAGATCTGAAGGTCTAGATTCGTTTTCTGCAAAAAAATCCCTATCCAACATCAAAACAAAGCCCATTTTATCGCTCCCTTATAACCCCGGTGCTCCTAGAATTCGTACATTATTCTACCTCCCCCTACCCTATCCCACCCACACCAGATTATTTGCGGGCATTCTTCTACACCCACACATGTTTTCATGGCACCCCACATGATGGCCTGCTATGTGGATCCTATGTGCATTCATGAGGAACGCGACACCCTCACGGGTCAGCCTGTGATGAGTCTGAAAGCTTAGCTCTACCTCCTAGTACATGATGCCTCCTTTGGCCAATCTAGAGGGCTGGCTCATTGCGGTTTATATTTTTCATTACCCAACATTCAAAATAAACAAGTAAGAAAAGGAATAGAAAATTACACATAATAAATTATATAAAAAATATCATTACTTTAATAACAATTGATTTTATATAAACTTAGGAAGTATAATATGTAAAAATAAAATTCTATAATCTTAGTCAATATTTTAACATTTAATTAATAAAATTATTGATAAAAATGTTTTCAAATTCAAAAACACAGTGCATATTTTTCTTTGAAATAAGGTAGACATATGTACCCAAACATTATGATTTAATATATATTGCATCCTAATGATAAGTTCAATTAAATGTGTTCAATGATAATATTTTAATGTATTCAATTACATAGATCATGGATGAGGATTTTATATTTATAAAAATCATCACTTGTAATGTTTAAAAAGGAATATTATAATAAGTATATGGAAAATTAAATGATAAAATTGTATAGTTATGTAAACATGACCATTAGATAAAAAAATATCATCATTATGACACTAAGATGTTTAAAATATTTGAAACAATAAATATGGTAAGTGAAATAAGTTTTCAAATCATAAAATGTAAAGGATAATAACATTAATGCATATTTGAAATACCTCTATATTTCAATATTTTTTAATACTTAAAATAAAATTTCTACAATACCCAATGACTCTAATTATAGTTGTTGCACATTCAACGGTCACCTAAATGGAAATGGTAAAATTAGGGCATTATAAAAATTTAATTAATGTGTTCTAAACTAAAATACCAATACAAATATGATGGTGATATTTATCCCTCTAACGCTTAGTATGATTGTCGCGGTTATTTTTATATTATTCTTAGTCTTGGAAGATCTGAAGGAAATCAATTTTTTTCTTAGCATGTTCTTGGTGCTTTGGGGTCTTCCGGTGATCATGATTCATCTTCTTGTAGTAATTCTATGTTATTTGTGTCATTTTTATCTTATTGCAATGTAATCCTTCCAAAACTTCTAATTGTAAAAAATATGGATTGATTTTATTTTTTAATGCACTGATTTGATTGCATGAAAATTATTCATAGTGAATTCATACAGTATTATTTGTACATAGAAAAATGATTGGGGCATCACACTATCCCCCTCCTAATAAGAATTTCGTCCTCACAATTCATTTCATATAACCATGCTAAAAATATTCTCTGACTTTCTTCACCTCATCCTCCATCATGGAGAATCCTCAAGTGCGTTCAGTTGAATACCCTAATTGGTATTCAATTTTTTGCTTCCTAGGCACAAATACACCTCAGACTGTAAGGGATAAACTCATGAATTACACACTCTAGCTACCATAGGGAGGCACAAATGGTATAATGTTCATAGATGTATGAATGGACTAATTAACTATGGACTCATCGGGTTATCTCTTGTCCAAGAATGTAAATGTCGTGGATGAGGTCATACGAACTAAAGTTCGGAATCATATGCATGTTAGCTATATGAGGGTTCCATTGCAAGATATCCTCTGGAATACTTACCCTGTCCGTGAAGTTTAAATATTTAGTGAATCGTAGGGAAATTCCTTCATGGTACATTCCCCTTCGCCAATGCTCAGCGAGTAGGGTAGTGGCTATGAAGTGGTAGATATTGGAAATCCCTTGTCCGGAGTAGAGAATGTCTGGACTGTTTGATACCTGGTAAATATTTTTTCCTGTTCTTCGTAGGGTTTCAAAGTGCAGGTATTCTTCTACTTAGGTTCTAACCATAATGGACCCTATCACATCAATAAGAAGAGAAATGATGCTAGTCTGTCCTTCCATCTAAAAATAAATTTGCTTCCATGAATGTCCAATAACTAAAACTCATCTAAAAGAAAAACACTAAAATGGAAGAAAAAAGAAGAAAAATAAAGTTATATTTTCATAAAACTGGTAAACAACATCAATGACTAATGGTTTCCCTAGTTCCCGGTTACATGAATCCCCAAAACAAGTTTAAAACTCTAGATTTCCCTGAACCAAATGCAACCTGAGTAGTCTGGTTCAATCATGTGGGTAAACATATTATGTCTCCAAATTGTGACATGAGGGGTGTAAAGCCGTGAGACATCAGTATATAATTTATTTCTTTACATCGAAGGAATGTCCTAAAATTCAAGGATTTCAAAGTCCATTACTTGTCCATAATGTCCATAGGAGAAGATTTGGCACATATATGATACACATAGGTCACCCGTTACAAAATCATCATTTAAATCCATGTGGGCCTAGATTACTTCTGCAGTAGTGAAGCATATAAATACCATATAAGTACATTACCCAACATGCATAAGATGTAAATTGATTTTTGATCATAAGGAGGTATTCGGAACACGCTCCTCGGTAGAGTTGAAGTACACATGGAGAGTTTTTATAAGGACCCATCCTTATGAAATTACAAAATATTTAATTAAATGAATAATTCACTTTGAGTATCTTTACAGGTTTAGAGTTTTAGAGAATTAGATCATAAATCAAGAATTACATTCCACATTTAAATAAGATGGTTACATCAAAGACAATATTCATTTTTTTCCATCAAAGGAAACGTATTTAAAATAATACATGGATTCTTTCTGGAAAAGTCCTCTACACTATCAGCATATCATGTACTTTTCCCTTGACCTGTGAAAAAACATTTAAAAAACATTGGATGAGCATAAAAAGCTCAGTAAGGGATATAAAAATATTGGAAGAAAACATTTTTCCATGGATACATAAATATAAATGAAATAATTATTTACTCTTAAAACATAAGCACATTAACATACCTCATGAAATCATAATATTTGTGAAATACACATAGAAATCATAAATAATCAAGTTAACTTAAGGCATGCATAACATACTTGCATTGTAGCTATCACAGCTACATAGGGAGTCACATTTGGAATACCCATCACAGTATATTCCCTAAAAATATTCAGAGAGACATTCACATTTACCTCCTCCACGTTTCCCAATGTATTGGAGAGATATCTCGGGCTCACCTACCTTAGGTTTATCACGGAACTACTCGTATACGTAACAATGTCCAAGAACCATAACATAATCGTAACACATAACTTAAGCATAAAGGAAAGATAATATTCCCACATTGAAATAACAATATAAAATTTTAAGATACTGAAATAAGAAATCCATTATAAAAACCATTTTCAATACCAAAATACATTAAAAAACTGTATATGTTATTTACATTTCTTTTGAAAACATTACGGCTTGTTAAGTAAGCCATATATCAAATAATACTCATGGTGGCAGAAAAGGTCGTTGTCACCATTTATGTAAAAAAAGAAATATTCTTTTTTTGTAATTTATTGAAACACTTCATAGAAAAAATATTCACTTTGAATGAAATTAAAAGTCAAAAAGGGTTTTATACAACGTATAAAAGAATGTCATGTATAAATCAAAGGATGCCTCAATGAAAAGAGATTGAGACGAAGTCCCTTATAAAGATGGTATCATTAGATTAATGATAAATCAATGACAGAATTATGAGTGTCAAAAATAAATACACCCAATATAATTGGATATTAAGTGTAAAACAATCATTTATAATTCACACATATTCATATCATGACATAATCAAGAAGTAGAGGTTTAACCCAAAGAATTGTAATTGGATTAAGAAGTTCCCTTACAGAAATTCGACAGCCTTACGACGTCACATTATGATTCATAAAATCATATGATGATAGATAAAAAGGGTATCTCATCACTTGGACGGAAGATTTACATAAATAAGGATATATAAGAACATATCCCAACATATTAATATGTAAATTTAAAGACATAACAAAAAAAAGTCTTTTAAAAAGTGGAGGGTGAAAGGTTCCCATACCAATTTGGGTAACTTTCGAAACATACACCCCAAGATAGAAGGGTCATACAATGAAGATTAAAATACCCATAAATTAAATTATATTACACCAAGTATACAATAATTTACAGTACATAGACCACACAAAATGAAATAGTGGAAAATGTAGCATGAATCTCACGGGAACACAAAGTGAGATATAAACCCCTTACCTCATAGTGATCAATCGAGTCGTATAACCAATAGATAATAAGAACAAAATGAAACAAATAATAACATTAATATAAATATAATAATGATAATATATATAAAATGTCAGTACACAATACACTATATTCAATAAATAAGAGGAAAACAATGGAAATCACATGAAATTAAAAGTGACATAAGAAATCCCCTTACGAAAATTCAGTAGCCTAACGACACCACATAAAACATCCAAAAAATGGACTGATGAGATGAAATAGGGTCTCTTATCATTTTAACATAAAATTATATTATTATGGATATAGATATAATAACACAACATTAGAAAAAGTAAATTGAAAGACTTGACATGAAAATAGAACTTTTAAAATGAGTAGGGTGAAAGGATCCCTTACAAAAATTCTACCCACATAAAATTCATAAAATAAATTTATTAGAGTAATTGGTGGTGTCTCATAACATGAAAATATAAATTACTTTAAGTTTAATATAAAATAAAATCCTCCAACATCATAACATGGGGCATAACAGAAAGGACATAAAATAGAGTACTTGAAAAGAAAGAGAGAGGTAGGATCCCTTACCACGTGTCCGACTTGACTCGCTCGTATGTTCCTTGTTCTTCTAGAATGATTAACTTAAGTTAATTTATACTTACTTAAGACCAATTTTCAAGTTTATTATTTCTCTTATATCACCTATAACCATGTTATAAACATTATGTAATCATTTAAGTTAATAATGGTTGATTTGTCAATATTTGGTACTTGAGTCAAAAGTGAACTCCTTATATATACAATTTGTTCATGTGGTAAAATATCCATTATCTCCCAAATTATAATAATGATGTAGATATCAAATATATCATATATATCCTTTATATACATGCATTTAAAATATTACATAACATTTAGATGTAAGAAATGAAATGCACCGTTCATGGAGATGTTAATCCATCCGTATGCATGAACGCTACTTTCATTTCTATTTCACATTTAATGGAATGAAATCGTAATTATATAAAGGTGTATTATAATTTCAGTATAATATAATATATAATATCATTAACTCCATCCTTTATGCATCCCACATATGGCATTAACGATTCAAATCACTTTGAGGAGACGGTAGTCCGCACTTCCTGAAATGAAATTATCGTGTTTACCCATTATGGAAACCATAAAGGTATGACATAAAGGAAATATACAAAAGAATAAGGAAAAAATAAAAATAATATATATCATAGATAAATACAGTGACATATTAATGGCCACCATGGGAGGTGTTAAAAGAATATTGAACCATCATCATTTCGGGAGGCAGTAATTCACCACCCACAGAAATAGTATGTTCTTTAACCAGTAGATGGAGGTGTGAGTAATTTTAGCTATAATCCTTCTCATAAAAACATCCTTTTATATTTAATATACTGGTGTTGTTACATAATAATAGAATAAAATGAGTTTAGGTGGTTGGATAAGAAAAATATAACACAATATCATAAGAAAAGACACTACCTTTAAATCGGGTAACTTCACTTCGATTGAACCAAAAGGGTTTCTTGAAGAGATTTCTGCCTAAGGTAAGGCTAATAGAATGAATATAGGGATATTGGGAGCTTACTTGAGTAGTTTTTGGATGAGAAAATGTGCTTGAGAAGTTTTAGAAATGGGTATTAAGTGGGGTATTTTTATAAGGGAGAGGAGGGGTACTTTTGGAAATCTAGAAACTATTATTTTATTATAAAATGACATTTGGTTCTTAAATATCCACAAATCAATAAATTCCAACATAAGGTGGCCCATGTTCTAAAAAAATCATCAAATAATAATTGGACAAGTTTCGGATATTTTTGTAAGTTTTATCTTCATATTTATTTAATTTATTCATTAATGACGTAAACACGTCATCATTATTCTGTCATAAATAATTTTATTTATTTGAGGTCTAAAAGTTATAAAGAAAATTACCATGTTTTAGGAAATCGTTTTATCTTTATAATTAATATTTATAGATGAAATGATAACTTGTATAACCCCTTGTAAAAATTGTTTTAGTAAAACAATACATGTTTTTGACATTTTTATTTTTACTTTAAATAAAAAGGTATTAATATCATTATCTTACCCAAGTGGCTCCATGGGGTCCCAAAATTAACCCATGGATTGTCTTGGTCGGCCATGAAACATCCAATAATGTTAGGACATGTGTCAATGTATTTTTATATTTTTATAATATCATTTTTACCTTAAATTACCCTAATTACCTTTAATCGCAGTTAACAAAACTCAAAAGTTACTAATAACCAAAAATAATTTTCATACCATTGAACCAAATATTACTTAAAAATGAAAACCATGTATGCCGGATTTTTGAAATTGAATTCACAGAAGCGGTAATGTTTCATATAAATGAAAAATCAGTTTCCTTAACTACCACTTAGTGGTTTCACTATTCATTAAAAATTGAAGTTTTTCATAAAAATACCAAAAATTTTCCATAAGTTATATTTGATATTCGAATTAAAAAATGATTTCATTTTTAAAAAATTCATAACATAGAAGTTTCCATAATTAAATTTATAATTAATTCCCGATTTCAATGCAAATAGCGTGTTTTTATGAAACACTATCTATCAATAGATTAACATTTGTTTATGTCCAATTTCAAAGTGAAATTAAATCCAATGACCACCATTGGATTAAATGGTAAAAATATATTTTAATTAAAATTTTAAACCAATTATAAATATAATCTAACCATATATATTAATTATATTAAAAGGAGGTTTTGAATTAAAATACATCATTTTTCACTAAAAATGAATTTTATAGGAAAAATAACAAAAAATTACACAAAGAAAATATTGATGTCTTGATTCTAAGATAGGATTTTATTTGGTCAGATATAAAATATTAAAGTGAAAAAAAGTATATTTAAAAAAGGTTTTCCATCAAAAGGCTATTAATTATACTTTTAAAGACTATTAGAATATTTATTCTTAAAATCAAATTCATTTCTTATTTTAAGCCTCTAAAATTTATTGGATAAATGTAAAAAAAATTTAACAAACATGTATAATCATATTGTAGTTAGTTCTATTCATTATTTACATTACAACTTCTAGGAATTAACTACCATTTAAAATAATAATATGACATTATTAGTGTGCAGCGTAAGATTTCAAAGAAACTGGTGGTTGCGTATTGGGTACGCCGTCGAACATAGAATTCAATTTAGATTAATATTAACCATTTATTTCAAAAATATTAATAAATATGAAAATATTATATTTTTAATTTACCTGGGATATTACATCCGTCCCCACTTTTGGGAATTGAATCTTCACAATTTTAAAATTGGGCTCAGAATCTTCTTTGAAAGCCCCACATCAGAAGAGGAGTCATTAAAATTATCACTTTAAAAGAAAGAAAAAGAAGTCTGAAGGTCACCTGAGACAACGGATACTAGGATTCCATGAAAACATGGATATGGAGAAAACAAAAAAACCATCAAGGTCTAATATAGAGGGATTGAAAACATTATTTGGAGAAATTTAACCACCAGAACATCACAAACATGTGATGGGTTAAACATTCATTCATTCCCAAGTAGGAACAGTTAATAGAAAATGTTTTTGTTTTAATTTACTTTTTATTTTGTAATTTATTTATGAGCTTAACTAAAAACATATGGAAATAAACTTACATGTCATGTATACTTTCATCTCCTACTTGATTTCTAACACAAACTCATATTTTCTCCAAAATATGAGTATTTAGGATGACTTGTTCTCATTAAGAGCACTAGAATCAACATAATGAGAATCACCTAATCCAGATAAAAGATCATTATATTTCCCATGACATTAGACCTTCACCAAAACCAAAATGGTTAGTACAAGATCAAATAATAAAAAAGGATAATCTTTTACAAAAATAAAAACTACTCTTAATCTCCAAAATTTATCAAACATAACCCAACGTTTATCATGGACCATTCAAAAAAATAGCTATCCATAAAATTATTCGAAGTAATACAAACTAAGATTAAACCCTAAATCTTCGATGGATTTAATCACATAGTCATACAAGACAAATCTTAACATTTATCTCTAAACAACATCAGCCGCTCTTAAAGTCTCATATAGAAAAGTAATTTTCTTAATAACATATCCTCCATGATAGGTTAATAATTTACATAGATAACCCAAAATAAAATTATTCTTGATTCCTAAAATCATCTAACTAAAAATATTTATTCATACTAAAAGGGGACTTCACATATTCCAGTGGTAGGCGATAAACACCAGTTGCACTTTGGAAGTGGTTTCGATTCTCACAGCTTCGTCCGACGCGACAGGTTGTCACAATGTCTGCGTGTTGTCATTTTTGAAAAACTATATAATTTTAAAATATTACCAAAAAGAGATAAATTCATCAAAAGTAACCATCACAAATTTTAACCATAAGTATATCTCAGGCCTTTCATTTTCCATCATAACATATAGTAACCCATAATTACTTCAAAAGTAAGGATCATATAAACCCTAACGGTTACCTTTATAATTATTACATGAATTTCCACATTGAGTCGGCTCACTCTTACATGATGCATTAGAGAAATCACCAAGGTTCAAGTGGTTAATCATGAATCCTAATAATTGTTTTATAATTACCACTATATTTCTCATTAAATCTCCACTTTCATCCAGTCTCTTAATCAGAGAACCACCACAGTTTCCTTCAAACCCATTGTCACTTTGGTTCCTCCTAGATCCATTAATTTACTAAAACCAAAAATGTTAGTGTGAATATATCATCAAAATCATCATTTACTAATAAGGAATATAAACACTAAGATATACTTATCCAAGTTATCTCAAACTCTTTCCAACTTTCAAAAATAACAATGAATCTATCTAATATACGAACCATTGTGGTTATACACAACTTGTAACATATGATTAATGATTAACCAAACCTCTAAAGTTATCTAAACTGACCTTTGATACCAACTATAAGGACTCAGCCTTATGAAATTACTTAATATTAAATGAAATGAATAATTCGAATTTAGGATCATTTTAGTTTAAGAGTTTTATGGAATTAGATCATAAATCATGCATTACATTCCACATTTAAACAAGGTGGTTACATCAAAGATAATATTCATTTTTTTCCATCAAAGGAATCATATTTAAAATAAAACATGGATTCTTTCTTGACACTTCCTCAATAGCATCATCACATCATGTACTTTTCCCTTGACCTGTGAAAAACATTTCAAAAACATGGGATGATCATAAAAATCTCCATAAGGGATATAAAAAAATGGGAAGATCTCATTAGTACATGTATACATAAAAATCAATGAAATCACTCTTTACTCATAAAACATAATCTCTTTAACATACCTCATGAAATCATAAGCTTTTTGAAATTCACATAGAAATCATAAATCATAATGGTAACTTAAGGAATATATAACATACATACATTTTAGTTATCACACCTACATAAGGAGTCACATTTGGAATACCCAACACTGTATATTCCCTAAATATATTTGGAGAAACAATCATGTTTACCTCATTCACGTTACCCAATGCATTAGAGATCTATCTCGGGCTCACCCGCCTTAGGTTTATCACGGAACCACCCATATACATAACAAAGTCCAAGAATCATAACATAATCGTAACACATAACTTGAGCATAAAGAAAATATAACATTCCCACATTGAAATAACAATATAAAATTTTTAGATATTTAAATAATAAAGCTATTCTAAAAACCATTTTCAATACCAAAATATGTAAAAAGAGTTTATGGAATTTATTTATCTTTTGAAATTTTTTTGCTTGTTAAAGAAGACATAGATCAAATAATACTCACAGTGACGGAAAAAGGACGTTGTCACCGCTTATGTAAAAAAAGAAACAATCTTTTTTTTTGTTTAGTGAAATGAATCATAGATAAAAGATTCCCTTTGAATGAAATGAAAAGTCAAAAGAGTTTTATACACTATATAAAAGATTTTCGTGTATAAATGAAAGGATGCATCCATGAAAGGAGATTGAGATGACATCCCTTATAAAGAAGGTATCCTTAGATTAAGGATAAATCAATGACATAATTTTGTGTGACCAAAATAAATACACCCAATATAATTGGATATTAAGTGTAAAACAATCATAGGTAATTCACATATATTCATAGCATGACATAATCAAGATGTAGAGGTTTAACCCAAAAGAATTGAAATTGGATTAAGATGTTCCCTAGCAGATATTTGACAGCCTAACGACATCACTTTATGAAAAACTAACTTGAATGACTTGACATGAAAATTAAACATTGAAAATGAGAAGGGTGAAAGGATCCCTTACAAAAATTCGGCAGCCTAATGGCGCCACATAAAAATTCATAAAATGAATTAATAAGAGTAATAGGGGGTCTATCATCATATGATAATACAAATTACAGTAAGGTGAATATAATATTAAATACTCCAACATCAGAACATGGATCATAAAAGAAATTACATAAAAGAGATTACATTAAAAGAAAGAGAGAGATAAGATCCCTTACCACATGTCCGACTTGACACACTCATATGTTCCTTGTTATTCCAGAATGATAAACTTAAGATAATTTATAGTTACATAAGACCTATTTTCTAGTTTATTATTTCTTTTATATCACTTATTACCCTATAATAAACATTATGTAATCATTTAAGTTAATAACGGTCATTTTGTCAATATTTGGTACTTGAGTCATAAGTGAACACATTATATATACAATTTGTTCATGTGGTAAAATATCCATTATCTCCCAAATGATATTAATGATTTTGATAACATATATATCATATATATCCAGTATATACATGAATTTATATTATTACATAACATGTAGAGGTAAGAAATGAAATGCACCGTTCATGGAGACAGTAAGTCGTACTTACGTATGAACGCTACTTTCATTTCTATATCACATTTAATGGAAACAAATAATAATTATATAAAGTTATATTATAATTCCAGTATAATATCATATATAATATCATTAACTCCATACTTTATACATCCCAAATATGGCATTAACGAATCAAATCACTTTCAGGGGGCGGTAGTCCGCACTTCCTAAAATGAAATTATCGCATTTATCAATTATGGAAATCATAAAGGTATGGCATAAATGAATGATATAGAAGCATAACGGAAACATAAAAATAATATATATATAATATATAAATATAGTGACATATTAATGTCCACCATGGGAGGTGTTAAAATAATATTGAACAATCATCGTTTTGTGAGGCAGTAATTCACCACCCATAGAAACAGTATGTAATTTAATCATTAGATGGAGGTGTGTGAAAGTTTAAGTAGAATCATTCTCATAAAAAAATCCTAGTATATTAAATATACTGGTTTTGTTACAAAAGGAAGGAATAAAATGTGTTTAGGGGGTTGTAGAAGAAAAATAAAACAGAACATCATAAAAAAATACAATACCTTTAAATCGTGTAACTCCTCTTTCTTTGAACGAAAAGGGATTCTTCAAGAGCTTTATGCCTAAGTTAAGGTTTCTAGGATGAAAATAGAGATATTGGGAGATTATTTTTGCAGAGGTTGGGCGAGCCAAAGGGCTTGAGAAGTGTGAGAAATTGGTAGGAAGTGGGGTCTTTTTGTAAAGGAGAGGAGGGGCTCTTTTGGAAATCTTGAAACTATTATTTTATTATAAAATGAAATTTGGTTCCTTAAGATCCAAAAATCAATAAATTTTAAGATAAGGTGGCCCATGTTCGAAAAAAAAATCATCCAATAAGAATTGGACAAGTGATTGATATTTTTTTAATCTTTATCTTTTTATTTATTTAATTTATTCATTATTGACGTAAACACTGCATCACCATTGTGTCATTTATAATTTTATTTATTTGATGTCTAAAAATTATAAAGTAAATTAACATGTGGTAGAAAATATTCTTAGATTTGTAGTTAATATTTATAGTTGAAATTATGACATGTATAACCCCTTGTAAAAATTATTTTAGTTAAACAATACATGTTTGTGACATTTTTATTTTAACTTTAAATAGAAAGGTATTAATGCAATTATCTTACCCAAGTGGCTCCATGGGGTCCCAAAATTGACACATGGATTGTCTCAGTAGGCCATAAAACATACAATATGGTTAGGACATGTGTCAAGGTATTTTTATATTTTCATAATATAATTTTTACCTTAAATTACCCTAATAACCTTTAATCGCGGTTAACAAAACTCAAAAGTTACTATTCACAAAAAATTATTTTCATCCCATTGAACAACATTTTACTTACTAATGACAACCATGTATGTCAGATTTTTGAAATTCAATTCATAGAAGCGGTAAAGATTCTTTTAATTAAAAAATAAGTTTTTTAACTACCACATAGTGGTTTCACTATTCAATTAAAAATGATGTTTTTCAGAAAAATACCAAAAATTCACCCTAAGTTATATTGGATATTAGAAATTAAAAAATGATTTCCATTTTACCAAATTCATAACATTGAAGTTTCATTAGTTAATTTTATAATTAATTCCCGATGACAAAACAAATTTCGTGTTTTTAAGAAACAATAATTATTAAAAGATTGACACTTGTTTATGTCAAATTTCAAAGTGAAATTAATTTCAATGACCACCATTGGATTAAATGGTAAAAATATATTATAATTACACTTTAAAACCAATTATAAAGATAATATATCAATATAAATAAATTAGATTAAAAGGAGGTTTTGAATTAAAATACATCATTTTTCACTAAAAATTTTCTTTATCGGAAAAATAACAAAAATTTACAAAAGGTAAATTTCGATGTCATGATTATAAAGCATGATTTTATTTTTTTCAAATATAACATATAAAAGTGAAAAAAAGTATATTTAAAAAGGGATCTCCATTAAAAGGCGGTTAATCGGACTTTTAAAGAATATAAGAATATTTATTCTTAAAATAGAATTCTTTTCTTATATTAAGCCTCTATCATTTATTGGATAAATGTAAAAAAATTTAACAAACATGTATAATAATATTATAGTTAGTTCTATTCATTCATTACATTACAATGGCTAGGCGTTAACTACCATTTAAAATAATATTATTATATTATTAGTATACAATGTAAGATTTCAAATAAACTCATTTTTGCATATTGGGTATGCCATCAAACATATCATTCCCTTTAGAGTAATATTAACATTTTATTCACAAATATTAATATATATGAAAATCTTATATTCTGTATTTACCTGTGATGTTACATTTTGACATGTTTTTGAGGAGTTTTCATGTCATACAAATGTGTGCATAGTTTACAATGTGGTTGTGGCTGACTATGGAGACTATGGTTTTTAGATTCACAAGAGGATGTAATAAAAAACCGGTATTTCTGTTTTCCATCTAGAAATTATGAAAACATCATTATTAGTAATTATAAAGTAATTTTTTCAGTTCTGGTTATCCAGAGTTATGTAAACCATAACTTTGATACCAAAAGTAACAACCCCGACCACCGATTTCTTGAATCAGTGCCTGAAACAGGTGTAATTGTTTACATTAAAATAGACATAAAAAATTGCACATACTGTCCCAATGTATAGTATAGATTTGGTTTAGGTTCTGGAAAGTCAGATGCTACTGAAACCCTTCATCTGAAAACATTATAGTGTTATGTTTCATATTGATGTCGTCACAAAATAGTACTCACTGCTTGGTAAAATTTAATAAATGAAATAAAATTAAAATTAAAATGTAGGGTGAGCATAAAAATTCCTAGTAAGGGGTTTTATAACATTTTAATAAATTTCCTTTTAAAAAACATCCATTGAATTAATAAACAACATTTTCAGAATATGAAAAAATTACTTTTCGAGGAACATCATCAAAATTTACAGAGGTTACTTACGGTCATTTTTTCAAAAGTCCTTTTTTACACAGCATAATTGTTCTTACTTAAAAACTTCTAATAAAACATGAATCGGAGTTCACATATATATGTATGAAATGAGATGGGCATAATTCATAACTGGGTTAATCCAACTCCAAAAGCATTGTTGTGAACATACGAATTCATATCATGATTCATTAGCACAAAAAAAATGAAATTCACATGGATTTCGCATTAGATACATTTTCATTTTATAATATTTAATTTGAATACTTGGTTATGACTTATTCCTTCATATCCATTATCACAGAAGAGTTATAGCCAAGGTTCAACAATAACTTGGTTGATCATTTACCATTACATAATAAAGGAATGTATAATTCCAGACATTGTAAGGCCTTGTGGAAAGAATGTACCGGTAGAAACCCAACATAATTGTGGTTAAATACTACCCAAATATTGGAAGATTTCTAGAATCATGTTCACACGTCATTTCACTTAACTCTTGAGATTTATCACTTTACCCAATTCCTTGGAGCACTGTATAATTTTGGGCAAACCCATCACATCATTTAAGTAAAATAAATTTCTTTTTATGTCTTAGTATGGTCTTGTTTCCATAGTTACTGTACTACTTATGAACTTTCATTCTTAATCCATAGTCATTGGAATATATTCCCATACATAATTATAATTATGCATTAATTGTAAAACAACTAGTTTTGTTAGATTCAGATTTAACAGTGACGTGCACAAACCAAAACAACATACCCTTACACATATAGTATGAAATAATACACATAAAATTATGGATTATCACATGAAATAAATACACTTTCATTAAACCCTTAAGAATGTGACCCTTTTACAAAACCTTTTTTTACTTCTTTTGACTTTTAGAGACCCATTTGATCCAAGCCATGACAATTTTAATATATAAATATTACAACTTAATGTTTAAATGATCTGAAGCATTTAAATACAAAATAAGGATTATTTCTTGAGAAATTTTTTTTTATAAATGAAATAATTAAACATGTGTACTCATGTATGAAAGTATATTTATTCTTGAACATAGAATCAATCATACCAGTTACTTGAGAAATCATGTTCTAAATATATGAATTCATGTGGATTTGAAATTTAAAGAAAATCTTAAATATATTCTTATATTTGATCTTCACAACACAAAATAATTTTTAATATTTTATTGCAACTGTTTCATTCTTTATAAACATAATTTAATCACTAATGATTGGTTTCCTGAAAACCACATTTCTGATTTGTGGCATAAAAATATATGTTTACACATATATATACATTAATACATAATATTTTCAAACATGTGGTTTACAAATTTCATTAATAAGAATTAATTTGGTTTCATGGGTTATAATTTTTAGAATATCATTTTAAACAAAATTTCATTAATGAAGAGGAACGAAAAAAATTTGTTTGATTTTTTGTAAATATGATATTATATATATATCATTCTTATGGTTCAAGACATGATTGACCCTTGAATGTTCTTCATACAATTAAACATAATTAGAACATTGTAAATTAATTGTATAGAACTCAAACTGGGTAGTATTGGATTTATTATGAATATTATATACTTATATAAAAATATGAATAATCGATGAACAATAATAATAAAAAGTTTTTCAAGTAGATAAATAAACATAAAATTCCATTCCTGGGGTATATAACTCATTAAAACATATAGAAAAAAATATGTGAGTTATGATTAAGAAGAAATATTAAAATATATGTATATACCTATATATATAGATCTATTTATACTAAATGGTATAAAAGTTTTACAACACTAAAACATAAAAATCGCTCCCTTACCTGACTTCAAGAGTTCAACAGGGTTCGTAAGAGGATGTTTTCACATAGAGGAGATGAAAAAAAGTAATTACAGGTTCAAAAATATAGGGTTTATATAGATGTTATACATATATTATATATATATATATATAATGACTCACAAAAAAAATATTAAAAACTACATAAAATTTGACCGAGGAAAAATAAACCCAACATAGTGCTTAAGGAGAGAACTCAAAAATAATCGTTGCTTATAATACATACAAATATATAAAGTTTGTTGAAAAAATGAGTGGAATTTACCTGGTTTGTTGTAAAATTAAATTAATAAAGGTCATCGAAGAGGAACAAATAGGTAAATGTCAAGGAAGATCTGAGGGGAAATTTAGGGGATTCATGAGGAAGAAGAAGAAATGAAGAAGAGGGAAGAAGAGGATAAACTATGGGTGATCCCCTAGTTGGAATGAGGTAGAATAAAATGACAAAAAGAAGAAAACCAAAAATGAGTTGACTATAAAAATCAATAGAGTCGTGATAAGATGGCTAGGTTGAGTCCATGGTTTGAAAAACAGAAGACAGTTGATAGTAGATGTTGAATAAGATCAGACGGATGAGGCGAGACACATTATATATTACCATAGAAATGAATGTGATTAGATATGAGGTATATCATATGACTCAGAGTCTGTGTGGTGATATCTGACAGAACAGATTTTGTTATAGCTGAAAATACACATCCCATATTGAAACAAAAACAATTTCACCTCTCTTTTATAACCCTAGAGCTCCTGGAATTCCCTCAGAATTTTCACTCCCCCCTCCCTAGTGCCACCCTACACTAGATTCTGTGCGGGCGCGCTTCAGTGCCCATCTATGCTATCGTGTTGCCCCGCACGATGGAGTACTTCCTAGATCATTTGTGCACACTTGAGTTGTGAGACACCCCTGTGGGACATCATGTGTTGATGTTGAAGGCTAGGTTCGACTTCCTAGTGTGTGCTTCCTCCTCTGGATAATCTAGAGGGAAAGCTCCTTGTGGTTTATATTTTTATTAACCCATATTTATAAATTACAATGTTAGAAAAATAAAATAAAATTTCACATAATCAATTATATAACAAATATATTTACATTTATAAAATATGATTAATTCTAAATATTATATCTTTAAAATACACAAATCAAATCATATTTTCCTACTCAATAGATTAAGATTTAACTAAGAAAATAATTCATAAAAATGTTTTCATACTCCAAAACAGAATGTGTTTTTTTCAATGAATTAAGGTAGATATATGTAACCAAACATTAGGATTTGAAATATCAATCTTCCAAGAGATAAGTTCAGTTAAATGTGTTCAATGATACAATCTAAAAGTACTCAATTACTTAGATCATGCACGATTATATAATATTTAGACAAATTAATAATTGTTATGTTTAAAAATGAATAATATAACACCTTTACAAACAATTAATTTATAAAACCGTATACATATGTTAACTAAACCATTATTTAAAAAATAACATCATTATGAAAATAGGATGTCTAAAATATTTGAAACATTTTAGAAAATAGTACTTGAAATATGATTTGAAATCATAAAATGTAATGGATAATAACTGTAACGCAAATTTGAAATACCTAAAAATATTAATATTCTTAGATACATAAAATAAAATGACTACAATACCCTATGACTATATTTATAGTCATATCATATTCCATGGTCACCTAATGTGAAATAATATAATTAGGGCCTTATAAAAATGTAATTATAGTGTTCCAACCTCAAACACTGAGACATAGAAGATGGTTCTCATTATCCCTCTGATGCACAATACAATTTTTGTGGTTCTAGTTATATTGTTTTTAGTCATGGCTGATACGTAGAAACTCCATTTTTTCATGTCTGTTGTCATTTGGGGTCCTCTGGTTATCATGATTGTTCTTCTTATAAGAAATTCTATTATATTCATGGTCGTTTGACCTTGTTGCAATGTAATCGTTAAAAATGTTATAATTGAAAAAAACATATATTGCTTTTATTTTTTGATATCATTGGTTGGATTGTATGATAATTATGTGAAGTGAATTCATATATTTTTATTATTACCCCAGAAAAAGGTTTCTGGCATCACAGTTTCTCCATATAAGATTTATTCAATCCAGGGTGACTCGTCATGTTCAATATAGTAAAAAAATAATTTTACATACTTTAATTTCATTGATAAGGTTAATGTCCATCGAAAATGATTGATAAAAAATATTCCAAAATGGGAAAGTAAGTAGTTCAGATCATGTTTTGATGAGGATATTGAAATTAGAGGAAAGGAAAGACACTTGAATCAATAAATATATAAGTTATTGAAAAATCATATAACTATAAGAATTGTTTCTGGATCCAGAAATGAGATTCCTTATGACATTGTTTTTGGAAATTTTTCATTCAATAAGGGAAAAAATGACCCACAAGGGATAATCTAATTAAAAAACCCATGGATAGAATTTCCACATGATACAAAATAATATGGGTCATATAAAAGTCCATGTGAATCATCTTATGTAAAATGTGATATACGGAATAACGAAAAGGTGGGTAAGAAATCCATATATTGTAGGAATATCATTGAGAAATATCAAGTTTGAATGATTATATAATGAGAATTATTTATTGAAACTATATAATAAAGGGAAATAATACATAATTTAATCATGGAATGAACATTTAGAGTTCTGAATAGTGAAAAAGGGGGTGGTTGACATAGAGAAATTCCCAAATTTTCTCATTAATTGTTTTTATAGATGATTGATTAATCTGTCTTGGTAAATGATAAATTATAGGATTTATATATAATATTTTTAAATAAAAATACAATTTGATCTAAATGATAAACCACCTTTAGGTATTGATATGTTAAAATAGATTTTAATACATCGATCTAATGATGGAAAGAAGATTAGAGGAACCCATATAGGCTTGTGACAATATGACCTATAATACGGATATATAATGAGTATATAAACTAAATAATGCATATCCTCTAGGAGAATGAAACAAGGGCCAACTAACCATGCAGCATAATGATGGTTGATGTATAACTGAAAAAAAATTGTTCATTTTTTTAATACATATATACATCTAAAAAAAGCAATTCCCAATTTTAGTATACATATATGAATTTCATTTCATAGTAGTCCCAAACTCACATTTTATCACTAATTTAGAATGGTTATATGTGTAGAATATATTTTTGGTATTATAAATATATAAAAATGCTATTCTGAGAGGGAATGAAGAAGATCAAATTTAAAAATAATCAAATGAAATAAAATTCCATGAAAAATGAGATATTATAGTATACGAAAAAGTAATTTAAAATTAAAATATAAAAAGTGTATTGTATATTAAAATGAAGATAGAGGATTTTAGACCCATAATATGTTATAGTAATTGTAGTAGAAATGTCTATAATGAGAGGGAATAAATAAAATTTCATTTACTACATATTAAGTTTAGAATCATTACATGGAATAAAAATCTTGTAGTTGTAATAAAATTAAATTTATGAACAAAATATAACAAGGGTGTGAATCATGAACATGGAATTGAGAAAACCCTTACATCCCTATTGTAAAGAATTATGAAAAATCTATAATAATAGAAAATATATGACTCTAAATTAAATAATATATAATTTAATAAAACTACATGTAATAATAGGCATGGATGTATATGAAAATTAATTTTAAGAATAATATGTTACAAATATTATAATCATGAACAAGAAATATAATTATTGGGGACCCTTAGCTTTTGATGTAGCTTCTTAAAACTATTAAAACTTCATTTATCCATGAAACCATATTGGATAAACAGTTTGCTTTGGGATATCTTTCTCAAAGTAATTGTAGTGGAAATTGAATATGGAATGGGGATTATTTTTACAAGAAATGTAGATGTTTTATTAGTTAAAACATAGGATATATTATTATATAAGAATCCACATCTAGGTTTAAGTAATTGATTTTTTTTCATATTAATGAGTCAAAAATAGTGGGTGCACTTCCATGTAATTAAAAAAATATTTTTTCCAAACATTTTATTAGATAAACATTCATTTCAAAATAAATTTTTTTATTAAACATAAAAGAAATGTAAAAAAATACAATTTTTACATAATATTATTAAATTCTTATATAAACATATTTAATATTTTTTTGATTTAAAAATAATTTTAATATAATTTTATTCATTAAAATATAATAATGGTTTTATAAAATCATTGTTCTTTTAAATAAATAATTTTAACCATTTCTGTTAAAAAAAAATTCTGAAAATTTAAAAAATCCACTATAATATAATTTCTATTCATTGGTTAAAATGATTACATTTATTTTACCAAAATTATTCTCTAAATTTCTAAATTTTATCCTTTAAATAAATATCAGTTTAAATTTAGTTTTCCAATTTTTTAGAAAAATTAACATTCCCATAATTATAAAAATTACACAAGACTCTATTAACAAAATTATCAGTTAAGAACTATTTATAAGATGATAACATAAAAATATAAATAATTCATAAAATTACCCAATTATTATAAAATATATTCTTATCTGAATATATTTATATTCTATAATAAAACAGTTTCACTTGAGTTAGTCAAATAGTCATGTTGGTCACTTAATTACATCAACATAACCAACAAGAATAATGACCAACTATATTTTTCTGTAATGGACATAATGTAGATAAAATATATTTGACTAAAAATAGTAATGAAATATGAAAAAATTTATTTTAATTACCCCACCATTCATAATTAATCACTTAATACATTGCATGAAATGATTCATACAAATCCTTTGATAATGACTATTGTTTTCTTAAATCTTCCTATAATTTTTATGATCTTCTATTTAGGAGTGACCAATATTTTTATTTTTAGATGATAGATTTTGTTTTGGTGAATTTATTATTATTAAAAATTTATAACCCTTTACAATTATAGGTATTACTTGTCCATATTTTTTAATAATGTGTAATGTTCATAGAAATTTTAAATTTTGTTTTATGTACTTGTTGTAATAGTGGGTATTTTACTAGATCTGATCATAAAAAAATTTTTCTTCCAAATGAAGGAAATACATAATTATTCGACATGTTATTATTAATAAATATTCATATCACTTTATAAGATATATTTGAATGTTACAAAACAAATACACAGAATAAGATAAAATAGGCAAAATGAAATGTACAGTAACAAATATTAAAAATGATTCATTATTTACTGTGTATATTTGACATCATATAAGATTTTATATTATTGTACATCGAATTTTTTTATAAAAAATATGTATAAAAGTTTTTTAACCATAATTTGGAGTGACATAATTACTAAGATGACTTTGAAACTAAAATGTAAGTAAAAGAAATATACTTATCACATTAAACTATGTATTTAAAATAATATTCTATATAATATAAATATGTATATGTATATAAAAATGATGGAATAATGATTTTTCAAATCATTAATAATGAATGAATGTGATCTTCCCTTATCATCATTTGATATACTCTTGGAGCCTCATGGCGATTCTAGATGAGACAAGTTACTACATGGCATATGAGATGTAATTCTTTAAAAAACAAGTTAATAAAAAAAATATTTTATATGAAAAATTTTTAAATTTAGGGAACATGTTGGAAATATTTGAATAAATTATTGGTGATATGAAATAATGATGTTACTTTCATATTTATTTTTATATTTAAGAACGAAAATTAAAAAAAAATTATATGGAAATATATGAATGCTACAATCTACACAATTATGGAAACTTTAACCTACAAATTATTATTATATTTTATTTCTAAGAAGACCCTAAATAAAATTTTTAATGATTTATTATTTATCACCCATATCATTATAAAAATAACATTATAAAATTCTTTAAGGAATATTATTGTATTTAATATTTTTCTTGAAAAAAAACATAAAATCAATATCGTATTTATATTTCACAATTATTGCTTCGTTAAAGGTGGACGGGTTCATGGGTTACAATGATGCCATATGATATTTTAAAAACACCAACATCATTAATCCATGTTCAACTAATTTAGTTTTGAATACATCAAATGAATATTTGATAATTAAATGAACCATTATTTAAAAAAATTTATTTTTAAAAAATATTCTTCAAATTGTCATATTTATGAAATATTAACTTTTAATAATTAAATATTTATAACATATGTTTTCCTAAATTATTATTCATTTGTAAAAAAGGCTAAAAGAATATAATAATATACATATATGCATCATATAGGTCTCTCTTATATATTGTATCTTGAAAACATTTATGTGTTTCATGTGGTTGAAATAAATAAAAGTATTTTATTATATAATGATGTAAAATACCATTGTAATCATGTTTAGTAATATGGGGGTGGTGGATGGAAAAATTTTAAATACAATATCCTCTAAGTAATCATGTCATGGAAGAGGTATTATATTCATTATAATATGTTTTTTAATGAAATTATTATTTTTGAAAAAATAATCAAGTCATGTGAGCATGAATTCAGGAGTATCATTAGAATAATACATTCTAGAATAGAATATAATGATTCTCATGAAATTTCTCCATAAGTTATGGAAAAGTATAGTTAATCAATTTTTTTATAAAATATAACTAATGCATGGAATGAAATACACATCGCCCAATTTTAATGAAACCAGCTACCAATTATTTAACATCTTCATATAAAACCCATATATATAATTATTAGGGCTCATCCATATCATAAGGAAAAATTATTCCAATATGAAATAATACATATTATGAATATATAATGTAACACCTTGAACCCAGTTACCCAGAGTTGGTGCATTATTACATAACATTGGCATGATACAAGGAAATCGTATCTCAAAAGACTGATAAGTTTAGTAGCCTTGGAAATACTAGATATATTTATAAAGTCAAAATTACAACTTGAAAAGAAAAAAACAATAAATTATTCCATTAAAAACATCCATGCTCCCTAGATTATGTCTGCAAGTCATTCAGAACTAACATATTCATATCCTAAGAAAATGAAACATAAGAAAGGGGTGAGCTCAAATGCTCAGAAAGATTAAGCAATATAGTGGAAGATGACATAAACATGAGGCATGGTGAATAATTTAAAACACATGTCTTTAAAATTAGTTAACATGAACAATTTATGGCAGGAATATGAGCTGCGTAAATAATGACATAATAAAACATAGTCATGGGTATTATACTAGTCTAATAACCACATGAAATATAAATAGCCAATATCATAATGATGCAATTCATAATTACAGACATCATAACCACATAGTGAAGGAGTTTTTCCAATACTACAAATAAGACATTGTCAAGGCCTTGTTCCAAGACACTAGTTTGTCTAATCCGACCTACCGATGCATCGATGAGCTCTAGCAAGCTCCACCAGTCACTAACTAAGCCCAATGTATTCTTAGTTTAAAATAGGTGAAACACAATCTAAACATTCATATTAAAACAAGAATACGAAATGTCAATACTTTATCCACAAACAATAAATGGTATAAAAATAGAACATCCACAGTCAATCATAACTCATTCAATACAATATTGAAGATTGTATTGTAAAAAATTAACCTCATTCGATAATAAAGAATTATATCTACAAAGATGAAAATAATCATCAATACTATTTGATAGAAATATCAACCTTTTTCTTGGAAACATTTGAATGTCACACTATTTGTCAAGAAGCTGTTTAAAAATATAATTTTGATTCAAAGTGTCCCATACCACTTGGAAACATTGAAATGGAATTTAAATATTAATTTACATATAAATAAATCTTTAAAACCATTTTTTATACACGGACATTAATGAGAAATATTTAGAATAATAAATCTTTAAAACATTTAAAATGATATTTTTGTTAGAGTTCCTAACAAAAATAAAGACACTTGAATACAAATATTAGAGGTAATAAAAACGTTATCATATCATGAGAATAACGGGATTCATGATATACTATGTTGAATTACATTATATATACCATATAAAAGTGATTTGGTGTGTAACAACAAATAAATCTCAATGGAAAGTAAATTGAGATGAAATATCTTATTAAGACCGTATCATTATATAAAGGATAAATTAACGACATAATTATGTGTAAAAAAATAAATACACTCATTATGATTGGATATTCAGTGTAAATCAATTAGAGGACATTCAAAAATATTCTGGTATAAAAATCACCAATTAATTAGATGTTTAACTCAACAAATAGAGATTGAGTTAAAATTAATCTAATCAAGTTCGTATCGAAGACTTGAGAATTTATCAATAGAGAGATTATGTGTGAAAAATGAATATCCACAAAAAGGGGAGTGGAAATTATGTCATAATAAAATTAGTAGTGATTCCACACATAATCTCGGAGTAAAATAATCAATGAATTATGCGTAAAGCAGAATGAGTTGAAATTGAAATTTTAAAATCCATTATCGATTTGGTAACTTAAAAAACATAAACCCATAAAATAATGATCATACAATTATTATGTAAATATCCATAAATTAAATTATATTACAAAATGAATAAAATCATGGACAGTACACACACCACATTCGATAAATAAGTTGTGAACAATGGAAATCTCACGGAATTAAAAGTGAGATAAGAAACCCCTAACTTTGAAATTTTACCATGGTAGAGGGTAGGTTAACCTCATGTATAAAGGTTAAATAATTGTTTTTAAAATATAAATGATTCATATACATTAATATGATATCATATATGATCTTTTAACATTGCATTGTTAACAATATATTATTATTATCATCGTTTTGTGTGTTAACGAATTCATTTTCCATTATATTAATTGTTATGTCTGTCATATTTTTTATAGATGGTATGTATCTTATTCATATCTAGAATTATATCAAGTCTCTAAGAATTACTTTTAATCATAAAATAAAAACTATTCTTGAATGGATACGATCAGGAATGAGTCTCATCACGTTCTTGGAGACGGTAATCCGAACTTACGCATGAGCGACAATATCCTTCTTTTAATATTAAAATTATATATAATTGGATGGTATATCATATATTAAGAATCATTATCATTTTATATTTATTATTTACGTCAATTACACGTCATTATTATACCCATCCAAATAATAATGTATTGAATAAATATCACACCATGACGTGGATATGGTAATCCGTACGTACGCATGTATGGTGACATGTCATTCAAAGGATGGATAGAATAATGAATATTGGTGTACCATATTTATAATAAAATCACAGTATATAAAAGATACTTGATTTGTTATTTTAGAATGGAAACAACAAAACAATGAGGAAGTGGAAGAAGAAAGGAACATAAAAGAGGTGTTGAAATATTTACCTCTTCTTCGGGTTCTTTCATTTTTATTTGATCAAAAGGGATTATTTGGTTGTCTTTATGACTAAAGGAGGGCCTCTAGGATAAAGGGAGGTAAAATGAGTGATTATTTGGGAAGGGTTTGGACGAGAAAAATTTCTTTGAAGGTGTGAATTAGAGAGAATGGTGAGTTCCCTTTTATAAGTGGGGTGAGGGGCATCTTTGGAAAAGCTAGAAATATTATTTTATAATAAAATCATTTTCGGTTTATAATGCCTCCAAAATGAATTATTTAAATTATAAGGTGGGTTTGAGTATAAAACCACTCCACCAATAGGTTTAAGATAGGTTTGGGGAATTATATTAACTTTATCATTTAGATTTAACTCTTAGTTAAATAGTTTGACATTTACCATGTCACTTTATATTTCTATATTATATGGTTTATAAACATATTATATACATACAAAAGAACCCCAAGTGGTTCATTAATGATACAATTATCATTGTATAAGTATTTTGTACTATCCTTATATTTTTAGTAATATAATATCAATTAATAATATAATATTTGTTTTAAAAACGCTTTTATGTCAATTTTGACACTATTTTCTATTTTTTATCCTATATTAACAATAGAATTATTACATCGAAAAAAAATCATCTAACCAACCATAACATGTTATATTAACCTATAAAATTAGTCTAATTCATAAAAGTATCAAATTACATTTATTTTCATATTTATAATATAAATTATTAAAATATTTCATTAATATGGTAATTAGTGCATCATCATTTTGTCATAAATAAATTTTATTATATAATGTCAAAAAATTATAAATAAAATACCATAATGTAGGAAATCCTTGTATCTTTCAAATGAATATTTATAGTCGAATTTATCTTTGGTATAACCCTATATTAAAAAAAATTTGTTATTAAACTTACATTTTAAATCTTTTAACTCTTCTTTAAATAAAATAATAATAAATGTCATAATAAAATAAAACTGGGCCTAAAGGATCATATTTTATTTCTATGGTTGTTTTGGCCTAATTAAACTTATCCAATACAATTAGAACATGTGTTAGGGTAATAATAATATCTTTTTTACCCTTACAGACCCTATTTATTTTTAACCGTGGTAGAGAAAAAAAAAGTTACTGTTCTACAAAAATTATTTTCATCTTATTGAACCATATTTTACATAATTATATCTACCATGTCTCTCGGATATTTGTAATTCCACTCACCGAAGAAGTAAAATTTGGTTTTATGTGAATTTTCAAATTTTCCTAGGAGGTGGGTAAAAGGCGCTGAAAAGTTCAATAAAATATTTATATATCTAAAATTAACATAAACTAACTCCAATGAATTATGTTAAAAATATATAGGTATTATGTATCTAATTTTACCTAAAATAAATTTAAATAAAATTAATAATTATTTAAATAATAATTCAGTTTTAAACTATAACTTAGTGTTTTTCACTACACATCAATAATTGAAAGTTTTCATAAAAATACAAAAAATTCACTGTAAGCTAATTTAGATATTATGAATCCAAAAATGATGACCATATTAAATGATACAATTTATAAAATTTCAAAAAGTGGGTATTACTATTCATAACAGCTAGTTTGATTTGTCACTGTGTGTTAGAATCTCAATGTTGCGTACAATGAAATATAATACATTATTCAAAGGGAAACATAACATGGATGCTTGGGGTGTAACATATAAGGTGGACAAATTTTAAACAACTCTACTTTTAGATAACCCTATATCACTCAGGGATGAATCTATATTTTTTTGTATTGGATTTATCATACACAAATCAAAAATTAAAAAATTCCAATAAAAAATTATCATCAATTATCCCACAATTCATTAATAATTTTCTTTTATGATTTAGTATAACCATTATCAAAAAATTATAATATCATTTAATATATTCTTTAAATTATGAAACTTCTTATTTCAATATTTTTCATCCATGATCATTTTACTTTTAGATTCTACGACTGTTATTCTGATCCTATATCCTATGAATTCTAAATAATATATAATTGATAAAAACAAAACATCCACAACTCCAAAACCCTATGTATTGTGAAATTTTTATTATAATGATTCATAAATCATATAAATAAAGAGAATATTATCTATTTAAGATAAGATAAATGAATAGTACTAATATAAAATTGATACAAAAATAGATAATATAAAAATTTAGAAAACATTATTAATCTACTTGAATAAATTTTTTTCTAAATAGATATCCATTTGGTTACTTAATAAAATCAACATAATAGAAATTAGTGAGATCTGACTCATAGTAATGAAATATCATAAATTAGAAATTTTTATATGGTGAATAAATAAAAAATCATGGGTTATATATAATAATACATATAGTATAATAAAATACCTATAAAATATAAAAATTGATATATTCTATGATATCAATAAGTAATAGTAAATTGAACTGAGTAAAAAATGAATAAGATGAGTTGGTTTATATCTTATGAAAAAGTGGGCATGAATAAATTCATGGAAAACCTAACAACATATATATTTCATTATTTTTAATAACAAATCATTAATTGATGAGATAAATGATTGAATAGTCCATGTGATTCTATTTTATCAAAAAAATTGGATAATAAATAAAACAGTGGACAACATAAGAATGAATAAATTATCAGATAACAATAACTCAACAAAGTGTGATCCACGGAATGAATTAATAATATATGTTATTCTATATTATAATAAATGATAAAAATATATAAATACTTGGCCAACATAAACATGAATAAATGACTACATAACAATATGTGATCATATTGTGAAACAAATTCATAATTTTAGACACCTTGAAATTTCTATCAAGACCTTATTCAATTACATGCTACCTAAAGTGAAAGGACACTCTGATTACCCTATCTAAATCGTGTCATGAGACTAACCGGTTCACTAAGGAGATGAATTATTTCATTCCCCACCCATAATTTCATGTCCATTTCATTCAATAATGTAAAAAAAATCATGGCATAATTTTTATAATATTAAAAATATAAAAACTTATCATAATTTCTCAATGAGACATATCAATCATGATTATCCAAAATTGAATATTGAATTATATGGTACTAAATTTTTTTCCCCAATCAATATGTTAAAAAATATCATGGTAGTTGGATTAGATGTATTTTTAAATATATTAGACAAATGTAGCTATAAATAAATAATTTATAATTTATATTTGAAGAGTTTGTAAATTAACCAATGAATTTCTCCAAGGTGTGTCAATACTTGTGCGTCGTAAGGTCCCACACATATTTTACCAGAATGATGGTCATTCTATACATGACCACCTATTTTAGTGGTTTTATTCCCTTGATAAATATATTCCAAAACCACATCCACTTTTAGAATCCATACTTGGATTTCATTTCATAGGAAAACCACACTCACGTTTCTTTACTATATATAGGATTGTTTAATAGATACATGATAATATGAATATTTAGAAAAGATTATAAAGACTATAATTATAATAAATAAATAAAATTTCATTTAAAACATATATTATTGAATAAAATAGATTGTAATAAAAATTGTGGATATGTATGATAAATATAATTAAGAAGGAAACATAATAATGGTGATGATCCTGAAAAGGGAAGAGGAGGATTGAGGACCCTTACCCTATAAAGATGCTTCTCAAATCTAGAGAGATACATCATAGTACCCTAAAACAACTATTTATAATCATTTGGTAGGGAAATTGACAGAAAAATGGTTTTCATGGGCTTCAATATTGACAAAGAATAAGAAATGGGGTTATTTATTAATAAGGAGGGTTTATTTTCATGGTTATAATGTAGGTATTTTTATTATACAACATTCCAAAATGTTTGTTCCATCAGTTGCATCCAATTTTATATATTATTGATGAGGGTGAAAATTTGGGTGGATATACAAGGTGTGTTCAAAACAAAACTTATATGCCTAGAAACCCAAAAAAATGAACATAAAATAAAAATAATGTTTATTTAATGAATAAAATATTAGGTTCTAATATTAAATTTATAGAGGGCTTATTCATAGTTTATATATTTAATAATATTTTTATTATTAAAGAATTATAATTTTCTAAAAAATAAATTCGTAATTTTTTTCATGTTGACAAAATAATGAGTTCATTAAATCACAGTTGATTTTAAAGGGGATTTTTTAGGGTTTCTCAAAAAATAAACTTTTTCAGAAAATATTAAAAAGTAATCCTAATATTAATTTGACTAGTCAAGTCGAAAAATAATTTCTATAATATCAAAATAAATCATATAATGTGATGACCTAATTAGAGATTGGTCCAGTACAACCTTCAACAGAAATGGATATTAATTATATTACTTCAGATGGGCTTATGAATTGTCTATAAAGCATGACTCCATATCAATCTAAATTTTGTTGAGTTATCCATAACAATGTTTACCATTTCAAAAGTGGGTGATTATTAGAGTGATTTGGAACCTTGTTATAAGATATTAATATTGAAAAAGTAGTACAAGATCTGTTTTTTACCCTATTAATCATTGAGTTTGCGTAGAGGATGATGAATCAATAATCCCCACCGAGTGTTTATGGAATTTAGTCGGTGATGATTTCTTTCTCTGACATCCTATTACTGATGAATATTGTTTCTATATTTTTCTCCTATAAGAGCATGTTCCATTCGAAAAAATCAAATTGGAGTGGTTCTAAGAAACCTCTAAAAGAATGATATTGGGGATTTACTAAGAAGTGGCTAGGGATTAGAGTCTAATGTTGATGAAGGTTCATTTGAATTGTGGAAACTAGATGTTTATATGCATCATAATTGTAAAATGATTTCATTATATTTAAAAAAAGAAGTTAATCCAAGGGTGTCAGATATTTCGATCAACTTTATAATGAATCTCGATGATCCTATGTATCTAGGTCAAGCTCTATTAGAGAATTTGATTCATGATACAGTGATGGAAGTTGGGGTTTTGAATCCCCCATGTATATATCGGGGTCCTCAGGGTGTTATGTGTGATATAGTAGTGGTAAAAATCTCTAGGTTGAGTCACAAATGGAATATGGGGGACATCCTAAGACTCCCACAGATTTAACAGATGTTGAGGTAGAGTGATCAGGGAATAGCACCAGTGGAAATGGTCCTGAAGTGGTTTTTAATTTATCAAGGGATTGTTTCCCCACATGTATAATAGTTTTGGAGAATTCTACATGGGGTGATGTTTTGATTTAGAGATTACCAAGAAGGGTGGTAGCTATTACACATCATTAATGTATACATGAATGATTGGTGAATGAAGCACCGACTCAGGAGTATGAATCTTCTCGAGTTGTTCCCTCTGAGGAAGAGAAGGAGGTTACTTGGAACGAGTCAAATTATGATTCTTCTAGCCACTATCATGTTACACTATAGATGATTTACATGGTAGTATGCTTCCATGTCTAAGGATGAGGATGTTTAGTGGAGGTAATCAGAAATGGTGAAATGCCTAATATTACTTTGCACTTCTAATGGAATAAAATTATTCCAAGAAGTCAATTTATGATTATGTATGATGATCATTAGGGTTCCAATTTTTTTGTGATGACCCTATATATTTTTTGGCATTCTCTCACATTGATACATCAACTGGTCAGCAGATGGATTCAGGTGTAGCTCTTGAACAATCTGTGGGGGCTGTTATTGCACTCATATCAGGAAATGGTTTAACCAAATCTAGTAATTAATGAAACTAAATAATAATAACACATGATTATGGGAAGAACAATAATGGTGTGTACCATTAGTTACGTGAGTACAATGATTGACTAGGATGGTCTTATATTCACAAGGAGATTCAATGATGGGAAGATTAATCAATATCAGAACATATAAACTAGGAAAAATGTGTTCTGTCATATTTAAGACCTTTTCATTGATAATTCATACACTCATGTAACTAATACTTCATTTATATTATGCAAGGAGATTGATTGTAGTAGGATTAACCTTTTTTCAAGGGATTTGTTATTTTCTTTATGTGTTTAGTCCTTGTTGTTTATCACATTTCCCTCAAAAGATTTTTCACCATAATAACAAAAATTTGGTGTTTTTTTGAAAATTATTAACCATAAATAGTACTTCGTTTATATATTTTACCAATAAAAAATAGTTAATATTTCTCTTAAAACAAATTTTTTTTGTACATCTATATTTTCCAAAAAACATATTGTTATCTTAATATATTTTTATTTTCAAATGATAAAATTTTATTTATATCACTAAAATAATCATGTTACTCACATAATTTCATACACATAACCAATAAAAGTATTAACATACCATATTTTTTACTATTAGATGTAATATTGATAATAGATATTGGCAGAAAATTATAATAAAAAATAACCTATTTCTCAAAAAACAAATCCTTCATTCTTTCTTTTTCACATGATACGTTTCATATTTTATTTATATAACATACTTAAAATAATTTTTTTCTTAATTATTTACATCCATTTTATGGTCTTTATTGTAATAGAAATTCTTTTCATTCATTTCAAGATGATATAGTTTGTGTATTGATTGTTTTATTCATTAACTTGTATATCACATTATCATTCTAAGTATACTAGCCTATATTTATGAATAATGTGTAGTCTTTTAATGCTATTTAAATGATTTCATGTGTGTCTATATTTTGTAATAATATATATTTTACTTTACATGATCATATAATAAATTTATATTTGTCAATTATTGATATATAGGTTTATTAAACTATTTTTCTAAACATGTTACTCATACTATTTAAATTAATATTTTTTTGTAAGAAAAAAATACACATATTAAAACAGCCTTAAAAATCAATCAAACTATAAGGATAATTGGAAATTGATAATAATTTATTATTAATATTTAATTATATATATTATATCATATGATACAATATCTTATTTATGACAATTAATATAGGAGTCATTTATTGTAGATCAATATATTACTGTGAATAAATTACCATGATTAATTAGAAAGGAAACAATTTGTAAAAAGAATATTGTTGGAAAGTAAAACATTATATTGAGATAATATTTAGTAAAATAGACGTCTTATATATTTAGGTGATAGAATATTGAACTGGATAATCCGGAACAATGATAGAAGGAGATTCATCCTTGACACTAGTTGGTCATTAGTTTGAGTCTTGTGGACATTCCATATGTGACATGATATTGCTTGTTCTATGAAAATCCCATTTTAGAAAACCCATTTAATGTATAAATTTATATTTTCCATGAATGATATATAAATGAATAAAATATCTGATAATTAATTGTATAATTTTTTTTTATATGAATTAATGAAATTTATTTAGTTTTTATATTTATACATTATATTTAATATTCATAAGAATATTTATTTATAATTTCATAATGTTAAATATTTCATAATCAGATTTTTAAAATAATAAACATTTTGTATCATATCCCTGGGTGATGTTTTTTAAAAATTAGATTGATCCTTTTGGTAGGTTACATAATGGTGAATATTCAAATTAACCATATGAACAACCTTCAATATGAGATCAATGATTGAAATAAAAAGATACACTAACCTATTTTACGGAGTTTTGAGTTTCATTTAGATTTTAGGTTTATAAAACATTGTACTTTTATGATTGGGTGATGGTATTAAATTAGGAAAATATAAGGAAACTTTACATTGAATTATTCATTTTTGAGAAGATTAATTTTCAAATTTTATACTTTGATTTTAATTCATGAAATGTGGTTCCCTTTTCAGTTCTTATAAGAGTAAATTCTTCATCAAAAACCTCATTTGAAGTTTCATATTTCCCCAAAAATATTTTATTAATCATTATTTCTATATTTTGGATTGATATTCATAGTTATATGAGGACCCTCAATTTTTATAATGATATAGTATTCGGAGGTCGGTGTGCTCCCATCATTTTTCTCTCGATAGAAGGAGAGAGTGATTCATAAAACGTGGTCTTTGGTTGTTCATGCCAATGGTAGAAAAAAAATGTCTATTCAATGTGATAAAATGTAAAAATATAATGGGACTATAAATTTAGATATGTAACTTTTGTATTTATGGTTAATAAAGTCTTTAGGGGATGATATTTACCTCAGGAAGGGTGACTTCTTCAACTTGTGATGTCACATGAAATAATTTTTCACCTTGTTGATATAGGATGAATCTAGTTTTTCGCTCATAATTAATGTAATTGACATTTTTCGGTATCTGAAAATGATATATGAAAGATGGTTGTAAGTTTATGATAGGTTCTTTCAATAGTATGTGACCAATAACGATAAATCCTCTTATGATCCACATATAATAAGATCATGTACTTGAAATAAAAATGATGATTTAAGACTAATATATAATAAGGATATGCTTTCATTAAAAATATTATATATTAAATTAATGGGTGAATCCCTAGTCATGACTTGTAATAATAAGAAATATTGATATGTTTATAATGGGTTGTCTGGTTGTTATCTCTGGTGAGAAATTATGGAATTATATTAGTTATAGAATGAGAAAGATGATTGTTATTTTATGTAATTCTTCCATAATATATGATTTAGATACATTTTTTTCATGTTATTATTCTTTAGATGCTATTTTTTCATTAGTAAGTCTTATTGTTTCATATTAATTTCATTATCAATTGATTGTTGATATTTACTATTATTCACTATTTTATTATCCAATTTTGTATTTCTTATTAATATTTTTTTTTTCTTATATGTATATTTTTCGATAATAAAATAAAATTTGAGGGCAAATAGGTTAGGATATAATATAATTATAAATTATTTTTGGACATAGGTGACACCCCTTAATGATTTTATATGAGGAGATGATAATAACTATCTGGTATACCTCATCGAGACATGTGGGTAAGTGACACATTTATTATGGGATGGTGTAAAACGACCTTTGTTTTTTATTTTTTATTAGATAAAATGTTGTTCGGGTCATCTTGACATGATGGAATATCAGTATATCCAAGTATCATAATTCTTGTGTTATGTTTCTTGATGGTTTGATTAGAATATTCCAGCTAATTTCACATTCCATAGACATTCATGTATATCTAAATTAACACTATAAATAAATGTGTATAGGAAAATAGGGTAATCTTATAATATAATTTTAATCCACCAACGAATATATCTAACATGATGTTTTATGAAAATGATTATACATTAAGGATTCTATATTTTTGGTTGTTTTCCAGTTGATGATAAAGTTGAAGCTCTATATGTTCATTTTATTATAGCATGCGGATTTTAAAAGATCCAGTCTAAAGAGTGGTATGAATTAAAAATCTATGTTAATTGATCATTTTACTTCATATGTAACAGTATAGGGATAATTTTTAATACTATTATTTTGTTTCATTATATATATATATATATATTGGTTTTGTTGTTTCTCAATTGAGGATATGTATTGTTGAATGTTTATTTGTCTAATAAACTAGGTTATGGGATACTAACAGAATTCAAAATATTTTCTATATGATTTATATTTATTTTATATAAGGATGATGTTAAAAAACAATAATTCTCAAATAAAATTTATGATTTATTTTTTTGGAATAGTCTCACCACCAAAACATTGTTCCCCCATCAATAATTTTTGGACATAAGTATACTAAGAGGCTTTTCCGATGTTACATAGTACCCTATTCGGTTTCTATAGATGTATATTGGTGATGTGATGTAACATGTCCTATGAAAGAAAATTATTTTGTGAGAATGTGTCAATTTAATATAGAGTTGGTATTTTTTGCAGGGGAGGTAGACAATAATATTTCCAGTAAAAAAATTCTTTTAGTAAAAACTGATGTCTTTATGGGATTTATACTATTGGGAATATCTACTCTTAGTATGATAGGGATATTTTTTAGAAAATTATGTCCAACATAATGAGATTTATGAGGTGTTGTAAGGTTTTCCTGTGACCTAGATTCATTATATATCCATCATATTATAGGTATTCAATGTGAATGATAATCATTCATATGGGAAGTGTTTCAAAATATAATTCCTTACCATGGAATATTGTTATTTAGAATAAATTTATAATTTAATTACTTTTACCTCAAATATATTATAAGTTATCAATATATTAATATTAATTAATGATAGTTTTCATTATGATCTAGTTAATTAATTTTCTTCCTAAGTTACCATTTCTAAATACAGATTGAGTGTTTCTTATATTTGATAAATGAATAATTTCTAAAAGATAACATGTGAAGTGGAATAAATTATCTATTAATTGGGATTCATTGATTATTTTTTAATGAGGTAGTTTGGAGATTTTTTAAATTTAATGTATGATATTTTAATTTCATTTTAATTCGGCTTTTGAAATTGGGGTAGCATTTTGGAAAATAACATGATATCAAAATGAGTCTAAATTTTCAATTATGATAAATGCTATTATATGAAATGTAGTATATAAGGATAATAATGTATTTTTGGTATTAAAAATTATTGGAATTTGTTTTTTAATTATATATATATGATGTATAAAAGTGTTTTATTAGTTTTATGTATCTATATGAAGAGTGTTATGTGTTTATTAAATTACATATTTTTACTCAAATTCAAGTACTCATTAAATATAGATTCATGATTTGGCTAAGAGGATTGGTGTTTTTTAATCATAATAACTTAAATATTATAATTTATTATTTTCCAAAATTAAATATTCAAAATGGGTATTAAGTAGGAAATTTCCAGGATGTGGCTCCTAAAATTTCAGAATTGGCTTATTATAAATATTTCTTACTACGTGGAGTTCTATATTTCATTATATGATATGAAATTTTATGTTTTGGGATTAGTTTACGAATCATGCATCTTTTCATTGTCATTATGGGGGTTAAAAATGTCATTTCTAGGTAATCAATATATTTAAATATGAGATTTTATACTATATTTGGTGTAAAATGACAACATTTAAAAGATGATTATCAAGGAAATATACTACTGAACATCAATGATATGATGAAATGGAATTTTATGAATTATTCTTTGTGAATATGAATTTCAAAAAATTTATCTAGACTGGTATATTGATTTATGAATCATAAATGCATTAAGGGTTTAATTATTTTTAATTATAAAAATAATGGCTGGGGCTTCTTATGGGTGAGAAGCATTATGGATGATAATTTTCAATAAATAATGTTTTATCATCTTTGGGAATTATAATGAGTGTTAGAGTTCCATAAATATAATGTAGGAGTGAATATAATATTATTATTTTTTAATATGGGTTGATTTTACATTGGATCCTTTTTATTATTTAATGAGTTGATTTACACATGGAAGTCATCATCATATTTTCATTATTGATTTTTTGTTTCTATATCATGTTTGAAATGGAAATATTTGGTGTTTATAAGTCCCATCATGATCCTTAATGGCCCCTATTAAAATCCATATTGAATGATACAAGAATCCTTGTATTCTCATATTGATTCATGTTATATCTAATGAATATCCATTTAACACAATTCACAAATTTTAAAATAAATATATATATTGAGTAATTTCCATTGTTTTATTTATGGACATTCATGATTGTTTATTCATTACTATAGACACAATAATGGGTTGTTGGTTTTCCATTACTATATCCCTCCAACATTTTTGACCATAACATTTTTAGTTTAGCGTCATTTCAAAACAATGGTTTAGGCAAAAACCTTATCCATCCATCTAAATTGTTATATATATTTAACTTCCTCATAATATGGTATTGATAGTTATGTATTTTATTTCTTACTGCACCATATCACAATATAATTACATTGAGAACATGTGTTTCTATATGGGGTGAATAACTAAATATTTGTATAGTCTTTTCTCACCACATAATTCTATTTTGGAATATAATTTTTATCCAATGGATTGAGTTTGAGGTAGTAGTAACCTCCCATAAAATATTTTTTATTACATGTAGTCAGTCCCGCTGAAACAAAAATTTAATGTTGTGTCCCATTGTTAAGGTGTCATACATAGAATACGAGCATGGGTTATCATGAGGATGGAGTGAAAGGGGGCATACCATAAAATCACAAGGACTTGTGTGATGGTTTCATCATTGGACATATAGCACCATCAACCAACATTATCATGTAATACTAGTTTTTAGCGGAGAGGCTAGACAATTTTCATATAGGGGTCCCGTTGCATTCCATGTAGTCCACACATTGTTGATGGTAGATTGTGGGAAATTAACTCTACCTAGGGAGGTATCCAACAGCAAGCCTCATATTTACATTATGACTGAAACATGGGGTGTTTTTCTTTATGGGAAGACTTTTATTTTAATAGTCATCTGACATCACTTTATATATGAATATCTATTTGGGGTGGTGAACTAAAATAGCTCATCCATTCCACTTCCTACCACAGGGACTCCATCACGAAGAGTGGGATTGTTTTATATTTTGTGAAAAATGTTGTGGGATTTCCCCCATTATTTTTTTTTTCTTTTCTATAATTTCCTTTGATATTGTTATAATTTATCTTTTTTAAAATGATGATTCTCCATGATCATGATGGAATACTAACAATGTGATGGGATTTTTCTTCATAATGTCTACTGGAAAATATGAGAGGATAATTTCTCGTTGTTTCCTTCTAATTACGTAGTGGTTTTATACCCTGTTATTATTTTTTAAATTTTATGTAATTTTAATTATATGGATTTATTAACATTATGGATAAATTTAGGTATTTTTCTTGAAATGTTTTTAGGGGTTCATTTTGGACCTTTTAGATGTAGTTGGTCAGGGAATTAAGGTAGTGTTATAAATCAATGTGATTTTTGAAATTATAACTATACCAGGTAAATTTTATTATTAACACTAAATTATATATACTATTTTTTCTTTTTTTTTTGATATAGGGTCTCTGGTGTTGATATTAATGTGTTTGTGTATTGGAAATTTTTAGGCATTGCTGTTTGAGCATAATTAAATAGAATAACTCATCACAATGTATATAATCCCTTAAAAATATCCATATTGTATATTCGTTGTTTATTAGTCATGTTCTATGTTGTCTAACCATAATATCTTGAAAAATACATTCTAATTGAATTACCACATAAAAATAGAAGAAATTAAAAATTACAAAGGATAGTGATGGACCTATGATGGAAAAGGGATTAATTATATTAATATTCCATATAGTTGATGGAACATATAATGGTTTTGATTCAAGGAGTGAACCTAAGATACCAACATATATGTTCCCTCAAATCCCTATGTGTAGAAAAAATTTCTATATTTTGAATTATTATATGAAATAGGTTTGAATGATCTTGGAGTTTCCCTATTGCTTTTGGTATAGTATATTAGAGATTTAGGTATGTTTTCCTTTTATACAGTGATGTGTTAACATAGGATCTCATACATTACATAGAATTCTAATAATGTTTGGGAATGATCATAATAACCTAGGAAAATTGTTTTGTGATATGGGAGTTCTTCCATATATTTATAGTTACATATATATGTTTTTTTAATTAAGGTTACAATGGGTATAAATTTATCAAGGTAAAGGTGAGGGATATTATTTTCTATGAGTGATGGTATTTATCCAAATATATAGGATTTAGGTTGGGGATATCAAGAAGGGAATTTAGAAATTAATAATATATATGGTATCTACATGATTTTCAATACATATGATTACACTTCAGATAGTAAATGTAGAAACAAATGTCCTTATATTGCTCAATGAATGAATATATGAATTTTGGTTGTCTATGTGATTTCTAATATATGGTGACATGTTATGAGTTTAGAGTATAAAAGAACCATATATATTTATATATATGATTCAAAATTATGGGAAGACCTTTCCCCAAAACATTAAACATGTGATATTCCAAAGAAACATCGTAATATTTAATAATTACATCAAAAATATATATGAGATTCCATTGATAAATCATGGTATCAGATGACTACACCCAACCCTCTAGAACGCCTAGAAAACGTCCTACAATATATTGAATACACATGATACTTCTTAGATTCATGTGATACATCCAATGTTTTTTATTAATCATAATAAATATGAGATATCATGTAGACCTCCTAGGATCTAGTTATTAAACATGATAATTTTATGACTCCATGGATTCTTCATTGGATTTAGTGAATACATATACAACATTTAATATTTATAGGATATTTTTATAGATATAGTGACTACATATTATATATAAGATATTCTACTAATACATCGTACAATCTGCTAAGGACACATGAGAAATATAATGTACCTAGGATACTTCATTAGAACTTTTCATTACTCCTGATAGAGATGAGGTTCCTATGATACATCCATATATCTATAGATTACACATGATAATAATAAGATTCATCACATACATTTGAGTATCTATTTATTAGACCTACAATAAATTATATTCTATTATATAATATAAGATAAATTTATTAGTCATAAAATATTAAATATCCATATATACACTATATTATTAGTTATTAAAAATTTTACTTATTGGATTCCATGGCCACCATTATGTATTTAGTGGTTAAACATGACACATATGAGTAACCTTGTATACATGATTGTATGTTGTGATTTCACCTGTGATTTATATATATATATATAAATCGTGATCTTGGTGGGATTATCTAGACCCCAAGTGATTGTATAAGCTTGTGGTGATGTTTGGGGTGGCTTATTTCTAACTATTTTTCCACATACTCAGATACACATTGGAACTATCCCACAAATTTATTTTTCATATCATGGAACACATTAGAACCGAAGGATCTATAATGGAAACATAATATATATTTGTGAATTTTTTTTCATTTAAGCATCTCCTCTGTTCTTATATTATATTTAATAAAAAATTATGGGATTCCATCATTGGTTAAATATTGGATTTTACTCAAACCTTTCATTGGAAAAACATGGTTTTTTTATCCTAGTACAAAACAGTTGTGAAATTTTAAGGTATGATAGAGCATTGAAGTATTATCATTCAGTAATATAACATCAATGGGGTTGCTAATATTGATATTTGATAATCCTCGAGAAAGGTATTAGATCATAATTTTGTTTATTTTTCATTATTTATAGTTTTTTTTGGGTTTTTTAGGGGGAGACTAGTCAAGATATATAACTTTCTAATAAATTCACATGAAATATCTTTCATCAATTTATTTAATATTTTATTACTCTAATTATTATTTTTGGATATCTGTTAGATATTATATACTATTTTTATAACATTATAAAAGGTTATATGCTTCTCATGTTATAATTATTGATGATATCTACTATTCAATGAACTCTTGGAATAGGGGTGTTATGCCGAAGGTCAATTGACAACATAGAATATGGAATCATCCAGTGGCCATGGTATGCGGTAATAATTTTTTTATCATAGTATTTATCTCATTATATTATAATTTTTAATATTATATATAGGTAATAATAATGAAATATATATTACGATACACGGTATACTATTGTGTTGGGAGCATATTTTTAGTTGGAATCCATTGTTTTCATAAATATATAAATTTTATTTTTTACTGTTATAATTGATATATTTATTGAAATTTGCTATGTGTATTTGATAGGTTATTTTGGTTTTTCTTTTAACCCATCAATCCCAGTTCTCTAAAAATGAACAATTTCTTATATATAGAATGCACATGAAATTTCTATTCTTGTGTGTGATTGATATAAATTGTGATAGAGGGTTTAAATATTTAATGTTTCTACAACATGCTATATAGTTTTTCTTTATTAATCTTATTGGATGAATTTACTCAGCTAAACTGTATTATTTTTTCTAAAGTCATGTCTTGTTGATTTTACAATCTGGTGCACCATGGTTATTCTGGTGGTGAACCAACGGGTACATTACATATAATGACCCTCAATGGGTTAGTATAAGAAATTTATTCCTTGATATTGTTTCATCATAGAAAACATGTTCTATTACATAAAATATCAACAAGAAGCAAATAATGTTTTCCCATAATGATTATTTCCTTAATTATACATTAATAAATTCTATGACTCCACTATAATCAATAAAAATTATGATGGGATGATGTAATTTATGCACGTGTAAAGGATTTCATTACTTTAATGGGTAATATGGTCTATATATTCTAGTGGATTATTGGTTCTTATGATTTAGTAATTTACTCACCATGAGATTCCAAACATAAATATGTTACTCAAGGGAGGGTGCGATGGGATATTAATTCATATATGATAGTGTACATATGATTAGGGTTGTTTATGAAGTGTTTTGGCCTATGTGAGACATAATTTATGTGCTATGTGGGAAACCTAGTTCCATGAGATATGGATCCTGATATTTGTTAGATGAAAGATATTATTTTGTATCAGATGTTCTCCTATAATTACAATGATGTATGTGATATACAATCTTAAACTATGATATGGGTTATTCTATATCTTTTTGTTCCCTCATAAATTATAGAAATGAGTAGGTGTCATGTATTTGAGATTTATTCATAGTTTATGCCTTTCGAATACTGGAAATCTTGAGAGCATTGGGAGAGGTAAGTAGAATGTCTTGCAAATTTGGGTATTGAGATTTTATTTCTGAGGGTAGTATTTTAAAAATGTATTAAAATTTTTATTATGGTTATTATATTAGTTGTTTGGTGATATTAGAGATATATTTTGTAGTAATTAATGGTCTTCATATGGTGGTTGATCGTAATGTAGTCCTCAGCAAGAGTGAGACATTGTTCACTATTAGATATAAATAATTTTGAATTTATTTTTCACTATAATATTTAAATGATTTATGAATTGGTATATTGTTTCAGTTCCTGAGAATACGTTTTAGGATATAATAGCTATTGTATAATGAACCAATTGTTCAATCCAGTGGTGTGAGAGTATACACCCATGGATTTGGTTGAGATTGTGGCAGAACACAATTTTAATATATAGTTCCAAATTAATATATATTTGAGGGAGTTGTGTGGAGGTTGAGGAAAATTTAATATGATGAAATTTTTCCCAATATGGGAACCAATATTTTTTAAGAGAATGGTTTGTTTTTCTCCAATAATGTATGTCAGAATCTCTGATGGACGGTGAAAATTGTAAAAAACATGATTTAAAGTAGATTAGGTGGAGTGATACACATGTGATGATGGAAATAGTTGATGTTATGATCAAGGATTGGTTTAAATAATGATATAAGGATTGGAATATATAATATAATATTTTCGGTTATGACCATCATGAAAAAAAATCTAAATGTTGTTTTGGATAATATAACTGGTGAGCTAAAATTTTGTTGTGATAAATTTTTTACACTTTTAAAATATATTTTAAAATATTCGAAAGATGATAAGGTAATTATATGGACATGGGAGTCATATTAGTATATTATTAATTGTTATTATCATGGAAGATTCCTTGATGTGTGATACATGTCATGTGGATAGTTGATAGGAAACTAGGTTACTAGGGATTAGGTGAATCTAATATTTTTTATAACATGATTAACAAAATACATGAGATTTGAATTCGTATTTGGATAGATTTTGAGTGTTATAATCCAATTCGGGATGGAATTACAGACATATGAAGGTGATTTTGATGATATTTGGACTGATTCTCATGGTTAGATAATGATAAATGATGTGTGTGTTTCATGATCCTTTCATTGAGATACACCAAGTGTTGGGTTGAATATTGGTGTGCCAATATTGATGACCTTATTATTACATTTAGACCTAATGTATTATGATTTTTGATGTGATAGATCATCTACATGTGAAACAAATCTTATCCACAGTGGTGTGCAAGTAGACTATCAATAGGTGTTTTGTTTTTAACTGTGTGTGTCATGGTGTAAACCACACTGACCATATTGATAGACAATTATAGAATAATTTTGATATGTGATTCCTATGGTAAGGATCACTATGTATCAAATTAAGAAACTATGTGATGAGATTTATAGTGGAAACACTATTACACATGGAATTAATTGGTTTCTAACATTATGGTTTCATAGGATAGATAGGTGTTATTGGTAAACAACATTATGTTGGTAGAGATTAAAAAAAAGTTTAATCATGTAATGGTGATTAGTGATCCATTGAGTTTGGTGTACCATCATAGATTCGTATTCTATATATCAGGATAAATGTGTTGATGTTGATGTATATTTATGGCTGGGATAGATCATGATTAATTGTTAATGAAATACCTTGATATCATTGAATAAAAAGTGTTCAATTTGTGAGATCATAAATAATTGAATGCATAATTTTTTTTAATATAGAAGGAATTTTTATTTTTAGACTAAGGGTAGATTATGTTTTGATGAATATATTTTTTATTGATATTTGAACGTCTTAATGATTGGGAACATCTGATTATAATAGCTAATAAAAACCATAGAGATGTTTGGGTCATTAGGTGAATGTTATAGTGGAGATGGGGTGGTTTACACCCCTTTTTTTGATATATAATACAAGGTTATATATTCTAAAGGTCAAACATAAATAGATTATGAATATGGGATGTTATGGTTAGAGATTTTCTCCATTCTGGTGAGTATGAAGCATCGTGCTAAAATAGGGAATATAATTGTTTTGATAATTTTGTGGTCCTAGGGTGCTATTAATATTATTGGATCCATAAATCTATGTATCACATGGTTCATGCCATGTTTTATTTTTGGGATGGTACAAACCAATTTATTAGGTTGATGCTTCCATAATCTAATAGGGACGCACTACAAGGGGAATAAGATATTTTCCAATCCCTCTACCCTGATAGATTAAGACACAATCCGCACATATGCTCTTTTATATGAAGAGAAGGATGTGTTTTCAGTGTGGTGAGATTACCATGTCTATTTTTTTGTGATCAATCTTAATTAAATTAATTTTAAAATTAATTATATATTTTTGTCATTTTAATTCTCTAGGATTTATTCCATGAGAATGAGGATGAGCTGTGGGCATGAATATGGACGGAACATACACATGATTAGGTTATGATGGTCAAGCATACATGAAGTTGAAAACATTTTATATGGTAGGTTATCCCTTAAACATATCCATTCTATATATTCATTATGCTATATGAATGTGATAAGGGGCCTCTCAACATATGGACTATAAATCCCAAAACCGAAACCCCAAGATCTAGTTCATATAAAAATTTTCTTGATATTTTGAATTTGAAATGATACTTGTCCAACTAATTTTTTAAATAAATATTTATATAATTACCCTAAACATATTAATTAACATACATTATATAAATCATTTAATATTATGGATATTTAGAGTTAGAGAAAACATTTAATGAATAAATACCATGTCATAAACAACAAATATAAATTTATTCCAATATATATGAAACTAATTAATCTATAATCCTCATTCCAAATTTAATTAAAATTAACCATATTATACTCTTTTATACATATCATGTGTAATAATTTTATAGATTATCATGGGAAATATAAAAATTTAAATAATGAGCCCAATAGATCAGAAAAGGTATATATATGTTATAATTATCAATAATATTAAGTGATAATACAAAAAAATATTATAAGGTATGAATATATAAAAATTAATAATTACAATCTAGACTGAAAATGTAATCATTATACATCTATATTTTATATGGATGTAAAAAAAGGTCACCTTGATAATAATAACTAGTTCATTATGAAGTAAATATATAATTTTGACCTAGAACATCAACACAATAATAGAATACATCATGTTCATAGACATCATATATTACTATAAACACCTTATGTCTAAAAAATATTTTTCTCTGAGTTTTCATACAAAACAAATAACCATAAATGTTCACATCATAATAGCTATTGATATATCAAGGAAAAGTCTATATATGATCCCACCAAATGAAAATTATCTCAAATACATTCATTATATTTTGTAATAGATAAACAATAACATACATAAATAACATTCCATAGAAATCTATAATGATTCATATTAAAAAACAATAAAAATTTCTTATATATTCCCAATATTCAAATTGAATAGATTTATATTTATGTATCCATCAAATAGACATTTTATATAGAACGGGGTATACAGATATGATAAAAAATTTAAACAATAAAATTATTTATTTAATATAGGATAATAACAATATTTAACAACATGAAATATATAATTATCATAGAGAAAATTCATTTAAAGGAAAAAAATCCTCCAACCGAGATGATTTTGAAAGTCAATTGGAATCATTTATTTTTTTAAGTTTAAAACCCCGAGATAATATTTTTTTCCTGATTTATATGGTATAAAATGACTAATATATAGTATATAGTAGGTAAAAATGTTGATAAATTTAATTAAATACTAAATAAAATAAATTTATATGTGTGAATATTTTTATGAAGGGAAATTCATGAATACAAATAAAATTATATGGATACCAAGAAATTAAAAAATTATCTAATGAATTATATTCATTATACTATAAGGTAATGGGGTATTAAATGCATCATATACATTAAATTATGAGGTGAAATATCCCTCAAGTCTCATAATATTTTAAATAATAGAAATAAAATAAATAATAACCATATAAACATTCATGTCAACCTCATTTGAAGAAAATGGATTAAAATGAAAATAAATACCATTAATAATGATATAATAATGATATAAAATAATAAATGGGTATTATATAGGTAACTCTATATATAAGTAGTATATAATAAGGAACATATCTCATTTGGTTAAAACATGAGATAGGAAACCCATACAAGAAATATAATCATTGAGGTAATAATAATTTAATAGTTAGTTTATAAGGATGAATTGTCAATCAATTGAATGAAATGAGTAAATACAATAAATTAATAAAATAGGGAGAATAGGCTACCCCTGGATTAATTTAAATCAATATGAACGTTTGTAACTCAATGGGGAAAATCTATCTTAGCACAAACCCTTACATTATGTGTGACATCTACTATAGAACTAGACTCGCCTTTATAAAAAATATATCCTAATAATTATTTTAAAAATCATTTTTTATATTGATATCCTTTTACAATAGACATTTATTATTATTATATCTATTACTATTAAATGTTATTATCTGTTTTATATATCTATTGAGAGTTATCTTGGTCGTTTTAATATAGTTTCATAAAATCAATGGTTTTTTACAGTTCTACCGAAGTCCTACATTACCAGATATGTAAGGGTATTAGAAATAATAAATTAAAATTACATATAATTTTTAATTTTAATTTTATTTTAGTTTTTGTTATGGTTCTTGTGAATTATATTTCTGACAAGAATGTTTCAGTGACATCTAAAAAATAAATAGAGGTATACTAAATAATGAATTTAATATTACTATTACCCTTCTGTGAAAAAGTCAAATACTATTCTATTATATATATATATTATATTATAAAAAATTATGATATCAAATTCATATTTGATATTGTTATATAGAATTTTTCATGTAGGTTGTTGGACAAAACAAAACATGAACATTCCATAATTAATGAATGATTATGATTATAAAAGCGGTTTATTTATTGAATTATATAATTAATAAAAAACAACTATATAATATATTTTTTATAATATTAAAAATATACTTAATAATAAATAAATAATAAGAAAAATGAGGTATATTGCATTTTGTATGTTGTTGGTTTCATAATGCACATATATAATATTCAATTATTGGAGAATGACTATGATATAAGGTGAATTATAAAAAAACTTCTAATAATCAGAATAATATTTTATATGTCACTTTTCTTGTTATATTTTAACCACATAACAATTAAATTATGGAATTGGGGAAGAGGTAGTTCCCATTCCATGGATGTTGTAGTCGGAACAATGTAGAAATAACTATTATATATTTCATTACTAAATAGTTCAAATGGGGTTAGAATTTATTAGCATGGAATAATAAAATTAGTTATAAAAATAATAATAAGGTTAATATAATGAAAAAGTTAAATTAGTTTTGAGTATGTCATAATGAAGTTTAATGATGTTAGGAAAAAGTACTCATCCCGATGACTTGGGCTTCTCCATGGAAGACTCCATAAAAATATTAGCCTTTTGAAACTATATTGAAATCACATTCTAAAGTATTTGGAATATGATTTAGGTGAAGCAAACATGGATGTATTTAATTGTTAAAATTATGATTTTGGATCGTCATGAAGTTGTGGGGAGAGGTCCCTTTTCTAAGTGAGGTGAATGATATTTTTATTAATATTAAAACATAATTTTATGAGAGAAAATGTTTTATAAGAAAACTACTCTAAAAAATTAGAAATAATGGATTCATGGATTTAATAATGTTGACAATACTTTGAACATTAATTTTCAGACTTTTATTAAAGATATCTTTCTCTATTACTATTATAATATTAACTTATAAGAATCTATTATTTTATTGTGGTTACTGGTTGTTACAAAATTAATTTATTTATCATATAAAACTCATGTGGTCCTTTTTAAATATTTTGGAAAAAAATATTCCCAAAATGAAAAAAACATTATCATATAAAATTTATATGTGTATAATTTTTTTTATATTATATAATATAAATTGTAAAAATACATCTAATTTTTTTTGACAAATATATATGTTCAGTTTAATATTAAGAATCTATTTTATATTCGTGATATATATCGGTTAATTATTGATCAAATATAATCTATTTGGTCCCATTAATTATAAATAACTTCTTTCTATATCATCACCAAAATGAAATCATGTGAGACAATGTTAACTCTTAAAATTATAATATCACAACAAATATTGAGGCACATATATTCAAATTACCAATTAGGTTTTTATTTTTAGAGTCATAAGAAAAATATTTAATTAAAAAATACCATTTATTTATCTTCAATTATTAATTTTTATCACAATATCAGTAAAAAATATATCCATAATATGTTTTCAAAATCTACATAAAATTATCTTCGCATTCTATATTTCTAGATATATCACATGAAACATATTCATCAAAACTTGGTGAAATAGAATGATAATAAAGGTTATATCTAAAATTTACAACATAATATATTTAAATTAAAGAATCTATGTGAGAATATATTGATCACAGAAATTATTGAATGAATATATATAAAAAAATAATGACATAAGTGAATTCAAATGAAAGAATAATATTTTACTATAAAATAGTGGAAATGAATATATCACATGTATAATTATAATAGGTTTTATAGATATGATATAAATAATTCTAGATATATAATTATATTCTTTATTAAAATCAATCATGATCAAACTATCATGGCCATATATATTCGAAATGGTTTTCCACTGGGAAAGCGTTCACTAACATAACCAATCTTGTTTGTCTCATGAGAACTATGCATTCATTTATTGGATATATATATCCTTCCACACAATTCAATAATTATATATAATATATTAATAATATTAATTAATTTATCAAATATATAATACATAACTTGAATTATATTGTAAATTATAAAAATTAAATTTAAAATTATTAGTATAAATATGGTAAATATTTCTAAAATCAACAAATAGAATATTTCAATATGTAATAATACTTCAAAATATCAATATATATTGAAAATTTTTAATGGCTATGTCAATGATTCCCCAAATCAATAATTTTAGGGAATGTACGTTATCACACTTCAATGAATGGATGGGGGTATGCTGTTTTCACAGAATAAATTAATTTGACGAAAAAGTATGGCTTCAACAGAGGATGATTTTCCAAGACAAAGGTACTGATGGGTTTACCTGAGTATAATTAGTCAAAAATAAATATTATTAAAGGATTTAGAAGGTAATATGGAACTAATATATGTAATAAATTAGGTAATATATTTTTCAAAATGAATTATATCACAATTATGAAAAATTATGTGAAAAATATATTTTCATAATGTTAAATTAAGAATATTTAAAATTTGAGAAGGGTACCATGAAATTAGAAAATAATGTAATGAATAATATTTTTTTACATTAAATCAATGGTGTTGTCAATGAACAAAAAAATGAAATATAGTTTTCATTGAAAAAAAGACTCATATATTATAATATAGAGACTTAAAACCCTTACAACCTTAGAAACTATGAGTAAAAACTCAGTAAGTGATATGGGGTAAAAATTAAATTCAAAAACAAGGAATAATTCGTTATTATTAATAAATAATATTAAATGGGTATTAGATTTGGAATTACAATGAATCTAGGATTATAATTAATATTATTTCTCAGGGGTTGAAAATTTGAGACATCTAAGACTAATAAGTAATATAATGGTTGAGGTAAAAATAAATTTATAATGATTATATAAGTAATATTTAAATATACTAAGATTATAATGATTAACCACAATAGAAATTATTAAATAGGTAAAAAAATCCTTCTTGTAACAATATAGTTCAACAATAATGTTTGTAAATCAATTTAAAAAAATTTAGTTTTCACAAACCCTTATATAGTATCTTGACATCCATTAAATTACTTGAATCTCATGTATAAAAAATAAAAAATTTATTAAAAAATATTAGAACATACTTAAAAATTTATAACATTTTAAAAACATTATTTATAATTATTCTCCACATATATATTAATCATTCGTAATCCATTTCCTATAATGTGCTTGAGTAATATTGATCATTTTTACCTAATTACATTATATTTTTATTTATATATATATTAATTTTCCAGGATAATTATTCCATGATAATAAAAAATACATGATATTAACATTTATAATTTTTTTAATTTTACAATTTCATTGTTATTTTTTTCATATTTTTAATTGATCAAACTGATGATAACTATGATTCAATGATTTATTAATATTTAATGATGGTATCATAATTAATAAGTTAAATAGTAATGTCACCATTGATGAAGAAAAATAAAATATTTATTTTCTTATTTTTATTATATATTATAATTTTATTATCATTGTCATCCAAGACAGAATTTTATAGCTTGGTTGGGGTATTTGGATGTACTATACCAAACTTGAAAATATCTAACGAAAATATTATTTTGATTGAAAAATTATTTTCTTTTGGTAATATTCATATATTTATAGAACCATATTTATTTTATTTAGATAATTTATTTTAGGGTATTAAATTTAAATATGTATTAATAAATGATAACAATGATCGAATAAAAAAATTACATGATACTTCATGGAGGCGATAGACCGAAAAACACATAGTTAATATTTTATTTGTTAATTAGTGGTATGTAATGATGTATTATTATAAAAATTTTATTTTTAATCATAATAGAAAACGGTGGTCGTTCAGATATTTTAAGAATAAATGTATAATTATTCAAATTATAAAATATGAAATTTGGTTAATAGTAATTACTGTATCATAGAAACCATCATTATGAATGAAATAAATATTTATTTAATCAGCAATCAGAAATTCATATTTAAAAAAATATTATACAAATAAAACAAAGATAGATATTTCCATTGGAAGAAACCGTAGAAATAGGTGTCCTAAGACAATCTATTCAGTCATGAGGATTAAAAAAGGGGAATAATAACCATGTGAATGGATGAAAATTATGTTAAATGAGAAATAAAATTTTTTCAGTGGCCTTAGAGGGGAAGTGATAAGAACCTTTTATAACCGGTGAGATTTAAATTTATATTAATATTTCAAATTACAATATACAGATCACATGTTTCATATGACAATAAGACTATAATATATAGATTAATATATTTTGGGACGAAATGAGGTATAAAATCATAGAAAAAATTATTTTTCAATGATTATTGTATGTGATTATATTCCCTTGACTCCTAGAATTATAGCTTTAATTTTTTTTGTTTTACCTTGGAAATGAGTTTTTATCTATCTTAATCAATTTTAATAGAGGAAATAAATTTTCACATATTAAAAAATATAAATCTAATTATTTAAAATATTAAGTACACTATATAATATAAATGATTCATGGGTAAAAAAACTCAGATTTTACACTTTCTAAATTAATGAATGAAAACATGTTTTTTGAAAAAAAAAAGTTTTAATCATAAAATATAAGTTTATATTAAAAAAAATTACTTTTATTTTTCTTTGAATAAATTGGTTTATTATAAAAAAGTAAATTTTATTTGTATTTAAAGGAAATCATATTTTTTTTAAATAATTATGTAATTAAAAAATAGACCAAAAACATTTTATTAGAAATTATTAATTTAAACCATAAAATATTTATAATAGGACTTCTAAATAAACGTATTATTTTCAAAATGTATAGTCTAACACAATATTAAAAAATTTAATTTATTTAATAGTGTTATAAAAAATTATTTCATTCTTATATAATCATAATGTCCTAAAATATATAGTTTTGATAAAAAAACAACAATTTTACTATTCACCTAAAATCTAATTCATCGAGACAAATTTAAAAATATTTTTTAGAATATAATATTAAAAACATGAATAAAAAGGTGAATCAATTTTTTCAAATACATATTTGAAAACATGAGAATTTATGTTTTGTAATGACCCAAAGTTTCATTAATGGAAATCCCTCTTGATCTAATTAAATGTCTCTTTATGTTTATATAAAATGTCAACTTCATTGGTTTTATGTTACAAATTTTGACCGTTGCTAATATAGTCGTTGAACATTGATCACATTATTAGTATAAATAAAGCGCTTTAACACATCCAATTTTACATACACAAAAGAAGCGATGGCCTAATCCAGTAGAATTGCTCCGTACAAAGCCCATTTGTCAGAGCTCGGAAAAGAGGTGGCATCTTTGGGCTTCGCCCTTGACCAAGCCCAAGCTGAGCTTCATCTTGTCAAGCTCGAACATGACCGTCTACGGGAAAAGTGGATGTTAATTGGGATTTACACTCGAGCGATGCTATCTCAGCCACTCCAAGAGTTTGTCACCATCACACACCTTACCCTTAGGTCTTATGAAGCTCTTTTAAGGGGTTATGTAACAAATAAGTTGTACTATGTTCATGTAAATTAATTTTTTTGTATATAGTAATGAATATAATTTCTAGTCATTTTTGATACATTATAAATAGTTTTTAAAGTACAAATACTATTTTTAGATATTATTTAACTACGAATTCTATTTTATTAAATTAAGGGATTTTTGAATTAAATAATATTTTAATAAAATATTATTATTATTACTAAATTAATTTTTATTAAATATAAATGATCTTATAATTTTATGAATGCAATTATAATTTTTATTAAGGTTTGAAAGCCATTTCTGTCCAAACCTATGAATTTTTGATAAATGTCGGTTTTTATTTTAAAAGTGAAAATTAACATATTTAGAAAATTATTTAGATAAAATAAATGTTATTTTTGGAATTAGGACGTTGAAATTATCCAACGGTGAATTTTTCATAATTTTCTTTGACAGTCAAGTTTTTGAGTAAAAATTAAATACTGTTTAAATATATAATGTGTATTATGACATAATAATGACCTAATAGTTATGTAATAAAATACTATAATATTTATGTTCGGACAATATATGTTTTAACATTAAAATAATGTGATTTTGGGTTTGTTTAACTTACTTTTCAAAACATTAATGGACCCCTCAAGACTTACTCAACACCTTGCCTTTTTAAATTAATTTCCATGGCAGTGTGACTCACCTCCACATAAGAAACCCTAATATTTTAAGAATTCTGGACTTTGGCCATATAAAATATTTTTTCCTCTTCCCTTTTCCAAAAACCATGGGAAAAAACCATGGTATGGTTTGTGGTTTGGATTAATTTAATATAAAGGGTCCCAAACCTAAATAATAAAGAATTCCCTCACCTTTCCTATATAAACCCACCCAATATCCCACTTCCTCCACACTAAAAGCATTTGGAGTTCTTCAAAACTCTTCCCTACTCTCTCTAGAATCCTCCCAAGGTTCCCCAAGCTCCCAAGAAGCCTCTCACAAGCCTCTTTCCAGCCTTTGGATGCACACATCCATGTAAGGGTTTTTTTCTTCCTTTCTCATTTTTTTCAATTTTATTTAAGTTGTATTGCCCTTTTAATTTCAATTATGAATGTTGAGGTATGGTTTCTAACCTCCCCCATACATCCCTATTATTCTTTTAATGATGGGAGACCCCTTTATCTCTCATTAAATTCCTCCCATATACACCCGATACGATGCCGAAATTCCGAAAGGGACTTCTCTCTCTTCTTTTACATTCAAGCAATAATTTTGTATCATGAATCTAAATTCCATTAAAATTGTTGGGACATGTATCTATATGACCTCCTTACATTCCATTGCACATAAATATGATGAGTAACCCCTTTCTCTATCATCAACCATTTTTATGAATTCTTATGTCACGCCGTTACGCTGCCGAAATCACACCGATTTTCTATGCCAATTTCATTGTGTAGTGAATACCATGCCCATTTCTCCATCAAGGGTATTCACCTTTATGCACATTTATGTATTTATTGTAAAGTTTCATGTATGAATTCCACATTACTTTATCGTGGAATAAATGATTATGTTTTATGAATCCATGTTTTATGATCCACGTGGCACACTTATGCATGAAATGAAATGTTTAAGAAGGGTGTGCCCTTATAGCACTCCAATGCATTGTGTAAAGTATAGTATCACGATACATCATGTGAAATGAGTGTTAAATCATGATAATTCAAGTGAAATGAGGGTTTACTCATGCTTTATGTTCAATAAGGATTTACTCATGCTCCATGTGCAATGAGCCTTGGCTCATGCCAATTCCATGTTAAGTGTTGTTGCCACATTTCCATGTTATGATTATCATGCTTTATAATGCCTTTATGTTCATGTTTCTTATATGATCTATTGATATACCTATTTTCTAACATTTATTGTACTCCTCATGTTATTCCATGTGTACTCCCTTACTGGGCTTTATAGCTCACCCTTTTCTTATGCATGTCCTCAGGTTATCCCATGCAATGCTAAGTACGAGAGAATGTAGTGGTCATGTAAATGATGTTTTCAATAATGTTGTTGCATTTCATGGTTTAAGTTTTTATGTAATGGTCTTAAGCCCCAAAGACACTAAACCACTCGATCATCTTTGTCGTATCAAGTGATGTTTTATGTAATAAATCATGTTTATGTTTGTAATAAAAGTAGGGTTGTCATAGTTGGTATCATATGATAGGTTTATTTATTTTTTGGGATTTGGAAACCCTTGTAAAGACTTAGAGACAAGACTAATTATAATAAAAACATCTCTATGTTTTATTATGTACTGAGTAAGTGGTTTATTTGACAAATACATCCCTGTCTGGATACGAGAAGGTAGAGGCGGCTCTGGCACAGATGTATCTGAGAGGTAAACCCCAAAAACACTGCTTTAAGCTAGACTCGAACGGGAACTGGTGCACGACAATGGGCCTTGATGCACTCTTGGTTACGACACTCCCGGGGGATATGTTTTGATAAATTCACAATCTTAGTATAAACCCTTATTAAGAGAAAAAAATGCCCCTAAGTATATATGTTAGAAAGTAGATCATGAAAAGCCTAGATTAAAGACTATAGACTCATGAGTTAAGGAAATGAAAGTTTATTTATAAGTCATCAAATTTGTCTTTGGATTACTCTTTATGTGTTACCCCTAACATTCCTTTTATTCCAGCCAATGGACGGTAATAGGAGGACTCGAGCTAACAATCGATTGGAAGATCAGTTTGTTGACTGTACTAATGAGATGCCCAATCCAATGGGAGCAGTAATCACGAACATTATCACTCTTCTATCTCAGATAACTCAAGAATTGAATAGAAGCACGGGTCAAGAGGAACGTTCAACCCCCCTATGAAATAACAAGTCGCTATTGAGAGATTCATGAGACAAAGGCCTCATACTTTTAGTGGATCATCTGATCCCACGATCACTGAACAATGGATCAACTCCATTGAAAATATCTTCTTCATCCTTAAATGTTCTGAACAAGAGAAGTTTTTCCTAGTTGCCTATCATATGGAGGGTGAATCTGATCAATGGTGGACGTTGATCAAAAATATGAAGCCTGAGTAGGAGATCGAGGCGTTGGAATGGAAGGATTTTCGGAAGATGTTTTTCGATAAATATTTTCCGTGCACCCTCCGTCTTAAGATAGAAAGGGACTTCCTTTACCTCAAGAAAAAAGATGAATAATTTGTTGGAGAGTACGAGGAAAAATTTACAAGGATTGTACGATACGCTTATGGCTTTGTCATTACCCCCGAATGCAAGGTTGACCGCTTCTTTGGTGGGATGAAGCCCAGCTTGCGGAAAACATTAGCAATCTGTGACTTCGACATCTATGAGGAAATTGTCCGATGTTCCCTCAAGGTCGAAATGGAGATTGGGGAATCACAAGGGTATCATGGGGAAAAGAAGCATATGGTGGAATTCAATTCTAGTGGTCCGATGGATAAATCCAATGGTGCTAAGAAGATCCAACACCCCACTTGGAAAAAGTGTAGAAAGAAGCACCCTGGAAATTGCCTTAAGGGGACGAGAAAATGCTTCAGGTGTGAAAGAGAAGGGCACCTAGCTTTTAACTGTCGGCAATAAAGACCCACAGTTGCGATAGAGGAGTAGAACACTCCATTCGAACCTCAACGCATTGTTCAATGTTACAAATTCAAAGAACCGGGTCATTTTTCTAATCAATGACCTAATCCAAGGGTTTTTAGAGGTGACCAACAACCTCCAAGGTAGCAAGGAAGTGCTTTTTCCATCACTTCTGTCGAAGTGAACCACGACAATGAAGTGGTGACAGGTACGCTAGTTATTCATTCAAGTATAGAGAATGAAATTTTTGATTTAGGTTCTACACATTCTTTTATATCTCGAAAGTTTAGTAGAACAATCTAAACACCACCACAAATCATGGAAGTAAAGATGTCGGTGAGTACGGAAAATGGGGAAATCATTGCATCACATGAATATAAGTCCTCCCCTGTTATAATATGTGGATTGAATTTCCCGGAGAACCTTGTCATACTCCCTCTGGTGGAATTTGATGCAATTATTGGCATGGATTGGATTTCCTTATATAGAGCCAATATAAATTGTCAGGAGAGGGAAATCACACTCCATATGGAGAATCGACCCCCGATTCATTACAAGTGTCAGGAGGAAGATGAATCCCTTTTAGCTCCATCATCTCAAGCATGGATATTACTTCCTTATGATCACGCGTATCTGGCTCAAATGATTGATTCCAAGGAAGAAACCATCCTTGAAGAAATGCCTATTGTGTGGGAATTCGCTGAAGTGTTTCCCGAGGAACTGCCTGGTCTTCCTCCTAGAAGAGATGTTGATTTTTCAATTGATTTTATACCTGGGGAACTACCAATATCCAAGACTCCGTATAGAATGGCTGTTGATGAGCTTTAAGAGCTGAAGAAACAACTACAGGAGAAACTGGATAAAGGGTTTATCCACACAAGTGCTTCACCATGGGGGGCAACAGTCCTCTTCGTCAAGAAGAAGGATGGGTGAATGCGGCTCTGCATTGATTATCGTGAACTTAACAAAATCACTATAAAGAACAAGTATCCTCTTCCAAGAATCGATGACGTGTTTGATCAGCTACGTGGAGCACAATACTTCTCCAAGGTGGACTTGCGGTTGGGTTATTATCAAGTAAGGGTGAAAAAGGAAGATGTCCCCAAGACTGCTTTTCGTACAAGATACGGGCACTATGAATTCATAGTAATGCATTTTAGACTCACCAATGCTCCAGCAATCTTTATGGACTTAATGAATAGATTCTTTAGAGATTACCTAGAAAAATTTGTGGTAGTCTTTATAGATGATATTCTAATATACTCCAAAACCAAGGAGGATCATGAGGAGCATTTAAGAACTGTACTGGAGAATTTGCGCAAGGAGAAGACCTATGAAATGTATAGAAAGTGTGAGTTCTGGTCGAAGGAAGTCTCATTATTGGGTCATATCATCACAAGAAATGGGATATATGTGGATCCCTCGACAATAGATGCAATTGAGGGATGGACGAGACCAAATCGGTAACGGATATCTGTAGCTTCTTGGGGTTAGCTGGATATTATCGACGATTTGTGAGAAATTTATCATGATTGTACAAACCTCTTACCAAGCTAACTCAGAAGGGAGTAACGTTTTCTTGGAATGATGAATGTGAAAAATGCTTCAAGGAGTTGAAAAGGAGGCTTATCACTGCGCCCATGCTAACTTTACCCACAAGTGGGGATCTTTTTGTGGTATTCAGTGATGCTTCAAAGAAGGGATTAGGCTGTGTGATGACGCAGAATGATAAAGTGATATCCTATGCCTCAAGGAAGTTGAAAATCCATGAGCAAAACTATCCAACACATGATATGGAGTTGGCGGCTGTGATCTTTGCCTTGAAAATCTGGCGGCATTATCTCTATGGATAGAAATGTGAGATATATACTTACCACAAGAGTCTTAAATATATATTCACGCAGAAAGAGATTAATATGCACCAGAGAAGATGGATAGAGTTCATCAAGGATTATGACTGTTCAATACATTACCACCCTGGGATAGTGAACAAGGTTGCTGATGCCCTAAGTATAAAGGATCCAGCGATTCTATCAATGATGAGAATTGAGAAGGATCCAATCTTCTTAGACTTGTTGAAGATGGAAATGGGAATCATAGAGAAGGGAACATCATCAATCCTTTCACAAATGATTGCTCAACCATCTCTTTTGGAATGGTTAATGGATGCTCAAAAGGATGATCTGGGAATTCAGGAAAAAAATGGAAGCTATCAAAAAGGGGAAATTCTCAGAGTTTAATGTTAATGAAGAAGGAATTGTGTGGTTTGGGAAAAGATTATGTGTTCCATCAAGTCCAGAGCTGAAGAAGGAACTTTTGGATGATGCACATTGTTCAAATTTCTCTATTCACCAAGGGAGCAGAAATATGTATCGAGATATCCGAGAAAACCTTTTGTGGGATAATATAAAGATGGAGATCGCTGAATATATATCAAAGTGCCTGGTGTGTCAGAAAGTGAAGGCAGAGAGGCAGAAGTATAAGGGGATGATGAACCCATTTCCCATACCAGAATGGAAATGGGAGAACATCACCATTGACTTTGTCACCGGACTTCCAAGGACATCCAAAGGCAACAATGAAATCTGGGATGTTGTGGATTGTCTCAAAAAAGACTGCACAATTCATTGCTCTTCAGGAGGATTTATCATTGGATCAACTAGCACATATATATATCAGGGAATTGGTAAGGTTGCATGGAGTACCACTATCTATTGTGTCTGACTGAGATCCAAGATTCGCCTCTATGTTTTGGAAGAGTCTTCAACATGCTCTGAATACTGAACTGAACTTCCGTACGACCTATCATCCTCAAACTGATGGCCAATCTGAGCGGACTATCCAAACACTTGAGGATATGTTGAGAGCCTGCTCAATGGACTTTAAAGGAGGATGGGATCAACATCTTCCTCTTGTTGAGTTCTCTTATAATAACAGTTTCCACTCGAGCATCCAAATGGCACCAAATGAAGCCCTGTATGGGAAAATGTTTAGAACACCAGCATGTTGGGATGAGGTCGGTGAACGTAAGCTGCTTGGACCAGAAATGGTCGAGGAAATGGTGGAGAAGGTGAAAACCATTCAGCAGCATATCAAGGCAGCTTAGAGTCGACAGAAGAGTTATGCAGATAACTGTCGACGAGACCTTGAGTTTAAAGTAGGAGACATGGTTATTCTACACACATCCCAATGGAAGAAGGTCATGAGGTTTGGAAAGAAAGGGAAGTTATGTCCAAGGTACATCGACCCTTTCGAGATTCTTGATCGTGTTGGGTCCGTGTCCTATCGACTAGCACTTCCACCTACTATGGCCAAAGTACATGATATATTTCATGTATCCCTCTTAAGGAAGTACATACCGGACCCTTCACATGTACTTTTTTCTGAGATGGTACAATTGGAAGATGATCTTTCTTATGAGGAGTAACCAGTGAAGATCGTAGATCGTAGAGAAAAAGTTATATGAAATAAGACAATGCCCCTCGTCAAGTGGTTGTGGAGAAACCTAAAGTTTTGAAGAAGAGACTTGGGAATCGGAGGATATGATGAAGCTGAGTTACCGATATTTGTTTTAGTGTGGGAAAAGGAAAATTTCGAGGGCGAAATTTCTTAAGGGGGGAATATTGTAACGACCCAAAGTTTCAGTAATGGAAATCCCTCTTGATCTAATAAAATGTATCTTTATGTTTATATAAAATGTCAACTTCATTGGTTTTATGTTAGGAATTTGGACCGTTGCTAATATAGTCATTGAAGAGTGATCACATGATTAGTATAAATATAGGGCTTTAACACATCCAATTTTACTTAGACAAAAGAAGCGATGGCCTCGTCCAGTAGAATTTCTCCGTACAAAGCCCATTTGTCAGAGCTCGGAAAAGAGGTGGCGTCTTTGGGATTCTCCCTTGACCAAGCCCAAGCTGAGCTTCATCTTGTCAAGCTCGATCGTGACCGTCTACGGGAAAAGTGGAAGTTGATTGAAATTACCACTCGAGTGATGCTATCCGAGCCACCCCAAGAGTATGTCACCATCGCACACCTTACCCTTAGGTCTTATGAAACTTTTTTAAGAGGTTATGTATCAAATAATTAGTACTATGTTCATGTACATTTTTTTTATATATAATAATGAATATAATTTCTAGTCATTTTTTATACATTGTAAATTGTTTTTAATGTACAAATAGTGTTTTTAGTTATTATTTAACAATGAATTCTATTTTATTAAATAAAGGGATTTTTGAATTAAATAATATTTTAATAAAATATTATTATTATTATTAAATTAATTTTTATTAAATATAAATGATCTTATAATTTTATGAAGGAAATTATAATTTTTATTATGGTTTGAAATCCATTTCTGTCCAAACCTGTGAATTTTCGATAAATGTAGCTTTTTATTTTAAAAGTTAAAATTAACATATTTAGAAAATTATTTAGATAAAATAAATGTTATTTTTGGAATCAGGACATCGAAATTATCCAACGGTGAAGTTTTCGTAATTTTCTGAGATAGTCAATTTTTTGAGTAAAAATTAAATACCATTTAAATATATAATATGTTTTATGACATCATAATGACCCAATAGTGATGTAATATAATACTATAATATCTATGTTCGGACAATATATGTTTTGAAATTAAAATAATGTGATTTTGGGTTTGTTTAACTTACTTTTCCAAACAGTAATGGACCCCTCAAGACTTATTCAACACCTTGCCTTTTTAAATTAATTTCCATGGGAGTGTGACTCACCTCCACATAAGCAACCCTAATATTTTATGAAGATCTGAATTTTTCCTTATAAAATATTTTTTTCCTCTTCCCTTTTCCAAAAACCATGGGCAAAAACCATAGGATGGTTTTTGGTTTGGATTAATTTAATATAAAGGGTCCCAAACCTAAATAATAAAGAATTCCCTCACCTTTCCTATATAAACTCACACAAGCTCCCACTTCCTCCCCACTCAAAGCATTTGGAGTTCGTCCATCCTCTGCCCTACTCTCTCTAAAATCCTTCTAAGGTTCCCCAAGCTCCGAAGAAGCCTCTCACAAGCCTCTATCTAGCCTTTGGAAGCATACTTCTATTGAAGGGTTTTTTTCTTCCTTTCTCATTTTTTTCAATTTTCTTTAAGTTGTATTGGCCCTATAATTTCAATTATTAATGTTGGGGTATGGTTTTGAACCTCCCCCATATTTCCCTCTTATTGTTTGAATGATGTTAGACCCCTTTATCTCTCATTAAATTCCTCCCATATACACCTAATACTATGCCGAAATTCCGAAAGGTACTTCTCTCTCTTCTTTTACATTCAAGCAATAATTTTGTATCATGAATCTAAATTCAATTACAATTGTTGGTAAAGGTATATATATGATCTTCTTACTGTCCATTTCAAGTAAATATGATGAGGAACCCCTTTCTCTCTCATCAACAATTTTTGTGAATTCTTATGTCATGTCGTTACGCTGCCGAAATCACACCGATTTTCTAAGCCAATGTCATTGTGTAGTAAATACCATGCATATTTCTCTATCAGGGGTATTCACCATTATGCACATTTACTTATTGATTGTAAAGTTTCATGTATGAATTCCACATTCCTTTATCGTGGAAAAATGATTATGTTTTATGAATCCATGTTTTATGATCCATGTGGCACACTTATGAATGAAATGAAATGTTTAAGAAGGGTGTGCCCTTATAGTGCTCCAATGCATTGGGTAAAGTATAGTATCATGATACGTCATTTGAAATGAGTGTTGAATCAAACTAATTCAAGTGTAACGATGGTTTACTCGTTCTTTATGTGCAATGAGGATTTACTCATGCTCCATGTGCAATGAGCCTTGGCTCATGCTAATTCCATGTTAAGTGATATTGCCACATTTCCATGTTATGATTATCATGCATTATCATGCCTTTATGTTCATGTTACTTATATGATATATTGATATGCCTATCATCTAACATGTATTGTTCTCCAGATGTTATTCCATGTGTTCTCCCTTACTGGGATTTATAGCTCACCCTTTTCTTATGCAAGTCCTCAGGTTATCCCATGCAATTCTAAGTACGAGGGAATGTAGTGGTCATGTAAAGGAAGTTTTTAATAAAGATGTTGTATTTCATGTTTTAAGTTTTTATGTAATGGTCCTAATCCCCAAAGACACTAAACATCTCGATCTTCTTTGTTGTATCAAGTGAAGTTTTATGTAATAAATCATGTTTAATTTTGTAATTAAAGTAAGGTTGTCATATGTTCTATATAATGTATATAAATATATTTCATATTGTTTTCATTATATATAATGTTTCTAAAAATTATTAAATATTCTTATTATTTCTTCAAAAAAATTAAGAATAATTTATATTTTAATATATTTTACATATCACAGTATATTCTCTGTATAATATTTTATATATTTTAATATAATGTATAAAAAATCAATTTTATATGTGTTAGATTTAAAATTGATATTAATTAATATTAATTACATAGTTACACTCGTTTAATTTTCATTGTTGTGTTTTTATTAGAAATATAAATTATTACTGATTATATACAATTTTTTATAATTTGGTTATATATATTTTTTCACAATAACTCATCATCTATACATTAACAGTTATATAATAATTTTATTGTGGTTATATTTTTTATGTGATTTAATTTATCAAACACATTATGTTTTAATGGAAAATATATGTTTAGATATCTTGGTGTCACAAAGGCTAATGGCCTTTGACCAAAAATACTTATTTAATAACACTCATATAAAATATATAAATCTCCATGGTCCATGATGTACCCTAGAAACAAGAGTTATTCCTCAACATCTGATGGTTGAGATACTTATTATAAGTACTCGTTATAGTGTTCGGATACCCTATAAGGTTCAGAATCCATTTGATAACATAGCGTCCCTTGGTATAGGATCCCTTAGACCCTTACATAGAGAAAAGTATGATGTATTGTGAATTATTTACCCATGTATTTCATTATGGATCCCCAATATACATTATATCTTTTGGGAAATTCAATTGTATAATTGGGTTACTGCTCCTCCACTTATTAGTGTGTGAGAACACTATTGGATATAATGTACAAGGGATTAATGAATATGATTGTAATGAGTAGAATGGAATGGGATGACGTAAGTATTGGGATGGGATTTTTTTAAAATATAATGAGTGACATTTATGGGATTTCAAAAATAAGGTAAGAGTGGTTTTATAATGATCTATTAACTATTCGGGGAAATCAATCCCTCTAAGTGATGTTCCTGGGAAATATAGATATGACTAAGTTTTAGAAGCCCATATATGTTATTTTTACTATGATATAAACTAGGAAGTATTGGTGTTTGTACCCTCATTATGATTTACCAATAGATTGATAATGTAGATATCAACATTGTGATAGTGCAATATAATTGTGATGATATATAAAAGTTTTTCTCTTGATAGGCCATTTGAATAGACATATGATAAATTGGGAAAATATTAATTGAACCCATGTATAAATTTAATACATTAAATGATGTTTCACACTTCCCCCAAAAATTATAAACATATATTATACATATGATATTTCATAGGATATATTGATTACACATTATATATTTAATATACATATAATTTATATGATCTATTGGATTTATATGATACATATACCATCACTAAGATATTTTATTCGATCCAGTTATCACACAACATAATAATAAAAATATAATATATATCCATGTATCTTGAGGATACAAATATACTTATATTTGATTCATATGATGATTTCTAGAATTTACTAATTACATTTTATTCTTATAGGATTCTCAATATACTTTATACGATCTGAGGACTATACAATGTACTTATGAGAAACATGAATACTTCCTAGAATTTTCTGATTACTTATAACATATATTTCATTCCTTATATACATCTAATTATTTAGTGTATACACATAATACAGATAGATTCCATTAGTACTTCTCTTGATATAATGATTACAATTAATTTAATTGAAAGAAAACGATACTACAAAGGATATTTGGATTAAACAAGTTACATATTAAATATCAATGACACTTCAAATGATATAGCGATAAGTACTAATATATATTATAATACATTGATAGATTATTGAATGGGGTGATTACTCATAATATAGATAATATTACTAAAATAGATACAAATATTTTGTGATTAATTCTTATACTATTAATATTTCATGGATATTGTTTCGGTGCGGATGTGCGTCGGGTTTCTGTTCCGACACTGTTCCGCCAGGACGCGTTCGTGCGTGCGCCCATCAACCCGAGGGGATGGGCGCGCGGCTTGTGGCCCCGCAGTCCCGCTTTCCAAAGGTGGGCGACATCCGTCCCTTATTTAGGGGCGTCTGCTCCTTGATCGAAACCGGGATGATGGGATGTCGGCTCCTCCTTCCGTGGACGTCTCCTTGGAACTCGTTGCCTAATTCGGGTCTCCCTCATAGATTTAAGACGTGCTCGTGAATCTCGTTCCCGGCGCCATGTCTCCATGGACACCGGTTAATTACGCTGCTTCCGCCCGGACGCTCCAAGGAGTCTGGTCGGGGCAGCAACCTGCGGTGAGGAGACCGGGTAGCTCTGGGTGTTGGGGGCGTGTCTTAACACTGCGGATCTGCATGTCTGCCTTCCGTCCCTAATAGGGCTTCTCGAAGGCGTGATGGCCTGAGGCATCCCGCGCTGGGTGCGGGGAACTGTGTTACCTGAGGTTTTCCTCAGCTTCCCATGTTTAACACGGGGTATGCCGCGAGTTTAACGTCCAGCGGGGACGGCATCAGACTGATCAACACGAGAAGTGGATCAGATGACAGAACCCCTTGCGGGGAACCTCCGATGCTGGGGCCGGCACATGGGCGGCTTCCCGAGTAAAGTGGAGTGGAATGAAATGGCATGACCCCACCGGGATGTGGCGGCCCGGGTAAGGGTCAGGATGGATGATGGAGTAAAGAGCTTGGACCCCGTAGGGGCTTCCTACGTACCGCGCGTTAGCGCGGATCAAAGTCAGCGTAGTTCGGATATACAGTTTAACGTCATGCTGGACGTTGGCAAGCCGACTCACGAAGAGGTCGAGGCTGCCGGGCGGAGGATTGAACCGAACCACCTCGCACAGAGGGATATGGAACGGCCGGGTGGATCAACGCGAATGTGAACCCGGAAGGGGTCCACTGATGGACGAACCGACGTGAAGACGACCGAGACGACCAGGTGGTGGGCTTGAACCTCAGGGAGGCTTCCTACGTACCCTGTTTAGGAGACAGGGATCAAAGTCCACGTAGTTCATTCTGTCAGGACTTACGCACTGAGGCAGCCCGGATGCGGCAAAGCTCAGTTGGAGAGGGACTTGGGCCGAAGGTGAGAGACCTCGATCCCTGTCACGCCCTCCACTGGCTTCGGCAGTGGGGAAGCACAATGGAGATACACAGGTGCAGTCTCCCACAAGGGCGGATTCATAGGTGAATCGACGCAAGTGTGAACCCGGGAGGGGTCCACTGATGGACGAACCGACGTGAATACGACCGGGACGACCAGGTGGTGGGCTTGAACCTCAGGGAGGCTTCCTACGTACCCTGTTTAGGAGACAGGGATCAAAGTCCACGTAGTTCGTTCTGTCAGGACTTACGCACTGAGGCAGCCCGGATGCGGAAAAGCTCAGTTGGAGAGGGACTTGGGCCGAAGGTGAGAGACCTTGATCCCTGTCACGCCCTCCACTGGCTTCGGCAGTGGGGAAGCACAATGGAGATACACACGTGCAGTCTCCCACAAGGGCGGATTCATAGGTGAATCGACGCAAGTGTGAACCCGGGAGGGGTCCACTGATGGATGAAGCGGACGGTTTAACGTCTTAACGGACGAAGTACAGTTTAACGTCGTGTGTTGAGGACGAAGATGCTTTGCAGTTTAGCGTCTTGCAGCGTGGACGTGGTGCAATTTAGCGTCCTGCAGGACGAATGCTGAACAGCTTAACGTCTTGTAGCTCGGACGATATGCTAGGTAGTTTAACGTCGTGCAGCTTGGACGTGGTACAGTTTAACGTCATGTTGGACGAAACACTTGGCAGTTTAACATCTTGTAGCGCGGACGAGGTGCAGTTTAGCGTCATGCAGGATGTTGGATGCCTGGCAGTTTAACGTCCTGCAGCGCGGACGAAAGTTGCCGCCGATGGGTCTGTGTCACTTCGCGCGAGCCTGGAGGGCCGCACGGGAAGACAACGCACGGTGCGGGCACCCAGGATGAAGATCACCGGGCGCCACGCAGGCGGGTACCCTCAGGGGGTCAAAGGGGGCGACCACGGCGGATTGCGTGCAAATGAGAAGCTTGGCGCGCAATACCGCGGGTCGGCGCGCAAATGGGCAGGCTGGCGCGCAATTGGGCCAGCACTTTGCGCGCGGAAGATGGAGATTGCACGCATCGGGCTTCGGATAGCGCACGGGGGCAACGGCTCATTCTTTAACGAATGGCCACTTTGAAAGGGGGTGCGCGCAATCGGGCTGGATTGCGCGCACCCGGGGGCAATTTGCGCGCAAGAGGCTTCTTTTGCGCGCGAAGGCCTTTGGGTGAAGAGTTGTTCAAACGAAAGAAGCCAAAGGGATTGCGCGCGAAGGCGAACCCCGAGGCTTTCTTGCGCGAAAGAAAGGAGGTTACCTGAAGATCGGCATTGCGCGCGGAGGGGGTTGGATTGCGCGAACGAGCGACTCTTCGAATTCCGGCAACCTTCAAAACGTCGGGGGTCGCCTTATATTTATAGGCAACCTCGGGCGCGGAATCTCGCCGCCGGCGCGTAATTCTTGGCGCGGGCGCGGAATTTCCTTCGCGGGCGCGGAATTGGGGCCACGGCAGGCAAGGGAGTCGTGCGGGCAGCGGGCGCGCAAAACTGCGCGCCGGCCCGGCGCTTTGCGCGCATCCCAACAGGGTTGCGCGCGGCACTCCAACTTTGCGCGCGGGCCTCCTAATTTCCGTGCAAGTCCTCCGGGCCCTCCGAAACATGCTTCTGACTCCAAATATGACCTCGCTTTCTGCATCCGGAGCTTCGTTTGGGAACAACGGACTTTTCCGGTGTCTACAAAAGCCCCCCCTCGGAATCGGATCGGCGAGAGGTCGCAACGATCGGGTTCCGAGGGAGACACCGGAATGCCGAAGTCCTGGGTGGCGTGCGACTGTGGCGCGCAAAAAGGGTGGCGGGCGCGAAATTCGCTGTCGTGGTCGCGCAAAGCGCTTTCCGCGCAGCGCGGACACCCGGCCTCGCCTATAAATAGGGGCCATGGGTCCCCCGTACCGTACACCGGCCTTCCGCGCGACAAGCTTTCAAGCTCTCGTGCGCGAAATTGCCATTGCGGGCGCGGAATTCACCCGTTCGTCGCGCAAACCCATCCGGATTTTGGCCTGTTTTTGCGCGAACACCCAGGGTTTTACGCCACAGACTTCCCAATTGCACGTCGTCCACTAGGATTGCGCGCCAACTCCCAAATTTCTCTATCAGCCTCGTCCGATTCCGCACGCTTCATCCCACACGACTCCCGAAGCTTCTGAGATGGCCGCGAATCAAGGGAATGAGGGGGATGCCGCCATTCGCAGAGCTGAGATGGCGGCGAACGGGGAGGTCTACGGAGCCAAGGAGATTGTTTCCAACAATCAATCCTTGATCGACTTGCTGACGCCGGCCCAGAAGACATATCCGCTGTCGGACAACCTACCGCTCTGGAACTATGGCATCCTGGATGAGGTTCCGGTGCCAGGGTTCGAGGTTGATGCGCCACGGACCTGGGTGACTCGGGAGGACGATCTTCCCCGCTATAACATCACCAACAATGGTCATCCTTCCAGGGAGACCACGCACTTAGATGTCTATGTCTTGAACCCGAGGATGCGAACCATTGCCGAGAGTGAGCCTACTGCGGAGAACTCTCCAGCCCTCTACTCGAGCACATGCTGCCAGAGTGTTACTGACGACACCAAGGGCTGGCTGAAGGACTGGGACTTGCGGTCTGGGGGCAATTTCACTAGTGAGTGGGCCTGGGCGTTCTGGGTACGCCACACCTGCGATCACTTCGCAGAAGAGCTGCGGTACATCGGCCTGTTTGAGGCGGTGTGGACGTCATAGTTCCACTTCTACCAGCAGTCCGAGCTCGGGCCGGAGCTGTTCACCCGCTGGTCCCCGGATACCAACACCTTCCATCTTCACCATGGGGAGGTCAGCATCGGTCTCTGGGACATCCACTGCATCGGAGGTATCCCGCTGGAGGGTTACCAATATGATGAGTTCCTGCCTCCGTGGAACACCTGGGGCGACAGGTCACGGACTCCCATCCTGACTTGGCATCTACTGGACCTGGCTACGGAGCGGCTCGGGGTCAAGGACTTCCACAAGGACATAGTCTACAAGGAGTGGTTCAGCCAGTTCTTGGAGCATGACCCCGCGGTCAAGATGCCAGGCAGGGGGAAGCGGTGCCCGACCGCGGCTCAAAGGATCCGGAACGGGTCATACTGGCGGGTCCTGGAGACGGGCGACTACCGCTCATGGGGGTACCGCGTCATCGAGGCCCGGGACCCAAATGTCCGGTACGCGGCGTTCATGGCTGCCTTTCTGAGTGGGTGGCTCCTGCCAGTGCGGGACGCGAGGATGGGTGTCCGCCCGGCGACACTGGCGATGGCGGGCACCATGGCCACCAATAAGACATACAGCCTCGGGGTCCCAGTGCTGGCTAAGCTGTACACCATCCTGGGACGCATCTCGCGAGGGGGGTCTCCACGAAGGGTCTGTGGGCCCTTTCAATTCTTCCACGGCTGGGTGGCTGCTCACCTTGGTGGGTACACGTTTCCAAATGCCGTCATTCCTCCGGGCAACGACCTGCGACCCTCCCTGCTGAACATCGCGGGGGTCGCTCCGATGACCCTAAATGAGGAGGGCGTGAGGATTCGGATTGGCAATCATGCCAATTTCAACTTCAGCTCGTTCCCCACTCCCGTCGGCCAGATGATCGACAATGGACAGGGTCCGCTGGAGCAGCACGAATACTTCCTGAGCATGCGGGGCGGGGTGCTCGTGGCTCGGATCGACAGGAAGGTGATCTACGAGCCCTACGTCCCAACCCGGTTCGCCAGGCAGTTCGGGTGCCTTCAACGGATTCTGAAGAGGGTATTCACTGCTGTCCGGGAGGAGATGAACCCTTGCGTCCTTCGCCAGATGTGGCTGATGTTCGCCGCTTTCGGCTCTGGCGACGTCATCACTCTCCCTCCTACCGGGGTCGACGCAGGCTTGGAAACCGAGTACGCCGAACACTGGGCCATCGCGTACCCCGAGGGGCTTCTACGGAAGCCAGTTCGGCGGCTCGAGGTCACCCGTACGGAGACCGGGCGTCAAGGAAGGAGGCGAGGCGCCGTCACATGGGGAAGAACGGAGGTGCGCCAAGCAGCGGAGCCGGCGCGAGCAGGGACTTCGGGGGCGGGCACATCGCAGGCTGCCGCCACGACTTCAGCGCCCAGAGAGGGGGCACATGCGGTGGTCGGGGAGCGGCCCGGGAAGCATGTAAGGCGTCTGCTCGAACCCTCCCACGATGCAGTCTTCCCGGCGCTGTGGTCGGCCTGGATGATCCTACGGCAGTCGCTGGGGACCGAAATCATCTGGCAGAAGATAACCAGCGATGGAATCCATCTGCCAGAGGTCGGGCGCCTTCAGGTCACCGACAGGGTGAACTTCCACCGGCGGTATGCATATCTGACGGCCATGGACAAGTACGCGCGCCAGCGTGGTCAGCGTGCGGACCCGTCCCTTCTGGTGAAGGTGATGCTCGGTCTAGAGCTTGCTCCAGAACAGATGCCGCCGGAGGAAGATGATAGCAACGATGACTCCGAGGAAGAGGAGGAGATGGGGGAGGATGAAGGCTCGGAGGGAAGGTCCCATCCGGGGAGCCCGCGGGAGAGCGGCGAGGTGGCCGGCTCCGACAATGTCGATATCACCGAGCTCCTCGAGGTCCGCTTCTATCCCTACTCAACCTGCTTCGTCCATTCTCTTATGCAGCTTCTAACCCATTTCTCCACCTTTCTCAGGAGTGCACGGATGTTGGTCAGGCGTCCTCAGTAGGAGTAGGAGAGGCGCCAGCAGGACAAGGCGGGGGCCAGACACCCATCATTGAATTGACAAGCGTTGAAGGGTCCCCTGCTGCAATTTCTCCTGCGGTGGCCGGGACAGCGGAAGATGACGCTTTGGATTCCCGTAAGTCTCCTTACATTACTGTAGGTGCTTGCTGTTGACGCTCCGTGACTAACCACGGCATGCCCCGCGCAGTGATCTCAATACTGGAGGCTCGTCGGGCTGCCGAACCCGGGCCATCCACGAGTGGACCAGTGGAAGACATGCCGCCTGCTCCGGAACAGACTTCTCACACCGAGATGGCCCCACCAACTGCTGATCAGGGGGCAGCGGACGCCAGCGGTGCTGCCATTGGAGAGAGGTCGGGGGCTGACGAGGGTGTCAACGCCGCTGGGGCGGGAGAAGAAGGTCGCCCAGATGTTGGGGAACCTATCCCCCGTGAGGACACCCCAGGGCCGGACCCTGCAACAGACCTGCTGGCTGCCTTCCCTGCCTACCGGCCTGCCGACCCCGAGGAGATGGACGACTCGGACGCAGAGGCGGTCGAGGAAAGCCGGATAACGCGACGCAGGGGGTGGAAGTGCATCCAGCGCTTCCTCAAGCGAGACCCATCGGAGTGTCTGGGGCGCATGGGATCACTTCAAACCTGGCTGCGCTTCCTGTGTGCCGGGGGAGCTGATGCTCAACGCCTCCATCTGACGGTCCGTGATTTCATGGCCGAAAAGATGCGCGAGAGCCGCCGGCGTGCCGACGTCGCACAATTTCGGGACATGTCGGAGAGCACGCGGGCGCTCCTCGTGGCGGAGCAGGAAGTCTGACGTCTCGAAGGGCATGCGACAGAGAAGGAGGCCTTCATCGCAACGTGCACTGAGCTTGTGGAGCAACTAACGGCCCTGCTGGTTGACGCCCAGGTACAGCTGACGGAGGTGGGCCAACAGATGGTCACACTTCAAGTCGAGCGGGAGCGTGCATAGGCCAGGATCGACGAACTGCGTGCTGCGACCGCCGACGAAGAGAGGGCATGCAGAGAGCGAGAAGCAGCCCTGGAGGCCGCCAGCCAAAGGGTAACGGCGTTAGAAAGACTCATTCAGCACGCTAATCCCTAGGGGCTTTGTTTTTTCCATTCCCAGAACATTTTTCTTCCGCTACTCAATACTTCGACCCATTTGTATGAATCACCATATTTATCTGCATCTTTTGGCTTAACATGCTCAACCACAATTCATTGTCTCGCGGGAGCATCAACCAAGCTTCAGGCATCCACAATTGGGCCTGGATTTCTAAAGAAAAGAGGGAGGTCGTTCCTAGGAAAGGAGACCTCAGATCTAATCAATGTGTCATCCCCCCAACTTGTTCTGACACACGAGCGGGACAACGCTAGGGGCGTTAATATTTTATCCGAACATAGGGAAATGATAAAGGGTGAATCGCGTGTCCCGAATTCAGAAATCCATGACGGTCGGCCTTCCAGGAAATGCCCAAGACGGCAAGCGGACAATGGATCAATCGACCATACTACTGCAATAGACGGACCGAAGGTCATCATTCATATTGCAGGAGGCGGATCACATGTCATCATCAATGCTGCTTTGGGGGTTCCTTTAGGCACAAGGGTGGAAATCCAGATCAACAGGGCATGCGAAGCGTGGGGCGAAGTGATGATTTGTTCGGACAGAATCTAACACTCCCAAAATTGTGCCACCGTGGGGAAAGCGTATTAGGCGGATGTACTAATCTGGCCGCGAATTACCCCAATTCTCAGACAGAACCTCTTTGACGAGGAAACTGTCGCTTCCCATCATTGCAATGGGGCATCCCGAGCTGAATCGGGGAGAATGTCACAACTGCACCACTCTACCAGAAGCCAGGCCAGACGGTCGGCGACGAGGAGGGGCGGGACTTAGCGATCCCTGAGGCTGGGCCCGAGTCGAGATTCCCGGGCGTTCCTACGTACTTCATCAGGCTGGAGATCAAGCCACACGTAGTTCTGAAAGTGCAGTTTTAACGTCATGCAGGACGTAGAACCCCATTTAGGGAGATCTTAGTTTAAGGTCGTAGAGCTCGGACCAAAGGGGTAGATCTTAGTTTAAGGTCTTAGAGCTCAGACCATAAGAACCTCAAAGCACGCCACATCGTGGTCCTATCCCCTGGATATGCAAAGATGCACTGAGGGATAGTGTCAAGAGTGTTGAGGATTCGCCTGGCCAGAATGGGAGGTGGAAGATGTAATGTGAATCATGCTGCCATTCACTCAAGGACTGGGGGCACCGGCGTAACAATATGGGAGTACTGCCGACCGTGGCGGAAAAGCAGCATCAATATCGCACTGACCGTTGATGGAATGAGGCAGCAAACGAGCATCAACCGCTCAAGCGCGGGATTCATATCGATTTGCTGCCCGAGGCCCTTGGGGGCACCAGCCCGAGTCGGTGGGAGAGCACTGAGGAATTGTGTCCAGACCGCTCACGGGGGCTCCACCCAGGGCGTAGGCGATGGGTCCGAATGAAAGGGAGCATGAAGCCTGAAAAGTGGAAGGAACCTGACCAAGATGAACCTGACCCTCCTGGCAATAAACCGGAGTACTCTTGACACCGGTGGACCACTGCAAGGGGTCGAGGGACACGCCTTGAGGGTGACCCGAAGGCGGCGGATTCCCCAGAGAAGGGGGAATCTCTAAGAGGTGGGGGCTGGACCCGAAGTTTCAAACATCCGGGCGTTCCTACGTATCCCATAAGGATGGGAATCAAGCCACACGTAGTTCTTGAAGCGCGGCGCAACACAATCGGGCACCAGCGCGGGGAAGGGTGCGGGTCTGACCCTCGCACACAAAAGAAGCAGTATTTGATATTTCTTGTTTGTCCTTAAAGGTGGATGGTTTTTCTTTGTGCAGCGACATGCCTGTGATTAAGAAATCCCTGGCGTCGCCACAATAATCAATCCATGAGAGGCATTGATAAATGGCGTGGTTATTAACCAGCGCCCAACGTGAGTGTCCCCTGAGGAGAACATCACGATGCAGTGCCGTTTCTCGTCGGGCGGCCAAGACGATCACAGTTTACGGTCGTGTGGTAAGACCAGACAACACAGTTTAAGGTCGTTTGGTTCGGACCATGGAGGAATCCGCTTATTGCGATACGGAGGACCCAGTGGAGGTGGGAACATACCCCAGCCCTGCGGTCACGCACAATTCCAGGAGAAGGATCCGAGGATAGGGGCCTGCATATGTCCATCACCCGAGGGGCAGAGATGCTAGCCTCTAGCTATACTGGGCCCAGAACGCGATTGTTCGGGCGACTCCTTCCTCCTTATGGGGACGAGGGTCCAGCTACACATGGCCCTTAGAGAGGACATCAGCATATATCCTTGGTGCTCAGATCGTGGGAGCCTCAAAAGACACCATTACCCTGGTTGGCCTGCCTAACGTGTAAAGGTGTACTGAAGGTCAGTATGAAGAGAGTGTCGAGATTCCACTACAACGCACAAAGGCGGGGTGTGATGAGGACTGCGCAACAAATGTTCAGAGCCTGAAAGAGCCAATATGGCGATCAAGGATGTCGCTGACCATATTCGCAACACAACATCCAATTGCGTCAGCCTAGGATGGGGCAAGAAAACGAGCATCAACCGCTCAAGCGCAGGATTCATATCGATTTGCGGCCCAGGACCCGCCGGTAAATCGACCCGGAGCGGTAGGAGAGCACTGAGGCATCGTACCCAAACCGCTAACGAGGATCCCTTTGAGTGAAGGCCCGAACAAGAGGAAGCGTGAGGCCCGACAAGCAACACAGGACTTGTCGGGATTGAATCCGACACTACGGGTCATAGACCTGAGTACCCAAAACATGTTAACAGATCACCGGAAAGGGTCGGAGGACTCACCCTGAGAGCAACCAAAAGACGGCAGATCCCCGTGATCAACCAAGAGACGGGGCTGGACCTGAAACACAAGCGTCCAGGAGGACCTACATATCCCATAAGGATGGGAATCAAGCCGTACGTAGTTCTTGAAGTGCAGTTTAACGTCATGCAGGACGAAAAGAGAAAGGGGGGAGCGGAAGGCATCCCCAAACGTGGGGGGCGTACAGCGTGGCGAGCAAACCGACGTGAATGAGGACATAGCCCCGCGTTCACACCATACGCCGCACACCCAGAGGCAACTGGGCCAAGGGCCCGAGATGGGATGGAAATTCCCGAAGGATGGTGCTGGGCCTGAAATATGAATGTTCAAGCGGTCCTACGTATCCCATAAGGATGGGAATCAAGCCGTACGTAGTTCTTGAGGGGCAGTTTAACGTCATGCAGGACGATGACGCTTGGCAGTTTAACGTCTTGCAGCGCGGACGTGGTACAGTTTTAACGTCATGTTGGACGAATGCTGAACAGTTTAACATCTTGTAGCTTGGACGAATGCTGAACAGTTTAACATCTTGTAGCTTGGACGAATGATGAACAGTTTAACGTCTTGTAGCTTGGACGAATGCTGAACAGTTTAACGTCTTGTAGCTTGGACGAATGCTGAACAGTTTAACGTCTTGTAGCTTGGACGAATGCTGAACAGTTTAACGTCTTGTAGCTTGGACGAATGCTCAACAGTTTAACGTCTTGTAGCTTGGACGAAGTGCACTCAGGAAAAGTACTGCTTGGGGAACCTAGCGTTGGTGGGAGGAGTGACACGCTCACCATCCATAGTTTCTAGAGAGTACGCGCCATTGGGATAGACCTTGTGGACAACAAAAGGTCCCTCCCACTTGGGCTCTAACTTGGGTGGCTTCCTGCCGGGGATCATTGGCACTCTTAGGGCCAGTACTAGGTCACCCTGCATGAAGGAGCGGAGGCGAACCTTCTTATTGAAAGATCGAGCCATTCTGCTTTGATGCCTCTCCAAGTTGTGCAAAGCGCGAAGCCTATTCTCATCCAGTGCTTCCAACTCGACTAGACGGGCTTCAGCAGCTCTGTCCGGCACTTGCTGGTCGTAGACCGCAGTGCGCAAGGACGGTAACTGGATCTCGATGGGCAGGACGGCCTCAGATCCATACACCAGGGAATAAGGGGTCATCTGGGTGGAATTGCGAGTTGTTGTCCGATAAGCCCAGAGGGCGTTGGGGAGCTTGTCCAGCCAACTCTTCTTGTTCTGACCAACCACCTTTTGCAGAATGTTAGAGAGGGTTTTGTTAAACGCCTCAATCTGTCCATTTGCCTGCGCATGACAGCGAGATGTATGGTTCGAGCGAATGTTGTACTTGGAGTACAACTTCTTCAACTCGGCTGCTCGGAAATTGGCTCCGTTATCCGTGAGGATAGCGTGAGGCACTCCAAATCGATAAATGATGTTGGAGGTCACGAAGTCAGCGATCGAACAGGATTTGACCTCTCTGAGCGGAATCGCCTCTGCCCATTTGGAGAAGAAGTCTGTGGCGGTCAGAATGAACCGGCACTGGCGAGCCGTCGCCGGCGGGTAAGGTCCCACAACGTCCAGACCCCAGACTGCAAAGGGCCAAGAATACCTAGTGGTATGGAGAGGCTCCGGCGGCCGATGCACAAAGTTCGCATGAACCTGGCATGCATGGAACTTCCTAGCATACTCGATGCAGTCATGGATCATGGAGGGCCAGAAGTATCCCAACCTCCGAATCTGGTGGGACAGCTTCGGCCCAGTCTGGTGGGCACCACATGAACCAGCATGAACCTCTTGCATGACTCGTGGGATCTCAACTCCTTGAAGGCAACGGAGGAGAACACCATCAAATCCACTCCTATAGAGGATCTTCTCCAGGCTGGGACTGCTCTAGAGGACAAACTGCGATGCGCGGCGTCGAACTCGCTCGCGCTCGGCCCGATCTGACGGGAGAATGCCATGTTAGAGGTACTCAACCAAAGGCGCCCTCCAATCAGAGGCTGATTTGACTGCCATATCTGGGGTACTCGGGGCTCCGGGCACAGGGGCAACCGTGGTGAGATTACTTACCGACGGGCCGCGATCTCCTTCCGGGATAACGGGAGCGATGAGCCTGCGGTGCGTCACGCGGATGATCAGGTTGTCCTGTTCAGGCTCCGCGAGTGACGCAGCAAGGCTGGCCAAAGCATCTGCTCGACCGTTCTGTGACCGGGGAATATGGACATTTTCTGGCCGAGAAGGGAACTGGGCCATCAGGAGGAGGGTGCACTCCAGCAATGGCACAAGTTCCGGCTTCCTGACAACATAGTCGCCATTGATCTGCTTAACGACCAGCTCGGAGTCCCCTTTCACACACAGATGGGGAACGTTGATCTCGAGAGCCAACTCGAGGCCAGTGATGAGGGCATGGTATTCCGCCTCATTGTTGGTATAGCCCTCTGACAACAGGAAAGAGTATGGCAGCACGGATTGCTCCGGGGTAATGAAGACGATACCCAAACCCACTTTGTTGAGCTTAGGATTATCGAGTCTTCTACCGGTGGGGCTCCGGGAGGCACCGTCAAAGTGCATCCGCCAGCATGGATCGGCACGATCGACCGAGAGAACGGCCTCATCAGGAAAGCCTAGATCCAGCGGCTGATCCGCGGAGGTCGGGTGAGTAGCCAGAAAGTCCGCCAATGCATGCCCTTTGATGGCCTTCTGAGACACACACCTGATGTAGAACTGCTGGAGAATCACAGCCCACCGCGCTAGACGGCCAGTCAACATAGGCCGGCTCAGGATATACTTCAACGGGTCTACCCGAGAAACCAACTGTACCTCGTGGTGCTGCAAGTAGTGCCGTAATTTCTGTACGGCAAATACGAGCGCCAGGAAGCTCTTCTCGATGGGGGAATACCTAACTTCTGCATCGAGGAGCATGCGACTGAGGTAATAGAGGCTATTCTCTGTTCCCTCGTTGTTCTTCTGGGCGAGAAGGGCACCAAGGGACCGTTCCAGGGCGGTCACATAAAGGACCAGTGGCTTCCCGGATACAGGCGGCATCAGAACCGGAGGTTGAAGCAGGTACTGCTTGATTTCCTCGAAAGCGGTCTGACACTCTTTATCCCATACATAGGTGGCACCTTTCTTCATGAGCCGAGAAAAGGGCTTACACTTGCCGGCCAGATTCGCGATGAATCGGCGTATATAGGCTAAGTGGCCTTGGAACCCTTGCAGTTCCTGGATGTTACCTGGGGGAGGCATCTGGCTAATCGCCCTGATCTTCTCCGGGTCGATCTCAATACCCCAGTACCTTACCACAAAGCCAAGAAACTTCCCGGAGGTGACCCCGAAAGCACACTTCAACGGGTTCATCTTCAGGCAGCGAGACCGGAGGAAGCCGAACACTTTCTCAAGATCTTTGAGATGGTCCTGACGCTGGCGCGATTTGACCACCAAGTCGTCGACGTAGCATTCCACCAGTGTGCCGAGGATTGGCTTGAATATGCGGTGCATCGCCCGTTGATAGGTGGCACCTGCATTCTTCAGGACGAAGGGCATGACCTGGTAACAAAAGATACCTTGGGGGCCCTGAAGGCAGTGAACTCCTCATCCTCAGGCGCCATCCAGATTTGGTTGTATCCGGAGTATCCATCCATGAAGGAGAGTGCTTGGAACCCTACCGTGGCGTCAATCAACAGCTCTGTCACCGGAAGGGGAAAATCATCCTTCAGACAGTGGCGGTTGAGATCGCGGAAGTCGATACAGACTCTGATCTTCCCATTCTTCTTCCTGACCGACACAATGTTGGCCAGCCATCTGGGGTACTGAACTTCCCTCACGAAGTTGGCTTTGATAAGCTTGTCAACTTCAGCCTCAACCATGGAACCGTGGAATGGGTGCATCTTCCTGGGAGGCTGCTTGAACCCACGATGGTTCGCCGGGAGACCAAGGCGGTGGACGGCTACCTGAGGATCTACCCCCGGCATCTCGTCATAGCCCCAAGCGAACACATCACGGTGCTGTCTGAGGAAGTCCACGTACTGCTACCTCTCCTCAGAGGGCATGGCGGCACTGACCAATGTGGGTCTTGGATCTGCCTCGGTTCCAAGGTTCACCTGTACTAACTCATCGACCGTGGAAGAGACGCCCTCCTCAAAGGCTGGGGGTGCATCTTCCACATCCTCTCCACTCGGGGAGGGATCGTCCACGGGAGAGACTGCGCTGGGAACTGCATTGGGGATACCAGATCCTGTTGGGCCGCTGGTGATGGCACGGGCGGTCACGATCATCTCATCAGGAGACTCACCGGCCGTCGAGACCATGGCTACATCCAACCGTTGAATGGGGAGGACGTAAGCGTCATCCAAACTTTCCCAGGGATCGCTTGCAACAGCGACAGGTTCAACCTCACCTACCAGGATCTGCTTATACTTGATTTTGTAATAGTCCGCGTCCAGATAGCGGGCTTCACATGAGGCAAAAGGAGAGGCATCCCCCTGAAGCACGCCTACTCGACCGTTAAGTGAGTATTTCAGGCATTGGTGGTATGACGAGGGAACCGCCGCATGAAGGTGGAGCCATGGTCTGCCCATTAATGCATTATACGCAGTGTCCTGAGAGACTACCATGAATTCGGTGTTGGAAACCAGGTCACCGAACTGGGTCTTCAAACGTATCTTGCCAACCGGAGTTTTCTCGGTGCGGTCGTACCCCTGGATCCTGAGGTCGGAGGGAATCAAGTCATCCTCAGACAACCCCAATCTCCGGAGCGTCCGAGTGGGAATCAGGTTAATCCCAGACCCCGTGTCGACAAGACAGCGACGGACTTCAAGGCCAATTAACTGGCCAGTAACATACAACGGACGAAAGTGCCCCTGTATAGGAGGGTCTTCATCCTTACCAGAGAACGAGATAACTGCCTGACATTCGGCGTCCTCAATCGTTTCGGCGTGAAAGGCCTCTACAGCCGCAACCTCCGTCTCAAACTGGAGGGGGCTCTTCAGGGCTTCAGCGAGCGCCTCGCGCATCTCAGGTGACATGCGCAGAGCCTCAAGGATGGAGAGCCTCGCTGGGATGTCGGCCAAGTGCTTCAGGACATCATACTTTTTGGCCAAGTGCGAGCCCCTGGTTGCAGGAGGTTGCTCTGCGGTTGGAGGCATGACGGGCCTTGCCGGTTGGACCGGCGGCCGAATGGTGCTTGGCGCATCTCGTTGTTCATTGGTTGAAGCCCGGGAAGTAGTCACCGTACTGGGGTCAGGAGGCCGGGATGGACTCGTGGCGGGGCGGAGCTGATCGCGACGCGGCTGAGGCGGTTCTGCCTGGTCCCATACCACAAACAGTGGCGGAGGCGAATCTGTCATCCCCGGATGGGGGGGCTGCGCACGTTGAGCTCGGTTTTGAGCCTGCTGCGTAGTCTGAGTGGCGTGCACGGCCTGGCTGGAGGTACCAACTGTCGTGCCCCAGCGACTCCTGTTGTTGCGGTTCCTCCGACGGTGGAGACGACCGGGGACACTAGGGAGGTCCACCTGGTGTTCTTCAACGTTGGGAACCGAAAAGGGATTTACCAGCTCGACGGTATTAACCGAAGCGTACCCAACACTGTCATCGGACGAATCATTCATCACTGGGCAGATCCGTGGGGGGAACCCAGACCATCAATGTCGTGAGACGGAGTGCCCGATTCCCCTTCCCCAGCCCCTGGCGGGTTCCGTGCCACAGTGTTTAATGCTTGGCCGGGCAACATGTGGTCTTCCAACACCTCTTAAAGCAATCGGTCTTCGTATTGAGGAGAAGAGATTCACGTCGGGTTCACCATTTTTCTGTTTCGGTGCGGATGTGCGTCGGGTTTCTGTTCCGACGCTGTTCCGCCAGGACGCGTTCGCGTGTGCGCCCGTCAACCTGAGGGGATGGGCGCGCGGCTTGTGGCCCCGCAGTCCCGCTTTCCAAAGGCGGGCGGCATCCGTCCCTTATTCAAGGGCATCTGCTCCTTGATCGAAACCGGGATGATGGGATGTCGGCTTCTCCTTCTGTGGACGTCTCCTTGGAACTCGTTGCCTAATCCAGGTCTCCCTCATAGATTTAAGACGTGCTCGTGAATCTCGTTCCCGGTGCCATGTCTCCATGGACACCGGTTAATTACGCTGCTTCCGCCCGGATGTTCCAAGGAGTCTGGTCGGGGCAGCAACCTGTGGTGAGGAGACCGGGTAGCTCTGGGTGTTGGGGGCGTGTCTTAACACTGCGGCTCTGCATGTCTGCCTTCCGTCCCTAATAGGGCTTCTCGAAGGCGTGATGGCCTGAGGCATCCCGCGCTGGGTGCAGGGAACTGTGTTACCTGAGGTTTTCCTCAGCTTCCCATGTTTAACACGGGGTATGCCGCGAGTTTAACGTCCAGCGGGGACGGCATCGGACTGATCAACACGAGAAGTGGATCAGATGAAAGAACCCCTTGCGGGGAACCTCCGATTCTGGGGTCGGCACATGGGCGTCTTCCCGAGTAAAGTGGAGTGGAATGAAATGGAATGACCCCACCGGGATGTGGCGGCCCAGGTAAGGGTCAGGATGGATGATGGAGTAAAGAGCTTGGACCCCGTAGGGGCTTCCTACGTACCGCGCGTTAGCGCGGATCAAAGTCAGCGTAGTTCGGATATACAGTTTAACGTCATGCTGGACGTTGGCAAGCCGACTCACGAAGAGGTCGAGGCTGCCGGGCGGAGGATTGAACTGAACCACCTCGCACAGAGGGGGATGGAACGGCCGGGTGGATCAACGCGAATGTGAACCCGGAAGGGGTCCACTGATGGACGAACCGACGTGAATACGACCGGGACGACCAGGTGGTGGGCTTGAACCTCAGGGAGGCTTCCTACGTACCCTGTTTAGGAGACAGGGATCAAAGTCCACGTAGTTCATTCTGTCAAGACTTACGCACTGAGGCAGCCCGGATGCAGCAAAGCTCAGTTGGAGAGGGACTTGGGCCGAAGGTGAGAGACCTCGATCCCTGTCACGCCCTCCACTGGCTTCGGCAGTGGGGAAGCACAATGGAGATACACACGTGCAGTCTCCCACAAGGGCGGATTCATAGGTGAATCGAAGCAAGTGTGAACCCGGGAGGGGTCCACTGATGGAAGAAACGACGTGAATACGACCGGAACGACCAGGTGGTGGGTTTGAACCTCAGGGAGGCTTCCTAAGTACCCTGTTTAGGAGACAGGGATCAAAGTCCATGTAGTTCGTTCTGTCAGGACTTACGCACTGAGGCAGCCCGGATGCGGCAAAGCTCAGTTGGAGAGGGACTTGGGATGAAGGTGAGAGACCTTGATCCCTGTCACGCCCTCCACTGGCTTCGGCAGTGGGGAAGCACAATGGAGATACACACGTGCAGTCTCCCACAAGGGCGGATTCATAGGTGAATCGACGCAAGTGTGAACCCGGGAGGGGTCCACTGATGGATGAAGCGGACGGTTTAACGTCTTGCCGGACGAAGTACAGTTTAACGTTGTGTGTTGAGGACGAAGATGCTTGGCAGTTTAGCGTCTTGCAGCGCGGACTTGGTGCAGTTTGGCATCCTGCAGGATGAATGCTGAACAGTTTAACGTCTTGTAGCTCGGACGATATGCTAGGCAGTTTAACGTCGTGCAGCTTGGACGTGGTACAGTTTAACGTCATGTTGGACGAAACACTTGGCAGTTTAACGTCTTGCAGCACAGACGAGGTGCAGCTTAGCGTCATGCAGGACGATGGATGCCTGGCAGTTTAACGTCCTGCAGCGCGGACGAAAGTTGCCGCTGATGGGTCCGTGTCACTTCGCGCGAGCCTGGAGGGCTGCACGGGAAGACAACGCACGGTGCGGGCACCCAGGATGAAGATCATCGGGCGCCACGCAGGCGGGTACCCTCAGGGGGTCAAAGGGGGCGACCCCGGCGGATTGCGCGCAAAAGAGAAGCATGGCGCGCAATACCGCGGGTCGGCGCGCAAATGGGCAGGCTTGCGTGCAATTGGGCCAGCGCTTTGCGCGCGGAAGATGGAGATTGCGCGCACCGGGCTTCAGATAGCGCACGGGGGCAACGGCTCATTCTTTAACGAATGGCCACATTGAAAGGGGGTGCGCGCAATCGGGCTGGATTGCGCGCACCCGGGGGCAATTTGCGCGCAAGAGGCTTCTTTTGCGCGCGAAGGCCTTTGGGTGAAGAGTTGTTAAAAGGAAAGGAGCCAAAGGGATTGCACGCGAAGGCGAACCCCGAGGCTTTCTTGCGCGAATGAAAGGAGGTTACCTGAAGATCGGCATTGCGTGCGGAGGGGGTTGGATTGCGCGAACGAGCGACTCTTCGAATTCCGGCAACCTTCAAAACGTCGGGGGTCGCCTTATATTTATAGGCAACCCCGTGCGCGGAATCTCGCCGCCGGCGCGCAATTCTTGGCGCGGGCACGGAATTTCCTTCTCGGGTGCGGAATTGGGGCCACGGCAGGCAAGGGAGTCGCGCGGGCAGCGGGCGCGCAAAACTGCGCGTCGGCCCGGCGCTTTGCGCACATCCCGGGAGGGTTGCGCGCGACACTCCAACTTTGCGCGCGGGCCTCCTAATTTCCACGCAAGTCCTCCGGGCCCTCCGAAACATGCTTCTAACTCCAAATATGACCTCGCTTTCCGCATCCGGAGCATCGTTTGGGAACAACGGACTTTTCCGGCATCTACAGATATATCATAGGCTACAGTGATTACACAAAATATTTAGAAAATCATAATGTAACATCCTAGTATTTTGTGATTACTTGTCATAAATATATATAATTGATGATTCTAGATGTATTCTATACCACCCACCGATTGAATATTCTTATGATGAAATGTATTGTGAGTTGTTTACCTAATCATTGGAATTATTAGGCTATTATTCCCAAGAAACTCTAACATTATATCATCCTTGTATGGTTGATACTTATATTTTCAAAGACACATGGTTCAGTTATGGTGATTTAATTTTATTTCAATTTTTTTACATATGAGCATTTCACATGTGAAAAAATTATTTCCATGTTATATTATGGATTTCATTTTTGGTTCCATACTATGTTTTACAAATACCATTCTAAGTGTCTATATGGAATTAGTACATAAGGAAAACTCTTTCATAATAAGATCAGGTAAGGATGAGTCCTAGGGTTGGTTAATTCACTAGATTGATTAGATATGAATATGAATACTTCCATTCAATGAGGCCCATGTAGAATATTAAAAACAGATTAAATTTTATATATTTTTCATAGTGTATGTGTGATTGACCTAAAAGGATCTCTATTTTGATGTCTTATTTTATATTATATTCACATGTTATGGTAACTTTTATTAATATAATCATGTATACTAACATTATTTATTATACATTATTCATGGTTATCATTATTTTTGTGTACCCAAATATAATGGTTTATTATCCACATGGTAACACCATAGTCCCTCAATATTTGTCATAGGCCTCTATTATATTTGGATTAATAGCTAAATTCATTTGACAAAAAAATTATAGTGATTTATTAGGGGCTGGAAGCTATGGTATTAGAAAATCCACTCTTGGGTGATGTATGCGGTAAGTTAGATCAATATTGTTTGTTAGATACCTTATTTAATATATTCATAGGATCATTAGGAATGTAATTTTATATGAGATCATATATATGAATCCTAAGTATCCACGGTTTTATAGTTTCATTAATGAGTTCCATTAAAACATTATGCCAGTTATCATACATGGTTTTTTTACCTTCACATGTGTCGAACATATGTTAATATACAACACCATGAAATTGATCATGGTAAGGGTAATATTTTTCACCATTAACTATTAGGTTGTTACGGGAAATCATTATTAATCTTTACCCTTATTAATTTAGATTAGATATTGTTCATTGTTGGTGATTGTTTTTATGTTAGATTTAGTTACGTTAATGTTTTGATTAATATCCAAAATTATACACCTTGGAGATAATTATAGTTCTATGCTAATCCTTTTTGATAGTCATAATGTGGAACTTTTAGGTGAGTAAGACCCCACATCTATATAATTGATTTTAAGGGAGTTGTATTCTCTATAACAGACTTCATTTTAGTCTATCAAGATACATAAAGATAGTAAATGAATCCTATGAGGTAATAATTTTTTCCAATCAACCTATTTATATGAATATGATCTATGAGAGGTGAAATAATAGTTAACCTTATGGTTTGTGATTTTTCCTTTTGTTTATGTGAACTATCTCAATCTAATTTTTCTATAAAAATTTATTTCTCAATGTTGATAATGTCACTCTGCTCGTGATCTATTTATTTATGTTTAAGATATATCATGGTGAAATTAAAATATATAGGTGATTTAGTGATGTGACATGGGTGGGATGGTTAAATGTATATGAATGAATAGAAATGAATACTTTATAGATCTCCCTATTGAGATACCGTATTCATGGGATGTTTCTAGTGATTATAATGATGATGTATGATGTAAGGGAACATTTAGAATTTATGTAATTATTATATGTACATGTTATATCCCACAAGTGTGATGCAAAAAATGATAAAGAAAATATTTATAGGTTACTAATTGGAAGTCAATATGATATCTCGTTTGAGGATTGGTGAGATGACATTATGAAGTGTGTGAGTGAAATGATTATATTTTCATTTTTTGTTTATCATCATGAATGTTTTCTATATTTTTTAATCATCTTACTATTTTGTAAAATATATTTAATTTTGTAATCCCTCTCTAATTACCCTCATTGTTTTCATTATTGTTTGGCTATTGATGATTGTGGTTGGATAATATTTTATTTCATATTGTGTCATTTTTAATACCATTGTTATTTCCCATTATATTTTTGGTTATTGTTATTGGGGGTGAATTATATGAATGGAAAGTCAGGTTGGAATCTAGTGATGGGGTATTTATCAATGTAGGATATGTAATGACATGAAATCCTAAAATAACAATAGTTATTTGATTTCATAGTAAATGTGAAACGTCGAAAATACAATGGAATATAAGACCCCATGACCCATAATTTTTTTTTTAAAAAAATCAATCTCAATAATAGTATTCATTACTCAAAATACCTAATTATGATTGTGTTACACACAAAGTTGGGTTTATTTAATACATTTTTTACATTCAAGGCCATGTTCAATCAATATACAATATATTACTAATATTTTAATAAATATATTAGTATTCATCTACTTGTTAGAATGATTATTAATAACATGATAAACAAACTTATGAGAAAATGTAATAAAAAATTTTAATTAACTACTATTAGATTATTAATAACATATTAAATATTTCAAACTGATGTATAATTTTCAAAAAAAAATATTTTCTAAAAGATTATTTAATTATGTGTGACACACATCATATAAAAATAAATTTTAAAAATTTACAAAACTATTTTTTAAAAGTTGAAATTTTTTTTTGAAAAAAAAAATTCTTAGTGTACTTTTTTTATAAAAGAATTAATATTTTATGAATAGAGATAAATGATGAATTTTAATTGAAAACATAATTTTCATCAAAATAATTTTCAATAATCAAATATTTTTTAAATTTATTTAAATACAAAATATTTCAATTATACATATATTAATCACATTTTTGTTATTGGAATAAACATTATATTTCATTTTCATATAAAAACATTGTAATCATTTGATAAATTTCACATTAAAACCCTTTAATATTGTCACATCCGTTTGATTAATTGAAACTTAATCACTCCATTTCATTGATTTTAATTTATCTATATGGATTAGATATTGTCAATAAAAATAATTTATATTACCCAATAATGTTAAATTAATTTTTTTACATTAAAATTTTTGAGAACATCTAAAATTAATGAAATTGAATAACTTAAAATCAAATTTATATAATGGTTAATGTATAATGATAAAGGTGAAATGACCTAAAATATTTTCTATGTTTTATTTACTAATGGTATTTCTACTTTTAACATCTAATTCAATGATCTATGGAATCTTATTTCCACTTGAATTTTAATATGTTCTATATAATAATTCATGTAATGAATGAGACAAAAATACACATTCCAATTTTTTGATATCATTAATGCATTTTCATAGGGGCATAAAAATTGATTCATTAGAATTTTTAATTTAAATTCTAAAATAGTTATTTTTTATAATTTATTTCTCATAAATATTTAGTGATGATATCATTACATAAAATGCATGTGAATGATTAACGCTGTAATTAATTATTAAATAATTAACTAAAATATACAATACTAAAAATATATAATGAACTAAATTAAATAAATAGTTTCATAAAATTAATTTTTTATTATTATTTAATGTTACAATGGAGTGAACTTAATAGATTCCAGTTATATTATTTTCATGATATTCATAAATATTAATTAATTGAATAATGTAAAAAATGACATTAATGTTATATTATAATAAATGAGGTTTTATGAAATGTTTTAAAATTACATAAAACTCAATCCTATTCCAAGTAGCTTTTAAATATTAATAAATATAAAATATTATACATTATTGGAAAAATGTATATTCTTTAATGATCATTTTGAGACCAAAATAGTAAAAACCTTATTTTCATTGTTATGGTTGAAGCACTATTTTCACATTACATATGACTCAATTAAAATTATTATCCATCACACAAAGTATTTTTATATTCAAAAGTAATCATAATATTAATAATTAGTTGGTAAAATTTTATTTGGAGTAATTATTTAATTTATCTTGATTACCTATGTTAGAATATTAGTTAGCATAGAAAATCCACTAATTGATTAAAATAAAAAGACATGGATTTTAAGGAAATTATTGTTTAAACCATGTGTTTCATATGGACGAGGATGTATGTAATGAACATATAACACCTTCCCACATATTAGAATAATTTTTTGGAACATTAAATAATATTGAACTTCCGATAGTGAAGTGTTTTTATATTTATAAGAATTCCAATCCTCATTTACTATAAACAAGAATGCACTCCCCTTACTTTGGGACTACACATAACAATTTATATCTTCCAAAACATAAATAATTCATATCAAAATATCCTTCCCCACATCATAATATAATTATAATGGGAATAAATCAATCCTTTGAATGATTTGGTGAAATCATAAGGAATATACAAGAAGTAGAGGTAATATTATTTAATAGGGGTCTTCAATTTATTTAATTCTCAACTTCATTAAATTAATTCCGAAATATGATGATATTATAACCTCAATATTGTCCACAATATAATTTTTTTACTAATTTTGACTACAAGGTCACAAAATTTCTTTATATTAATTCCGAAATCTGTATTCATCTGTTAGGAAGACCGGTACATCACGAATTGATTTCATTTATACTTCCATATCAACCTTTTACATTTGTGTGTGATGGTATATGTAAGTTATATATATTATATTTAAAACATATTTATAATTATTGATTCATGATATCATATATATAACTTTTTACCCTCCATTCTATAGCACATGTGATATCATTTGTCATGTGTATGCCAGATTGCCACCCTATGAAATGATGTGATTTGTTTTCAGTAAAGATTCAAAAGGAGGGTGATAAAGAATAAAGTTTATTATTATATTTGAAATAAATGACATATAATGGTATTAATGAAATATTTATCTCTTTATAATGTTAATATAACATTTTACATTAATAGATTTTACTCTATTATTGATTATAATATCATTCTTGTACATTTGGAATATCTTCTTCCTGAGACGATGTGACACTCTTTCCATAACTAAATAAAATCAATTATATATTTATGTAAATAATATGGTATTAATGATATTATGATCATTATGGATTTTAAAAATACTGCCAACTATTTTTATAATGATCACATAAAAATGGTCAAATTTAATCATGTATACATATATCCTACTATCTTCGTGATTGTAACATATTTCATTTTTCATGTCCAAAATTCATGATTAGTTAAAGTATTATTGATGTATAAATATGTTTATTATATATTTATTAATAATATATATATATATATTATTAAACTATATATTATTCATAAGAACTATATCCATTATTGCAACACATTCATGAGATAAATTGGATGTTAACAACAAAATCATTGAAAATAATGAAATATTGTTAAAGAAAAGATGATATTACGTAATAAAGGATAATATATGATATAATAATAATTAATAGGGTTCTTTTATAAATTAATAACATTTTTAAAACCATTATATTATAGGAGATATCATTTTCACCCAAAAGGAACTATAATGATAGGGATTTCATCCCAATTTACATTTGATTGAGACTTATTTTCAATTATACACAAATTAACTTTTATGTTGTGTATTCACTTCCCATTAGACATGAATAAAAATTAATACATAATTATTTATGTTATTTCATGATTTTACTGGAATAATTTCATCCAAAGGCAGTCTTCATGAATATTACCTAATGGTTAATTTTATTTTCCAACCTATCACTCATTTGTGACTGTTATCTTTAACATGAAACAATCACATTATAAAAATAATTTTTAATTGAATATTAACTTTTTCATATGTATAAAAGTTATATTGTGATATATATTATTTTTTCAGAAATAGAATAACATTTATACATATAGGGTTCAATTTTAATGTTAACTTATTGACTAGGTAAATATTGATATATATGTATACATTACATTATAATGATATTTGAAAAGGGTAATTTTTTATTAATTATATATATTATAAAAATATTTGAAATGATATAAAAATTATAAACATGAGTTGAGCACTGGTTAATGAAAACCCCTAGAGAAATAAGTTGTATCATGAGACTAATTCCGTTGGATAAAAACTATGAATTTGTATCCTGTAAATTTTCATCATACCTGAGAAATGAATTAATAAAAGTATGTTATAATGTATCTTGTTAAAGGTCCTGAGGGTAATTTTTTCATGTGAATGTGCATCACAATTTCAAATAAGTAAGAATTTCTATAATTAAGAGTTCAGATATTACTATATAGTATATTTTCACTATGATATTATATGTAGATGAATTTAATTTTTATTTAATTTATTAAATTTAATGTGTTTCCTATAATTTATCATTCCATATTTATTTTTTAATTGGTTGTTTGAATTTCATGATTTCTTAGTTTTTATGATTTCCATGTGGATTTTTTTATTGATTCTTGTTAAATTTCATTATGTTTAACACCCCTGTGAATTTGATCTCACCTATATTTCATTTCTATTTTTCATGATTCACTGATGTTTAATATGAATTGTGTTCTTTGAAAAGGTATATGGAATAAGTTAATTCTACAAAAAATTTATGTACTATTCTTTAAATTTAGGACTTTTGCAGAGGAGCAGTCCCAATAGAAGAAGAATCCCAAACCCTCTATAGTTTGAGGTATGATCCTAGTTGCCTCAGTTTTAGCTTATATACTTTTTGATATAGGGAATTTACATAGCTTTACATATGTTTCTATTATGGAGAGCCTTCTTCTATGTATATTTTCATCAACTGATATATTGACGTTAGAAAATCTGTTGGTGATAAGAATGACTAGTGTGCGTCAGTTCAAGGAGGAACCTATTGATTTTTGTGGGTGTCAACTATTATGGGACCTATACATCTTAGAGATGACAGGATGCGACTACAATCTCAGAATGTACTGTTTAGTTCACTTACAGGAAGATGTCTATTGCTATCGCGGTAGGGTGAGTTTAACATCACCATATGGTGGATCGTTTCTTCATAAGGGTGAGGGAGATGTCTAGGTAGGCAGAGTGGGACCCGATCATCATGGGTTGGGAGGAGTTATAACCCAGATTGCTAGTCTATATCAGGATAACCATGGGGCTTCATAGATGGACTTTCTTCCAGTGGTGGATCATTTTAGGGATGAAATTCTAGAGGACTATTTTGTTTTTCTAACATTACAAGAGGTGTAATTTTCTATTGAAATATGTCTAGTAGAATCACCAATGTGTATTCCCCCTTATAGGTTGGCTACAATAGATTTTCAGGATCTCAAGAATTAGTTGGAGGTGTTGCAGAAAAAGGGGTTCATCAAACCCAGTACTTCTCCATGGGGTTCGCCTGTCCAGTATCCAATGAAGGCGGATTTTACCCACATAAATTGTGTGGATTACCAGATGTTTATCCAGATGAATGTCAATAACTGATATCCCATACTGAGGATTGATGATCTCTATTATCTGCTTCGAGGAGCCCGATGGTTCTCCAACATTGACATACGATCTGTTTACCATCAGTTGCATGTTAGACCATCGGATATACCTCTTATAGACTTTGGGAGTATGATTGTTATATATGAGTATGTGCTTATTCCATTCAGTCTCACGAATGATCTTGCAGACTTCGGGGAACTGATGGATCGAGTGTTCCATCCATACTTGGATTCTTACATGGTAGTCTCCGTGGATGATAACTTTGTGTACTCTTACACTTGACACGACCATGACACCGATCTTAAGATCATACTATGTACACTAAGAGAGAATCATTTATAAGATATACTCTAAAAATGATTTTTTGCGATGGACCGAAATCACATCATGGTTCATGTTATCTAAGAGACAAGAGTATCAGTAGAACCAACGAAAGAGAGAAAAGTTTTTTCCTAGGAGAATATGAAAAACGTCTTTGATGTATGGGTATTTTTAGGGATAGATGGATACTACATACGTTTCATACATTAATTCTCATGATTATCAGTGCCACTGATGAGCATGAATAACAAATGAATGATGTACTTATGGCCAGATTCCTATGAGTCATCCTTTCAGGAGCTGAATGTGAGGTTGACTTAATCACTAATACTAGTTTTTCAGTGCCAAGAAAGAGCTACACTGTTTATTGTGATGCTTCAATTATCGGGCTGGGAGATGTACTTATGTAGGGGATGGAGTAGCTTTGTATGTATCTTTCTAGTTGAGAGAACATGATAGATATTGATCGATGCATGATTTCGAGTTGGTTTCTATTTTTTCATGACTTACACTATTAGAGATATTATTTTTTGGGAGAGATTTTTTTTGGTTTTCACCATCCAAAAAAGTCTCAAGTATATCATCACTCAGCATGACAAGAATCTGAGACAGTGAATTTGGTTTAGTTCCTTCAGTCCTTTGACATTGAGCTTGCCTACGTGCTTGTGAAAGGAAACACAATACCTGATGGGTTAAGCAGGAGGACTCTGATACTGGCAGTTAAGGAGGCCTGTAGTGAGTGGCAGCATATGGCACTATTCACTGAGATGCATTTGGAGGTTCATGATAGATTGGGAAAAATGTTTCATTTATTTATAGTAGTTACCTCTACCCTTCTTGATCATTTATGAATGAGGCAACTATCAGATTCTGATGGTCTAGTCTTATAGAAGAGTGTGAAAGGGGAGGACCTTATTCCTGGATGGACCATAGGTGAGGATAATATCTTAAATATTCATGGGTGCATGTGGGTGTTAAAAGACATACGCGAGAAACTAATGCAGGATGTTCATTCCTCAGTCTGGGCATTTCATCTTGGGATCACCAAGATGTTTCGATATATACACCATCAATATTAGTGGCCTAGTATAAAGAGAGATGACGGTGGGTTTTTTAGTAGGTGTTCCACCTGTCAGCATGTGAAGGTGGTGCATTAGCGACCAATAGGGCTGTGGCAGCAATTAACCATTCCTATGTGGAAGCGGAATGATTTTTCGATGGACTTAGTGATCGGTTTACCGAGGTCACCTGGAGGGAATGATGTAATATGGGTTATCATTGACACACTCATGAAGGTTGAACAATTCTTTTCGATAAAGGAGACCTTCAGTGATGATGTGCTGGGAAGGATTTCCATCCTAGAGATAGTAAGTATACATGGGGTTCCACATACCATTTTTTAAGATTGGGATACTCGTTTTACTTATCGGGTCAGGCATGGACTACATTGGGATTTGGTTACCCAGGTACTTCTGAGTACACCTTACCACCCCTAGACATATGACCAGTCTGAGATTATGAGTCAAGTGCATCAGGGCATGCTTCGAGCATGCATCCTTGATTTGGGAGGTTCTTGGTAGAAGCACATTTCCCTTGTGGATTTTTCCTCAATAACAGTTTTTGAGAAAATATTCAAATGTCTCTTTATGAGTATTGGAACAGTAGACCATGATGATAGCCCTTATGTTTGATGGAAGTTGAAGAGGCAGCTTTGCTAGGACCTCGTCTTGTCTAAGAGACCATAAAGCAGATAGAGTGGATTTAGAATAGGATGGCTACTATGTAGTCATGAAAAATGTCTTACACATCTCGATATAGATGAACTTTGGAGTTTGTGGTTGAAAATAAGGTTTCTTATGTGTCAAACTGTGGTTGGGACAAAATATGTTTACGAGATAGGCTGTGATTTCACCGACGTACGTCGGTTCGTTCGAGGATTTCAACCATGTGTGAAAACATAATGTACTATAGAAAGGTACATGGAAACAGGATGTTAAAATAACTTTGTCCTAGTTGATGCAAGTCTCCATGCCTAAGGATCAACAACTACTCCTACCTCCATGTGTTGTATTACAAAATCATAAACATATTAGAAGATGATATACAAAAACTATAAAGAATATGTACGGTGTGCATTAATAGCACTATACGGTCTCATTATCGATTCTATAATAGATTCTTACATTTAAATAAAAATATAAAAGAATTTAATTTTAAATAAATAGACTAGTATTTTAAAAACCACATTTAAAAAAAATAATGATTTACATTAAAAAAATTGAAATACTGTAAAATTTGGATTAATAATAATTTTATATAAAATAGTTTATATAAATTATAAATACACAATAAATAGTTCACAAACATTTCTATATATATTTGGAAATTAAATAATTGTGAAAACATGGTTGTCTATTTAAAGGTATGACAATTATAGGATTTGTGACTCACTCACAGTCAAATAATTTCTTGAATTTTTGTGTACACATATCCCTTTGGAACTAGTAAAGGATGAATCATCACCATCCCATGAGGAAAACTATTAATGAATATATATTGTTAGTGTTATTAATTATTGAGTGTTTTCCTGAATAACTCAATAACTACATAGTCTTGGATGTTCTCCAATTAAAATCAATGTCTTGAAATTTTTCATTGCACTATTTTAAATAAAATTCATCATATTCTCCAATATCAAATAAGCCAATTTTAAATTTAAATATCAAAATGTGGATTTAATCTAGATATTCATTTTTCAGGGTAAAATAATTGGGGTTCCATAAAAAAAAATTTATCTTTTTGTTCAGTTACAATTTTGAAGACAATTTCATTAAGTAAATTTCACAATTCAAACACTACAATTATATTCTATAATAATATTTGACCATGTTCTATCCAATTTTAAAACACACACAAATTTATTGGAATTGGGGGGTTTTCACAATTTTATTCAAAAAAAATCCAAATCCCTCAATACATTGGAATTCAGTTTTTAATAATCCAAATGGAATAAATTTATCATGAAATTTAATGTAAGTAAAAAATAGAATTTAAATCAATAAATTTAGGTTTACTCAATATTTTACAACATTAAAGAACAACCATCCTCATGATCTTGGGATATCAAAACCAAATCCCTAATTTGGAAAACATGATTAAGAACACAAAAGATGAAGATACCATAATCCAATCTAAATCCATGTTCAAAAATAGATTGTATTATATCCCCTAAAAACAGATATAATTTTATAAATCCCTAGGGTGAAGAGAAGATATGTAAGGAGAAGTATAAATTGAAGAGGAAACCAACTTGTTTAATATTGAGCACCATTTTCTGAGTGTTGGTCAACATATAAAAGAGTTTAGAGGTGAAAAATAAACTCTTATATATCCCATGTATGATAGAATCATAATATGTTTAAATGAGTACATCAAGAAACATATAAGATTTTTATTGAATTAAAAATAAGAAATCAAAAACTATCTAACTCATAATTAGCTGGGTATGGCCACACATTTTGACAAAACATTAACCCTATCTATGCACTTCTACAAATGGGGTTTCAAAATTTCTCATTGGTTGGTGTATAGTTTTCTAATCCCTTATCAAATTGTGTTAACCCACAATATGTGTTTTTTCATAGTTTGCAGCAGCAGGGATCAAGGTTTTGGAAAATCGTGTTCCAATAGTCCACATCCAAATAACCCATCAAAATTTTTATAAAAACACACTCAAAAGTTTTATACTAGAATCCAATCCAAACACTGGTAAAAATACCGATTTAGGAATACTAGATAATAGTAATAGGATGTTACAACCTCCTCGACATAAATACATTCAACCCTAAAAAAGTCCTACTAGGAAGGTTCCTTGCTATAAACAATGTGGCCACATCTCTTTCATCACTTCCACCCTCTCCCACATCTCATGATATTCATAACCATGCTAACATACAACATAAGACAAAGGTATCATCCTAAAAATATTTACCTTTGTTTTAGAATAATTTATCATGTGAGGATGTTCAATCAATTATAAAGTTGGTTCTCCCTCAATTACACTCCATCTCAGAACAATATATGGATCAGAATGATATATTCCTTGTCAAGATAGATGGAATATTTTATATATCTATGTGAGATGAAGTTGATGTGCTAAGTGATTCGTGATACAGGTCAATATAACAAATATATACTAATTTCGAAATACATATGAAATGGTCCATATCTACTCAATCTCATGTCCCATTAACCTCAACTAATTTGAAAAACCATATTGGGTTTGGTAAATGAAAAACATCAATTATAACTATCAATATGAGATTTATTATTAATGTCCTAATCCATACAAAAAATTACAAGAAGTGGTTTCATTTTGAAAAATATAAATTTCTAAGAATTATTTGCATCTAAAAATGTGAAATCATAGTCAGGATTACATAGACCATCCTATCTCTCCATTCCAATTGGTGTAGTAATATCCTTCACGTAAACCAAAAACATTGTAAAAATGATTTACCAAATCATAAATAGTGTTTAAAATAATTTATTTAAATACACTAAAATATGATAATGTTTTCAGAAATGAAATTGATTTAATGATAGTACATCTCATATTTGTTAAACTCATATCCTTATCATCTGGAGACTCATCCATGAAGTGAATAATAATTATTCTTGATTCTTATTTGTGGAACCCCATTGGTCATGAAGTATATGACTTCACCACTCTTTTACCAGGTGTAGATCATCCCATACCATTGTATGATGTAAAATCACAATGTAATAACTTCTTCAAGTGAATGAAGTTTCTAAATGAGCCTCATATCATGAGTTACTCAATTCGAACCTTCTTCAAAATACGAATAATTCCACTATGGTAGAAAATCAAAAGACCTCTTCTAGAAACTACATGAGTTTTATAATGACCATACTATCATGATCTATAAAGAAAATCATCATGATTTATCTTCCATCTTGAGGAATTTACTCTTCTATGAGGAGAAAATAAATCTCACGTCAACCCTGGTTTTCTAGCCATGTTGATCTCGTCCATCAATTGTCTATCGAGAACATAAGCATAAAAAGGAATCTTCTGCCAAAAAAAATGAGAAAAAATATCAAATAAAAGTCATGACATGAACCATTGAGCCTTCATATTCTTATTTGATAGAATATCAATTGGAAACCATAATATCTCTAAAATATTTCCTTTATACTCCTACATGGGGTTTTCAGCTTTCTCAAGATTCAAAAACTCTCTATCCTTGGAAAACATCATCAACCTTGGATAGAACTGGTCTGTTAAAATATATTAGATGTATTTCCACTTGAATCCCTCATGATTCATTAAAATTGTAATATTCATCCACCATCTACAATTAGGTTCCTCCAATATTAAGGTGGAACATTTCACCATGATTTTATTAATTATTTGAAGGAATTAAAACATTCTCTTCATCATTGTAAACCATTTCTCAACCTCTAGAGAATATTTGGATCCCTATAACAATAGTTTGATTGGGTGAGTGAACACCTAATTTTTTTTGTAAGGAATCCATTTGGGTTTCTATAGTGACAGCTGGAATAAGATGTGTTTTTGTTTGTATTCTCGAGATTGCATAAAACAAACTATCACATCAATGAAGCTCGTGCCCATGATAGTAGTTTATCACTATTGTTTGCATCTACATCCTCCGTGATTTTATATTCCTGTGTTATTAGAGGCATTATGCTTCAAACCAATAGAGTAAAACATTGGATACATCTAGTAAATACTCTAACATTTCAACATGTTAAATTATTCCCAATAGATAGGAAACCACTATTTGGATTTCATCCCAACCAAAAAAATAGGTAAAATATTAGAAATAATCATTAATATATCATCGCAAAAAATAACTCTAGTGTCTTATGTATAATTTAATTGTGATATTGAGGAGAAATCAACAAAAAAGTACAACCTATGTTCTGATATTATTACACTACTATATACTAAAATCTAGTAAATATGAAAAAAATTCACTTACGATTCCTCTTTTCACGAAACATCCCCGGTACCATGGTAACCTAATAACTAAGAAAACTCAATCATGGACCCATGGGAGTTTACGATCCTCATGGGTATGAAAAAATAATCTTGCATTATACAATAGGAATTTGGGAATGAGTTTACAAAAACACAATAGAAGAAAGACAAAAACATTAGTATGCATGCTATAAAACTCCACAAAATAAGTATACTATCTATCAAACTAGTGTGAAGTCCAAAAGTACTATAATAATGTAACATAAAATAGTAAGGTAAATAAAACATGTCCCATTGAAGATAAATCTAAAATAAATTGTATCGATAACTACTACCATCCCCATGTGTCGTCATACTCTTTCTCGAACCTACATGAATATAATACACAAAATACCAAACCTATGGGTAGGATGTGAGCTAATTACCCATTATGTTATCACTACGAGTTCCATAATATATTTAAACATTTAGTTATGTAAATAATTATTTCATTATTATATTACTAATAAATACAATTCAATATAATAATTATAACAATCATTAATTAAATTTCAAATGATGGAAATACATTAAACAATTTAGTTAACAAATTTTTTATTTAAATTAGTTTATATAAATTAGGAATACATGAAATAGTTTAAAATCATTTGAATATATATGTTATAGAAAAATATTGAGCAACATGGTCATCTAAAAAAAGGTTTGATAGTTATTTCTTATGGGAAACCTGCACATTCAAATAGTTTTTTCATAATTATGTGTGATCATATCCCTTTGCGACTACTCAAAATAGACTAATCACCATAAAATTAGGAAATTGACTACTGTTAAAATATTTTTTGTGTTTTAAATTTCTTAGTTAGTCTTGGATAAATAAAATCATAGGCTTTTATGTTATCAAATAAAATATACAATGGTTAATTTTACTAAATTATAATTAATATAAAATTTATCCCATTATCCAATTTAAAATATTCCAATTATTAATTTAATTATCAAATTGTATTTTTAATCGAAACATACCATTTCCTTAATAAGAATAATTGGTTTATACAAAAACAATTTTTTTCATATTTTAATATTATATTTTGAAATTAATTTATCTCTATAAATTTCACAATTAATTCTATACAATTAAATTTCCCATATTAATTTATCAAAATTCCATCAAATTTCAAATCACACCATAATTCAATGGAATTTGGGATTTTTCCTATTTTCATTACAAATCAAAACAAAATCCCCTAATTAAATCGTATGTGATTTTTATAAACAAATTTAAATAAATTCATAATGAAATTTTATTTAATTCAATAAAATGAATTGAAATTAATCAATTACTACTTAGTCAAACATGGATAGCATAATGGAACCACCATCCTCTAGATCATGGGATCTCCAAATTTGTATACCTAATCGAGAAGCTTCAATGAAGAACACTGGAAATCAATATCTAAGAATCATAACTATATCCAGGATCTAATATAGAGGGTATTTGATCCTCTGAAAACACTAGGAGATCTATAAAACCATATCTAGAATAAAAGATACAATGGGTTAATGATAATGAGAAGAGTAATCCTACTAGGTAGACATGAATAATCATTTTCCTTGATTTGTTCTACATATAACAATCATAATTAGGGAAAAATATCCTCTTGGAATATCTTAAAGAAGATGAAATTGTAATTGGTAGAAATATGGCCACCAGGAACCTTGCACAAGGGTTTCATGGCTTCCAAAAAAAGAGATTAAAAAAATATAATGTGCATGGTTACCTATACTTTGTCATAATTATACAACCCAAGTATTTATAGAATAATACATTTTCAAATTTATTAATATTTATGATTAATATATTATTTTTATATTAACATGAATTCCTTTTCTGATAGAATACTTAAAATGAAACAATGGGTTTCTTTGAAATCATACATTTCACACAACATTGAGTTATAGAGAAAAATAATATATTATTATTATTATTTTAAATGTTAGTAAAAAAATAGAATTTGTATTGGAATAAATGAATAGAAATAACTAAAATGTGATTTTACATGTTTTTAAAATATAATTACATTTATCCAATAAATTTTAGAGGCTTAGTATAGGAGTGAATCTGATTTTATATATTGAAAACTATAATATTTTTAAAAGGTCGTTTTACCATCCTTTAATGGTGAATCCTTTTCAAATATGTTTTTTGACACCTTTATATGACCTATTTTACAAAATAAACTTCTCCTTTTGATGAATAATGTCAAAATTTAATTTGGATAAATTTATTTCAAATTAGTTTTTTGATAATGTTCATTTTTAAATGAATAGCGAAAAATTCTGCATTTTATGTCAAATATATAGTTTCATATAATTAATTTATATAGATGTATTTTACTTTTACTTGTTTTTAAAGTGTAATTGTATTATATTTTTGTCTTTTAATATAATTTTTTTCTTTGGAAGTTGTTGAGCCCTCTGGAAGATTGCTGATTTCATGTTTATAACTGATGTTTTAATAATCACAAATCATCACAACTCATTGATGCTTAATCTGGTTTGATGTCTCATAAACATAATTCCAATCTATGAATGAATCAGTTATCATTTTTTTTAACTATGCTTATTAACTTACAAAGTATGTTTGGAAGCCTTCTGGATCAATCAGACTCACCGATCCATCTGAGTCACCGATCCATCAGACTCACCGATCCATCAGAGTCACTGATCAATCAGACTCACCGATCCATCTGAGTCACCGATCCATCAGACTCACCGATCCATCAGAGTCACTGATCAATCAGACTCACCGATCCATCAGAGTCACTGATCAATCAGACTCACCGATCCATCTGAGTCACCGATCCATCAGACTCACCGATCCATCAGAGTCACTGATCAATCAGACTCACCGATCCATCTGAGTCACCGATCCATCAGACTCACCGATCCATCAGAGTCACTGATCAATCAGACTCACTGATGCAAATGAGTCACCGATGAAAATGAGTCACCGATGCAAATGAGTCACCGATGCAAATGAGTCACCAATGCAAATGAGTCACTGATGCAAATGAGTCACCAATCCAAGGACTCACCGATGCTGATCAAAATGACTCACCGATCAGATGACAGACCGATGCTGATCAAAATGACTCACCGATCAGATGACAGACCGATGCTGATCTATCTGAGTCACCGATCTTTACTCTAATGCTGATGACCTACCGATCTCTTGAACAGTCATAAACAACTGTTTGAATTTCTTTATCTTTATCTTTATTTATTCTAACCAACGGTCATATCAGTTATATTTTAATACACTGACAATTAATTAATAAAGGTTGTCGGATGTCAGGAAACCGTACCTCGTACCTGCGGAAAGGAAACCTTTTCTATCCTACGGAGCACGTGATATGAATACAAGAAGACTCTGCTGAAAAAGAAATATAGAGCTGCGAAGAAGTGTGAGACAACACACACAGAGACAAGGAAGCATACGACATACTCGAGAAGAGCTCTGTACATACAAGAAGAACCAAGCAAGACAGAATCACATATACAATCAAGCCTACTCAAGAAGAGTGGTGTGCATACAATAGATCATTGAAGAGCTTCATCGACTACATCTCACTGCCTGTGAACCTGAAGCATACGACACTCTGCTTCTCAAACAAAATCGAGAAGAGGACTCAGAATCACTTCTGATTAATTCCAAAACGAGTCCAGTGCTACACTGAAATAACTAGAGCCATTTCTAAACTCTACATCTCTGCTCTGTGATTTATTTATTCTACATTTTGAGCAGTGTGTGTTATCTGCTGTATTAAACACACACACTGACTCCTGTACTTTCACTGGAGGATCTGTAAATCCTCAGCAAACTTTTTACACTTCACTTCCCACTGTGGATAGTGGTAGAGGTCTTGTGACCTGGACAGCTGGCTGCTGTTGTTTGTTTTCCCACGTAGAACTGTGGTAGAGGTCTTGTGACCTGGACAGTGTGCTCACTGTTTTTAACCCCGATCCAGGGTGTGGATCACTTTTATATAAACTTTTGAGAGGACTAAGTCTCGGCTTGAGACTGAACCACTTGGTTACTTCTCTGTGTTTATAGCTATACTATATCCATACTTTACATATTTATTTCATATTCCGCTGCTATTACTTTTAAATATAATCTATCTTCAAAGCTACTTTGATAATTAAATTCTCAAGTGTTTATATTTATTATAAATCAGTAAATTGGTTTCAAAAGTTAATTTAATCATAAGATTAAGTTAACTGAGAATTAATCAATCTTTGAGAAACTAATTGAACCTTTATATTCTATATAAATTCACTACAGTTTAATTTATTTTTGAAATTGGGGGATTTTATTAGAAATTGTTTTTAACAGACAATTTTGATTGGAACTCAATTCACCCCCCTCTTGAGTGTCCACTCCGACCAACACTTGGTATCAGAGGAAGTAAATACTTTCTAAAAGTGCTCTGCTTTTGAACTGTGATTTTAGTTGTATTTTAAAGTTCTTAAAATTTCTGTTATTTCTAAATTTTTATCTCTTTAAAATTCTTTTTGTAATATCATGGATAATAGACTTGAGGGTGCTTCTACCAACCGGCCACCTTTCTTCAATGGAACTAATTATGCTCAGTGGAAACTGAAAATGAAAATTCATCTAGAAAGCATAGGTTTTGATATTTGGACTGCTATTGAATCTGAATACAAAATTCCCACTACTGCTAGATCTACTTGGGATGAACCTACAAAGACTGCTTACAATAACAATTGTAAAGCTATGAAGGCTCTGTACTGTGCTCTAGGAGATGAAGAGTTTAATAGAATTTCTGCATGTAAAACTGCATATGAAATTTGGGATACCTTAGCTGTTTCTCATGAAGGAACAACTAATTTTAAGGAGATGAGATTGAATACCTATACTATTAAGTATGATAATTTTAAGATGAAACCTGATGAACCCATTTCTGATATGTATCTCAGGTTCAATGAAATTTTCAACACAATGACCTCTCTGGGAAAGGATGTTCCAGCAAAGGAACAAATTATGAGAATTTTGAGATGTCTACCTGAAAGATGGAGAGGAACCTCTGTCTCCATTAGAGAATCCTGTGACATTGGTGCTCTACCTGTCAAGGAACTAATTGGCAAGCTGATGATGTATGAAGAAGAGCTTAAAGTGAACAAAGAGGAAGACAATGAACCTGCAAGAAAGTCTATTGCCTTCAAGACTACAACCTCAAAGAATAAGGATAAGGAAAAGCTTCAAGCTATCAATGAAAGTACAAGCAGTGAGGAAAGTGAGAATGATTCTGACAGCGATGATGAGATGGCTCAAATAGCCAGGAGATTCAAAAAGTTCTATAGGAAAAAGAAATTTTTTAGGAAACCAAATTACAAGGGAAAGTATGACCAACAAGGCAAATGGAAAAAGGACTGGAAGAAGAATGACAAATCAGATGATGTTGTCTGCTATGAGTGCAAGAGAAAAGGACACATTAAAGCCGACTGTCCAAAGCTGAAGTATAAAAAGAAATATGAATACAAGAATAACAAGTACAAGAAGGCCATGAAGGCTACTTGGAGTGCTTCAGAAGACAGCACAAGTGAAGCTGAATCTTCAGACTCTGAAAAGAATCGGGCCAACATGTGTTTCATGACAAACACTTCTGAGGTAACATCAGAGACTCCTGCTTTTAATTCATACTATTCTGGAGAAGATTCTGACTCAGAAAACATGTCAAAATCTGAATTGTTTGAATACTGTGACATGCTAGAAGAAACATGTAATGAGCTTAAAGATAAATATAAAGGTCTAAAGAAACAGTATGCTTTAAATGTTAAGAATAAATCTGATCTGGATATAGAAGTAGAAAAGAATGCTCAGCTGCTTAAAGAGAATACTGAACTGAAATTGTCTAATGAGCAACTCAAGAAAGATTTAGAGAAGTTCACCAATGGTAAAAATACTCTAACACAAATGCTAGGAAAGAAAGTTGCACCTAGATACACTACTGGTATAGGATACCAACCTGGACAAAGGAAAGTTGCCAAAACTAGATTCATTCCTAAATCTGGACAGAAGATAGTTAATTCTGGAACTTCTTATGCCTCATCCAGCTATATTCATAGTTATGAATCTAATAAGGTTTATCTTTCAAAGGATGTTATTTCTACAAATTATATGAGACCCATTAGACAAATATGGGTACCTAAAGTGTTATTGGCTAACCTGTCTGGACCCAAGAAGATCTGGGTACCAAAATCATCTTCCATCTAAATCTGTTTTGTAGGAGACCTGCTTGAAGAGCTGTTACAAGAAGATATGGTATTTAGACAGTGGGTGCTCAAGACACATGACTGGAGATTATTCTTGCTTCAAGAGCTTAATAAAAGTTGATGGAGGCTTTGTCACCTTTGGTGATAACTCAAAAGGGAAAATCATCGGCCTAGGCCAGATTGGTAACACTGATTCAATTTTGATTTCTAAAGTTTTATTTGTTGATGGACTTAAATATAACCTATTAAGCATTTCTCAGTTATGTGATGATGGTTTTCATGTTAAATTTGAAAATGATTCTTGCAATGTTTGTAACTCTAAAAATGTTTTAGTATTTTCTGCTTTAAGAAATGAAAATGTTTATGCTGTTGATTTAGATTCTTTAGCTAAACAGAACATTCCATGTTTAAATGCTTTTCATAAAGAGTCTTGGCTTTGGCACAGAAGATTAGGACACTGCAATGTGCACTCACTTAGAAAACTTTCTAGGAAGAACTTGGTTAGAGACTTACCCAAACTTGAATTTCCAGCAGACAAAGTTTGTAATCCCTGTCAAAAGGGAAAACAACACAAAGTTTCTTTTAAATCAAAGAAAGAAGTTTCAACTTCTCAACCACTTGAATTGGTTCACATGGATTTGTTTGGACCATCAAGAGTTTCTAGTTTAAATGGGAAGCACTATGTCTATGTTCTCGTAGATGACTTTTCTAGATATACTTGGGTATATTTTCTAGCTCACAAAAGTGAAGCTTATTCTTACTTTGTTAAATACTCCAAGTCTGTAGAAAATCTTAGTGGACTCAAGATTAAGACCCTAAGAAGTGATCATGGTCGTGAGTTTGAAAATCAAGATTTTGAATCTTACTGCTCTCACAATGGCTATTCTCATAACTTTTCTGCCCCTAGGACACCCCAACAGAATGGTGTAGTAGAAAGAAGAAACAGAACCCTGCAAGAAATTGCTAGAACCATGCTCAATGAATATGACCTTCCAATTTACTTTTGGGCTGAAGCTGTTAATACAGCTTGTTATGTCATTAATAGAGTCTTGATCAGACCTGTTCTAAAGAAAACCCCTTATGAGTTGTGGAACCATAGGAAACCTAAGGTAAACTACTTCAGAGTTTTTGGCTGCAAAGTCTTTATTCTGAATACTAAAGATAATCTGGATAAATTTGCATCCAATAGTGATGAAGGAATTTTCCTAGGTTACTCTATCTCTAGTAAAACCTATAGAGTTTTCAATAAGAGAACCAAATGTGTGGAAGAATCTGTTCACATCAAATTTGATGAAACTGATCCACATGAGCCTAAAACCTCTCTTGGGAATCTTGAAGAAGATTTGTCTATTCTGGACCTTAATGATAAATCTAAAGAACCTGTTATAAAAGCATCCAGTTCTGGACATTCTCCAGAATCTTCTTCTGTTGAACCTCAATCTCTAGATGAACCTGGAACTTCTAGCTCTATCTTTTCAAGACCATCTAGGACTCTAAAGAACCATCCTTTAGATGCTGTTGTAGGAAATCTAGATAGAGGAACACAAACTAGAGCTTCTCTAAGAAACCAGGTTGAACATCAAGCCTTTCTTTCACAGTCAGAACCTAAAAATATCAATGATGCTATCAATGATGAATTTTGGGTAATGGCTATGCAAGAAGAATTAAATCAGTTTGAAAGAAACAAAGTCTGGGAATTAGTTGACAGACCTAAGGACACTTTGACAATAGGCACAAAATGGGTGTTTAGAAATAAAATAGATGAATCTGGAAATATAGTTAGAAACAAAGCTAGACTAGTTGCACAAGGATATAGTCAAGAAGAAGGTATAGACTATGAGGAAACTTTTGCACCTGTAGCTAGACTAGAAGCCATTAGGATCTTACTTGCATATGCTGCACATCTGGATTTCAAATTATATCAAATGGATGTTAAAAGTGCATTTCTAAATGGTTTTATAATTGAAGATGTTTTTGTAGAACAACCACCTGGATTTACTAATCCCCATTTTCCAAATCAAGTTTTTAAACTTTCTAAAGCTTTATATGGTTTGAAACAAGCTCCAAGAGCTTGGTATGATAGACTTAGCAATTTCCTTATTTCAAAAGGTTTTACTAAAGGGATTGCTGATCCAACTCTTTTCATTAAAAGAATTTATAAAGATGTTTTAGTTGCACAAATATATGTTGATGATATTATTTTTGGATCTTCTAAAAACTCCTTATGTACTGATTTTTCAAAGGTTATGCAAAATGAATTTGAAATGAGCTTAATGGGAGAGCTTAAGTATTTTCTTGGATTTAAAATCTTTCAAACTAAAAATGGTATTATTTTAAATCAAAGTAAATATACAAAGGATCTTTTAAAACGTTTTGGATTGGATAGTATTAAGGAAAGTAATACACCTATGAGTACTACCTGTAAATTGGATGTCGATGAAACTGGGAAACCAGTTGATCAAACCAATTACAGAGGTATGATTGGAAGCTTACTTTATCTTACTGCTAGTCGACCAGATATTATGTTTAGTGTATGTATGTGTGCTAGATTTCAAGCTAATCCTAAAGAATCACACTTATTAGCTGTTAAACGGATTTTTAAGTATCTTAAGTATACTATAAATTTAGGTTTGTTTTACCCAAAAGAACAATCCTTTGAGTTAATGAGTTATTCAGATGCTGACTTTGCTGGTTGTAAGTTAGATAGAAAAAGCACATCAGGAACATGTCATTTGCTTGGAAAATCCCTAGTATCATGGTGTAGTAAGAAACAGAATTCAGTTGCATTGTCTACTGCCGAGGCAGAATACATAGCTGCTGGTAGTTGCTGTGCACAAATTTTGTGGATGAAACACACTCTATTGGATTATGGATTTGATCTTAAACATGTCTCAATTAACTGTGACAACACTAGTGCAATCAACTTATCCAAGAACCCTGTGTCTCACTCTAGAACTAAGCACATTGATGTCAGACATCACTTTCTAAGAGATCATTACCAGAAGGGTGATATTTCTCTAGAATTTGTTAGTTCTGAAAATCAATTAGCTGACATCTTCACAAAGCCCTTATGCTCTGAAAGAATGAAATTTATTAAACAAGAATTGTGTATGATTGATCTGTGAAACTGATCTGTGAAACTGATCTGTGAAACTGATCTGTGAAACTGATCTGTGAAACTGATCTGTGAAACTGATCTGTGAAACTGATCTGTGAAACTGATCTGTGGAACCGATCTGTCACACTGTTCTGTCAATCCGATTTTTTTTTTTAAAAAAAAAAAATTTATTACTTTTTATTAATTAGTAAATTACTTTTTATGGGAACCCTAAATGATAAAGTAAATGATACGCGGCTATTTATCTTCCCTAAACCTTTGACCTTTCATTTCCCGCCGAACCTCTCAACCTCTCTTCCCCTCTGCTTCGAACCTTCGAACCTTCGAACTCCTGCCTCTCCAAATCCTCGAATGGCTAAGCAAAAGAGACCGAGCAAAGGACCAGATAGCCCTGTACCTTCAAAGCGTGCTCGAGGCGAGTCGAGCAGTACCTCTCAACGTTCAGTAAATCCGGACCTGGAAACTCGGATTGTAGCTGCAGAAAAAGAAGTAAACTCGGCGTGGCTTCTGTCAAGTAAGTCCCTGTTGCTACAAGTTCTTGAATCTCAAGGATGGATAGACTGGTTTTCAGACAACGCCTGAATAGATTATCCAAAGCTAGTACATGAGTTTTACATGAACCTGAAAATCACGCTGGATGGTGTGGAAGCTGCTAGGATGTCATCGGTTGTGAAAGGAAAGAAAATATCTTTCTCATCTAAGCAGTGGGCTGAATGTTTAAACGTACCTCATGAAGGTCGATATGAGGACTATGCTGGCAATATACCCCCAGTCACTGACTATTTTTCTTATGAGCTAGCTCTAGAGCTTCTAACTGGAAACAAAGAATCGAGGAGAATCATTGCGTCAGAATTAGATGGTGAAAGCAGACTCCTATTCAAGTTTATTCAGCACCAACTTTGCCCTCGAAGAGGAGATTTTGCTGCTGTTAAGTATCAAGATGTTTTTCTATTGTTTCTGCTCAAAACCCATGAAAAGATAAATCTGTGCAGATATGTGATGGTCCACATAGCTAGTATGCTGAAACCTTCCAAGAAAGCCACGGCTTTGTTTTATTCAAAAATGATATCTACTATGCTCCAGAATCTGGAATGTGTTGATGAAGATGATGAAGTTGTTGAAACAGAGCCTTCCTTCTGTCTCAACAAAGAGATCTGCAAGAGGATGAAAATCAATTGGAACCCATGGAAGAAGTGCTGGGTTGCAGATGAAGATAAGTTGTATGAAGCCTACAATCCCATAGATCATGGCAAGAGGCCAAAGGATGTGAGAGACCCTGGATTAAAACCAGATGAGGAACCAATTTATTCTGATGATGATGAGCAAGAAAAAGCTGCAACTGAAGAAGGAAGTGTGTCTTCTCCTGATGATAGGAGTGATCCAGACACTGCTAGCCCCAAGAAAAGAATAGAATTTGGACCTGCTAGTCCACCCTTAACCCTACCAGAGTCAGAACCTATTCTTGATGATGAAGAAGATTCTGATACTGAGGAATATCACAGTGAAGCCTCTGAGCAGAGTAATAATGAGCAAGGTGATGCTGAAGACAATCATGATGGTGATGATGATGATGCTGATGATGTTGAAGCTGCTGCTGATAGTATCAACAGACCGGTAGATGGTCTTGCTGAAGTTCAAGTAGAACAACCTCAGTCAGTACCAGAAATCCATATCAGTGGCAAGACTGACTCATCAAAAATCAGTGGAACAGCATGCTATGAGAAACCCAACTACACCCTGTGTGCTGCTGTGTGGGATGACTACCCTGGATATGCTGTGTTGGGCTTAGACTATTCTGAGGAAGAAGGCGAATTACCAGAATCTGCTGCAACTGTGAAAAGGAACCCTCCAAGAGAAGTAAGGTCTATTCCTACTGATGATTCTGTAACTGTGAATTTACCTGGTTCTGAAAACTCCTTGAAAGCTTTTTCAACGGCAGTCTCAGATGTTCTCAAGCCAGACTTGACTGCTACGGGTGAATTTGTTGGTAGGCACATAGCCTCTTTGAATCAAACCTTGAAGGATCTCCAAGTTAGCTTACTTTCTCTGTCAAATGAGTTCAGATCAACCATCTCTGGTATGATGGAAGTTTTAAGAAATCTGATTGAACATCTTAACAAGTCTGATCTGAGGAAGTTGAAAGCTGAACTAACTCATATAGTCGGCCAAGCAAGTACAGGCAAGGTAACCAAAATCACTACTCGTGAGATAGAAGCTCTCAGAGAAGTTGTGTATACAGAGCTAGCTGCTGTTAGAAATATTCTTGACTTAGAATCCTTGAGGAGGATGAAAGAGCTCTGTGATAATAGTCATAAGATGGCCTTAGTATATTCAGCAGATGCTAAGAATGCCCTGCAAGAGATCAAGGAAAAAGTTGATGCTTTCTTTTCCAAGATTTATACAAAACATGAGATGGCTGCAAACTTCAAAGTCCTGGCAGAGAATCTGAAATTACCTCCAGTCACTCAGGCCTTCAACACTCAAGTTCGCCAATTGCAAGATTTTGTTCCTTCCTTGGCACAGTTCATGGAAAACAAGGATGATTTTGAAAAAGCTATGAAGTATGGAGCAGAAGTCATTCAGGACTTCATTCATCTGTTGAAGCCTTACTTGGATGCACAGGCCACTGCCATTGTACTCCCTACATCCGAACCTCTAAGTGCCTCTGATGTCGCTCCAAATCAGCTGTCTGTTGCCCAAGCCCTATCTCAATTGCGGCCAGTCTCTCAGAAAGCTTCTCATCCAGCTCCTGCTCCTTCTCCACAACCTTCTGTGACACCTCCAACTGCACCTACCAGAGTTGTCCTGCCACCACTTCAGCTCCGTGAACCACAGCCTGCCTCCAAGCCTTCTTCCTTACCTACAATTGATCCAAAGGATAAAGGGAATGCCCCTTTGTATCCCACCAAATAGCCATGTATTATTTTTGATGGGGTGCTCTATGTATTGCTTGTCTTTTTCTGTGCCTTTATAAAATTTGTTTTTCCTTTGTGTTATGTTCTATCCTGCCTGCACCCTGCTTCTCTTTTCCCTTATCTATGTTCCCTCCTTTTTGATCATCCCAAAGGGGGAGAAAGAAGATATATAATGGGAGAAAGAAGATATATAATGGGAGAAAGAAGATATATATAAGGAGAAAGAACTATATATCTAAGGGGGAGTACTCTATATATGAAGAGGGAGATCAATATCTCAGGGGGAGAAATCTGAATATTATATATATGGGAATGTTATCTTAAGAGGGAGATTATTATTTTTTTTTTTTTATTATTTTTTATTTTTATATATATATATATGAAGATTTGTGATTATCAAAAAGGGGGAGATTGTTGAGCCCTCTGGAAGATTGCTGATTTCATGTTTATAACTGATGTTTTAATAATCACAAATCATCACAACTCATTGATGCTTAATCTGGTTTGATGTCTCATAAACATAATTCCAATCTATGAATGAATCAGTTATCATGTTTTTTTTAACTATGCTTATTAACTTACAAAGTATGTTTGGAAGCCTTCTGGATCAATCAGACTCACCGATCCATCTGAGTCACCGATCCATCAGACTCACCGATCCATCAGAGTCACTGATCAATCAGACTCACCGATCCATCTGAGTCACCGATCCATCAGACTCACCGATCCATCAGAGTCACTGATCAATCAGACTCACCGATCCATCAGAGTCACTGATCAATCAGACTCACCGATCCATCTGAGTCACCGATCCATCAGACTCACCGATCCATCAGAGTCACTGATCAATCAGACTCACCGATCCATCTGAGTCACCGATCCATCAGACTCACCGATCCATCAGAGTCACTGATCAATCAGACTCACTGATGCAAATGAGTCACCGATGCAAATGAGTCACCGATGCAAATGAGTCACCGATGCAAATGAGTCACCGATGCAAATGAGTCACTGATGCAAATGAGTCACCAATCCAAGGACTCACCGATGCTGATCAAAATGACTCACCGATCAGATGACAGACCGATGCTGATCAAAATGACTCACCGATCAGATGACAGACCGATGCTGATCTATCTGAGTCACCGATCTTTACTCTAATGCTGATGACCTACCGATCTCTTGAACAGTCATAAACAACTGTTTGAATTTCTTTATCTTTATCTTTATTTATTCTAACCAACGGTCATATCAGTTATATTTTAATACACTGACAATTAATTAATAAAGGTTGTCGGATGTCAGGAAACCGTACCTCGTACCTGCGGAAAGGAAACCTTTTCTATCCTACGGAGCACGTGATATGAATACAAGAAGACTCTGCTGAAAAAGAAATATAGAGCTGCGAAGAAGTGTGAGACAACACACACAGAGACAAGGAAGCATACGACATACTCGAGAAGAGCTCTGTACATACAAGAAGAACCAAGCAAGACAGAATCACATATACAATCAAGCCTACTCAAGAAGAGTGGTGTGCATACAATAGATCATTGAAGAGCTTCATAGACTACATCTCACTGCCTGTGAACCTGAAGCATACGACACTCTGCTTCTCAAAAAAAATCGAGAAGAGGACTCAGAATCACTTCTGATTAATTCCAAAACGAGTCCAGTGCTACACTGAAATCACTAGATCCATTTCTAAACTCTACATCTCTGCTCTGTGATTTATTTATTCTACATTTTGAGCAGTGTGTGTTATCTGCTGTATTAAACACACACACTGACTCCTGTACTTTCACTGGAGGATCTGTAAATCCTCAGCAAACTTTTTACACTTCACTTCCCACTGTGGATAGTGGTAGAGGTCTTGTGACCTGGACAGCTGGCTGCTGTTGTTTGTTTTCCCACGTAGAACTGTGGTAGAGGTCTTGTGACCTGGACAGTGTGCTCACTGTTGTTAACCCCGATCCAGGGTGTGGATCACTTTTATATAAACTTTTGAGAGGACTAAGTCTCGGCTTGAGACTGAACCTCTTGGTTACTTCTCTGTGTTTATAGCTATACTATATCCATACTTTACATATTTATTTCATATTCCGCTGCTATTACTTTGAAATATAATCTATCTTCAAAGCTACTTTGATAATTAAATTCGCAAGTGTTTATATTTATTATAAATCAGTAAATTGGTTTCAAAAGTTAATTTAATCATAAGATTAAGTTAACTGAGAATTAATCAATCTTTGAGAAACTAATTGAACCTTTATATTCTATATAAATTCACTACAGTTTAATTTATTTTTGAAATTGGGGGATTTTATTAGAAATTGTTTTTAACAGACAATTTTGATTGGAACTCAATTCACCCCCCTCTTGAGTGTCCACTCCGACCAACAGAAGTGATTTTAGTTTTAAATTGGACATAAATACATGTTGATATTTTGATAGTTATTACTAAAAAACCCAATTTTTTGTTTTGACAATGGGAAATAATTTTAAATTAATTTAGGAAAATTTTGAGTTTTGAATTATAAAAAATGGATAATATTGTTTGAATCAAAATTTCTAAATTGTATGAATTCGTACATTCTGTTTTTAAACATTATGAATAGTAACATTAGTAATTATATTATTTACCCTGGTGCATGGGTAAAGTTGGTAAATAAGAGTAGAAATATAAAATTATAATAATATTAAACTATATTAACACATGTCCTAATCCTATCAGATGATATTTTTACAACCATGGACATACTTTGGTTGATTTAGGGACCCCATAGATCCACATGGGTTTGAAAATGAAATTTTATAAGAATTAATTTACTGTAAATATAATTATAACATAATCAAGTATCTTTTAATAAAACAATTTTTATATGGGTTTACATAATATATCCCATAGACTATAAATTGTAATTATAAATATAAAATAATTTTATACATGATCATATTTTATTTATAAAATTTAAAAATAAAATAAGTAAATTTAATTATGACACAATGTTGACACAATGATCATATCTTTAATAAATGGAAAAAATAAATGATATTATAAATTTTAAAATAAATTTATTTTGTTTATTTTGATGTCATCCACTAATTTTATTGATCAAATTGATATGTTTGGATTGATTTAGTTTTTTTGGTTCTAAAGGAATAATGATGTTATAAATTTTTTAAAAACTCAAGTATGAATAGTGTCCAAAAATGATATAATTCCTAACTTAAAATATAAAATATTTTATAAATGATATTAAATGAAAAATATATATTTGATTCGTCCAAATTGAAATTATAAGTCAATTTTTTTTAATGACTATTTCATTGAACATTTATCATGTTTTTATAATAATTATGTTTTTCAAAGTGTTAAATTCTTGGTAAAACGAAAAGAGTGAAAATTGTTAAATAAAAAAGATAAGGATTAAAAAATAAAAAAACCCATATTATTATAATTAAATTATTTTATTTCAACGTATATTAATATTATATTCTAAATAACTAAATTGGTAATTAGTTTTAATCGAAATTAAATTTATAAAAAATTAATATTTCTATGCATTCCTAAAATACCCCTCTACCCTCTTATAATAGGAGACTATTCCCACTAATGTTATTATACCTCTCAAACCCCTTGGATAATACAAATTCAATAAAAATAAACTCTAGAAATACCACCATTCCTCCTAGATCCTTATCTTAGAATAATGGATATTCAATAAGTCCATTTGGCTCAAATGAAACAATGTTACCCGATTTAGAGGTAACATCTTCTCTCAAGTTTTTTCCTTTATTTCCATTATCCACTCCCTATTATACTCTTATTCATTTATTACGTAACAAAACTAGAATCCTCAATATAATTGGATGTTTTTGTGTGAATTATTTTATCTAAACTTACACACACCTCCGTCTAATAGATATTAACATACTTTTTTGTGTTTGGTGAACTATTGCATCATGAAACTATGATTGTTCATTTTTCCCCTACCACATCTTTGGGTGGTCATTATGATGGAAAAAATTTATATATGATATATATTATATTTTTATTTTCTCTATTTTCTTTATTTTTCATTTATATAATACCTTCATTCTTTCCATAATGTGTAAATATAGTAATTTCATTTGCGGAAGTGCGGACTGTCGACCCTGAATGTGATAAGACACATTCATTCCATACGTGGAACATATAAAATATATATTTAATGAACATATGTAATATAAATAAAATATGATATTATACTAGAATTATAATAAACCTATTTATAATTTAGATTTCATTTATTTAAATATGAAAAATAAATTAGAGTATAGTTTATGCGTACGTACGACTTACCATCCCCATGAATGGGGAATTTCATTTCTAATATCCAAATGTTATGGACTATTATAAATATATATATAATGGATTGAAAAACATATATACTGGAAACATATTATATTATAATAATGTGTACTATACTATATATAATAGACTTTTGAGCACATGGAAAATTTTAATTTTATCAAGTCCCTTTTCGACTCAAGTACCGAATATAGACCAAACGACAGGTATGAACATAAATAATTATGTAATAATTAAAACATGATTTTTGAGTAATATAAAAAGAGTGATAATCATGAAAAAGGTTCTGAAGAAAGTATAATTTTACCTATGTTTTTCATTCAGTAATATAAAGAATGAAATTGTCAACTCAAACTCAATCTAAGAGAACCTTTCACCCTCTACTTTTAGTTAATAAAATTTATATGTTATGCATTTTAAATTAAAATTTATTTTGTTGGGATATATTTTTATATATAATTATTTTTTTACATTTTATTTTGATGTGATGAGAAACCCTTTCTTCTCACATCAACTCATTTCCTGAATTTTTAGGTGATGTCGTTTGGCTGGTGAATTTTCATAAGGGAATTTCTAAACTCAATTTCCACTCATTGGGTTTTACACATACTTATTTGATTATATTATGAGAAGATTTTTTGTGGAATCACTATTTATTTTTTATGTTTCAATTTCGACATCAATTTGTGTGGATATACTTTTTCAACACATAATCACCCCATTGATAAATTCGTATGTTATTTATACGAACATTGTAAGAGAAATATTAACTCAATCTCTATTGATTGTGTTAAATATAAATACCAATGGTTTTCTATTTCTAGGAATATATTTTAATGAACTATTATTATTTTACACTAAATATCTAACTATATTTCATGTATTTATATTTTTCACTGACAATTATTTCATTTATTTATCCTTAATCAAATGGTACGATCGTTGTAAGGGGATACATCTCAATCACCTTTAATAGAGGCATATCATGATATTCTACACCTTAATATCTTATAAAGTGTATATACAACCCCTTTTACATTTTATATCATGAATTTATATATTCTCATGATATTAAATCTTTTTGTTAATGTTACTAAGTAACAATTTTTATTCATGTGTTTCTCATGTTTTAAAATACTCTTCTACTGGAAAAACATTTAAAATGTTTTAAGTATTTATTCTTCTAAATAATTCTCATTAATTTATATATTATCATATTTGTTTTAAGGATTTATTTACGTTGACATTTATATTATAAAATTCTAACTTTTATTTTTTTAAAAGATTAAAAGATGTATGTGAGACTTTGATTCTAAAATATCAGTATTTAATGTTTTAAATAGTTTTGGAAATGGGATGAATATTTCAATATCATGAATTGATTTATTGTTCTTGATTAATGAAATTTTGATAACTTAAATATTTTATTTATTATGAATATGTAATTATATTTTGAAATTTTATGGGTGGTTACATGATAAACCAAATATCGGTGGCTATGTAACAATCATAGGTTCAGTGAGTCCAAGATAGATCTCCAATGCATTAGGAAACATGATGGATGTAAACCATAATGTTTATCATATGTGATTTATGTTACAAATTGTAATGGGTATTCCAAACATATATCATTATGTAGTTATGAAAGCAACAATGGATTTATTTTATCGATGTCACAAGATACATTTAGGATTTATGATTTTTGTGTGTTATTCATCAATCATATTATTTCAAGAGGAATGTGAAAGATCTTATGTTTTATGATTGAAAAGTATTACTTATTTTGTTATTATGTATTCATTGACTGATTTTTTCTTTTCATTTTATTATTAACCCACACTGAGCTTTTTATTCCAATCCCATGTTTTCGAAATGTTTTTCCCTGGGTATAAGGAAGGATAAGGTGAAGAAAAATTCAAGAATATTTTTATCAAGAAAATAATTCTTTTTTATTTATGATGTATCATTATTGTGAAAAAATATATACAATAGAAATGTTTACATTGTAATATCTGAGATACGATTTTATTAATTATGGAATTATTCTCTATAACTCTAAACCGAATAAAACCTCAACGTAAATTCATGAGATAAATCATGATTATGTAATGTTTATGGTTAGGGACATAAAGTCGTCATCAGATGACAGTGCAGAAGACTTTAGAGGTTAGGTTGATGTTTAATCATAAGTGACATAACTATACTTGTTAGAATATTAGAAATATTCATAGTTATTTTTGATAAATATAAAGAGTTTAAGATAACTTGAATAAGTAGAATGTCGTGTTTACCATCCTCATAAGATAGAATATGATTACTTAACTGATACACTCACAATACCCTTTATGGTTTATTAAATGGTTGGATGTAATAGAAACCAATTTAACAATGAATGTGAAGGAAAATGTGGTGGATTGATAAATAAGTAACCAAATGAAATGAGAGATAAAATGAGAACTCATTTGTTTAATCCTAGCCAACCATTTGGAAACATGATTGGCCACATGAACCATGGTGATTTTTCAAATGTAGTGTATATGTGTGAAACGAATCCCAATTGGATTTCAGCTAATAATCAAAATGGTAAGTATATTGAAAAAGCTATTTTTCATGTTTGTGTAAGGAGACAACTAAGAAAATGCTTCAATGGGATAGGGAGATGTTTTATATGTGTTATTGAAGGTTATAATGTTTTAACCTACCATGAAAAAAAGGAATCATTCAGTTGACTAACTGAAAGGAAACAATGTTTCTTATGAGTGATCAATTGAATGTTTTAAATGTCGTGTGTAGGGTCATTATACAAATAGATTTATTATAAAGAAGGTTTGTGAATGAGATGGGAATGATCGTATAAATATATGTTTACTAATACATAATTTCATTCTAATTGAGGATGAGGAAACTTACAATAACAAGTAAAAGGTACGGATTATTTATTATCTAATGTTTGTACATTATTTATTCTTAAGATATGATTCCTAATTTTGTTTGTTAGAAAGAATTATTCTGGAATATGTTGGAAAATAGTTAATGGATCCAGAATAAAGTTGGATTATTAATATGTATACATTTTAGAAAGTATAAGAGATGGGATATATTTCTTGGAAATGAAATGTACAAATGTATTAATTATCATTTTTTGATGGGATTAGTTTGGAAAAAATTGCACTTGTATTTGTAGCCTTGAATTTTGTTATGTGAATGTTCTATTTTAGGATGAATTATCATTTATTTTTTGGAAATTTTTATAAATAACTATTTGGGTTTATATGGTCCGTTAATTTGAGGCAACTTGGGGTTGTTACTTTTTTGGATTTAAATGTGTGGTATAAGATAACATTTGAAGATAAAATATGTTATGGTTATTTTTTAGTAATTAATCACATTTTATTTAATGTTATAAAATAATGTAGTTTTTGAAAAAGTTAAACATGTAGACTGTATGAAAACCCATCGCTTCTGACAATTCAGTGTGAATCGTACCCACAACCAAATTTTTTTTGTGATTTATCCCCTACTACTGGCCTACGCAGATTCATTGGTTAGTTTGACATATTAATTATAGTTAAATTATTTTATGGATTAAGGAAAAGTTTATTTTGAGAACTTATGATTAATCAAATGGATATCCATAGTATAGAAAAATTATTTGGTGATTAATTGATAAACGTTATTTTTTTAGACATTCCCACTTTTGGGAAAACAATATGCTTAAGGAACATTGAATACTATGGGATTTTATTAGAGAGTAATGGTACAATTTTATTTTGGAAGAATCAATGTTTTTATTATTGAAAAATGGATATTAGAGTGTTTTTATTGAAATGATTAACCTATCATAGAGAATATGGGATTTGGATTATTACTTTTCGGTGTGAGTCTTTAAGAGTAGTCATTGTTATTTGCAGATAAATGTTAAAATTATTTTGGGAATACTTGTTATCAAATCCTTTTTAATTGTTTCCTTCAATCATAGTTTGGATTAATTTGATTCTATTTAAGGGAAAATGTGTATTGAATTGTATTTTTTGAACATTGGGGTACTGTATTTTGAATATTGGAAATTAAAGGATTATTCTTTTTGAGGAATAAACATATCATGTAATAAAAATTTCAGTTTTGGATAATGTCTAAAGTCAGGGTAAATATATAGTTCATCTTTTATGGATTATTTGATTCCATAGATGTTGATTATAGTGCTTGATGTGTGACCAAGTCACCTTGTGTAACAACCGGAGATTTAATGAGATATATTATTTTTAATTTATTTGATTTTTCTATTATAAACTACACCCAGATTAGCTTGTACTATACGCAACACCGTATTAGCTTCTAGTATACGCAACGCTATTCTTGGATCATGATACACACAATTTTGTTAACAGTTATTCTACGAAACATTGAGTGTATATATATATATATATTCATTGTATAAATTAAATATGGTTGGATTCTGTTATAAGAAACAACGGAGGAGTCTTGCACAACATGCAACCCTGACTTGGCTTGCCTTACACGCAATCACGACCTTCCTCGATAGTGTGTGTTGAACGCAAGACTAGGTTTCATTAAACAATAATATATGGTTATAATATTATTGTGAACTAGCCATTATGAATAGTATTAACTATATTTTTAATTTTATAAAATTATTATTAATCATACATATTTTCTAGAACATGGTATGAGAACAAAATAAATTTCTTGAGTAAAATAAGTATTTTTAGAAAAATGCAGTTTTGCAGCCTTTTGATGGCGCACCCACATTAAATCTAGTTTTTGACATGTTTATAATTTCAATTAGACAGAATAAAATTATTCCTTAGAGTCATGATATAAAAATTTAATTTGGACAAATTTTTCATATTATTCTGATAACTTTCATATTTTAATGAATAGTAAAAACACGCTATATATTAATTTAAAACAAAATTTTTCATCACAGTAATTTATATGGATAGATTATCTTATTAATTTTTTTTAAAGTATAAATAGAATATATTTTTACCATTTAATCCAATGTTGGTCATTGAAATTAATATCACTTTGAAATTGGACATAAACAAGTATAAATCTTTTGATAGTTATTGTTTCTTAAAAAATGTTATTTGTTTTGTTAACATGAATTAATTTTAATAATAATTAATGCCACTTATATGATTTGAATTTGGAAAAATAGACATCATTTCTGAATTTAGAATATCAAATATAGCTTAGGCTAAATTTTTGGTAGTTTTCTTAAAAACATCAATTTTTGATGAATAGTGAAAACACTGAGTTTTTGGTTAAAACCGACTATTTATTTAAATAATAATTTATTTGATTTAATTTTATTTTAGGTCAAAATAGATACATAATACTTATATACGTTCAATGAAATTCATTGGAGTCATTTTATATGAAATTTAGATTTATAAAAATTGTATTGAACTTTTCACCATCTTTTACCCACCACCTCGGAGCTTTTGCAATTTTCATAAAACATAATTTTACTGCTTCTGTGAGTTGAATTTCAAAAATTTGAGAGACACGGTTAATATCAAGGAGTAAAATTTGGTTCAATTAGATAAAAATAACTTGTGTTGAATAGTAACTTTTTACTCTTATTTACCACGATTAAAGGTAAATAAGGTTATTCAAGGTTAAAAAAATATTATAATAATTCAAAATTACTTTCACACTTGTCCAAACCTTATTGGATGAGTAATGGCAAACCATTTTTTACATCCCTGGTAAATAAAGAATAATACATTTTCATATTTATTAATATTTGTGAATTAAATATTAATTTTACTTTAAAGGGGTTGCTATGTTCGATAGTGTGCCCGATACGCAAAAACGATTTTCATTGAAATCTTACGTTGCACACTAGTAATATAATATTATTTTTTTGGTAGTTAAAACTTAGCCGTTGAATTGGAGGGAATGAATAGAAATAACTAATATATGATTATATATGTTTTTTAAATGTTCTTAAATTTATCCAATAAAAGATAAAGGCTTAAAATAAGAAAACAATTCAATTTTTGGCATAGATACTCTAATATTCACTAAAAGGTCGAACTATTGCCTTTTGATGGATTCCTCATTAAATATATTTTTGGTGACTCTTATAAATTCTATTGGACCAAATAAAACTATTCTTTAGAATCGGGACATCAAAATTTACTTTTTGTAAATTTTTTGTATTTTTCTGATAACGTTCATTTTTTTATGAATACTGAAAACAGTTGTATTTTAATTCAAAACCCCTTTTCAATCTAATTTATTTATATGAATAGTTTATATTTTGAATTTGTTTTAAATTACAATTAGAATATATTTTTACCATTTAATCCAATTGTTTTCATTGGGATTAATTTCACTTTGAAATTGGACTTAAACTACTGTCAATCTTTTGAAACATTTTGTTTCATAAAAACATGCTTTTTGTTTTGACAGCGGGAATTAATTATTAAATTAATTAATGAAACATATATGTTATGAATTTTTTAATATAGACATCATTTTGGAATTCGGAATATCAAATAAATATAAGGGTGAATTTTTGGTATTTTTCTGAAAAACTTCAATTTTTGATGAATAGTCAAACCACTAAGTGGTAGTTAAAAAAACTGATTTTTTCGTTTAAATGAAATTTTACCACCTCTATGTTTTGAATTTCAAAAATCCGACATAAATGTTTTTCATTATGATGTAAAATGTGGTTCAATGAAATTAAAATAGTTTTTTTGTGAATAGTAACTTTTAAATTTTTAATCTTGATTAGAGGTAATTAGTGTAATTTAAGGTTAAAATAATGTTTTAATAATGTGAAATGACCTTGAAACATGTCCTACCCTTATTGGATCTGTCATGGCCGACCAAGAGAATCCATGGGTCATCTTGGGGACCCCATGGAGCCACTTTGGTAGGAAAATGACATTAATAACTTTATATTTAAAGTTAAAATAAAAATGTGACAAACATGAGTTGTTTTACTAAAACAATTTCTAAATGGGGTTATTCAATTTATATTTTTTAATATAATTATTAATTAGAAATATAAAAATATTTCCTACATCATGATAGTTTTTTTATAATTTTTAGACATTAAATAAATTAAATTATTTATGACATCATGATGATGCAACGATTACCTCAGTATTTAACGATTTAAATAAAATCATAAGATAGTATAAAATATATGACCTACACATGTCAAAAACCTATTGGATGGGTCTATTTCGAACTCTTATCACCTTATAATTAAAGTATATAATTTTGGGACCTTTTAAATCCGAAAATCATTTTATAATAACATAACCTTTTATAACTTTCCAAGAGTGCCCCTCCTCTTCCCTTATAAAACGCCCCCACCTCTACCACCTTACCCACACATCTCAAGCCTTTGGATCGGCCAACCCCTACCCATTTTGTCTCTCCACATCCCTCTCTTACTCATAGAATCCTCACATTGGGCAGAAGTCTTCCCGAGGAAGACTTTGAGCTCAAATAAAAAAGAGTTACCCATTTTAAAGGTAGTGTTTTCTCTTGTGTTCTTATGTTTTATTTTGCTTCTCCAACCCCCTATACTCTTTTTATTTCATTCTTTTGTAACCACAACAGTATATTCAATATACTAATATGTTGTTATGTGAATTATTCGAGCTAAACTTACACACACCTACATATAATGGTTAAAGAACCTATTGTTTCTGTGGATGGCGAATTTCTATCTCACGAAATGATGATTGTTCAACACTCATATAACACCTTCAAAGATGGCCATTAATATGTCACTATATTTATATATGATATATAATATGTTTATGTTTTACTTAAGCTTCTGTATTTTCATTTATTGCATACCTTTACGGTTTCCATTATGGGTAAACGCGATATATTCATTTTAGGAATTGCGGACTACCACCCCCTCAAAGTGATTTGATTCGTTAGTGCCATATGTGGGACGTATACAGGATAGAGTTAAAGTTATTTTATATGATGTTATACTGGGATTATAATATACCTTTATATCATTATTATTTCTTTCCATTAAAGTATGAGATAGAAATGAAAGTAGTGTTCATGTGTACGTACGGCTTACCATCTCCATGAACGGTGCATTTTAATTTCTTATCCCCAAATGTAATGTACTATTATAAGTACATATATATAATCGATATATATGATGTATGTTACATCCAAATGAATAATATAATTCTAGAAATAAAATATACATATCTCTCATTTAGTTTTAATTCCATTAATATGATGGTGAAATGAAAGTAGCATTCATGCGATCGTACGGCTTACAGTCTCCATGAACGGTGCATTTCATTTCTTACCTCTAAAAGATTTTTTAATATTATAAATGCATGTATATATACTGGATATATATTATATATATGATATCTATATCATGAATATAATTCTTGATATAATGGATATTTTACCACATGAACAACTTGTCATTATAAAGAGTTTATTTTTGACTCAAGTACCAATGATCGAAAAAATGACCATTATTAACTTAAATAATTACATAGTGTTCATAACATCGTAATAAGTAATTTAAAAGAAATAATTAAATTGAAATAGGTTTTTAAGCAAGTATAAATTAACTCAAGTTTATTATTTAGGATGTTAAAGAACGATCGAGTCAAGTCGGACCTGAGGTATGGGACTTCGTCTCAATCTCCATTCATTGAGGCATATTTTGTTTTATACACAACCTTCTTTTATATAGTGTATAAACCCCTTTGACATTTACGTTTATCCTAAAGGAATCTTTTTTATACAAAGCGTTTTACTAAACGACAAAAGGGAATTTTTTTGTCGTATGTATGCGGCAACAACGACTTCTCCGCCGCCGTGTCCATTATTTGAGTTTCAGATTCCTTTACAAGCCATACCTTTTTTAAAAGAAAAATAAATACCATGTTTTAATTTAATTTTATTTTGGTATTGAAAATGGTTTTCATAATGTATTTATTATATCAATGAGGTGTACTGATATATTGTGATTGAAATGTGGAAATGTTATGTTTCATTTATGTACGTCTTATGTGATACAATTATGTTATGGTTCTTGGGCATTATTATGAAGATGGGTGGTTCCGTGATAAACAAAGGGAGGGTGAGCCCGATATAGCTCTCCAATGCATTGGGTAATTCGAAAGAGTTAAACGTTAAGGTTTATCTGAAGAGATTTAGGGAATATACTGTGATGGGTATTCCAAACGTAACCAAGAGCATTACTCCCTACGTAAGAATGTTATGAATGCCTAAAATTACCTTTATGTCATATGATTTCTATGATTTATTCATGAATTGATGAGGTATGTGTTTCGCACGGATTTCGGGGATGACCTCCTAGACGGGAGATTCAAACGTTCCGATCGGTTTCTAGCGGGTTTGTTCGTAGAACTGGAAACATCCAATGATTCCACATCCGTTTGGACCTAATTTCCAAAGGTAGGCGCTCATTAGCTTGTGGACTAATGAGGCTTAGGAATTTGCATTGGTCGAGAGGATGGGAGGTCGGACTCATCACACCTTTTTGAGGGGAATTATTGTCTACTCCGGGACTCTCTTTATAGATTTAAGTTATGTTCATGAATCCTTATTACATTACCAATTATAAAATGAGCTTTCCTTTAGTTCTAACAATCAATGAATAAATATGCAAGAAATTTAGAAAATCTTTTATATGTATTCGAGGTTCTTAATCAATAGAGAATCATCTATATCTGTATAGAGATTCTTGGTCAATGGTATCCTTCAAAACATTTATATAAAAGTCTCTTGGTCATTATGATGACCAGGATGGTTTTAAAGCCACTCAGTGGGGAACTTGAAGTTTATCGTCATTCAGAAGGACAGGGATTATTTCAAAGTTGGGATCGAACCCATAAATGGGCTACATACGTATCCTTTGTTTTGGAAAAGGAATCAGAACCCACGTAGTTCGAGTAATGGAGTATGATGTTTATGATTGATGGATCAAAGAAGAATGTCATAATTACTTTTACACTCTAAGCTCATGTGAGTCATGCTTGGTGTGAGAAATAAGAGGTATTGGTAAAAATTAGACAATTGTGCCATGAAAGATGCAATCATAAGAAATTGTTTGAGGCTTATGTACGTATGACTGCCCAAATAGATGAAGGTTTAGGATTTACTTATAGGGAGAAAATCCAGGAACAGGGTCCATAAAGGTATATGTGCTTTATGGAGATTTGAATACTCTAACTTGGGACTTATTCCTGAAAAGGAAACCCAAATTAGGAGAGGATTGATAATTGGGTTTTACTCCTGAGAAGGAACCCCATATCAAACGTAATTTAGGACTGGTTAAGAGAAATTTAAGGGGCTTGGGGTTTACTCCTGAAAAGGAAACCCAAGATTATGACTGGGAGTTACTCCTAAAAAGGAGGCCCATATTAGGGGACTTGGGGCTTACTCCTGAAAAGGAAGCCCATGATTATGACTGAGTCTTATTCCTGAAAAGGAGACCCAGGCTAAGGATTCTCTCATCTTAAAGGATGAGATTGAATGAATTAACTCTCAATCTTTGGGGACATAATGATGTTTAAATCACTAGGTTTTGAGAGATATTCCACCGAATTCCTTTCAGATAAGGAAGTAAAATCAAGAAATCATTCCATAAATGGCTTTGAAGAGTATCTTAAAGACTGAATCTTGAATAGGAAAGGTGAAATGGCTTAAGAGGGGTAAAATGGGCAAGATGGGAAACCAGAAAGGTAGGGGCACGCAATTCTTGAAAGGCGCGCAAGTCTTGCGTGGGCACGCAAGTATTGGTCGTGCAGGTATACCTTTCACGACACATGGTGTACTTGCGCGATTTTCAATCGTAATTGAAATACTTGAGCGACTCCTTTTTAAACCCTTTAGAATACCCTTGAGGCTCTTCCAGAAAAGGGACGCACAAATTCTATTGAAGGAATAAGGCGGCGCGCAAGTGTGACTAGTTCCCTTAAGGGCTGTCCATTCAGGCGTGCAAGTGTTGATGAGTTTCAACACTTAGGCCTTCCTCCCTCTCTTTAGATATTCTGTTCTAGGTAAGAAATTACCTTAGAAGTGTTCCGGAATCTTTGAGAAGAGACTTGGGCATCGGGAGCATCAATCCGAGTTTCTGAAAAAAGATCCTCTCGAATGGGGGGCCCACAAGGTCTATTTATAGGCAGGAGAAGACCTCGGGCGGTTACCGGGCGGTTATCACTTAGGTCGCGCAAGTGTACTTGCGCGACAGTGATATAACTTGCGCGGTGCAGTTTCTGTTGATCCTTTTTTCATGCCTTTGTCGATTTTTGATGTTTTCTTCAAAGGTTGAATCACTTTGAGCTCAAATATTCCCCTTTTCCAATCTTTAGATTCTGTGACGAAAGGAGCATCAACAAAAGTCCCCCCTCAGAGTTGGATCCGGAGAGAAATAAGGATTTGACTCTGAGGAAATCGAATCCATCCAAAGGAAAAGGTGGTGCGCAAGTCTTCAGTGCACAGAAGGAAGCGCGCAAGTGTGCTGGAACTTGACTTTTATTCAGAGTTCCTTTGTCTTTTGTGGGCAGTTTAAAGTCATGCATGCCAGACATAAAGGGGATAATGTTTAAGTTCGAAATAGCTTTGACCAAAATGGATTAAAATTGATTCAATTCCTTGACAATTTATCTAAAAACTTATTACCATACTCAAGTATGAGGGAAAATATGTAAACTATGGCTTAAGAATATTTGAATCTGAGGAATGATATGAAAAATAGCTAAAAGGCATTAGAAGAAGTAGTTTCCAAGAATGAAGTTACTATTATTTAACAAAACCCGTTAGGGGGTTGAAATATGCAGGGCCACCTAAGGACATTGGTTGCATGGTCAAATAAATAGCATCTTTCGGCTGACAAGTCTGTTATGTGGACTGTTTATGCAAGGCCACCTATGGGAACGTGCTGCATAGTCAGGCAAAAGAACTCTCAGAAATTTACTTTCCTAGTGCTAAAAGCCAGTGAAAGTTTATGGAGATTCAAATTTTCTAAAGTATAGAGTTTTTTGTACGGAAAGAGGTACTTGAATACGGAGAAGATATTTTCAGACTTGATTATCGAAGAACTAGATGAATATCACTCCTACGAAGGTCTGACCCAAACGTAGGGAAGAAGAATAAACCATAGACTTGAATACTTTCAGATCATGAAAAAGGATATGGGAAAAATATGTTAAGGATGGCTATTTTTTTTTGCGGATCCCTACATACTGTCGTTTAACACAAATAATGAAAAAAGCGGCATTCTTCCCAAGAATGAAGTTACCATTATTTAACAAACCCGTTAGGGGGTTGAAATATGCAGGGCCACCTAAGGGCATTGGCTGCATGGTCAAATAAAATAGTATCTTTTGGCTAACAAGTCTGTTATGTGGACTGTTTATGCAAGGCCACCTATGGGCACGTGCTGCATAGTTAGGAAAAAGAATTCTCAGAAGTTTGACATTTTTGTGACTAGAAGTCATGAAAAGGGTTATGAAGATCTGAAAATATTTAAGGTTAGGATTATAACACATAAAGATGGATATTGTCTAATGTATATAGAGATACATAGGTCACTGATAACCATAATCATGTTGTGGCTGGGTCCTGAATTGAAATTTTGGACATCACTACGTATCTCATAAGAATGACAATCAAGCCATACGTAGTTCTTGAAATGAAGTTTAACGTCGTGCAGGACGGAAGTATGAGTGATCTTAGTTTAGGGTCATATAATTCGGACCATAATAATGAATACACAGTGTGTGTTTTCATGAGGACTTTTCAGCCAAGGGACTGAAAGTGAAATTTGGGGTTAGGCCCAAAAGACTTGGGACTGGATTCGAGGGATACTCGAATGTTCCTACGTATCCCATAGGGATGGGAATCAAGTCTACGTAGTTCTAGAATTACCCTTTGTACAAATTTGGTTCGTACATGTGAAGGGTGAAAGGGGACTTTAGTGCAATGATGGTTTAACCTAAGATAAAAAGTTTAGGCATTACCATGTATGCACATAGTCTTTTGAAAATGAAAACCATGATTGAAAAATCATTGTCAATAATAGTTCTCTCTCAAATGAGGAAATAAAAGAATATTGTAGTTTATTGTCGTACCGGACAAAAGTGTTGTATAGTTTAACGTCATATAACAAGGAAGAAAGTGAATCAATGTAAAGATATTGATTCCAGGGGCAGTTTCACGAATCAACATCATATGAGATGGTGGTGAACCGATGTGAAGAGATTGTTTTTGGGCTTGAACCCTGGGAGGTTGCCTACATACCTAGCCTGGAGGGCAAGGATCAAAGTCCGTGTAGTTCAATTAAAGAATGAATTAATGGTCAAGTTTTTCTTGAGGACAACGATCTAATTAAAATGTTGTTGGGACTTACACATGGTTAGGGGCCCAAAGAGAGTGTTATGGTTGAGGTTTGCTCTAAGCTCACGTGAGTCATACTCGGTGTGAGAAACAAGAGGTAATAACAACCTTAACGATGCACAGTTTAATGTCATGTAGGACATATAAAGGGACTATGCAGTTTAAAGTCTTGCAGTTAGGACTATTGGTGCTGCACAGTTTAGTGTCATGTAGCAGGGACAAAATAACAGTTTAATGTCATGTAGGACATATCAAGGACTTTCTGTACAGTTTAGCGTCATGTAGTTAGGACGATGGGGACAATATAGTTTAACGTCATATTGGACGAAAGGGGGATTGTGCAGTTTATTGTCATGCAGTAAGGACAAAAGAGTGTACCATTTTAACGTCATGTCGGACGAAAGTGCGAATAGTTTAAGGTCATATGCATGGACCGTGAATGGTACAGTTTAATGTCATACTGGACCTTTGATATTATATAGTTTAACGTCTTTCCGGACGTAAGGGACTTTTATACAGTTTAGCGTCATGTAGTTAGGACGTCACAGTTTAACGTCTTGCTGGACGTAAGGGATTTGCAAATAGTTTATGGTCATATACATGGACCAGGGATGATGCATTTTAAGGTCATGCTGGACGGTTTAGGGAACTTTTTCACAGTTTAATGTCGTGTGGGACGAAGTTGCAGTTTAAAGTCATACTGGACCATTGCTGTATAGTTTAACGTCATATAGAAAGGACGAACTGGTGCTGCACAGTTTAGTGTCATGTTGCAAGGAAATATTTTTTTCTACAGTTAAATGTCATGTTGGACGAAAAAAAAGGAAACTTTTTAACAGTTTAATGTCATGTAGGACAATTCATGTAACTATTACAGTTTAACGTCATGTTGGAAAATAGAACATTTATATAGTTTAACGTCATGTTGGACGATAGAACATTGTTGTACATTTTAAAGTCATGTAGCTAGGACTAAGGTGAACCAATATGAGGATATCAGTTCTGGGGACTTTTTACAGTTTATCGTCATGCTGGACGATTAAAGTGCCACACAGATTAATGTCATGTTGCTAGGACACAATATAGTTTAATGTCATCTCGGACAAAATATAGGAACTTCTGTACAGTTTAACGTAATGTAGATAGGACATAATACAGTTTAGTGTCATGTAGGACATAATATGAACCAATGTGACTGTTTTGTCTCTGGGAACAATATTTTGTGTTTATAAAAAATACTTCTTCAGAAATCTGGCATTAGTTGGAGTCGTGTTGTGTTCTTAATCCATTGAGATTAGAGAATACTCTCCATTGGAGTAGACCTTATGTATTGAATAAGGTCCTTCCCATTTTGGTTCAAGCTTGGGAGGCTTCTTTCCTGGTTTCATTGGTGCTCTGAGAACCAATACCAATTCTTCCTAAATGAATGAACGAAGACAAACTTTTTTGTTAAAAGCTCGTGCTATTCGATTCTGATAGATTTCCAAGTGGTGCAAAGTGCACAATCTTTTCTCATCTAACTGTTCCAATTCATTCAACCACTTTTGGGATTTCTCATTTGTAGATAACTAATCACAAATGGCTATTCTGAGTGAGGGAAATTGAACTTCAATTGGCAAGACTGCTTCTGTTCCATATACCAATGAATATGGAGTTGACCGCGTTGCATTGCGAGTGGTTGTCCTATAAGCCCATAAAGCATGAAAGAGTTTATCAGGCCATGACCTCTTATATTTATCCACCATCTTTTGCAGTATATTTGAAAGAGTCTTGTTGAAGGCTTCTATCTGGACATTAGCCGCCGCATGATATCGAGATGAATGGTTGGACTTAATGTTGTATTCTTGATACAATTTCTTTACCTCTGAAGAACAGAAGTTGGTGCCGTTTTCCGTCAATATGGTATGAGGGACACCAAATCTAGTAATGATGTGAGACTTGATGAAGCTAACAATGCATTTAGAACTGACTTCTTTGAGAGGTACTGCCTTTTCCCATTTGGAAAAGAAATCAGTAGCGGTAAGAATGTACTTAAACTGCTTGGCCGTAGCTAAAGGGTAAGGTCCCACCACATCCATTCCCCATGTGGAAAATGGCCATGAGTATTTAGCTGTATGAAGCAACTCTGGAGGTTTATGAATGAAGTTGGCATATACTTAGCATGAATGACACTTCTTTGTGAAATTAACACAATCTTGTATCATTGAAGGCCAAAAATATCCAAGCCTTCGAATTTGATCAGACAGTCTATGTCCAGACTGGTGGGCACCACAGACTCCTGCATGCACTTCTTTTATGACAGCCATTGTCTCTTCACCATCAATACATCTGAAGAGAACTCCATCAAAACCACATTTTTAGAGAAATTTCTTGAGGTGGTTTGGGCTATCATAAAGAGTAAAATTGACCAAACGTCGCCGAATTTGTTCTTTCTCAGCTCTATCAGGTGGAAGTGTTCCATTTTGAAGGTATTCCATGATAGGTGACATCCATCCTGTAGTATGACCATACAGTTCAGGAATGGGATTAATTTCATTAATTTCCTCTGTTCTGACTTGAACATAAGGTGAAATTTCACGACGGTGGGCAATAGAGATGGTTGTCTCGTCCCGATTTGGATCTGCTAAAGTTGTGGCTATATTAGCCAGTGCATCAGCTTGAGCATTTTGTGATCTTGGGACATAAGAAAATGTCGGTTCTGAAGGTAATTCCGACATTAACTCTCTGACGTAATCATACAAAGGGATTAATTCTTCTTTTCTGATGGCATAATCCTCATTGACTTGTTTGATTACCAGGTCTGAATCACCTTTCACCTTTAAGTGATTCACTTGTGATTGAAGCCCTAACTCCAAGCCTGTAATGAGAGCTTGGTATTCATCTTCATTATTGGTACCACCTTCCCACAACAAAAAGGAATAAGGTAACACTGCCTTATCTGGAGAAATGAACACAATTCCTAAACCAACTTTGTTGAATTTAGGATTTTCCATTTTCTTCCCTGTTGGACTTCTAGAAGCACCATCAAAATACATTTCCCATGTTTGAGGACTCTCTTGAATAGAGAAAACTTCCTCATCAGGGAGTTCGATATCTGAATACGTGTCTTCCACTGAAGGATGTTCAGCCAGAAAATCAGCCAGAGCTTGGCCCTTAATTGCCTTTTGAGACACATACTGAATGTCGAACTGCTGTAGAATAACCGCCCACCTTGCCAGACTTCCTGTAAGCATTGGACGACTAAGGATGAATTTGAGCGGATTATTACGAGATACCAATTTGACCTCATGATGTTGCAGGTAGTGTCTCAATTTCTGAACTGCAAAGATTAATGCTAGGCAGCACTTTTCAATACTTGAATACCGGGTTTCTGCTTCAAGCATAGTTCTACTGAGATAGTAGAGACTATTTTCATTCCCAGCATCATTCTTTTGAGCGAGAAAGGCACCCAATGATCGCTCTAAAGCTGTCACATAGAGGATAAGTGGTCTGCCCTCAACAGGTGGCATGAGTACTGGTGGACTCAAGAGGTATTTCATGAGAACATCAAATGCTTCTTGACATTATTCAGTCCACTGGTAAGTGACTCCTTTCTTCAATAATTTGGTAAAGGGTAAACTTTTTCCTGCCAAATTGGCGATGAAACGCCGAATATAGGCCAAGTGTCCTTGAAGTCCTCTTAATTCTTTCAAATTCTGAGGAGGTGACATACCAAGGATTGATTTTGTCTTCTCAGGATCGACTTCAATACCACGATGGCGTACAACAAAGCCGAGGAATTTTCCTGAGGTTACCCTAAAAGCACATTTTAAGGGGTTCATCTTCAAATTATGTTGTCGAATCTTGTGGAATATGACTTACAAATCAGCCAAGTGATTAGAACGTTGTTTGGATTTAACCACCAAATCATCTACATAGCATTCAACAAACTTCCCTAAAAGTGGTTTGAAGATACGATGCATGGCGCGTTGATATGTTGCACCTGCATTCTTTAAACCAAAGGGCATCACCCGGTAACAAAACACACCTTGAGGACCTCTGAAAGCTGTATATTCCTCATCTTCTGGGGCCATTCGGATCTGATTATATCCAGAATATCCATCCATGAATGAAAGTACTACATAGCCAACCGTCGCATCAATTAAGAGTTCTGTAATCGGAACTGGGAAATCATCTTTAGGACAATACCGATTAAGATCTCTGAAATCGATGCAAACCCTAATTTGTCTGTTCTTCTTCTTTACATGGACAATATTGGCCAACCACTTGGGATATTGAACTTCTCTGAAGAAGTTGTCATTGATCAGCTTATCCACTTCAACTTCAATTTTGGAAGCATAGGTTGGGTGTGTTCTTCTCGCGGCTTGCTTAAAACCTCGATGTACTTTTGGTAAACCCAAATGATGAGTAGAAACATCCGGATCAAGCCCAGGAATTTCTGTATAATTCCAAGAAAAAATATCATTATTTTTCTTTAGAAAAGAAATATACATCACTTGCTCTTCAAGGGTCATGGCCGCACTAATTAAAGTGGGGCGTGGATCTTTCTCTGTACCCAGATTTACTTCTCTGAGTTCATCCACAGTGGTAGAGATACCCTCTCCAAATACTGGAGGAGCATCTCTAAGATCTTCCTCTTCCTCTTCATCATGTGTTATTTCTTCCGTTTCTACTTGCAAAGTAGATGAAAAAACGAAATTCTCATGATCATAAGAGATGTCAAAAATTTCACATTTTGAAGAAGAAGCTTCCATTTCCGATCCTATTGATGATAATGGGTCTTCTTTGGGAAATAAAGAGGAGATGATGGATTGGGAATCGACATCATTATTCACCTCTGGTGTTGCTATAACTTCTTCTGGCCTGATTAGCGAAGTATAGACTTATTGGACTTCAGCAGATGAAATGAAAACGTCACCACTTATGCTTTCATCACTACTTGGTAGGTTACCAATTTCTCCCATGTTGTCTGGATCGATCGCCGTAATTGACATTATGGATCTTTCCATAAGAGTATTTTGATTTGGGCCTATTTTGTCAATTTGACTGATAGGTAACACATAATCTGTACTCACGTGTGAAAATGGATTTATTGGAATTTTCTCCAAACCATATGGAGAATTAACTTTGGTAATTTCCTTCATTGTAGATTTTTCTATTCCCTTCATGTGATAAAATTCCGACTCAATGTATTGAGACTCACATGTCTTGAACGGGGCCTTATCACCATATAATGTTCCAACTTGACCATCGAAACAGTATTTGAGACATTGATGGTATGATGAAGGAATAGTTGCATGCTGATGTAGCCAGGGTCTTCCAAGCAAGATATTGAAAGCTGAGTCTTGATCAACAATCATGAAATCTGAATAGGATACAAGATCTCCAAACTGAGTTCTGAGTGTAACTTCTCCCAGTGGTTCTTGTTCATTTTTATCATATCCTTGTAACATCATGGTAGAAGGAGATAAATCAGATTCCGTGAGGCCCATTCGACGAAGTGTACGAATGGGAATGAGGTTGACTCCTGAACCATTTTCAATGAAAGCTCTTCGAACATCTACACCACTGACTTTTCCAGATAAGTAAAAAGGTTTTATGTGCCCATGCACAACATAGTCTTTATCTTTATCAGTAAAAGATATCACTGAATGAAATTCTTCAGGATTATTCTCTATGTGATAGATTTCAGCTGCAGCAATTTCAGCTTTAAACTCCTGAGGACTTGACAAAGCTTCGTTGAGTGCTTCCCAAAGATCTTTTGACAGATTCAAAGCATCCAAAATTGATAACTTTGCTGGTACTTGGGCCAAGTGTTTCAATATATCATACTTTTGATCTAGAGGTCTGCGTTTCCCAATAAAAATATGCGGTTTAGCAGGTACCTTGGAAGCAGATGCTTTGGAAGCTGATGCATCTTGTATTGAAGTTGGAAACATCCTTGGTTTTGGAAGATTAGACTGATTAGATCCATTTACTTGCTGAGATAAAGAAGATGGAACCTTTAATCGGTCTTCCAAAATAACTGTGCCAAAACTGAGTTGGCCATTGGCAGAAGAACTTGCTTGTTCTTTTTGAGCTCGCTGAAGGGATCTACCACGAGTTTCTGCTGCATATACAGTGCTAGCAGGGGTAAAATTAGAGTAGTGGCTTCGGAAAGATCCACGTCTTCCCCTGTATCCTGAACCTCTAGAACTTCCTCGGATTCCCTTATTTGATACAGGGAATTCAGGCTCATCAAGACTGGAATATGGATCTGTTAATTGAATCATATTAACAGAACCAAAGATTAACTCTTCGTCTGATAAAGACTCTACCTGGTTAGCATGTTTAGGCTGTGCCGTTTGGTGGGACGGTGCCCGTGGCTCTGAAGTAGATGGAATGAAATTTTCCAGAGTCAAAGACAATTTAGGCTTTGATACATACTCATCTTTTCCCGATTCCTCTTTCTTCTTTGAATTGCGCTGCCCTTTTGAGGATTTGTCTTTTGATGGAGGCTTTACTGCAGCTTTTGTAGGAGACACAATTGGATTTTTCAATTGTGTTCACAAAATGGAATGGGTCCGATTGATTGTCTTTCTGACCATCCAATCATCATATTTTTTCGCAGTTTTGCTTTTGACTTCCTGCCACTCACCTCCTTCCTCTGGATCTGTAGAGGTAATACACGCTACATGAGCTGAAGAACCCTTCAATTTGACTTGTCCCAAGTCGACCATCTTTTGCAGGAGGTCTTTAAAGACAAAACACTCCTGGATGGGATGCCCCAACATTTTATGAAAGGGACAATAATTGGGACGGTCTTCATCTCCTTCCTTGTTTGGCCTCTTGGGCACTGGTAATTGAACCAAATTATTTTCTAGAGCTGAAATGAAGTAACCAGGAACTTGCTCACTTCGGAAAGAGTATGTTTTACTCTTCAAATCCTCAAATTGTTTTCGTCGTTGATCTCTTTGATCATTTGGACGAAACAACCTTTGTTGTTGGCGTTCAGGAGGTGGATCCCTTCGATAAGATGAAGGTTTTGAAGTAGAAATAGGTACAGGTGCTTGTTTAAGCATAACTGTAGCAGTTTCCACTTTACCCATTCTCTTTCCTGGAGATGATGGAATTATACGAGATTTAACCTTAGCCTGTATAAGGGAATATTCAATCTGTTGAGCGATTGAAGTAAGGTCTCGAAACCCTCCTGTGTATTTCACAGGGATCAATGGCGTGCGTAATTCGTCACGCAAATTTGCCACACAGATTGGCAACAATTCCTCCTGAGGGAGTGCTAAACTCAGGGAATACGTTAATCCCTTCCAACGACCAATGAAATCAGAGACTCTTTCATTCTCCCTTTGCATGCAGTTTGTAAGATCGAAAACTGTCATTTTTGGAAAAGTTGAGCTAAACTGAAGAAGGAATTTTTGACGAAGATCCTCCCATCCGATGACTGAACGGGATTGCAAGCTTGTATACCAGACAAAAGCTGGTCCTTGCAAGGTTCGCACGAAGCATCTGAGTTTCACTGCTTCTTGCTGCTCTGGAGTTCCCATCATAGGATCACAACAAGACACGTAATGCGTCAAATGTTGTTCAGGGTTGCCTGATCCACTGAAAGTAGGGAAAATAGGGTTTCCAAAACTGGATGGAGGAGAAATTGAATCTACCCATTCAGGGTAAACTTTCTTTTCAGGTTGAACTTGCACCTGTTTCCCTTCCATAGTTTCTAACCGAGATATTGATGACTCAATAGTAGTTATTAACTTTTGAGAAACATCAGGTTGAACTTGGTTTTGGGTAGGTGCAATGAATGGAGCTTGGACAGACATGGTGGTTGGTGCTGCAACTGATGGTAGTGCTGCCAACCGTTGTTGCTTTTGACCCATAGGATTAGACCTATGAGGGTGTACTGATAAAGGAGGATATTTCTGATCCATCTCAGTAGTTACAACAAATTCCTTCGGCTGTCGGACTTCAGCATTCTTAAGAAGAAGACTACTCTGAAGTAGTTCTGCATTCAACTTTCTTAATTCTTTCATTTCTTCCTCCTGTTGTGCAAACCTTTGCTCTAATGAGAGCGATTGACCTCCTTCAGAGGAAGGGTGAGAAGTAACCTGATTCTTTCCTTTCCCCTTATTGGATCCTTTTTAGAGAGGGGGAAGTGGGTTACTTGAAGGAATACCCAGATTTTGGGTGAGCCTTTGATTACATGTGCGCACACCTTCTTCATTTAGGTCTGTGTGCGCAACTTCTTGAGCAGGAACCTCTTTGTATGATCCCTCTGATTGAGCCTCATCTGGTGAATCAGCAGCAATGGCATTGATGACATTAATGGACGCATATTGCATGGAATCCTTTCTATCAGCATTTCTGTGATATTTTCTTCTTCCATGTCCATGATGAGACATGGAATTCCGTTGACTTGATCCCTCAGGAACTTCTTGGAGAACCGTTACTTGGATAGAATCTCCTGATAGCTTGGTTCTTCGTTCCTCTTGAGGCTTATTCCCTAATCGAGAGACTACTGACTTTCTCTGAGGGAGGGATTGAGGATTTGAAAAAGTCCCCAGTCCGGTGGACTGGGGATGTTCCTGCTGCTTCCGCTCAACTCCTCGAATCCCATTTGTTGACTCTGAGGGTTGGGTTAGAGAAGTCCCCAGTCTGACAAGCTGGGGTGTCTCTTGACATGCTATGTCTGAGATCTTCTTAAAATCTCTCTTGATCTTGCGAATCTTAGTTCGGAAATTAGTTGGATGCATTAACCTGTATCCACTTCTATCACCTGGTTCAATAGACCGTTGGATGATTTCTGAAACTTCTGTCATTTGATGACGTGTTTGCTCCAGACGAGAGGCTTGTGCAATATTCTCGCCTACTTGATGTAGGATAAATTCAACAACTTGTCCTCTATATACCTGATTTTGAGAGGAACTAGTCGAAGCCTGTTCTTGAGCAATCTTTTGATTATGAACAAAGCCCATTGACTGTGGCCGTCCATGGGCAATAACATTGCATGAGACCATTTTCGGCGGGCTTTGCTGACTGGAAAGAACTGTGAAATGTAGTGCTCCGTGAACACCCCATCCTCTGATATGAACATCAGATGGAGCATTGGCAATTTACTGACGCAATTTTCTTAGTGCGCCATGGCATGAACGTTGAAGGGTTCTCTGTTGCTTTTTAGCCTTCAGATACCGAGAGACTGATAGAGATGCCAAATCAATCTGGCGTTGTAACCCTTCTATTATCTTAATATGATTTTCATAATCACCATAAGATAATACTTTCTTCTTCAATTGACAAAGAGTCTTCCATATGTTGAGACGAATATCATGGATTCCATCATCCGTCAACATCTTTGGAATGTCGTACTGGGAGTCAGCCAAAGTCCAAAACATGACTGGTACTTCACCTTTTTCCAGTTTTTTCCTCATGTTTAACATTTCATCTTTATCATTAAATGAAGATTCTTCTACCTGTTTGGACCAGAGCTGGTGCTTCCTTGTTGCTTCATTAGGTTCGACAAGGTTGGTAGAGAGTCCTCTATTCATGCTGGAAGATGAATGACCTGGGGATGGTTCGGAGAATAACCTGAACCCCAGGCTATCCTCTCATGGAGAAAGAGTTTCACCTGCCGATAGTAAAGCCTCAGACATGACTGGCTTCACGTTTTCAAGTGCCTCGAGATAGGAGGGCTTTCTCATCACTACATTGCCTTCTGAAGAATTTTCGAGACAACGTGAATCACTAATGCGGAGAGGACTTTCGCAGCGAAGTTCATCACCATGGGGAGGACCACCATAATGGGTTACAACAAAAGATGAAATCTCTTGCTCCTTGGTCTTTGACCACACAGAGGGTTCCTGTGGCTCTCATCTGAAGAAGAAACTTCAAGATTGACCGAACTTTCATGAAGCAAGCCTCCATGAGGAAGTTTTTGTTGATGACCTTCAAAATTAATGTTCCCATTATTGGGAACTGAGGGAGTAGAATCTTGAATTCCGATAGATAAATGTCTGAGGGCTTCAAGAACTCCAGCATCGAGCAAGGCCTTGTTGCAGATTGGCCATTGATCTCCTGACTGTGCTGGGTGGATCTTTTTCTTAGATGCCTTCTTACTCACTTTAGAAACCACTTGTTGACGAAAGTGGTTACTCTGAGCAGGTGTATGTGCCTGATCAGGAAATATGGTCAGGTTAGGCTGACGATCTCCACTCAAATCAGGTGTATGTGCCTGATTTGGTTGTCCGTATGATATGGGGGAGTATGCCCCATAACCCTCTTGGACTGGAACAGATGTGTGTGTCTGTTCCGGAGTGAATCGTTGATGTGTCACTCCACTACTAGGGATAGATTTATGTGTCTGTCCATGTGATGATTCTGAAGCTGTTATGATATCCTGGAAAGCATCCAGAATATGAGCAGGAATTTGCTTCTGCTCTTTCACCATTGACAAAATATGTTTGGTGACTTCAGCCGCCGGAATGGGGATATACGTCCATTCCGGGCTTGGAGTAGGTGTATGTGCCTGCTCCTGTCCTCCTTTTCCTGTCAGTGAATCCTGACAGTACTCAAGTGTGGAGGCAGAGAGTTGAGTCTGCCTCCTGTTTGTCGTCGGGGCTTTCCGACTGACTTCTCCGTGCGCTACCAAGAGAGACTGTTGGTAGGCTTGATTAGTATTAGCAGGTGTATGTGCCTGCTGATTACACTTCGCCAAACGCGGTTGATGAGATCCATCATATGTAGTCAGACGAGCCTGCTGACTAACTAGTGATGTATAAGCAGGTGCATGTTCCTGCCTATGGTACTCCGCCGGAATTGCCTGGCGGGATTGGCGTGATGCTGCCAGACGAGTCTGCTGGACAGCGGAATTAAAAAAGACAGGTGATTGTGCCTGCTCGTTATTTGCCACCAAGTTAGGTTGGTGGACTTCTCCGGAGATGGCAGGGATGACAATCTGCCTATTGTTAACCGGATTCCGTCTTTGGTGGTTCATCTTGCCTGCTCGGGTTCGAGGAACCTGAGCTGAATGCCTGGAGTCGGTACCCTCATCATGTTGAGGGTACACTACCGCACGAGTCTGGCGGCGATTGTTGATGGGAGCCCTCGGGAAGGACTCATGTCTTTTTGAATTAAGGCCCTGAGGGACCTGCTCATTTACTTCCTCAGAGTAAGGGAGTGAATGGAAATTGAGTTCCTAGGATAACGACCTGAAACGGTTGGAGACGGTAGTCAGCACCGTCTGCTTCTTGATCGCTGGCCGCCGTTGTCCGGACGACCAGGTACAGTTGTTAACTTGGAGGTCTTGACGAGCGGCCTCCAGAGTTGGGATAGTACCATTGCGACGGTACTCCTTAACCAGTACATTAGAAACCCAGCGTTGAAGATGCTGAGTTGGTGATGTCATCCTCAGAGCGGACGACGTTCCAGCAAGAGTAGTAGCATTGGTTTTCACAGCAGTAGACCTCACAGTAGAGGTGTTCACAGCAGCAGTATTCACAGGGGGGAATTTAAAAAAATCCATTTTGCAGAAGATCTTGAGAAAAGAGTTCATGTTCCATATAACAGACATAATCAAGATGAATCTGGCCACTGCATCTTTTGGATGAGCACATGTCAATGATTGATTTGTTGGCCCAAGGGGTCTAACAAATAAGAAGAACATCACTTTAACTTGGTTAAGGATTCACGTCGGGTTCAACATTTTTTGTTTTGCATGGATTTCGGGGATGACCTCCTAGATGGGAGATTCAAACGTTCCAATCGGTTTCTAGCGGGTTTGTTTGTAGAACCTAAAACATCCAATGATTCCACATCCGTTCGGGCCTACTTTCCAAAGGTGGGCGCTCATTAGCTTGTGGACTAATGAGGCTTAGGAATTTGCCTTGGTCGAGAGGATGGGAGGTCGGACTCATCACACCTTTTTGAGGGGAATTATTGTCTACTCTGGGACTCTCTTTATAGATTTAATTTATGTTCGTGAATCCTTATTACATTACCAAATATAAAATGAGCTTTCCTTTAGTTTTAACAATCAATGATTAAATATGCAAGAAATTTAGAGAATCTTTTATATGTATTCGATGTTCTTCATCAATAGAGAATCATCTATATCTGTTTAGAGATTCTTGGTCAATGGTATCCTTCAAAACAATTATATAAAAGTCTCTTGGTCATTATGACGACCAGGCTGGTTTTAAAGCCACTCAGTGGGGCACTTGAAGTTTATCGTCATTCAGAAGGACAGGGATTATTTCAAAGTTGGGATCGAACCCATAAATGGGCTACCTACGTATCCTTTGTTTTGGAAAAGGAATCAGAACCCACGTAGTTCGAGTAATGGAGTATGATGTTTATGATTGATGGCTCAAAGAAAAATGTCATAATTACTTTTACACTCTAAGCTCACGTGAGTCATGCTCGGTGTGAGAAACAAGAGGTATTGGTAAAAATTAGACAATTGTTCCATGAAAGATGCAATCATAAGAAATTGTTTGGGGCTTATGTATGTATGACTGCCCAAATAGATGAAGGTTTAGGATTTAATTTTACAGAGAAAATCCAGGAACAGGGTCTATAAAGGTATATGTGCTTTATGGAGATTTGAATACTCTAACGTGGGACTTATTCCTGAAAAGGAAACCCAAATTAGGAGAGGATTGATAATTGGGTTTTACTCCTGAGAAGGAACCCCATATCAAACGTAATTTAGGACTGGTTAAGAGAAATTTATGGGGCTTGGGGTTTACTCCTGAAAAGGAAACCCAAGATTATGACTGGGAGTTACTCCTAAAAAGGAGGCCCATATTAGGGGACTTGGGGCTTACTCCTGAAAAGGAATCCCAAGATTATGACTGAGTCTTATTCCTGAAAAGGAGACCCAGACTAAGGATTCTCTCATCTTAAAGGATGAGGTTAAATGAATGAACTCTCAATCATTGGTTACATAATGATTTTTAAATCCCTAGGTTTTGAGAGATATTCCACCGAATTCCTTTCAGATAAGGAAGTCAAATCAAGAAATCATGCCATAAATGGCTTTGAAGAGTATCTTGAAGATTGAATCTTGAATAGGAAAGGTGAAATGGCTTAAGAGGGGTAAAATGGGAAATATGGGCACCCAGAAAGGTAGGGGTGCGCAAGTCTTGAAAGGCGCGCAAGTCTTGCGTGGGCGCACAAGTATTGGTCGCGCAGGTATACCTTGCGCGACACATGGTGTACTTGCGTGATTTTCAATCGGAATTGAAATACTTGAGCGACTCCTTTTTAAACCCTTAGAATCCCCTTGAGGCTCTTCCAGAAAAGGGACGCACAAATTCTATTGAAGGAATAAGGCGGCGCGCAAGTGTGACCAGTTCCCTTAAGGGCTGGCCATTCAGGCGCGCAAGTGTTGATGAGTTTCAACACATAGGCCTTCCTCCCTCTCTTTATATCTTCCGTTCTAGGTAAGAAATTACCTTAGAAGTGTTCCAGAATCTTTGAGAGGAGACTTGGGCATCGGGAGCTTCAATCCGAGTTTCTGAAAAAAGATCCTCTCGAATGGGGGGCCCACAGGGTCTATTTATAGGCAGGAGAAGACCACGGGCGGTTACCAGGCAGTTATCACTTAGGTCGCGCAAGTCAATTGCGCGACCAAGAGCTTCGCGCAAGTGTACTTGTGCGACAGTGATATAACTTGCGCGGTGCAGTTGCTGTTGATCCTTTGTTCATGCCTTTGTCGATTTTTTATGTTTTCTTCAAAGGTTGAATCACTTTGAGCTCAGATATTCCCCTTTTCCGATCTTTAGATTCTGTGACGAAAGGAGCGTCAACAGTATGTTAACGTGCTTTTGTTTTATGAGTAAAGTATGATTTAAAACATGGAATAATGTTTTCACTTTATAATTTTATATCCCTTACTGAGATTTTTATGCTCATACCAAGTTTTTGAAATGTTTTTTCACAGGTCAAGGGAAAGGTACATGATGTGATCATAGTGTCAATGATGTGTCAAGAAAGAATCAATGTTTTATTTTAAATATGTTTCTGTTGATGGGAAAAATGAGTATTATCTTTTATGTAACCACTTTGTTTAAATGTGGAATGTAATGCATGTTTTATGATCTAATTCTCTAAAACTCTAAACCTGAAAAGATATTCAACGTGTATTCTCGATGTAACTCAAGATTAAGTAATGTTTAAGTCAGGGGCCTTATAGTTGGTATCATAGGTCGGTTTAGATAACTTTAAGAGTTAGAATTCTATTAAATGATTATCCAAAAATATTTTTTTATGGTCAAATTGAAATGATGTAGAATTTGAAGATTACCATGTTGCTTCATCTAAGACATGTTTGTTCAGAATGGTTTTCCACAGAGGAAATAGGGAAGATGTATTAGGAAGGCATACAGAAGAAAATGACCTTTTGAATCAACATCCACAGATGGTTGGAATTGGAACTGAACAGTTTGTTGTAGTAATAGCGCAATTGACTCAAGCGATAAATGGTGGTGGTATCTATGCACGAGATCAGCCAGATCAACCGCAGAGGAACATGTCAGTGGTGGAACATTTCATGAGGCAACATCCCCCATCATTAAGAGGATCATTTGACCTTGTGCTAGCTGAAGGGTGGATTGAAGAACTAGAGAAGATTTTTGATTTCATGGGGTGTTCAGACAATCAAAAGGATAGTCTTTCTATTTACCGTTTGGAGGGTGAAGTAGATCAGTGGTGGTCAATGGTTAAAAATATCGGGGATGCTGATGAGATGGATGCTCTCAACTATTATGAATTCAAAGGTATGTTTCATGAGAATTATTTTCCTAAGGATGTTCGACTTAGGATGGAAAAACAATTCTTGTAATTAAGGAAAGAGGAAGACTCGGTGGCTTCTTATGAAGAAATTTTCACTCGATTGGAGAGGTATGCTCCAAATTTAATCCGAGACCTTGATAGAAAAATCAATCATTTTTACTCAGGATTAAAGAAAAAATATCGAAGGGATTTAGCTTATCGCAAGTTCAAGAGTTATGAAAAGCTTGTTTGATGTGCTGAGAAGGTGGAAATGGAGTTTTCCGATGATCAAGTGTTCTATAAAAACCAACAGAAGAAGAGACCAAAGTGGCAGGAGAAAGAAAAGAATTCTTCAAAAAGGTATGATGGTAAGAAAAATAATTTTCTAGTTTGTGATAAATGTGGTAAAAGGCATGCTAGGAAATGTCTTCTAAATTCTGGAAAGTGCTACTGATGTGGTAAGATGGGACATAAGGCTCTTGATTGCACTGAAAAAGATCAGGGTGAAGGTAAGACCAAATTTGATTTACAGATAGTGAAATGTTTTAAGTGGAATGAGATGGGTCATTATGAAAACGAGTGTCAAACAAAGAGCTAGAGTGGTGAGAAGCAGTTAGACTACAAGCAGAAAGGGGTGGTGAAATCCTTTGAAACTACTTTAGCAGATGTCGGGCCATCAAATGAAGTTGTATCGGGTACTTTGTTTGTTTTTTCAGATTATTCCAGTGTTTTGTTTGATTTGGGGTCTACACATTCTTTCATCTCTGAAAACATTTCTAGTAGAATGGGAATACCATCACAAGAAATGACTCCTGAACTTGTGGTAAAAACACCTGGGGGAAATGTTGAGGCAAAAATAATTTATAAGAATCTTCCTATCCTTATCCGTCGAAAGAACCTACTTGAAAACCTTATTGTTTTACCTCTAGTAGAGTTTGATGTTATCCTGGGTATGGATTGGCTCACTATTTACCATGCTAAAATTGATTGTAGAGCTAAAGAAGTTTTTTTTCAGAAATACTTTCAGTTTGTGAGCAAGAATGAACCGTTACTATTGATAACATATCAAGAGACTGAGAAACTTCTAAAAGATGGAAATGAATGTTACCTTTCACAAATTGTTGAAAACAACGGAACTGTTTAGATTAATGATGCGCCAGTGGTAAATGAGTATCCCGATGTTTTTCCTGATGAGTTTCCTGGATTAATAGCAGATCAGGAAGTTGAGTTTACTGTTGACTTAGTTCCTGATTCTAATACAATTTCAAAACCCCCTTATGGAATGGATCAATTTAAACTTTTAGAGTTGAAGGAGTAATTTAAATATTTTTTAGAGAAAGGTTTCGTTCAACCTAGCACATCACCATGGGGTGCTCCTATTTTATTTTTTAAAAAGAATGATGGTTCTATGAGAGTTTTCATTGATTATAGAGCCTTGAATAACATCACTGTTAAGAACAAATATGCTTTGCCTCATATCGATGATTTATTTGATCAGCTCTAGGGAGCTCAGTATTTTTCAAAGATTGACCTGAGATCGGGGTACCATCAGTTGAAGGTAAAGGAAGCAAATATTCTGAAGACTGTGTTTCATACAAGATATGGCCATTATGAATTTGTAGTTATGCCTTTTGGGATAACCAATTCACCAGCTGTATTCATCGACTTAATGAATAGAATTTTCCATGAGTTCTTGGATAAGTTTGTGGTTGTTTTTATTGATGATATTTTGGTGTTTTCTAAATGTAAAGAGGATCATGAAAGAAATTTAAGGTTTATTTTGGAAACCTTAAAAGAAAAGAAATTTAATGGAAAATTCAGAAAGTGTGAGTTTTGGTTGCCACAAATTTCTTTCCTTGGTCATATTGTTTCTAAAGATGTAATAACTGTTGATCCTGCAAAAACAAAGGTTGATGAAGAATGGCCAAGACCCACAAATGTAACTCAGATTCGTAGCTTACATGGTTTGGTAGGCTATTACCGAAGGTTTCTTAGAAATTTTTCACGGTTATCTAGTCTAATGACTAAGCTAACTCAGAAGGGTGTTATGTTTATCTGGACAAAAGAATGTGATGATTGTTTTCAGGAACTGAAAAGAAGATTGGTGAATGCTCCAGTTTTGGAACTACCTTCCAGGAATGGGGAGTTTTTTATCTACAGTGATGCTTCATTGAAAGGACTTGGATGCATCCTAATGAAGAAAGATCGGTTAATTTCTTATGCTTCATTACAGTTGAAAACTCATGAGGTAAATTACCCTACACATGATTTGGAATTAGCTGCAGTTGTTTTTGCTGTAAAAATTTGGAGGCATTATTTGTATGGAGTAAAGTGTGAAATATATACTGATCAAAAAAGTTTAAAGTATATATTCAATCATAAATAATTGAACATGAGATAGAGGAGATGCCTAGAATTAATCAAATATTATGACTGTACAGTTTGTTACGATCCGATAAAAGAAAATAAAGTGGCTGATTCATTGAGTCGAAAAAGTAATAAATCATTAACAATGATGCGTTTGGAATGCGATCCTTTGGTTAAGAATTTTATGAAATTTGGAATAGAAGTTGTTGGTGCAGGATGTCCTTTTATTTTTTTTAGGTATTAGTGAAATCTTCTCTATCAGACAGAATTAAGCAAGCACAGAAATAAGACAGCGAGTTGCAGAAAAAGGTAGAGCTGGTTCAGAAGGGTAAGTTGCCTGAATTCAACATTGACAATGATTGTGTTTTGAGATTTGGGAAGAGATTTTCTGTGCCTTGTGATTCATAGTTTAAGAGATAGTTTTTATGTGAGGCTTATAGTTCTCCATTTTCAGTTCATCTAGGAAGTACTAAGATGTATAGAGATATTCAGGAGTATTACTGGTGGGACCGAATGAAAAGGGATATTTCTGATTTTACTGTGAAGTGTTTGACTTGTCAACATGTTAATGCAGAGCAGCAGTGACCGAAATGGATGCTTCAGCCTTTATTAGTGCCAGAGTGGAAATGTGAGAATATATCCATGGACTTCATTGTGGGATTGACGAAGCCACCTAAGTGTAATAATGAAATATGTGTTATTGTTGATCTCTTGACTAAATCTACTCATTTCCTTTCTATACGAGATAATTTTTCCCTAGATCAACTTTCCCGTTTGTTTCTTAAAGAGATAGTCAGGTTACATGGATTTCCTCTCTCCATTGTATCTGACCGTGATCCCAGGTTCACTTCTAACATTTGAAAAGGCCTTCAGAAGGCGTTGGGTACTGAATTAAATTTTAGTAGAGCTTTTCATCCTCAATCAGATGGGCAGTCAGAATGAACAATTCAGACATTGGAGGATATTCTATGTGCTTATTTGATGGATTATCAGGGAAGTTGGGACCAAAATCATTCTGTGGTTGAGTTTTCTTATAAAAACAGTTTGCATTCCAGTATACATATGGCACCATTTGAGGCATTATATGGGAAGCAGTGTTGAACTCGAGCTTTCTGGGATGAAGTGGGTGAAATGAAGTTAATGGGACCAGAATTGGTAGATGAGTTGGCAGAAAATGTTTAGCTGATACAAAGACACATGAGAACAGCTCAGAGCAGGCAAAAGGGTTATGCGGACAACAGGAGGAAGGATATCTCTTTTGAGGTAGGTGATCATGTTTTTCTCAAAGTATCACAATGGAAAAGTGTGATGTGATTTGGTAAGAAAGGAAAGTTAAGACCAAGGTTCATTGGACCATATGAAATTCTGGAGAGATTTGGATCAGTTTCATACCGAGTGGCTTTACCTCCGAGCTTATCTCAGGTACACAATATGTTTCAAGTTTTAATGTTAAGAAGTATATGCGAGATCCATCTCATGTTTTGACCCCAGAGGTAGTTCAGTTGGAAGAGAATATCTCTTATAAAGAACAACAAGTCCAGATTCTTTACCATAGAGAGCAAGTGTTGCAGAATAAGGAAATTCACCAAGTAAGGGTTTTATGAAAAAACCATATGGTTGAAGAGGCAACATTGGAATCTAAAAATTCTATGAGGGATAAATACCCCCACTTATTTTGATAAGTGAATAAAATTGCGAGGATGCAATTCCCAAAAGGGGGGAAGGATGTAACATCCCAGGTAAATAAAGAATAATACATTTTACTATTTATAAATATTTTCTAATGAAATATTACTTTTACTTTAAAGGGGTTTCTATGTTCGATAGCGTACCCGATACGCAACAACGAGTTTCATTGAAATCTTACGTCGCACACTAGTAATATAATAATATTTTTTTTGGTAGTTAACACGTAGCCGTTGAATTTGCGGGAATGAATAGAAATAACTAAAATATGATTATATATGTTTTTTAAAAGATTTTTACATTTATCCAATAAAACATAAAGGCTTAAAATAAGAAAAGAATTCAATTTTTGGCATAGATACTCTAATATTCACTAAAAGGTCAAACTATTGCCTTTTGATGGAGAACCCTTTTTAAATATATTTTTTGTCAATATTATACATTCTTTTGGAACAAATAAAACTCTTCTTTAGAATTGGGATATCAAAATTTACTTTGTGTAAATTTTTGGTATTTTTTCGATAAAGTTCATTTTTTTAATGAATAGTGAAAATGTTGTATTTTAATTCAAAACCACTTTTTAATCTAATTTATTTATATTATTAGATTATATTTTGAATTTGTTTTAATGTACAATTAGAATATATTTTTACCATTTAATCCAATTTTGGTCATTGGAATTAATTTCACTTTGAAATTGGACTTAAACTAGTGTCAATCTTTTGATACATTTTGTTTCATAAAAACACGTTTTTTGTTTTGACAGTAGGAATTAATTATTAAATTAATTAATTAAACTTATATGTTATGAATTGTGTAAAATAGAAATCATTTTTTAATTCGGAATATGAAATATTTCTTAGGGTGAATTTTTGGTATTTTTCTGAAAAACTTCTATTTTTGATGAATATTGAAACCACTAAGTTGCTGTTAAAAAACTGATTTTTTCGTTTAAATGAAAATTTACCACCTCTGTGATTTGAATTTCAAAAATCCGACATACATGGTGGTCATTAATAATTAAAATGAGGATCAAGGAGATTAAAATAATTTTTGTGGTGAATAGTAACATTTAAGTTTTTATTCGCGATTAAAGGTAATTAGTTTAATTTAACGTAAAAATATTGTTTTAATAATATGAAATGACCTTGACACATGTCCTACCCTTATTTTATGTGTCATGGCTGACCAAGAAAATCCATGGGTCAACTTGGGGACCCCATGGAGCCACTTTGGTAAGAAAATGACATTAATAACTTTTTATTTAAAGATAAAATAAAAATGTCACAAACATGGGTTTTTTTACAAAATCACTTTATAAATGGGGTTATACAAGTCATATTTTTGAATATAAATATTAATTAGAAATATAAAAAGATTTCCTACATCATGATATATTTTTTATAATTTTTATAAATTAAATAAATTAAATTATTTATGAAACCATGATGATCTTGCAATTACCTCATTTTTTAACTATTTCTATAAAATGAAAAGATAATGTAAAATATAATACCTAAAAATGTCAAAAATCTATTGGATGGATGTATTTAGAAAACTTATCACATTATCCTCGATTTGTATAATTTTGGGTCCTTTTAAATCCGAATAGAATTTTATAATAAAGTAACCATTTTATAACATTCCAAGAGTGCCCATCCTCTCCTCTTATAAAAGGCCCCCACCTCTACCACCATACCCACACCTCTCAAGCCTTTGTCTCGGCCAAAACCTGCCCCTTTTGTCTCTCCACATCCGTCTCTTACTCCTAGAAGACTCAATTTGGGCAGAAGTCTTCCAAGGAATCCTTTGAGCTCAAATCAAAAAGAGTTACCCATTTTAAAGGTAGTGTTTTTTTATGTGTTCTTATGTTTTATTTTTCTTCTCCAACCCACTAAACTCTTTTTATTCCATTATTTTGTAACAAAACCAGTATATTCAATATACTAGGATGTTTTTATGTGAATAATTTGAGCTAAACATACACACACCTACATCTAATGGTTAAAGAACATACTGTTTCTATGGATGGAGAATTTCTGCCTCACGAAACGATGATTGTTCAACACTCATATAACACCTTAAAAGGTGGCCATTAAGATGTCACTATATTTATATATGATATATAATATTTTTATGTTTTACTTAAGCTTCTGTATTTTTCATTTATGGCATACCATTATGGTTTCCATTATGGGTAAACCCGATATCTTCATTTTAGGGAGTGTGGACTATCGCCCCCTCAAATTGATTTGATTCGTTAATTCCATATGTTGTATGTATAAAGGATGGAGTTAAAGTTATTATATATGATGTTATACTGGGATTATAATATACCTTTATATCATTATTATTTCCTTCCATTAATGTATGAGATAGAAATGAAAGTAGCGTTCATGCGTACATACAACTTACCGTCTCCATGAACGGTGCATTTTATTTCATACCCCCATATGTAATGTACTATTATAAGTACATATATATAATCGATATATATGATGTATGTTACATATAAATGATGAATATAATCCTGTAATTAAAATATAAATATCTCTCAATTAGTTTTAATTCCATTAATATGACATAGAAATGAAAGTAGCATTCATGTGTACATACGACTTACCGTCTCCAAGAACGGAGCATTTCATTTCATACCTATAAATGATTATGTAATATTATAAATGCATGTATATAATGGATATATATGATATATATGATATCTACATCATGAATATAATTCTTGATATAAAGTATATTTTACCACAGGAACAACTTGTAATTATAATGATTTTATTTTTGACTCAAGTACCAATGATTGACAAAATGACCATTATTAACTTAAATAATTACATAGTGTTCATAACATGATAATAAGTGATATAGAAGGAATACTTAACTTGAAAAAGGTTATTAAGCAAGTATAAATTAACTCAAGTTTATTATTCAGTATGTTAATGAACGATCGAGTCATGTCGGACCCGAGGTATGGGACTTCGTCTCAATATCCTTTCATTGAGGAATATTTTGTTTTATACACAACCTTATTTTATACGGTGTATAAACCCATTTTACTTTTATGTTTATCCAAAAGTAACCTTTTTTATACAAACCGTTTTACTAAATGACAAAAGGGAATGTTTTTGTCGTACGTATGCGGCGACAACGACTTCTCCGCCACCGTGATCATTATTTGAGATTCGGCTTCCTCTACAAGCCATACCTTTTTTTAAAATAAAAATAAATACCATGTTTTAATTTTCTATTATTTTGGTATTGAAAATTTTTTTCATAATGTTTTTATTATATCAATGTGTTGTATTGATATCTTTTTATTGAAATGTGGAAATGTTATGTTTCATTTATGTATGTTTTGTGTGAAATGATTATGTTATGGTTCTTGGGCATTATTATGAAGGCGGGTGGTTCCGTGATAAACTATAGGTGAGTGATCCCGATATAGCTCTCCAATGCATTTGGTAACGCGAAGGAGTTAAACGTTAAAGTTTCTTTGAAGAGATTTAGGGAATATACTGTGATGGGTATTCCAAACGTTACCAAGAGGGTTACTCCTTACGTAAGAATGTTATGAATGCCTCAAGTTACCTTTATGTTTTACTATTTCTATGATTTATTAATTATTTTATGAGGTATGTTAACGTGCTTTTGTTTTATGAGTAATGTATGATTTCATACATGGAATAATGTTTTCACTTCATACTTTTATATCCCTTACTGAGCTTTTTATGCTCATCCCAAGTTTTTGAAATGTTTTTCACAGGTCAAGGGAAAGGTACATGTTGTGATGATAGTGTCAATGAAGTGTCAAGAAAGAACAATTTTTTATTTTAAATATGTTTCCGTTGATGGAAAAAATGAGTACTATCTTTTATGTAACCACTTTGTTTAAATGTGGAATGTAATGCATGTTTTATGATCTAATTATCTAAAACTCTAAACCTGAAAAGATCCTCAACGTGTATTCCTGAAGTAACTCAATATTAATTAATGTTTAAGGTCTAGTCCTTATACCATGTGAATCCTCATGTCGATTTTGGGACCCCATGGAGCCACATTTGAAAGACAATGACACATTAGATTAATTAATTTAATTTAAAGTCAAAATTGGCATTAACAAAAATCCATTAATAATTAATTTTTATAATGGGATATATAAATTACCTTTTAGACTATAAATATTAATTGGAAAGGTAAAACTATTTCCTATATGTTGGTATTTTTTTTATAATTTTTAGACATCATATAAATTAAATTATTTATGACACAATAATGATGCAGTATTTACCTCATTAATAAATTATTAAAATATATAAGATTATAATGATTAAAATATTATCCAAACCCTGTACAATTACTATTGGATGATTTTATTTCCAATATGAACCATATAATATTTGACATTAATGTGTTTTGGACCACTTGAAACTGATTATATGTTTATAATAAAATAATGTTCCAACACTTTCCTAAAGAGCTCCTCCTCTCCCTTATAAAAGGATACCACTTCTATGCCATTCCCCACACATCTCAAGCCTTTTTCCTCATCCAAACTCTGCCATACTAAGCTCCATACAACCCTATACTCCCCTTAGCAGCCATAAATTAGAAAGAAGGCACTTCAATAAGTCCTTTTGGTTCAAACCAAAGGAAGTTACCCAAATTAAAGGTAATAGTTTCTCTTAAGTTGTTTTCTTTTATTATACTTATCCAACCCCTAAAATCTTTTTAAACCATTATTTTGTAACAACACCAGTATCCTCACAATACTAGTATGTTGTTATGAGAGGGATTATAACTACACTTACACACACCTCCATCTAATGGATGAATAACATAATGTTTCTGTGGATGGAAAACTAACGCCCCCCGAAACGATGATTGTTCGATTTTATCCTACCACCTCTCATGGTAGACATTATGAGGGAACTGTATTTATATATGATATATATTATGTTTATGATTTCCTTATTCTTCTTTAATTCCCAATTATATCAAGGCATTATGGTTTCCATAGTGGGTAAATATGATAATCTCATTTGAGGAAGTACAGACTATCGCCCCCTCAAAGTGATGTGATTCGTTAATGACTTATATGGAATGTATAAAAGATGGAGTTAATGATATTATATATGATATTATATGGGAATTATAATATACATATTCCATTAAAATAATAATTAAAAATGAAAGTAGCGTTCATGCGTACGTATAACTTACCGTCTCCATGAACGGTGCATTTCATTACTTACCTCCATATGTAATGTACTATTACAAACACATGTATATCCTGAATATATAATGAATATATATGATATAAAAATCATTATTTAAATTATGGAAGTAAGTAAATCATGATATAAGTAATAATAACATCAAGAACAACAAGTCCAAACACGTTCGATAAATAAGATGATTTTACCCAAAACGTTGCTTTAACATGGGATTTACAAAAGAACGGGTAACATAAAGTAATAAGTAAACCATATATTATATCATAACAATGAATATGATTCTGTTATTAGACGATGACATTATTTAAGTAATTATAAAGGAGGTTTGGATATGTACGAAGCATATCAGACCTATGGTAAGGGATAATTATTCCAATATCATTCTTATCCGAGATTGGTTATTCCTAAGTATTTACTGGGGTTATGATTATTATCCATGTCCATAAGTTCTCAAAATGTTTTTATATAATGTTTACTTTTCATCCATGTATGTTTAAATTCATTTTTACCCTTTTCTACTTTTACCAAATCGTATGGATGGAATCTTTCTTTTGTTTACCATACGCGGTAATTTTTGACTTTTCCGACAAAAGTACGAGAAGAATGTTATTTTTAACTTATACAGCAAGAAAATATTTTTACTGTATCATAATGCTTTATATTCATGAAGCATACTCTACAATATTTCATAAGTATTTTCAAAAAAATACATTTCTTTTAAAATTGCATATCATTTTGTGAATAGAAAATTTTTTTGAAGAAGAAAGGATATTTTCTTCAAGAATTCATTTCAAGTGTTTTGTCAAAACTATTTCCCATCTAAGATGACATTATTTACTATGATTATTTTTCACGTATAATGAATCTATGATTTACATGGTCTCTCTTTTCTTATGATGAAATGATAACCATTTGTTTTAAATGGATTATGTTATGATGGAATGATGTTTATGAAACAAAATTTATTCTTTGGGTTATGCTGAATGATTTATGTTTATGTTGTGGAAAAATTAAGAATGATTTCATTATGAGATGGGTGGGACCTATATCTCCCTCCAATGAATTGGGTAAAGATTTATATCTCATGAGATAGACATGGCTGAAATGGAAAGTAAATCTGGTCAGTAATACAGGGCTAGAACGACATGTAAACTTGGTTCAGTAAGGGACTTTTTCCACTAAGATGGTCTTGGCCGCAATGCCTTGGATACTATGGAAATCATATCACGTGCTTAATGTTTTTCCACAATTACAAGTTTTATTCCCATGCTATTTTATCATGATTAAAGTTTATTTATGATCTATGCCTTATGTACTGCCATGTTTTATGTTATTGCTCCAGGTTTTGATGTTTAAACATTATGTTCATGTTTTTTAGTTCTAATGTATATGATTTGTTTTATTTTATCCATTCTTACCCATACTGAGCATTTGAGCTCAGCCTTTATATGTTATCTTTTCCCCATGATTTAAAGAATGGTTTTAGGTAAGAAAACAAAAAGGGTAATATCATTATGGGAGATGTTGAAGATCATTCACCACGATTAGAAGATTATGTTCCGAGTTTCACAAGACTCTAATCTATTATGGTCCTTATGTGTCTGTTTTTGTTATGTATTAAGTATTCTGCAAAAATAATTTAATGCCCATGTACGTCGAGCTTTGGTCCTCTACAGTTGGTATTAGAGGGGGGTTTAGTTAACCTTTGGAAACTAGTATGCGCAAACATTAGTGATATCCTGAGGTATATTTCTAAGGTACGTCTAGGGATGTCCCTAAGGTTTAGTAGAACTATAGTTTATAGTCCTAGAATTATTTTGACGATCATGAATAACCTAGGGTGAACATATTCTACCATAGGTTAAAGAAGGTGTCATTAGTTATACTTTCTATAAGTTAATTTTTATGATTATGTGGTTCCACATTATTTTAACTGTTTCTTATACAATGGTGTCTAGTTTTAGTTAATGGAGGGAACCAGAAGGAATTCGGTTAACATTGAATCTGATGGAAAAATTGGTGACTATGAGCAGTGAAATTGCGTAATGACAATAGAGAAAGATGTTATGATTATTCCGAATCAGAAATCATGATATATGATTAACAAGGTGATATGTACTTGTATTCTTAAGCCATCAAATAAAAGGTAGATGGAATTTTATGCATGTTCGCATGGTGAGGACCATAGGGAATGAAAGATTGAGATTTCTAAAGAAGTGAAGAAGAACCTTGATGAATACATCAAATGGGGGGAAGATGTTATCTGTGTGGAGAGAAGGGTCATAGAGTGAGAGACTTTTATGGATTTCAATGTCTTATCTGTGGGGAACATGGGCATTACCCAACTCAATGACCTGACCTAGGAGGTTACTTCTAAATCAAGGAAGGACTTATTCCATGTCAATCATTAGAGATGATGGTTTGAAGTGTTTATGTATTGGTATTCAGGAATAATGTTGTTGAGGTACTTTTATGGTATATTGTAATACATATATATTGGTCCATTTTGGTTTTCCATAAGAATAGTGCATCGGTAACAATGAAAAGTGATTGAAATATTTTTGGAAAGTAGATGATATGCGCTTAATGATGGGATAAGGAGAAAACAATATGTTTCATTGTATCCATGAGCTCATGACTAATATAAGAACAAAGTGATATCATGGTTTGAGTATATATAAATTTTGGGATTTTGGTATGTGGAAAGAGTTAACTTTTGACAGCATTTATGTTTTCACTAAGGTTCAATGGGTTTTCATTTTTAAAAATAATACATGATTATGGTATTCACATGTTTGGAATGTGACCCACATGATATATCGTATGGTATATGGGTGATAAATGATGGTATTCACATGCTCGGTAGATGAAATTTCTAGTAATTATTTTCTTTATACTATGAGCTTGGACATAATTATTTTAGAGAAACCTAAATATTGGAATGGGTTATGTTGAACATAAGTTAGTATTGTTTAAGGCTAGAAATTTTTTTTCAATATTATTGCAGGAATGTTATTATAATGTAGTTTTAGAAAAAGGGACAACCTGCAAGACGAGCGACAACCCATCGCGTCAGACAAGGCTGTGGGAATCAAACCCATAACCAAAGTGCGACAGGCCTTTGTCTCCTACCACTGGCCTACAAGAAGTCCCTGGTTAGTAGAAACTGGTTTTATTTTGTTAATCGGTATGATAGATGAAGTATAATTTCTTTTTTGGAATCGTATACGATTAACCTCACCATAGATGGACTTATGTATGTTTGATAAATTTTGCTAACCATTTGTTTGAAAGAGATAGAATGACCCATAATTCTATAACATGATCTTCTAACACTTCACGAAAGACAAATTCAACTTCATTTCATTAAGAGATGAAGTGGAAATTGTTTATGGCACCCAAAACAGTGAGATTGTACCGAAATAAAGCCAGTATTCTTCTAATTCAAATTATTCAACTTTAGGGAATGAACTTGAAAACAAAAATGTTAGCGTAGTACTCTTATATCTGATGAATCAGATGGTACCTTAGATCATCACAAATCTATGGCTTTGTGATTGTTGGTTTTTTCAAAGCCCTGTTGTCTACCACTCTCCATAAGAACTTGATGTTTAGATTTCTCTTCCATATCCATATTTTTCACTTATGTTATCTTATGTGGAAACACAGTGATTAGTTAATTTGGATAACCATTACGTTTCATAATTTAGTTTTTAATGTTCAGTTTTGGTATTCCTTTTTATGATGTGGGTTTCTATGAATGAAACTTTCAAATAGTAAAACATTTATAACCCCGACGAATTTCAAGAGAGAAATTCATTTTATGGGGGGGTGGAATGTAAAAACCTACGATTTTATGAGATATATTATTTTTAATTTATTTGATGTGTTATATTATACACTACACCAAGATTAACTTGTACTATACACAACACTGTATTAGCTTACAGTATACGCAACGCTATTCTTGGATCATTGTACACACAATTTTGATTGTAGTTATTCTACGAAACATTTAGTGTATATATATATATTCAATGTATAAATGAAATATGGTTGGATTATGTTATATGAAACAACAGAGGAGTCTTGCACAACACACAACCCTGAGTTGGCTTGCATTACATGCAATCACGACCTTTCTCGATAGCGTGTGTTGTACGCAATATCAGGTTTCATTAAACAACGATATATGGTTATAATATTATAATGAACTAGCCGTTATGAATAGTATTAACTATATTTTGAATTTTATAACATTATTATTCATCTTACATATTTTCTAGAACATGGTATGAGAACAAAATAAATTTTTCAAGTAAAATAAGTATTTTTCAAAAAAATGCAGTTTTGCATCCTTTTGATGGCGCACCCACTTTAAATCTAGATTTTGACATGTTTATAAGTTCAATTTGACAATATCAAATTCTTCCTTGGAATCAGGTTATAATTATTTAATTTCGATAAAATTTTCATATTATTCTGATAACTTTCTTATTTTAATGAATATTAAAAACACGCTATATTTTAATTAAAAACAACTTTTTTCATCGCAATAATTTATATGTTTAGATTATATTTTTAATTGGATTTAAAGTATAAATAGAGAATATTTTTACCATTTAATACAATGTTGGTCCTTGGAATTAATTTCATTTTGAAATTGGACATAAACAAGTATCAATCTTTTGATAGTTATTGTTTCCTTAAAACACTCTATTTGTTTTGATAACGGGAATTAATTTTAAAAATAAAAAATTACACTTCTATGTTTTGAATTTGGAAAAATATGAATCCTTTTTGAATTCAGAATATAAAATATATCTTATGCTGAATTTTTTGTATTTTTCTCAAAAACCAAAATTTTGATGAATAGTGAAAACACTGAGTTATTGGTTAAAAACGACTTTTTATTTAAATAATAATATATTTTATTTAAATTTATTTTAGGTCAAAATAGATACATAATACTTATATAAGTTCAATGAAATTCATTAGAGTCATTTTATAATAATTTTAGATTTATAAAAATTGTATTGAAATTTTCACCATCTTTTACCCACCTCCTAGGAGCTTTTGCAATTGTTCATAAAACATAATTTTACCACTTTTGTGAGTTGAATTTCAATAATCCAAGAGAAACTGTTAATATAAAGGAGTAAAATTTTGTTCAATTAGATAAAAATAATTTTTGTGAATAGTAACTTTTTACTTTTATTTACCACGGTTAAAGGTAAATAGGGTAATTCAAGGTTAAAAGAATATTATAATAATTCAAAATTACCTTAACACTTGAAGAAACCTTATTTGATGAGTAATGGACGACCATGGGCATCCTTGGTTCTATTTTGGGATCCCATGTAGCCACTTATGAAAGACAATGACACATTAGATTAATTAATTTATTGTAAAGACAAAATTGGCACGAACATAAATCATTTAATAATTAATTTTATAAGGGGCTATATAAATTATCATTTTTACTATAAATATTCATTGGAAAGATAAAAATATTTCCTACAAGTTGGTATTTTTTTTATAATTTTTAGACATCAAATAAATTAAATTATTTATGACCCAATACTGAGGCAGTATTTTCCTCATTAATAAATGATTTAAATAAATAAGATTATAATGATTAAAATATTATCCAAAACCTGTCCAATTTCTATTAGATGATTTTATTTAGAATATGAGTCATCTTATATTCAACATTAATGTGTTTTGGACCTATTTAAACAGAAGATAAGTTTATAATAAAATAATGTTATCACACTTTCCTAAAGAGCCCCTCCTCTCCCTTATAAAAAGAGACCACTTCTATGCAATTCCTAACACCTCTCAAGCCTTTTGGATCATCCAAACTCTGCCCAAATAAGCTCCCTACATCCCTATCCTCCCCCTAGAAGCCTTACATTAGACATAAGTCACTTAAATACGTCCTTTTGGTTAACACCAATGGATGTTTCTCAAATTAAGGGTAATAATTTCTCTTAAGTTGTTTTCTTTTATTTTACATCTCCAATCCCTAAACTCTTTTTAAACCTTTCTTTTGTAACAAAACCAGTATCCTAAAAATACCAGTATGTTGTCATGATAAGTATTATAACTACACTTACACACACATCCATCTAATGGATGAAGAACATAATGTTTCTGTGGATGGAAAACTAACGCCTCACGAAACGATGATTATCTGATTTTCTCCTACCGACTCTCATGGTGGAAATTATGATGGAACTGTATTTATATATGATATATATTATGTTTAGGATTTCCTTATTCTTCTTTACTACCAAATTATATCAAGCATTTATGGTTTCCATAGTGGGTAAATATGATAATCTCATTTGAGGAAGTGCGGACTACCGCCCCCTCAAAGTGATGTGATTCGTTAATGCCTTATATGGAATGTATAAAGGATGTAGTTAATGATATTATATATGATATTATACTGGAATTATAATATACTTATTCCATGAAAATAATAAATAGAAATGAAATTAGCGTTCATGTGTACGTACGACTTATCGTCTCTATGAACGGTGCATTTCATTTCTTACCTCTATATGTTATGTACTATTATAAATACAAGTATATGCTGAATATAAAATGAATATATATGATATATAAATCATGATTTACATTCTGTAAGTAACTAAATAATGATATAATTAATAATAACATCAATAACAACAAGCCCATACACGTATGATAAATAAGATGATTGTACCCAAAACATTGCTTTAACATGGGATTTAAAAAAGAACGGGTAATATAAAGTCATAAGTAAACAATATATGATATCATAACAATGAATATGATTCTTTAATAAGTCAATCACATTATTTAAATCATTATACCAGAGGTTCGGATACGTATGAAGCATATCAGACCTAAGTTAAGGGATAATTATTCCAATCTCCTTATTATCTGAGATTGTTTATTTGTAAGTATTTACTAGGGTTATGATTATTATCCATGTCCATATGTTCTCAAAATGTTTTAATAAAATGTTTACTTTTCATCCATGTACTTTTAAAGTCATTTTTACCCTTTTCTACTTTTACCACATCGTATGGAATGAATCATTCTTTTGTTTACCATATGAAGTACTTTTTGACTTTTCCGACAAAAGTATGAGAAGAATGCTATTTTTAACTTATATGACATGAATTAATTTTTACGGTTTCATAATGATTTATTTTCATGAAGATTACTCTAAAATATTTCAAAATTATTTTAAAAAAATCGTTTTCTTTTAAAATTGCATGGAATTTTGTGAAAAGAAAATGTTTTTGAAGTAGAAATGATATTTTCCTCCAGAATTCATTTCAAGTGTTTTTCAAAACTATTTTCCATATAAGATGACATTATTTACTATGATTATGTTTTAAGTATAATGTCTCTATGATTTACATGTTTTCACTTTTCTTATGATGAAATGATATCCATTTGTTTTATATGGATTATGTTATGATGGAATGATGTTTATGAAACCCAATTTATTCATTGGGTTATAATGAAAGATTAATGTTTATGTTGTGGAAAAAGTAAGAATGGTCTCATTATGAGATGGATGGGACCAATATCTCCCTCCAGTTCATTGAGTAAAGATTTATATCTCATGAGATAGACACGGTTGAAACGACAAGTAAATTTGGTTCAGTAATACAGGGCTGGAACGGCATGTAAACCCGGTTCAGTAAGGGAATTTGTCCACTAAGATGGTCTTGGAAGCAATACCTTGGCTACTATGGAATTCATATCATGTGCATAACGTTTTTCCACGATTACAAGTTTTATTCCAATGCTATTTTATCAGGATTATTCTTTCATTATGATTTATGCCTTATGTACTGCCATGTTTTATGTCATTGCTCAAGGTTTTTATGTTTAAACATTATGTTCATGTTTTTAAGTTCAAATGTATTTGATTTGTTCTATTTTATCCATGCTTACCCTTACTGAGCATTTGAGCTCACCCTTTATATGTTTTCTTTTCCCCGGGATTTAAATAAAGGTTTTCGGTATGAAAATAAAAAGGTGATGATCTTTGTGGGAGATGTTGGAGATCTTTCACCACGATTACAAGACTATGTTCCGAGTTTCCAAAGACACTAAACTTTTACAGTCCTTGTGTGTATATTTTTGTTATTTATTAAGTATTACTCAAAAGTAATGTAATTTCCATGTACGTCGATCTTCAGGCCTCTACAGTTGGTATCATAGGGAGGTTTAGCTAACCTTTGGAAACTAGGATGCACAAACTTTAGTGATATCCCTAGAGATATTTCTAAGGTATGTCTAGGGATGTCCCAAAGGTTTAGTATAACTATAGGTTATAGTCCTAGAATTATGTTAACGATCATGAATAACCTATGGTGAACCTAATCTATCATAGGTTAAAGAAGGTGTCGTAAGTTATACATTCTATAAGTGACTTTTTTTGATTATGTGGTTCCTCATTATTTTAACTGTTTCTTACACAATGGTTTCTGGTTTTAGTTAATGGAGGGAACCAGAAGGATTTGGGTTGACATTGAATCTGATGGACAAATTGGTGACTATGAGCAGCGAAATTGAGTAATGACTAGAGAGAAAGATATTATGATTATTCTGAATCAGACATTGCGATATATTATTAACAATGTAAACATTAGTTGTATTCCTAAGTCATAAAATAAAAGGAAGATGGAATTTTATGCATGTTCACATGCAGAGGAGAACAGAGATAGAAAGATTGAGATTTATAAAGAAGGGAAGAAGAACCTTGATGAATACATCAAATGGAGGGGAAGATGTTATCTGTGTTGAGAGAAGGGTCATAGAGTGACAGACTGTTATGGAGTTCAATGTCTTCTCTGTGGGGAACACGGGAATTACCCAACTCAATGCCCTGACATAAGAGGTTACTTCTAAATAAAGGAAGGAATTATTCCATGACAATCAATGAATATGATGGTTTGAAGTGTTTATGAAATGGTATTCAAGAATAATGTTGTTGAGGTACATTTATGGTTTATTGAAATACATATATATTGGTTCATTGTGGTTTTCCATAAGAATATGTCATCGGTAACCATGAAAAGTGATTGAAATATTTTTGGAAAGCAGATGATATGTGCTTAATGAAGGGATAAAGTGAAAATTATATGTTTGATTGTATCCATGAGCTTATGACTAATATAAGGACAAAGTGATATCATGGATTGAGTATATATAAATTTTTGGATTTTGGTATGTGGAATGAGTTAATTTTTTACAGCATTTATGTTTTCACTAAGGTTTAATGATTTTTCATTTTTAAAAAGAATACATGATTAAGGTATTCACATTCTTGGAATGTGACCAACAAGATATATCGTATGTTATATGGGTGATAAATGATGGTATTCACATGCTCGGTAGATGAAATTTCTAGTAATTGTTTTCATTATACTATGAGCTTGGACAGAATTATTTTAGATATACCTAAATATTGGAATGGATTATGTTGAATATAAGTTAGTATTTTTTAAGGCTAGAAATTTTTTTTGATATTCATATAGGAATGTTATTATAATGTACATTTAGAAAAATGGACAACCTACAAAACGGGCGACAACCCATCGCGTCAGACAAGGCTGTGGGAATGGAATCCACAACAAAAGTTCGACATGCTTTTATCTCCTACCACTGGCCTACAGGAAGTCCCTGGTTAGTAGAAACTTGTTTTATTTTATTAAGCGGTATGATATATGATGTATAAGTTCATTTTTGGAATCGTATATGATTAACATCACCATATATGGAATTATGTATGTTTGATATATTTTGCTAACCTTTTGTTTGAAATTGATGGAATGACCCATCATTTTATCACATGATTTGCTAAAACTTCATGGAAGACAAATTCAACTTCATTTCTTTAAGAGATGAAGTGGAAATTGTTTAAGGCACAAACAACGGTGAGATTGTACCAAAATAAAGCAAGTATTATTCTAATTTAAATTCTTCAACTTTAGGGAAATGATCTTGAAAACAAAAATGTTTTCATAGTACCTTTATATCTGATTAATCAGATGGTACCTTAGATCATCACAAGTCTATCGCTTTGTGATTGTTGGCTTTTTCATAGCCCTGTTCTCTACCACTCTCCATCAGAACATGATGGTTATATTTCTATTCCATATCCATATTATTTCACCTATGTTCTCTTATGTGGAAACCCAATGATTAGTTAATTTGATTAACCATTATGTTTCATAATTTAGTTTTTAATGTTCAGTTTTTGTATTCCTTTTTATGATGTGGGTTTCTATGAAAGAAACTTTAAAGTAGTAAACTATTTATAACCCCGACAAATTTCGAGGGAGAAATAAATTTTAAGGGGGGAGGAATGTAGCAACGAATGATTTTATGAGATATATTATTTTTAATTTCATTGATGTGTTCTATTATACACTACACCAAGATTAGCTTGTACTATATGCAACAATGTATTATCTTGTAGTATACGCAACACTATTCTTGGATCATGTTTCACACAATTTTGATAGTGGTTATTCTACGAAACATTGATTGTATATATATATATATATTCAATGCATAAATGAAATATGGTTGGATTATGTTATACGAAACAACGTAGGAGTCTTGCACAACACGCAACCCTAACTTGGCCTGCATTACACACAATCGTGACCTTCATTGATAGCGTGTGTTGTACGCAATACCAACTTTAAATAAACAACGATATATAGTTATAATATTATTATGAACTAGCCATTATGAATATTATTAACTATATTTTGAATTTTATAACATTATTATTCATCTTACATATTTTCTAGAACATGGTATGAGAACAAAATAAATTTTTCGAGTAAAATAAGTATTTTTCAAAAAATGCAGTTTTGTCACCTTTTAATGGAACACCCAATTTAAATCTAGTTTTTGACATGTTTATAATTTCAATTTGACAAAATAAAATTCTTCCTTGGAATCAGGATATAAAAATTTAATTTAGATAAAATTTTCATATTATTTTGAGAACTTTCATATCATAATGAATATTAAAAACACACTATATTTTAATTACAAACAACTTGTTTCATCGCAATAATTTATATGGTTAGATTATATTTTTTATTGGTTTTAAAGTATAAATAGAATATATTTTTGCCATTTAATCCAATTTTGGTCAATGGAATCAAATTCACTTTGAAATTGGACGTAAACAAGTATCAATCTTTTGATAGTTATTGTTTCTTAAAAACACACAATTTGTTTTGATAACGGGAATTAATTTTAAAATTAAGTAATTTCACTTCTATGTCTTGAATTTGGAAAAATATACATCATTTTTTGAATTCGGAATATCAAATATATCTTAGGCTGACTTTTTGGTATTTTTTTGTGAAACATCATTTTTTGATTAATAGTGAAAACACTGGGTTTTTTGTTAAAACCGACTTTTTATTTAAATAATCATTTATTTGATTTAAATTTATTTTAGGTCAAAATAGATACATAATACTTATATAATTTCAATTATATTCATTGGATTCATTTTATAATAATTTTAGATTTATAAAAATTGTATTTAACTTTTCACCATCGTTTACCCACCTCCTAGGAGCTTTTGCAATTGTTTATAAAACTTAATTTCACCGCTTCTGTGAGTTGAATTTAAAAAATCTGAGAGACACGGTTAATATCAATGAGTAAAATCTGGTTCAATTAGATAAAAATAATTTTTGGTGAATAGTAAATTTTTACTTTTATTTACCACGGTTAAAGGTTAATAGGTTAATTCAAGGTTAAAAGAATATTATAATAATTCAAAATTACCTTAACACATTTCCAAACCATATTGGCTAAGTAATGGCTGACCATGGGCATCCTTGGGTCGATTTTGGGACCCCATGGAGCCACTTATGAAAGACAATGACACATTAGATTAATTAATTTAATGTAAAGACAAAATTGGCATTAACAAAAATCCTTTAATAATTAATTTTTATAAGGGGCTATATAAACTATCGTTTTGACTATAAATATTAATTGAAAAGAAAAAAATATTTCCTACATGTCGGGATTTTCTTTTATAATTTTTAGACATCAAATAAATTAAATTATTTATGACACAATAATAATGTAGTATTTACCTCATTAATAAATGATTTAAATATATAAGATTATAATGATTAAAATATTATCCAAAACCTGTCTATTTCCTATTAGATGATTTTATTTCGAATACGAGTTATCTTATCTTTGACATTAATTTGTTTTGGACCTCTTGAAACAGATTATAAGTTTATAATAAAATAATGTTTTCTCACTTTCCTAAAGAGCCCCTCCTATCCCTTATAAAAGGAGCCCACTTCTATGCAATTCCTCACAAATCTCAAGCCTTTTGGATCGTCCAAACTCTACCCAACTAATCTCTCTACATTTCTCTCCTCCCCATAGAGGCCTTAAATTACGAAATAAGGCACTTCAAGAATTCCTTTTCGTTCAATCCAAAGGAAGTTACCCAAATTAAAGGTAATAGTTTTTCTTAAGTTGTTTTCTTTTACTCAACTTCTCCAACCCATAATATCTTTTTAAACCTTTATTTTATAACAACAAAAGTATCCTCAAAATAATAGGTTGTTGTTATGAGAAGGATTATAAATACACTTATTCACACCTCCATCTAATGGATGAAGAACATAATGTTTCTGTGGATGACAAACTAACGCCTCACAAAATGATGATTGTTTGATTTTCTTCTACCGCCTCTCATGGTGGCCATTATGATGGCATTGTATTTATATATGATATATATTATGCTTAGGATTTCCTTATTCTTCTTTACTTCCAAATTATATCAAGCCTTTATGGTTCCCATAGTGGGTCAAATGATAATCTCATTTGAGGAAGTGCGGACAACCGCCCCCTCAAAGTGATGTGATTCATTAATGCCTTATGTGGAATGTATAATGGATGGATTTAATTATATTATATATGATATTATACTGTAATTATAATAAAACTATTCCGTGTAAATAATAAATATAAATTAAAGTAGCGTTCATGCGTACATACGGCTTACCGTCTCTATGAACGGTGCATTTCATTTCTTACCTCCATATGTTATGTACTATTATAAATACATTTATATGCTGAATATATAATGAATATATATGATATATAAATCATTATTGACATTATGGAAGTATGTAAATCATGATATAAGTAATAATAACATCAAGAACAACATGTCCAAACACGTACGATAAATAAGATGGTTTTACCCAAAATGTTGCTTTAACTTGGGATTTACAAAAGAACGGGTAATATAAAGTCATAAGTAAACCATATATGATATCATATAAATGAATATGATTCTTTAAATAGTCAATGACAATATTTAAGTCATTATACAGGATGTTTGGATACGTACGAATCATATCGGACTTAAGGTAATGGATAATTATTCCAATATCATTTTTATCTGTGATTGTTTATTCGTAAGTATTTACTGGGGTTATTATTATTGTCCATGTCCATATGTTCTCAAAATGTTTTCATAAAATTCATTCATTTCTTCCATGTATGTTTAAAGTCATTTTTATCCTTTTCTACTTTTACCACATCGTATGGAAGGAATCTTTATTTTGTTTACCATACGAGGTACTTTCTGACTTTTCAGACAAAAGTATGAGAAGAATGTTATTTTTAACTTATATGGGAAGAACAGATTTTTACGTTTTTATAACGCATTATTTTCAGGAAGCTTATTCTAAAATATTTTATAAGTATTTTCACCAAAATCCTTTTCTTTTAAAATTTCATGGCATTTTGTGAAAAGAAAATGTTTTTGAAGAAGAAAGGATATTTTCCTCAAGAATTCATTTCAAGTGTTTTGTCAAAACTATTTTCCATCTAAGATGACATTATTTAGTATGATTATGTTTCAAGTATAATGACTCTATGATTTACATGCTTTCACTTTTCTTATGATTAAATGATATCCATTTGTTTTATATGGATTATGTTATGATGGAATGATGTTTATAAAACCCAATTTATTCTTTGGGTTATAATGAATCGTTTATGTTTATATTGTGGAAAAAGTATGAATGATTTAATTATGAGATTTTGGGACCTATATCTCCCTCCAATGAATTGGGTAAATATTTATATCTCATGAGATAGACATGGATAAAACGGAATGTAAATCTGGTTCAGTAATACAGGGCTGGAACTGCAAGTAAACCCGGTTCAGTAAGGGACTTTGTCCATTAAGATGGTCATAGCAGCAATGCCTTGGCTACTATGGAAATCATATAATGTGCTTAATGTTTTTCCAAAATTACAAGATTTATTCACATGTTATTGTTTCATGATTAGTGTTTCTTTATGATCTATTCCTAATGTACTGCCATGTTTTATGTCATTTCTCAAGGTTTTGATGTTTAAACATTATGTTCATGTTTTTAAGTTCAAATTTATATGATTTGTTTTATTTTATCCATGCTTAGCCTTACTGAGCATTTGATCTCACACTTTATATATTTTCTTTTCCCCCAGATTTAAAGAATGGTTTTAGGTAAGAAAGAAAAATGGGGATGATCTTTATGGGAGATGTTGAAGATCATTCTCCACGATTAGAAGATTATGTTCCGAGTTTCCAAAGACACTAAACTATTACAGTCCTGTTGTGTCTATTTTTGTTATGTATTAAGCATTCCGCAAACATAATGTAATGTCCATGTACGTCGAGCTTCAGGCCTCTACACCTTTTGTCCTTATCATTTGGAGAAAAGATTAGTTTGTGGTTGAAATTAATTAAACAATGAAACTCTACCTGAAAAGTATGTATAGTTACATATGTTTTTAGAAAATCTCATAAATAAATTACACAGATTTATATAAAGGAACATTGAAAAAAGTTTTCAATTATATTTTCCTACTAGGGTATCGGATATCCTTTAATACATAACAAAATTATGGTTTTCTGATTGTTTTCTTTCTCCTTATCATGCATTATAACACTCTCCATTATAAATTTACTATTAGATTCTCTTCCATATTCATGTTTTCTTACAAATAATCCTACTATTTGTTATCTTGGGTGACCTTTGTACTTCTCTTTATTTATTTTATAGTGATAGTTTTATTTAATATTTTTTCGTTGTGGGACATTCAAAGAATTTTCAATTCCTAATTTTAAAATTGTGAGGATGCAAATTCTAAAAGGGGGGAAGGATGTAACAACCCTGGTATTTATAAAATAAATCTTTTTTTAATAATATTTGTGAATAAGATATAATTTTTACATTAAAAATGATGATTTTTATAATAGCATACTCAACATGCAACATCGGTTTTATTTGAAATCATATATTGCAAACAATATTGAGTTATACCGAAAAAAAATAGAATAATATAATTATTTTAAATGGTAGTTAATGCCCAGTAGTTTTATTTTAAGATATTAGTAGAACTAAATATCATATCACTATTCTAGTTTTTCAAATATCATTGCATTTATCCAATAATTATTAGAGTATTTGAAAAAGAGTGAATTTTATTTTAAGTATAAAATATTATAATATTTTAAAATTATTGATTTACCACATTCTTATAGAAAAACCAATTTAAATAATGTTTTGTCACCTTTATATGTTTTATTTGAAAAAATAAAAATCTTTTTTATAATCAGACCTTCCTATTTTTTTCCGATGAATATCTTTAAATTTTTTGATAAAGTACATTTTTAATGAATAGTGAAAAAGACAACATTTTATGTCAAAAAGTGCATTTTTTTTCTTATCTATTTATTTTAGTTATACAGTAATTTTTTTGGGTTTTAAAGTGTAATTGGAATATATTTTTTATCTTTTAATCACATTTTTTTATTGGAAGTAATTTCTGATACAAATTAGACATTAAAACATTTCATTATTTTGATAGCTATTACATCATAAAAAACCGCTTTTTGGTTCTTCCAACAGGAATTAATTTAAAATTAATTACTGAAACATATTTGTTTTTAATTTTGAATAATTTATTCCATATTTGGAATCATATAGTCAAAATTGTGTGAATATGTATATTTTATTTGATAATATATGAATTGTAACTTCTGTAATTATTTTATTTTCCACGCTTAAATGTTCAATATGGAAAATAAGCGTAAAAAAATAATATCATAATAATATTAAACTACCCTTAAAAAAGTATTAATCATATTAGATGATATATTTCATACCATGAGAATCCTTGGGTGTATTTGGGGACCCCATGTATCCACTTGGGTGTGAAAATAACATTTTATAAAAATTATTTAAATATAAATATAAATATAACATAAACATGTATCTTTTAGTAAAAAATATTTCATATGGGGATATATAATTGATCATTTAAACTATAAATATAAATTATAAAGATAAGAATATTTTATACATGATGGTATTTTGTTTATAATTTTAATTCATTAAATAAATAAAATTAATATGACACAATGATGTTGTAGCGGTTTCTTCATTAATAAATGATTCCAATAAATGATACTATAAATGCAAAAATATATTTATTTTCTTTATTTTTATGTCAGACACAAATATTATTGATGATATTGACATATTTTGTTTGAGTAAATGCATTTTGTTTGAAGGAATAATTTTTTTATGAATTTTTAAAAATGTCAAAAAAGAATAGTGTCCAAAATTGACAAAATTCATAAAATAAAATATAAAAAACATTATTAAATGATATAAAATTCAAGAAAAATAATATTCAACCAAATGTTTATGATAATTCTAAAATTGTATTAATGACTATTTAATTAGAAATTTTTCATCTTATGGTAACTAGTTTGTTTTGTCAAAGTGATAAATGCTTAATAAAATGATAAGAATTAAAATGGTTATATAAATAAGATAATGATTAAACAAAATTCCAAATATGTTAAATTCGTATTTGATCATTGTATTTAGACTTATATTCATATTATATTTCAAATTAATTTATTTGGACTCGTTTTTAGTCGAAATTTAATTTATCATAAATTTATATTTCTAAAAGTTCCTCAAGTACCCATCCTCCCCCTTATAAAAGTCCACAAACTCTACCAATTAAATCATACATCTAAATCTCGTTGTTGTAACACCACAAGTTGATAAAGGGTTAAATGGCTAAATGATATGACTCATGTCAACATGGTGAACCTTTCTTTTCAGGAGCCTACCTGATTAGAACTCCACAGTTAAGTATACATTGCATGGAGAGGTGATCAGGATTGCTGACCTTCTGGAAAGTTTCCCAAAATGTATGTTAGTGTAGACAAAGCACACCATAAAGAAAATTTGTTGTCTTCTTGTGTCTATTCTTAGTCAGATAACCCTTTCAGGCTGGTGGGTGTGCTCTAGGGTGGGACCCCGTGTCTGCGGGGCAACTTGTGGTACCAAGCGGGCCAGGACATGACAACCATAAAAAGGATGGGTTTTTGTGCTATCACTAGGGTCCAATTATTAAATATGGTATCAAAAGAGGAATGTAGCCTTATGTTGGGTGCACAACATCGGTTGAGATGTAGATTCCACAACGAGAAAGTTGTGCCCTAAAGGGGTGATTGTAACACCCCCAAATTATAAAGGGTTAAATAGATAAATGATATTACTTTTATCAAAAAGGATCACCATAGTTTTTTAGAGAGTACCTAATTTGAACTACTTAGTTATGTGTGCTTGCCCTGGAATAGTGATCAGGATGGGTGACCTTCTAGGATATTTCCCAAAAAGTGTCTATGTAAGGACATAGCACTATGGAAAGGACATGTGTTGGACTGTGGGTATCGTCATTAGTCAATTGACCATTTCGGGAATGTGGGTGGGCCCTAGGGTGGGGACCACATGTCCGCGTGGTAATTAGTTGTAACTGGCGGCCCACTACCCAATGACCGTGTTAACAGTGCAGTGTTTGTGTTGTCACAGGGTCCATGTTGCAAGTGTGGGAATTTTTCGTTGGATGTTTAAAGAGCCTATGTGTATTGTCATTGTCAACATTATTCTTTTAGGTTGATTTCCCTATGCATTGGCCTTTAAATTAAAGAATTATTAATTTCATATATTTTCAGTTTTATTAAATGCTTGTTAGAAATTTATAGATTTAAGAATAGTTTCTCATTGTGAAATAATGTAAAACCCTTTCTATTTGAATGAAATGATTTTGTTTTAATAAATGTTCCTACTAAGTGTTTGATGAATTTTTCCTTTTGCCCTTGAAAATGCGATTCAGATTAAAAAAGGTGAATTCCGTATCATTAATGGATTTTGATGTGAATCTGGTTTTCAAACCAAGGGTGTGTGTTGCTTCTTTGTGAATTGATTTTCTGTTAAGTGATTGTTTAATGCCCATTTTTCTAGGCTTATGTAAACTTATTTTTATATTTTCTCTAGAAATGGTTTTCTAAATTATTGAATAAATGTTAGAATTTTTCATAGTCAATGGCTTGGTTGGCACTGTTGAATGGTTATTTTGGGAAAACCCTTCTTTGGTTGGGTCTCTTGCCTCATCATCTGATCATGAGATGGGAGAGTCCTCAGTTTGGGACTATCCTTGTAAAATTATTATATTAAGTCAAAGGCTTCCCATGTGGTGGTTTTCGTGGTGTTGAGTAATATGGTGTGTTCGTCTATAGTTATGTGTCTTGTTGTTTGAAATGTATGGCACACCCTCTTGAGAACTCTACATGGGAACCTTGCATAATGAAGAGGTTTACTGAGAATGGTTGTTGATCCTGGTTAGATTAGGCATTGGATAGTGGCCCATAAAATATAGGTGTTTTGTTATTATTACTCTTGGATTGGGCCCCTGATTAGGCCAAGAGGGCGATTATCGGGCTTTAGAGCATTATGACATCATCGACAGTAGGCACTCATTTTGGATGAGTCAATTGTATTAGTACTTTCTGGTTTTCCTCTGATTTCCTTGGATTTCTCGTGTTCCTTTGACACTTGTTTAGTTGGTACAATTTCCCTCCCTATATGTAGTGATACCCAATGTTCTTTGTTATAGGTTTTTTTTTTAAATTGTAAGTCTATTGTTGTAAAATATCTTTTTAAGAAATATGTTTTAAATGAACAGTCACACTTTTCATTGACACTTTATAAAAAAATAAATGATTAATTTTTTTATTTCCTTTTTTCCCCAACTTGTACCTTATTTTAATCACGACGTAAATGGATTATGATCTTAATTTATTTTTCCTAAAAATAAAATGTGTAAAAATTAAATATTTATAGATTTTATTTCATATATGAAATCAATGTTTTCTTTATATTAAGAATTTACATTGGGATTAGATTATTCGGGCTTACCTACTGAGTTTTAATACACATTCCGATAGTTTTTTAAGGTTTTTAGATTCACCTGCGGGCTCCGGTTATGGTTTGGATCTATTTGAGAAATGTTTGGTTCAGTACCAGAGAATAGCCCAGGGGGTTACATGGAGTTTTAGACGTTGACAAGTTAGTCGTGTTTTTGATCGTCCTTTACATTTTTTTGTCATTTATTTATCTTACAATGATTTATTTGTTTCTTCAATTTAGTTTATTTGTATTTATGGGATGAATTGTTCCAGATTATTAAATTTGGATATCTGGCACTAGTTGTCAGCCCGTGGGGATTGAGAAATCCCCTCGGGCCATGTCATGAACCAACTCAGGTGACCTATTCATGGTCGAACCCAGTTGGTTCGTGACACATGGAAGATCCAAATTCTTCCCTATTAAGCTTTGAAAAATCTTCCCTTAATCTTATAATTCGTTCCTTCAGATGAATGCTTTCTAAGAATTCATTTTGGATTAAATCGAAGGAAGTTACCTAATTTAGAGGTAATGTATTCTCCCAAATATATTACCTTTATTTTCCTTCTCTACTCATTATATTTGAATTCTTTGATTATATAACTGCACCAGTATCCTAAATATACTAGGATTTTTTATGATAAGTATTCTAACTACATATATATGCACCACTATCTAATGGATATGAACATATTGTTTATATGTAGGACAAACTACTACGTCACAAAACAATGATTGTTCAATTTTTCCATACCACTTATCATGATGGCATTAATGATGGAAATATATTTATATATGATATATTATATATTTTTATTATCTCAATTATTATTATTTATTTTTCATTTATAGAAAACCTTTATGCCTTCCATAATGTTTAAATATGATTATTTTATTTGTGGAAGTCCAGACTACCGCCCCCTCAAAGTGATATGACTCGTTCATGCTATACATGGATCGTATAAATGATGGTTCTAATGAAATTATGTAATATATATAAATTATTATTCTATACTAGATATATAATTAGTATCTGTATCATTTATTTTTCATTCCTTTAAAGATGATAAAAAAATGAATGTAGAGTTCATGTGTACATACAACTTACCATCTCCATGATCGGTGTGTTTTAATTCTTATCTCCAAATGTTATAGACAATTCAAGAAATATATATATATATATAATGGACCTAAAAACATATATATCGGATATATAAGATATTTAACACATTAATAATATTCAATAGATATTGGAATTTTGACCACAGGTACAATGTTTAATTATATCAATTCATTTTCTAATCACGTACCGAATTTCGAAAAAATTATCAATATAAACTAAAAATAATAATATATTTTTTATAAAATGATGATAAGTAATATTAAACGAATAATAAACATAAAAAAGGTTCTGAATCTTTTATAAATTAAATTATCTTTATGATTTGGGAATATATATAATGAATGTGACACGTCAGACTCAAGGTAAGGGAACCCTACACCCACTTCTTTTAGTCAAAGACATATTTTATGTTATGTGTTTTAATATACATTTTATAATTTTGGGATAGGTTCTTATATATCATTATTCCTGAAAATTTTATTTTCAAGTGAATAGAGACCCTTTTATCTCTCATTAGATCATTTTTTAATTTTTATGTGACGCTGTTAGGATGCCAAACTTTTATAAGGGAATTTGTAAACGTTATATCCACTCTTTGGGTTTTACACACACTTGATTAATTATATTATGAAAAAATTATGTATGAAATGACTATTTTATAATTTATATAGTAATTTTCACTTTCAGGTTCCTTGATATAAATTTTTATCACATAATCTCCCAATTGATATATTCTTACATCATTTATAAAAACTTTTTAAGGGAAATATTAGATCAATCTCCATTCATTTAGTTTAATATCCATTACAATGGTTTTTTATCCAATAATATGAGTTAATGACCTATGATTGTTTTACATTTAATATCCACTCATATATGGTGTATTTATATTTTTCACACATAATTATTTCATTGATTTTTCATTGATCGAATGATACTTTCTTTGTAAAGAACTTCATATCAATCACCTTTCATTTAAGCATATATTCATATTGTGCACCTTTAATATCCAATATGTTGTATATATATCCCTTTTTATGTTTTCAACATAAATATGAATATTATCACTATATTTAATATTTCATTTGATGTTATTCATTAATGATTTTAATTCAAGTGATTCTCATTTGTTATGAGGCTTTTTAAAAGAAATATCATTTGAAATGTTTTAATGATTTATTAATATAAATCATTCAAATTAATATCAATGTTTTCAAAATGGTTGTGTGGATTTATTATATGGACATAAATATTTTTAAATTATAACTTCAAAATTACATTTAAAAGTTTAAAAGTGTTATGGGGCACTTTTATTCATAAAATGTCTTCATTAAATGTTTTAAATGGTGTTGGAAATGGATTGAGTATTTCAATATCAATAATTGAATTATTCTGATTGATGGGTTAAATGATGATAAAATATATAATTTATATGTTATGGTTACGTAATGGTAAATTGGAAATTTGATGGGTTGTTACGTCATAAACAAAATATGACCGGTTCCATGATAAACATGGGGTGGGAGATCCTGAGATAGCTCTCTATTGTATTGAGTAATGTGATACAGGTAAACATCCATGCTTCTCCAAATAGATTTAGGGAATATAGAATGATGGGTATTATGAACATAAAACCCTCTTAAGATGTGAAAGTTACAAAGTAATTTTGTTATGGATGTCACACGTTACCATTATGTATTATAATTTCTGTGTGTTATTCATAAATATTATGATTTATTATGGTTTGTTAATGATCTTATGTTTTATGATCAAAAAGTATGATTTCGTTGATTTTTACGTATTTATGGACTAATTTTTCATTAATTATTTTATTATATATTTCTGGGATTTTTATTCTCAACTCATGTTTTTGAAATGTTTTTCACTATGTATAATCAATGATTAAAGAGAAGGGAATAATTTTGGATGATTTTTAAAATGAAATTATTTCTTTTTTTATTTATAGAGTTTTTTTTAAAAAAATGGATAGATTATAAATGTCAAATTTTTAATTTTTGATATGTAATTGAAATTTTTATGGGCAAATTCTACAAAAATATAATCCTTAAAATATCCTCAATGTTAATTTTTGACATAAATCCATATTATTTAGTGTTTAAGGTCGATTCCTTATATGCACAGTTAGAAAAAATCTTATTCTGAGTCGTGAACCACTACTTATAGGTTTTAAAATTTATCCTAACTAGGTGCCTATTTTTTCAAATGAAGTTGTAATCGAAAAACCCATCACTGTCTTGGTTTCCCAGATCCTCAATAGTCGGGTGTTTGTTTTGGAAAATAGTTTCTAGTAGCGTAAATTCCAAAATAAAAAAAATAATAATTTCACTCAAATATCCCTTTAATAAAACATAAATGGTATGCTAAAAATAATTTTCTAGGATACCGTAAATTATTAACTATATGTTATATTCTGACTGATAATAATAATTCAGGTCATAAAAATTTTAAAATATATAAAAATAGATATTATTGGAAAATTTCATTTACATTAATAAAAATTGTACCTCTAATCATGGGTCCTCATTTTATTATCCATGCTTCATTGAATAATTAATTCTCTAATTTTTCCCATAAAATAACATTATCATTTTAATGTAAAATGTGGAATGATAGATTTTTAATGAAATTAATTCCTACTAGGCAGTTCTAGGAAAAAATGAATTCAATCCATGAGAATGGAATTTCCAGTATAATGAAAAAAATAAAATGATTGATAAATGGAAAGAGTTTAAAAGATATCCATAAGTCTGAAATCACATTTTATATGACAAATTATTCACCCTATATAAAATTAATCTTTTTAGATTCCTTATACCATTAATGATACAAAAAAATATATTTAACCATATAATCATAAGGTAATATTAAATATATCTTGAAAATAGTAGAAGTTATAGAAAACATTATAAAAATTCATAATACTAAATTGGAAATATAAATTCCTAGAAAATAATATATAATGATTATAATTTAGTACAATCCCCAATATAGGGCTTAGATTATTATTACCTAAAGAAGGTATGTATGATCTTTCATCTATAATCTCTAATTGGGTGGATCTTCTTCGTCTTGAATAATCACATATATCTTTTCATATTATCAATTTATTTTTTTGGTATATATTATTCCGTAGATCGGTTATAGAAGATCTATCACCTTCTCAATTTCATATAAAATTCTTGGAGGGTATAGGATGATGTATGGATCATCCTACCTTTTGGTGTCTACTTGTGAAACTACCTCTTTTTTTCCAGTTCTTACATAGTATAGGATTATTGATTTTATTTTTAAAATATTAAAATATTATGTAAATTTAATTGAAAAATTTTTAAAATTGAATTTCCAATAATTATATTAGTTAATATAATGATTGAATCCACTATCTCAGTAACCCTTGGCTCTGAAAAAATAGTCATCATCATATGCTTCCTCAAAATCATGTACATCAAAAATAGGGATCTCATTGGGTTCTTCAAAATGGATATATTACATTCCTCACTTACCTCTCATGAATTATATGTATTGTCAAAATATGAAATTTAAATGTAGTTAATATTTATACTTAAGTAAGATTGAATATAATAATAATAGTATGTGTTACAATGAATATCATCTCCCGTTCTATGTTATATCTTAATAAATTTACAATTGAGACTCAGTCAAATTTAGATCAGATATATCATTTACTTGAGTATAACTTGATATATGTAATTAGTCTGGATCCTCATTCATATCTTAAGATAACTAAACATGTATGGATTCCTTATCTTCTAGGTACAAGGTGATATGTAATTTTATTGTCTATTCAACCATTTATATGTCATGAACTCATTTCATTTGATCTTCATATTGTTCATTACTAAATTAATCTAGTGAATTTCTCATATTCCAATTAGTATGTGGGTTTTCATATTCAGTCTCTATCTCTTCATGGTGTTTATAGATATGGTCATTTATAAGAATGGGTAGGGGATAAATCTCATTATTCTTCTCATCATTTTGGATGTTTTTTAATAATTTTTAGATCTCCAGTGGTACATTCCTCATCACCTTCAATATATGATAATTGGTTTTTACTTCATTGACCATGTAAATTTACTCTTTAAGTGAAAATGTAGTCTCTTAATTTTTTTTTATTTTTTAGTGAAAAATATAATAACATATATAATGTGGAATAAAATGAAAACAAAATCTAATTACCTCCTAAAAAACGGTTCAGGTTTTGATGTACCCCTACCGTCGGGTGTGGAAAAGATAAATTTATAAATTTTTTATATCACATTACAGTGGATAACAATAGCTCTCTCACTTGGGGAGCTTTATGGATTTCTACTAACTAATTCAAATTCGCATATGGAAGAAATTTTTATTTTTTTTATTTTTTTTCATAAAATAATAATATTTTTTTTCAAATTATGAAAATAATGAGACGATGTGTAATTATACCTTACAGTGAGATGCTAAACATATTGATATATGAATTTTAGAACATGGGCCAAATTTCATTTTTTTTGATCTATCACTTTACAAATTAATATGTTTTAATTTATTAAGATAATTAAATAATAAAATAACATACATCAAATAATATTTCATTATATATAAGTTTTGAAATAATGAATGCCTATGAAATCAAAATTCCTCCTCTTCTTATAATTAGTTTTAGTGGAACACATCAATCGGTAGTGTATCATATTGGAGGACAAAACTCTATGTATTCATTTTTATATATTGATCATATCAACTATACTTTGTGAAGATCTTATGATATATGGAAGTGAGGGAAAATATTACCAAAATAAAAATATAATTTATTTTCATGTCATGGTGGAAAAACATCCACATCTATACATGTCACTAAAATCTACCACTAATACACAATAATTGTTAAGATGTTACTAATTTTACCTATCCTTCATCATCTAATCCTCATGTTAACTCCTCATTATCGATGGTAATTGGTCAAAATGTTGGGAAGAAGATAATAAAAATAAAATAAAATGAAGAATCATGAAAGATAACAGAATAGAGATAGGGAGATAGAATGTAATATAAAATAAAATGTGAAAAGAAATTGAAATAAAATGGAAATAATCATTAAATAAAGAAAATAGATAATTAAGAAAAATAATAATAATAATAATTTGGGAGGAAGAAGAAAAAAATGTTTTATATTAATTAATAAAAAGAATTAATATTAATATAGTGTAATATATAATGAAGGTAAATTAAAAAATTTAAATGAGATCGTAGAATAAAGATTCTCCTATTATGGATGCAAAATCCAACACCTTTGGTAGAAATTACATATATTAATATAGGGCATATTTCCTTCAACATTATTCATTCAATGTAATATTTGAGTGTTAAATTATGATTTCCTTCATCATATCCTAAAGTTGAGGGGAATATATTTTCAATGATTCAAATGAGAAAATTGGTTGATTCATTATTTCATCATGGTCAATAATCATGAGTACGAGGTTCTTCTATAGCATACATAGTTTGTGGTAGAGTGGTCGTGTGGTAGTATTGGTACAATGGTAAGAGAATGGGATTCCTTTTTTATTCCCTTCATCCTTCAATGTGGCACGAGGTTAATTATCTCCTCATTCATGAGGTTTTACATTATTGAATGGGAATCAGTAAGGTTATTTGAGAAAATAAAACATATCAGTTTTGGATTTCATTGGAGATAGTGGGAAATGGAGCTAAACCGATATCCTCTAGGTAACCACCATATAGGTTACCCCATATTCAGAAAGTAGTGTTATGGATTTATGGATCATAATCTAGGGGAGGATTGATTCTATGCATGGGGGTTTATGTAGCCATGGTACAACAATATTGTTTCACATAAAATGAAATGTATCCAATTAATTTTATACCATATCAATGTGGGGTCAGTTTCCCCTCTCAATTATATTTAATTTCTTATCATCCCAAACTCATAATATTTTTCCAGGAAAGATATCTAGGTAGGATTGACACACAAAATAGATCACACCTAACATGAACTGATTACACAAACATTGGATTTCCATTATTTGTATGCGATCATTCTATGAAACACATATATAATGGGCATGATCTATTATGTAGCTCACTTCCATCCTGACATTATCAAGTCCTCTGAGTGATTCCTCTTCAACATGTACAACTAGTGGATTGGTGTAATTTCAGACTACCCTGAATAAGGTATAGCATTAGAATGGAAATAATTTTTTACATGAAAAATAATCTAAAAATCAATAATAAAATCCATAAAATATTTTTTAATGAAATATATAATTAGAAACACACTTAAAAATAAAATTTAGTTCATTGTTTAAAATTTACATTTTCTCCTACACTATTAAGTTACATGATATTATTTATTTAAATCTATTTAAAATAATAATAACATAAAATTATAGAGGGAAAATGGTTTATTCAATCAAAATCCCATATAAACTTTGATATCCATTAAGAATAAATTCTCAAAATTTATTTACAAATTGGACAAATGTTACCATTAATTAATGTGGAAAGTAATTAAATAAAATTATTATCAATGTTAAATAAATTTAAAATAACCTCATATAATACAAATTTAGCTTTTTAATTTTCCATGAATCAATAAACTCGTGTATTTTAAACATCCACATTTAAAATGGTGGACTATTAGCTTTCAATCAGTAAATATCTCAATTTATTATTACTAAACATGGGAAAAACTATTTACAACATTTTTGAATCTTTTATATCATCACGCATGATATAAATTCATTTAGATTTGTGATCATCCCTTTAGAACATCCTCTATATGTTTCATCTAGTAATTTAACTAAATTTCCCACATTGTACAACAACAAGGAACATAAAATTATATGGACTATCATCATGGGTTTAAATGACTTTATGGATTATGTTTGGTAGGAATTGATGTTTATGAATAATGTCTCATGGAGATGAATTATGTCTAAAGTATGCTTCATGATATAACATGTAAAGGATAATTTCAATTATCCACATAAAACTATGATAACTCTAACTTCTATGTATTAATAAAAGGAAATGATAAATTAATGTTTAATTATTGATGTTCTCCTTGTTTAAATGTTCTATAATTTTATACCCCTTATAGATTAGTTTTTCTAAATTTTTATTACTTTTTTTATTAATTTTCATTGGATCATCATCTCATCCACCACCAAAACACATATTATAAAAATCATTGTTCTAGTAATGGTGATTTTTTATTCATCCATGTCGCAAGCCATTCCGATGTATATTATTAATAATTTTTCTTTATTTTTTCCATATTTACAAGACAAGTTAACAATAAAATTATAATTAATAAATAAAAATCCTTTTTCAATTATCCCAATTAGAACCCACACAATTTTTAATTATAATATATTTCATCCCTTATAACCTCCCGTATTAAATAACCTAATCCAAAAATTTAAAATATCATGAAAAATACTAAAACGATTATATCAATTGCGAAAAATGGCATGAAATTATGATGAAACCTAACGAGTTCATTCATGTTATATAAGGGTAAAACTAGGATTGATGTAAATGTATTATATAGGATAAATTATTATAAATATATATACCACGATAAATTTTATAGTGTTTTTCATTTTCATTTCAATGGAAATGTTTTGATATATGTTCCTATAAGTTTCAAATAACATGATCACTCAAAAAATATGATCATGATAGAAAATAATATATGATCTCTTGAAATACTCATGGGAATGTGAAATATGATATTGGAAAATCACCAATGGAATAACTAATAAAAAAATTCTATTAACATAAATTAATTAAATCAAGGGATAAAAACATATAGTATGTTTCATTTACATGAATCAAAAAATTCGCTCAAATCATGTGTCTAATTATTAATCTCCATGATTCAGTCTAATAATTCATTTATTATTTTACACATTAAATATCATTATAATTGAAATCTAAAATATAAAATCATAAATTTTTATATGAATCCAACTTCCTTATGATTAGTCATGTAAATCCTAAATTTAAAGATTGTGCAAAAAAATTAACTTTTAATACTCAAATAAAAAACTGAGTAAAATTCATAGAGGAGAAAAGATGAAAAAAATATATAACATCCTTTTGAAATAAATTTTATTCACAAAACTTTATATTTCAATTTCTTTATTCCTTTATAATTCAAGTTCTTACAATAGATAATTATATTTATTATCACGAGGTTTACTTACATGAATCATAAAAAAAATTTGGGGGAGAGGTTGTAAGCTAGAGTAATCCTAATAATGAAATTGAAATATAAATTATCACATTGAATAATGATTTATAAAGCTTTTTTTCCACAAAGTGTAAAATAGATTATTCCTTCCTCAAAAAGTGAAGCATGTGATACTATCCATAATATGTGGGTTGGTTGAGATTTTAATACTTGAACCATGACATGTAACTTTTCCAATATTTTATATATTAATTTTTTGGATAAAAATAATTAGTGATTATACTATACCATATTCATCCCCTTCAATATTATTTATATCATTAATGGAGGGTTAGGATAAATTATGGATCATCATCCTTCATGGTTTCTACTTGGGAGACATCCTCTTTCATTTCCAATGATTTCTTAGTATATGCTACATGAATTTAATCATTAAATGGAATGTGAGTATAAAATTTTACATCAATTAAATTGAAATATGAATGTTAAAAATAATTTCATCCATTTCAACGTCAGTATTCCATATCATGGTTTCATCAATAAAATCCCCTTGATCATCTATGTGGGATTCTTCATATTCATGTTCATCAAAATTATGGTGTTATATGTATTCATCAATAGGTGTTGGTGCTATTTATTAATATTACTATATGTCATTAAATTGATTGACCAAATATCAATATTCAAATAATATATGGATTATACTAATGTATGTTTAAAATGAATATGAACATAATGTGTTAAAATTATAATCAGATCCCTATATTGGTTTTTTCTCGATATACTCATTTTGGTTGAGGCAAAATTAAATGTGACTAATACATAATAGATTTAGTAATTCATGATCCTCAATTGGTTCATTATATTAATCCAATTGTATAACTTCATCATCTTACATGTATTTAGTAATATAAAATGGAACTAGCTCATCTACCATGGAAATATGAATATTTCTGTACATTCAATCTTATGAAAAAGTACTGAAAAATTAATCTAAATGTTTTCCCATATTTCAATAACTTATTGAGAAAACATATTTACTCTATATCTCTTCAGGGTGTGTCTATATTGGATTATTTTGATGTTTTGGTGGTGGATACACCACAAGAATAATGTTATTTCTATTTATTTCTTCATTAAAAATGTAGACCTCCACTAGTGCTTCACTCTTCATTATAAATCACTGAAAATTCATTAATAATTGACTAGACATGTACATTAACTATTTAAGGTAAAATATTATATTTATATCATTATCATCTTCTTGAGCATCTATATGATATTTCTAGCTCTTTGATTGAGTACATCTTAATCTTCAACAAAAAATATCTCTTGTTCTTGTACCCTCGAGTAACAACTCCAAGAATAATTTTTTTATGAAAATGTAAAAGATCAATAAAATTTTATGAGATTTATAAAATATTTAAAAAATACCTCTAATGTGTATGAGAGAGTAATTAAGAAGTCATTAGATTTATGAAAATAGTTCTAGTTTTAATGCAAGTCTATCATGGGGAATGAAAAAATAAATATTTTAAATTACTTATATAGAAGAATAGTGGTAGAATATATTCTCTTCTCTTTAAGATATTTATATTTTTATACTTATTCAAGTTCACTTTATTACTATTTTGTAATATTTTTAACATGTAATAAATTATATTTGTTATGTTTTTTATTATATTTTAAAATATTCAAGAGAAATGAAATTATACCTTAAAATGAAATGGTTAATTGAACGATATTATAATGAATGTATTTTTTCATATTTTTGGGTTGTATAAATATCATTATTCTTCCTCGTATATTCAAATAAATTTTATAATTTATTTATGAATTCTCACAATTGAATTAATAATCCATTATATATAAGGTATGATATCTATGATGCATATTCTATATAAATTTTTCCTCTATATGGAATAATTGATGATAGCACATCATAATTGAGAGTGTGGAATCTTTTTTTACCCATCCGTTTCATATGTTATCTCATCCATTAAACAGATCAACAACTCCATGTGAAATGATTATAATTAGTGAATGTGGGAATAAATTTGAAAATAAAATATTATAAATAAATTGTGATCCATGTCATGTCGGAAAACCTCCACTCCAATTCACGTTAGTCATATCTATATCCAATATAAAATAAATATTAGTAAAGAATTCATGGAAACCTAACAACCACTATGATAATCCATGGGTTATCCAATCATTATCAAGTGTATTAAGGGACAATGGTATGAATAAGATAATAAGAGATGAATTATAAAATAAAAAATAATGATGAGAGGGAATCACATAGCGATAGAGAGAAATAAAATAAAATATTAAAAAATAATAAATGACACAAAATGTAAATGGATATAATATAGAAACTAAAATAAAGATATTATGAAGAAGAATAATAAGAGTACTATTTTTGTAAAACGAAAAAAGATTTTTTTTATTATTTAATAAAATAAATTACAATTATAGTATAAGGAAAAATAAAAAAATAAAATAAAAACTAAAGAAGAAAATAAATAGAATGAAAATGAGATAGAAGATTGAGGTTTCCCCGCCTCCAAGTGAAAACTATACCACCAATTAATGAAACACCCTCTATACATAGATGAAGGATTTCCATTAACATTTTACATTCAAGGTTGTATCATCATTTAATGTTTTATTACCTTCAATATATCCCTGGGACATGTGGAATATATTTTCAAAGATACACCTGAGATAATTAGTTGTATCTTTATATCATCGTGGACGACATGGTTGAGATGATGGTTCTCAACTGTAATTAATTGTGTAGTAGTGGTGTGGCTACATGGTAGTATTGGTGAAATGAAAATGGTGAGGGGAGCCTATTTTTATGAAATGTGGAGATTATGAAAAAATTTGGGATCATATCTATTTATTAATTGGGTCATCCATTTTCTAGAGTGCACCACCGAGGACTTTTGTGGAACTGGAGTTGATCTATGGTGGATTCAAGTGGATGTAGGGGATGATGGATTGAAATGAGGATATTTTAAGGTGGTGATATGGTATTTTTTTTAACAAAAATTTCATGGAACTAACCATTAGATTATTTATATTGAGTATATAATGTTATTGGTTGATGCTTTTGATGGTTTGGCAGAGCTTTGCAATGTTTTTTGATTTTTTGAGGTGAAATGTTTGAGAATGATTAATAGAAACTGTGCAACAATTTTTTGGAAAATGTACAACTAAAATAGAGGGCATTGTGTAGGAACATGGTGTGTCTAAAATGTGTAGCCACCCAGTAGAACTATGAAAATGGAATAAGATCATTTATCATGGTTGACACATGATTTGTCATAACCTATTATACAACCATGTGAGGTGTTCATAAAGGATGTAGATATAACATGGTCAGAATATTATTTGATTAACAATGTTCGTAACCATGAAATGTTATAATAAATACATATTTTCTAGATATAATATGTATTTTCACGTTAATTGTTAGTTTTCCTTCTAATATGACCCAAAAATTACTTACACATCCTCCAAATTATGGACAAACCATTACTCTTGATCTAGGAGTGATATTTTAAAGAATCATAGTGCATTAGTGAACCAAAATCGTTATTATGTGCTCATTCATGGTGGATTCATTATTTTATTTCTTATTCACCATCATTGATTCATATATCTCATTCAGTGATGATATATCTCTATTTCTTGATGACAATTATGAAGAGTTATGGTAGTTTTGAGTAAAGAGATCATGATTTATGATTGGTTTTGTTAAGATCCCAACATGTTTGTTGAATTATTGCATTATAGTAAGTTATCTCAATACATTGTGATTTAGGTGGAATCAAACATTAACCTATAAGTTGTTACATGATTAATTATCCTCAAATGGATTGAATTCAAAAAAATTGAATTGTGATATTGTTGTTAAAATCATTATGGAAACTGTTTTTAGTGATGGATTATGAAATTGTAAATCACAGTTGTTTTGTTTAACATTCAATTTGTTACTTGATTGTAAATTTATGATTTTAAAATTGTTACATGGTTTTAATTTCTATATTTAGTTTTATAGAAATATTTATAATTAATTTATTATTTTATTAAACTTGTTTGGACTAATTGGTTTTGCAACGTGTTTGGAACAAACAGTTGGTGGGTGTTCATTTTCATTAATGAGGTGTTATGGATGAGACATGTTCTATTGGGGCACATGGTATATGGTTACTATTATGTGACATGTTAGATCCACAGGATACCTCTCATGATTATTGAAATATCACCATGGTATGTATGTATGTTGGTGTTGAACGGAATGAGTTATGAAAAATGTATTTGAGAAGTGTTTTGAAAGACATGTTTTGGATAATTTCCCTGAAATTGAGTTTTGTTTATAAAACTAAATGTATTCATTATTAAAAAAAATTTGTGAAATTTTTTATATAATTTTATTATAGAAAATGATTAATATAAATGATCTAACATTTTCTATCATTGTGTTGTCAGTTGCGAGGTCATTTGGTAAATCATTAAGAGTTTTATAGTCACCCTTTACATGGGAACATTTGTGTGAATGGTGTTATTGTGTATTAAGACATAGGAATAGGAATTTTATCCCATTTAATTAGTGAATCATCAGGACACATTAATTATGGATTTTGTTCTTGTTTATTTAGCGTAGTTAGGATTTCCAACTAGATTCTAGTGTTGTCTTTGAGTTCAGGGAATTATCTTCCTCTTTATAGTATGTTATGGTTAATGTTTTTATTTTGTTTGGTTGTCAGTTTGTTATACATTGAGTTGTTTCAAACTTTAATAATGAATCATTTATTTACTATTTGGATATAAATATCTTGGTTTATTTTTTTTATTCTCATGTCACATATAATCCCCAACTATTTATGTTTCACTAGGAATTTATTTTCCTCCATTGCTGTCGTTTATATAACTTATAAATCCATGTAATACATTTGTAAATTCCCATTAAAATGTGTGAGAGTTAGGAAAATACAAATAGAATCAATTTTATTGGTACTAGAGTTTAAAATCATTAATCTTAATTTTAGGATTTGGGATGGTATCATGTATATGGATCACCATGAATCAAAATGTTGATCATAAAGAGGTGTATCTATCATATTTATTATGTACATGATGTTACTTTGGAGTTGGGTACATGATTTGTTTGATACAAATCTATTAGTTAGATATTATTATTTATTGATTTATCCAAAAACAGGAGCATAACATTATTCTATATGTATGAATTCTACAATTAGTGACTAATTCAATTGGAGCAATATTATACATATTAGTTAATATTTAATGATTTTTTGAAGTAGTTAAAAGTGGATTAATTAAAAATTTAATGTATACTTTTGAAAAATTGTTTGAGAATATATACTTTTGAGTATTTGAAATATATATTTTCAAATGGATGATGTTAAAAATAATTAAATTTCGGATCCTTCACATACAAAATTATGAAAATAAATGGAATTTCATTTTTGGTTGAGAAAATTGAACTAAGTAAGAATCCAAGAATCCAACTAGAGGAAGCTTATGAAAAGGGGTTACAACTAATATATATGTGAACGAATAGAAGTTTTACAGTATTACCAAGGATATTAATGTTGTTGATATATGTAACAAAAGGGATCAACCAAAGAAAATGGATCATTATATTTAGTTACAGAAAAACAATCACTACATCTACTGGGGTGATTCAGAACCAAAAAAGGAAATGATGTGGATAAATTTGATGAATCAAATATTTCATTTCATAGGAACACCATATATTATGGTATTCTAGTTCTTAATGTAAATTCTTGAGGATATAGTAGGCCAATTATGGGATTTAATATTTCATGCTTAACTAGACCATGGTGTTGTATTTAGTGATTTTTGAAGAATTATTCGACTAAAAAAGTATCCTCAAATGTTAAATATTTTATTAACAATGGAATATTTCATCTTGAATTAGGAAAATAATTTTTTTCTAGTTTCTGTTGATGAATTTTTTGTTTTAGACATATGTTCACCAATATTATTTCATGTGTTTCCTTGAAGATACTCATTTTTTAATGGGTGTTGCGACCATAAATTTTATCAATGATTTCCATGGTTTTTATAATAGATTATATGAATATTTTCCATGAAGATATGGTGGATGAAGAATATATATTACTAAATAATTGTTAAAGTAATAATGTTAATACTTATATAAGAAGGTGGGACCATTAATGCAATGATTAAAAAGAATAAAGATACATATTTTTAAGGTAGTGGAATGACCTAGAATAAGATGGTTGGATCGATGATAATTTATCCAAAACCAAATAGATAGCCTAGATTTTTTCATTAGGGTTTACTGGATAAAAAAAGATAGATTTTCCCACATGACCATGACCATGAGATTATAGTTTCTAAATAAGGAATCTTTACTTCTATTATCACAATTATCCATGATCTGGTGTTGTATACTTCTATCATGTATTTCAGACATCATACTCACTAATGGAAGGATGGAAATAGAATAATTATAATAAATATAATAATAGAATACATGGTGAGTCTAATAATACTATGAAACCTTATGTAGTGAAGCCTCAATAGAGTATTTAAGAGTAATGTGCATCAATTTAGAAATTGGAGGGATCTAAGAATATAATTTTGGATTATTAATCTAGAACATCTCTAGTGGTAGGATACAATATTTTGAATAATAACATAAGGAATGGTTTATTTGTTATGGGTACCTCAGATAATTTTATTTCATATTATGTTGTTGATATTCCAGGATTAATATTTAGGTGTTTCAATATGTTATGAAACTTAAGACTCAACATGGAAAAATATAAGTCCTTTAAATTAGGTAAAAAAATGTCATATAAAGGTAGGTGAAGAAGCCTTGTTAGAACCATTAGATGGAGATACCTTATAAATGTCGGAATATTTGACCTTGTAAATGATACATCGGATAAGGGTACTGGTTTCCCAAAAATCATTTATCATTTCCAATATTATTTCCATTATAGTTTTAAGGGCTTATACATACATGAGAAGTAGTGATTGTGATTGTTCTCATAATCTAGTTCAATATTATTTCCCTTTTGTATTATATGATACAACCGAAATAATTAGTGGAATTTTATTTCCAATTAAAACATTGAAAAAATGGTTTCATTCATCCAAGTACATTTCTATGGAAAGCACCAGTTCTATTGGTGAAACAGGATGACGGAAGTCCTAAAATTTTTATAGATTATATTAATCATCAAAATGTTTTTTAGAGAAATATTATTCAGTTCCATGAATTGATTACATATTTGATCAATTTATTGGATCCCAATGGTTTTATAAAATTGAATTGTATTAGGACATCTCTAATTAAGGTTTTACAAGAAGGATATTTCAAATGCATATTTCTGAAGATGATATAGCCATTACAAATTTTTGGTTATGCCTTTTGGTCTTTGGAATGTTGTAGTTGTATTTATGGAATTGATCAATTGGATATTTCAATGATATATGAGTTCTTCTGTGGTTGTTTTATTCGATGATATGTTAGTGTATTCAAGTAAAAAGGTTGTGTATGAGAAACTCTTTGAGACATGGTTATGTATATTGATGGATCATCATCTATTTATGAATACTTCAAAGTGTGTTTTTTCTATACAACATGAATGTATCATTATTCATATAATCTCTTGATAAGGGTTTTCTGTATATTTATGAAAATATAATCGATTTTATCTTTTGGAAATTACTAAAATAATGTTATCATGATGCACAATTTCCTTTTCATGGGTAGTTACGAAAAATTATTTGTACATTCCTTTTTAGGAAGAGATACATCGATTATATAATTGGAAAGGAAAAATGATCATTTCCAATGCAATTAGTAAAATTATATTTTTTTTGAAAATCATAATTTTTCTCATTACATAATTAAGATTCTTTATATTAATAGGATTAGAACAAGGTTATGTGGTGTATTATGATTCATTAAGATCTTTATTGGTATGTGATCCTAGGAATATATATCATATTCTTTATTATAGATCATATAAGATTCTATTGTATTTGAATAAAACGTAAAATAATTGTTTTGTATTAGATGATTTGTTCTATGATTTTAAGTGTTGGGATAATTACCAAATTGGTAAGGAATCCATGGTGTTTATGTGTCATAAAAGATTGAAATAAATTTTCCCAAATAGTGATTTTATTTTGAGATAGTTAATATGAATATTGAATATTCATATGTTCGACATGAACATGATGTATACTCCAGGTGAAATAAATTCCCTAGAGAACTTGTTAATTAGGATGTGATATTTTGAGTTGGTGAAGGAGTATTACTATAAGTGGTGATTGATATCAGTGATAGTTGATATACACATGTATTATATATGTATATGTTGTTTTATCGTTTTCATTACTATTTCATTTCTTCGTATTTTAATTTATAATGATTAGATGACGTAGATATCAAATTATACATTTTTTTTCTAAGGTACAAACTCAATGGTTGGGAGACCATTGTGGGGTGAAATCTTAAAAGAGGATTAATGATTATTTTCAATATCATATGGTGGTACTAATGTATTTTTTATAAATTATTCATCATTATTATAACTATTTGAGATCTATTGTAGACCATAGAATAGAGAAGATATATTATGAATTGAAAGAACAAATTTTTGTGAGGAAGCATGAAGACAGGTGTATATGAGATTTTTGTCTGATGCCACTCATGTTAGTAGGTTAATGTATATTACATGACAACGGTGGGTATGTTGGAGTCATTTCCTACTCTTGATTGGAAATGTGATCATATAGCCATGTATTTTTTGACAAGTATCCCAAGGATTGTTCAGAAACATGAAGCAATATGGGTGATAGTGTATCTTCTCACAATGTTGGCCCAATTCATCCATATTACTGAATATCATATGGTGGATTAATTTTATAAAATATATATATATGATTTGTGATAAATATTCTTAAAAAAGAGTTTCAATAGTATCATACTGAGATTATGGTTTATGTTTCTTTTTTTTAATACCATACAACAATCGCATTTGATTTGTGTTACTATGAACACTAAGTACCATCCTCAAATGAATGGAAGATAAGAAAGGATGATAAACATATTATAAGACATGATTTTGGATTTAGTAATATATTCCAGTGGAACATTGGAATATAATATAATTTTATTGGATCTCTAGTATAAAAAATTTTCATCATTCCTCAATATATATGGATTTTTGAATCATTGTATGGGAATCCAGGTTGAATCTACTTTTTTCATTAGAAACCAATGAGACTTAATTTTTTGGACCTATCCATGAGAATGTGATAATATAAAAGATTCAGTAGATTAGGAAAAATATTTAGATAGTTCAAAGTCATTTTAATTCTTATGTGGATAAACTTTTCTTGAGAATTGAGTGATCATATGTTCATGAGAGTATCCTCATTGAATAAGATTATTCATTTTGGGAAATATACTATGTTGTCTCTATAATATACATGCCTTATCAGATTTATGAATAGGTTGGTGTAGTATTTTGTCAGTAGGCTTTTCCAGCAAGGATATATTGAGTGCATAATGTGTCAATTGTATGTTAATTGGAGAAGTATCTACCAGATCCTAGACAATTGATTTGATGTGATCATGTTGATCTATAGTCGGATTCTATGTTTCTACATGTCCTTGTTCATATTATTGAGATGAAATAAAATATCTTGAGTGAAAATAAATTAGTCTACTATGGGTTTTATGGTAGAATTCACGAATTCTTGATGATATATGTGAGTGGTAGAAGGAAATGGTTGTACAATGGCACCAAAACTTTTAGGAATATGGTGGTTCTCTACATTCTATGTACGGGGGACCAATTATTTCATGAATGTAACCCCTCTAGTTTTAGGTAATTAACTATTCAATAATGTAGTTAATATATATTAAGTCATTAGGATGTGTTTGGGACGTTTTTGGTATGTTATTCAGGTTTTTATGGAGACTTAGGTTGTTCTGGGTTTTAGAATAGTTAAAAAACCATACATCACCATGTAGGAAATTGTTCAATTGAAATAGTTGGCACAATGTAGGCACAAAGTTAGGATCATAGTTTCTCTATAATGTTCTACCGCCCTGAAGTAATAATGAAAAGTTTTACTTTAAATATTTATCATGTTTGGGACATAATTAAATTAAATTTTCAATAATACTATGCAATTTGATATTTTGAGGCAGTAGCTAGTTCATGTTTAGAAAATATTTTTCTTAACCATAAACTGTAACTGTGCAGTGTAAAAAATTGTATCCATATTTTCAAAATCTAACTCAGTTTATTCCATTAACCCAATCATTTTTTTCATTAATAAGACACTAATATGCTTTATTCTTCCTCCCATGTATGGAGAAACCACTCCCCTTGATATGTTAATGAACTATAGGTGAATGATGGTGCGTTGGAGGCCTGAGTTCCTTAGGAGAAGTTCATTCATGGTTGGTTTTAGTTATTTTATTCCTCATACATCTCATGATCTCATAAATTTAATTGTGTATTGATATATCCATGTTATGTGAGGACAACCATGATGGGTAATGTCGGTTTTGGGTAAGGGAAAAAAATATAACTGAATTATTGTAATATAATAACCAATTTGTTGACAAAAACATCCATTCATTGTTCATTCCAAACATTGTGAGGTTGGTGGATTCTCTCCAAAATCCATATAAATTGATCATGAATTATTAATTTAAAATTAATTAAATTTAATTAATTAAATTATTTAATTTATGTGAAATGTTTTTTACAAACCATGTTTATGGATTGTCAAAGAAATTTTCAGTATTGGTTGTTTTGTGGAGAGTGAAAAATGGTTAAATGATTATAAATTACAGTTTTTAAAATAGTTATTTGGTATTGATAAGTTTTATAATCCTTTTAAAAATGATTTAAAAAATTTAAGAAATGTTTTACTTCATTTGGATTCGCATGGTATATATCATAAGTAGTTGGAGTGTGTTAATTTTCAAGGATGTGAACCTATGGAAGGGGAGTGTTCCATTAGGGCACATAGTATATGGTTAGTTTGTGATGACATGCTAGACTTATGAGAGAAAACTCATGAGTATGTAACTACCAACTGAAAATGAATTTGTGGTCAGGTGTAATACAGTATGTTTTTCCAATTGGATTTTGGAATATTTATTTAAAGTCTTCCTTATATTCCTTCCATGATATTGGTTTTGATTTAGGAAATAACTTTTTTGATTTTATATTAAATTGTGTTAAATTATTTTATATGAATATATTTATATAAATGTTTTATCATATCTAATCATAGTGGTGTTCCTTGGAAGGTCATTAGGGAAACTTCTACTAATTTGTATAGTCACCCCCTACTTTAACACTTAGGTGTGATTCTATATATTTTTTATTGAGACAAAATTGAAGCAATTCGATCTAATATTTGTACTGATGTATTGTGATGCATTGGGTAATTCAGGTGGAGTTGGATATTGGATCTTATTAGGGGGGATTAGATTTCAATTTTTATTTGAGTTATTAGTTAAATTATATGGTTTCTACTCATATATAGTTCTTGTTATTGTTTTTTTATGTTAGTGGGTAACACATTCAGTTTTAATAAATTGTATTAATGAATCATTAAATGATTATCTTGTAATAGTTATATTTGATTTGGGTTTTTATTCTCAAAGGGAAAATCATCGCTAAAATATTTATGAATCACTTGGAATTAATTTTCATCCTTTGGTGTCTTAGTGATTCCACCTGGGTCCAAGTAAAATGTTAGCGTCATTCCAAGATAGTGGGCTGGGGGTGGATGTTATAGACATTGTTATGTAGAAGTGGAGAAGACTTGTGGAATATTTTTTCAATGTGTGAGGTGCCACATTACTAAGCTACAAAGGCACAGTTTCACATTCAATAAGCAGCAACTTAAAAAGTCGATTCCACATTGAAAATAGGGTCACAAACAAATATTTTTTATATTTTATTTTCTCCCATTTCCTGATTAGAATCACGCTCCAACGATGTTTTCCTAGTACAAAACCTACACCAAATGGGTTTCACCCAACATTCATGGATTGTACAACCTCAGACCCACCCTTATATATGTGGTCCATCACTATGGGCCACGTGGGCCTACTATGTGGTCATGTTACATAGTAGAGTTCTAGATTGAGCCAAACCCTATTTTTTAAACAACTTAAAATTTAATAAAAATTATAATGAATGTAAAAACATATTCATCAATTAACTATTTCATTAAAATCCACATTTAAAAAAATTTATTTTAATCATTTAAATTTCCAATTATTTGAAAATTTTATAATCCATGGGATTATTTATTGAACACTATTGAAAATAATTAATATAACACTTAATAGTATGCACAAAAAAATATTCTTTAAAGATTTTATATATTGTGGTGGTTTATGTCATTTTTTATTCAAATTCTCAAATACATTATGAATTTTCAACCCAAATAATCATCATTAAAACAATGCCTTGTTAAGGCCTTTTAATGATGATAGATTAACTATAAATATTTATTATTTTTATTTAATATATATTTTATATATTATCATTCATGAATAATAATATTTTAAAAAATATCATTTTGAAATGATGTTTACATTTTATAAATTTATCCATGGTAGTACGTGAAGAGAAATAAAACATATCATTCATGGAGGTAGTATTCTTCACACACGCAAGATGAAATTTATATCATTTTAAATAATTTTGATGAAATTTTAAATAAGATATTTCATTAGTATAAGATTTGTATTTTGAAAAATAAATTATTATGTTATCATAGATTCAAGGATAATGTTTATTTTTGGTCATTGTTTGAAAACCTGAACCAACCTGAATAACTAGAAACAACCTAAACCAACAATGTTGGGTCATGTAGGGTCATATAAAAAATTGAATATTATTCGGTCATGCTGATTTATGTAGAGAAATGGCAGGGTGTTTTGGTCCCAGAATAGAAATAATACACTAATCCCACCCTACATAATTATTAGTGAATGTGCCTCTTCTTTATTGCCTTTTATACATGCCGCCTCTCTACCCATCATTAGATGTTGTTGTCACTATTCCTATATCATAACCCAACCAACCCAGCTATTTTTCATGCATCCTTTCCCACCTCCCAAAATAAATACAATCTGATAATTAAAAAATATTAATATAGACACATATTATGTGTATTTAATTATCAATATCTTTGATGTTTCTATTTTATGAGTCTTCTGGGTCATTGATTTTCCACAAGAGATTTGATGATCTTCTTCCACCAATGGTAGGGATGAACACATAGTTACCCTATTTCAAATATATGTGATGAAGTAATATGGGGGATCTACTGTAATACCTCACCACTCACACACATCCACAATAGTCATAAATGTTGGGGATGAGTCGATGTTCCATGGTGAGAAACATGAGTTATCATGGAGAGGACATAATGATACATTGTCGTACATGATATGGATTATAAATAATGGAGATTCTTAAAATATGTTATGTTTAATTTTTCTTCATGTATAGTGGTGGGTTGGGGAAAACCTAGTCCATTAGAGGGATTCACATCTATGCTACTCAGGGGGGAAAATTGAAGCTTCATTATGGATTACATTATATTGGTGTTGAGGAAGATGAATTTTGGGAGAAGGATATTTCAACTCACTATAGAGGGAGAACATGCTGGTATAGTTTATATTTTTTATAGAAAATTTATTCCACGAACTACTGGAATGTAAAAAACCCATCCTGATCTAAAATAGGTTTGTCTGGGTTGGGACCAAATTGAATATTATTCAAGCCCCAACCAAAAATATTTTGATTTGGCCACTAACAAAAATCCATAAACCTAACATAACCTAAACCATATAAACCCCTTGATTTAATGGTTTTAAAAGAATGGATGATCATGATAAATTGGGATTAGAGTATTATCTATCCTTCGGTGGATATTTATTAGAAAATCCTATATGGATCCTTATCACGATCATTTTGAGGGACCATTGTTTTAGAGGCATATAGTGGGTTTTTAGGAGAGACAACTGTCTTGTTTTTATTAATCCCCACCTTCGGAATGAGTTATGGGGGTGGGGGTGGGGGTTCTCTTATTTTATTAGTTATGAAAATATTATATTTCTCAATTCTTATTATTTATCCAAACAAACATTTCATCATTGATGGACAAATAATCAATAATGGAAAATATAAATGTTTGGGTAATGATATAACTATGATAATTCCTAGAAAATAAAATTACAAACACGTTTTCAATATTTTTTACAACTATAACTATTATAAAACCATTTTTCACTAATTTTATCTTACTTTTCAACTACACATTCACCCTTGTAAAGAAATAAGAGTGGAAAAATAAAAAAAATTGTTAATTACTAAATCAAAAATGAGGAATTACAATATAAAAATAATTTTATATTATTATATTTCACTTATTTATAGAAATTAATTTTAGTATTTCATTATATAACACCTAAATTTTAATTTTTAGTTAAAATATAAATTTTAAGAATAATATTTATGTTTATGGAAAAATTAACTACGTTATTGATTATCATGACACTATAAAGAGTATAATTTTTAAAATTAGATTTTATTAATAATTAATGATGCCAACAAACTATTAAACGACATTAATTATTTGTTTAACAAACGTAAAAAAACTATTATCTTAAAAATGTTTCCAATATTTTATAAAATACTAAGAATGGGTAATATATATATATATATAAATTTAGGATTATAATTAATAATTGAAATATAAAATTATATTTTTTATGTATAAAAATTTTCAAAATACATGATAGAAATATTAAAGAATAACTTTAAAAGAGTGAAAATATTAATAAATTTAGTATTTCTAACTATTATTCTAAAAATAAAATATTGTTGAAAAACATTTAAATTCAGAACTAATATTTTTTTAAATGATCAATATGAAAACTAATTAATTTTCTTCTATTCATATTTTATAAGTGATCCAAATAAATTTTAAAATTGTAAATGTATAATGTATCCCATGAATTGTTTGGTTAAAAATTAAGTATTAAAACGTAAAATATTCTTTTATAAATTCAAAGAAACATATTTAAAGACATCAACACACATATAAAATAAATATTTTATATTTGTAATAGATTTATTTAATTTATATTACATGTATATGTACTAAAAATGACATAAATTCCTAGTTATTTATACAAACATTATTTTTCATTATTCACATAAAACCATTTTTTATTAAAAAATAATAAAATTCATCATAAAATAATTTTGAAATTATAAATCAAGAAATTAAGTATATTATTTAAATTTAATTTCTTTAATTTTCTATTTAAAATTATAAATAATATTATTTATTAAAATGATATTTTTCATGAAACATAAAATTATTTTTAAAATACTTGTTGTTTTTATTCATAATTTCGATAAAAAAATTTATATCATTAAAAAATATTATTTTTTATAAATATTGTGGTTTATCAATAAAATAAACCGTATTATTTAATAAATGTATAATTCATAAAATTATATATTCATAAACCAGATATTGAATTATGAAAAATATTACAAAATAAACGTTTCATTTATATAAAAATATATATTAATGTATTTTGTAATTCAGTTACATATTTTGATTAATTATAATTAACCATATTTGTATTAATTATCTATAGAAATATCAATTTTATTTTATTTCAATGTTACATAAAGAGTATGATATAAAACATTTAAGAATTAAATGGAGGGAAACATATGTGAAAATCTCGAGTCATTTTATATTCATTTGGAGTGAGTGGGTGAATCCTTTGGGGCCATTTTACTCTCCACCAACATGTGTTCTATTTGTTAGGTAAATTGGATAATTATATTGTTTTTATTTTAAAGATAAATATTCAACTAGATTTAATATTAAGGGTTATGATGATGACTTTATTACAAGAACATGATTCCAGATATGTATGTCATGTGTGTTATGTTGATGTTCATTGAATTTTATTTCATTGTTGAATATTATATGTAATATTATAAGGGTGAATCTGGTTGTGAAATTACTCAAATTATTATTAGGTATATCCATAATGGTGTTTATTTAATTTTGAAATGTATATTTATTTTGTTTATTTACCTTATATATAATATTATGGGATTCTCCCATGGAACTTGGTTTCATTTATTTTGGTTTGAGCACTTCCATAGTACAGATCGGTTAAGATGAAATTTTTAAAAAATTGATTATTCACATTTTAATTCAATTTTATGGAAATATTCTCCACATCAATTATCATGAAACTCACCACATTTTTTAAACATATCTCATAATAGGAATTGTGATTCTGGTTACAAAATGACCCAATTTAATTATTTTTTAGTTAGAATGTATAATTTAATTTATATATTGATTATTAGTATTTAAATTATATTATATTTTTATGGAACATTAGGGTAAATTTTGTTAAATTATAATTGTTTTTGGGTGTCACACAATAATTAGTATGGTTAAAAGTCTTTGAAGCACACATAGGTAATCATGCATGATGAAAAGTTGAATTTAATGGATAAAATGAGTGCTCAAAAAATAGTTGTGGTGATTCATATGACCAATCATCCTCAAATGACCCAAAATATTCTCTATAATATATATTCATAATGAATGTCTATAATGAATTTTATAATATAAAACAACCCAATAAAAAGAAAATGATTTCTTTTATTATTTAGTCATTATAGATCATTATAAATGAAAAAGAAATTATTTCTTCAATGTAGAATATAAAAATATTGAAAAATTAACTCAACCCAATTTAATGTGCTATAATGGTATAACAATAAAACATAATTATAATTTATGATTTATTAGGATCATGTTATCCGAGAAATATCACACCCATGAACAACACTTTAAAGAGATAACAAGAACCCGAAATTTTTATTGAAATTCTATAATGGAGTTAATGAAATTTGATATAAAAATATTTGGAGGATTAATTATGTACGTAAAATGTATTTATTGAATGTAGAAATTTAATGTGATCATTTTATTATCATTATAACACTTATAATAGTACTATAGACATTATAATAGTAACATGGCTGATAGAATATTTTCTTACATAATAGAATTGTAAAATGACTTCTAAATTATAATAAAGATGAATAAAATAAGATATTATAAATATTAAACATTGATTACATGATTCACATTTCAGTTAGTCAAGGAAATAATAATGGTATATTTCTAATAAAATACATCATTTGAAATTATATAAACAATAATATAATATTAATATTTAAATATAATAATTACCAATGTAATGAAATTATTTTTATAAATGAATTTATATTGTCGAATCATAATGATTAAATAATCATAATGATATATTTTGGGTAATTTTTAAAAAAACTATAATATTCAGGAGAATTGATGTAAATATTTATTTCAAATATTTCTCAATTTTTAATTTAATAATACTATTATAACGAAATAATATATTTTAGAATGGTTTTATCAAAAAACATTTGGGTTTTCATAGTAATAATGTCGATAAAAAATATATCAAATTTATAAATAAATAAAACTAATATCTAATTTATAAAAATATAAGGAATTATATATTAAAAATAATAAGCTATATTTTATCGCTATTATTTATAAAATAAAAATATTTTTGCTTAAAGTGTAAAATATTTATTAGAAATTATTTTTTTATTCAATTATTTTTATTCTAAAACAATATTATTATATATATTGATGATCATGAAAAAATACTTTATTCGTTATTTTTACTCATAATATTAATCTTAATCAAGTATAAACAACACCTATCTACCCAATGAATATAAATTCTAAAATCCTTCTAATTTATGATTCATTGTTTATACTTCTTCATTATATAACCCTTAGATACTTGGGTAGATTATTGACCAACCTCACCTAAACCCTTAAATCAATTACTTGTCTTATTAAATGTTTGATGTCATGTATACAGTTATAATTGTGACATTATTCAATTGATTTTTTCACCTACTGTTATTATTTTTAACTTTCCTCATATAATAAAATTAAAAAAATAATAATTATTTAATATATTTAAATTAATTATATATTGTAATACTCAAATTGGGTTGTTATTAACTATTTATAATATGTAAATTATCTCTCGCAATTTTTCTTACCTAAAATTAATGATAATTTTACCCACAATTGAGGACATTGTCAGTTATTTATTTTTCACAATCATTGTTGTTAGTAATTACTAATTAAATATATATTGATTAAAAAAATAAATTTAAATATGTTATAATTTATATATATTATCTCCCTCTCCCTATTTGATAATGTATCATTAATTTTTATTTTATATATGTAATAAATTTTTTAATTCATTATATATATTATATCTATGGATGGTAACCATAAATATTCAGTTTTTTAAGAAAAACCAATTTTCAATAATTTTTACTCTATTTTAAAATTTTAATGGAATTAACAATTCATAATCAATAATAGTAATTAAAATAAAAATTAGATGATTATAGAAAAGGATTGAAGAATATAATCACCAGTTAAATGTTATTAAACAAATCCAAGTGATAATAATGGAAAATTAAAAAAATATATGAATGTAATATAAATAAATTTTTTTAAAATAATGATAATTTCATTATATTGGACATGTAATCATGTTTAAACAAAATATATCCTATTGAAATGGAAATATCAAATTCATCACTTTTCTTTTCGAGATTTCATCAAATATATCATTAAAATTTCATATTATTATCATTATGTATTGTATAAATTGTATTTCATTTATCTTTTATATTCATTATTCAAGTGGTATGATTTTTTTATTTCCCTGTGATAAATACTTATCCACTATCATAAATTTTTTAAAATAAATTATTTGATAAACATAATGTTGATTATTTTTTATTAAACTTCTATTTATGAACAATGATATTCTATTTGTGAAAAATTACCTTGAATTCATAAAATATATATTTCCATAATTCCATATAATTCTTCCAGAACATTTCAAAGACATGTTCCTTTCAAATTTATTATGAAACCTATTATTATTTTGAGTTTTATTTTATTATAATACTTAATTTACATTTCAAGTCAATATTTTATGACTAATTATGGTCATATTATGATGTGATCGGTGCAAACAAATTATATATATATATATATATAATTAAATGGTTAATGTATTATATTACATGATAACTTCATACATAGACTGATGTAGTTTAATTTTTCTACAATATTACATGTGGATATGATGTGGTTATTTCAATGAAAATATCATGATGTCTTGGTAGTTATACATTACCTAGGACTTTTATTTTTATAAATGTTTTATATTCCATGAAATCATTATGTGATTAAAATTGTTATGATTCAATTCTAATGAAGTTATGATGACGAATTTGACTACATGTCTACTCTTTTGGATTCTTATCTCATATTCCTCCATATTATTCCTAACCATTCTAGGGGTTTTAAGAAACAATTTACAATATGTTTTTCAACAAGAATTATTATGTTTTAAGATAATTTTTAAGGACTATATAATTATTTTATTAAACTATTTAAATAGAATTTAATGATTTGTGTTTTCAATGTTTTTAGTATAATATTACAAATATATAATACAAATCAATTTTTTATGATGGAATATTTATTTATCAAAAAATATTACTACTATATCATTTGAATGGTATAATTTGATATAGAATGTTTTACAAAAATTCAATATTAATTATCTATTTAGTTATCATATATTCAAAAGAGATTATGTATCACAAAAATATTTCATATTGTAATTCTTTACGTAAATATCATATATAAGAATGTTTAATATACACAAAACAAAGCTGAATTATGTAAATAATTATTATTAAAAAAAGTAAAAAACAATAAATTATGGATATAAATTATTTTAAAAAATAACTCAATATCATTATTCAATTGATTTGAAGTCATTCTAAAAACATTTAAATAGTAAAAAGTATTTTTTTTTTTGAAAAGTTGTGTTTTATAAAATTTTAATTTTCAAAATGAAATTTTATGGATTTTTTAATTTTAGTATAATTAAATTAAATTCTTCATTCAATTCAACATATAAAAATAATCAAATAATATTTTTAGGGTTTTTTTATAATGGGTGATTTTGGTTACATACTTAAATTACAATATTTTACAAATTATTTATCTTTTATGGAAACAACTGGATGTATGCTGAAAATATAAAATTATGAAAACTCTTCTTGACCAAATTTGTTTTAAAGATTAAAATTATTTATTTTAAAACAATATTTTCAATTTTTGAATCCAATTTTGACATTTATGAAAGGAAATTACATTTTATAAAAATTAATTACTATTAATGGATCATTTCATCCAATAGTGTGTCTAGAATATTCCATCCAGATGTAACATTGGAATAGGTTTTTATAATAATTATTTTATTCATTATATTTAATGGAATTTCATGAAAGTTAAAAATATGGAAATTTCTAGTGTCAAATTATGTTTACCCTTAAAAGATATGTTTTTATACAAAATATTTAAATGATTTTTTAATACATATATTAAAATTAATTGATAATATGTTTAACAATTTTATATAATAAAATAAATATGATATTTGGAATCAACATGTCTAATTTTTTTAATATGTTCAATTTTATGGTAATGAAAATTAAATACCCTTGTAAAAATTTAAAACCTTCATAAATGTTATAATAGATTTAATATCATCGAAATTTTTTGATAAGGTCAAAAAGTATAATAAAAATCCCTATAATATATTCGATATTATGTAAAAATTTCCATTTATTATGGTCTTTATATTTTATTATATAATGAATAATTACAAAATGTCACACAATTTCATTTTAATATTATTAATGTATTATCATAGGGAATAAATTTATGAATGTTAACACATAGTTAATTTTAATAAGAATAATTTTTTTGATATTAAATTATTTAAATTTTTTTAAATGTTATAATTATACTGAATACTTACACAATGCAGATGTTGTGCCTATGAATACAGTAGAAAAATCATCTTGTTGATTAAAAAAAATTAAAGTTATATATTTTCAAATTATTTATGGTGTTAGATTACATTAAGGAATAATTATAATGTAATAATAATTTTTTGGTCTTTGTATTCAAAAGAAATTGTTATCCAGATGCCTTTATTGTCAAATATTTGAATAATCCATAGAATAAATTAAAAGATATTAAATATATAATTATAGATTTTTATAAATCATGTGATCAAATATGTACCATATTTACATATTTGAATGTGAAATGGTATATCCGATCAGGAATCGTTCATTTTAGAACAACATTGTTGTTTTGAAATTATAGTTCATAACCCATTATAATAATTTTTTTAAAACAAAACATCAAATTTTTCTTATAAAATGTAAATTTAATTTTCGTCAAAAATGAACATATGTATTAAGTATTTTCTTGACCCAATTCCTAAATAACTCTTCAATCCTACAATATCACATCACAGATCTCTTGGAATGATCAAAAATATATTTCTAAATGGCCTAATGTCAAATCAAAGGGTGTAATCTTATATATCAAGGTAAGGACATTTAACCCACATTCAGATTTCATAAATATTTGTAATTATCATTAAATAATATAATAGATACACTGATATATATTCAATAATTTCATTAATATTTTTATGAAATAAATTAAATCAATTTAATTTATAGTATCACTTGTTTTCTATCATGAAACTAATATCTTTAAGTCCTTATTATGGAAAAAGTCATTTCTTTTTGAAGAATATGTTTTTATTAAATAATATTCTTAAATATATTTGTTTAATTCAGTAAAAAAAATATTATATACTTTCTCATATATTATAATTTTAATTTTACAACTCATGCTTATTTTTTAGGATTTATTTTAATTCAAACACTCTAGAAAAACAATGTTCACCAATGTGGTTTTACGCAACCAACATGAATGATGATGCTTTCATAAATTTTATTCTCCCATAGGTATTTATTGAATTTTTTTTATAATTTAATATGAAATTAATTTCTAATTGATTTTATTATTACGGTTGATCAATAGTAAATTATCCATTAAAAAAATGAATGTAAATTTAAATAGGCATGAATATTTTTATACATAACAACATGATTATGAGGTAAGGATTTAGGATAGAAAAATTTAAATGTATTATTATAATTAATAAATTATATAATGACATGGACACTATAAAATATTTATACTGATGACTATGAATCAATAATACTAATAAATTTGACTATTTAGAATATAAAAAACAATTTTATTGATTTTGACCCGAAATCCCTCAAACAAGTGATATAAACAATGAAGATTTACTAAAGAACAATACATGGTATTATTGAAAAATAATAATATATTGAAAAATTAATATGTTATTAATAATATTTATAATTAATAAATTTTAAATATTTATTATTTTAATGGATGTGTGTGTAAATATAGAGCTTTGGTTATGATGTTTATTTACTCAATTTCTTTTCATTATTTTATACTACTTCATTATGGATTTTCCATTGATAAGACTATTTTTTATTTACTTATTATTGTTTCATGATTTATATCAATAATTTTGATGGTGGTTAATATTTTTTACACATAATAAATTCTTTTATTAGTTTTAAATTTAATGTTATGATTTCTTTGGGATCCTCATTAGAAAAATAAATTTAGAAATGATTCTTACTATAAACCTATTTATATTTATATTGTGTATATTTTCTCAAATGTAATGGCTTATGATGAATAAAACATTTCCCATGATATTTAATTTTTATATTTATGTTTTCTCTTACATGTGTTCTTGATTATAATGTCTTCAAATTTTCAACAGTTATTTTGATCTCAATTTCTTGAGACATGTCTCATGTTCAAGACCATGATTAATTTTATATGTTGTACATTATGATACATTTTTTAAAATATACATATTTCTTCTTGAATATCATTCGTTTTTAGAATAATATTTTCTTCATTCATTTAAGGGATTTTTTAGTCAAGAATTACCAATTTTATATGTGTTTCTCATCGAAAAAAGCGTTCTTTAACACGTGGATTTTATTAATTCACCTCTATTCATTTACAAAGTGAATACAATACCTTATTGAGATATAATTTCTTGAATGTCATTATAATTATTATTTTATATATTATTTTTCATGTACTATATTTTAGATTGGTTATTATATAAAAATAAAGTGTTTTTGATAAAAAGTTTTCTTCAAAAGTTTTGATGTATTTTAACAAAATCATTTCCCACTATATTCATATTCATAATATCATTCAATTTTGATCTTATTGGTACTCAAATGTTTGATTAAATTCATTTTCAACCATTTATGAATTCCATTTAAGTGGTACTAAAAAATTTTCCATAACATTATGTATGTGGGGAAAATTTGTTTCTATTTTAAATATTAAAAACATTATGTTTTTAAAATAAATTACCCCTGAATAAATTTTTCGTAAGGATATTATGATTCAAAATTTTTAAGATTTATTTTCATGATTCAATGCTTTATCAAAGGAATAGTTTTTTTAATATTTTTATTAATTTATAAATTTTATTCTTGAAAAAAATAAAAGGATATTAATTTTTATAATAAATAGAATATTTATAAATTATTTTGAAAAAAATTCATCTATTAATCTATCTTATGAATTATTTGAATGAATCAAATTGGATATGTTATAATTATATCATTAAAAACAATTCTTGAATCATGTTTCTTTTTTATGGACTAATGATGTTATGAATAGAATGAAATTTGTTTTTATGAGTTTAATGAAAAACTATAATCTCAATGTAAATATTCTTGTTATAGTTTATTTAATTTATTGATGAAAATAGGTGATAACTATATATATCATGATAATTGGTGACCCAAGAATATCACTGTAATAAATTTAGTAATTTTCTAGTGTAATACAATATTTGTTTCACATAATGAATCATTTCTTTTAATTTTGAACGTTCTTTACATTAAAAGAGTTATTCCAAGTGTGATTTGGAGAAAATTACCATTGATAAAAATACAATTACTATATTTTTTATATAATTTCTAATGGATTATGTACAATAATATCTATTTTACATAACCCATGATTGTCACTAATATGACTCTTTCCATTTTTTTGATTCATTCAATAAATCATGTTTTATGATCCATGTTTATATGGTTTTAAACTCTCATGTTCTATAAAAAATAATATTAGTTATATTATCATAAGAGATTATTTTATTCTAACTAGTTATATTATAATATAAGTGTATATACTTATACTTACTCAGAATTCCATCCCACTCTTATTATGTTCCAATTTACAATGGTTATAAAAAATAATGTTAAGTGATTTTTTTCTTGAAATTTAATTTTGTGGATAATTTTATGGGATATGTTGATGAATTTTAATAGAATAATTATAACTACATATAATTTAAAATTCCCATTTGGATGGTATAATTTAATTTTAGATACATATTTTTTTAACAGAATTATCTATAAGTATAAACTAAAGAGGTATCAAGGATATAATGATATCTGTATTTCCCTTGGTTGTTGTAAATATACATGGTTTAATTGTGTCTCATCAGTTAGTATTAATTCTATAATATTCAATAGTATTTTTGTTAGATGAGATTAATGTGTACTTGTTTGGGGGATTATAATTTGTATCATACAAAAATATTTGATATCATAAGACGATTGGAAATTATCATTCAATGATAATCTAAAAGGTATAAATATCATGATGGGATAAAAATTATAAATTAAATCAAATGCACAAAGTCATATACACCCATTTTAGGTTTTAAGAGCTGATATTTTCATTTGATCAGTGAAATTGTTTCAGTCATAATTTAATATTAAAGAAATTGTAACTATTAGGTGTAACAATTGAGTAATTTTTTACGATTGATATTATATTTTTAGAGATATATGATAAAATTCATTATATAACCATTAAGGTTAATATGTAATTGAATTTTTCGGTAATAATGATTATTTTTTTGTACGGAAAGTTATTTTTTTTAATGATTAATGTTTAACATTGGGAATTATTGCTAAAATTTTAGAGTTTAATGAATTATTTCATTATAAGGAGTTTTATTTATTATTATTATTACCCTTCCTTATGATGAAGATTTATTTATTTTAAATTATGGATGAATTTAATTTCATTCTTTTAGAAATGAAATAGAAAATTTGAATATTATATTCATAGTTCATGCATATGAATGATTCCTCAGGGATATTCATTATATATAATAGTGAATGAAATAGTGGTGGAAAATATTTACCAAATACATCCAAAGGATGAAATTGTGTTATTTTATATAATGATACAATATATGTATATTTTCTCATTTATTTTTTTATATTAAATTTTCCCAAATAAAGGTAATGTAATGTAAATCTTATCAGTTTATAATGAATTATTATGAATTTATGTTCTCATCTTTCTATGATATAACTAAAATGTTAATTAAAATCATCATCCTTAATGGAATTTTTTTTCTCAAAATTATATCATTTTCAAGGGATATCATAATCCTAATTAGAGGTGTTTTTTCACCCATGCCTCTCATTTTAAATTATTTTATATTCATCTTACATGGGAAATAGATTATTTTTAATTTCATAGGACCTTTAAATTTATTTTTTCTCATTTTCTATGGTTTTATAATTATACATTTTTAATATGTTGGTTTAAAATAAAGATATATTTTAAACATTAAAGATGATGTTACATTAATGATTAGAATTTTATTCTTTTACTCCCTAAAAGTGAATATTTAATTTTTTTAATATATATAATACCAGACATTAAAGAAAAAATATTTCTACTTTTCAGTTTCATTTAATGGGATGGAAGTTAAGAGAAAAAAATTTAATTATGTATTATTTTATGTAAATTTATTAATTGATTTCATGTGATATAAGAAACACAAAACTAAATAAATTAATTATTTTTTAAAATAAATTGTAAATATTAATAAATTATGAACATTATAATGGAATATATCCTTATTTACCATTATGTTGTGTGATTTTGTGGACCGATGATCATTGGGAATTCATGGAGTTATTTCAGAATAAAATGTGATAAGAAATTTTAATGAAAAATAATTCAACAATGTTAATTATATTTTATTACATGAGTGGGTAGTTTGCAGCCCGAATAGGAATTCACATATGATGAAGGTTAGACTGTAGATTTTTATTTATGATATGAATAATGGGTTCACGGTGTCAAATAGTTGATGAGTGGAATCAATAAATAACTCTATAAAAACTCATGATGGAAAATTAAGGTTCATTATATGAATTGATTTATTTTTTGAAAAAATGTGATTTTTTTTGGCTAGCCATAAATACTAAGACATTCATGAAGTGAATGATCTATTGGCATAATGAAAATTCATCTGGATGTGTGATAAATATTCTAATAACACAACAAGTTTTTTTAATACCAACATATTATCCAAAACGCTAGGTGAATATAGGATCACTCTTAAAGATATTTTATTGCCTTTTATCAGGGGTGATCTCTTTCTTTATTATTCTATATGTTGTTAACCAATTTGAATTTCCATCTTTAACTTTTGGTTTCTTCTGTGGTCATCTTGGTTTAGTATTCTTCTCTATATTCTTTGATTACCAAATTATATCGGTATATAAAATATCTTTCATTAAATTGTTTGAAATAATTTACTATCAATTTGATGGATTAAACTGGATAGTATGTACACATAACATTATGTTTTTCAATGAATAATGTTCAATTAAATGATATGTTGGGTTTACATATGATGGAATAAGAGTTATTATTATATATAAGAGTCTTTTAATTTTATGAATATTGTTGAGGAAGTCTATATATGGGTATGAGAAACTCTATTTTTTTAATGATACATGTGAGCCACTACCAATCCTCCATTCTCCATGAAATGTTATATGTCATTCATAATGTGGAATATATCACCATGTTAAAAATTGTGGTATGTTCTTAATAACATCAAGGAACACAATGTAAGATTTAATAAATTGGAGGAATCAAGAATTTTTTTGATAAATTAGTTATATTTATCATGCATTTTCATCATGGGGAGAAATTAATATACTAAAATTTAAAATTACAAGAATTTGTTTTATAGTTATTCTATTGCATTTCATGAAATTATAACTACTTTAGTTTTCACTTCTCTTTATATACCAATGAATATTGTATGATAATATTAATCTTCACTATAAAATCATATAATTATTTGTGGAGAATAATAATTTTACTAATGAATGGTTTTTATGGATAATAAATAAAAGATTTTTTGTAAAATAATAATTGCTTTTAGACTTTCATAATGAAAAATTTAAATCTCATATAAACAACATTTTTTGAATGACTTTTATAAACCATTGCATAATATTATTTCATATTAACCATTACACATTAGAATATAATTTAATGCTACTAATACATAGAATATTTAATCAATAGGGTTCACTAATTTTTCCTTTATTTGGAATTATGAAGAATCTAGTCACCTTTATGAAGATGGTCTATGTAAATGTGAAAAATTCTCAACCTAAAGCTCAGAAATATATTTACAATGTGTTATTTAATTAATTTTTGGGATACCTATTTCAATATATTATGTGTAAAGGTATCCTTTAAATTTCATAATGGAAGATAATTCTTTTCATAGGTAATTTTTACTTTACAATTTTGAAGTGTGCTTGGTTAAAACTATATAAAATTAAATAAATGTGTCACCTAAATATAGTAGTTTTAGAAGGCGTATAGAGGGATAAAATTGTTTACATTTTCACAGGAAACTCATTCTGTGGAATGGTATGTAGAAGAAATTTTGAAATAAATAAGCATATTAAATGTCTTTAATGTGTTAAGATGTTTATAAATCAAATTAAAAGATATCATGTAATATTTTAATTAATATAATATTTTTTACAAATAATATTAATTATATTTTAATTATTTCTAGTATGATTTATTCTTATGAATATGTTTTCTCAAATATTAAATATTTATATTTAAAAGCATAAACCAAAATTATGTGGCTTACATTATGATCCATTAATAATTTTTTTTATAATTCAAAAAAAAAATTGTTAAATTTGTATATAAATTACCAAATAAATTATATTTTTATTTTTTTATTTATTTGTATAATGTATATTTAATTATAATGTATATATAATTCATTATATTTCTTATAAATTCCACGTAATACTGTGTATAAAAATGATCATAGAAATATTATTGTAGAATATTTTTATTATACCTAATTCTAATGATTTTAATAATTATCATTTTTATATATAAAGGTCAAAAATATATACTGTCTCAGAATGTAAATAAACTTCTTATTAATTTATTAAATTTTAGTTATATTACTTTTTAGTTTATCCTTTAGGGTATTTTAATAATGTTTATGCCCATTTATATTGATAAATTGATAAAATGATATAGATTTTCATATCATGATTGATTGGGCATCACAGAATATATTTTTCATTTACCATGACATCAAGATTATGATAATAGATATGAGATTGATAATGGTCTTAATAAATATATTATTAAAATTGGGATTTTTTGTTTTCATAAATTGAATCCATTCTTTAGTAAACTCCCTCAATGTACAGAGAGATTCTTTCAGACTGCCTACATTTCTAGAGGTTTATTCCATGTCTAGAAAAGAAACCAGGGTTGGTTGTCTCAAACATGAGACTTACAATGGATGAGTTTTTCAATATCATATTACTATATGTATTGAAATGAATCATCCATGTACCTTATACATATTATGTATTAGGATACCATTTAATATACATGGATTATGTCAGTTGGTGAGTGATATAGAATTTTAGTTTGGTAAAATGATACCCATTATTGTGGTTTTATAACATTGTTTTTTGGTTAGAATATGGATTTCCCAAACTAAATAATTGTATGAATGAAAATAAAAAAATAAAACATTATTATACAATGATTTGTATTATGTAATATTTATGAATTTAATATGTATATGGTGTAAATTAAATTTGAGAGAAATTATGGTAAAACCATTAAAAATATTGACATTATGATTCCTTCAAAAAACCACATGTCAAGCCCTCGATCATCCAATTAGGTAGGTCATTCTAAAGTTGGGTTCCTGTTGATTATCATATTAATGGAACTCATTTGATTGAGTAATGGTTAAAATTATTCATTATTTTATAAAGAATATCGGTGCCCCTAGATTATTCTTTTCATTTATTTTTTCTAATTATATTGGGTTACACATTATAGGATGATGAAATCTGATTGGGATACCGTAAAAATATAGTAGAGTGAGATCATATAATTGACATGGAAATATTGTTACTCAAAAATATATGACTCACAACTATTTTTATTTTTGAGATTCAATAACCAAATAGTTTTTTTATTAGGGTAATAATAAATAAGACTCATAGTTTAATGAAATATAGATCTTAGATCCCTGAATGAACATGATATATGAGGTCATTATTTTTAGTTGGAGAAGATTAATTTAATAGTTATAGTAAAAATATATAATAAATGATGAAACCCAATAATATGTATTCATTTGAAAATTTAGAATACATCAGACTAATCATGTTCAAAATATTTATAAGTATAACCTATAAAATATTTTGTGATTGAAATATAGTAATGATAATTTTGCTCAAGGAGAGAGATTCAAAGTTCCCAAATATTAATGATAAAGAAATAAATTCATATAACCCACACATAGGGGTAATTCATAGAGGGCATGATTTATAATGAACATCCACTTTAATACATATATATTATATCTTTATCGATGAATATTAATTACAATACCCATAAAAACACTAGAGGTTCATCAATTTACAATTACATTAGAATATTGGAAAAATAATAAACTAGTTCATAATAGCAATACATATTCTCACACTTAGTTCCTTATAAAGATAACCCATATTAGATAAATCAAATTTAAAACAAATAATCATTACCTAGGGAAATGAAACAAAAAAATACTGATATTTTATTCTCATTAATTATAAAAATTGGATATATCATAACATGACATGGTAATTAGGGTTTGAATATATGAGCATTACATCTAAAAATGATAACCAATATATAAATGATTGAAAACATAAGTCATCGAATAAATATGTAATTCTTGCAAGACATATATCATAAGGAAAAAATTAAACATCATCCATGAGAGGAAAACATTGAAATGGGACACGAAATTGTGGCACACACATGAGCATAGAAAATCATTTGTCCATAATATTCACCAAGACATTCATAACATATAAATAATTAACTAAATACCCCTATACCAGCATCAAGATTCAAATAAACTCATGCCTACCCCGTTTTCAAGATCTGTATAACAACCCATGTAACCTCTAATATCATTTAACATTATTCATTTACAAATTTATTTTAAGGAGACATAGTTTCCACAAATCAATGATAGAAACAATACCATATTTGATTCTTTATAATGTAACCATCACCATATAATAAAAAAATTTCATCAGTTTTATAAAAGATAATAAAATTTTCATCACATCAAAACCTATGAAGTGATATGGGTTACATAATACATTTTCCCATAGAATAAAAAATATAATTGACCTATTTCTCGTTATTATATCATAAATTGATTATAGAAATAAACAGTGGATAAGGAACAAATTTCATAGACATCTCATCGACATAAACATAAATCATATAGATGAAAAATAAATATTGTATCATTGGATATTATCCCTAATAATGATTATGTAACATCAATGTATTTTGTCATAGATGAGAAAATATTTTTAATGAAAATCATATGGAACATTTCTTGAGGAAAAATACATTTAGTTAAATATTATATTCTTAATAATAGAAATTCATAAAATATTTCTGATAATTATTTCATATAAAATTAATTGAAAACATATAAACAATATCCTTTTGAAAAAAAATAGAACATATCTGGTGGAATATATCCTTTTCAATTGGAATAACCCATTTTTATAAAATATTTTCATCGGAAAATATTTTTTAAAACGACCGTTGAAACATATAAATGAAGCCTTAAAAATAAATAATGATATTCATATAGAAAAATATCCTTTCTAGCTTGATAAAATATTAGTTAAAATTTAAAAAAAAATTCAAAAGAACATCTTATAAATTAATCATTGAATCATATAATAAAATCATTAAATCATTGAGATCCATAATGTGGATAAATTATGTAAACATTTAAAAAAAGAATTCTTTTAAATATTTAGGCCTTGTTTTGAAAATTAAATGAAATTAAAATTAAAGAAATTTTAGAGAAATTAAATAAAATGAAATATACTTTATAAATTCCTATATAACATTAAAATATTTATGGTATCATTTTTTAAAAACATAGATATTGATAGAAATTGGTTTTTGACTGAAATTTGAAATAAATATGATTTTCATTAAAATTCCTATTTTTGAATCATGAGTACATAATGACTATAAAATTAATGAAAATAATTTACTATTCAAAAATTAAATTTACAATAATAAAATTTTTGTTTTATTGAGAGATATTTTATATTATTTAATCATTTAAAGATGAAATAAAAAATCATGATATATAAGAAAATTTTATGATAAAACCATTACAACTTTTGTAACATTAAATCAAAATAATCATGAAAAAATAACATCAATTGAATCATAAAATAAAATTACAACTAAAAATTACAATATATTACATATATATATTTGGATTCATATTAACCACATAAGTGAAAACTAGATCATAATGAATCAAATGGTCTATAGAAGACGAATTGGAAAAAAATCCCATTAAATATGTATTGAATTCCTTTGTACATTTTCCAAACACATGTTTAAAAAATATAATGTTATTTTTCATATATTATAGATTTATAATTATATATATCATCCCATTTATGATTTACTTATGTCCTTTTATTACCAATGTATTAACAATTCCTAATGAAGATCATAGTTTGGCAAAAAAAATTGCTTTGTTTTTTTTATAGTTTTTGACTTGGTATTGTCTTTCCAATTATGTTTCCCATTATATATATATATATATATATTTAATATTAATAATTATATTAATATAATTTATAATTAATATATATATATATATATTAAACCATAATAGTTTTTAAAAGAATGTGAAATACACCATTTATGGACACATTAGGCCATACATTTGAATGAATGATTCTTTAATTTTATCAAAGAAAGATAATAAATAATGTTTATTAATATATTTTGTTTTATGAAGATATTTTACTTCATATAAAACACATATATTCTATAAATTTACCCATATTACATTTCATTGTATTTTTTAGAAAAATCAAGTCAAAATGCGGGGAAATGCATTAGTATAATGTATACACAAACCATGTTATCATACACCCTTTTGAAAGAAAATATTGATATTATATGTGATATAATTATAATTAATGTATATATAGTTTTGAAATATGATATATGTTCATTCCATCAATCCATATTACATCCATGTAAAATAGAAATTAAAAAAACGCCACATCCATTCATGAGGCGGTTGCACGTCCTACAAATGAACGAAATTTGTTTTACAAATGGTTTGCGAGGTAAGAAGGAATATGTGGTATTATAATTGGAGAGTTATAATAAAATGATAAATAAAATTTATAAATGCTAAACCTTTCAATATATCCAACCATGATAGTTGGTGATGTAATATGAATAAAATAGGTTCGTGATGTGGTAGTCCATCGTACACACAATCGATGATTTTGTATCACATTTGTTGGAAGACAAGATAGACATAATCTATGATATTAAAACAATAACATATAAATATTTGATATGTAAATATATTTTTAGTATCATAAATTTTTGAATGTATAAGAATATGTTAAATATATAACTTATAGTATAAAATATTACAACTTTCCCATTAAACCTATTTAGGCGTAACATAAATCCTTCTTATTTTATCTTTTTAGAGGAAAAAATGACTATATTATTTTATAATGGATACAAGGAATATATTTTCATAGGACATTCTGAAACAAATTTTTTTGTAATTATAATGATAATATGAGAGGTGGTTGACTTTTATAGTTGAGGGAGAGGACTCACATGCAATGTTTATAAATGATAACGTTTACTAATGCTTTTCACTTGAACCAAATCTAAAAAGTTGACATCATAGAACCTTATTATATTAATAAAAATTATATTTATATAAAATGTGTTTTGGTTGAGTTTCATTGTCATTTAATAAAATAAAATTTTAGTTTAACACCCGACTAACATGTTTTAAAATTGACAATGTAAAAAAATTTATAATGTTATTAATATATTTTTGCCAAAATATATTTTTGAATTATTATATAATAAGAATTATGAATATTCCAAATATGAAATCTATTATTCTAAATTCTATTCTCATAATTGTAAATTTTTAAATGGAAATTTTACCAGCAAATGCATGAGAATTATGTTTTCAAAAGAGAATATTTTCAAATGTTAAAAGAGTTTTTATATTAAAACTAAATATGAAATTGATTATAATGGAAAATTTTCTACTAATAGATTTATAACTTTATAATGTTACTATAAAACTATATTAGAATAAAATTTATCATGTATATTCATTGAATAAAAATGAAATATATAATTAAAACTAGAAATTCTAAATAGTCAATGAATATGAAATTTTTTTTAGAATATTATAAGTAACAAATCATATATAATTTAAAAATTATTATTCAAAAAATTGAATAATATTTTTGGAATAAATATTATAAAATTGAAAAATTTTATTTTTAAAATAAGTTTGAAATGTATTACAATTTATTAAGGAAAATATATTTTTGAAATAATGATTGTACTTATTTTTACCTCATATCTAAAAACAAAATATAAATGATAAAAAATGTATATAATATATAATATATACATTTAACTATTATAAATCATAATAATTTATTTATTAATTTATTACAATAATATGGGTTTCCGTGTCTAGAAATAGTTTTTATTAAAAATATTTCATGTATATTCAAATGGTTAATAATTTAGCTATAAAAATAATTTTTTCATGAAATAATTCATTTTTCATTCATTTGTAAACAATATATTATCATAATTTAGTTATTAATATTCACATCCATCATTTAAAAGTTTTGGTTGTTACTAAAATATTAAATACTAAAATTTTCATTTTGTTTCAATTTTCATTATGACTCGGTGTTGTCTACAATGAAATCTCTAAAATAATTTAGTTTTAAAATAAATTATTTCATAAAAACATTTGGTTTTAAATTCAAGACATTGTAAAATTTATTAATCCATTCAAAACCCATCATGTTGTTAATAGAAGCTGCGGTTACATAAATATCATTATATTCTATGACTCACATATAGCATCCACAAGTTGGAGATGTTACCTCCAATGATAGAGAAGGTGAGTTTTCTTGATTAATACTGCTTTATCCCAAATTTCTATAAACTCCACAAATAATTAATCATTATAATTTCCTTGATAACTTGGTATGATCCTTGAGTTTTTTATATATAATATATCATGTTTATACTTCCTTGGAATAGATACTAGGAAAAAATCACGAAGTTGGGATTCGTTCAGTGGATGTGTCACTGGATATGCAACCATATAGATATGATAATGAATTTTAATGAACCAATATAACTTGGAATTAGTTTTAGATTTAATTTTTCTACTGATAAATTTTTATAAACAACATATCATAACATTATATTCTATATTTTTTGGGTGATTATGAGAATGATGTTTCTACCAACATTTTTTTCCATTATGATTTTAGGAATGATTATAAGATTCTGTTACATTTATTTATCAAAAATATTTCCATAATATTATTCTTTACCCATCATCTTACATGTATATTGGAATTATATAATTATTACATTAATAGTTATTCCTAATTATCCATATGAATTTTCGAGTAAAATCTAATATTATCTGAAAACATAACTACAAAAATTTTGTTACACCCCAAGCTTTCACGGTATATTTCCCTTTAAATAATGCAATATCTTGGGTTGTACGCAACTTTAAGATTATATCGCAGCTCAACCAATCAAACTAACCATTCTGAATAGTAATACCCACTTTGTGAAATTTTATAATTTTTATTCAAGAAAATGGACTCCATTTTTGAATTAGAAATATTGAAATTAGCTTACGGTGAATTTATGGTATTTTTCTAAAAACATTCAATTTTTGACGAATAGTGAAAAACACTAAGTTATTGGTGAAAACCAGCTTTTTATTTAAATAAAAATTTATTTTATTTAAATTTATTTAGGTCAAAATAGATATATAATACCTATATAAGTTAAATGAAATTTATTGGAGTTGTTTTATAATAAGTTTATATATAAAAAATTATTATTGAACTTTTTATCATCTTTTACTAACCTCTTAAGAGCATTTGTGAATTTTCATAAAACAAAATTTTACTAATTATGTGAGTTTAGTTTCAAAAAACAAAGAGGCACGGTCAATATCTGTAAGTAAAATTTGGTTTAATAGGATGAAAATTTAGTTTGGCAAATAGTAACATTGTACTTTTATTTACCACTGTTGAAAGTAAACTAGTTAATTAAGTGTAAAAATGATATCATAATTACACTAACACTAGTTTTAATTCAGGTGGATAAGTGTTATTAGACTAGAAAAATCCATAAGAATTAAATATGATCCTCTTTGGTCCACTTGGATCAGATTAGGACATTTATTATTATTTTGATTAAAGAAGAGTTAAAAGATTTAAAATCCACGTTTAATAAATAAACCATTTTTAATATAGGGTTTCACAAAATATAAATTCAACTATAAATATTCATTATAATGCTAATTTTTTTTCCAAAATAATGTTATTTTATTTATAATTTTTAGACATTAAATAATTTAATTTATTTATGACACAATGATAATGCAGTAATTACCTTATTAATGAAATATTAAAATAATTTCTATTATATATATCCAAATAAATTTAAAATGAGATTTATGATGAATTAGAAAGAATTTACAGGTTAATATGACTTGTTAGGGTTGGTTAAATAAATTTATTCAAAGAGATAATGTTTTTATGGCTTTCAAAAAAATCAAAAACTAAATACTGTGAAAATTGACATAATTGAGTTTTTAAAACAAATACTATATTATTAATAGATATAATATTACTAAAATTCAATTTATCGGTGAAAAGTACTTATATAAAGTTATATATATTAATAATGGACCACTTGTGGTTCTCTTGGCTGTTTATAGTATGTTTATTAACCATTTAATATAATAATACAATGTGACATGGTAAATGTCAAACTATTTACCAATGAGTTAAATCTAAACGATAAGGTTAATATGTGAACCTAAACCTTCTTAAAACTAATTGGATGACATTTTTCCAACCCATAACCACTATATCTTAGAAATAAATTATTTGGGAGCCATTATAATCCGAATATTATTTTATTATAGACTAATATTTCATTCTTTTCATAAACTCACTCACACCTCTCTTATAAAAGGGCACTTCCCCTTCAGTTATTTTCGCACTTCCAATCCCTATTGTCTAGGACAAACCCTACCCAAATATCCTACCAAATTCTCTCAATTTAACTAAGAGACCTTACTTTGATCGGAAATACAACCTAAGGAACCCATTTGATCAACTCGAAAGGAATCACCCGATTTAGAGGTAATAATTTCACCACCCACTTTCATGATGTTTTCAACTTCCACATCCACATTCATTGTTGTTTTCATACCAAACATATAAATAAATTACCATATACATAAATTGGTGATATTATAAATATGGTTCAACCATATTCATTATTCTATCCATCCTATAAATTATAATGTAACCATATGTGTGTACGTACAGCGTACCGTCTCAACGTCGTGGTGTAGTTTGTTATTTAAACACATCATTTTTTGGATGGGTATAATAATGATTATAACTGATTTTAATAATAAATATAACATGTTAATGATTCTGTATATATGATATACTATCCAATTACATATGATTTCACCATCAATATATTGATATTGTTGCTCATGCGTACGTAAAGATTACCGTCTTCATGAACGTGATGAGATTCATTTCCACATAATAACCATTCAAAAGATAATATTCATTCGATAATTAAAAATAATTTTTATGAATATAATATCATTATGGATAAGAATCAAATACATACTATCAATAACAAACATGACTTCTGTAACAAAACATATAAAGGAAAATGAATCAGTTAACATCCGAAATGATGATAATACTAATATATTATTAACAAAGAAATATTAGAAGATCATATATGATATCATATTTATGTATATGGTTCTTATGTAATTTAATAACATTTATTTAACTATTATAAAAAAGGTTAACATACCCCTGTCCAAGGAAATGTACAAGGTAATGGTTAGTTACAAAATCTCTTTATTTTATGAGTTTGTTTTAATGTAAGTATCTAATGGGACCTCTTGGTCATCCACATCTATGTTTTCTTAAAAATGTATTTAAAAATATTTTTACAATTACTAGACTATGGGTTAAAGTCATTTATACCCTTATTTGACGTTATATGTTTTGAAATCAATCATTCTGTCATTTTCCAAACACGGTACCTTATGACCTTTTCGACAAAATTAAGGTAAGAATGTCTATTGTTTAACATATACAGAGGTTGCAACTTTTTTCTGCCGATAAAACATCGTTGAACCTTCCCATACAGGATTATAAGTATATTTCCAAAACTAAAGTTTTATTTTATAATTAAATGACTATTAAATTATTTCAAAATAGAATGATTTATTTCTCTAAAAAATTATTGATTTCATATATTTCAACATCATTTGATGGATTTTAATCTTGTTTGAAGTAGATTTTTTATGATAAAAAATATCCATATTGTATTGAAGATTTTGCGATATGTATGATTGTCGATTTTTTATTTTTACACCATTCATGGTTTATGGATTATGTATTGACATTTCATATGCAAGTCTTAATACGAATGTTTAGAGTATGTTTCAACTTTTCCATATGAGGAATGTATTTAACATAGTATGTGAAGGGTGGAGCCCAATATAGCTCCTTGATGTATCAAAAGGTCTGAAGAGACAATTGGATAAGGAATTGGTTGAGGCCTTTCCAATTTTGATATATGGTTTTGGATGAGGCCTAAATAATTTTTAGATGTATTCACTAAGGCCTTGACAAGATGTTTCTGAATGATGGAATTATACAATTCCTCATTAGGAAAATAATAATGATGGTTCATGTGATTATTCGACTATTAGAATACCCATGATTATGTTTTATTATGGATTTATTTGCTCATCTCATATTCCTGCCATATATTTTTCATGTTTAATATTTTTAAAGTCATGTGTTTTTAATAATTTACCATTCAGAATGATTATATTCTCTTCCAATGTATTTCTTACCCATACTGAGTGTTTGAGCTCACCGCTTTCTTATGTTTCATTTTCCCAGGATATTAAGAATTATATTATGACTGAAATGCAGGGATAGTGTAAAGTCTATGAATGTTTTCCAGGGGGACAATATTGTTGTTTTTTTTAATTTATAATGTAATGTAATGTACATGTATGAAATATATTTTCCAAGACTGCTAAATTAATCGATTATTTAGGAAGTGATTCATTGTAATCATGCCAATGTTATGTAACAAAGTACTAACTATGGGGAACTAGGGTCGGGGCATTACAATTGGTATTAGAGGAAATTTAGTACAAACCTTTTAAACTATATTTAGAAAAACTATGATAAAAGAACATTACCCTAAGATATACGTTGAGGATTTTTATATATGAAATTCCTAGAATAATTGTAATATAGATATTTTTTGAGTTTTCTTATAAATACATACCTATCTAGATACAAGCTAGTAGAGCTGGATCTGGAATAGAAGTACCTAGGAGTGAATACTCCGACAAGGAGTTTCAGGTATGACATCGGGAATCCTTGTACATGAAAAAAGGCATTATTATACTCTTGGTTACGACACTACCAGGGGATATGCTTAGGATAAATCATATAATATTTAAAAACCATTATGATTGATTTGTGATTATATACATTTCATTGAAAACTTTTTTAGGATTATTTATTATATCAATAAACTGTTCAATTTATGTTAAGTGTTTTACTAGTTCAGAATTATGTATTGTGGTTCATAAACTAATATACTTTATGCAATTTTTTTGAAATGGTTATTAGTGGAAGAAATGGAAACCGTATCAATACATGTTATCCATGTATTGATTTCCCTCCTACTCAAGATAATTATAATGGATCAGGTGATACAACTGATGTTGATCAGCTTTTCACTATACTAGGACAACTCACTCAAGTTATGAATAATAAGCTTACCCAATGGAGAAACATGATCCACCACACGGAGGATAAATGTTAGATTTCATTATGAGGAAACAACCCCAACATTTAATGGGTCTAAAATTCCATTTCTATCTGAAGAATGGATATGTTCTTTATAGAAAATATTTCATGCTTTGGGGAGTAGCGACATGGAAAAATTTGTCATGGAAACTTTTCACCTCACTAGAGATGCTGATCAATGCTGAAAATTAATTCATAATATAAAGGGGGATGTATAAGTATAAAGTAAGAAATAGAATGAGTATAAATAACATTTATTAGAAAATAAATTGTTTGAAACCATCGAGCAGATATGGAAAGGAAATTTTGGAGTTTAGGACAAAAGGAGGATAATAATTCTGCAATGTATGAAGCTAACCTTACAAGGTGAACACGAGAATATGTAGTTTATATACATAACCTAAAAAGTAATATTGATCATTTCTTTGATGGGATAAGACAATTTACCGCTCAAGAATTAGTCGTGTTATCATTCACATTGTATAAAGATATTGTCTCATGTGCTATCAGACAGAAATGGAATTCTCTAAGTCTTAAGAATTTAATGAAAAGAAAATGAAGAAGTGATCCTCTGAACACTCTAGGAAAGGATATAAGGAAAAAGGGAAGAAGGGAAGAGTTGAATATCCAACCTGTGATAATTTTGGAAGGAAGCAACCTGATGTCTGTCTAAAAGGAAAAGGAATATTCTACAAATGTTGATCAATTCCATCTTTGTAGTTAATTTAAGGGGAAGAAAGAATCTTAAAATGTTAAATGATACAATTTCATGGAGATGGGACATTATGAAAATGAATTTCCTATTTTTTAGTGAAACATAATTTAGAAAAGGCCATTGAATAAAGGCCAAGAATATCTGATCACTACTACTAAGGATGAAGATCCAAAAGACGTGGTGGATGGTAATTTAATGGCATCCTCATGTTTATCAAATGCATTATTTGATTCTATATCATCACATTGTTTCATTTATTCCCAGTTTTCTAAGAAAATTATATATTTTAAATTGAATTTAACAGGGGAGTTGTCAGTCAAAATTCCTAAGAGTAGTATAATTGCAACCATGTTTTGTGAATCAGTCCACATTAAGACATATAAATAATATTTATCTGCTGATCCAATCCTCATAACCATGATTTAATTTGATATAATCCTTGGTATGTAATGGCTTTTGGACCATGATGCAAAAATTTATTGTAAGAAGAATGAGATTACAATTCTTTATGATGATAAGTAGTACCTTATCTTTAGAGAAGAATTGTCATCGTTGTATTTTTATCAAGATCCATCCCTAGTATCCTTACTAAATTAAATTATTGGGGAGGAGGTAAATTGTATATTTATGGATGAGGAAAATAATGTTCGAATAGAGGATGTACCTATTGTGATTGGATATGTTGATGTGTTTCCAGAGGATTTACTTGGACATCCTCCAGAATGAGAAATTGAGTTTTCCATTGATTTAATTCATGGTTCATGGACCATATCAACGACTCATTATATAATGGACATTATAGAATTAGTGTAACTAAATAAACAACTACATTAATTGATAAATAAGGTATTTATTCACCCTAGTGTTTCTCCATGGGGAGCCCATGTCATTTTTGTTAAAAATAACGAAGAATCGATGTGGTAGTGCATTGCCTACATGGAGATAAATGCTATAACAGTACATAACAAGTATCCCCTTCCTCACATTGATGATTTATTCGTCCAACTACATGGATATCAAAAAAATTCAATGACTGACCTTCGATCTGGATATCAGTGGTTTGGTGTAAAAGAGGATGACATTCCGAAAACAGCATTTCGAACCAGGTATGGGCTTTACGAGTTTACAGTAATGAATTATGGATTGACTAATACACCCTCTATATTCATTTATCTAATGAATAGAGTTTTAAAGTAATATCTTTATGAATTTGAAGTGATATTTATTAATGATATCACTGTATACTCCAAAAGCTATGTAGATCAGGAAAATCACATGCACATTATTCTAATGATTCTTAAAAAAATAAATTATATGGGAAGTTTTAAATGTAAGAATTATGGCTTTAAAAGATTTCTTTTTGGGCCATATTAACACTAAGTATGGAATATCTATTGATCCTTCAAAGACCAAGGCAATCGAAGAATGACCAGAACATAAGAGTATAACAAAGGTATGTAGTTGTTTTGGTTTAGCAGATTATTATCAATGCTTTGTCTCAAATTTGTCCTAGTCGGCTAACCCATAAACCAAGATCACACTTAAAGGGGTTAAATATGTTTGGAAAAAATAGTGTGAATAATGTTTTTAAGAACTGAAGAGAATATTAGTCAACACATCAACCTTGACTCTACCATCATTGAATGATGGATTTTTTATTTATGTTAATGCTTCAAAGAAAGGGCTTGGTTGTATCCTTATACCGAATGATAGAATTATCACCTATGCATCATGATAGTTAATAATTCATGAGAAAAACTATCCCAATAATTATCTTGAGTTATCATCTGTAATCATTGCTCTGATGATATAGAGACACTATATATATGTTGAAAAATGTGAGATTTATAAAGATCACAAGAGTTTGAATTATATTTTCTCAAAAATAGAACTAAAAAATGAGGCAAAAGAGATGGATTGAACTACTTATGGATTACGATTGCACAATACACTACCACATAGGGAAGGAAAATAAGGTGGGAGATGCCTTGAGAGGAAAGGATCATGTAGTTTTGAATAAGTTAAGAGTTGAAAGCTATCCTATTTTCATGGATCTAGTAAAGATGGATATGGGAATAAACATGGAAGGTGAAACATCAATAATTTTTGAAATGGTTGCCAAACCATCTTTACTAGAAAGAATAATGTTTTTCCTAGACTGATGATGAGGAGTCTCAAAATAAGATTATAGCTGTTAATGATGGGAGATTGAGTGACTTCATATATGAGGATGGAAATTTGAAATTTTGGAAGAGAATTTGTGTTCATAATATACATGATCTAAATAGAAACTTGTTGGATGATGCTCATAGATCCAATTTCCCTATAAACCATGAGATCACCAAGATGTATAGAGATTTGAAGGACCGTTTTTTGTGGGACAACATGAAAGTGGAGATTGCTAATTTTGTGTCATGGTGTATAGTTTTCCAACAAGTGAATGCTCGAAGACCACATCCTAAAGGATTCGTGAAACCTCTTCCCATACCTAAGTGAAAATGCGATGATATTACGATGGACATTGTCATGGGGCTACTAAAGACTCCTTGATGAAATGATGTAATAAAGTTCATTATTGATCTTCATACCATGTAAGCACATTTTCATTCTATAAGAGATGATTTACCACTTGAACGTCAAGCATGACTATATATTAATGATGTTTTATGGCTTCATGGAGTACCCCTTTTGATTATTTCTGATCGCAATACCCATTTTACATCATGATTCTGGAAAAGTCATCAGAAAGTCCTAGATATTGAACTTCATTTGAGTACTTCCTACCACCATCAAACTAATGGAAAATCCAAACTGGCAATTAAAATCATAGAAGATATGTTAAGATCTTTCTCACATGACTTTCAAGGTATGTGGGGTCAATATTAACCTCTGGTAAAATTTTCCTATTACAATACCGTACATTCAAGTATTAAGATGGCACCATATCAAGGGTTATATGGAAAGAGATGCTGCACACCAACTTATTGGGATGATGTTGGTGAAGGAAAACTCGTAGGCCCAGAACATATTGAGGAAATGATAGAAAAGGTGAAGGTTATCCAAACCCACATCAAAGAAGCTCAAAGTAGGCGGAAGAGCTATGCCGACAACCGATGGAAGGATTTAGAATTTCAGGAAGGAGATCATGTTTTCATGAAGGTATCTTCATGGAAGGGAGTTATATGATTTGCTAAGAAGTGTAAATTAAGTTCTAGGAACATCAGACCTTTAAAAATTCAAGAACTTGTTGGGGTTGTTGTTTACCATTTGGAAATGCCACCAAGTATCTCCAATGTTCACGATGTGTTCCCCATATCACTATTGTGAAAATACATGTCGAACCCAACAGATTTTCTCACCTATGAGGAAGTTGAACTGGAACCTAATCTGACATATTGTGAAGAGAATGTCAAGATTCTTGATACCAGAAAACAAGTGTTGAGAACCTGGATGACTCATCTGCAAAAAATTCTATGAAGAAACCATAAGATGGAAGCAACAATGTGTGAACTAGAGAATCATATGATGAAGAACCACCCAAATCATTTTTTGAAGTAGAATTCTAGAAATTTCAAGGACAAAATTATTTGAAGGAGAGAATAATTTAACACCCCAAGCATCCATGATACATTTCCAAATGAATAATGAAATAGATTTCATTGTATGCAACATCGAGATTCTTACACACTGCGACCAATCAAACTAGTCGTTATGAATAGTAATACCCACTTTTTGAAAATTTATAAATTTTATTTTTCAAAATGGACTCCATTATTGAATTCCGAATATCGAAATTAACTTAGGGTAAATTTTTGGTATTTTTCTAAAAACATGCATTTTTTATGAATAGTGAAAAACACTTTGTTAAGGGTTAAAACCTACATTTTATTTAAAAAATTATTTATTTTATTTAATTTTATTTTAGGTCAAAACAGATACATAATACCTATATATGTTTAATGTAATTAATTGGACTCATTTTATAATAATTTTAGAAAATAAAAATTTTATTGAACTTTTTACCACCTTATACCCACCACCTAGAAGCATTTGCAAATTTTCATAAAACGTAATTTTACTACTTCTGTGTGTCGAATTTCAAAAAAAAAAGAGAACTACTTAATATCCATAAGTAAAATGTCTTTTAATATGATTAATATAATTTATGGTGACTAGTAACTTTTGACTTTTATTTACCACGGTTAAAAAGAAATATAATAATTAATGGTAAAAATGATATCATAATAACACAAAAATGGGTCCTAATTCTATTGGATAAGTACAATTTGACCAAAACCATCCTAATGAATAAAATAATAACCTCTTTGGTCCAGTTTTATTAGATTATGTCACTTATTATTATTTTAGTTAGAGAAGATTTAAAAGAGTTAAATTCAATGTTTAATAACTAAACAAATTTTAATATAGGGTTTCTGACGATATAAATTCAACTATAAATATTCAATAAAAAGATAAAAATATTTCTTAGATAAGGATATTTTATTTATATTTTCTAGAAATTATATAATATAATATATTTATTTCACAATGACGATGGAGTAATTACCTATTTAAGGAAATATTAAAGTAATTGATATTATAAATATATAAATAAATATAAACTAAGACTTCTGATGATTAAAACTAATTTTATAGGATTATATGATGATTAGGGTTGGTTAAATAAATTCTATTCGAATTGATAAAGTTTTTATGGATTTCAAAAAAATCAAATAATAAATTGTGTCAAAATTGACATAATTTAGTTTTTATAAAAAATACTATATTTATAATTGATATAATATTAATAAAAATATATGGTTCGTCCAAATTAATTATATCAAGTTATTTATATTAATAATGAACTACTTGGGGTTCTATTGGAAGTTTATAGTACGTTTTCTAGCCATATAATATAAATATAAAAAGAGACATGGTTAATGTCAAACTATTTAAGTAAGAATTAAATATAAAAGATAAGGTTAATATGGTGAACTAAACCTATCTATAACCTATTGGTTGAGAGGTGTTCAACCCATACCATCCTTATCCTAAAAATAAATTATTTTGGAACCATTATAAACCAAAAATGATTTTATTATAAAATAATATTTCATGCTTTTCCTAATGTAACCCTCACATCTCTTATAAAAGGGAACTTCCCCTTCATTAATTTAACACCTCCATAGCCATTTGCCTCATCTATCCTCTTCCCAAATATCTTCCCAACTTCCATCACTTCATCCTAGAGTCCTTACATTGATCATAAATCCTTCACATGGAGCCCTTTTTATCAACTCAAAAGGAATCACTCGAAATAGAGGTAATAATTTTACCACTCTCTTTCATGTTCTTTTCTTCTTCCACTTCCTCTTTCTTTTTTGTTTCCATTTTAAAATAATAAATATAGTACCTTATATATACTATGATGTCATTATAAATATGGTACAACAATATTCATTATTATATCCCTTTTATAATTGAAAAAGTCACCATACATGCGTACGTACGACATACCGTCTCTTCGTTGTGTTGTAGTTTATTATTCAAACACATCACTATTTGGATGGGTATAATAATCTGTATAAAAGATTTCAATAATAAATATAACATCTTAATGATTCTGAATATATGATATTCCATCCATTTACATATGATTTCTCCATCAATATAATGATATTCTCTCTTTTGCATACGTACGAATTACTGTCTCCACAAACACGATGAGATGCATATCCACATCGTAACCATTCAAGAATAATTTTCATTTGATAAATAAAAATAATGTTTAAGAACATTATATCATTCTGGATATAAATCAAATAATTCATATCCATAACAAAAACAACTTGTGTAAGAGAACATATAAAGGAAAACGAATAAGTTAACACCTAAAAATACGATAATACTAAAATATTATAAACAATGCAATATTACAAGATCATATATGATATAATATTTACGCATATGGTTCTTGTATAATTTAAAAACAATTATTTAACTATTATTCATGAGGTAAATGTACCCAAGACCAAGGAAATGTACATGGTAAGGGTTAATTTCACAATCTCTTTATTATCCGAGATTGTTTTACGTATGTATCTACTGGGACCTCTTTATCATCCACATCTATGTTTTCATAAAAATTTATTTCAAACCATTTTTACTATTTACTAGATTATGGGATAAAATCATTTATACCCTTATTTGACACTATATTTTTTGAAAGGAATCTTTCTGTCTTTTCTAGACAAGGTACTTTATGACCTTTTTTCCAAAATTAATGTAATAATGTCTTTTTTAACTTATACGGTAGGTGCGTCTTTTTTCCACTGTTATAAAATCATGGAATCTTCCCATACAACCTCATAAGTATATTATAAAAATAATTTTTTTATAATTCTTTTACATTAAAATGATTTCAAAATAGAATAATTTATTTCTCTAAAAAATATTTATTACTTCTATGTTAATATCCTTTGATGGATTTTAAGCTTGTTTGAAGTTGATTTATTATTATCCAAATATTCCATATTGAATTCAAGGTTTTGAAAAATGTTTGGTTGTGGATGTGTTATTTTTACACAATTCATGGTTTATGAATAAAGTGTTTACATTCCATATGTTAGTTTTAAAACGAATATTTATGTTATGTTTCAACCTTTTCATATGTGGAGTGTATTGGACTTAATATGTGACGGGTGGAGCCTAATATAGATCCTTGATGCATCGGTACTTCTCATGAGAAAATTATATATGGAATTGTCCAAGGCCTTTCCAAATTTGATATTTGGTTTTGGCTAAGGCCTAAATCATTTTTAGATGTCTTGGCTGAGGACTTGACCATATGTTTCAGAATATCTGGAATTATGAATTCCCTCAAAATGAAATTAATAATGATGGTTCATGTTGTTATTCAACAAGTAGAATAATAATGAAAATGTTATATTATGGAATTATATACTCAACTCATTTTCATTCCATAAAGTATTCATGTGTATTATTTTTAAAGGCATGTGTTTTTAATTATTCACAATGCCTAATGATTATATTATCTTCTGTTGTATATCATACCCTTACTGAGAATTTAAGCTCACCCCATTTTTATGTTTCATATTCCCAGGATATGAAGAAATATATGATTCTGTACCAGTCAATATAGTCTAAGGGATATAACTTTTTTCATTGGTGAAAATGTTGTTTTTGTTTTTCATTTTATAATGTAATGTAATGTTCATGTATGTAATATATTTTCTAAGACTCTTAAACTGATTTGTCCTTCAGGACTTGATTCCTTGTAATTAGGTCAATGTATTATATTAAAGCACACAATATGGGTGACTGGGGTTGGGGTGTTATAAATTTCTTCATCCCAACCACTATTGAAACCTATATGATTAGATAATAGAATATGTAATATGGTTTAAAATTTTCTATGAGGGAATTTTTTTGAGGATGATAAACAATACTAAATATAAAATTTCTATCAAGATATTATTGAATTCATCATAGAAATGTGGTTGTCAATCTCAGATCCTTGTAATATAAATTTGAAATGGATCTACATGTTACATTAGCAATTCAATAATTCATATCATAGAATGTGGATCAAGAGAGAAATATTTTCTAATTTTGATGAATCATGACATCTTTTTATGATGATAAACTATAACCCATATAGAATTTATTATGTTATACATGATCGGTACATTATTAATTATTATAAGGGTGATTATTTCCAAATTCCATTCTGGTTTAGAAAATAGTTAGGGCATCCCATTATATTATTTTATCTCATAATTAACTTATTTACATTCCGAATAATTAGATACATAGAGAACAATATTTCTATTCATATTTTCCTGAAATTAATAAGAATTTATCAAGGCTTATGGTATGAATTATAGTCTTTTATCATTTAGATTGTTATATCAAACCCTGTGTCTTTAACAGATATTATAGGTTGGTACATGATATATAAGTTATCTCTTTTTTAATTTATTAATATAATTACTATAAGGTTACAAAAAATCATTGTCTATGAATTTCGACTTTGCATCAACAATACAATAATGAATTTGTGATGGGTTTCATAAATCATATATTAATATTACATGGGGTAATATATTCTTCGAAAATAACATTCAATAATTAATATTTAAATTTGGTATCATCTTAGAGAAAAACATTTTAATTTGATGCATGATTTCATCCAAACCTTGATATAATATCAATTGTTTTATAATTACTCAAAAATACTTGTATATTGAGATATTCTATAGTTTGAAAAAGATCATGTTCCTAAAACGGGTGTTTAATAATATTTTCAATGGCTTATTCTTATAAAATCAAACATGGAATTCCTAACTATGGAATAAAGGATATGTTCTCCCTAATTATCATGAATCAATTCATCAATTTTTAATTTCATCGTAATTTCATTTTACCTTTGAATAAAATTGTTATTTTAGTTTAGAATCATTATTATCCCTTGGATTGGGGAATTGATTAACATAATTTCCAAACTCTATACAATTCATGCACATGAGTGTGGGTGGGAAATTCATTTGATATATTTCTCTATAAATATCATAAGGAAATGTATTTAAATAACAAAGTAATTCAGATAATGAACTTCCATTCTTTACATAAAACATTTAGTAGTCCCCTTAAAACAATTTATTCCATATTTCCTTCTTCACATTGAGTTTAATGAAAATATCACCATCATTTCTCAGTGATGTTATGAAGTTTTTGGAGATTTATTTAATTTAATACATATAATTATAATTTTATTGATGATTCTATCCTTTTATAATATCTAATTAAATATAAAAAAAATCAATTATTCAAGGAATTAATACTTTGTTAAGGAAAATTACCTCTGGATTCATTGTTTTAACCCATTGAAGTCTGAATCAACGTTAAATTCATGTTGGATTATAATGGGAGAAGCCTATATTTCAAGGGTTACATTATGTTCCACATAGGTACCAAAATATTTGTTATCAATATCCTATAGTTCAGAGAATTACATCTCTATTTTCTCATTAAAAAACAATTGGGATGTTGTTATTAAAAAATAATGTATTAAACTCATCCCACATCATGGAGTCAATTTCATCTTCTTGCATTGTATTCTTGAATGTAGTCCACTTTTGATCTTATTTTCCATCAAAACTATAGATGGATAAATTGACATTATCGTGATTCAACAATATCAAATGAATGATATCAACTAAATCGTACTAATCCGTTTTCTAGTAACTATTGGATATTTAGAACCTTGGATGGAATGTGCACATTTCCTCATGATTTACTTAACTTAACATTTTTCCCTACTTAACATCACTTTATGTTCAATGTGACTAATATCTGTAGAGATTTTTTTAAAATTTTAATGTTATAATGAATAAACATCCCATAAAATTTTTGTTTAAGTTATTATAATCATTTAATTTTTCATCAAACTCAGTGTTAATAGGTTATTTTGGCTCCATCTAATGAATAAAAGCCAAATTCTTAGAGAAAATAACATTAATAATAGTTTGAAACTACATAATCAAAAAAATCACTTATTTAGTGTTATAATCATGACACCATGTTTTCAATATATTGAAACATTGATTGTCCTTTATCACACAAAGAAATTATCCAAATTGTTTATCGTGGTTGATAAAGAATTTTTGAATTTCCAAAACACATCACATGGAGTTTCAAACCAGTTGTGTATTATGTCAAATTTTATATACTAGGATGCATTATAGCCAAACTCAACCTGACTTTTATAGAGTTATTACCCAAAGGGGAATTTATTCAAAAATAGTTTCCAATTTTTTATCTAGGATGTGATGTAATTTCTCAGAAACAACTCTCTTTACACTTTAAAAATATTTAACGATATATCCTTATACCAAGAATATTTATATGATGTATGGTTATACATATCCCTGGGCATATCTCTAAATGATTATCAAAGTAGTATTTTAATTGTGACTAATCATGCCCTCTTATTCAAAATATAATAACTGGTTCTTTTTATACATTGATATTATATCATATTAGATGAATATTCTTTATATGACAGAAACACATTCTTGATGATTTTAATGGTATAGTTAACTTAGATTCATAGAAACATTAAAAAATTATATGTAAGAGTTATAAATCATCTAACATATAGTTCCTTATTACTAATCCAGTCATAAAAATATCACATGTAATAAATATATTCCTAAACCACTGAAAATAAAAAACGGATGATCTTATATTCTAAATATGGGTTAAATGGAAAATATAAACCCATATTATGAGAATAAGTGTGTGAAACAAGATCATGACAGTAACATCCCAGGTAAATAAAGAATAATACATTTTTATATTTATTAATATTTTCAAATTAAATATTTATTTTACTTTAAATGGGTTGCTATGTTCGATAGCGTACACGATACGCAACAAAGAGATTCTTTGAAATCGTACGTTGCACACTAGTAATAAAATACTATTATTTTAAATGTTAGTTAACACGTAGCCATTGTACTGGAGGGAATGGCTAGAAATAACTAAAATATTATTATATATGTTTGTTAAATGTTTTTACATTTATCTAATAAACGATAAAGGCTTAAAATACGAAAAGAATTCAATTTTAGGCTTATATACTCTAATTTTCACGAAAGGTCCACTTATCAACATTTGATGGAGAACCATCATTAAATATAGTTTTGGTCACTATTATACATTCTATTGGACCAAATAAAACTCTTCTTTATAATTGGGACATCAAATTTACTTTGTGTGAATTTTTGGTATTTTTCCGATAATGTTCATTTTTTAATGAATAGTGTAAAATGTTGTATTTTAATTCAAAACCTCTTTTTAATCTAATTTATTAAGATGATTAGATAATCTTTTGAATTGGTTTTTAAGTTCAATTAGAATATATTTTTACCATTTAATCCAATATTGGTCGTTGGAATTAATTTTACTTTGAAATTGGACTTAAACTGGTGTCAATCTTTTGATAATTATTGTTTCATAAAAACATGCTATTTGTTTTGACAGCGGGAATTAATTATTAAATTAATTAATGAAACTTATATGTTTTAAATTTTGTAAAATGAACTTCATTTTTGAATTCAGAATATCAAATATAGCTTAGGGTGATGTTTTGGGTTTTTTCTGAAAAACTTCAATTTTTGATGAATAGTGAAACCGCAAAGTGGTGGTTACAAAATTTGATTTTTCGTTTAAATGGGACTTTATCACTTCTGTGTTTTGAATCTCAAAAATGATATTTAAATTATTTTCATTATTAAGTAAAATTTGGTTCAATGGGATTAAAATAAATTTTGGTGAATAGTAACTTTTATGTTTTATTAATCACGATTAAAGGTAATTAGTGTAATTTAAGGTAAAAATGATATTATAATAAAATGAAAATATCTTGAAACTTGTCCTAACCCTATTGGTTGAGTTATGGACAACCAATAAAACCCATGGGTCGATTTTTGGTACCCCATGGAGCCACTTGGGTATTATAATGTCATTTATGCCTTTTATTTAAAGTTAAAGTAGAAATGACACAAACATGAGATGTTTTACTAAACTAATTTTTACATGGGGTTATACAAGTAATATATTTCACTATAAATATTCATTGGAAAGATAAAACTATTTCCTACATCATAGTATTTTTTTTATAATTTTTAGACATTATATAAATTAAATTATTTATGACACCATGATGATGCAGCGATTACCCCATTATTTAACGATTTAAATAAAATGGAATGATAATGTAAAATCTAAGACCTACACATGTCCAAAACCTATTGGATGGGTGGATTTAGAACCCTTATCACCTTATCCTCTAAACACATCAATTTGGGACCATTAAAAATAGAAAACCATTTGAAAATAAAGTAACATTTCCTTACCTTCCAAGAGTGCCCCTCCTCTCCTCTTATAAAAGGCCCCCACCTCTAAAACCTTACCCACACCTCTCAACCCTTTGGTTCAGCCAATCTATGATAATTTTGTCTCTACTCATCCCTATATTATGCCTTGTAGCCTCACTTTGCGCAGAAGTCTTCCCAAGGATGCCTTTGAGCTCAAACCAAAGGGAGTTACCCGATTTTAAGGTAATGTCTTCACTTGAATCATTTTGTATTATTTTGCTTCTCCAACCCCCTAAACTCTTTTTATTAATTTATTTTGTAACAAATCTGGTATCTTCCATATACTAGGATGTTTTTATAATAATTATTCGAGCTACACTTAAACACACCTACGTCTAATTGTTAAAGAACATACTATTTCCGTGGATGGAAAATTTCTGCCTCACGAAACGATGATTGTTCGATATTCTTCTAACACCTTAAAAGGTGGCCATTAAGATGTCACTCTATTTATATATGATATATATTATTTTTATGTTTTCCTTATTCTTCTGTATTTTTCATTTGTGTTATACCTTTATGGTTTCCATTATGGGTAAATGTGATATCTTCATTTAAGGAAGTGCGGACTACCGCCCCCTCAAAGTGATTTAATTCGTTAATGCCATATGTGGGATGTATAAAGGATGGATTTAAAGTTATTATATATGATGTAATACTGGAATTATAATATACCTCTATATAATTATTATTTATTTCCATTAATGTATGAGATAGAAATGAAAGTAGTGTTCATGGGTACGTACGGCTTACCGTCTCCATGAACGGTGCATTTCATTTCTTATCCCCAAATGTAATGTAATATTATAAGTACATATATATAATGGATATATATGATGTATGTTACATCTAAATGATTAATATAATTCTGGAATTATAATATACATACCTCTCATTTAGTTTTAATTCCATTAATATGACAAAGAAATTAAAGTAGTGTTCATGCGTACGTACGGCTTACCGTCTCCATGAATGGTGAATTTTATTTCTTACCTATAAATGATTATGTAATATTATAAATACATGTATATGATGGATATATATGATATCCAAATCATGAATATCATTCTGGATATAATGAACCTTTGACCACACGAACAACATGTAATTGTAAGAAGTCCACTTTCGACTTAAGGACCAAATATCGACAAAACAAACATTATTAACTTAAATGATTACATGATGTTTATAACATGGAAATGAGTGATATAAAAGGAATAATGAACTCAAAAAAGGTTCTAATGAAAATATAAATTAACTGAAGTTTATTATTTAGGATGTTAAAGAACGATCGATTCAAGTGGGACCCAAGGTAAGGGACTTCGTCTCAATCTCCTTTCATTGAGGCATTTTTCATTTTATACACAACTATATTTTATACGGTGTATAAACCCCTTTGACTTTTAATTTTATACAAAAGGAATCTTTTTCTACGAAGCGTTTTACTAAACGATAAAAAGGAATGTTTCTTTTAATGTACGCGGTGACAATGACCTTTTCCGCCGCCGCGAGTATTATTTAGTCCTTAGATTCCTCAACAAGCCGTAATGTTTTTAAAAAAATAAATACCATATACTCTTTTATGTATTTTGGTATTGAAAATGGTTTTGATAAAGGATTGTATTAAGTCAATATATTTAAATGATATATTGTGATTGAAATGTGGAAATGTTATCATTCCTTTATATTGGTTTTATGTTTTATGATTTTAAATTGGTACTTGGACATTTGACGGGTGGTTACGTGATAAACCATATGACGGATGGTGCCGTGAATACCAAGACGGGTGGTTACGTTATAACCTCCAATGCATTGGGTATGGAAGTCGGCCGTATGGCTATTCCATTAAGTATGTATGGAAGTTGGCCGTATGGCTATTCTATTAAGAGATATGTGTGGAAGTCGACCGTATGGTTATTACACTTAAGTATGTTTATGTCCCAAGTTACCTTTATATGTTATGTGTTATTATTATGGGTTTTATGGTAATCTTTTGGTTACAAAAGGGTAAGTAATGATCTTTTATTCAGTGAAGAGTTTTTACTACTTCATAAAGGTGAAAAGTATTACTTTGATAATGTATACATGGATTACTTTTTGTTTTGATAAACTAACAGTTTCCATTCTTTGTGTATCCCTTACTGAGCTCTTTATGCTCACCCCAAGTTGTTTTGAAATGTTTTTCATAGGACCTAATGTGGAATAGGGTCAAGGATGGGATCAATGTAAAGTCATGCCATATAAAACATGGAACTAGACATGTTTCTTTTTAAGAGTTTTTATTTTATGGAATCTTAGTAGAAGTTTCTACTTTGTAATCTTTTGAGATGTAATAGTTATGTTCTAATTCTCTAAAATTCTAAACCTAAAATGATCCTCGATGTGAATTATTCATTTAATTCAATATTAAGTAAGGTTTAAGGCCGGGGCCTTATAGTTGGTATCAGAGGTCGGTTTAGACAACTTTAGGAGTTAGAAAAGTGTTAAATTATAATATGATTGAAATGATATAGCATTTACGGATTACCATGTTGCTTCGCCTAAGATATTTTTGTGTTCAGAATGGTTTTCCACAGAGGAAACAAAGCAGCTATGTTGGGATGACATCAGGAGGAAGAAAACCTTCCAAATCAGCAACCTGAGATGGTCGGAATCGGAACTGAACATTTTGTTGCAGTGATGGCACAGTTGACTCAGGCTATAAATGGTGGTGGTGTCCACGCATGAGATCAGCCAGAACAACCGCAGAAGAACATGTCAGTGGTGGAACATTTCATGAGGCAACATCCCCCATCATTCAGAGGATCATATGACCCCGTGCAAGCTGAAGGGTGGATTAAATAACTGGAGAAGATTTTTGATGTCATGGGGTGTTCAGAACATCAAAAGGTTAGTCTTGTTGTTTACCGTTTTGAAGGTGAAGCAGATCGGTGGTGGTCGATGGTAAAAAATATCAAGGATAGTGATGAGATTGAGGATCTTCACTTGGAAGAATTAAAAGGTATGTTTCATGAGAAGTATTTTCCTAAGGCTGTTCGACTTAGGATGGAAAAGCAATTCTTGGAATTGAGGCAAGAGGAAGACTCAGTGGCTGCCTATGAAGCACAGTTCACTCGATTGGCAAGGTATTCTCCAAACATCATACGAGATCTTGCTAGTAAAATAAATCGTTTTTACTCTGGGTTAAAGCCAAAGTATCGAAGGGATTTAGCTTCTCGTGAGTTTAAAGGTTATGAAAAAATTGTTCGATGTGCAGAGAAGGTGGAAATGGAGTTTTCCGATGATCAGGTGTTCTATGAAAAACAACAGAATAAGAGGTCCAGTTGGCAGGAAAAGGGGAAGAATTCACCAAAGAAGCAAGGAGGTAAGAAAACCAAATATCCATCCTGTGAGAAGTGTTCTAAAATGCATCCTAGAGAATGTTTATCCAAGTCTGGTAAGTGTTTTCGGTGTGGTAAGTCTAGTAATATTGCTCGTAACTGTAAGGAAGATGATCAAGCAGGCATTGAAAAGCCAGCGGTAATATGTTTTAAGTGTAATGAAATGGGTCATTATGCAAATGAGTGTCTAAAGAAGAACTTGACTAGGGGAAAGCAGCCAGACTACAAGCAGAAAGGGGTGGTGAAATCCTTTGCAACATCTTCAGCAGATGTTGGGCCATCGAATGAAGTGGTATCAGGTACACTGTTTGTTTGTTCAGAATATGCCAATGCGTTGTTTGATTCAGGGTCTACACATTCTTTCATTTTTGAGAAGTTTTCTAGTAAATTGGAAATTCCATATCATGATATGAATCCTGGACTTATGGTAAAAACTCCTGGAGGGAACGTTGAGACAAAAAGGAATTATAAGAACCTTCTTATCCTTGTGTGTGGAAAAAATCTACCAGCAAACCTTATTTTTTTGCCTCTAGTAGAGTTTGATGTTATTTTGGGCATGGATAGGCTTTCTGTTTATCATGCTAAGATTGACTGCAGAGCTAAAATGGTTTCTTTTCATAAAGATTTTAATTTTGTGTAAAAGAATGAACCCTTGATTTTGATAACATATTAGGAAGTTGAGAAACTAGTAAAAGATGGAAATGAATGTTACCTTGCACATGTTTTTGAAAATAAAGGAACTGTTCAGATTAATGATGTGCCAGTGGTAAATGAGTATGTTTATGTTTTTCTTGATGAGTTTCCGGGTATTATTCACGATCGAGAAGTTGAATTTACTATTGACTTAGTTCCTGATTCTAAGACAATTTCAAAACCCCCTTTTCGAATGGCTCATGTTGAACTTTTAGAGTTAAAGAAGCAATTGCAAGAGTTATTAGATAAAGGTTTCATTCGACCTAGAACATCACCATGGGGTGATCATGTCTTGTTTTTTAAAAAGAAAGATGGCTCAATTAGACTTTGAAATGATTATAGAGTCTTGAATAATATTACTGTTAAGAACAAGTATCCTTTGCCTCATATCGATGATTTGTTTGATCAGCTCCACGGAGCTCAGTATTTTTAGAAGATTGACTTGAGGTCGGGGTACCATCAGTTGAAAATAAAAGAAGCAGATGTTCTGAAGACTGCGTTTTGTACTAGATATGACCATTATGAATTTGTAGTTATGCCTTTTGGGTTAACTAATGCACCTACTGTATTCATGGACCTTATGAATAGAATTTTCCATGAGTTCTTGGATAAGTTTTTGGTTGTTTTCATCGATGATGTTTTGGTGTTTTCTAAAAGTAAGGAGGAGCATGATATTCAGTTTAGGGTTATCTTGTAAACCTTAAAAGAAAAGAAACTATATGGAAAATTCAGCAAGTTCTAGTTTTGGTTACAACAAATTTATTTCCTCGGTCACATTGTTTCAGAAGATGGCATAACTGTTGATCCTGCTAAAACAAATTTGTTGAAGAATGGCCGAGACCCACAAATGTAACCGAGATCCTTAGTTTCCACGGTTTGGAAGGTTACTACTGAAAGTTTGTTGAAAATTTGTCATGGTTATCTAGTCCAATGACTAAGCTAACTCGGAAGGGTGTTAAGTTTATCTGGACAAAAGAATGTGATGTTTGTTTTCAGGAGTTGAAAAGAAGATGGGTGAATGCTCCAGTTTTGGCACTTCCTTCCAGAAATGGTGAGTTTTTTATATACAGTGATGCTTTGTTGAAGGGACTTGGCTGTGTCCTTATGCAGAATGATCAGGTAATTGTTTATGCTTCACGTCAGTTGAAAACTCATGAGTTAAATTACCCTACACATGATTTGGAATTAGCTGGTGTTGTTTTTGCTTTAAAAATTTGGAGGCATCATTTGTATGGAGTAAAGTGAGAAATATATACTGATCACAAAAGCTTAAAGTATATATTCACTATGAAAGAATTGAACATGAGACAGGGGATATGGCTGGAATTAATCAAGTATTATGATTTTACAATTCATTACCATCCGGGAAAAGCCAATAAAGTTGCTGATGCTTTGAGTCGATAAAGTAATGCTTCATTAACGATGTTGTGTTTGGAACTTGATCCTTTGGTTAAGGATTTGATGAACTTTGGCATAGAAGTTGTTGTTGCAGGATGTCCTTCTATTTTGTTTCAGGTATCAGTGAGATCTTCTCTATCAGACAGAATCAAGCAAGCACAGAAGCAAGACAGTGAGTTGCAGAAAAAGGTAGAGCTTGTTCAGAAAGGTAAGTTGAATGAATTCAACATTGATAGTGATTGTGTTTTGAGATTTGGGAAGAGATTGTGTGTGCCTTGTGATTCACAGTTGAAGAGAGAGTTGTTATGTGAAGCTCATAGTTCTCCATTTTCAGTTCATCCTGGCAGTACTAAGATGTACAGAGATCTGTGGGAGTATTACTGGTGGGATGGAATGAAAAGAGATATTGTTGATTTTACTGTGAAGTGTTTGACTTGTCAGTAGGTTAAAGCAGAGCGGCAGTTACCGAAAGGGATACTTCAGCCTCTACCAGTGCCAGAGTGGAAATGGGAGAATATATCCATGGACTTTTTTGTGGGATTACCGAAGACATCACGAGGTAATAATGAAATCTAGGTTATTGTTGATCGCTTGACTAAATCTCCTCATTTCCTTTCCATACGAGATAATTTTTCCCTAGATCAACTTTACCGTTTGTATCTTAAAGAGATAGTCAGGTTACATGGATTTCCTCTCTCCATTGTATCTGACCGTGATCCCAGGTTTACTTCTAACTTTTGGAAAGGACTTCAGAAGTCGTTGGGTACTGAATTAAATTTTAGTACAGCTTTTCATCTGCAATCAGATGGGCAGTCAGAACAAACAATTCAGACCTTGGAGGATATGCTTCGAGCTTGTTCGATGGATTATCAGGGAAGTTGGGACCAACATCTTTCTTTGGTTGGTTTTTCTTATAATAACAGTTTTCATTCTAGTATACAGATGGCACCATTTGAGGCATTATATGGGAAGCGGTATCGAACTCCAGCATTTTGGGATGAAGTGGGGGAAAGGAAGATGATGGGACCTGAATTGGTAGAAGAGATGGCATGAAAAGTATAGTTTATTCAGAAACACATGAGAATAGCTCTGAGCAGGCAGAAGAGTTATGCGGATAACCGGAGGAAGGATCTATCTTTCGAGGTTGGTGATCATGTTTTTCTCAAGGTTTCTCCATGGAAAAGTGTGATGATATTTGGTAAGAAAGGAAAGCTGAGTCCAAGGTTCATTGGACCATATGAAATTTTGGAGAGAGTTGGATCAGTAGCTTACCGAGTGGCTTTACCTCCGAGTATATCTCAGGTACACAATGTTTTTCATGTTTCGATGTTGAGGATGTATATGCCAGATCCATCTCTTGTTTTGAGTCCAGAGGTAGTTCAGTTGGAAGAGAACCTATCTTTTGAAGAACAACCGGTCCAGATTCTTGACCACAGGGAGCAGGTGTTACGGAATAAGGTGATTCATCAGGTAATGGTTTTTTGGAAAAACCATATGATTGAAGTGGCAACATGGGAATCTGAAAATTCAATGAGGGATAAATACCCCCACTTATTTTGATAAGTGAATAAAATTGCGAGGACGCAATTCCCAAAAGGGGGGAAGGATGTAACAACCCAGGTAAATAAAGAATAATGAATTTTCATATTTATTAATATTTGAGAATTAAATATTAATTTTACTTTAAAGGGGTTTCTATGTTCGATAGCGTACCTGATACGCAACAAAGAGTTTCTTTGAAATCGTACGTTGCACACTAGTAATAAAATAATATTATTTTAAATTTTAGTTAACACGTAGCCGTTGTACTGGCGGGAATGGCTAGAAATAACTAAAATATTATTATATATGTTTGTTAAATGTTTTTACATTTATCTAATAAACGATAAAGGCTTAAAATACGAAAAGAATTCAATTTTAGGCTTATATACTCTAATTTTCACGAAAGGTCCACTTATCAACATTTGATGGCGAACCGTCATTAAATATAGTTTTGGTCACTCTTATACATTCTATTGGACCAAATAAAACTCTTCTTTATAATTGGGACATCAAATTTACTTTGTGTGAATTTTTGGTATTTTTCTGATAAAGTTCATTTTTTAATGAATAGTGTAAAATGTTGTATTTTAAATCAAAACCTCTTTTTAATCTAATTTATTAAGATGATTAGATAATCTTTTGAATTGGTTTTTAAGTGAAATTAGAATATATTTTTACCATTTAATCCAATAGTGGTCGTTGGAATTAATTTTACTTTGATATTGGACTTAAACTGGTGTCAATCTTTTGATACTTATTCTTTCATAAAAACATGCTATTTGTTTTGACAGCAGAAATTAATTATTAAATTAGTTAATGCAACTTATATGTTTTGAATTTTTTAAAATGGACTTCATTTTTTAATTCGTAATATCAAATATAGCTTAGGGTGATGTTTTGGGTTTTTTCTGAAAAACATTAATTTTTTATGAATAGTGAAACCGCAAAGTGGTGGTTACAAAATTTGATTTTTCTTTTAAATGGGAATTTATCACTTCTGTGTTTTGAATCTCAAAAATCCTATTTAAATTATTTTCATTATTAAGTAAAATTTGGTTCAATGGGATTAAAATAAATTTTGTTGAATAGTAACTTTTATGTTTTATTAATCACGATTAAAGGTAATTAGTGTAATTTAAGGTAAAAATGACATTATAATAAAATGAAAATATATTGACACTTTTCCTAACACTATTGGTTGAGTTATGGACGACCAATACAACCCATGGGTAGATTTTTGGTACCCCATGGGCCACTTGGGTATGATAATGACATTTATGCCTTTTATTTAAAGTTAAAGTAAAAATGACACAAACATGAGATGTTTTCCTAAACGAATTTTTACATGGGGTTATACAAGTCATATTTTTTACTATAAATATTCATTGGAAAGATAAAAATATTTCCTACATCATAGTAATTTTTTTCTAATTTTTAGAAATTAAATATATTAAATTATTTATGACACTATGATGATGCAGCGATTACCTCATTATTTAACGATTTAAATAAAATGGTAATATAATGTAAAATATAAGACCTACACATGTCCAAAACCTATTGTATGGGTGTACATCGAACCCTTATCACTGTATCCTCGAAAAACATCAATGTGGGACCATTAAAATCCAAAAACCATTTGAAAATAAAGTAACATTTCCTTACCTTCCAAGAGTTCCCCTCCTCTCCTCTTATAAAAGGCCCCCACCTCTACCCCCAAACCCACACCTCTAAAGCTTTTGGTTCGGCCAAGATCTGATCCTTTTGTCTCTCCTCATCCCTCTCTTACTCCTTGAAGCCTCACGTTGGGCAGAAGTCTTCCCAAGGAAGCCTTTGAGCTCAAACCAATGGGAGTTACCCAATTTTAAGGTAATGTCTTTACTTGAGTCGTTTTGTTTTATTTTGCTTCTCCAACCCCCAAAAATATTTTTATTCATTTCTTTTGTAACAACTCCAGTATATTCCATATACTAGGATGTTGTTATAATATGTATTAGAGCTACACTTAAACACACCTACGTCTAATGGTTAAAGAACATACTGTTTCTGTGGATAGCGAATTTTCGCCTCACGAAACGATGATTGTTCGATATTCTTCTAACACCTTAAAAGGTGGACATTAATATGTCACTCTATTTATATATGATATATATTATGTTTATGTTTTACTAATACTCCTGTATTTTTCATTTGTGGTATACCATTATGGTTTCGATTATGGGTAAATGCGATATCTTCATTTAAGGAAGTGCGGACTACCGCCCCCTCAAAGTGATTTGATTCGTTAATGCCATATGTGCGATATATAAAGGATGTATTTAAAGTTATTATATATGATTTTATACTGGAATTATAATATAACTCTATATAATTATTATTTCTTTCCATTAATGTATGATATAGAAATGAATGTAGCGTTCATGCGTACGTACGGCTTACCGTCTCCATGAACGGTGCATTTCATTTCTTATCCCCAAATGTAATGTACTATTATAAGTATATATATATATAATGGATATATATGATGTATGTTACATCTAAATGATTAATATAATTCTGGAATTAAAATATACATACCACTCATTTAGTTTTAATTCCATTAATATGACAAATAAATGAAAGTAGCGTTCATTCGTACGTACGGCTTACCGTCTCCATGAACGGTGCATTTCATTTCTTACCTCTAAATGATTATGTAATATTATAAATACATGTATATGATGGATATATATTATAACCAAATCATGAATATCATTATGGATATAATGAACCTTTGACCACACGAACAACATGTAATTGTAAGAAGTCCACTTTCGACTTAAGGACCAAATATCAACAAAACAAACATTATTAACTTAAATGATTACATAATGTTTATAACATGGAAATGAGTGATATAAAAGGAATAATGAACTTGAAAAAGGTTTTTATGAAAATATAAATTAACTCAAGTTTATTATTCAGGACGTTAAAGAACGATCGAGTCAAGTCGGACCCGAGGTAAGGGACTTCGTCTCAATCTCCTTTCATTGAGGCATATTTCGTTTTATACACAACTATCTTTTATACGGTGTATATACCCCTTTGACATTTAATTTTATACAAAAAGAATCTTTTTCTACGAATAGTTTTACTAAACGACAAAAAGGAATGTTTCTTTTAATGTACGCGGTGACAACGACCTTTTCCGTCGCCGGGAGTATTATTTAGTCCTTGGCTTCCTCAATAAGCCGTAATGTTTTTTAAAAAATAAATACCATATACTCTTTTATGTATTTTGGTATTGAAAATGGTTTTGATAAATGATTATATTATTTTAATATATTTAAATGATATATTGCGATTGAAATGTGGAAATGATATCATTCCTTTATATTGGTTTTGTGTTTTATGATTTTATATTGGTACTTGGACATTTGACGGGTGGTTACGTGATAAACCATATGACGGGTGGTGCCGTGAATACCAGGACGGGTGGTTACGTCATAACCTCCAATGAATTGGGTATGGAAGTCGGACGTATGGCTATTCCACTAAGTATGTATGGAACTTGGCCGTATGGCTATTCCATTAAGAGATATGTGTGGAAGTCGACCGTATGGTTATTCCACTTAAGTATGTTTCTGTCCCATGTTACCTTTTTATGTTATGTGATCTTTTTATGGGTTTTATGGTAATCTTTTGGTTACAAAAGGGTAAGTAATGATATTTTATTCAGTGAATAGTTTTTACTAATTCATAAAGGTGAAAGTTATTACTTTGATAAAGTATAGATGGTTTACTTGTTGTTTTGATAAACTAACAGTTTCCATTCTTTTTGTTTCCCTTACTGAGCTCTTTATGCTCACCCCAAGTGTTTTCTAAATGTTTTTCACAGGACCTAATGTGGAGTAGGGTTAAGGATGTGATCAATGTAAAGTCATGCTATATAAAACTTACAACTAGACATGTTTCTTTTTAAGAGTTTTCATTTTATGGAATCTTAGTAGAAGTGTCTACTTTGTAATCTTTTGAGATGTAATAGTTATGTTCTAATTCTCTAAAACTCTAAACCTGAAAAGATCCTCAATGTGAATTATTAATTTAATTCAATATTAAGTAAGGTTTAAGGTCGGGGCCTTATAATGACATATCAAAACTATTCATTATATATCAATAATAAAAATAATCAATATTGATTTCAGGATTGGACGTTTTTAATATATAAGTAATAAAAAATAAAAAAACAATATCCATTAGCGGATATCCATAACATAAGACAAGATATTGAATCACACACATAATAATAGAAAACCATATGTCCAAGATACCCACGAAGACATTCATAACATGTTATTCATTGGAAAATGATCCACGTAACTATTTCAAGCTGATGATAACCTCCCATGTACCCTATTTCAAGGATTCATATAACATATCTTCTAACCGCAGAGCACATATAAAATTATTAAATACTTCATTTGTTGGAGGTGGATATATGTCCTACCATTCATTGGTTATAACCTAACCACCTTCCTTCATTATAACATAACCACAATAACATAATTAAAACTATACATGAGTTTTCCACAAGATAATAAAACATTCATCACAACAAAACAAATGAATGTAAAATGGTCTAATAAATAATTACATAATTGAATATCCCAAAAATGATATGGGTCTAATATTTTTCACATCAATTCATTATATCATAACTCGGGAAATGATAATGGTTTTCATGAACATCTCTTCATTGTAAGCTTAAACCATCCAATGAAAGAAAAATTATCTTATCATTCGATCATATCAAAATAAATGATTATGTAAAATAAATGGATGACCCCTTATATTGAAAATTATGTTTCATGAAAAATCAATTGTAACATTACTTGTGAAAAACTACATTTTTTTGAAATCTACTTTTTAAAACTATAAATTCATAAAATATTTGGGAAATAATATTAATTGAAATTAAAAATAAAAAATTATAAAATGACCTTAATAAATAATTTAACAACATTTTTTAAAATAATATCCATTAAAATTTGAAGATAAATATTTTATTCATTGATCATTTTAAATATATAATTCTTTGAAAACAACATTTACAAACTGTAAAGGTATATTAAAAATAAGTTATTAAATTTCCAGAGGAATGTATCACTTCCAATTTCAAAAATAATAGTTTTAAATCATATAACATTATAATTATACATTTATTTAAAAATAACCATTGAATCATATAATTTATTGTTTACATATTATAATTTTTATGAGGGCAGTAAATGTCATACATGTTAAAAAAAGATTTGTTTTTACATTTTCAATATTTTTCTTTTGAAATCGAAATAAAGATCGAATTTAAAACATTTTTAAACATTAAAATTTGAAAAAATGAATTTCAATAATCCTATATGAACTCTAAATAATTATTTCAAAAATATAAATCATGGATATAGAGTAAAAAATGGGTTTTTGTCAAATAGGAGACATATAGTCAAAATTATTAAAAAAGATATATTAGAATCATGAGTAAATTAAGTGGTGAAAATAAGTTAAATTCTGAATTCTCAAAAAAACCCATATATGAATAAAATTCAGGATTTTCATGAGATATATTTAATATTAATTCATAATTGTATGTATAAACATAAAAAATCCTGATAAATGGTGAGATTTCATAATAAAAATCACAACACATTGGTAACATTGAATCATAATGACAATGAAGATATTAAAATATATTTAAATTAATATATCATGAAATAAAAAAATTAAGTAATTAAATATATAATTTGATATATATAAACCTCATAAATCAAGATAGGTTCACTACATAATTTATGTCCTGAAAAAGGAAAATTCAGTCAACAATAATATACCATAAATATCAAATTCATTCGTATAAATTTTTTCCTCCATTATAATAATTATACTCATAATGAAAATTTTTTATATAAAAATAATTATATATAGTATACAATATATTATTTATTTATAACCTTCTATTGCACATTTATTAAAAATTTACACATTAAAATCCATTTTTGAGCAATAATCATGTTTTTTGTGTATGTTTTCATTTTTTATTTATGACCACCATACATTCATAATGTTTCTATAGTACATATAATTTATAACATGGCATAAATGTCATATGAATTTATTATATTTGTATTTATTGTAATCTATTAATGTCAGGTATGGAAATAAAATACATATTTTTGGAGACAGTAGATCATATGTATGAATGAATGTTGTTATATTTTTATGATAAATTAAAAAAAATAAATGAATTTTATATATTAAATTTAAAAACTATTTTTTTTGAATATATACCATATATATTCCTTAAATTTACCCCAATTATGATCCATGTATTTCATTTGTGAAAAAATAATCACATCTCTTCACGAGGCAGATGTATTTTGTTTACAAGAATGACTTCGTATTGTATCCCCAAAGGAATGGAATGTAATATTGTATATGTGATATCATATTTAAAGAAATATATATTCAAATATTATTTATATTTATTTTAGATATATCGTTATTACTATCCATGCAAAATTGAAATTAAAAACACATCACATGCCCGTACAAACAAGTAACGTTATTGTTTTCCAATGGGTTGAGAGTTAAGAAGATGAGTTTAATATCATAATTATAGAGGTATAAATATTTCATGAATATTTTTTATAAAAATTAAATCCATCATTATTTCTAACTGATTTAGGTGGTGATGAAAAACAAATAACTTCAGTTTAGTAGGCGGTAATTCATTGTATAACCAATTAGTGATTTATTATTACATTTGATGGAAATTGAGATAGATAAAATTTAATAAATTAAAATAATAAAGTCTACTTATATGTATTATATTTTTATCACCATTATAGAATAATTAAATAATATGTTACATATTTATATGAATGATAAAAATTTATACTTTAAAATATTACCTATTCTTCAAAAAAACATCTTTAGGTTTAACCTAATTAATTAAAAGTTATGATTTGTGATCTATAGGATGCCTATATGTTGTTTTTACAGGATCAAAATAGTATATCTAGATTCTCAATTACAATATGGGTTGAATTGTATGATTAAAACACTTTCTCTTTTAACCATAAGGATTTCTATGATTAACAATGTTTAAAAATTTTAATTTACAAATCCACTTTTTCTCTTAACTAAGAAACAAGCATTCTTCAGGACCAGAAAAAAATGATTTGGAAAATAAATTTCAGAATAGTTGACATTACCTTAAAGCATATATAATCTTTTTTATCTGAAGATGTAGAATTAGAAGAAATTATATGAAATTTTTAATTTCATTATTTAACAAAATACATGAAAATGATGATTGAAACAATAATCATGTAAAAAATAGGAAATAATTTAACCCAAATAGTATTGTATCCAAAAACGTTTGGCAATGGTCCATTGATTTATAAATTCATTGAATGTTTGTCTTACACACAATATGATAAGACCTTGATAATAATATCAGAGTCTTTATTGTTATCCCTTCATGCCATCAAACATTAATGTAGTTGGAAACTCTATCATCATATCCTCTGTAGCTCTTGATTATAATCAACAATAATCGGAGTCTCACAAAGCATTTTGAAAAAAAAATCATAGTTTAACAATAAGTTCATAAAAATCACAAGGAATTAGATTTTGCACTCTCTAGAAATCAATTCACAGTATACAATCTCTTGGATCATGGAATAATTTCATTAATTGTGAGCTTGGTCTAATGAGCTCCTATTTATATGATAAATGTTAACGGTTGGCCCCCTCCTCTAGTGGTCAGTTTTTTCATGAATCTTAGAGAGACATGTTCAAGTGTGACTCAACCAATGAATATTGAGAAAAAATTTGTATGAAATTTTTTTTATAGAAAAATCCTAGGAAGACTTTTCATGTTTAACAATCAATAAAATGATATGAAAAAAGTAGCTTATCCAAAAATGAATAATCAGAGTCTATGGAAAGTTGAAATCAGAGTCTAACATTTTGAATACTCTAATTATAAAAATATTGATATTTTGATTCTGTTTTACAAAGAATTAGGTGTCTGAATTATGATGAATTTATGTTCTGAATTCTAATGAATTTAGAGTCTGATATTTGTAGAATTTTGATTCTAAATTCTATGGAATTCATAGTTTAAATTAAGAGGAATTCAGAGTCTGAATTCTTGTGAATTTGGAGTCAAAATCTTGAGGAATTCGTATTCTGATTGTCATAGAATATAGAGACTGAATTTCAATGAATTTATAGTCTCAATATTAATGAATTAATAGTAATAGTTTCATATATTTCATAGTCTAAATTATAGAGAATTCAATTTATAAATTTCATAAAATTCAGATTATGAATTTTAGAGAATTCAGAGTCTAAAAACAAAATGACTCGATTTCAATAAACTCTATGATTTCAAGGATTTTTATTAGGATCTTATATTTTGACTAATAATAGTTAAACATGGATTTGAAAAGAAAAAACCTTATAGAATGATAATTTTTATTAAGAAAATTTGTTTTTGATTTTAAAAATATAGAGGAATGTAACAGTCATATGGGAGCCTTATTGACTAACACATATTCTTCTTTTTTGAAAAAACAAACAACCATTCAAAAAAGTATAAAAGAAATAAGGATTTTTATTTTTGAACTATAAAATAAGTATTTCTCTCTATTTTGAAATGACTTATGATGAATAAGACTAATTCCCCTTAGGTTTTGAAATCCATAAATATCATATTTTTTTCTTTCATAGAGAAGATACTTTTTCTTAGTTAACAAAATCTTCTTTATATAGACTCCTTCTTTAAAAATATCCCCTTTTAATAGGGAATTAAATTAATTAAATTTTGAGTTTATTGGATCATTCTTTTCTAAACCTTTTTTATTTTCAAAAAAAAGGACGAAATGGGAAAATAATTTACCTGATAGGTTAGCGATATACATGAAAAAAATTTAAAGATGGAAAATTTATCATTATGGTAGGAAAACATGTTATTAGGTTAAAACAAAAAAATATCGGATTGAAATGATAATAATTAGTCTTTTTCTTCCTTTGTCGTGATCATTATAAGGGTATTTGTTAACATGTTAATATCTTAATGATCATCCGCATATCTCTTGAGAAACTGATCATGGTCCTGATACTTCATTTCCAAAGCCTTCAATTTTTTACTTATGACTTCATAATTTCCCCCGGAAAATTTACTACCCTTTCTTGTGGTAAGAAATTTTCTTTAAAATCTTCCTTGGTTTCCCTTTCTATCATTAAATATAAGGAAATTGAATTTAACATCCCATTCTAAAATCCATCTTCATTTTTATCACACTACATTACCAATATTAATATTTTCTAAAAAACATGTTGAATTATTTTTTATTCTTTTATATGTTATATAAAAAGCATATATTACTAAATCACAGAAGGCATCAATGATTCTAATGCCATCAATAATTATTTTATACCATTTTTTAGTTCGATTAAATTTCTCTTATGAGCATCATAACCAATATGATTAGTTTTGAAATCTTCTTCAGGGCGGATAAACATTTCCATGAGTAGGCTTATAGAATATGACATTTGATAAAATTAACGTTAATGCAACTGACATCTCAAATCAATACTGGGAATCAATAGTATTTTCTCCACTAACTTAATTAATGACTAAATAACCGAATTATGACCCGTCGAAGTTGATAATTCAGAAAATGATTATTTTACTATTGTAGAAACATTATTTAACTATTTGGATTTTCTATTAGTTGTTCCACCATAATATTTCATTTCTTTTAAAATCACATCCTTTTTAAGCATATCAAAAAACACATATTTTCCATTATCAACTTTGTAAATAACCATCTAATCACATAGAGACTCATGCTATCAATCATAGAGTTGAAATATATTATCTCTATCAATCAATTCATTCTCATCATCTTCTATAACATCACCATGATATATTAAATCATGGTTTCTACTCTCATCATTAGTAGGTTTATCCACTTCATCGTGTCTATCATCATCATTCCCTAGAGAAATAATTTTGGATGACTTACCCTCAGAAGCTCAAAATGATAGATTATATGAAGGACAATCATTATCATGTTATTCCTCCACATTCATAATCTCATCATCACATTCATCTTCTTCCTCTTCTTGTTCCTATTCTTCTTCAAATTTCTAAATTATCTATTCTTATAAAACAGGTTTTGGAATTGGCATTTAAATTCCAAGAGTTTCTAAATGAACTATTTCATGGAGGAAGGATTCTGGTACCTGAATCAGATTAGAGGCATTCTCGAAATATTTGAGTAAGGCATAAACTATTTCAGATTTTTAAATTTTATTCTTTAGCTTCTTCTCTTTTTTATTCCATTCATGTTCTTCAACATTTTGGATTTTCATGCCCTTTGGCTGAGCTGGATCTAACCCAAAGCATGACTCTTCTTCCTCAATCTTTTTTTCCAACTCCCTCTACTTCATTACCACTTCATCAGAGAAATTTTTAATTTTTCTTCCTTTGTGGTGTTGGATGGATTTTTATAACTGGGACTTTTTATTCAGATTTATGTTCACTCTATTTTCTCTTTTTATTTGATTTCTTGGATGTTTCTCATACTTCACCTTTATTAATCAAATCTTGAATCTCACTTTCAGAAAGATGGTAAAAGTATCCTTATTTGGTATTGAAATCCAAATGCATCCTTCTCAGAGTATCATTAGTCAACAAAATTATCTTAAAGTTTCTAGGTCTATAAGTACATTGAATTTTATATTAATCTATGAAAAGCACTATGTCATTCAACAGGATCACCAGATACATGATAATCTGAGATTTGTTAGTTCCATTTTTAATGTTTCATATTTTTAGAAGGATGCACAACACCCATTCTGCCTTTCTATGGTTAATTAAAAATTACATTTTAAAGATATCACTTTTATTTAAAGATTCCTAGTCACCCTTTCATTGAAAAATAAAACTTTATACCTCCAATCCTAATATTCTAGTTTTTTTTTTAAAGATTTTTTTATCTTCAGTGATTTTATTCCCTAGATTCCAAGGTACTCAATTTTCTTTTCCTTCTCAAAGCATCCTGACTTGTCCGAAAACATGTGAGAGAAAAATATTCCCTCACCTACATAAGTAATTACAAGGATGTTTGATTCCATATTAAAAGATAAATAATATGTTTTATATTATCTCATAAAAGAAAACATGTTCATTCCCCAATCATAATAGAAACAGATCATAACAAAAAACACGATGAGATGGTCATCATAAACATAAACCTAACTCTTAATCTTTGAAACATAAATTCTCTCCCACAAACTAAGCATAATATTATTAATAATCAATGAATAATACGTAGCAATGAAATTTGTTTCAACCAACCATTCCATGTTGATTTTCTAATACTTTATTTTCATGTACGAATACATTTCATTCTATGGGTATTCTTGAAACGACATATGGAATTAAGAAAACCCGAAAAACTGGATGAAAAATTTGAAGAGTATTAGATATTATGCACAAAAATTTTTCATAACTCGATGTGGGATGGAGAATCCTGGTGCCTTTATATAGGCATCGTGGTGATTGTTTGAATTTTAGAATTGATCCAATTGTTGAAATAAACTCAATCTGATCTGATAGTTGATATGTATTCCTAATAAGGATTTAGTAGGTTCAGATATTTTGAGGTTTTATGGAAAAATTGGATTTTAGGTAATTAAATCTGTTAGAGTTTTCTTAAATCAATATAAAAACACCAAAAAAAGATTTAGGTAAGAAATGATACATCTGTGATTTTATAGAATGAATTTTCAGATTTGAAAACATTCTTCTTAGATTCCATAAATTTTTATTAAAGAGATTAAATGTTTTATTTCAAAAAAATTTATTCAGAATATTTTGTTTTCTGGAAAAAAAATTTATGAATAAACATTTTGGGTTCCAAAAATTTGTTTTATGAAAAAAAAAATTCTGTTAAAAAAAATTAGTTATAAAATAATTATTTTGAAAAAAATGATTAAAAATGGTTATGAAAAAAGAAAATGGTTTTAATGAAAAACATTTGGAAATAATAAATGTACTCCCCTGATGAAAATAAGTTTGATAATGTATGGAGATGGGTTTGAATGAAATTTTAATAAGGTTTATTTCCTTCCTTTGATAATTCATTTCATTTTTAATATATTAAAATATACCAAAGGATAAATATTTTGTAAAAATAACATCAATTTATTCTTCTGTTCCAATAAATTGATGAATGATATAACCATTCAGGGTGTTATTCCTAAGAAAGTTATGACCAATATCTATGTGTTTTGAATGAGAGTGTTGTGCAGGTTTTTTTCTTAGGGTAATGAACCTTGTGTTATCACCCAATATCTGTGTTTTGGTAAAACACAATCCATAGTTAATGAGTGTGTCTTTCATCCACAACATTTGAGTAGAATAACTACAATCTAATATATATTCAGCTACAATAGTGGAAATTTATGATAAGTGTTTCTTCTTGCATGACCATGAAAATAATGAATCTCTTAATAAATTATAAGATATGAATTTGCATCTTTTATTCATTATACTTCCACAAAAATCAGAATATGAAAATGTTTTTTTAATTTTTAATCCATAATAATAAAAAATTTCTAAATCCTTGGTTCTATTTAAATAGGCAATGAAAATTTCACTAATTTTAAATGCGATCCCTTTGGATTAGAATAATATCTTATACAAAAGCCTATTGGAAACATTAATTCTATATAACTAGATTTTAAGTACAATAAACATCCTATCATACCTCTAAAAGATGATTGCTATACATCTTTCCTAGCTTCATCACGATCAAGAGAATTTGAGGTAGAAATTGGAGTAAATATACTTTTATTATTTTCATATCCATAATTTTTAAAACAACTTTAATATAGTTATGTATATAAATATATGTTTCTTTTAGTTTTTGAGATATTTGAAAATAAAGGAAAAAGGATAACTCAACCATCACACTCATTTAAAACACAAATTTCCTGATATTGACAAAAAAATCATTTATAGATTGCGGAGTTGATCCAAATAACATGTCATAAACATATATTTAAAAAATCAATACATTTTTTTATCATTATTTATAAAATTATTTTGATCGGAAGTTCCCTTAACAAAAAAAATTTCTAACAAAACTCATACTATTCTATCATATCAGGATCTAACATTTTGTTTAAGTCTGTAAAAATAATTGATAATGTTGAAAAAATGTTCAGTAAGTTTTTTGTTCTTCACATCAAGGAGGTTGTTCAATATAAATATCCTCTTTGAAAATATCTGTTAAGGAAATCACACTTTACATCCTTTTGAAAAAATGAAAAGAATGTTACAAAGCCAAGTGAAATATTAATAGATTCATGTCCATCTACTAGAGAATAATTTTCGTCATAGTTTATTCATTCTCATTTATTATAGACATTATAAACTAATCTAGATTTATTTCTTACTATGATTCCATTTTCATCACATTTATCACTAAAAACCATTTTACTCTAATTATAGATGTTCCTATTGGTCATTCAACCGTGGTCCAAAATTCATTCTTTTCTAATTCATTTAATTCATCTTGTAGGGGTTTATTTTAATCATTATCACTAAATACTTCATCAGTTCTATATAGTTCTAATTGGGAATGAAATTCTAGATGATCTACTTCATTTCATAAAAAACATTTATTATGTATTGGTTGATTTACATAACCAATAATACTATCACTAGGATTATTTTTATGAAACAACTGATTTTGGTTTTGTAAAAATGTTCATCAAAATATTGTAGATAATCATATAGGGTAAATATTATAGAAATTTCGTGAGTATTTTCATTATTATAAGTATCATCTATCAAGGAATTATAATTTTTTTTGAAAATAATTCTAGTATGTATATTGTGGTTGTTTAAAAACAAAACGATCAGTTTCATCAAATTTTACGTGCACTATTTCATCAACAGTAAAAGTATTTTTCTTCAAAACTCTATATGGATTAGATATAGTAAAATAAAATAAAATTTTTTTATTCAGATTGGTGATATAATTTATTTATGTTATCTTTTGTATTCATAATGAAAATGTTTCATCCAAATACTTTTATGTAATAATGATTAGTTTTTCGACCAGTCCACATTTCATTAGGTGGTTTACTAAGAAATGTTTTGATTAAAACATAATTTATTATATAAGAGAAAGTAATATTTACTTCATGTCAAACTTTATTAGAAATTTAATATTCACTCAACTAGGTTCTAGTTATTTTTTTTAATAATTCAACTTCTTCTTTGAATACCACCATTCTGTTGAGGATTTATTAGGGTAGAAAAGTTATGATTAATTCCTTTTTACTTAAAAATTTTCAAAATATGAATTTTGAAATTATACTCCTTGAAAACTATGAATATTTATTAATGGAATGTTTATCCCATTTTTAACTTGAGCACTAAAATATTTAAAATACTAAAAATCATTAAATTTATTTATTAGAAAATATACCCTTGTAAATTTGGTATATTCATCAAGTATAACAAATACATAATATTTACCTCTAGTAATTCAATTTTGTTTTAGACCAAAAAGATCAATATACAGTAACTATAATGAATCAAATGTTGAGACTCCACTGATAGATTTAATGCTTGACATATGTTTCATTCCATATTTACAAGGAACTCATGCTTTTGAGTAATCAAATCAATTATCTAGTAGATCCATAAAAAGTCTTTTCATTCAGAGTTTTCATATGTTCTTATGGATACAATGTCCTAGTCAACTATCTCATAAACAAGATTTATCATCCATTTCATAGAGCCCAGGTTTTTATGGTCTCCTAAGGTCTTATATGTTTAGTGTATACACAATCTCATGCATAAGAGAAGAAATAATAAACTCTTCCATAAATTTTTTTAGTAATTATTCATCATTCCTAAAATTCGCAATGTAACCTTCATCACATAATTAAATTATGTTAATGAGGTTATGCTTAATACCATTATCAAATATAACTTTTGAAATTAATGTATTTTCAAGAATAACAATTCTAACTATACAAACAATTTCTCCCTGAGCATTATCTCCAAATGATTCATTTCCTCCATTTGTTTTGATAATATTTTTAATGAAAATTTTGTTACAATCCAAGTGATAGGAACATCTAATATCTAAGAGCCATATATTAGTTATGGGTACTTTATTTAATTTCCTAAAAATAATAGAGTTAGACTTTCCAAATCCAATCATTCTTGGATCTGAAAATTTGAGAAACTAAAATCATAAGAATCCACATTTTTGTAGAGATATTGGATTTATAAAAATATAATTAAAGGGTTTTATTTGAAGATCAATTTCAATTCCAATACTCACCACATTTACACTTAGAAAAAAGGGCCACTTTAGGGAACAATGTAACACCACAAGATTTCATTGTACTTTAGTTTTTCAAAATAATTTAATAATTTGCACTACACGCAACACCGAGTTCAATCGAACCACGACTTCCCAGTTTAGCCATTTAAAAGCAGTTATGAATAGTATTAAATGAATTTTGAACTATACACAATCTTTATAATTTTGCAATCCATATAATGAGTTTCTTAGACATAATGTAAGAATTGGTTAATTTTTTCAGATAAAAGAAATATTTATCAAAAAATGAACTTTTAATACCTTTTAATTGTGAACCATTTTCAAATCCAATATTTGAAACTTTTATATATTCAATTTGAAAAAATAAACTTCTTCTTTAAAATATAGAAATAAGAATTTAGTTTCATTAAATTTTTGGTGTTTTTATGATAACTTTCATATTTGGGTGAGTAGTGAAAAATACTATATTTTACCTGAATAGAACTTTTTAATCAAAATAATTCATAATGTAAAATTATACCTTTAAATGGTTTGGAAGTATAAATTGATTATATTTTTACCATTTATCCAATGCTGGTTATGGTAAGTACTTTCACATTGAAATTGAACATAAACAAGTGGCATTATTTTGATAGTTATTGTTTCTTAATAATACGCCTTTTGGTTTTGACGACAAGAATTAATTTTAAATTAATAAAAGAAACTTATATGATATTAATTTTGTAAAATTGACTTCATTTTTGAATTTGGGATATCATAACTATCTTAGGGTGAATTTTTGGTATTTATCTGAAAATATTCAATTTTTGATTAATAGAGAAAAACACTGAGTTATTTTTTAAATCCGACTTTTTATTTTAATAATTTTTTATTTTTTTTAAATTTATTTTAGGTAATAATAGATTCATAATACCTATATATGTTCAATTTAATTAATCGGAGTCATTTTGTAATAATATTAGATATATAAAATTTTATTGAACTTTTCATCGTCTTTAACCCACCTCATAAGATAATTTTCAAATTCACATAAAACATAATTTTACCACTTCTGTGAGTGGAATTTCAAAAATCCAAGAGACATGATTGATATCATTATGAAAAATGTGGTTCAATAAGATAAAAATAATTTTTCATTAATAGTAACTTTTTACTATTATTTACCATGGTTAAATTTAAATAGGGTAATTAAGGGTAAAAATGATAGTATTCTTACCCTAAAACATTTCCTAATTCTATTTGATAAATTTAATTTGACCAAAAACAAAATTATGAATAATATACGATCCTTTAGGTCCACAGGGATTAGATTAGGTCATTTATTATTATTTAATTCAAAGAAGAGTTAAAAGAGTTAAAATCAATGATTAATAACTATAACATTTTGAATATAGGGGTATACATAAAATAAATTCAAATATAAATATAAATTAGTAAGATAGAAATATTTCCTACATATTGGTATTTTATTAACAATTTTCAGAAATAAAATATGTAAATTTATTTATGACACAATGATGATGCAGAAATTAATGTATTAACGAAAGATTAAAATAATTGACATTATAAATATCCAAATAAATGTAATTTGATACTTTTTATAAATTCCATAAATATTATAGTTTAATAATATGTGTTAGGGTTGGTTAGATCAATTTTTTTCGATTTAATCATGTTGTTTGGATTTTAACAAAAAAAATATCAAATAGTGTCAAAATTGACATAAAATAGTTTTTAAAATGAATATTATATTATTAATTGATATAATAGTCTTAAAATATCAGGTTATGTGAAAAGACTTATATAATAATATATATGACATTAATGAACCAATTGGGGTTCGATTGGCATTTTATAGTAAGCTTACTAACCATATAATATAAAAACACAAAGAGTAGCGGTAAATGTCAAACTATTTACCTAAGAGTTAAATCTAAATTTTAAGTTTAATATGGTGACTTAAACCCATATAAAACCTATTGGGTAAGTGGTTTTCGACCCAAACCCACCATCTCCTTTAAATAATTCATTTTGGATCCATTAGAATCGGAAAATGAATTTATTATACAATAATATTTAAAGTTTTTCCTAAGGTGCCCCTCACCCCTCTTATAATATGGAACATCCCCTTCTCTCAAATTCACACCTACAAAGCCATTTGGATCAGCTAACCAATTCCTAAATATCCTCCCAACTATTCTAACTTAATCTTAGAGGCCTTCCTTTGGTCATAAATCTTACCTATGGATCCCTTTTGATCAAATAAAAAATAAGAACTCGAATAAGAGTTAATGACTTCACCACCCCTTTTCAAGTTCCCTTATTCTTCCACATACTCTTTCATTGTTGTTTCCATTATAAAATAACAAATCGAGTATCTTCTATATTCTATGATTTCATTATAAATATTGCACAACTATATTCATTATTCTATGCATCTAATGAATGATACTATCACCATGCGTGCGTACGTACGACATACCGTCTCCACACCGTGGTGTAATTTGTTATTCAACACTATGTTAATCGGATAGATATAATGATGAGTAATATGTATATAAATAATGAAAATAACATGATAATGTATCTATAAAATTAATATACCATGAAATTCCACACCTTTAAGAAAATCATATTGTCACTGGTGCGTACGTACGGATTACCGTCTCCAAGACGTGATTAGTTTTATTTCCACATTCACCAATCAACAACTATTATAAAAATATATATTACTAATAAATATTCAATATATGAAATAATAATTCTACTTGAAATATATATATTTATATATATTTATTTATTTATGTACTTACATATATCTTATTCACTTACTCCCGTTCAATATGATTTGAAAACAGAAACAGTGTTTTTGCGTACGTACAAGATACCGTCTCCATAAATGGTGTTTTCCATTTCATATATCTATCTATAATAAATATTTATATACTAAATATATATGATATATGAATCAAGGATTATATACTGGATTTATTTAAATCATTACCTAAATGATATGGTCAAGAATAACAAGTTAAAATATGCACGATAAAGAAAGTGATTATTACCCAAAATGTTAATTTAACATGAAAATCATTATTAAATGGGTATTATAAAGTCATAAATGAATCATTAATGATATAATAAATATGAATAAGGTCCTATTATAATAAAATAAAATAAAATTTGCATTATACATGAGTATAAACTTACCCTAGACCAAAGGAAAGAGCAAGGTAAGGGGTTTCTTATCTCATTTTTAATTACATTATATTTACATTGTTCACCACTTATTTATTGCATGTTGTGTATTGTGTACTTACATTTCATAAATATTATCACGATTCTCTTTATATTAATGATATTCTGTGATTAATTTTGTGGTGATTGACTATTTTTCATAAGACTCGATTGATTACAATGAGGTAAGGGTTATTTCCTCATTCTCATTATTATGCGAAGTTGTTTATGTGTATGTATTTTATGGGACATACTTATCATAGATACACATATTTTAAAAAAATGATTTCAAAATGAATATTTTAAGGTTCTATGGGAGGGTCTACTTAACTATATCTTCATTTTAAATGTTTTTATGATTTATCTTTCTAGACCCTTTTAATTAATGTCCATGTTTTTAAAATGATTTTAAGGGTTTTTTTATATGGACATGAATGTTTTGAAATGATTTTTTTAAAAGATTCAAAGTGGTATGAGAAACTTTGATTCAAAAAACCCTTTTAAATTATTATATTTATAATTTCTGAGAATTTTAAATGATTTCCTGAAATATGGGTATTTCTCTCAATGCATTTTACTGATCATTTTCATCTATATCGACATCCATTAATAGAATTTTAAACTTTTTTGAAGTTGATTTATTATAATATAGTCTTCTATATTGTATTGAATGAGTTATGATATGTTTGACTGTGGATATTTGATTTTTATACCATCCATGGTTTATGGTTAATGTATTGATATTTCGTATGCTAGTTTTAATATGAATGTTTATTTTATATTTCAACTATTCATATGAGGAATGCAGTGGACTTACTAAGTGATGGGTCGAGCCGGCTATAGCTCCATGATGCATTGGTAGGTCTCATGAGACAAAATTGTGTCTTGGCACAAGGCCAATAATTAAAATTTTATTTTTAGTCCTGGAACAAGGCCATGACTATGTGGTAATGATGTCCGGCATTAGGCATTCCCTCATTTTAAAATTAGTTATTACATGTTATTATTCGACTTGTAGAAAATCCATGTAATTATTTATATGTTGATGTTTGATTTATTTTTTCTATATTATGTTCACTATTATTATTAAAAATGTTGTTGTTTTTATTAAACATATTTTATAAAATGTTTATATCTTCCATTAATTTATTTACCCTTACTGAGCATCTGAGGTCACCCCATTATTATGTTTTATTTTCCCAGGATCTCAATAACTGTTTTATGTTTGAGATATAGGGTTATGCCGAGGGAGCAATGGAATTATCAAAGGATTATTTTTTGTGTGTTTTATTTTATAAAGTGTAATGTAATGACTATGTATGTAATCTATTTTACAAGACTGCTATACTGATCGGTCTTTCTGGACTTGATTCCTTCTAATCATGCCAATGTATTAAAATAATGCACAGTCTCTGGGTAACTAGGTTCGGGGTGTTACAGTTTCTATCACAGGATGTTTCCCAACAACCTTGGAAATAGATTTAGTTAAACTCTGATTAATGAACATTACCCTATGATAGACATTGAGGATTAATATAGAAGAACTTCTGAGTATTTTAGTACTATAGAAATTCTGTTAGTTTTCCAAGCAGTACATCCCTTTCTAGATACGAGTAGGTAGAGGTGGCTCTGGCACAAATGTACCTAGTGGTAAAACCCGAAAACACTGTTTTGAGCAAGACACGAACAGTAACTGGTGCCCGAAAATGGGCCTTGGTTCAATTTTGGTTATGATACTCCAAGGGGATATGGTTAGGATAATTATCAATTTCTTCACAAATCATTATGAAGGTATTGTGAGTATATACTTCCTGAAAGTAATTTTTTTATGATTATGGATTATATCCATAAATTGTTACATCTACATTAAGTATTTTACATGTTTGGAATTATTTATTGCAATTCATAATCTGACCAAGTGTATTCCATTGTTTTGAAATAGAGCCCAATAGATGGAATGTGAACTCCAGAAAGACATTTTATCCAAAGAGTAGGAAGGATCATATCTTTCACTGTATTAAGACAAAATTTAGAAGGGAAATTTTCTCCAATGTATTCTAAACATATGAAGAAATAATATCATGTATTAATAAGATAAGTAACGATTTATCTGAGACTTTTGGATTTGAAGGGAATCAAGAGAAAAAATGGATTAATGAGAGAAATAAAGATAAATAGAAGATTGAAAAATAAGGGTTTTCCCATATGTGATAAATATGGAATGATTAACCTTCGTAAATGAATGAAGGAAATAAGATTTTGTTATTAGTGTGGATAATAAGGACACCAAGTACGTGATTTTAAGGGTAAGAAAAATGTTTCAAATGTATAATTCTTAATCTTCAAGGAGTTGGGACACTAAGCGAATCAATGTCCAAACCATCAGAGTATACCTAAAATGATGCTATTGGATAATAATAAAGTTATGATACTACCAAATATGAAGAGGAATGATTAGATTTCTTAAATTTATATTAAAGTATTGGGTCATTTGAGTATTATATTAATGATGTACATGTTATAAGAATTATAGGGTATATAAGAATTGTACTATAGTACTATTTTATTAAGGAAATGATATTTTATGGAACCAAGAAAAGTGACTCAATGGTAAGTAATGTTTTTTGGAAAATACATGGTTGAAAGAAGGAGAAAACATTAATATGGTCTTGATACTGAGGTATTAATTTTGGAATAAGAGATTATTGATTTGGATAAACTATATTGTATATTATTGACTACCTTGAAACTAATTAATGATTTGTATATTCCATCATTGTTGGATTTTACAACATTTCATGATAGAAGAAGTATATCCAGTATTGTATTAGGAATAAGGGAGAAGGAATTTAATCAATAAGGTTTTATGGTAATTCAGGATGTTGTCGTGTTTTAAATGAATACATGATGAAGGTGATCACATGTTATTACGTGGAAAAAAGGATCTCCATTGTGTTTACATTCCTTATAAATTTTGGACTGTGAGTATGGATAGAAGTATTTTGGATAAGTCTAGTTTGAGATTCTTTTGGTATTTCCATAAAAAGGACATCCCAGAGGTCGGGCGGCAACCCGTTGCATCTAGCAGGGATGTGAAAATTGAAAGCACAACCATAGGGAGACAAGAGTGTATCACCTACCACTGACCCATGTGATATCCTGGATTGAATAATGTAGTTTTTTAATGGTTTTGGTAAATGAATTATAAATTCATTTTTTTGGAACCCTATTCGAATTGGATAAATAGAATATTTTCTTATGTTCTATTTTCTTTTAAGGTGAAATATGAGTTTGTGTTAGAAATTAGTTAATGGATGGAACTCTACTTGTCAAGTATATATTTTTCTTCTCTAATTCTATGAATAAATTAATTATTAAACATTAGGTAAGGGATTATAAAACTAAAAATGTGTTATCCTAATACCTTATGTTTTGTTGAACTGGTGATATTTTATATCATTATAGATTGATGGCATTGAGGCCCTCAATTCTACATTTTTTTGTGACAGATGACCTCAATCACTCCTTATAATTATTTATGTCTTCCTATAATTATGTTTCTTTAATTTCCACTAATGTTCTCTTAATCAAGATCATAATTTGGTGGTGACTTTTTCATTCCCCTTTCCCTATTATTAAGACATTGTATTATTATCCCAATTTCTGATGTTGGTTTTCCCACAAAGGTATTTTCTATTTTCAACCTTTTATTTTCAACGTATAATTTCAAATTGCGAGGACGCAATGTAATGAAGGAGGGAATAACGTAACACCCCATGATTTCATAGTACGTTATTTCTTCAAAGTAATTAAATAACTTGCACTATACGCAACACCATGTTCAAACACACCACGACTTACCAAACTAGCCATTAAAAAGTTGTTATGAATAGTATTAACTGAAATTTGAACTATTTATAATCCTTAAAATTATAGAATCTATATTATGAGTTTCTTACACATAATGTAAGAACTAATTTATTTTTCAGATAAAAGACGTATTTTTCAAAAAAATCACGTTAACAACCTTTTAATGATGAACCCTTTTGAAATACAATATTTGAAACTATTATATATTATATTTGACAAACTAACCTTTTTATTTATAGTCGGGACATAATAATTTAGTTTCAATAATTTTTTGGTGTTTTTCTGCTAAATTTCATATTTGGTTGAATAGTGAAAATATTATATTTTAACAGAAAACAATTTTTTTAATCAAAATAATTTATTGTGATAAATTATATATTTTAATGCTTTGGAAGTATAAATAGATTATAATATTACCATGTAATCCAATGATGGTCATTGTAGGTAATTTTACTTAGAAATTGGACATAAACAAGTGTTAATCTTTTGATAGTTAATGTTTTTTAAAAATACGCATTTTGGTTATGAAAAGAGGAATTAATTTTAAATTAATAAATGAAACATTGATGTTATGAATTTTGTAAAATATAATTCATTATTGAATTCAGGATATTAAAATTAGTTTGGGTGAATTTTTAGTTTTTTCTGAAAATATTTACTTTTTGATGAAAAGTGAAAAACACTGAGTTATTGTTTAAAAATGACTTTTTATTTAAATAATTATTTAGTTTATATAAATTTATTTTATGTAATAATAGATACATAATAACTATATATGTTCAATTTAATTCATTGGAGTCATTTTTTAATAATAATATATATATATAATTTTATTGAACTTTTCACTGTATTTTACCCACCTCCTATGAGAATTTTCAAATTCACATAAAACATAATTTTACCACTTCTGTGAGTGGAATTTAAAAAATCCAAGAGACATGGTTGATACCAGAAATAAAAATGTTGTTCAATAAGATAAAAACAATTTTTGATGAATTGTAACTTTTTACTTTTATCTACCACGGTTAAAAGTAAATAGGGTAATTAAGGGTAAATATGATATTATTATTAACCTAAAACATATCATAATTCTATTTGATAAGAATAATTCTACCAAAAAAAACATTAGGAATAAAATATGATCCTTTAGGTACACATGGATTAGAATTTGACATTTATTGTTAATTAATTCAAAGAAGAGTTAAAATAGTGAAAATAAAATTTTAATAACTAAAACATTTTTAATATAGGGTTGTACATTAGATAAATTAGACTATAAATATTAATTAGAAAGATAAAAATATATTATCTATAATGGTATTTTATTTACAATTTTTAGACTTTAAATTATAAAATTTTAGTATGACACAATGATGATGCAGAAATAACTATATTAAAGAATGATTAAAATAATTGTTATTATAAATATCAAAATAAATGTAATTTTAAACTGTTTATAAATTCCACTAAATTTATATTATAAAATGACATTTTAGGGTTGGTTAGATTAGTTTTTTTATGTAATCATGCTGTTAGGATTTTATAAAAAAAACAAATACCAAAGAGTGTCAAAATTGACATAAAATAGTTTTTAAAATAAATAATATATTATTAATTGATATAATAGTCCTAAAAATATAAGGTTATGAAAAAAGTCTAATATAATCATATATATGACATTAATAAACCAATTGGGGTTCTATTGTCATTTTATAGTATGTTTATTAACCATATAATATAAAAATACAAAGAGACCTGGTAAATGTCAAACTATTTAACTAAGAGTTAAATCTAAAAGTTATGGTTAATATGGTGACCTAAACCTATGTAAAACCAACGGGTTGAGTATTTTTAGATCCACCACAACCTTAGAAAATAAATAATTCATTTTTTAGCTATTATAAACAGAAAATAAATTTACTATAAAACAATATTTTATGTTTTCCCTATGGTGCCTCTCACCCCTCTTATAAAAGGGAACTTACCCTTCTCTCAAATTCACACCTCCAATGACATTTGGCTCACCAAACCATGCCCAAATATCCTCCCAACTGTCCTAACTTTATCCTAGAGGCCATCTATCGGTCGTTAAACCAACCTATGTAACCCTTTCGCTCAAATCAAAAGAAAGAACATAAGAAGATGTATTTATTTCACCACCCTCTTTCAAGTTATCTTATTCTTCCACTTACTCATTATTTTTTGTTTGCATTATAAAATAATAACTCCATTATCTCCTATATAATGTGATGTTATTATAAATTTGGCAAAACTATATTCATTATTCTATCATTCTTGTGAATGATAATGTCACCATGCGTTCGTACGTACGGTTTACCATCTCCAAGCTGTGGTGTAATTTGTTATTCAACACTATGTTACATGAATGGATATAAATATGAGTAATTTGTTTATAAATAATTAAAATAGAATTTTAGTGTCTTTGTAAAATTAATATACTATCCAATTCCACACAATTAAGTAAATGATATTGTTGCTTGTGTGTACATATGGATTACCGTCTCCATGACACGATGAGATTTATTTCCACGTTCACCATTAATCGACGATTATAAAAATATATATTACTAATAAGTATCAAATATATGACATAATAATGATACTAGAGATATATATATATATATATATATATGTATTTATGTATTTACATATATATTATTCACTTCTGTTCAATATGATATTAAAACAGAAACAACATTTATGCGTATGTACGACCCACCGTCTCAATAAACATTAATTTCCATTTCATATATCTATCTATTATAAATATTTATATTTTAAATATATATGATATATGAATCAAGGATTATATTATTTAAGTATTTAAATCATGACCTAAATGATACGGTCAAGAGTAACAAGTTAAAATACATACGATAAAGAAAGTGATTATTACCCGTAATGTTAATTTAACATGAATATAATTACTAAATGGCTATTATAAAGTAATAAATGAATCGTGTATGATATATTATGTATGGATATGGTCTTGGTATAACCTATTAACATACAATGGTCATTATACATGAGTTTAAACTTACCCTCGACCATAAGAAAGTGCAAGGTAAGGGGTTTCTTATCTCACTTTTGTTTTCGTGGGATTTTCATTGTTCACAACTTATTTATTGCATGTTGTGTATTTTGTTCTGAACTTTGATATATATTATCATGATTCTATTTAAATTCATGATATTCAATGATTCATTTGGTTTTTATTTACTATGGTTCATACGAATCGATTGTTTACAATGAGGTAAGGGTTATATCTTCAATCTTTATATTATTTGAGGTTGTTTATGTGTAAGTATTTTCTGGAAAATACTTTTAATATATACCAATATATTATAAAAATGATTTAAAAATGATTTTTTTATGGTTTAATGGAAGTGTATATTTAAATAGATCATCATTTTAATTGTTTTAAAGATTTATCATTCTAAACCATTTTAATTAAATCCAAGTTTTTAAAAAAATTGAAGGATTTACTTATATAGGCATGCAGGTTTTTAAATGAGATTTGTTATAAAAAGTTTCAATGTGGTATGGGAAACTTTGAATAAAAATCACTTTTAAAAGACTACCTTTATAAATTGTGAGAATTTTAAACGATTTCATGTAAAATGGGTATTTCCCCCACATATTTTTACTCATCATTTTCATCTATGTCAACATCCTTTAATGGATTTTAATCTTGTTTGATTTTGATTTATTATAATACAATCTTCCATATTGTATTGAATGAGTTATGATTTGTTTGACTGTGGATGTTCTATTTTTACACCATTCATGGTTTATGGTTAATGTATTGACAAATTGTATAATTGTTTTAATATGTATGTTTATATTATGTTTCAACTTTTCATATGAGGAATGAAATGGACTTAGTATGTGACAGGTGGAGCCCACTATAGCTCCTCGATGCATCGGTAGGTCTCTAGAGAAAAACTAGTGTCTTGGCACAAGGCCTTGAGAAAAATATTTATTTGTTGTCTTGGCACAAGGCATTGACTATGTGTTAATGATGTCTGACATTAGGCATTCCCTCATTATGAAATTAGTAATTACATGTGACTTCTCGACTACTAGAATATCCATGTTCTTGTTTATATGGTGATGTCTGATTTATTTTTTCCATGTTATGTTCATGATACTATTTAAAAGTGCTGTTGTTTTTCTTAAAAATCTTTCCTTGAATGTTTATAGCATCCGCTAAATTATTTACCCTTACTTAGCATCTGAGCTCACCCCATTATTGTGTTTTATTTTCCCAGGATCCCATGAGGTGTTTTATGTTTGAGAAGCAGGGTTATGTTAAAGGACCAATGGCATTCTCAATGGATTATTTTTTCTGTGTTGTATGTTAGAAAGTGTTTTGAACCGTCTATGTATGTAATGTATTTTCCAAGAATTCTTAACTGATCAGTCTTTTGGGACATGATTTCTTCTAATCATTCCAATGTATTAAAATAAAACACCGGCTCTGGGTAACAGGGGTCGTGGAATTACAAACAAAATAGTTTTTTCAAGAAATAAATTTTGAATGAGTATAACCAATTCATGAACAATTCCAAAGAGGATGAATTTGTTAATATATTTTATTAAATTACATTATTCTTGTAGAAAAATTTGATAAAAGTGTATTTGAGGAAAAAAGAATAGATTTTAGTCTAATTATTAATTATTATCATCAATGTCATTAGATTTAGAACATGCATTATTCTATAAAATACTTTTCTTAGAATTAAAATTTTCAAGATCCTTATAATATATATCCTTCCTTGAATTATCTTACTTAAGGTTTTAATAAGAACATTGAAAATCATAAATTTTATTATCAAGATCATTAGAAATATTTGATACATATTTTTTTACAAAATAAATTCTTGAATTTTCTTTCTCTAACTTATTTTTTTTCATGAAATTTTATTTCTCATGTAATTTAGAAAACCTATAAACTTCTTAAAATAAAAGTAATGTATTACCTCTTGATGAATAAGATTATTCATTTGAAGATTCAAAATTGTATTCATTTGTAAATTTTTTATTTATCAAAACATTGGTTAAGGATTCAGTATTGTGTACCTTATCTATAATACAATGATTTTCAAAGGGTACTTTGGTTATAAGTCCAATATATTTTTGACCATATGATTCAAATTTTGACGATTTATATGAATAGTCACCACCACTGGTACTCCTGATATCATTTTATTTTAGGAAATTCTTAGCCTTAGATTTGTAAAATTTCTTTCTGTTCATTTCATAATGATATTCCTTCTTATAATTTCTCGAAATAATTGGACAATTAGGTTTGATGTGTCCCACCCGTTTACATTCAAAACAGGTTAATTCAGAATCATTATTATCCTATCTATCATTCATCTTATTTCTACATTAGAAATCATTATTTCCCACTATCTTGTACACACATCGAGTAATATTGGCTAATTCATTCTCATAAAGATCACTGTCACTTGAATGAGATATAACAACAACTTTCGTAGATTTATATCAAGTTACCCTTTCTGGTTTCTTTTCTTTTGATGTATTAGTGAAAGCTACACTTCTGTTACCATTTTTTTCCAAATCATCATCACTCTTTATTCTATATTCATGATGAAGACGAGTTCCAAATAACTCATCAAGATTTATTTTAGTTACTTTTTTATTCACGTCAATAACATTCATTTTTTATTCCCACTCATTAGGAATGATGTCAATTTCCTTGTCCTTAAGAACATTATCTTCCATATCTTTTTCCCCCATAGATTAAAAATTATTGACAATGTTCATAAATATTTATTTTACGTTTCAATCATGTTCTCCAGGATGAAATATAAATCCATGATATTTAGCTCTTAACAAAGCTCTTCTAGTTTCTATCACTTTAGAAGTTCCAAAATGTTTAACTTCATGATTATTCTAAATCCATATGGTGGAATTAAATGATGATATCTGATAATATATATATTACTGGTCACAAAACACATCAATATATGTGGTACCTTATAATTTAGTTTATATTATAGTTTCTCTTTTTTGTTGAGTGATTTGACATAATTTTTTGAAATATTGTTGTCTCCAATGAGAATTTCCAAATTATCTACTCTTATGGTGATAAAAAAATTATTCAATAAATCTCTCTTGTATTCATAATCATTACCATCAAATATTGGAGGCCTAGAAGGAATACAGTTTTCAATATAACCAATATTTTTACCAGCCATTCTAAAAGAAAAAAGTTTCTACAAAAAACAAGTTAATAGTATAATTTTTAATGAAAGATAAAAAATCATTAAGAAAAACATTCATATTATAAGTTATGTAAAAAAAACATAGAGTATGGAAAACTTGATCAATAAAGAATATATTTTAGTATAATTATTTTAGAGACCATGAACATATATTTATTGTTGGATCAAAATCATATATGTAGATCTTCAATTTGGAAAGCAGGGGGGTGTATTGTAGGATTAAAAAAATTTGATTTTAATGTTAATGAAATCGATGTTTAACAATGATAAACATGGTAAATTCACAAACCCACTTTTTCACTTTACTACTATAAAAACATTCTTAAGGTCTAGAAATTATAGATTTGGAAAAGAAACATAATAACAATTGATTCTACCATAAAGCATATATAATATTATTTATCAGTGTAAGTAAAAATACATGAAACTATAATAATGTAACACTTTGATTATTTAACAAAATAATAAAAATATAAAAAATGAAACAAAAATGATGTAAACATGCATAAAATATTTTATCACATAGAGTAGGGTATCCAATAACCTTGGATAAATGTCCCACAATTTATACTTTCTTAAATTCCTATATTACCCACACTAGGGTAATCCCTCAATTAGTATATTAGATTAAATTTTTCTAACCCTGAATGCACACTAATATTAATGTAGAAAACACCAATGTAATCCTTTCCTCAAAATCCCTCAATTATACATAGCAACAATTAGAGTCATTCAAAACGGGCAGAATAAGATATTCATTATTGAACAAGATGTCCATCATTGAACAAGATGTTCATAAAATGTATAAGGCATGAGAGTATTTCTCTCGCTATAAATCACATTATATCACATAATCTCGAGGATCATGGATGAATTTCATAGATTTTGATTTTGTTTCAATGAGATCTTATTTATATGAAAAACATCAATGGTAGGCTTCCTACTCCCATGATTATATATTTCTTTTAATATCTTAGGGACATGTACATGTGTCACTCAACTAATTTTTATTTAGAAACAAATTTGAATGAGATTTTTTTATATAGGATAATATTAGGATGTATTATCATGGTTAAGAATCAATAAAAAGTGAGGATAATAAAGTATCATAATAAAAATTTTGTATTTTTATGAATGTTAACTTTCCCTTAATAATGTTATTATATTTTTCCTTTATAACACAGAACATGTTTTTTTAGCCATATCAATATTTTCCGGCAAGGATTCCTATTATTTGTTATCTCAAGAGACCTTTCTACTTATCTTTGTTTCATTATAAGTTGTAATTTAATTAACCATTTTTCTGATGTGGGATTGCAATAAAGGTTTTTTGAAAATATATACCCTAGTTAATGACCCAAAATTCAGATTGTAATGATGAAGTTTTTTAAATTGTGGATAATGTAACATCCCTAGTTTAAATAAAGTATAGATATGATCAATAGCATACATGATACACTTCAATGAGAATGAAAGAAAAAATGAAAAATATTATTTAAAAGTCATCATTACAACATAGCCTTAGGAATAGAGGGAATTCATCATATTAACCTAGTTATGAAAATATTATTTACACCTATTTATAGAATTATTCATTGGTTACCAAATTTAATATAAATAGAAATAAAAACAAATTGTATATAAATAATGTGTTTTTATATAATCCTATTTAAAAGAGAATAATTTGGTTTATAAATCATATCACAATTTTTGGATTATATAAAATAAATATATTCTCAGTGTTATTATCAAAATTCATATAATAGGTTTTCCACAAATGATATAAGAACAAAAAAATTTATGAATACATGAAATATTTTAAAAAAATGAAATTTAACATCCTTTTGATTGAGAACCCTTTTTAATATAGTTTTTTGTAATTTTATATATTTTATTTGAAAAAATATACTCTTTCATTAAAAGTGGGTTATTGAAATTTAATTTCTTGAATTTTTGTATATTTCTAATAAAATGCATTTTTTCATGAATAGTGAAAATAATGCTTTCTAATTCAAAAATAGACTTTTATTCTAATTTGATTATATAGTAAAATTATTCTTTTAAAATATTTGAAATTTTAATTTTATTATGTTTTAATATTTTAAAACAATAATTTTCATTTTTTTAATTTCGCATCAAAATTTGATATAAACACTTGTCAATATTTTGATGGGTTTTAGTTTTAAAAACCTTGTTTTCTTGTTTTGACAACGAGAATTAATTTTAAATTAATTACTAATAATTAATTGTTATGCATTTTAAAAAATGGAATCGATATTTTGTATCATTAATTCCTAATTATCTAAATCATTTTTTTTATATTTGTACATGTTGAATAATATCTTTGCTAGTTATTTTTATTTACCCCTGTTAATGTGTAAACCTCATAAATAAGGCTTAAAATAATATTATAATATCATAAAACTGCTCTATAACATATCCTAATACTACTTCATGAGATATGGATGACCCTTAAAATCCTTTGGATGAAATTATGTCCTTTTTAATCCACATCGGTGTGATTATGACACATATAATATTTAATTTAAAATAATGGAAAATATGTTATAATCATATACCTTATCACTAAAACTATATTAATATGGGTTTATATAATATTATTTATAAATAAAAATTGTATAAATAATTTTTAAATATTATATAAATCATGATATTTTATTTATAATATTTTTAATTTAAATAATTGCATTTAATTATTACACAATGATGGTAGAATAATAAACTAATTAAATAAAGAATCAAATAAATGACATTAAAAATGTTTAAATAAATTACGATTGACAAAAATATTTTCATTAACAATTTATCTATGTGAATATAACATGTTATAAGACTCTTCAATTGTTTATTTTAATGTTATCGCTCCATTTAAGTATTATTTAAATACAATTAAATGAATAGTGTAAAAATTGACATTATTGATGTTTTCAAAAAAGAAATTTATCATATTTTGTAAAACTCCTAAAAATATTCTAAAATAACCCTCATAACATTATATGGTCAAAAAGTTCATTATGTGTTTAATTATGTGAAATCTTCCCCATATATGTAAAATTAATAGGCTCTTTATAGTTAAAAGGTCGTTACTAAAATAAAAATTAAAAGAGAATAATAATGGGTGAAATGAAAAGATTTGGTTTAACATAAAATCAAAACCTATGTAAAAAATTATTTCATGAGATGATTTCTAATTATGCTAAAATTATCTAATATATATTCAAATTTTTAAACGCTTATATTAAAAAATAATTTATATTAATTAATTTTTTTACGAATTTCCAAGGGGCCCCTCCCCTCTCCAATAAAAAGGTACCATATCTTCTCTAATAGATACACTTTGAAATCCTTTTGTATTGGACAAAATATTCCAAAACCTATTCCTAGAATCCATCCCCAAATTCTTGAGGCCTTATTTAAGGCTGAACACCCTTCTTAGAGGTGTCAAAGTGCTTTTCAATGGATATTAACTTAATGAGAGGTATTGTTTTTTAAGAGATTTTATTTTATTTCTTATTCCAAATCCATTAAATAATCTTAATACCATATAAAATAATAATATCAATATTATTAATATAATTAGGTGTTATTATGTTAATATCATACCCTATATTCATCTCCACTTCCATCAAATGGGAATGAAATTAATTGTTCGTGCATACATGTGAATTATTTCCTCCACGAACGAATTTAGTTCTTCTTCCATGAACGTCTATGAAGATAAGTTACAATGATGGAATTAATATTTATATGTATTTTTAATGAAATATTTTATATTTTTAATAGAATAATAGTTCAATTATGTTCTTACCTTCCATGAAGATAAATACAATAATGTCATTCGTGTGTACGTGTGAACCATCACTTCCATGAAGTGACATGAATTGTTTTTATTCACTACATTACTTGTATGGTACATTTAAGTAAATTTGAATGATTATGATAATGTTAATAATATTATGACCAATATAGAAAGATAATATAATAATTACCTTATTTCTATAATGATCAACAAAAAATGAAAACGTTACTCATTTGTACGTACGACACAACGTCTCCCTCAATATAACACTTTTAATTTATTATAACCACAATCAATAGTTTGATTTAAATAGCATTATTAATGTCTAAATTTCTTGATTATTTCTTGAATAATATTGTTTATCTGATAGAATTATGATCACATAGACTACTAACATCAAAACCATTATTCATTTTTGTGTTAAGTACGAAATATCAACAAAATGTCTAATATGAACATAAGTAATCATGTAATTGTTAGAACATGGTAATAAGTGATATAAAAGTTATATAAAATTTAAAAAGATTTTAAATATTAGAGAAATTAAACAATATATATTATTTTGGAATATAATTATTGTACCTATGGATTCAGACTCACGATAATGGACTTTGATCCCATCTCCTATCATTTTGGCGTATTTAGATAAGATAATCCATCTTAATTTATAGTATGTATAATGAAACCCTTTGGGTTTTAATTTCATTATTTTTTTTTAAATGAATATTTTTTATATGAATAAATTTACACAATGAAAAATGTAATTTTATTTTCACAAATGTGGCCACAACGATCTTTCCCTTACCATGACCATTATATGGTATTTTGGCTTCCTCTAAAAGCTTTAATGTTTAATGAAATTGTAAATACCATAATACCAAGTTCAATATGATGGTATTAAAAATTATTTTGATAATAGATTTATTTTAAAAATATCTTGAAATGAAATATTATTATTGTAATGCGGAATATTGTGTTATCTTTATTCATGTTTTCTGTGTTTTGATTATGTTTATGGTTCTAGGGAATAGTTTGTGTATAAATTTGTTTCCATGATTAACTGAGGGCCAGTTAGGCCATAAAATCTCTAAAATGAACTGGGTAATTATACAAAGTTAAATGATAGGGTTTATCTTAAGATATTTAGTAAATATAAAATATTTTGTATTCCAAACATATCCATGATAGTTACTCCATATATATCATTGAAATCTACAATGTAAATATGATCGGGATGCCACATGATACATTTTATGATTTATGATATCTTTGATGTGATTTGGATTCTTATAATTTCAAGGGTTTATAAATATTAATGGATTGTTATTTATTTCCTTATTGTATATCCCTAACTTATTTTTTTTTGTTCATCTAGATTTTTTTAAATGTTTACATAGGGTATAAGGATTAGTAAGAGAATTGAAGAATCCTGTAAGATTTTTATCCAGAAAAATAATTCATGTCTTATATTTATATTATTAAAATTATGAATAAATTGATATCATGTACACTTGTGTATATATTAAATTTATCTAATAGTTTGGCCAAATTAATTAAAACAAAAAACCTATAAATATATTTAATGGAAATACTTGATTAAAACTCAAGATTAAAAAAATTTTAAGGGTGTTTCGTTACAAATAAAAAAAAAATTTTGTGAGGTATTGAGGTATTATTGGTTGGGAATTTTGAAAAATATTTCTAATAATTTATCATGAATGGAATCATTATTGATTGTATTTTTATCCACCCATTCCATCATTAGTAACTAAAATGGAATTAAGGTATAATTTATATTAATTTACTTGGAATGTGAATTTCAATTTTTTAGTTTAATTAGGATGATATTTTTATTTTATTTTTTTAGATTAAAAATATTTTTTATAATTTGTGGATTACATAAAAAATGTATTGGATCATTTTCTTAGAAAAAATATTTATCGATCCTTGTTGGGATTAAAAACCACACCAAACTAAAAATATCAACCCATTTTATTTTTTTAGGTCTAGTTAGTATACGTATCCAACTGCTAATTTCATTGGATAACTGGAAGAATTCCTCCAAGATCATGGTTGGTCAATATAAGTTTTTTGTGTCATTTTATATATTTTGGACCCCATTCCACATTTAAAAGGTTGGAAAGGTAATTTTCCACAATTTTTTGAAACCAAAGTTAAGGGTTCCTTTTTATCGAGTTTAAAACATGGTGGAAAGAAGGTGTACCTACCCCTCATCCAACCCATTTGGTTAACTTTAATACGAGGTGTGTTGAGTGATTTCATATTTTTCGATCCTTGATGATTCCAACTATTTATACCTCTCTTGATCATTTTCTTCTTTATATTCTACATTCATTATAGGTTATTATGGATTTTATATGGAATTCATATATACTCTAGTAAGATATAAAAAATGGGTTTTCATGAGTGGTGGGAATTTTATACTAAAAAAATGTTCTAACAGTAATGAAATATTATGGTTGATGTATGTTGAATTCCTGGAGTGTTATTTTTTAAAAAATAAGACATTATTAGATAACCTATATTATATGCAATAATAAGCCTAAAAAACCATGAATTATAATTATATAAGGAATTTAAAAAATCTATTAAATTTGTTGGTGTGAATATGATTAAAAACATTATATTAAATATATATATATATATTAATAAATAATGATTTATTTATTAATTTATTTTAAATAAGAACTCAATTGTAAATTCATTTATTTGAAAAAAAAACGTACATTTTAAAAAATAATTATTTTTATTTTTTAAAATATAATTTCATTAATTAATGGAAAAATTAAGAAATATAAATCTTAAATTGGTTAGGATTTGTAAACGATGATATTAGAATTATCACATATTAAAATTTTTGTACTTTTTTTGAAATGATTCATTTATCAATAAATATGAAAAAATATAAATTTCTGTTAGAAAATGTTTTTTCTTTTAATATATTAAAATATTATAATATATTTTGAATTAGTTTTTGAATTTAATTTCATACTCATGATTTTACTTAATACAGTTATGGTATTTATAATTAATTTTATACATGAATTTGGCATAAAGTCATTTTTGTACTTAAAATGTCATATTTATGAATTTTTTTCCATTGATATTTTTGTTTTAGTAATATATTAAATTATGTAACATAAATCAACTTATGATTTAAAATTTAATTTCATATTTTAATTAGTTTTTTTCAAAAAAAATTAAATAGGTACCTTTTGTTTTACCCTTTGTTAATAGTAATAATTGTAAATTTTTTGTTCGTGGTAAATTTAAAATGTGTTAATTATGGTTTAAACTAATATGATAATGACTATGAAGGTATAATAAAACATGAAATAAAATTATTGAATGATTATAATTCTTACAAAATAATCCCAAATTTTAATACATGCCATATTATATCCATTTTTCATTATTTTTAAGTTATAATAATTTATGTATGGAAGAGTACATAGTGACAATATCTGTGTTTTATTAATACAAAACATTGTAAATGACTATAAATAAATGAAATGTTCTGTTATAAATATCTATTTGAAATATAAATTATATTTTTACATTTTTTTATATTTTAGTGGGGAAATAATAACCTTATATTCTTACAAAAAACTAACATTATATTTATTCAATAAATATAAAAATAATAAAAAGATTTTAAAATTATTAAAAAGATAAATTATTTAATAAATTATTTTTTAAAATGAAGTTTTTATATTAATATATCATATTAAATTTATTTTAAAATATTATAATTGAATTAGAATCTTTTCATCATGTAATTATAGTAAAATTAAATGAGTCGTTCCAAAATTGATAGTAATTAACATTCATAAAAAATAATATTTTATTATATAATTTATGATTCCAAAGTATCATATAATAATAAAAGATATTTTTATTAGTTTAATTATACAATAAAATTTCCCTTTTTTTAACCATGTATCCGTTTAAGAAATATATATTCATAATTATAGAGTAAAAACATATTTATCAATGAAAATGTCATAAATCATTAACCCAAGTTAAAATAATACATAATGGTAAATTATAAATAAAACAATTGAAAAATTGTATAATGTTATATGAATTTTATACATTCACATATTGTATTAAAATTATTTTGTGTGCTTCATTTTCTCCATCAAAATTAATTTATAGTATTTCTATATTTTTAGTAATTCCACGAGTTCCCCTCTAATCACATATAAAATGAATCATCCTATCCTCATTTGCTGACAGATAAAAAAGACATTTAACTCAATAAATAAATAAAAAATACCCTATTAACATATCAATTATATGTCTAGACAAATATTTTTTTAATAATAGAAAACATGGAGTTAATATAGTGAAAATAAAACTGTGTTTTACATATAAGAGTTCTTTCTTTTAACCAATAATTTTTATTCAATTATTCATCTAACTCCAAAAAAACATTTCAATCCATGATGAGATAATAAAATTAGTGTCTTAAATTTTATGAGATATTATTTTTCTATTTTCACATCTTATATCCATTTCTTATTCCATAAAGTGGAAAATTGTACCCCCATTCATGTGTAACGTGGACTACTGCCCCATTCACCGAGAAATTTAGGGTTCCACCACCACCATCAAAAAATAGTTGTAATTATGGATTAAATATATATATATATATATTATATTTCTAAAATTTCAATAAATATTGATAGATATTATAGTATCTTACTTCTTAACATTCCATTCATTGAATAAATTATATTGGTATTCGTGTGTGCGTGTGGAATTCCACCTCCTTGAAGCACTGTGATTTGATTCATGTAACCACATGAAAAGAATTCCATGTTCAATGGTATTTATTCAAATGATATTTTATTTATTGTATTGTGGTAATACATCATATATTAAATGATTCATAACTTCTTTCGATAATGATCGTTAAAAAATGTAAATGTAACTCATGTGTAGTCATGACAGAGCACCTCTATGATTGTAATGTCATTTATTTTTTTCAGAACCATCAATAATTTTCATATTAAATGTATATTTGATTTATAAAAATGATATTTATTTTTTAATATTATTGTTTAATTTATTTAATAATAACATATACGAATATAGTTAACCTATATAATTTTTTTGGATATATGGACTGAATGTCATCAAAACATCCAATGTGAAAATAATTGATTATGTGAGTAAACATACCATATAATTAAAAAATAAAATGAATAATAAATCTAATATAATTTTCCATGTATTAAATTTATAATCATTTCTTTTTTATTCAGGAATATAAATTATATATTTGATTATTTGAAATTAACATAAGCGATCTCTCAAAACCCCCCTCGTTATGTCAATTTTTTCTCTAACATACTGTCCATAACTCTATAATGTTTTGGAATGCTTCTATATTGATAGAATATGTATCCATAGTATATAAAAAGTTTATTGTATCATCATATTATGGTTTAATAAAAGAATTATGTATATTTTTAAACTGATTTATGAAATTTCTATTGATTATGATATGAGGAATGATATCATAACCAATTTCATTCCATGGAAAATCCTTGAAATTACACATAGGATTGATTTCCATTTTTTAAGCACATAATAATTGATATTATATTATGGATTTTCAAAATATCATTTTAATGAAATGGGTATATATTTTTTCTAAGGATATGTCATTTATGGGACAAGGGAGTAAACCTAATATATTATGGAATTCTTTCCACCATGTTATGTTGTTTTGGAAGTTATATATGACTAATATTCAAGTTATGATTTCTATTTATAAAACATTTATATTGATTTCATGATTAATTGGTACATGTTTCATTATGTTATTCTCTTATGTGATTAATAATGATAAATCTCTTTTGTGATATCATGTTACTCATTTGAATAACATGATATACTTCACTGTCATGTTCATTCCCGTACATGTATTTTTAGCTCCCCCATTTCATTAATTTATTCCCTAGGCCGACCTTTAATGTTTCAAGAGATCGGATGGACTGAGTAACAGATTATGGATTCTAATTTAAATATTATATTTTTTTCGTTTTGTTTTTGATGTACATAGACTTCAAAGAAATTAGGCCTCACAATGTTTTGGATGTATTTATAAGATATTTAGGTTAAAAATAATGTAATAAAATATGTAAATTATTTCTGATTCTATATTTAGTACAAATGAATATTAAATTATTTATTATGGGTAAATATAATAAAACATTAGTGATAACACTTGAGATAGGCCTATGTATATTGAAAATTACTGTAAATTCATAGGATTGAAACATACAAACTCAAAACATAATGTATATAAATAATTTGTATGTTAATAATCCTAATATTATATGTAATCAGTTTTTATGTTTATTAGTAAATATATTCTTTTTTTCCTTTTTTAATTCATACTATAAAATAAGAAAATTTATTCCAACAACCAGTTTGATAGAAAATGTGTGGATTACCTTTATGGTTTGATTAATATTTTTAAAGATGGAGCTATGATAATAATTCCAGCACTAACTCAACCATCTCCTTTAATGAAATGGAAATTCTGTGTAACTTTTTTAATTATATTGTATTATTTTGAGATCAGGCACTCAGTTGACACTTGATTTAGAGGACCGGTGATCCCAGAATAAGTGTTTGAACATAATTTATGATTATTTCAAATAAATAGTGTGCACAGATATGGAAACATCTAAACGGGTTCCCAAATTAAAAATTCATGGCTATCATTGCATCCGGAATGACCACATTTCCTATGAAAGGACATAACCTCGACCAACACAGGTCAAGGGAATAAGTTTACTTTCATTCTTTTTTAACTAAAAATAAAATAACCATAATTTATTTTTATTTGAAATTGTTTTGCTGCGACATAGTGTCACATAGAATGATTCATATTATAAATGAAACATCGTAATGAATCTGAAACTAAAGAGTGACAAAAACAGTCTTTCATAAATGAAACAACGTCATGATGTGAAGACTCAGCATAGTAGAACTATAGATATGTGTTTCCTCTTGTTAATAGATTAAACAAATATGTGGTCATGGAAAAAGACACACGATTATTCACAAACATAGAAGGATTTTTCAAGGTGAGTGATGATCGATGAATCTCCACTAATTACAGATTGATGATCGAGGATCGAAGAGAAACTATGGTGCAACTCCTCACATCATCATCAAATGATCCCACCTCGATGTTAGTGATTCTTTTCTATGTGACTTTCTCTTCCCCATTATTTCTTTATAAATGACGAGTGCAGATCAAACCACAAACGAGTTGATCAGTGGGTCAATTATTCTTGGAGGTTTGGGAACAAATTTACAGGGATTAGAGAAAAGGGATATGAATTTATAATTATTATATTTATTCTATTTGTCAAACTTGAGGAATGAATGTAAAATTAAGAGGGATAACATTCGTCGCATTTCATATTCTTTGGGATCTCTCTTCCTCTTTGTGTACATAACCAACAGACCCACAAGGCCACACTAGACTTTAACGAGTGTTTCTGAATATGACGGATTCCCCTGATCGACGAAAAAACATGTTGGAGCCCATTGTAGTAGAGACGATAATCCAATGTCTCTAGAAAATCCACGAGATCGATGAACGAACCACCAGAGAAAGGATAGTGCCCTGCGGAAGAAACTGCTAGCACGCCGCAATAGTGGAGGTTGCGGTCAGTTGACCATAGTGGTGAGAAACCGAAGTGCAATCATGGTGTGGTGGTGAAAACGAATAGCGCCAGTGGGAAACTACGTTAGTATGAATGATCCGCAACTGGGCCACATGATATGTATAAGATGCGGCAATTGTCATGTCCTGTGGAAAGTAAAATGACTCATTGTGGTGGTTTGGGTGGGTGAAGACGGGCCTCCTTGGGCGGGCCAGTGGGATGGAACCATCACCCATCATGCCATACTCATGGAAAGGTGGGCTGAACTAGGCCCAAATGGTTCATGCCGAGCCCAGAGGGCTAGTTTGAGGTAGAACCATGTCAGTTTGGTAAATCCTAGTTCGATTCTGTTAGGTCCATTCTAGTCAGATATGATCTATTCCCGACCACCCCTTTTCTATAAAACATGCGTAACATCCAAACCGTTCATTTGATTGATGAGTCGTTTGCAGCATTGAGATCCTTGTTGAATTAATGAACTTTTGAAAAACTCAATATGAGTTTTAGTAGAAATTAAAATATGACTGATTTGATGAGGATTATATTTCCATCGAATCAAGTGTGTTATGGGTGCGAATCATGCAGTCCTTATTGGACTAGTAGATGATAAGAACTATTTGGCCTTGTTGATGAGTGGACCTCAGTGTCCAATCAAAAGAGCTAGACTCAGTGGTCTTGATGATGTGAAAACCTTAATGTCCTAGTATACTAGTGGACTTGAGTCACCTAAAAGACAATCAAACATTAGTGCAAAAGGTAGATGAGCATATGTCAGTGGCCCTATAGCTCAGCAAACCACAACATAAAAGCAGACAATCAATCCTTAGTGGCTTATCAGACTAGAAGACCTTAGTGGACCAACAAACCATAATGAATCATGAGGGATGAGTCCCTCAGAAGTACATGATGATCATCATTACAACTGATAGTCTTTCCTACTACACATTAGGTTGTACAAGGGTGGCCGGACTATAGTGACAATACCACTCAACTATACTTCTTATATGTTACACATTGTGTGCATTTTTGAAGTATACTTTGTGCATACATTCCATTGTGATTTTACCTTTTTGTTTTGGTGTCCTTACTGAATATTTCTTAACTCACCCATGCATGGGATCCACCGCGCATGTTGTGTCTCGTGCAGATGATAGATTCTTTGATAGAGCCCTTGGTGGATCACCACTGGATGATTCATAGTGAGATATAATATATGGGGAATACTTATTTGACTCCAAGTGGAACCCCCTTCGACTACCATTTATATAGGGTGTACAACATAAGGTCTTCACGATCTTGTACTTTTATTTTTGTTGGGATTGTATTCTAGACACTTTATATATATATTTATACTTTTACCCTCAATGTATGTCTTAGTGGAATTCTCACTTACATTTCAGCGTTGTGGGTTGGATGTGGGTGCATGTGTGCATATAGAAACACAAGAAAATGCCACCCACTTATGGTATAAGTTCTTCGGGGCTAGTTTGCATCCACTGGTCAACAAGAGGATGGATATGGGTAGTCAGGGCATGGTCCCCATGGGACGAGTCATGAAAAATTGGTATCATAGGAAGTCATTTATACCGAAAATATGTATAGTAATTGGTTTTTTATTTGGGATACATGGTTCAATATTTTGAGTTTGACTTCCATACTCGGTAAGTCTAACGTTGGTATAGTTGTTGGTGTATCCATACACCATGACCCCAAATCCTTCTTTTCTAATCGGTACATCAAAACCCCAATTGCATTAATCATATTGTAATTGAGGGTGTTCTGATGTCCTTCTTGATTAAAATTCACCTCACCATGTATAATCTTTGGACTGTGATTCGTCTTGATCTAATATCGGGATTCCACCACATAGATATCTATGCCAGATCCTAATACATGAATGTGATGATAGTACACCTAGTGTTGAATTATTAGTTCTGGGACCTGTAATAAAGGTATCCCTACTAGGTGGTTCACTAGTGCTACCACTACCAGTTGACTAGAAGATTATACCAGGCCTTCTGGTAGAGGAAGTACGTGAGATTAGTGACTTTTAAGAATTCCAGAGTTATAATAATCCTAGGATTAAGGGTGATACTAACCCCCATTTGGGCATGGATTGGATCAAGGGGGTTACATGAGTATTATTTCATGTGAGGATACCTATTGACTAGATGGAGTTCTTAGTTATGAGCCTTATTCAAGGCTCCGTGGGGATATGGTGGAGCAAGAAATTCTAGACATGTGATGAGGCAACCATCACCTTGATATACATTGATCACATCTTCAGTGAGGAGTTATTTCCATAGATTCTTTTCTCAGTATGCATCCAAGAGCTACTGCACCTACAAAATGGTAGTATCAGAGTAACATGGTACATAACGAGATTCCCCAAGCTTTTCACTAATCTACAGACATGTTCTAAGACCCATTCTTTTAGGCATATATTTTTGTGTAGACACTAATAAAATAGTTAATATTGTCCATCGTTTCACTTAGTATTGCTACAAGGGACATGTTGCTACGCACAACTATACCCTTGGAGGGCTTACTGGAAGAGCATGTTCTATTATAAAGTGCTACCAGTAGACACCTGACATTAGAGCTTTTGGTACTGCACATCGTGAAGCTATAAATTGAGCCCAATCAGGTCATGAAATTCAGGTAACAACCTCATGATAGTGTATCTACGGTGGGAGGCCCCCAATAAAGTGGGAGTCATAAAAAGAACAAGGTGTGCTACTCACGCGGTAGTTAGGGACACATGGATCATGACATCCAGACTCTCCATGTAGACGATCAGTGGATGGTCGAGGGACTGTCATGGTAAAGGTAGAGGGTTGATCAGGGTGATCCTAAGGGAGGTAGATGTGGCAAGGGATTAGGTAGAGAATCATGCAGTGGACTGATGTTTGAGGATCTACCACCACCACAATGAGGTCATCACCCATAGTCTTCGAGAGTCTGTGGATATGAGAGAGGCCATCATAATGTTATATAGGATTATGACCCCGGTTCCCTAGAGATGCTTAGAGGTGCGATCTATGTGTACTCCACAGTTGTCTCAGCTCTTATAGACATATGTTCCAGTCACTCTGTCCATTCCATTGAACTTTTTTGATACTCATACATCATAATGTAGTCTTTGTCTTTATCCTTAAAATCAGAGACTTATATAAGAGGGAATTCAAAGATAAAAAACTAGTTCTGGTAGTGTGAACATGCACTTGGATGGGAGAGCCTTGGATTGGATATTCTAGTAATTATGTCGATTTATATGACATCATTCTAGGTATGGATTAGATATCCACAATCCATGATTAGATTGAATATTTTATGTATATATTGTTGTGTGTATGTGGATATGGGACCATGTTTTCCTTTACCTATGAAAGGGGAACATTTTCAGCACATTACAACAATCCTGGAGAATGGTGGAGTCGATCAACCACCAGTTGTCTAGCCTCAAACATGGTGATGTGTATGAAATGATTCCTCACATTCTTATTAGGTTGGATGATTATGAAGACATATTTTAGGAAGATGTTATGGAATTACCCACTCACAATGAGATTTAATTTTATATTGACCAATACCCCCAGATGGAACAAATATCTAGAACAACAAATCGGATGGCTCCCAAAATTCTTTGTTGGTTGAGGGTACAAATGGAGGATCCGTTGAGGATGAGATTTCTAATGCCCAATGTTTCACCATGGGAACCCACAATATTGTTTCCCAAGAATCCATAAAGGGATTTTAGGTTGTTAGTGGACTAAAGGTGCCAAAATCAAGTGACCATGGAGAAAAAGTATCCAATACCAAGGAATTATGACTTCTTTGATAACCAAAAAAGAGTGAGATGGTTTACATAGATTTACCCAACATCAGGCTAGCATTAGCTTCATGTACGCAATGAGAATGGTCTAAAGACAACATTCATGTGTCAATATTTCCATTATGAATTCTTAGTGATTCATTCCAGCATGAAAAATTCCCTAGTATTGTTCATGAGACTACAAAACACATATTCTAAAATTTTCTTGACCGGTTTGTCATGGTCTTCGTTGATGATATGCTTGTGTACTCGGAGACGGAGGAGGAGCACCCGACACTCCTTCATGTGTCCATATACCCATTATGAATTATTGTGTACATGTAGTTGTAGTGTTTTCTTTGAAAATGTGGCAGGACAACATGATGGGAGAGTAGTTTACATTCTACTCTAACCTAAAATGTCTCACGTATATCATCTCCCAGAAAAACCTAATCATGAGACAGTGGAGGTGGCTAGAGTGTTGTAGTGGGTATCCTAGAAACAAATACATTAGTACATTATTATAAAATAGTATTCAAGGATTTGAATATGGAATCACAACTGGTCTGGGTTGGTTATTGGTTTTCCTAGTTGCCCTGCTCCAAGGATTTTGTTCAAAGAATCTTTTAGTTACCCTGCTTTAATTAATGCTATTCTAGATGACGATCAAAAGAAGACCTTTGATCTTATCAATTTGAATATGGAGCCGGATAGATTCGTTTTTACTGCTTCAAAATTGGGTATGTTCTCTTCTAAAGATTTTCGAAGTATTCCTACTTCACAGGCTCAGCAAGATTATTGGAATAATATTAAATGGTGTAACATCATTCCTATTAAATTGAATTTTCTGGTATGGAGAATTAGTAGTCGGGATGTCCCTATAGATGTGAATGTGAAAAGAAAGGGAATTCATTTGGCTTATAAATGTCAATACTACAGCACGTATAAGGAGGAAAATGCCAACCATCTATTTTTTGAAAGTGATTGGGGTTTGGTTGTTTGGAGTTTTTTTTGGACAATTCACGAATGTTTCTGATCCTCTTTTTGTTGGAATTACTTTTCTGGATAGGTGGTTTCATGGTCTGAATAATGTTGGTTATGAAAAAATAGCTAGATCGGTGATCCTTAGTGCGGGGTGTTGGTTTATTTGGTAGGAAAGGAACAAAGCTCGTTTTGAAGATATTCAAGGCTCAAATATTTCGGTTGTTATCAGGACTAAAAATATTTTACTTGACTTAGTTCGGTATTCTAAAATTCCAAGCGATGATCCTTCCATGAGATATATTTTTCCTATCTTGACTTGTCCAGAAATTATGAGAAGAGGAAACTGAGTTAGTTAGTGCAATTCTAATATGGGTTTTAAACTGAATTTTGATGGCTCATGTTTTGAAGGGTTTATTATGGGTGGTGGTGTAGTCTGTGATGGGAGTGGAAGTATTTTAATTGCTTTTTCTGCTTATTATGGGAAAGCAAGCTCCATGCAAGCTGAAGCAGAGGCTATGAATACAGGGATTATGTTGTGTGCTCAGAATAACATGTTTATTACTCAAATTGAAACAGATTCAAAGATGATTTATGACTCGATTAATGGAAGGATTTCGACACCCTGGGCGATTACTTATATTGTCAGAAATTGAAGAAACTGAGTTGATAGTAATAAGATTTGGATGTCTCATACATGGCGTGAAGGTAATAAAGTTTTTGATTTCTTTTCTTCTTTGAAGGTGGTAGACTGAGGTAACAATGTTGTGTGTTTCCATGGTATTTTAAAAATTCAACCGGACGGAGTGGATCTGATTAGGGGAGACTAACTTGGTCTCCATTACTTCAGACCACCTTAAACTGTTGTTTCCTGGACAAAACCTTGCTTGTTTTGGGTTTTCTCCTTTTAAAATAAAAAAACAGATTGTGTGTGTATTCAAGGATTTGAATATTAAAAAATTCATTTTCATATCTTGATTTTTTTATGCATGAAAATGCATGTGATAATGTCCTAAGTATTTTTGTTACACTAAAGGGTCATACAACATCCCTTCTATGATGAGAACCCAGATGTTCCATATCACTATTCATGAATATATGTTCTATGACCGAATTATTTTATTTGAGAGACACAAATACTAAAGTCCATTAATAGTGAAGACTAATAGAACTTTTAGGAATATTTTCATGGTGTGTTCCCTTTGTAATATCATAGACGATATTATGAGAATTATACCTACCGGTAGGAAATCAACATTTAATAGTGTAATTCGATTTTCCTATATGTGGATGTCTGTATTGGTCCTTATAATTTAATATTATTATTAATTTATATTAAAATTTTCTCTGTTAAATATATTGAAGATAACTATAATGAAACAATGGTTGTAGCAAGGTAGGATATGTTGGGTGTGTCACGAGTAATATCAGATTAATAGATAATGCTAGAAATGATTTCTCCCTTATCATTAGTAACAGAAGTTGATATCATAATCTTATTGATGGAATTGATATAGAATAATAAAATTCAAGGGAAATGTGAGAAATGAGGATGATTAATTCTATTAATAAAAATAAATAATAACAAAGCACATGGGTTGATGACACAAGCATGTAACCCGCATGATTGGAGATATCATGAAAAAGGGTTTACATTACATGGTAAGTGTTTGTATGAGGTGATACATCATTGTGGTGTTAACATCATCCTCTATGGTATCCATGGTATGTAGATAGATGTGAACCTTGTACCTTAGTATGTATCCTCCTAATTCCACTAAGAAAGAGGCCTAGAGTGTCAAAAAAATTGTGTATCCAGGTATCCTTTTATATATTAATCTGACAAGTTAAATAATGATTATTCATGATTGTGGTTTAATAATTAATCGGGGATGCATGATCACATTTATTTCAATACTAGTTATTCGTTAGAATATATATTATTGGAGAAACAATATATTTATTAGAGAATAATGTACTAATATTTATTTAATAAATAAATATTCAATATCCATGGTCTAATAAATATGGTGGAGGAATGAAAGAAAGACATAAAAAATGTGCATTCCATTTATATTAATATACATGTTGTGTTGTTTGGCTGGGTATGTGAGAGAAATAATGTTATTTATTTAATTAAATAATATTTTTTTAATTCACTAGTCATATGTTAGATAATAAAAATAATCAACCACTATTATTAACTTATGGTATTTCTAATAATTAAAATAAATAAATAAATAGATCTAGGCAATTATATTATTTCAAAATTCTATGTATTAAAAAAACAAATTAAATTATTCTCATTAATAATTTCCATTATTTGTGGTTGTGAACAAAAGATCTAGATAATACTCTAAATCCAATAGAATTTATTTCCTCCATTAATTCTCTCATGTTACGAGAGAGATCCTCCACGGCCAGATCAAAGAGAAAACTTTGGAAGAGTCTCTCAAGGTGATCAATAGAGGAAATTTAAATTGATGGATCTTATGAACTAGCACCTGGAGATCCCTTATGCAGCGTCTAGAGATACGTGGAGCATGTGTGGATCACCCATATATGAATCTTACACTTGGGTTCTACGACGTAATGATAGATCACATTGGATCGTGACAAGAAACACCAATGGATAGAGAATTAAATAAAGGTTTCTCTTGTCTTATAATTAAATTATGTATAACCAACATACGATGACCCTCTATATAGTTCTAGTACTTTCCTACTTCCTTCTAATTCTTTGTTCTATTCCATTGATCTGGCATTTTATTATAGTGATGGATCTTCGATTGATAGATGTGAACTGTAAAATTAAATTCGGGTACACCCATCCAAGTGATTCCACTGAACCCGGATCCAACATGTTTTATAATAAGTTTCATATCATTAATTACAATTATTTAATTATTAGTTAATGATTTTTTCATTTAATAATTTTGTTGTTCAATAAATGTTAATCATACTGTAAATCTGAATCTTGAGATTTGTTCACCCTATTTAATTTCGCATTCAACTAAAAGAAACGATTTTTTTCATTCAATATTGATTATAATAAAAAATTATATCGCCTAGAGGCACCAAAGGATCGAAGATGTACAATAGCAGAAAACACGGTGTGTCAGTTAGACTCACACACCCTATAGTTGGAGTAACATAATGTCTATTCTACCTCATACACTGTGTAGTCAATGTTCAATGCATCGACACTAGTCTGCAAAACCAAGACATCTTTTGTTGTTTATCTAAATCTGTAGGAATCAATGTGTCTACTAGGATCATGTGGCCCACTGTTTTCATATTACACATTGTGTGGACAAATCGAAATGGTATGTTTTCACTTCGGGTTAGGATTCGACGGTGTACCCCATATATGGATTTCCTAGCTGGAGACCATGTAACGTGGATACTACATGTTGTGTGGCCCACTAGACAAGTTGTGTACTCTAATGAATTATGAAGTGAATTTACATGATGTATCCATATAATTTACATCGGATGGATGGAGAATGGTAGTACACATTGTATATTTGGAACAACATGCAGTGTAATCATCCAAATTAAGTATATTCATTAAAATTTACTATTTTATTATACAAAACATTGTGACATGTACCATGGTGTGGTCATATTGCTAGTGAACGTCACGTGATAATTTTTTTTATTTACATGTTTAATTTAACATCTATGTAATGTTAATTTCTTCTCATTGGTTAGTTATAAATGGGAATTCACCAGATTTCCTCCAAGGTAAATGTTATGTACAAAGATAATTTTTATTGATTTTATTTGATTAAATTTATTATGGATGAAAATCTCAAATAAATTCATAAAATGACTTAATATAAAATTATTGATTAATTAAGGATAAATATTAATTTATTCGAGCAAGATTTATCTTAAATAAGAATGATTAAACAATGGAATTCCAGATATATTTATGCATGTATGGATGATCATGAGTCAGACCAGTACCATTTTATGTGGATTATTTATTTGAATTAAATTATAAAAATTAAATTTGTGGGCATGCGAACCTTACACACATTAATATATAGGTGATATATTCCTAACATTCATTTTATGTAAAACTCTGTTTTACCACTCACCTACATTTGAGAAAAAAAACATATGTAATGGATGGAGCTTCAAAGCTACTAGTGGTCGTTCAAGATTGGATCCGAGGTGAATCTTACCGAAAGATATACAATGGTCGATATGTGGAAAGTAGTAAACATGAACCCAAAATGTTCATGGTTATTTATTTCATATATCTTCAAATATTTTATCAAACTGTAGATAATATAACAAATAAAGACCTCATGATCATTCCTTTAATTTTATTTCTATAGGTTTCATGGTTTATTCATTATGGGTGTGACGTCACGATCAAACAATTAATTAATTAAACCATCTTGCAAGATAGAAATAAAATAAGGCCATATTATTCATAAATATTTTTATAGACATTGTTAATCCCATAAGTATACACCACATAATATTAACTTGTATGTAAGGAAGATAAAAAAATGAAATTTATGTGTAAGGGTAAAATACTTGAAGGAAATATTATGTCGGCATGTCCTTCTATAATAATAGATAGAATAGAACCATAAATCAAAGTTCTTGGCCAACCCTAGTACTGGAGCATTCAAATATTAGGGAATTCTAGTTCAAGACATAATGGGATGCATGTAGTAAAGCTTATTATTTACATTGAAATCTTGTACATCATAGGGATTACGTTATTGACTGAGTTTCATACATATCTCATTCAATCATCACTGCCCAATAACCTATCATTCTTTATTATCAACTAAAACATGATAAATAATGAGAATATCCTTTTAGAACATGTATCCTTGATTCTCCAGATACATAAGGTCATGGGGTTTGAAAAACCAACCAAATTTATGTTGAATAACGTGTAAGGACAAGTAAATGGTGTTAATGATTTATAAATGATATGAATCCCCAAAGCAATGTCCCGCGAAGAAAGGGATTATCTGGAGGAAGGGCAAGGAATCACATATAAAATGTTTTTAATCTGGCATGCCTGGCCAGATGTAGTGAAACTACCCCAAGAAGCATGGGGATTTTAATGGTTTTTCTATTACCGATTTTCATCACTTCATTTATACACGTTTGGTAGTTGATACAAAATGTTGGGATCAGATCTTTATTCAAATGAATGAAAAAAGTATATTTAGAAATATTTCTAGAGAAGATGTTGATCTTCAAGATACCAATAATATGAGGCTCTCTGTATTGGCCATTAGCGATTACTGTCTCTCATTACTAACTGGAATGATTTTGGTTGTACATAAATGTTATTATGTACCAAGTGTTTCTTGGACCATAATTATGTATCATGTTTTTATATCGGTGGACTTATTTTTAGGATTGGAAGTAATGGTAGATTGTTGTATAAGAACAACATTTTGTATGGAATAAAAAATTTTAAAAATAGTTTTTCTGTGTTAAATTTTTAAAACCATGTTTTGGAAGTTGATAACGAAACAAATTCACATGACCCATTTAAAACCCAGTTGTGGAATCACCGGCTCAGTTATGTAAAAGAGTAGTTCCCAACAATGCTATGGCATGATGATTTTTAGATTCTACTGAACTAAAACTACTTGATGTAGGTCACACTTGTTTACATGGGGAAATGACCAAACATCCTATCAATGGACAGGATGAAAGGGATACAGAGTATCTAGTATTGGTATAGAGGGATGTGTGTAAACCATTCTGGTAGAATGTAGTGGGATATATACTTACATCATTATTTTTATAGATTCCTTGAGCAGATATGTATATATATACTTAATGAGGTATAAGTACGACTACTTGAAGAAATTGAAGGAATTACATAACAGATATATAAAATCAGCTTGGTAAAATGATAAAGAGTCATCTATAGGATTGAGGGGGAGAATATATGAACCACGAGTTAATTGACCTTTTACGGGAGTCTTGGAATCTATCTCAACTCACTCTCTTTATAAACAATAGTGGATTGGTGTATATGAAAGGAGGAATCAAACCTTATTGGACATGGTGAGGTTAATGACGAGTCATTCAGATCATCCATTATCCTTTTAGGGACATGATTTAAAAACTACAATATACACATTAAACTAGGTACCTACTAAGGGGGGACGTTGAATTCCCTCCGAGTTATAGAATGGAAAGAAACCCATTTTTTCTCATACACATGTATTGGGATGTGAGACATTTGTTAAGACTTTCATAGGCTACAATATATTACCCCATGGCACATTGTGTGTAATGAACCAAACATTCAAAAATGAAAACTCCATTTGATCTAATTATATGTATTTTTATGGTTATATATAATGTGAACACCATTGGTCTTATGTTTCTGGATTTTGAAATACCATTATGAATTATGATCGTCGCTAAAATTGTTGTTTAATAGTGATCACATTATTAGTATAAATATATGGATTTAACAAATCCAATTTACTCAGAAAAAGTAATTGATGGCATCATCTAGTAGAATTGCCTCGTACGAAGACCATTTTTCCTAGCTCCGAAAGGAGGTGGCATCATTGGGATTCTCTCTTCACCATACCCAAGCTAAGATTAAACACGTTAATCTTCAGTAGAACCGACAACAGGAGAAGTGGATGTTAATAGAGATTACCACCTAAGTGATGTTATATGAGCCACCCCAAGAGTCTGTCACCATAGCACACCTTACCCATCAGTCTTATGCGGGTTCTATAAGGTGTTACGTAACAAGAACATTGCACTATGACTATGCACATTATTTTTGTAAAAATAATGTGAATTCAATTTATTTTTTTTACATTGTAAATAGTTTTTAATGCACAAATATTATTTTTAGTTCATATCCATCTATGAAATATATTTTGATGAATTAGTGGATTTTTTAATTAAATAATATTTTAATAAAATATTTTTATTAAATTAATTTTTATTAAATATAAATGATCATAAAATTTTATGAATGCAATTGTAATTTTTATTAAGGTTTGAATATTTTTTTTAACCAATGATTTGTCGGTAAATGTCAGTTTTTATATTAAAAGTAAAAATTCACATATTTATAAAACTATTTGGAGAAAGTGCTTATTATTTTTGGAATCAGGACGTCGAAATTATCCAATAGTGAATTTTTCATAATTTTCTGAGACAATCAAATTTTTGGATAAAAATTAAATACCATTTAAATATATAATGTGTATTATAACATCATAATGACCCAATAATGATGTAATAAAAAACAATAAATATTATTTTTGGAAAATATATTTTCTTGCATTAAAAAATTGAGATTTTATATTATTATGATTTATTTTACAATGCTTTTGTGGACCCTCTATGACTTATAAAACGTTTTGTCTTTTTAAATTGTTTTCCTAGAGAGTGTGGCATACCTCCACATAGGAAACTATATTATTTTAAGAAGTTCAGCCATTGGCCTTATAAAATAATTTTTTCTATTCCCCTTTGGAAAAAACCATGGGTTGATTTGTGGTACTGATTATTTTAATATGAGTTGTCCCAATCATAAATAATATAGAATTACCTCTCCTTTCCTATATAAACCTACCCATGCTCCGACTTCCTCTGCACTAAAAGCCTTTGGATTTTGGCCAACCCATTCCCCCTTCTCTCTATAATCCCGTCAAGGTGCCCAAGCTCCCATGAATCCTCTCTCAATCCTCTCCAATGGCTTTGGTATTACACTTCCAAGTAAGGGATTCCTACCTTTCCCTTTGTATCCAAGTTTCATAATATTGTTATACCATTTTATTTTAATTAAAAATATTGGGGTATGATTTTCAACATTACCCATAAATCCCACTTTATTTTTGGATAATGGGAGACCCATTTATCTATCATTAAAGTCACTAATGTATACATGTTACCATGCTAATATTTCTTGAGAGATGTATCTCTCCCCTTTTACACCCAAGTAATTATTTTGTATTATGCATCTAAATTCAATTACGATTTATTGGAAATGTATCTATAAGACCCCATTACTTTTAATTTCACGTAAATATGATGTGACACCCTTTTCTCCCTCATCAACCATTTTCATGAATCCTTATGTCATGTCGTTATGCTGCCAAAATTACACCGCGTTTTTTCAAGCCAAGATCGTTGTTTATTGAATACCATACCCATGTCTATATCAATGGTATTCACCTTTATGCACATATTCATATTGAGTGGTTCTTTCATGTATTTATTCCACATTACTTAAATGTGTAATAACTGTGGATGTTGATTGATTCCATGTGGTATTATCTATGTGGCACACTTTTCCATGAAAAGAAATGTATAAGAAGGGTGTGCTTTGATAGTGCCTAAATGCATTAGGTTAAGTATAGTATCCTGGTATATCATGTGAAATGGGTGTTGACTCATTATAATTCATGTTCAACAAGGTTTTATTCGAGATTCATGTGAAATGAGGGTTTACTCATGCTCCATGTATAATGAGCCTTGGCTCATGATAATTCCATGTTAAGTGTTGTTTCCACATTTCCATGTTATGATTATCATGCATTCTCATGCCTTTATGTTCATGTTTCTACAGTGATCCATTGATATTCCTATTGTCTAACATGTATTTTATTACTCATTTTATTCAATTTTTATTCCCTTACTGGGCTTTGTTGCTCTCCCTTTTCTTATGCATGTCCTCAGGTTATCCCATGAAATGAAAAGTATGAGGGAATATTGTAGTCATGTAAAAGAATTTTTCTATAATGATGTAATGTGTTTTATGTTCTAAGATATTATGTAATTTTCCTATTCCCTGATGAAACAAGACCTACCAATCATGTATGTTGTATCTAGTGAATATTTTAGGTAATAAATCAGGTTTATGTTTGTAATAAAAAGATGGGTTATTATAGTTGGTATCAGAGGATATATTTAGTTATTGTTGGGATTAGGATTAGAAAACCCTAGTGAAGACTTATAGACAAGAATAAGTATAATAAAATCATCTATAAGTATTGGTGAGTATTGAGTATGTGGTTTATCACGAAAATACATCCTTGTAAGGATACGAGCAGGTAGAGGCAGCTCTGACACATATGTATTCTAGGGGTAAATCCCGAAAACAGAGCCTTGAGCTAAAATCGAACAGGAACTGGTGCACGACAATGGGCCTTGAATCACTCTTGGTTACGAAACTTCTGCTGGATATGCTTTGGTAAATTCACAAGCTTAGTATGAACCCTTGTAAATGGAATTAAAAATATTCCCCTAAGAATATATGTTAGAAATTAGATCATAGTTTTTATTGATTGAATCATATGGATTCATAAGTTAAGGAAATAAAAGTTATTTATAAGTCATCTGTTATGTCCTTGGATTACCCTTTATGTGTGATCTCTAACTTTACTTTTATTCTATTCAATGTCCAGGAATAGGAGGACCGGGGCTAACAAATGATATGATGATCAATGCGATGACTCTGAAAATGAGATGCCCAATCCGATATGAGTGAGAATCGCGAACTTTTTCATGCTTCTGTCTTAGTTAACTAAAGATTTGAATAGAATAATGGGTTAAGTGGAACATTCAACCATTCCTAACAAAGAACAAGTTGCTATCGCAAGCTTCATGAGACAATGACCAGCTTCTTTTAATGGATTGTATGATCCCTAAATTGATGAAAAGTGGATCAACTCCATTGAAAAGATCTTTTCCATCATTCAATGTTCTAAAAAGGAGACGGTTCTTCTTGTTATTTATTATATAGAAGGTTAAGTAGATCAATGGTGGACGTTGATCAGAAATACAAAGCCTGAGGAAATGATCGAGGAGTTGGAATGCAAGGATTATTGGAAGATGTTTTTTGAAATATATTTTCCATGCACCCTCCAACTTAAGATGGAATGGGACTTCTGTGCCCTCCAGAAAAATGCCGATAGATCTGTTGGAGCATATGAGGTAATATTCACAATTCATGTAGGATACACCTCCGACTTTGTCGTTACCCCTGAATTCAAGGTTGAAAAAAAAATTGTGGGCTAAAACCTAGCCTAGGGAAAGCACTGGCGATTCGTGAGTTCGACAGTTATGAGGAAATTATCTGATGTGCCCTCAAGGTCGAAATGGAGATCAGAGAATCATAGTGGTATCATGGGGATAAGAAGCCTAAGTTTTAATTCAATGCTCACAGTCAGATGGATAAATACAATCGTGCTAAGAAGATCCAGCACCCCACTTGCCAATGTTGCGGAAAGTAGAACCCTAGAAAATTTCATATTGTGGATGAGGAAATGCTTTAGTTGTGGAAGAGAAGATGCCTATATTTTAACTACCAAAAAGAAAAAATTGTGGCTACAACAGAGAATATGAATGATCTGTTTGAACCTCAATGTGTTTTTCATTGTTATAACAGAAAATAACAAGGGCATCTTGCAAATTAGTGCCCTAAGCCAAGGGTTTTCGGAGGAACCAAGAATCTTTAAGGCGGTAAGGGAGAGATTGTTCCATCACTACTTCCGAAGTGAACCCTGACAATGATGTGGTGACATGAACACTAGTTATTCATTAAATAATAGGGAAAAACTTTTTGATTCAAGTTCTACGCATTATTTTATTTCCTAAATGTTTAGTATAACAATCCCAACACCACCATAAATAAATGATGTAATGATGTCAGTGAGTACATAAAATGGCTCAATCATTACATCACATGAATATAAATCCTCCCCTATCATAATATGTTGATTGAATTTCTTTGAGAACCACATCATACACCCTCTGGTGGTATTTGATGCAATTATTGGCAGGGATTGGCTTTCTTTATATAGAGTCAACATAAATTGATGTGAGAGGGAAACAACTCTCCATGTGGAGAATCGACCACCGATTCAAGACAAGTACAATGAGGATGATTAATCTTCTTTACCTCCATCATCTCAAGAATGGATATTAATACCCAATGAGAATGAATATCTTGCTCAGATGATTGAGTCAAAGGAGGTAACCGTCCTTGAAGACACACATATTGTGAGGGAGTTTGCAGATGTGTTCCCTGAAAAATTTCTCAATCTATCGACTAGAAGAGATGTTGAATTCTAAATTGATCTTATACATGGGGAATTCCCAATATCCATGACTCCATCTAGAAAGGATATTGTGGAGCTTGAGGAGCTGAAGAAACAACTACAGGAGAATCTGTAAAAAGGGTTTATGCACCCAATTGCTTCACCATAGGGTGTAGTATTCCTCTTCATCATGAAGCATGATGGGTCAATGCGCCTTTGGATCAATTATCGTGAGCATAAAAAAATCACAATAAAGAAAAAGTATCCTATACCATGAATTGAAGACTTTTTTGATCAGTAGTGTGGAGCACAATACTTTTCCAAGGTGGATTTGTTGTCAGGGTATTATAAAGTAAAGGTGAAGAAGGAAGATATCTCGAAGACATATTTTCATACAAGATCTGGGAACTATGAAATCATAGTAATTACTTTTTAACTCACTAATTCTCTAAAAATCATCATGGAATTGATGAATAGTGTCTTTATGGATTATCTCGAAAACATTGGGGTAGTCATTATAGATGATATTCGGATATACTCCAAAACCAAGGAGGATCAGGAGGAGCATCTATGAAATTTACTAGAGACCTTTCGGATGAAAAATACTTTTGCAAAGTACATCATGTGTGAGTTATTGTTGAAGGAGGTATCATTATTGGACCATATCATCACAAGAAATGGGATATTTGTGGATCTATCCAAAACAAATGCAATGAAGTGATGGTTGAGGCCAACATCGTTAACAGATATCTATAGCATCATGGGGTCAGGTGGATATTATTGACGATTTGTGAGAAATTTCTAATGAGTGTCTAACCCTCTTACCAAAATAACTCAAAAGAGTGTAAAGTTTTCTTGGATTGATAAATACAATGAATGATTCATGGAGATAAAAAGTACGGTTTTCACAGCACTTGTGATCACTTTTCCCAAAAGTGCAGAACTTTTTGTGGAAATATGAGATACTTCGATGAACGGCCTCGATAGTGTGTTGATGCAAAATGATAATGTCCTTGACCATGCTTCAAGGAAATTGAATATTCCTGAGCATAATTATCCAACACATGATTTAGAGTTGGCTTCGGTGATCATCTCTTAAAAAATTTGGCGGTATTATCCCTTTTGGGAGAAGTGTGTAATATATATGGACCACAAAAGCCTCAGGTATATATTCCCACATAATGAGTTAAACATGCGCCAACGAAGATGGTTAGAGCTGATCGTAGACTATGACTGTTCAGTCCATTGCCACATTGCAAAAACAAACAAGGTGGTGGATGATCTTAGTAGAAAAGACCCAACAATAAAATCATTGATCATAATTGAGAAGGACCCAATCCTCTCAGATGTACATGGGAATCATAAAGAAGGGAACATCATCAATGCTTTCAAAAATGATTGTGCAAGGCCATCTTTTGGAAAGGATAAAGGATGTTAAAAATGATGATGTTTGAATTTTTAAAATAGTGTAAGAAATCATAAAACTTAAATCCTAAAAGTTCAATGTTAATGAAGAAGGAATTGTGATATTTGGGAAAAGACTATGTGTTCTATAATGTCCGGATCTGAAGAAGGAACTTTTGGATGATGCACATTGTTCAAATTTCTCGATTAATCTAGGAAAAGCAACGATGTATCGAGATCTTACAGAGCATTATTGATGGGATAATATGAAGAATGAAATCACTGATTATAAATCAAAATATTTGTTGTGTCATCATGTTATGGCAGAGAGGAAGAAGTCTATGGGGATGATGCAACCATTGCCCATTCTATCATTGAAATGGGAGAACATCACCATTGTCTTTGTCACCAGACTTCCAAAGACATCCAATGGAAAAAAATGCTATATGGGTTTTTGATGATCATCTTACAAAGTCTGCACATTTCACTGAAATTTGAGAGGATTTCTCATTGGATCAATAGGCACCGATATATATCAGGGAAGTGGTAAGACTGAATGGAGTAAGACTATCTATTTTATCCGAACGAGATCTAAGACTCACCTCTATAATTTGGAAGAGTCTTCAACATGCTCTAGATACTGAGTTGAAATTCAGTACAACTTGTCATCCTCAAACTGATGACCAATCTAAGCGGGATATCCAAACACTTGAAGACAAGTTGAGAGCATGTTCTAGGGAATTTAATGAAGGGTGAGACCATAATCATCCACAGGTTTAATTCTCCTACAATAAGAGTTTCTACTCGAGCATCCGAATGGAACCTTATGAAGCCCTGTATGGGAAGAGGGGCAGAACACTGGCATGTTTGGATGAAGTTGGTGAGAGAAAGCTCGTAGGACCAAAAATTATGGATGAAATGGTGGAGAAGGTGAAATCCATTCAAAAACATATCAAGGAATCCCATATTCTATAAAAGAGTTAGTAATATAATCGTCGGTGATACCTTGAGTTTAACATTGATGACATGGAATTTTAACACATATATCAATGGAAGAAGGTCAGGAAGATCGGAATGAATGGGATGTTATGTCCTAGGTACATCATCACCTTCGAGATTCTTGCTCGTGTTGGGGTAGTGGCCTATAAACTAGCATATCCACCTACCATGGACAAATTACATGATGTCTTTCATGTATCCCTCTTAAGAAAGTACAAACCAGACCCTTCACATGTACACTCTTTAGAAGTAGTATAGTTAAAGAATGATATTTCTTACGAGGAGAAACCAGTTATGATCTTAGACTGTAGAGAAAAAGTTCTATGACATAAGGAAATGCCTCACATCACGTTGTTGAGATGAAACCACATGTTTGAAGAAGAGACATGGAAATCTGAGGAAGTTATGATGCCATGTTGTCGAAATCTCATTTAGTGTGGGAAAATGAAATTTTGAGGGAACAAATTCTTAAGGTGGGAAGATTGTAATCACCAAAACGTTCATTAATGAACATTCCACTTGATCTAATTAAATGTATTATTATGGTTATATAAAATTTGATCTTCATTGGGTTTATGTTTCCAAATTTTTAAATACAGTTTTGAATTGTGACCATTGCAAATATATCCACTGAAACGCGATCACGTGATTATTATAAGTACAGGGCTTTAACAAATCAAATTTACACAGATAAAGAAATTAATGGCCCCATCTAGAAGACTTTCCCCATATGAAGCCCATTTGTCAGAGCTCAGAAAGGAGGTGAAGTAATTAGGCTTCTCTATTTTCCAAGACCAAGCTGAGCTTGAACATGTTATGATTGAGTAGAACCGAGTACGGTAGAAGTGGAAGTTAATAGAGATTAACACCTGAGCGATGTTATCAGAGCCACCCAAAGATCTTCTGACCATCTCACACCTTACCCTTCATTCTTATGAAAGTGTTATAAGGGGTTATGTAACATGACCCTATCACTATGAAATCGAACATTATTTTTGTATAAAGAATGTGTATTCATTTTTTTATTGTTACTTTGTAAATATTTTTAAATGAACAAATATTATTTTTAGTTAATATTCACCTAAGAAATATATTTTGATGTATTAATGGATTTTCAAATTTAATAATATTTTAATAAAATATTATTATTAAATTTATTTTTATTAAATATAAATGATCATATAATTTTATTAATTCAATTGTAAATTTTATTATGGTCTGAAAACTGTTTTTGTCAAAACCAATGAATTTTCAGTAAATGTCGGTTTTTGTTTTTAAAGTAAAAATTCACATATTTATATAACTATTTTGATAAAATGAATATTATTTATGGAATTAGAATGTCAAAATTACCATTAGTTATTTTTTATGATTTTTTGAGACAGTTGAATTTTTGGTTAAAAATTAAATATCATTTAAATATATTCTGTGTTTTATGACATCATAATGAACCCATAGTGATGTAATAAAATAAAATAATCTATATGTTCAGACAATATATGTTTATTCATTAAAATAGTGTTATTTTATATTTTTTTGATTTATTTTGAAAATCTTTTGTGGACCCTCCAAGGATTATAATACTTTATGTATTTTAATTTTTTTTTCTTGAGAGTGTGACTCACCTCCACATAAGAAACCCTATTATTTTAAAAAGATTGTCCATTGGACTTATAAAGTATTGTTTTCAACTAACCTTTTTAAAAAACATGGGAATAAACTATGGTCTGGTTTGTGGTATTGATTACTTTAATTTTCGGTGTCCCAAACCTAAATAATATAGAACTCCCTCTCCCTTGAAATATAAAACTACCCTAGATCCCTCTTCCTCTTCACACAATGCCTTTGGAGTTCGACCAGACCCTGCCCTACTATCTCTAATATCCTCACAAGGTTCCCCAAGCTCCCAAGAATCATCTCTAAAGCCTCTCTCAAGCCATTGAGATCAAACATCCAAGTAAAGGATTCCTACCTTTCTCTTTTTATCGATGTTTCTTAATATTGTTATTCCATTTTATTTTCAATTACAAAATTTGGGGTATGATTTTGTGCATTCCCCATACATCCCTCCATATGTTTGGATAATGGGAGACCCCTTTCTCTCTCACTAATTCCTATTATGTACACCCGTTACCATTCTAAAATTCCGTAAGAGATTTCTCTCTCCTATTTTACATCCCAGTAATTCATTTGTATTATGCATCAATATTCCATTATGTTTGTTGGGACATGTATCTATATGACCCAAATATGTTCCATTTCATGTACATATGAAGATACACCCTTTTATCTCTCATCAACCATTTTCATGAAACCTTATGTCACATCGTTATGCTGCTGAAATTGCCCCGCATTTTTCCAAACCAAGATCATTATATTGTGAATACATACCCATATCGCTATCAAGGGATTTAATATTTTTGAATATATTAATATTGAATGGTACATTAATTTATTTATTCCACATTACATAATCATAGAGTCACATAGTATTTTTATTGATACCATGTTTTATGATCCATGTGGCGCACTTATGAATGAAATGAAATGTTTAAGAAGGGTGCGCCCTGATAGCACTCTAATGCATTGGGTAAATTTAAGTATCATGATACGTCATGTAAAATGGGTTTTGACTCATGTTAAATCACATGAAATGTGGTTTTACTCTTTCTTCGTGTGTATTGATTGTTTACTCGTTCTTCATGTACAATTAACCTTATCACGTGCTAATTCTATGTTAAGGGGTGTTTCCACATTTCCATGTTGTGATTATCATGATTTATCATGCCTTTGAGTTCATTTTATTCGTTTTTATATATTTAAATACTTATTTTCTATAATTTATTGTATTACTCATGTTATTCTGTGATAATTACTTTATTGGGTTTTATAACTCACCCTTTTCTTATGCATGTCCTCAGGTAATCCCATGCAATACTTAGCATGAGGGAATGTAGTGGTTATGTAAAAGAAGTTTTCAGTAAAGATGTTTTGTGTTTTATGTTCTAAGGTGTTATATAATGTTACTAAGCCTAAAAGACAATATACCTCTCAATTTTCTTTGATGTATATCGTGACGATTTTATGTAATAAATCAGGTTTAAGTGTGTAATAAAAAGCTGGGTTGTTGTAATGTGTATCTTTATATGATATCCCAAGGAAACTAATGGATATTCCCTATATAACCCTTCAGAAAAGATTGTGAATGTCTCCAGGAAATACATCATTCAGAATATAGAACAACTCTAAAAAATGTATAGTGGGAGAAAGATTGGCGTTGATGATGTTGATGCTCAAGTAACATAATAGTTGGTACCAGAAGAATTTCCACAGGTCATAGTGGAGGAGGGTCAAGATACTCTAGTACTGCGTAAGAGCTCAATAGAGGTAAAGGAACAAGATAGAATTTGTTTCATAGTCACATAGGATGGTGAATCATTATTTTTTTGCAATGATGAACTGATCTCCTTCAAGGTTGCAATAGAGAGAATAGAATCTGTAAGTTGTCGAGTATATAAGAATTATGAGATGGATTCCATTTATTCAGACCATGTTTTGGTTATTTTCAATGAGATAGTTTATTTCAATAATGTATGATGAATATTTTTATTCAAAATAATATGTAAATGGATGGTCATGTTAGTGTATATAATTCAATGCTTGTGGTTAATGGATTAATACAACATCAATGAATTGGATATGATAAAACCATCCCTCCAGTTTTCATGTTAAAATTCATAAGAATCATACATTCCATATAATTTTATCATGATATGAAATTTGGAAAATGTAATTCAAACAATATTCATTAATAGAAACCTTTAGGAAGATGTCTATATGACACAACCAGAAGGGTTTGTAACAGCATGAAAAGACAAAAGGGTTTGAAAGTTGTATAAATCCATTTATTGATTAACAAAAGCATCCATGTCATGGAACATTTGATTTGATTAATCCCTAAAAAAATTTGGTTTCATTATGAATGAATTATATCAATGTTCACATAAATAATTTAATGGGACTGCGATCATTAACCTAGTAGTATATGTCGAGGATATATTACATATTGGAAATGATGTACCAGTCTTAAAGTCAGTTAAGGAATTGTTCAAATATTTATTCTACATAAATGACATAGGTGAACCATCATACATTCTAGGGATCATGATCATTCTTGAAATATCCAAGAGGCATCTTGGACTATGTCTGGGAACATACATTGACAAGATTTTAAAGATATTTATTATGGAACAATCTGGGAGGGTATTGGCTCCATTATGATAGGGCCCACATATTTCTATGACTAGGTGTCCTCAAAAACTATGGGAGAAAGATAGGATGAGTGAGATCCCATATTCTTCAGTTATAGGACACATTATGTATTCCATGTTAGGTACCCGACTTGATGTTTCCTATGTAGTGAGAATTGTAGGAATATATCAAGAAGATAGAAGAGAACAACATTTGATTGCTTTTAAGACAATTCTATTGTATATGAGAATAAATAAGGATATGTTCTCAGTGTATGGAGGATTTGAGTATCTTGTCATAAGAGGGTTTTTTAACCATGGTTTTCAGATAGATTATAACAATCTTTAGTTGAAATCAGGATATGTTTTCTGTCTCAACGGAGGATCTATGATCTTGAAGAGTTCAAATAAGCCAGTTGTCTACAATAATACAGTGGAGTCTGAATATATAGAAAATTTTCATGAATCCAAGGAAGCCAACTTGATTGAGATCAATTTCCATGATCTTTATGTTGTTCCTAGTAGAAAATTTCATTTTTTAATGTGTTATGATAATACTACAGTAGTGGATCTTTCAAAAGAACCAAGGTAAAATCAATGAAAAAAGAACATTCTCCAAAATTATCACCTGTAGAGGGTTTTCTAACAAAGGAGTGAAGTTGCACTGATCAGATTATCATAGGACTAAAACATTTCAGACCACATGACTAAAGGATTATCTAATCCGAACCATGAATATCATGTGAGATCTAGTGGGTTAATGGTTGTTATTAGTTGGTTCTTGTCCATGTGGGTGTCTATTGGAGTTTTTGGACTAGAACCAACTAATTTTTACATTATGATAAACAGGTATTCATGGTTTATAATAATAACAAATACCTTATCACATCTTGTTTATGCCTCTACGTGGAAATGTATGTGAAAATTTCCTAAGGAAGCCTGTTACATTATAGGGTCATAGTAAATCCCTACTATGATGTGAACTCGCAAGTTCCATAAAAATGTTTTGTATATATGTTCTATGTCCGGATGAGGTTATTTGAGGGAAAAATATAATACAGTCTAAAAGGAATGAGGGCTCATGAAAATTTGAGGCACCATCTCATGTTTTGCTTCCATGGTAATATCCAGAAAGATATTATGATAACAAGATATGTCATTAGGAAATAAAAATTTCATAGTGTCCTTGGATGATCCAATATACAGACATGTGTATTGGTCCTAAGACATTCATATTATTATTAATGGGTATTACAACTCACACTGTTAGATTTTTTGATGAAAAATGTGATGACACGTTATTCGCAGAGAGGTAGGATATGTTTTTTTGTCCTGAGTAATACCACATTAATAGATAATGTGTGAATGTATTTATTCCTTTTGGTATTTAATATACACTGATACCTCATTACCTTTGATGGAATTTTTATAGCCTATATTAATCCATGCCCATGGTGAGGAATGGGAATGTTCAATTCTATAAATACAAAATAATAATAATCTAGCATATTTGTTGATAGAACTACAATGAAACATAATTGATTAGAGATATAGAGAGAATGAGATCACATTACATTGAAAACATTTGTAGAATGTGTCATTCCATAGTAGTGATAAATTATTTATCTATGGGTTCCATGGTGTGTTTCAAGATACAAATCGTGGAAATTTGGACAGATATGCCTAATTCCATTGGGAAAGAGGTCTAGAGAGTCACACACTAAGTGTATCCTGGAATCTCACTTAATTATTCATCTAAAATTTTGAATAATGATTATTCCCAATTGTGGTTTAATAATAATTAAGAAATTCTTGATCGTATTTATTTAGACTATAGACATTTGAGATATTATAATGTCGGAAAAATAACATATTTACTTGAAAATAATATAGTGATATTTATTTAACAAATAAATAGTCATTATTCAAGGTATACTGAATGTGGTTGAGGAAATAAAGGAATTGGTAAAAAAAAGTACACACCATGAATTTTAATATACATGTTGTGTGGTTTTTCAGGGAATTTTTTATAAATAATATTTTTATGAAATTAAATATTATTAGGCATAATTTTTTGGGTGCATCTAAAGTAATAATAATTTTCAACCACTATTATTTGACATGGTGACTTACTTAGAATTAAATAAAATAAATAAATACATATGGGTATTTATTTTATTTTTTTATTCAAGGTATTATAAATCCAAATTGAATATTTTTTATGAAGCATAAACATTATTTGTGGTTGTTCACAACATACCTAATAGAATATCTCAAGCCAGAGGATAATTATTTTCCTCAAATAATGATCTCTAGTTATGAGAGATACCCTCCTCCACTAGATGGCAGAGATCACATTGGAAGCGACTCTCATGGTGATCAAATGTAAACATCGCAAGTGAAGTCTCTTCTCCTCTGGCATCCATATAAACCATTTTGAGATATATGGAGATACGTAGAGCACATTTGGATCATCTCTAGAGGAATACTACACTTGGGTAGTGACATTAAATGATGTATCACCTAGGATTGTGAAAGAAAAATTCATTAAGGAGATAATTATATGATGGTAATTCTTATCTTATAAGTAAATCAATTATAAATACCTTATAATGATCCTCTCTATTGTTACAAGACATCCCTATTTAATTTTATTTATTTATTCTATTTCTTATATCCGACATTTTATGATCTTGACAGATCTCAGATTGATCATTATTAACTGTAAAATTAATGTTGGGTACACCCATCCATATGTTTCTACTATGCCTAAAACCTGCATGGAGTTCATCAAATATTATGACTTCGAGATAGTCTATAATCCTAGTCAGGGGAAGATGGTGATGTACTCACTCAGCAGGAGGACTAGGTTTCAGTTGTTGAGTTTTGAGTCAGAGGATTCAGTCACGATTCAAATATCCTTTGTGGATGGAGATGGGGAAGACTTTCTTCAGTCTATGGTTATCACTACTCCACTCCTATAGAAAGTTAGGGAGACAATAATTGAGGATTACGACTATGAGAATTGACATGCTTAGTTATCCATAAGAAATACCACTAATGGATATTTGATAAGTGGGGAAAACTTCATAATTTTAAATGGGATGCCATTGTAACAGTGGAGTTTCTATAGGATATTTTGGAGGAGTTCAACACCTCCCCCTTGGAATTGAATCTCAGAGTGGAGAAAATGTATGAAGATATCTGACATTAGTACTTGTGGCTGAGGATGAAGAAGGCAATATCATTATTAATTTCTGAGTTCCTGAATTATATGAATGTGAAGGAACAACATCAGTTTTCAGTAGGCTTGTCCCATCCACTCGTGGTGACACAGTGGAAGTGGGATTATATCTTGATGGAGTTCATGATATATTTACCACACTCGTCCTGGTGCCTCATTCAATGTGGTTGATTGTGGAACGACTCACCAAGTCCTCCCACTTCTTTCCAATATAGAAGTTGGGTTCAATAAGGAGATTGGGATGCCTCTACTTGCAAGAGATAGTTAGAATCCATGGAGTCCCATTGGAAATAGTTTCGGATCGAGTCACACGATTTACATCATTGTTTTATAAGGGATTATAAGATCTGTTTTTTACTCATCCATGCTTGAGAACAACATTCCACCCATCGATAGATGTTCAGATGGGAAAGAGTATCAATTTTTTAGAGGTCTTGAATCAGGCTTACATCGTGGACATCAGTCGCATATGGGAGGAATATTTACCTATGGTGATGCTATTGTACAATAAAAACAAACACTCCACCATTAGTGAGGAATAGTTCAAAGAATTTAATGAACAACCATTACGATACTCGTTATGCTGGATAGTCCCAATGGAGTCAACACTCATGGGTCCAGAGTTGGTAAAAGGTCTATCAAGAAGTTGCAGGTCATCTAATTGAGGAAAAAGACTGCACAGATAAAAAAAACTTATGCTAATAGGATAAGGAGGTCCTTGGTGTTAGAGGAGGGAGACCATGTGTTCTTTTGGATCTCATCCCAATGGGTATTGCTCAGATTTTTCTGGGGTAAAAAGTTTTCTCCGAGATTCATCATCCCTTTCCATGTTATATGAAGAGTTGGAAATGTAGAGTCCCACCTAGCTCTTCCCCCTCAGATGCACCGAGTGAATAATTTCTTTATATGTCACAGCTACATAGGTACAATAATGACCATCACGCATCATCTACTACGGAAATTTGTACATCGATGATTTTGTGACATTTTTAGTGTTCCTAGTGAAGATTGAGGACTGGCATAAGTGGTTCCATCGTAGATGGTCAATTCCTCTAGTTCATGTTTGGTGATAACATGTGAATCATCAAGAGATCACTTTGGAGTGGCATCTTAAATCAATTCTCACTACCCCAATTTGATAGTTTATCCCTTGTTTTGTATTACGAGGATAATGAGAGTTATGGTGGAGAAAATGTAATGTCGCAGAACTTCCATGTAATTTTTTATAATTATATGTGATTTTCAGGGGGCACCATTCCATCTAGAATGACAACATTACTTGATAAAGGGCCTAACCTTGAACGGTGTGGGTTGAAGGAAAAATATAATTTTTTCTCATTTTAAAGAAGAATAAAATAATCATAGAATGTTTGATTTATTTGAAATTGTTTCTATGTGATGAAACCTCATGTTTTTAATTTAATTTCATAAATAAAAAAATATAACGACTATGAAACTAAAGAAGAACAGAATTTTTTTATAAATAAAACCGCGTAAGAAAGTTGTCCCTCAGCGTAACAGAAATGTTGAAATGTGATTCCCCGTTTTAATGGATTAATGGAATACAGGTTAATTGTAAAATATCCATGATTACTAAGAACCAATGGACGATTTTCATTATCGAGCAATGAACAAAGAATCGACACTAACTATGAATTGAATAACTAGGAATGATGAGCGATGACGGGGATGCACAACACTACTCCGTTGAATGATCCAACCTCGAGGTAAGGGGTCCTTTTATAAGTGATTTTCCCTTCCTCGTTCATTCATTATATATGATGAATGTGGATAAACCCACTAACATGTTGATCCATGGGTCGATTGTTCTTGACGGGTTGGGAACTCTTATTTGGGGATTGATTATAGTGGAATATGAATTAATAATTGTTGGATGTCTTCCCATTTTATAACATGATGATAAAAGTAAAAAATGAATATTGCTGATGTTCATAGCTTTTAGTGTTCTTTGAGATATCTCCTCTCCCTCGGGTTCTTCATTGAAAAACCTAGGAGGTCATGTCAGACTTTTTTGGGATGTTTAGAGCATGATCGGACCCCCAAATCAGTGAAAATATGAGTTGTAGCCCATGACAAGCGATATTACGATGTGAGGACTGCAGAACACACTCTGGATCGACGAACAGACCAATGGAGCATTTCTGGTGGCCCCAATAAGAAACCACTGATGTGCAGACCCCAACAGTGACATGTGGCAGTGGCGCACGACAAAAGTGGAGGCCACAACCAGTGAGCCAGAGAGGTGTGAATCTATGGCGCCAACGGGGCACCACGTCACCTCATTTGACCCATGGTCGGGCCGAGGAACCGCATGCAGGCGAGGTCGTTGACCAGATGCTGGTTGCGTGATGCAAAGGGGACACAAACAACGCTACGTCTGGTGGAGGATAAATTAGACCATAGGGGTGGTCCGGTCTGGAGAATGCGGGCCACCACATGAGACTTAGTGGGATGAACCTAGGTTTTCCATCAGGACGATTTGGGAAAGTCCAGTTGGCCATGTCGATTCATTCAACCGTGGTTTGGGTCGGGTCATGTCAGACCAACCTGTTCAAGCCGGACCCCGACCCAACCATTCAATTTTATGTAAAATGGAAAAAACATCAAAACATAGTATCTAATTGAAGATATGTTTGCTGTTTTGGGTCCCACATGATGAGGTGGGCCTTTTTAAATACTCCATTTCAGGTTTTGTGTAAAATGAAATATGATATATGGATTGAGGGTTAGATTCTCAAAAAATCAGGCGTATGTTGATTAAGAATCGAGCAGAACTTAGTGGCCCAAAAGATGAGCAGACCTGAGTGGTCAAGAAGATGAGAGGACCTGAGTGGCCCAGTATACAAGTTTTCTATAGTGTCCTAGAAGATGAGTGGATCTCATTGGCCCCATAGACGAGCAAACATACGTGTCCCCACAGATAAGCTAACCTTAGTGGTCCAGTAAACGAGAAGACCTCAGTGGCCCTGCAAACGAGCGGAGGTCAGTGGCCCAACATATAAGGTGACCTTTGTATCCTAACATACGACTAAACCTGAGTGGAGCTGTAGAAAATATGGCCTGACATTAATAGAAGATTATAAGACATTATGTGCCAACTAAAAGAGAGAATATCTATGGCCTAGTTTGAAATTGGACCTCAAAAGCCCTTTGGACTATGATGAATCATCAGGGATGAGCACCTAAAAATTTTAAGTTGTTCAGCATTACGTCTAATATTCAAGCTTTCTATACATTGGGGTTTACCTATGTGATCTGACTCAAATGACTCTCTTCCTTGACTATACTTCTTATATTCTGCACTTCATGTACCTTTTTGGTAGTGTAAGTTGTGAATTTAATTTTTTTGGGGGTATTACCTTTGTGTTTTGGGCTCCTTGATGAGTAATGTGATAATCATACCTGCATGGGCCACGACCACACGTTCTGTGTCTTATGAAGATGAAAAATTCTTCAATATAAACCTTGGTGGTCCCGCACCATGCAGTTCCCAGTTATATCTGACAGAAAAGGTATACTTCTTCAAAATCAGGTGATACCACATTCACCTACCCATCAGCTTGGGATTACCATATATGAAATTCAGGAGCACGTGATTGTATTTTTGTAGGGAAAGTATTTTGGCCTCATTACATCAAGATTTTTTATTTCACTCTCAGTGGATGTCTTATTTGTAATCATGTTTACTTTTTAGCATTATGGGTTGGATGTGTGTGGTTGTGTGCATACAATTACTCCAGAAAATGCATCCCATATACGGGGTAATGCCTATGGTGCTAGTCCATATCCCCTAGCCATCAAGAGGTAGGAAAGGGGTTTTCATAGCTTGGTACCTAGGAGATGGGTTCTGACAGTTCTAGATATTTATTATAACATGAATCATAATAAATAAACAAAAAATCCCAAGAAATAACATGTATTATTTGGGTATTTTATGGGACAATGGAATCCAATATTTATTGGATCTTATGAACCCCTAAAACATGGAAAAATTGATTATGTTAATTGAAATGACAGTCTAAGTCCTCCAATTCATTGAAGTAGATAATATTATTATTCTCAATTTTCCAAATATATAGGGAATCATATGAGTGGTGGAAACCAATAATGAAAATAAATTCCAATGAGGATATTGGGATAATTAATGGGATTATTAAAAATATATATATATTTGTAAATATTTTCCTAAAACTCCCTATATTGAAATAGAGTGGCAGTTCCTTAGATTAAAGGCATCATTTGTTGATTATATTCATCCACATGTTGAAAAAATACCAAGGGTTAAATTGTATTATTATGTCTTCATTATGAACGAAATCATTAATGTGTTATAATATATTATTTTCGTAAGAGAAAATTTAAGAAATATTTTGTGATTTTGGAAATTAAAAACCATGAAAATATTTATCATTTTCCAACAGAGACAAGATAAGGATTGAAGATTCTCAATGATCTTGCAGTCCTGTAAACAAAAAACTGAAATTTTTTTTTTCAATAGAATCAATTGATAATTCATATTGTGGAAGGAGTTTAATACATCCCATGATTAAAATTTATACAAAGAAACATCTCGAAAACTATCTGAATGGTCTGGGAGATTAAATATGTGTTGAAGTGAAGTGATTCTAGTAAATCAATGAATTTGGGATAAGAAAAATATTATTTATATTATATACGAAAAGATTTTCTCGAATAATAATAATTTTGTGGTACAAATTTTCAATAGAAATAAATTTGGGAATTATAGGAACTGAATTTTCTTCAGAATGTGTTGTAATGGAAAATCAATGACAAAACCTCAAATTCATAGAGAGTAAGGTATGGAATTTGAAATCAATATTAATGGTGTGGATCCAAAGAATGATATAATTACAAGTATATAGTTATTCAATAATAAATAGTGAGATTAATATTTCATTTTCAACATTCATGTTCATTTATATTGTCGATGATTAGTAAAAATATTCAAAAACTAAATGAAAAAATTGGTGGTGAGATATCTGTGAGAACCATATATTGAGAGGTTTTCACATTCCTTGTATATAACTCTTCCACGGTAATGATTTTGGACTAAATATAAGTCACAATCCCGTAACATTACATAATCGTGGGATAAGTCATGAGTTAAAATTTAGCATGTTTCTAGTTCTTTAGTTTTATAGAATTAGGCTATAACTATCACATGAAAACACAAATATTATACAGTATAAAAGACTAAAAAATATCCATTTTTTCATAATCTAAATAATTTTGATATAAAAAAATTGTTTCTTTTTTCTTGTTTATAATTATAAAAAAATTCCACATTACTTCCTCTATTATATTACACATTATTACTCCCTATGGAAAAACATTCAATAACATGGGATGATAACAAAATATTAATTTTAGAAAATAAAATTATAATGAATCTATTATTCCATTAATGCATTAAACTCATGATTTTTTTCTCAAAAATTCATAATTTTCTCAAATAAAACAAAAACTATTTAACATGCATCATGAAATAATATTTTTTCATGAAAAGTATCTTAGAAATAATTAATCATAAAGGTATATGGGGGAATCTATATCATACATACATTATAGAATTCGCATCTACATAACTATTAACATTCATTGTTACATTTTGAATAACCATCACAGTATAAACCCTAAATCTCTTAGGAGAAACCTTATTGTTAAACTCGATATCATAACCCAATGATTTGGAGAGGAATCACTTGATCAAATGCCCTGTATTAATTATGGAAGAACCCATATAGTTAATAAATTCCCAAGAACCATAACATAAGCCCAATACATAAATCATACAAAATAGAAAACTAATATTTCCACATTATATTCAAAATATATAATTTCAATATATTGATATAATCAATACATTATAAAAACCATTTTCAATATCCAAATACCTAAAAATATATTATCATATTTTTTTCATTTATAATAAATATGGCTTTTAGAGGAGGCCAAATACCAAATAATTTGACAATGACAAAAAAGTTTTTATCATCATATACATTAAATCAAATTCTTCTTTTTATTTATTAAATCGAATCACATAAAATTATTCTATTTGAATAATTTTTAAAGAAGATAAATATAAATGGTTTTGATTATACCCTATATAAAATTAATATGCTCTATTCAATCAAAATATGCCTTAATGACAAGAGATTGAGAGGAAGTCCTATTCCATGAGTCCGACTCATCACATGCAATATTTATAGTCCTAAATTATAAACCTATGTTATTTTTTAATTTAATGAGATCTTTTTTCATGATTAATTTTTCTTTTATATAACTTATTTCAAAGTTATAATAATTACATAATAATTTAAGTTCATATCGGAGGTTTTGATGATATTTGGTGCTTGCATCAAAAATTACATTGTTATGATCTCAATAGTCAATGTTTTCATTAAGTATATCATCTCCAAAATAAAATTAAATAAAATAATAATAACTTTTATACATAAGTGTTACATTTAAATAAATCCATTAAATATGGTTATGAAAATTGAAAAATGTTATAATCATTGAGATGGAATGTTGTACATACTCATGAGTAATGTTTTCATTTTTCATTGATTATTTTGAAAATAATAGATATATTATTTTACCATTAAATAATTATTTTTATCTAATTAAAACCATAAAAATAATTTAAACATACTTATATATAATATAAATTTGATGTGATAAATAAAAATGATTATCCTCACATTATGGATGTGATTTTTGACACTTACACACAAATAATAATATCATATTTTTGTGAATGGAATGAAAAAATATTATTGACATATTATTCTCTTATGATGATTAATATGTCATGAGATTCATATAAAAAAATAATTCTATCATTATGAAAATTCATGAGATATATTTATGGAAAATTGAAATATATAAGTTTGTGGAGTTGATTGTTCACACATATGGTTGAAGGGTTAATTCCTTTCTCATTTAATGGAAGTGGAGATAGATTTATGTGATTATATTAACATAATAAAATTTATATATATTATGCATAATTAAGTTATTAGTTCAACATGGTTTAATAATATTTGAATGTTGTAGAATAATAAATAAAAATGAAACAGTCAAACAAATCAATTACCTTTCCTTCCGATGATCACCTTTCGTAGCACCTTAAAACCACTAAGAATGGTTTTATGAATCATATAAGGCCTCATGATTGTGGGGAGATGTTATTGGAATGTTTTTGGACATATCATATCCAAATAATTTCTTTTATTTATTAGTAATAGAGAGGCATGTGTTCCTATTTATAGTATAGGGGATGAGAACCATTGGAATTTGAAAAATAAGTAAATTAATATAAATTATATTTCGATTCCATGTGGGTACAAGTGGAATTATTTCGATTATATGATTATTAGGTGTCATAATATTATTAACATATGATAATTATACATGTTTGGAATAAATTTTATTCTGTAACATTTTGTATTATCCATTTTAACTCTTACCATCTTATTTTGTAATTTACATTTTGAGAGTTAAAATAATTTCCATTTCATGAAAAATACAATGAATGAGTCATTGATGATATTTATAGAGTTATAGAAACTTACTTGTTCGAAACGTAGATTTTAATAAATTTTATATCAATTATTTAAATGTTATATTTTATAAAATATGAATATTGTCAATTTTGACACTAATTCTTACATGTATTTTTTCCAAAATCACAAAAACCTGATTATTTATAAAAAAAATTAACTCAATCCTAACATGCCATATTTCTCCATAAAATAGTTAAAAATGTAATTATTTTAATGATATTAATAATAATTGTTCTGATTCATTCGTTAATAAATCTATTACTATAACATCATTGTGTAATAAATAAATTTCATTATTTAATTAATAAAAATTATAATTATATTACCAGGTTGAATGTTATATTATTATATTTATCAAAAAAATTAAAAATAATATACAACACAAACATAACCCTATAATAAAAAAATTTCATAATGAAAAGCCATATTTATGTCATATCATCCTTTCATTTAAATTTTCTATTAAAAATACCATAATCCCAACCAATCAGCTTCCAAATTTCACATTTTTTCCAAGGTATAGTCATGTTTGACAATAACTCATCCCAGAAGATATTGACAAGTATTATGATAATTATATTGCATTGTGATATTAATTTTACATATAATTACCCTACTTACTTGTAACTATGGTATATAAAATAAAAAAGATATTGTTCACCCAAAATAACTTTTTTCCAATTGGGCCATATTTTTCATACTATGAAAATCCATGAATGTTCATTTTTGAAAATTAAATTCACAGAAGTGATTAAATTAGTTATAACACTACTCCCATTAAAATATTGAGAAAAAGAGGTTTCTATGTAAAAAATTCCAAATTTCACATTGATTTTCTATTTAATTTTAATTTAAAAAATAATCAAATGAACTAAATTAAATTAAATAATAAAAAAATAATCAAATAATTCCATAACACCATTCTAATGGACAATATATCAATATAAACAAATTAGATGAAATTCATTTCAGAATTAAAATATAGTATTTTCACAATTCATTGAAATATAAATGTTAACAAAAATATCCTATAAATTTATCCAAACTAAATTTTAATTTTCTACTACAAAATAGGTAGATTATTTTTTCATATAGATCATATAATAATGAAAAAAACATTATTTAAAAGAATTTTCACCATCAAAATGCTGTAAAAATCCATTTTATTAAATAATTCTTTTATTCTTAGAATTAAATTTGTTATTATATAATGTCAATAAAACATATAAAATTAATTTTAACCATCATCATTAATTTTTATTTCATTAATATAAACCAAAAACAGTGACATCATTATTATATAAACATAATTACATAAACATAATTATATATACATAATGATTCGTTCATAAAAACTCATCCATTATTTTAAATTTGTATTTATTTTAATTAATAATTAATTTTCTAACAAATGAATCATTATTTAAACATGTGTAACCCATATATTATTAATTTAGTTAATATCATACACTCTCTCAATTTAAACAGTTGTGTGATAACTAAAACATTTAATAAAAATATTAATATTATTTTATTTTTCAGTATAACTTGGTTTGTGTGTAACATAATATTTTAGAGAAACCCATTGTTGCTTGAAAGGTACGCTATCAGATATAGACTCTCTTTTAATTAAATATTTCTATTTAATTCATAATTTAAAAAATATGAAAAATGAGTATACTATAATTAACGGGGATGTTACATCATTTTTCTATTTGGAAATTATTTCCTCACAATGTTAAATTTCGTCTTGGTAACATTGTATTCACTTTTCAAAAAAAATCATAGAAATACTACATTGGACAAAGATTCAATAAATCTAAGACAACAAAAAATGAAATTGAAAATCAATGTGTACAATAATGATACATAATTTAATTCCATGTAGGAAAACATGGATATTAAAAAAAACTAACCATCGTGTTTTTATGGAGAGTTATATAAAACATTATCATGAAAAAGATAAAAATTAGAAAACAATAAACTTCTGTTGGGTTAAATGGTCATTGATTTCGTAGTAAGAAAAAGGTAATTATTTTTTTTATTTTCCTTTTCATTGATTTGTGGAATTAATTTAATACATAGTATAATTACATAAAGAAATATAGTTTCTTGAAATTTATATTTTCATTATTTAATCAAATTTCACCACATTGTCATCTTTATCTACTAATGATGTGTATTTAAGTGGAATTTTTTCTCAACTGAAAAACTAGAATATACTTATATATAATCACATAATCCACAAAAGTTTAACTATCTATTCATCATATTATGAAAATTTAACCTAAAAAAAGTTAGGATAAAAATAATGTAGTTCCCCATATATAATAAACATTAAATTATTAATTACGACTTTTAATATCCAAAATTCATAAGTAAAGAACAATTTCAAACATAGACCATTAAAAAATAACATAAATTTTCTCATATAACTCAATGTAATATTTAAAAGCAAAATTCATAAGTATTTTATCACATAGTCTTCCTAGGTATGTTTTAATATTTATGTCAAAATAACATAATTTTACCTTAATTTCTCATACCAAAAATTAATTTCTGAATAACATATTCACCATAATAGTTTAATCAATCCTATAAATAATACAATTATTCATATGTCCTCAAAAGAATTACAAATTATTATAAAATATAATTGAACCATTACTCCTCAAATAAATTCCCATATTATTCTATTTATCTTAATCATATAATGTTCCCAAAATAGTGAATGTTTTCTAAAATTACATTTATCACTTAATACCCAAATCATTTTCCTGTTATGTATTTATCTATTTGGTAAAACATATGTTACCATAATCATCATATTATAATTTCCAAAATTTTATAACTAAAATTAAATAATTTTACTGATGAAAAACATCATGTAGGGTAGTGGTTGGCGATAAATCCATCTCCCCCTTCGGTTGTGGGTTTGATACATACATACTTGTCTGATGCAAAAAATTAGTCATCATTTCTGTGTATTTTCCTTTTTCTAAAACTCTATAATCATTATAACTCTAATAAAACTACCAGAATGGGATAAAATCATAAAAAATTTCCTAAACATATTTTATATTCAATGGTTATCAAATGTCTTTCATTGATCATCCTAAACTTTAATATCCAATAATTACCTCAAAATAAATATCATATAAACCCTAATTTATACTAATACCATTATAATTATGTCCATATAAGAATAGATAATACCTACATGAATAAAATTTAAAAAAACAGAAGGATTACACAAACGATAAATATTCTTTATAATTAATCCCATCATGAATATAACATTAATACAATTCAACAGTTAAACATCCATAGATCTAACATAACTCTCAAATCCCAAAAATAGTTACTTATTTATCATTAAAAATTCATCATGTTCCCTTGAAAAAAATTTCTATATTATTCTATAACACTTTTTTCTTACAAAAAAACATGAATCACATTCCCGGATTAAATACTGTTAAATGAAAAGTCATGAAATAATCCATAGCATTCATAATTAATTTTTTGTTTCCTCATCTTTTATTGGAATGTAATTTTTTATTACTAAACATATGTTTATTAAGACATAATTATCCTATTCATGAATTTTCTTTGTAGGAAATTGATTTTAAAAATAACTTTTCTCTAAACATTTAAAACATTCAATTGATTACTATTAATGAACTTCTTTTCATTTCATGTGGTCAACTAAATTCGTACATTTTTACATGGATTTTTATTACATTATGACCTTCATTGTCACATTTAAAACAACTTCATGTCCCTTTAAAATATTTTCCTATGTTTTTATTTCCACATCCTTGACACATATGGTGATGAATATATATACCTTTAGGATCATTATTTCCGGATCAACCAAAGGGATTCATTTCTCTCATATATGATGCATTAGAAAAATTAACAAGGTTCAAGTGGATAATAATTACCCATGATAGTTGGTTTTGAATTACCATATGAGTTCTCATTGTAGTTCCCATTTCATTTAGTTTCTTATTCATAGAACCTCCATATTTTCCCCCACATCCATTGTATGTTTCGTTCCTACTATATCCATCTTGTTATTAAAACCACAATGTTTTATTTGAGTATATATATAAAATCATCGTATACTATCTTATGAAAAATATATACACTAAAATATAATTATTATTGTTATCTCAAACTCATTCAATTTATTTAAATTAATTTTGAATCTTTATATTTTTCTAATAATTGTTGATATTTATAACCTCTAACATTACATATATTTCACCTTAATCATTAAAGGCTTCTAAACATACATTTGATACCAACTATAAGTCCCCATCCTTTAATGTTACATAATCATGATATAAATAAAGAATTGAAAGTGAAGATCATTGAGGCATAGAGTTTTAGAGAATTAGGAAATAACTATTAAATGAAAACGAAAATATTATATAGTAGATAGGTCTACCGAATTTCCCTTTTTGTCTTAATATAAAACATTTTAAAATAAATATTGATTTATTTTTCTTGATAAAAATATTCATAACATTCATCTCGAATTTTTCCATTCTCTTACCCATCATTAATCCTTGTGTAATTTTTTTCGAAAACCTAGGATGAGAAAAAAAATCTCAGTATGGAATATAAAATATGTAATGAAACAGTAATTCCATGAATACATTAATATGATGAATCGTTTTCAAAAAAACATACATTTAAATAATAAAACATAAATCTTGAACACACACAATGAAATCATAAGACTCATGAAAAACATCTTAGCTATCATAAATCATAATGTAAACACTTGGTATATATATCCTACCTAAATTGTAGCTTCGCAACTAAATACATAATAAACATCGTGGTTATAATTGGAATACCCATTGAAGTATATTTCCAATATCTATTTGAAGAAACCATATCCAATAACTCTATCACATTACCAAATGCATTAGATATATACCATGGGTTCACCCTCCATAAGTTTATTGTATACCCACATGTATACATATTCAATTCCAAAGAACCAACACCTAACCACAACAAGTAAATCATAAATAATGGGAAAATAACATTTTCACATTTTATTAATAATATATAATTTTGATATATTGATAGAATCAATCCATTTTGAAGAAAAATAAATACTATAATATTTGAAAAGTGAATATGGAATTTAATTTTCTTAAAAAACATTTTGTCATGTATAGGAGGAAATATATGAAATGATTGTCATAGAAGAGAATGGTCATTGTAGTGTTATACATGAAATAAATTCTGTTTATCTTTTAGAAAAATGATTCATATAAAAATATTACATTATTAGACATTTGAATGAAATTAAAAGTCAAATGTGTTGATTATAAACAATATAAAATGAAGGTGGTGTATATAACCAAAATATTCCCCAATAAAAGGATATCGAGTCGAAGTCCCTTTCCCTTAGTCTAACTCATCTATTATAATATTTATAATCATTAATAATAACCATTTGTATATTTATACTTTATTTAGAATCCTTCTAATATTTATTACTATTATTATTTCACTTATTATCATGTTATAAAAATTAAATAATTATTTATGTTCATATTGAATGTTTTGTCAATATTCAGTACTTGAGTAGAAAATGAACTTGTTATGATGTTAATAGTCCAAGAGTTTATTAATTTATAGAAATGAATACAATTCATTAAATAATAATCTATTTCTTACATATCTTTTAATTCAAACCATTAATTTGGGTTATGATAGATGAACAATGTTATAATCATGGGGATGGTAGGTCGTACATATATATGAGTAATGATGGCATTTTTCATTGAGCAATATGAAAATAAGATAATTATTATATTATATTTATAATATTATAATTATATAATTATCATGTTTATAATCATTTTAATATACATATCTATATCGTACTAGTGATATGGTGAATAAAACGATTCATATTTCTTCGTGGAGGTTATAGTTCACACGTACGCGTGAATAATGTTATCATTTTTTATACAAGGAAAGTAAGATCATAATTGTTTTAATATTATCTTATAATGATTAATATGTAGTTAAAATCATATAATGTCATTATTTCTATCATTATGACCACTCGTTAGAGATGGTTATGGAAACAGAATTATATTGGATCAGGGAGTTGATAGTTCATATGTACACATTAATGATTAATTGCATTCCCATTTATTGTATATGAAGATAGAATTAGGTAATGATATTAATATAATAAAATTTTATTATATTGATGATATTTTATTTTTTATTTCATCATGGCTGAAAATCATTTTATGGTAGTGGATGGATAAATAAAATAGAAACACTAAAACCACGAAATTACATTTCCTTCAAATAATCACCATTATTAAATCCATAATGCCAATAACAAGGGTATTTTTTCTAATATAAGGCCTTATGAATGTGAGTATGGATTCTAGTATGGGTTTTGGTTAGGTATTTTTCAAACTAAATGGTATTTTATGTGTAGTTAAAAGAGAGGAATGATTTCATTTTTAGTGGAGAGGGGAGGAGAACTATTGGAATTATTAAAATTATTAAAAAAATTCAACTTAAATTCAATTTAAAATGGGTAAAAATTAATTTAGATAGAATATTTTATGTGGATGGTTTTTAATATAATCATAAATTGATAATTATAAATGTTTTGAGTAATTTTTATTACTTATATTTTTGTTTTATCTTTTTTAACACATAACATTTTATCATGTAATTTACATTTTTATAGATAATATAATTAAAAATCAGGACAATTGACAAATTAATGAGACATTATTGAAATATTTAGAGTTATATAAACTTTTATCTGAATCAAATATTTTATGAAGTTTTATATAATTTAATTATAAATTAAAAATTTTATATTATGAATTATCTCAATTTTGACACAATTCATTACATGTCTTTTTTAAAATATCATAACAACATTATTCTTTTAAAAAACTTGATTAACTCAATCCAAAAATGTAACTATTATCCAAAAAATGAATTTATAGAAATATGTATTTAAAATTATATTTTTGTTGATATTTATAATATAATTTATTTAATTATTTCCTTAATAAAACAATTACTGCATCCTCTTTGGTTTTTTATTATATTTAACTAATTAAATATTAATAATTATAAAAAAATATGTTGTATGTAATATTATTTATCTATCTATGTAATATTCATAGTAAATGATATCAAATTTATACCTCCATATTAAAATTTATTTATTATGAAGATACATATTTTTAAAATATTTTCCTTTACATTGAAATAAATGTTATAAATGTCATCATCACATCCATGTGGATTTCAGTGGTAGAAATAATGGCCCAAGGATGTTCAAGGTCTATAATAACTCATCCAATAATTTAATGACATGTTTTATGTAATTCTATAAAATTATAATATTAATTTTATCTTTGAATACTCCATTTATATTTATCATTGGTAAATAAAAAACTAAATTTAAAATTCACCAAAAATTATTTCTATCCTATTGGAAATCATCTTTCATTCTGAGTGGAACCATGTAATATTGTTTTTAAAAATTTAATTAACATAATTGGTTAAATTCTTTTTAACACTAATCCCATTGATTGATCATGAAAAATTATATTTATGTAAAACAATCATAAGTTCAAACTATTTTCCTATTAAATTCTATTTTCAAAAACATTTTGATGAAATACATTTTACAATACGATAAAAACATATACTAATTATACCTTAAACAAATGAAAAAGGATAATCTAGAAATTATTTTTATCAAAATAACATTTTTAATTAAAAGGTAGTATTTTTCACTAATAACTAAAATATGAAAATTTTCAGAAAAATACAAATAATTTATGAAAACTAAAATTTATTCTATCTTTAAAATAATAATTTTATTATTTAAAAGGTAAAATATAAAATTGAAAAAATATATTTAAAAAGTGTTTTCCATCAATAGGTGGTAACAATAATTTTTTGACAAATATTCATTTTATTCATAAAATTGAATTTCTTCTTCAAACATGTAATGAAATCCTATAATATGAATTTTAAAAAACATAATTAATTTACATGCCATTAATATAATACAAAAAGAATGATTTTATTATTGTATAAATGTAATTATTGTCCCATAAAAAGTATTTCATAAAAATACATCATTTATTTTCAATTGGATTTTATTTTTATTCCTAATTTTTTATATCTAATGAATAATTATTTAAAAATATATAAACACTATTTGCATAATTTTTTTATTATCATTTCTTAACTCCATTATAATGGAAAGGTGATAACCATTACGTAAAATATTAATATTAATTATGTATTATTTACCGGAATTACTCAGTCCTATGTGAAATATATGATTTTTTAGTTACCCATTGTTGAGTGTTGGGTATGCATAAGACATAACATCATGTTTAATGTAAAATTACTATTTAATTAATAATTATTAAAAAATATAGAAGTGTTTTATACTTTAATTACATTGGATGTTACACTTAAAAATCCATAACATAACATATCACTTACATTAGTTATGTTTCCTAATATATTCATACATGATTTTTGTCAGGATAAAAATAATTCATCAATTGTTAGAAGAAGTCTATCATTCTTAACATCCCAAGTCATCCTCAAATTATAAATAATGGAAATCTGGATGTTAAATATGCCTTAGAATCTTCCACTCTGGCATAAATATTATTTAATTAGGATCAATCATATCAATGTCTAATGATTGATTCAAAGTAAGTAATCATTCATGAGGACATGCCCGTTGTGATAGATTAATTCTATATTTTCCATGAATAGTTTCTAGTCATCCCCTTTATTAATATATAGGGATCTCAAAAAAACATATACATAGATCTCTTCATTTTTCCATGAATCCTTATAGAATGGCCTCTATGATTTTGGACTAAGTGAAAAAGAAATTTCAATAGAATATATAAACAATTCATATATGCCGAATGCTTTAAATTGATTTGTGTGAGGTATCTTCAATAAGATAAAGGATGGACCAATTATCCCGTATTTAGACTATTGCGAACTGAAAAAAATAAAAAAACTGAAGAATTTTCCCCTACCATTGATAAAAATCTTGTTCAATAAACTGTATTGGGACTATTATTTATCTATGGAAGGAATTAATTTATGAATTCTTCAATTAAATTTGAATAAGGAAGATAATCCAAAATTAATTTTTGAATAACGTAAACACACTATGAGATCATATAAAGTGCCTTTTGGATTCACCAATGATCCATCAATTTTTATGGACTTAATGAATAATTTTTCTTACAGATTTCCTCAAAAAAATTATGAAAGTTTTTATATATTATTTATTTATATACTCTAATATAAATGAAGGTATTGATAAGAATTTAAATAATTTTTTAAAAACATTATAAAATGATAAGATAAAGGAAATGTATATCAAAAGAGATTTATGAATGAAGGAAGTATCATTAAAGTATAATATCATCTCCCACCATGTGATATCGATAGACCCTTCTATGTCAAATGCATTTAGGGAGTGGAAGAGATCAACATCTATAGTCGTGATCCATTATTCCCATGGTCATGCTAGTTATTACAGATGATTTATGAGAAATTTATACTTATTTTCAAATTTTATTACCAATATAACATGAAAGGTAGAATGGGTTTTCACAATCATTTAATGCAAATAATGATATAGGGAATATAAAAAAAGAATCTCACTACACTAGTCTCTATGATTTTCTCATGCGGGTTATTTTTTTGTATATAATGAAACGTCAAAGAGGGAACTAGGCTGTGTAGTAATGTAAAATGAAAAAGAGACACCATACACCACAATGGATTAGATTGTTAATCAATATAATTGTATAATATATTCAATAGAGTAAGAGGTATTAGTATTGGAAATGAAAATCATAATTTAATTTTCATATAGAGATAATTAAATATATATATATAACATAAGAGCCGTAAATATATATTTCCACAAAAAGAAATTGATTTTCACTAGTGTTTTTGGTTAGATCTAATCAAGGAATTTTAATGTATAATCCTCTACCATCCATTGAAATAAAATAATTTTTTATAAGATCTATGTCGGAAGGATCTAACAACCATTCCAATGTTTTGAATGAAGAATGATATAATAAAATTAGACATTAATAGGTTTGAAATAAGTATAATAATCGATTGTAATAATCGGTTTTTCTAATTATTGATTAACCATCCTCTCCTGTGAAGATAAATAATTATTAGAGAGGGGTTTGAGAAATAAAAAATAATGTAAAAGATATTAAACAGGTAAATACTATGATGTAAAAAATTAATGATGAATGAATTGCATGGTTTTGATAACATTTATATATAGAATAAAATCATGAGATAAATAAAGAGATTTTAATTTTGTCACATATATTGACCATCCCACCTACCAAATGAGTATTATGATGTATTAAGATCACTGAGAACACTATTATGGGGTCAATATAAAGAATTTGATCATGAAATATACATAAAATTATTGTTATGTCAGCAGGTGTCATATTATAGTAATAACTGAAAGGGGATGACACATAAACTACCATTTATTGTATTCCTCATGTAATTCCATGTTAATTCCTTTATTGGGTTTTATAGCTCACACTTTTCTTATGCATGTCCTTAGGTAATCCCATGCAATGATATGGATGATGAAAATTAGTGGTCATGTAAAGGAATTTTTCTGTTAATATGTTGCATGTTTTAGGTTCTAAGTTGTTATGTAATGTTCCTAAGACTAAAAGACAATATGCCTGTTGATTTTATTTGTTGTATATAGTGATGATTTTATGAAATAAATCTGGTTTAAGTGTGTAATATAAAGTTGGTTTGTTGTAATGTGTATCATTATAATATATCCCAAGGAAACTAATGTATATTACTTATATAACCCTTCAGATAAGATTGTGACTGCCTCCAGGCAATACATCATTCAGGATAGGGAACAACTCCTAAAAATGTATAGTTTGAGAAAGACTGACTTTGATGATGTTGATACTCAAGAAACATAAGAGTTGGTACCAGAAGAATTTCCATAGGTCCCAGTGGAGGAGGGTCAAGAAACTCTAGTACTGTGTAAGAGATCAATAGAGGTAAGGGAACAAGAGATATTTTGATTGGTAGTCACTTAGGATGGTGAATCAATATTGTTTTACAATGATGATATGATCTCCTTCAAGGATTCAATGGAGAGATTAGAATCTGCAAGTTATCGAGTATATATGAATTACGAGATGGATTCCATTTATTAGAACCATGTTTTGGTTCTTTTCGATGAGACAGTTGATTTCAATAATATTGGATGAAAATGTGTATTAAAGAGAAAATGGACATGGATGGTCATGTTATTGTATATAATTCAATGCTAGTGGCAGTAGACTAATACAACATCAATTAATTGGATATGATGAAACCATCCCTCAAGTTTTCATGTTTAAATCCATAAGAATCATACTTTCCATAGCATTTTAACATGATATTAAATTTGGAAAATGTAATTCAAACAATATTAATTAATAGAAACCTTAAGGAAGATGTCTATATTACAAAACTAGAAGGGTTTTTAACAGCAGGAAAATTAAAAAGGGTTTGAATGTTGTATAAATCCATTTATGGAGTAAAAAAAGCTTCCATGTCATGGAACATTCGATTTGATGAAGACCTAAAATAATTTGGTTTCCTTAAGAATGAATTATATCCATGTGAACATAAATAGTTTAATGGGATTGTGATCATTAACCTAGTAGTATATGTTGAGGGAATATTAAATATTGAAAATGATGTACCTGTCTTATAGTCAGTTAAGGAATTGTTCAGATAGTGCTTCTCAATAAAGGACATAGGTGAACCAGCATACATTCTAGGGATCAAGATCATTCGTTAAATATCTAAGAGGCATCTTAGACCATGTCAGGGAACATACATTGACCATATACTAAAGATATTTATTATGGAACAATCCAAGATGGTATTGGATCCATTATGATAGTGCCCACATCTTTATATGACAAGGTGTCCTCAAACACAATGGGGGAGATATAGGATGAGTGAGATCCCAAATTCATCGTTTATAGGATACATTATGTATCCCAGGATAGGTACTAGGCCTGATGTTGCCTATGCACTTAAAATGGTAGGAAAATATCAAGAAGATACAAGATAACAACATTAAAATGCATTTAAGACAATTATTTTGTATATGAGAAGAATTAAGGATATGTTCTCAGTGTATGGAGGAGATGAGGATCTTATCATAAGAGGGTTTGTTAACACTAGTTTTCATATATATTATAACGATCTTAAGTTGAAATCAGGATATGTATTTTGTCTCAATGGAAGAGCTATGATCTTGAAGATATCAAAGAAGCCAGTTGTCGACAATAATACAGACGAGTCTGAATATATAGCAGCTTTTGATGCATCCAAGGAAGCCAGCTTGATTGAGATCATTTTCCATGATCTTTATGAGGTTCCTAGTAGGAAATTTCATTTCATAATGTGTTATGATAATACTACAGCAGTGGATATTTCAAAAGAATCAAGGTAAAATCAAGGAAAACATAACATTCTCCAAAATTATCACCTCTAGAGGGTTTTCTAACAAAGAGGTGAAGTTGAACTGAGCATATTATCTTAGGAATAAAACATATCATACCACATGACTAAAGGATTATCTGATCTGAACCATGAATATCATGTGAGATCTAGCGGGTTAATGGTTGTTATTAGTTGGCTCAAGTCCTTGTGGGTGTCTATTAGTGTTTTTGGCCTAGAACCAACTATTTTTTACATTATGAGAAACTGGTATTCATGGTTTATAATTATAATAAATACCTTATCATATCTTCTTTATGCCTATACATGGAAATGTATGTGAAAATGTCCTATGTAGGGCTGTTACATTAGAGGGTAATAGTAAATCCCTACTATGATGTGAACTCGATAGTGCCATAAAACTGTTCTTGAATATATTTTCTATGTCAAGATGAGATTTTTTGAGGGACAAAAATAATACAGTCTAATAGGGGTGAGGACTCATAAAAATTTGAGGCACCATCTCATGTTGTGCTTCCATGGTAATATCATGGGAGATATTATGATAACAAGATCTGTCATTAGGAAATCAACATTTCATAGTGTTATTGGATGATCCTATATATAGACGTGTGTATTGGTCTTAAGACTTTCATATTATTATTATTGGGTATTACAACTCACACTATTAGATTTTTTGACAAAAAATGTGACAACACATTATTCGTAGAGAGGTAGGATATGTTTGGTGTGTCATGAGTAATACCACATTAATAGATAATGTGTGAATTTATTTGTCCCTTTTGGTCTATAATAGACATTTATACCTCATTCCCTTTGATGGAATTTGTATAGCCTATATAAATCCATGTCCATGGTGAGGAATGTGAATGTTCAATTCTGGGAAGTCAAAGAAATAATAATCTAGAATATGGGTTGATGGAACTATAATGCAACCAAATTTATTAGAGATATTAAGACAAATAGATCACATTACATTGAAAAAAATTATATATTATGACATGCCATATTAGTGATAAATTCTTTATCTATGGGTTCCATGGTGTTTTGCAAGACGCAACTTGTGGAAATTTGGATAGATATGCCTAATTCCATTGAGAAAAAGGTCTAGAGGGTCACACACTATGTGTATCCAATAATCTCTCTTAATTATTTATCTAACATGTTGAATAATGACTATTCCCAATAGTGTTTAAATAATAATTGAAGTATTCTTGATTTCATTTATTTAGACTATAGACATTTGTGATATTATAATGTCAGAGAAATAATATATTTACTATAAAATAATATAGTGATATTCAATTAACAAATAAACAGTCATTATTAAAGGTATACTGAATGTGGTGTAAGAAATAAATGAATAGGTAAAAAAAGTACACACCATGAATATTAATATACATGTTGTGTGGTTTTTCTGGGAATTATTTATAAATAATATTTTTATGCAATTAAATATTATTAGGCATAATTTTTTGGGCACATGTAAAGTAATAATAATTTTCAACCACTATTATTTGACATGGTGACTTACTACGAATTAAATTAAATAAATAAATACCTATGGGTATTTATTTTATTTTGTTATTCTAGGTATTATAAATCCCAACTAAATATTTTTCAGGAAGCATATACATTATTTGTGGTTGTTCACAATTTAACTGAAAGAATATCTCATGGAAGAAGATGATTATTTTCCTTAAATAATTCTCTCTAGTTATAAGAGATATCCTCCTCCATGCGATGGTAGAGATCACTTTGGAAGCGGCTCTCAAGGTGATCAAATGTAAACATCACAAGTGATGTATCTTCTCCTCTGGCACCCATAGAACCATTTTGCGACATCTAGAGATACGTAGATCACATGTGGATCATCTCTAGGGGAATACTACACTTGGGTTGTGACGTGAAATGAAGTATCACCTAGGATTGTTATAGAAAAAATCATTAGGGAGAGAATTCAATGATGGAAATTCTTATCTTATAAGTAAATCAATTATAACTACCTTATGATGAGCCTCTCTATTGTTACGAGACATCCCTATTTACTTTTATATCATTATTCTGTTTCATAGATCCTACATTTTATAATCTTGACAGATCTCAGATTGTTCATTGTTAACTGTAAAATTAATTTTGGGTACACCCATTGTCCCGACCCATCCTCGGGGCCCGTGTCGTGACTACACCAAACCCGCCTTCCATAGGCCAGGGGGTGGCGACTAGCACCAAGGCGTAATTCCCGGTAAATAGGGAAGGCATTGCCTTTGTAAAGTAAACAAACACCACAGATCAAGCAAGCAGAAGTAAACACAAAGTAAAAACTGGGTACAATAGAATGTGCGGTAAAGTAAGTGGGCCAGAATACAAACCAAAACTGAAAGTAAAGTACAACTGAAAGAGAGTACAACATCTGAAAGTAAATCCGCAGCGTCGAGCCATCCACTGGTTGTCCCACCTGAAGGGTGGGTACGGATAGCCTCCATAGCTCCTCGGGTCCAGCCATCCGCTCCGAGTACGCCCCGCCCAGTGGTCCACCTCTGGGTACCGACCTGCTCCTCATGCCTCTACCACGATCAGCGTTTTCCGTCGTCTGCAACCAACACAATGTAGTGCGGGCATAGCCCGTGCAGGGGTGAGTATAAGCTACTCTGTAGGGACCTCGAGACCCCCTAAGGTCTCCCATAATCCACAAAGGATAATCCACAATGGAATGATACAATCACGAAGTAACATCTGACACTACTTAGGTATATGCCCATACATATACATAAGTCATCAATTCTCATTCGGCTCCAACATCCGAGCTCACGTACAACTGAGTCCATATAGGAAATCACAACCCAATCAACACAGGAAAGAAAAATGTAATCCACATAGGATATCAAGTCAATCTTATCAAAGATAAGGATTGATAGTCAAGATTCATCTCACACAGGTATATATCTTCGTAAGACGATAGAGATTATTAGATTTAGTTACTGATTCATCTAAGCCGTCGGACCCACACATGATCGATAGGTACTAAGCCCCACAATGACCTAAAAAGGATCGATAGGTAACTAACCCCCGCAATGACCCACAAAGGATCGATAGGTAACTAACCCCCGCAATGTCCCACAAAGGATCGATAGGTAGCTAACCCCCGTAATGACCCACAAAGGATCGATAGGTAACTAACCCCGACAATGACCCAAATAGGATCGGACCCACACAGGATCTGTAGGCGCTGGCCCACACAGGACTGCTGAGCGCTGATCCACACAAGATCTGACCCACACAGGATTAGTAGCACTGATCCACGTAGGATTTCGGAGTGTTGTAGTCATCGTCGTCGAATCCTTAGAGGATTTCTGTACAGTCGTCGTCGTCGGAGTCGCAGCCAGCTCTGGGGTTCCCGCACACAGCAAGATCGTTCGGGAGGGTCCGCCCCACGAGCCGAAGGGATAATACATCAAGTGACACATAGTCTGGAGTTGATGTATCCGAAAGTTCTGTATTGTCAACAGGAATTCAACGTCACAGACGGCGCGTCAATCGGACACCCGGTCTGAGAGTTATTTTCTTTTTCGTCCCAGGGGCCCGGTTGGTTTTTAAGTCAATACCAACCTGACCGTACTTCAACTGCGTCCAAACCTCGAGCGGAGTAAGCCAAAAGGTTCGTCTCACTTAGAAGAATATAACAAAGTCGACGACACATCAATCGGACGTCCGGAGAACAACTTATAAGCGTTTCCACTCCGAGGGCCCGGTTGGTTTCGTGTACGAACCAACCAGGCCGAACCCAAAGTCCTTCGAAACCTTGAGTGCGATATACTGAAATGTCCGTCTCGATCCAAGGATCACATCGCAGCTAGCGGTGCGTCGATCGTAGGTCTGCAACCCATGTTATGGGAAAAATACCGTGAGAGGTTCGGTATAAGGGGGTTCAGGCCCGGTCGGACCCGGCCCGGTACCCCTACGGTCGGCCCGAACCGGGTCGACCCGACCCGGGTCCGGGTCCAGCCTTCTTGGGTGCAGCCCGGCCGGGCGGCCTGGCGCGCTGGCCAGGAGGTTCGGCCGAAATGGCTGAGCGTTGAGGCGCGGGGTGGGGGATGCCCTCCGCTTGTTTTAACCGCGGCCCCATGTGGGGGCCTCTTTGCTGGCCAACTGGGGGTTACAGACCCCCGGATTTCCCCCTGACTGGTTGGCTCGCTCCGTCCAGCCGGCTGCTGCCACCAAGGGACCGACAAGGGCCGGTCCCCCTGCTCCGACCCCGGCGGCCCGTAACAGGCCGTCATTCCTTGCTCTTCCGTGGCCTGGTCTGTCCGGCGCCGCGTGACAGCGCCGCACCCCTTCGCCGCGGCCCCGCTCCGGCCGCGGTGCCTTCGAGGTTCCTTTGAGGTTCTTTGGCGCGGCGCGATGACGTCATGGATTAGTTTGTTTCCAACAGCACGGCGCGTCGGCGACGCGCTTCTCCGCCATTCCTTTAATATTTCCCGCGTGGTACTTCGGTACCGCGCCGCCTTACACGAGCCGTAACAAAAATAAACCATCAAGGGGGCGGAGGGTCAGCAGTGTTTGTGCGGTCTGACCTCCTCCCGTTATTGTGATAACAGGAAGTTTAAATTGGAAGGAAGAAAGTGACAGAAGTAATCACGAAAAAACAAATAAAATAAACCCCTACCTTGTCGAATTCGTTGAGCGAGGGTTGGTCGCGGAAATAACCGTCGCGGAAGAAGGCGTCGCGGAAGGAGAGAGTTGCGTCGTGGAAAAATGATTCATTGGCGTCTCATCGTCGATCTCCGAGGATCCAGCGTTCTTGTCGACCTTCGTCAGAGGTTGGCATTCTTCATGTTCTTACGTTCTTCGTCGAGGAAGAAGAACTTCAAGAGCTTTTCCTTTTTTCCCAAATACTCACACAACAACATTCAACCCAAATAAAATAAGTACATCACTTATTTTATTAACATGACTTAAGTTTGAAAATCAATAGTTGAATTAATCCACTCAATTAATCAAATCAAATTGACTTAACAAATGGAGGGTTATGGAAGGTTAGGGAAGATGAAGGGGTGGGGTTCGTGTGGGCCCCCCCGCCCTCATAACCACACTTGGGAAGTTGGGTGGTTTCCCCAACTTCCACTCAAAGGTTTTAACCACTTAGAGAAAAATAAAAATTGATGCTCAATTTTATTTTACCTTCCACAATTTTTAACAACTTCACCTGTGAAAACGCAACTCCGAAAAAGGTGTTCCTAAGCAATTACCGGTGCTGCGAATCCATCAGTGCCCTCAGAATTCGATTCCGAGAAACATTTCAACTGTTAAGAAAACCCGCTCGTTCGTTCACTGAACGTACCTGAGCTAAACTTCGGATAGAAATTGCGGGCGCACCGGGCTTCGGAATCAAGTTCCGTTAGAAACCACGTTCTTGTAAAATCCCAAATAAAATTAAGAAAAAATTTCCCATAAATTTTATGGGTATTTACATTACTCCCACCTCATGGATTTACATCCCTGTAAAGATACATAAAAAACTAGGGGAACAAATGTGGGTACTGTGCACGCATCTAGCCTCCCTCTCCCAAGTGCTCTCATGGAGGTTCTTGTGCTGCCATCTGATACGCACTAGAGGAATCGACCATCCACGTTGGACCCGCTCCTATCGATCCTTGATCTCCAATGGGACCTCCTCAAAAGTCGCCCCATCATCTATGTCCAGCTCCCCATGGTCAATGATATGCATCGGGTCGTGCACATATCTCCTCAGCTGAGATACGTGGAAAACGTTGTGCACTCAGTGCAACTGAGGAGGTAGATCCAGGTGATAATACACCTCGCCAATCCTGCTGAGGACCAGGAATTGTTCGATGAAGCATGGAGACAACTTGTCGGCTCGGCCAAATCTTTGTAATCCACGTCGAGGTAAGACCCGCAAGAAGACATGGCCGCCATCCTCGAACTCTAGTGGCCTCCGCATCTTGTCAGCATAAGACTTCTGTCAGCTATGAGTTTTCCTCATCCACTCTTGGATGACCTGGACCTTCTCCGTCGTGGCTTGGACCATCTCTGGTCCCACAAGTGCTGACTCCCTAGGGTCTTTCAAGCACAGAGGAGATCTTCAAGGTCGGTCATAAAACGCCTCGTATGGTGCCATCCTAATGGTGGAGTTGTAGCTGTTGTTGTACGCGAACTCCACCGAGGGTAGGTGGTCCTCCAAGCTACGACCAAAGTTGAGGAAAAATGCGCGGAGCATGTCCTCGAGAGTCTGAATGGTCCTCTCCGCCTGACCATCTGTCTGAGAGTGAAAGGCGGTGCTTAGACGTAGTTGTGTCTCAAATTCGTCCTGAAACCCCTTCCAAAGCCGGGAAGTTAAGCGAGCATCTAGATCGTAGACGATGGATGATGGCACACCATGAAGCCATACAATCTCCTGAACGTAGATACGTCCCAAGCTCTCCACTGAGCCCTGCTCTCTAATGGGTAAGAAGTGAGCCGACTTGGCGAGTTGGTCGACAATCACCCAAATGGAGTCGGGACCTCTGGAAGTGCATGGAATTCCAGTCACAAAGTCCATAGATATGTCGTCCCACTTCCACTCTGGAACCTCTAAGGGCTACACCAATCCTGGTGGTATCTGGTGCTCTAGCATCACCTGCTGGCAGGTGAGGCATCGAGAAACGAACTCTGCCACAACCTTCTTCATGCCCGGCCACCAGTGCTATTGTATGAGATCCTGGTACATCTTCACCAATCCAGGATGTACCGCAAAAGGGGAAGTTTGAAACTCTCTTAGCACCTCCTCCCGTAAATCAACTGGTAACAAGGTACGTCCTCTTAAAAGGACATTGTGCTCTCCTTCCACAGAGAATCCATCAGGTTCCTGTCCTGAGGATATCTGCGCACGCCATGTCTCACAGTTGGCATCCGCACGCTGTGCCTCTCTGACCTGCTGCAGTAGTGGAGGAGTGACTGTGAGTGACTAAAGGAAGGCTGCTCCATCTCTATCCATGAAGGATATCTGCAAAGCAGCTAGCTGCTCTGTCGCATACCCAAGTAGATGAATTCTCGTCCTCCTGCGGAGAGCATCACCTACCACATTCCCCTTTCAAGAGTATAGACTATCTCAAAGTCATAGTCATGGAGGAACTCAAGCCATCGCCACTGTCTCTGGTTCAGGTCCTTATGCGAGAAGATGTACCTGAGACTCTGGTGGTCAGAATAGACTGTAAAGCGCTCACCCATCAGATAGTGTCGCCACATCTTCATAGCAAAGACCACTGCTGAAAACTCCAGGTCATGGGTAGCGTAGTTCTTCTCATGTTGCCTCAACTGACATGATCTGGAGGCGATCACGGCCCACTCTGGAATCAGGACACATCCGAGTCCGGTCCCTGATGCATCGTAGTAAACTACGTCTCCAACTCCCTCCTCCAGTAGCCTCAAGATAGGCGCGCTGGTCAATCTCTGTCTCAGCTCCTGGAAACTCTGCTGACATCTTTCTTACCACTCAAAGGGTTTCCCTTTCTTTGTCAAGGCTGAGAGTGGTGCTTAAACTATTGATAAGTCTGGAAAAAATATCCGGTAGTACCCGGTTAGTCCCATGAAACTGCGCACCTCCAACACGCTCCTGGGTGGCTCCCAAGCTAGCACTGCCTCGATCATCACAGGATCCACCACAAATCCAACCTCAAAGATGAAGTGTCCCAAAATGTGGACCTCATGTATCTTGAACTGACATTTCTAGAGATTTCCATAAAGCTGGTTCTCTCGAAGTGTCTCTAGTACAACCCGCAAGTGGTAGGCGTGCTCCTCCTCAGTGGTCGAGTATATCAAAATTTCATCGATGAAGACCACGACAAATCGATCGAGGTATGGATGAATGATCCTATTAATGAGGGCCATAAACACTGCTGGATCATTGGTTACGCCGAATGGCCTAACCATGAACTCATAGTGGCCATTCCGACACCTGAAGGTCGTCTTCTGCACGTCCTTGTCCTGAACACTGTGCTAGTGATAGCCTGACCTGAGGTCTATCTTCGAGAACCACCATGCTCCCTTGAGCTGATCGAAGAGGTATTCAATCCTCGGTAGCGGATACTTGTTCATCACGGTCACCTAGTTCAGGCGAAGATAGTCGACACAAAGTCGCAATCTCCCAACCGCCTTCTTGACGAACAATATCGGGGAAGCCCAGGGTGAAACACTAGGGTGGATGAATCCCTTGCCCTGCAAGTCCTCCAACTGTACCCGTAGCTCTCGAAGATCAGCAGGGGCCATCTGATATGCTGGATTGGATATCGGGGTTTCCCTGGGGTACAGATCAATATAAAAGTCTACCTTTATGCGAGGAGGTATTCCTGGAGCGTCGTCGAGGCAAACTTCCGCATACTGATCCACCACTGCAGGAAAACCAGAACTCTGCATATCAACTTCTCCTAGGATGAGGCTAGCCAACTGATGAGTGATGGGTTGTGCTATCCTCTGTGAGAGTCCATCCTGTGCTACGAAGGCTCCCTTCTCGCTAGTGGAGGTGAACCTGCTCCCGTAGGTGCATACTCATAGCACCTTGCGCCTAATACATTCAATCTGAGCATGGACAGTAGATAACAAATTCATGCCCAAGATGAAATCATAAGGCCTCAATTCCAGTACAAGAAGATCCCAGCCGAAGCTCTCGCCTCCTAGTGTAAGCTCACGCTGCCGGCACCAGTGCATAATCGTTGAGTCTGTTCCCGTTGGAGTCTCTAGCCGTATGGATTGAGCCAACGACTCCGTCAGAATCTTAGAGCTCCGAAAAAGGGTAGTGGCTATGAAATAATGACTCGCTCATGTGTCTATAAGAACTGCAGAAAGGGTGGAATAGACACAGATAGTACCTTGAATCATCTCGGGTTCCCCATTCTCGTAGGCCTCCGCTGCCTGAAGTTATGACTGTCTCTTCCCGCCATCTCCTTGTGGTCGGGGTGGACCTCATGGTGGTGGTGGTGGTAGAGCCTCAAAGTGTTTCCCACCACCTGCTACTCGCCCAGCTCCTCTGCCTCGTCCTCCTGTTCCCTGTGGACCACCACGTTCGACCCTCTACCTTTGCCTGGGTGGTCCCTCAACCGTCTGTTGCTCCTCTGCACGGCGGGTTGGGTAGTCACGAGCCATGTGGCCCTGCCCGCCGCATGAGTAGCACTGTCTGCCTCTCAAAAGACAAGATTCCTGTTGTGTGCCTCGCACTACTGAGCCAATATCCTGAGGTCGTCTGCCTGAGGGTCTGGTTTTCCTGGACCCATGAGTCATCTGTCGACTACCTGCTGCAAAATACTCTACTAAGTGTTTCCCTGTGGTAGGTCTCACCGCAGATGTAGGCTCAACAAGGAATCTCTCGATGAGAAGGGCTCGCTCCAGTACCCCTGCCTGTGTCGAAATTCTTAGGGAGATCAGTGATGCCCTGATCTCCTGCCTCAATCCCTGCTCGATGGTCGGGTCCTGGAAGAATGGGTCATGTACCATGTCCGTCAAATAGCATGAGAGATCTGTAAATCTAGCCGAGTACTGGGCTACCGTCAAGCTGACCTGCCACAGCTGAAGAAGCTCCTGGATGTGCACCACACAGAGGGTGGCTGGGACGAACTCCGAGCAGAAGAGGCTCTCAAAGTACGTCCAGAGAAGATATGGATCATCGTGCACCTGGAGCATCATGCTCCACCATGTGCCTGCTTCCGCGATCAGTAGGCGCGCTGCGAGGATCACCATGAGATCTTCTGGTGTCCCCACTAACCGAAACACACGTACAACTACCTCCAGCCAATCCTTGGATGCCTGAGGGTCCGTCTCCCCTCGGAACCTGGGCGGTCGCTGATGCTGAAACTCATGCAGTGCACTAAGGCGACGTGCATCATCAGCGGATGGGGCTGGTAGCATCGGTGGTCGGTGGGGATAGGTACTGTCGGTGCCACTGCTGTCAAAGGGCCCTACACCGAGGCCTCGTTGCTCGGTGGGCTGTCGTCACGCACAACTCTCGGAACCCTAGATGGCTGCCTTCATGGGGCTATCCTGAAAAGAAACAGGTGCACCACGGTCAAATAGTATACCTGGTGAGATTACATAAAGTAATCACAAAGAAAACATGAAACACACATGCAATCAATGTTTTTGTGTATTAAGTCGGATATCAGAAGTCAGGGGCCTGGGGTACAAATACGTCGGCCGCCTCACCAACACTGGACTTCCTGGATTGATAACCACACTCAATACTCTTAACAATATTTCTTCATATAGAAAAATATCAGATTCCTGAGTTCTGTGGTAGAACCGAACTTCTTTGATACCAATTTGGCACGACCCGTCCTCGGGTCCCATGTCGTGACTACCCCAAGCCCGCCTTCCATAGGCCAGGGGCTGGCGACTAGCACCAAGGCGTAATTCCCGGTAAATAGGGAAGGCATTGCCTTTTTAATGTAAACAAACACCATAGAGCAAGAAAGCAGGAGTAAAAACTAATTAAAAACCGCATACAATAGAATGTGCGGTAAAGTAAGCGGGCTAGAATACAAACCCAAACTGAATGTAAAGTACAACTGAAAGAGAGTACATCAACTAAAAGTAAACCCGCAGCATCGAGCCGTCCACTGGTAGTCCCACCTGAAGGGTGGGTAGAGATAGCCTCCACAGCTCCTCGAGTCCAGCCGTCTGCTCCAAGTACGCCCCACCTAGTGGTCCACCTCTGGGTACCGACCTGCTCCTCGTTCCTCTATCATGATCAGTGATGTCCATCGTCTGCAACCAACACAACCTAGTGCACGCATAGACCGTGAAGGGGTGAGTGTAAGCTACTCAGTAGGGACCCCGAGACCCCCTAAGGTCTCCCAGAATCCACAAAGGAAAGATACAATCACGAAGTAACATTCGACACTACTTAGGTATATGCCCATACATATACCTAAGTCATCAATTCTCGTTCGACTCCAACATCCGAGCTCAAGTACAACCCAGTCCACACAGGAAATCACAACCCAATCCACACAGAAAAGAAAAACGTAATCCACACAGGATATCAATTCAATCTTATCGAAGATAAGGATTGAAAGTCATGATTCAGCTCACGTAGGTATACATCTTCGTAAGACGATAGAGATGATCAGATGTAGTTACTGATTTATCTATGTCGTCGGACCCACACAGGATCAATAGGTACTAACCCCCGAAATGACCCATAAAGGATCGATAGGTAACTAACCCCCGCAATGACCCACAAAGGATTAGTAGGTAACTAACCCCCTCAATGAACCACAAAGGATCGATAGGTAACTAACCCCCGTAATGACCGACAAAGGATCGATAGGTAACTAACCCCCGTAATGACCCAAAAAGGGTCGATAGGTAACTAAACTCCCCAATGACCCACATAGGATCAGACCCACACAGGATCTATAGGCACTGTCCAACACAAGACCGTTGAGCGCTGACCCACACAGGATATGACCCACACAAGATCGGTAGCACTGATCCACGTAGGATCGCTGAGTGTTGTAGTCGTCACCGTCGAATCCACGGAGAATTTCTTTACAGTCGTCATCGTCGTCGCAGTCGCAGCCAGCTCAAGGGTACCCGCACACAGCAAGCTCGTACGGGAGGGTCCGCTCCACGAGTCGAAGGGCTGATACGTCAACTGACACATAGTCTGGAGTTGATGTATGCAAAAGATCCATATCGTGAACAAGAACTCAACGTCCCAGACGACGCGTCAATCGGAAGCCCGGTCTGAGAGTTATTGGCTTTTTCGTCCAAGGGGCCCGGTTGGTTTATAAGTAAAAACCAACCCAATCATACTCCAACAGCGTCCAAACCTTGAGCGGAGTAAGCCAAAATGTACGTCTCACTTAGAGGAATCCAAAAAAGTCTACGGCACGTCAATCGGACATTCGGAGCTCATGTTATAAGCGTTTCCGCTCCGAGGGCCCGGTTGGTTTTGTGTACGAACCAACCCAGCCAAACACAAAGTCCTCTGAAACCTTGAGTGCGATATACCGAAATGTCTTTCTCAATCCAAGGATCGCATCGCAGTTGTCGGTGCGTCGATCGGAGGTCCGCATCCCATGTTATGGGCAAAAGACCGTGAGAGGTTCGGTATTAGGGGGTTCGGGGCCGGTCCGACCCGGCCCGGTACCCCCTGGGTCGGCCCAAACCAGGTCGACCCGACCCGGGTCCAGGTCCGGCCTGCTTGGGCACGGCCCGGCCGGGTTGGCGCGTCCCGGCCTCGCGGCCCGGTGCGATGGCTCGCTGGCCAGGAGGCGCGGCCGAAACGGAAGAGCGTTGAGGCACGGGGGGGGGGGGGGGGGGGGGGGCTTCCCCCCACTTGTTGTAACCACGACCGCATGTGGGGGCAGCTTTGCTGGCCAACCGGGGGTTACGGACCCTCGGATTTCCACCTGACCGGCCGGCCCGCTCCGGCCGGTCGGCTGCTGCCACCACGGGACCGGCATGGGCCGATCCACCTACTTCGACGCCAGCAGCCTGGAACCGGCCGCCGGTCCTTGCTTCGCCGTGGCCTCAGCCATGGACTAGTCCGTCCGGCGTGGCGCGATGGAGTTGTGCCCCTCTGCCGCGACCCCACTCTAGCCACGGTGTCTTCGAGGTCCCTTGGCGCGGCGCGACGGCGCCACGGATTAGTTTGTTTTCAAAGGTGTGTCGCGACGGTGCCGCGCTTCTCCGCCCTTCCTTTAACATTTCTCGTGCAGTACTTTTGCACCGCACCGCCTTACACGAGCCATAACAAAAATCGACCAACAAGGGGGATAATGGTCGGCCGTGTTTTTGCGGTCCAACCTCTTCCCGTTGTTGCGATAACAGGCAGTTCAAATTTGAAGGAAGAAAGTGACGGAAGTAATCACGAACAAACAAATAAAATAAACCCCTACCTCGTCGAATTCGTTGAGCGAGGGTTTGTCACAGAAATAACCATCGCGGAAGAAGACATTGCGGAAGGAGAGAGTCGCATCGTGGGGAAATAATTCATCGGCGTCGCGTCGTCGATCTCCGAGGATCCGGTGTACTTGTCGACCTTCATCGGAGGTCGGCATTCTTCGCGTTCTTCGCATTCATCGTCGAGGAAGAAGAACATCAAGAGCTTTTCCTTTTTCCCAAAGACTCACACAACAAGATTCAACCCAAATAAAAAAAGTACTCCACTTATTTTATTAACATGACTTATGTTTGAAAATAAAAAGATGAATTAATCCACTCAATTAACAAACTCAACTTGACTTAATAAATGGAGGGTTATGGAAGGTTAGGGAAGATGAAGGGGTGGGGTTCGTGTGGGCCCCACCACCCTCATAACAACACTTGGGAAGTTGGGTGGTTTCCCCCCAACATCCACTCAATGGTTTTAACCACTTAGAGAAAAATAAAAATTGATGCTCAATTTTATTTTACCTTCCACAATTTTTAACAACATCACCCGTGAAAACGCAACTCCGGAAAAGGTGTTCCTAAGCAATTACCGGCGTTGTGAATCCATCGGTGCCATCAAAATTTGATTCCGAGCACCGATTAAAAAGTTAGGGAAACCCGCTTGTGGGTTCACTGAACGTACCCGAGATAAACTTCGGATAGAAATTCCGGGAACACCGGGGCTCAAAATCAAGTGCCGTCAAAAACCGTGTTCTTGTAAAATCCCAAAGAAAATTATGAAAAAATTTCCCTTTGAATTTTACGGGTCATTACACCCATCCATATGTTTCTGTTGTTCCTAAAACCTACATAGAGTTCATCAAAGATTATGGCTTCAATATAGTCTATAATCCTAGGAACGGGAATATGGTGGTGTACTCACTCAGCATGCGGACTAGGTTTCAGTTGTTTAGTGTTGAGTCAGAGGATTCAGTCACGATTGAAATATCCTTTGTGGATTTAGATGGGGAAGACTATCTTTAGTCAATGGTTGTCACTCCTCCCCTCCAATAGAAAGATAGGGAGACAATACATGAGGATGACGACTATGAGAATTGACATGCTCAATTATCCATATGAAATAACACTAATGGATATTCGATAAGTGGGAAACATTTCATCCTTTTCAAAGGGCACGCCATTGTAACAGTGGAGTTTCTCTAGGATATTTTGATGGAGTTCAACACCTCCCCCTTGGAATTGAATCTCAGAGTGGAGAAAATGTAAGAAGATCTCTGACGTCAGTACTGGTGGCTGAGGATAAAGAAGGAAATATAATTATTGATTTTTTAGTTCCTAAATAATATGAATGATAAGTAAGAGCATCAATTTTCAGTTGGCTTGGCCCATACACTCTTGGTGACACAATGGAAGTGGGATTATATCTTGATGGAGTTCATGATATATGTACCACACTCGTCCTGGTGCATCATTCAATCTGGGTGATTGTGGAACGACTCACCAAGTCATCACACTTCCTACCTATCTAGAAGTTGGGTTCAGTAGGGATCTTGGGACGCCTCTACGTGTAAGAGATAGTTAGACTCCATGGAGTCCCATTGGAAATAGCTTCATATCAAGTAACATGATTTCCATAAATGTTTTGTAAGGGATTATAAGATCTGTTTTCGAATCATTCATGCATGAGCATAATAGTCCACCCATAGATAGATGGTCAGATGGGGTGGAGTATCAATTTTATTAGAGGTCTTGAATCTGGCTTACATCGTGGACATCATTCGCAACTGGGAGGATAATTTACCTATGGTAAAGTTATTATACAATAAAAACAACCACTCCACCATTAGTAAGGAACAGTTCAAGGCATTGTATGAACAACCATTATGATCTTCGTTATTCTGTATTGTCCCTAGGGAGTCAGCACTCATGGGTCCATAGTTTGTACAAGGTCTATCAAGAAGGTTCAGGTCATCTAATAGAGGAAAAAGACTGCACACAGAAACAAAACTTATTTTAATAGGAGAAGGAGGCCCTTGGATTTAGAGGAGGGATACCATGTGTTCTTTTGGGTCTCACGCTGATGGGTATTGGTCAGATATTTCCGGGGTAAAAAGTTATCTCTGAGATTCATCAGCCCTTTCCAGATTATATGATGAGTTGGAAATGTAGTGTCCCACCTAGCTCGTCCCCCTCAGATGCATCAAGTGAATCATTTTTTTTACATGTCACAGCTACATAGGTAAAATAATGACCACCACACATCATCTACTATGGAATGTAGTACATCGGTGATTTGGTGACATTTGTAGTGTCCCAAGTGAAGATTGAGGACTGACATAAGTGGGTCCATCTTGGATGGTCAATTCCTCTAGTGCCCGTTTGGTGATAGCATGGGAATCATTAAGAGATCACTTGGGAGTGGGTGCCTTAAATCAATGCTCAGTACCCAATTTGATGGTTTATCCCTTGTTTTGGATTACGAGGAAAATGTGACTTATGGTGTAGAATATGTAATGTCCAAGAACTTCCATGTAATTTTTTATAATTATTTGTGATTTTTCTGAGGTCAAACGCACATACAAAACAAGATATCGAGGCACGATGAGCCCAAAATAATTTATTGAACATTTTTTATGTTTACTTAAAATAAAGTGCATATTTAGTTTTGGAAGCTTTTAAATGGGTTAACGTATAATAAATCAGGGGGAACCATTCCATCTAGAATGGAAACATTACTTTATAAAGGTCCTAACCATGAACGGCATGGGTTGAAGGAAAAAGATAATTTTTTTTCATTTTAAGTAAGAATAAAATAATCTTAGAAAGATTATTTTATTTGAAATTGTTTCAATTTGATGGAACCTCATGTTTTCTATTTAATTTCATAAATAAAAAAACTTAACAAATCTGAAACTAAAGCGTAACAGAATTTTTTTTATAAATAAAACCATGTAACGATGTTGTCCCTCAGCGTAACAGAAATGCTGAAATGTGATTCTCTATTTTAATGGATTAATGGAATAAATGTTAATGGGTAAAATATCTATTATTACTAAGAACCAATGTATTATTTTCATCATCGATCAATGAACAAAGAATCGCCACTAACTAGGATTGATGATCTTGGAACGATGAGCGATGACGGGGCTGCACAGAACTTCTCCATCAAATGATCAACCCTCGAGGTAAGGGGTCATTTTATAAGTGATTTTCCCTTCCTCATTCATTCATTATATGTGATGAATGTGGATAAACCCACTAACATGTTGATCCATGGTTCGATTATTATTGACGGGTTGGGAACTCTTATATGGGGATTAATTATAGAGGGATATGAATTAATAATTGTTCGATGTATTCCCATTTTATAACGTTTTGATCAAAGGAAAAATGAATAGGGCTGATGTTCGTAGCTTTTTGTGTTTTTGTGATATCTCATCCCCCTAGGCTCTTCATTGAAAAACCCATGAGGTCATGTCAGACTTTTTTGGGATGTTCAAATCATGATCAGACCCCCAGATCAATGAAAAGATGAGTTTTAGCCCATGACAAGCGATATTATGATGTGAGGACTCCAGAACACACTCTAGATCGATGAGAAGACCAATGGAGCATGTCTGGTGGCCCCATAAAATAATACACTGATGTGGAGACCCCAGCAGCGACACGTGGTGGTGGCGCACCACAAAAGTGTAGGCCACAACCAGTGATCCAGAGAGGTGTGAAACTATGGCACCAACGGGGCACTGCATCACCTTATTTGACCCATGGTTGGGCTGAGGAACAGCGTTCAGGGGAGGTCACTGACCAGATGATAGTTTCGTGATGGAAAGGGGACACAAACAGTGATATGTCTTGTGGAGGCCAAATTAGCACGTAGGGGTGAGCCGGTCTGGAGAATGCGGGCCATCACATGCGACCTAGTGGGATGAACCTATATTTTCCATTAGGTCGATCTGGGGTATTCCAGTAGGCCATGTCGATTCGTTCATCCCTGGTCTGGGTCGGGTCGGGTCAGACCAACCTGTTCAAGTTGGACCCCGACCAAACCATTCCATTTTATGTAAAATGGAAAAAAAATAAAAATAGTATATCTTATTAAAGATATTTTTGTAGTGTTGGTACCCACATGATTAGGTGGGCCTTTTGAAATACTTCATTTTATTTTTGGTGTATGTAAAAATATGATAGATTTATTGAGGGTTAGATTCTACAAAAAGTCATGCGTACGATGATAAAGAATTGAGCAGACCATAGTGGCCCATGAGATGAGCAGACCTGAGTGGTCAAGAAGATGAGATGACCTGAGTGGCCCAGTATACAAGTGGTCATTAATGTTCTATAGGATGAGTGGATCTCAGTGGCCCCATAGACGATAAAACATAAGTTTCCCCACAAATAAGTTGACCTTAGTGGACCAGCAGACGAGAAGACCTCAGTGTCCCTGCAAACGAGCGGATGTCAGTGGCCCAACATATAAGGTGAAATTTGTATCCTAACATATGAGTAGACCTGAGTGGAGTTGAAGAAAAAATTATCTGACTTCAATAGATAATGAGAAGATATTATGGGCCTACTAAAAGAGATAACATTTTTGGCATTGTTTGAAATTGGACCTCAGAAGCCCTTTAGACTATGATGACTCATTGGGGATGAGCACATAAAAATTTTAAGTTGTTCAACATTACGTCTAATAGTCATTCTTTCTATAAATTAGGGTTTACCTATGTGATGTGACTCTAATTACTCTCTTCCTTGACTGTACTTCTTAGATTCTGCACATCATGTACCTTTTTGGTAGTGTAAGTTGAGAATTTAATTTTTTGGGGGAATTACCTTTGTGTTTTGCGCTCCTTATTTAGAAATGTTCTAATCATCCCTGCAAGAGCTACAAAAACATGTTCTGTGTCTTATGAAGATGAAAAATGCTTCAATATATACCTTGGGGGTCCCGCACCATGCGGTTCCCAGTTGGATCTGACAGAAAAGGTATACTTCTACAAAATCAGGCAGCACCACATTCACCTACCCTTCAGCTAGGGATTACTATATATGTAATTTAGGAGCATGCAATTTTATTTTTGTAGGGAATGTATTTGGGACTCATTACATCTAGATTTTTAATTTCACTCTCAGTGGATGTCTTAGTTGTAAAAATGTTTACTTTTTAGCATTATGGGTTGGATGTGTGTGGGTGTGTGCATACAATTACTCTGGAAAATTCATCCCACATATAGGTAAATTCCTATGGTTCTAGTCCCCATCCCCTAGCCATAAAGAGGTTAGAATAGGGTTGTCATAGCTTGGAACCTAGGGGATGGGTTCTGAAAGTTCAAGATATTAATTATAACATGAATCATAATGAATAACCAACAAATCCCAGGAAATAACATGTATTAGTTGAGTATTTAATGGAACAATGGAATCGAATATTTATTCGATCTTATGAACCCCTAATACATGGAATAATGGATTAAGTTAATTGAAATGATAGTCCTAGTCCTCCAATGTTTTAAACCAGATAATATTATTATTCTCAATTTTCCACATATATGGGGAATCAGATGAGTGGTGGAAATAAATCATGAAAATTAATTCCAATGAGGATATTGGGATAATTAATTGGATTATTAAAAGAAAATATATATAAGTAAATATTTTCCTAAAACACCCTATATTGAAATAGAGTGGTAGTTTCTTATATTAAAGACAACATATGTTGATTTTATTCATCCACATATGGAAAAAATACCAAGGCATACATGGTATTATTATGGCTTCATTATGAACGAAATCATTACTGTGGTATAAACTATTATTTTTTAAGATAAAATTTATGAAATATTTTTTCATTTAGGAAATTAAAAACCATGAAAATATTTATCATTTTCTCTTAGAGACAAGATAAGGATTGAAGATTCTCAATGATCTCGTAGTCCTGTAAACAAATAACTGAAAATGTAATTTTTTTTCAAAAGAATCAATTGATAATTAATGTGGTGGAAGGAGTTTAATACATCCCATTATTAAAATTTATACGAAGAAACATATTGAAACTGTTTGAAGGGTCAAGGGGATTAATTATGTGTTGAAGAGAAGTGATTCTAGTAAATCAATGAATATGGGATAAGAATAATATTATTGATATTATATATGAAAAGATGTTTTGGAATAATAATAATTTTGTGCTACGACATTTCAATAGAAATAAATTTTGGAATTATAGGAAATTAATTTATTTCGGAATGTGTGGTAATGGAAAATAAATGAAAAAAACCTCAAAATAATATAGAGTAAGGTATGGAATTTGAAAACATTATTACTGGTAAGGATCCAAAGAATGATTTAATTATAAGTATATAGTTATTCAAAAAAAATAGTGAGATTAATATTTCATTTTCAACATTCATGTTCATTTATATTGTCAATGATTTGTAAAAATGTTAAAAAACTAAATCAGAACATTGGTGTTGAAATATCTGTGAGAACAATATATTGAGATGTTTTTTGATTCCATGTATATAACTCTTCCACGGTAATTATTTTGGACCGAATATAAGTCCCAATACCTTAACATTAAATAATCATGGGTTAAGTTAACATTTTAAATTTAAAATGTTTTTAGGTATTGAGTTTCATAGAATTAGGTTATAACTATAACATGAAATCTAAAATATTTTAAAGTATAATAGTCTAAAAAATATCCATTTTTTCATAATCTAAATAAGTTTGACATAAAAAATTGTTTCTTTTTCTTGATTATAATCATCATAAAATTCCACATTACTTCCTATATTATGTTACACATTATTATTCCCTATGGAAAAACATTTCAATAACATGGGATAATAAAAAAATATACATTTTAGGAAATATAATTATAATGAATCTGTTATTCCATTAATGCATTAAACTAATGAATTTTTCTCAAAAATTCATAAATTTCTCAAATAAAAGAAAAACTATTTAACATGCCTTATGAAATAAATTTATTCCTGAAAAAAAATCTTAAAAATAATTAATCATAAAGGTAACATGGGGCATCTATATCATACTTACATTATAGCATTCACATCTACATAGCTGTTAACATTCATGGTTACATTTTGAATAACCATCACAGTATACTCCCTAAATCTCTTATGAGAAACCATATTGTTAAACTCCATATCATAACCCAATGATTTGGAGAGGAATCACATGATCACATGCCCTTTATTAATTATGGAAGAACCCTTATACTTAATACATTCCCAAGAACCATAACATAAGCACAATAAATAAATCATACAAAATAGAAATGTAATATTTCAAAATTATATTCAAAATATATAATTTAAATATATTGATATAATCAATACATTAAAAAAACCATTTTCAATAACCAAATACCTAAAAAAGGATTATCTAATTTTTTTCGTTTCTAAACAATATTGATTTTACAGGAGGCCAAATATCAAATAATGCTGACAATGATGAAATAGTTTTTATCATAGTTTACATTAAAAAAATACTTCTTTTCATTTATTAAAATGAATAAAATAAAATTATTATTTTTGAATAATTTTTAGTGAAAATAAATATCCATGGTTTTGATTATACCCTATATAAAATTAATATGCTGTATTCAATCAAAATATGCCTTAATGACAGGAGATTGAGAGGAAGTCATATTTCATGAGTCTGACTCATCACATGCAATATTTATAGTCCTAAATTAAAAACCTATGTTAATTCTTTATTTAATGAGATCTTTTTTCATGATTAATTTTTCTTTTATATAACTTATTACAATGTTATAATAATTTCATAATAATTTATGTTTTTATCGGAGGTTTTGATGATATTTGGTACTTGCATAAAAAATGACATCTTTATGATCTCAATAGTCAATGTTTTCATTAAGTACATCATCTCCAAAATAAAATTAAATAAAATAATAATCACTTTTATACCTACATTTTACATTAAAATAAATCCATTAAATATGGTTATGAAAATTGAACAATGTTATGATCATGGAGATGGTAAGTCGTACATACACAAGAGTAATGATTCCATTTTTCTTTAATTATTATGAAAATAATTGATATATTATTTTATCATTAAATAATTAATTTTATGAAATTAAAACCATAAAAATAATTTTAATATACTTATATATAAAATACATGTGATGTGATAAATAAAAATGATTATCCTCACATTGTAGAGGTGATTGTTGACACTTACAAACAAATGGCAATATCATTTTTTTGTGATTGTAATGACAAAATATTATTGACATATTATTCTATTATGATGATTAATATGTCATGAGATTCATATAAAAACACTAATTCCATCATTATGACCACTCATGAGATAATTTTATGGAAAATTGAAATATATCAGTTTGTGGAGTTGATAGTTCACACCTATGGTTGAACGATTAATTCCTTTCCCATTTAATGGATGTGGAGATAGATTTATGTGATAATATTAATATAATAAAATTTATGTATATTCAGCATAATCTAGTTACTAGTTCATCATGGGTGAATAATATTTCAATGTGGTAGAATAAGAAATAAAATTGAAAAACTCAAATAAATTCATTAGCTTTCCTTCAGATGATCACCTTTCATAGAACCATAATACCACTAAGAATGGTTTTATGAATCATATAAGGCCTCAAGAATGTGGGGAGGTGTTATTGGAATGTTTTTAGACATATCATATCCAAAAAATTGTCTTTTATTTGATATTAATAGAGAGAAATGTGTTCCTATTTATAGTAGAGGGGAAGAGAACCATTGGAATTTAAAAAATAAGTACATTAATATAAATTATATTTGGATTCCATGTGGGTAAAATTAGCATTAGTTAGATTATATGATTATTAGTAGTCATAATATTATTACCAAATGATAATTATACATGTTTGGAATAAATTTTATTTTGTATCTTTTTGTATTATCCATTTTAACTCTTACCTCTTTATCAAGTAATTTACACATTCAGAGTTAAAATAATTTCCAAATCATGAAAAAAACAATGAATGATTCATTGATGATACTTATAGAGTTATTGAAACATATTTTTCCAACTCATAGATTTTAATAAATTTTATATCAATTAATTAAATGTTTTATTGTATAAAATTTGAATATTGTCAATTTTGACAGTAATGCTTACATGTATTTTTTTCAAAATCATAAAAACTTGATTATTTAGAAAAAATAATTAACTCAATCCTAACATTTCATATTCCTCCATAAAATAGTTAAAAATGTATTTATTTTAAATATGTTAATAATAATTGTTTGGTTCAGTAATTAGTAAATCTATTACTACAACATCATTGTGTCATAAATTAATTTCATTATTTAATTAATAAAAATTATAATTAAATTACTAGGTTTAATGTAATATTATTATATTTCTAAAAAATTAAAAATAAAATACAACAAAAATATAACCCTATAATATATTTTTTTCTTAATGAAATGACATATTTATGTCATATTTTCCATTCATTTAAATTATCTGTTAATAATACCATAATCCCAACCAATCAGCTTCCAAATTTTACATTTTGTCCAAAGTATGATCATTCTTGACAATAACTCATCCCAGAAGATATGGACAAGTGTTATGATAATTTTAAAGTATTGTAATATTAATTTTACCTATAATTACCGTACTTACTTGTAGCTATGGTAAATAAAATAAAAAAGATATTGTTCTCCCAAAATAATTTTTGTAAAATGGGACCATATTTTTCATACTAAGAAAATCAATGAATGTTCGTTTTGGAAAATTTATTTCACAAAAGTGGTTAAATTAAGTATAACACTAATCTCATTGACCGATCGAGAAAATGAGGTTTATAAGTAAAACATTCAAAATTTCACATTGATTTTCTATTTAATTTTAATTTAAAAAATAATCAAATTTACTATATTAAATTAAATAAGAAAAAAAATAATCAAATAATACCATAACACCATGATAATGGACAATATATCAATATAAAAAAATTAGATGAAATGCATTTCAGAATTAAAATATTGTATTTTCATAATTCATTGAAATATAAAAGTTATCAAAAATATCCTATGAATTTATCCAAACTAAATATTAATTTTCTGCTAAAAAATAGGTAGATTATTTTTTCATATAGATCATATAATAGTTAAAAACACGATTTAAAAAAAATTAACCGTCAAAATGAGGTAAAAATCCATTTTTTTTAATTAATCCTTTTATTCTTAGAATTAATATTTTTATTATATAATGTCAATAAAACATATCAAATTAATTTTAAGCATCATCATTAATTTTCAATTCATTAATATAATCCAAGAAACAGTTACTTGATTTTTATATAATCATTTTATACATGCTTAATGATTCTTTCATAAAAAATCTTCCATTATTTTATATTTGTATTTATTTTAATTACTAATTAATTTTATAACCAATGAATCATTATTTAAACATGTGTAAACCATATATTTTTAATTTAGTTAATATCACACACTCTCTCAATTTAAATAGTTATGTAATAACTACAACTTTTAATAATATTATTAATAATATATTATTTTTCAGTATAACTTGGTTTTATGTGTAACATAATATTTTATAGAAACCCATTGTTTCTTATCCTGTACGTTATCAAATATAGACGCTCTTTTAAATTAATATTTCTATTTAATTCATAATTTAATAAATATGAAAAATTAGTATACTATAATTATCGAGTATGTTACATCATTTTACATTTGGAAATTATTTCCTCGCAATTTTAAATTTGGGCTTGATAACTTTGGATTTTTTTTCAAAAATATTTCATAGAAATCCTACATTGGAAAAAGATTCAATAATACTAAGACAACAAAAGAATGAAATTGGAAATCAATTTTCACAAGAAATAATACATAATTGAATTACCTTTAGGGAAACATGGATATGAAAAAAAACTAACCATCGTATTTTCATGGAGAGTTATATAAAACATTGTCATGAAAAAGATAAAAATCAGAAAACATAAAACTTTTGATGGGTTAAACGGTCTTTGAATTCGTAGTAGGAAAAGGTAATGATTTTTTTATTTTCTTTTTTATTGTTTAGTGGAAGTAATTTAATACATAGGATAATTACATAAGGAAATACACTTACATGACATTTATATTTTCATTATTTAATCAAATTCTACCACAAAGTAATTTTTTTCTACTAATGATGAGAATTTAAGTGGAATTATTTCTCAACTGAAAAACTAGAATATACTTATATAGAATCACATAATCCACAAAAGAGTAACTATATATTCATCCAATTATGAAAATTTAACCAAAAACAAAAAGCTCGGATAAAATAATATAGTTCCCCATATATAATAATCCTTATATTATTAATGACTACATTAAATATCCCAAATTCATAAGTAATGAACAATTTCCAACATAGACCATTAAAAAATAACATAAATTTTCTCATATAACTCAATGAAATATTTAAATGCAAAATTCATTACTATTTTATCAAATATTCTTCATAGGTATGTTTTAATATTTATGTCGAAATAACATAATTTTACCTTAATGTCTCATAAAAAAAATTAATTTCCTAATCACATATTCTCCATAATAGGTTAATCATTTCTATAAATAATCTAACTCATCATAAGTCCTCATAAAAATTACAAATTATTCTAAAATATAATTGAACCATTACTTCTCAAATAAATTCCCATATTATTATATTTACCTTAATCAAATAATGTTCCCAAAATAGTGAATGTTTTCTAAAATTACATTTATCACTTAGTCCCCAAATCATTTTGCAGTTCTGTATTTATCCATTTGATAAAACATATATTACCATAATCATCATATTATAATTTCCTCAATTGTTTAACTAAAATGAAATAATCTTACTGACGAAGAACATCATGTAGTATAGTGGTTGGCGATAAATCATTCTCCCTCTTCGGTTGTGGGTTTGATACATACATACTTGTCCTACACGAAAAGTAGTCTCCCTTTCTGTGGGTTTTCCTTTTTCTAAAACTCTATAATTATTATAACTCTAATAAAACTACTAGAATGTGATAAAATAATAAAAAATGGCCTAAACATATTTCATCTTCAATGGTTTTCAAATGAATTTCATACATCATCCCAAACTATAATATCCAATAATTACCTCAAATTAAATATCATATAAACCGTAATTTATAAAAATACCATTATAATTATGTCCATATAAGAATAGATATTACCTACATGAATAGAATTTAGAAAAACACACGGATTACACATAAAAGGAAATTTCTTTATAATTAATCCCATCATGAATATAACATTAATAAAATTCAACATTTCAACATCCATGGATCTAACATAACTCTCAAATCCCAAAAATATTTACTTATTAATCATTAAAAAATACTCATGTTCCCTTGAAAAAAATTTCCATATTATTCTATAACACTTTTTATTATAAACAAAAACATGAATCACGTTTCAAAAATAAATAATGTAAAATTACAAGTCATGAAATAGTCCATACCCTTCCTAATTAATTTTTTGATTCCTCGTATTTTATTGGAATGTAATTTTTTATTACTAAACATATATTTATTAATCCATAATTATCCTATTCACGAACCTTCTTTGTAGGAAAATGATTTGAACAATAACTATTCTCCACACATTTAAAATATTCAATTGATAACTATGACTGAAAATCTTTTCATTTCATGTGGTCAACTAAATTCTTACATTTTTACATGGATTTTTATTACATTATGACCTTCATTGTAACATTTAAAACAAATTCATGTCCCTTTAAAATATTTTCCTATGTTTTTATTTCCACATCCTTGAAATATATATTGATGAATATATATACCTTTAGGATCATTATTTCCGGATCAACAAAAGTGATTCATTTCTCTCATAAATAATGCATTAGAAAAATTAACAAGGTTCAAGTGGATAATCATTACCCCTGATAGTTGTTTTAGAATTACCATAAGATTTCTCTTTACAGTACCCATTTCATTCATTTTCTTATTCATAGAACCTCTATATTTTCCCCCACGTCCATTGTACCTTCCATTCTTACTAGATCCATCCAGTTATTAAGACCAAAATGGTTTATTTGAGTATATCTATAAAATCATCGTAAACTATCTTATGAAGAATATATACACTAATATATAATTATTATTATTATCTCAAACTCATTCAATTTTTTTAAATTAATTATGAATGTTTAAATTTTTTTAACTATTTTTGATATATATAACCTCTAACTTTATTTAAATTTCACATTATCTTTTAAAGGCTTCTAAATATACCTTTAATACCAACTATAAGTTCAAATCCGTTAATGTAACATAATAATTATATAAATAAAGAATTCACATTGAGGATCTTTGAGTCTTAGAGTTTTAGAGAATTAGCAAATAACTATTAAATGAAAACTAAAATATTATATAGTAGATAGGTCTACCAAATTTCCCTTTTTGTCTTAATATAAAACATTTTAAAATAAATCTTGATTTCTATTTCATGATTAAAATATTCATAACATTCATCTCGAATTTTTCCATTCTCTTACCCATAATTAATCCTTGTGGAAAAAAATTCAAAAACCTATTATGAGCACAAAATTATCATAATGGAATATAAAATAAGTAATGGAACAGTAATTCAATGAATACATTAATATGATGAATCATTTTCACAAAATAATACATTTCACCAATAAAACATAAATCTTAAACAAACACAATGAAATCATAAGACTCATGAAAAACTTCTTAGCTATCAAAAATCATAATGTTAACACTTGGTATATATATCATACCTAAATTTTAGCTTCACAGCTAAATAGAGAGTCAACTTCATGGTTATAATTGGAATACCCATCGAAGTATATTTCCAATATCAATTTGGAAAAACCATATCAAATAACTCAATTACATTACCTAATGAATTAGATAGATATCATGGGATAACCCTTCATAAGTTTATTTCAGACCCACATGTATACATATTCAATTCCAAAGAACCAAAACCTATCCACAACACGAAATTCATAAATAATGGGAAAATAAAATTTTCACATTTCTTTCATAATATATAATTTTGAGATATAGATATAATCAATCCATTTTGATAAAAAAAATACCATAATATGTGAAAAGTGAATATGGTATTTAATTTTCTTAAAAAAACATTTTGTCTTGTAGAGAAGGAAAAATATGTAATGATTGTCATAGAAGAGAATGGTCATTGTAGTGTTATACGTGAACAAAATTCTGTTTATATTTTAGAAAAATAATTCATATAAAAATATTCCATTTTTAGAAATTTGAATTAAATTAAAAGAAAAATGTATTGATTATAAACAATATAAAATGAAGGTGGTGCATATAACCAAAATATTCAACAATACAATTATATTGAGATGAAGTCCCTTTCCTTGAGTCTAACTCATCTATTATAATATTTATACTCATTAATAATAAACATTGGTAAATTTATACTTTATTGTGAATCCTTTTCATATTTATTACTATTATTATATCACTTATTACCATGTTATAAAAATTAAATAATTATTTCTGTTCATATTGTATGTTTTTTCAATATTAAGAACTTGAGTAGAAAATGAACTTATTATGATGTTAATAGTCCAAGAGTTCATTATTTCATAGAAATGAATACCATTACTGAAATAATAATATTTTTCTTACATATCTTTTAATTGAAACCAGGAATTTGGGTTATGACAGAAGAAAAATGTTATAATCATGGGGATGGTAGGTCATACATATAGATGTGTAATGATGGAATTTTTCATTGATCAATATGAAAATAAGTTAATTATTCTATTATATTTCTAAAATGATAATTATATAATTATCATCATTATAATCATTTAAATATAAAAATCCATATCATACTATTGATATGGTGAATAAAACGATAAATATTTTTCGTGGAGGTTATAGTTCACACGTACGCGTGAATAATGTTATCATTTTTTCTGTTCAAGGAAAGTAAGATCATAATTGTTTTAATATTATCTTATAATGATAAATATGTAGTTATAATCATATAATGTCATTAATTCTATCATTATGACCACTCGTTAGATATGGTTATTGAAAAATAATTATATTGGATTGTGGAGTTGATAGTTCATATGTACACATGAATGATTAATTTCATTCCCATTTATTAATTATGGAGACATAATTAGGTAATGATATTAACATAATAAAATATAATTATATTGATGATATTTTGTTATTTCATCATGGATGAAAATCAATTTATGGTACTGGATGGATGATTAAAATAGAAACACTAAAACCAAGTAATTACATTTCCTTCAAATAATCACCATTATTAAAACCTCCACACCAATAATAAGGGTATTTTTTCTTATATAAGGCCTCATGAATGTGGGTTTGGATTCAAGGATGGGTTTTGGGTAGGTATTTTATGAACCAAATGGTATTTTATATGTAACTAAAAGAGAGGAATGAGTTCATTTTTAGTGGAGAGGTGAGGGGAACTATTTGAATTATTAAAATTATTAAAAAAATAAAATTTAAATTCAATTCTAAATTGGTCCAAATTAATTTAGATATAATATTTTGCGAGTATGTTTTTTAATATAATCATTTATTGAGAATTGTAAATGTTTTTAGTAATTTTCATTACATATCTTTTTGTTTTGTCATTTTTATCACATATCATTTTATCATGTAGTTTACATTTTTATAGATAATATAATAAAAAATCATGCCAAAAGACAAATTAATGAGCCATTATTGAAATATTTAGAGTTATATAAACTTTTTTCTGAATCATATATTTTATGAAGTTTTATATCATTTAATTATAAATTAAAAATTTATATTATGAATTATGTCAATTTTGACACAATTCATTAAATGGCTTTTTTAAAATATAATAACAACAATATTCTTTTAAAAAAACATCATTAACTCAATCCAAACTTGTCACTATCATCAAAATAATAATTATATAGAAATAAATAATTAAAATTATATTTTTATTCATATTATTAATATAATTTATTTAATTATATATTTAATAAATCAATTATTGCATCCTCTTTGGTTCGTAATTAAATTTACCTATTTAAATACTAAGAATTCAAAAAACCTGTGTTGTATATACAATTTTTTATCTATTTATTTACTATTCTTATTCAATGATATCACATATATACCTCCATATTAAAATTTATTTATTATGTAGAGACATATTTATATCATATTTTCCGTTACATTAAAATAAATGTTATAAATGTCATCATCACATTCATGTGGATTTCAGAGGATGAAATAATGACCCAATGATGTTCAAGGTCTATAATAACTCATCCAATAATATAATGTCATGTTTTATGTAATTATATAAAATTATAATATTAATTTAATCTTTAAATACTCCATTTATATTTAACGTTGGTAAATAAAATTGTAAATTTTCAATACACCAAAAATTATTTCAATCCTATTAGAAATAATGTTTCATGTAGAGTGGAACCATGTAATATTGTTCATAAAAATTTAATTAACATAAGTGGTTAAATAAATTTTAACACGAATCTCATTGATGGATCATGAAAAATAGTATTTATTTAAAAAATTCATAAGTTCACACCGTTTTCCTATTAAATTTTATTTTCAAAAATAGTTTGATGAAATACGTTTTACAATATGATAAAAACATAGTCTAATTATACCTTAAACCCATTAAAATGATAATCTAGAAATTTTTTTATCAAAATAACATTTTGAATTAATATGTTGTAATTTTCACTAATAATTAAAATATTAAATTTTTCTGAAAAATTAAAAAAATATGTGGAAACTATGTTTTGTTATGAATTTAAAATAATAATTTTATTTTTTAAAAGAGAAAATATAAAATTTTTTAGTTACCCATTGTTGAGTGTTGGGTATGCATAAGACATAATTTCCTTTTTAAATTAGAATTTCTATTTAATTCACAATTATTAAACAATAAGGATGAGTTTTATACTTTAATTACAAGGGATGTTACACTTAAAAATCCATAAAATATCATATCACTTACATTAGTTGTGTTTCCTAGTATATTAATACTAGATTTTTGTCATGATATAAATAATTCATTAACTTTTAGAAGAATGATAACATTATTCACATCCCAATTTATCCTCCAATTATAAATAACAGAAATGTGGATGTTGAATCTACCTCAGAATCTTCTTCTCTGGAATAAATATTGTTGAATTAGGATAAATCATATCAATGTCAAATGATTGAGTCAAAGTAAGTATTCATTTGTGAAGACATGCCCATTGTGATGGATTATTTCTATGTTTTTCCATGAAGAGTTTTATAGCCATCCCCTTGATTAATATATAGGACTATAAAAAATATACATAGACCTCTTCATTTTTCCAAGAATCCTTATAGAATGGCCTCCATGATTTTGGACTAAGTGAAAAAGAAATTAAAATAGAATATAGAAATTATTCTTATATTCCTAATGCTTTAAATTTGGGTGTGTAAGGTATCTTCATTAAGATAAAGGATGGACCAATGATCCCTTATCTAGACTGTTGTGAACCGAACAAAATAGAAAAACTGAAGAATTTTCAACTAAAATTGATAAAAGACTTGTTCAATAAACTATATTGGGACTATTATTTATCTATGGAAGGAATTAATTTATGGAGTCTCAAATTAAATTTGAATAAGGTAGATAATCAAAAAATAATTTTTGAATAATGTATCCACACTATTAGTTCTTATAATGTTCCTTTTGTATTCACCAATGATCAATCAATATTTATGGATGTAATGAATAATTTTTTACAGATTAACTAAAAAAATTTGTGATAGTCCTTATATATTATTTTTTTGATATACTCTAATATAAATGAAGTGATTGTTAATAATTTAAATATTCTTATAAAAACATTGTAAAATGATTAGATAAATGAAATGTATATCAAAAGAGAGTTTTGAATAAATGAAGTATCATTAAAGGATAATATCATCTCCCACCAAGCTGTATCTATATACCCTTATATGTCAAATGAAATTTGGGAGTAGAATAGATCAACATCTATAGTCGTGATCCATTATTCCCATGGTCATGCTAGTTATTACAGATGATTATGAGAAATTTCTACTTATTTTAAAAAAAATTACAAAAAAAAACATGTAAGGGAGAATCGGTTTTCACGATCATTTAATGAAAATAATGATATAGGGAATATAAAAACAAGCATCTCACCACACTAGTCTCTTTGATTTTCTCATGTGGGTAATTTGTTTTTATATAACGACACATCAAAGAAAGAACTGGGATGTGTAGTAATCTAAAATGAAATAGAGACACCATGCACCATAATGGATTAGAATGTTAATCAGTAGAATTATAGAACATATTGTATGGAGTAAGATGTATTACTATTGGAATTGAAAATCATAATTTAATTTTCCTATAGGGATAATTAAATATATATATATATATATTACATAAGAGCCTCAAATATATATTTCCACAAAAAGAAATTGATTTTCACTACTGATTTTGGTGAGATCTAATCAGGGAATTTGAATGCATTATCCTCTACCATCCATTGAAAAAAATTAAATTTTTATAAGTTATATTTTGGAAGGATCTAACGACCATTTCAATGTTGAGAATGAAAAATGATATAATAAAATTAGACATCAATAAGTTTGAAATATGTATAATAACTGATTTAAATAATGGGTTTTTCAAATTATTGATTAACCATCCTTTCTTGAGAATATAAAGAATTATTAGAGTGGGGTTTGAGAAATACAAAATAATGTACAAGATACAAAACAAGTAAAAAATATGATGTATAAATTAAGTATGAATGAATTTTATGGTTTTGGTAACATTTATATATCTAATAAAATCATGAGATAAATAAATAGATTTTAAAATTTTCACATATATTGACCATCCCACCTACCAAATCAGTATTAATATGTATCAAGATCACCGATAACACTATTATGGGGTCAATAAAAAGAATGTGATCATGAAATATACATCAAAATTATTGTTATGTCATCAGGTGTTGTATTACAGAAATAACTGAAAGGTGATGACACATAAACTACCATTATCTACCTTGAAATGTGAAATAATCCCAATTGATACTTAAAATATTATTTCAAAAAAGGATGAAATTTTTCTATATATGTTTTGGTTTATTTTCATACTATGTCTTATCATATCATAAAAATTCAACATGATGTATCACTAAAACTAATTACAATGACATTTGACCTACAACTAATTATATAGACCTCCAACCAACCGTTTATAATGTACATTCTGTATTCCATATATCCCTTTTTAGAATGTAAATACAAGATACAAAAAATTTGAATTTAGAGTTCATTAAAAAAACAAAATGATCTCTTTAATAAGGATAATCCACTGAGGTTCTTATATCATAGATATAATGTTCTACAGAACAAGACAACTGACATCCTCAATATCCTATAGAGAAACCATAAATAAGTGGATGAAGTCATAGAACTGGAGGAATCTATTAATAGAAGTACCCTCAATGGTTTTCAATATAGTGTGAAATAAAAAATATTGACAGTGATATTTAAAAAGGTGCGAAAATGTAATAAACAATTTATTTTATTGGGGATAATGATTGATATCATATATGACAAAAGAAATTTACCCTAAATGAACCATAATATATTATTATATCTATACATTTTTATATATTGATTAAATTATCAGGAATGAAAATGATTAATTGATTTATGAAATATATATATATGTCTCAATATTAAAAAATTTATGGATTAGTGTTTCGTATGTATGTACTCAATTTTTAATGAAGTAATTTTATGTTACAAAAAATTAACATTCTTCATGAATGATTTTTATTTTATTTTTGTAAAAATAAAATCAAAATAAATTTTGAAAATTTTACTATATTATATTTTAAAAAATGAAACTAATTATTTAAATCATCATATTAAAATTATCTTAAGTGATTTTTTTTGGAATTATTTTAAAAGAATACATTTATATTAATTCTAAAAAATACTGATTATTATTTAAAACTATATTTTCATCAAATGTATTTAAAAAGTAAATTTCTATTTTATATTGCCTTTTATAATTTCTCTTTTTATTTTTTATTGAACGTGTTCTAAATTTTTTTTAGATTTAATTTTATACATGAATTTATAAAACCCATTTTTAATTATGATAAATAATTTTTCAAGAAAATGATTCTTTTTGTTTTGATTTTGAATATTAATTTAATTTATGAAAATTACTTAAATTTAATCCTTAATGATGTATTAAATATTTGAAATTATGAGGTCAAAATTTTGTATATATGTTATTTTTATTTTTAAATAACATCAACAACAAAAATATTTAATTTTGGACAGAATATAAATGTAAACTGGTTTAATTAAGGATTAATATAATATTATAAGGTAAAAATATTAATCATAAGAATAGAAATAATTTTATAATATGATTATTATCAACCATAATAATTAAAATGTCAAGTATGTTATATTTTGTTGTAATTTGGTCAAGACATTTTCCACTGTCATATTTTATGTACATGAAAAGTCAAAAAATCATTCTAATTATTTAATTAAATCCCAAATTTTTACACAGGGAAATACATATTTTATGATCAGTAATTAAAATTTATTTTAATGTTAAATCATTTAAATGTTCTGGTAATTAATTTATAATTTTTTGTAAAAAATTCATATATTTAATTCATTCACAAAGCCGATAATGCTTTAATTGAATTAAATGTAATGTATAATTAACTATATTAATTATATTAAAAGATATATAATTTGAATGAATTATTATGTCCCATAAGTATTTTTTAGGAATTTATTATATTATGGATATGTGAAAAAATTACATTTGAATATTTTATTTGTATTTACTTTAATAAGGTACAATTAAATGAAATTATTCAAAATTTACCTTAATTATATTATCTAATAAATAAGAATCTATTTAATTATTTACGATGCATAAAATTCATATAATAGGACTAGTGGTTCATATATGTTTTAAAATATAAAATATGATCAATTTATGGAGAAATTATCCTTTTTTATCTAGTGTATTTTACATTATAGTGTAAAAACGTTGTTATCATGGTAATTTTTAAAAATGATCAACAGTTGATAAAACAGTGACTTATTAGTAAAAATAATAAAAACATGTAAAAATTTATTTTTATGATATTTTATTAAACATATACATCTAATATTTCAATTATTTCAAATTTTTGTCATTTTAAATTACAATTTATTATTATAAATTCAAATTTGTAGATAATTCCATGAGTTTCCCTACCATCACTTATAAAAGAGTATGTTCTTTCACATTTTTATCAAAAATAAAATACTTTTAATTCTATCAATCAATAAAAAAATACGTTATCAATATCCCTCATCATATTCTACTGACCATACTTTGGGAATACTAATAACCATATAGTTGTTAATGTGAAATGAAAATATAGTTTTCCAATGGAGAGGTATAGTATTAAACTGAGCATTTTAGTTTTATTTCTTGTAATAACCCATTTTAATAATATACTATCATTTTTAGGTAATTATATATATATATATATTACATATTTTAATATTTTTTATGTGTCTTGAATAAACAAAATCCATTTCCTCTTCCTTAAAAAGGGAATTTATATTTTCATTCATGTGTTTGGAGGAATACTACCGCACAAAAAGACATAATCTTTTTTTATCACCGCTGCTCATGATTGGATGTAATGGTGGATTTATATTATATTATTTATATTAATTAGATATTTATAATTCTATAAAGATTATATATCCTCTACTTTATTACCATCCAATTCATTTAATAAATGATAATGTCTTCCGTGATTACATGTGGATTACATCCTCCAAGAAGAGATTTGATTAATTTTTCATAACCACATCCCAAAAATTCCAAATATATGTTTATTTAAGGAAATAAAATTATATTTTTTATATGTTGATAATTGTGGAAGTTAAAAATAATACATAAAATATTTCAATAATAATCTGTGTAAAATGAAAATGTTACTCATCTATTCATACAACCTACTGTCTCTTTGATTTTAACATCGTTTATTTTTCTTAACTATAATTAATTCATCAAATTAAAATAATAATGGATAAATTGAAATGATAATTATTACATTATTATTATTTTTGAAATGTTCTAATAGTTACCTGTTTCACAACAGTTAGCAAATTATTGTTATTTTTGTGACATGGTCTAGATAGAATCAAAATATCCAAAATGAAAATAATATATTCAGTTATTAAATAAGATATGGTAAAAAATAAAATAGAAGGATGAATAACAATTCAAAACATATTTTAAAAATTAAAATTTAAAAAATTAATTTTTTCAGATTTAAATCAATATATGTGAGTCTTCATACTCAATGGTAAGGAGGAAATATAAACCAACCCTTTTATTATGTTATTACTCATGATCCTTATCATTCATGATATCATGTTATATATTTGACTCAAATGTTATGCATCCCTATCATGTATGTTCCATTTATGTATTTCATAGATCTCCCGTTTTCTTAATGTATTCCCAAAGTTATCTTATACAGTTTTAGAAGCTCAAATATATTTAGGAGCTCAGTTTGGAGAGAAAACTGTGTATTGTTTTAAATTCCTTTCAATGTATTACAAAAATATTCTTCTATGATATGTGATGTTATACTATTTGTTCTATAGTTATGTGATATTAATATTGAAATTCATGTAATAATATGTGTAAATGTTTCTCCATACTATAATTGGTCTATATGAAAAATCATTTTTTAAATTTTCATATTTTGAATAAAATGATTATTTAATTTAACATTAATAAATGGATTTTGGTATCATAGGCCTGAGTGTGAAAAGAGAGTTGAAAATAGATTATTTTTAGTATTTTTGAAGACAATCCATCACATAGAATCTTTTTCATCTATCATTTCACATTGGGGTTTCAATTTAAAATGATTGTATTATCAAATTAATGTGATTCTTAGTTAAATAGGTTATTTTTAAATAGATGATTATCAATGCTCTTGGATAATTATCATCCAAAACTACATCATAATTGTATATGTCTGCTACTTCAGTCCTTACCCCATTAGAGGGTGGGGGTATACCTTCCTCGGTGTCATGGAATTCTTCCTTTATTCTATTATCCAACCCTATTTTTATCCATCTATTTCAATATATTGTGCTTATCCATTATGTTCATATTATTTTAATAGATATTTTCAATATGATATTTTTACCTAAAGGTTCTCATTATCCTCTAATCCCATATACCTCTCCGTTGATGATCAATTCATCTCTCACATTATCTTGTTTCACACTTTTGATATAATATGGTAAAATTATTTGGAATTACATGAGTGGGTGGATATTAGCCTAATAGACATGTGTAACATCATAGTTTGTATATTATCGGTGGATGATTTGATCATTCCGTAATCTAGATCTCCATGAATGTGAAGTGGATCCCATTTCAACGTCTTTAGATAGACCTATAACATAAATTTGAAATAATATGGGCCAAAATTTCTATTTTGGGAAGTATTATGAAACATTGAGTTCTTTTATAAATCCCTATGATTATTTAAATTATATTATGTATCATTGGGAATTTTTTTTCTCATAAAATACAATAAATTTTTTCTGTCACCCAATCCCTCTGGGGTTTTTAAGTGAAAATATAAAAACCACAAGTGCACTGGGTGTGTATCGTGGTTACAAAAGAGTTATTCTATAAAATCCCAATGGTTTTGAAGTCATTGAGAGAAATAGGGTCATCTTGTAAACACATAACACCCTTTTTATCATCAGGATAATGAAATAGTGAGGACCATCATTGGGAATTAATTTTTTCCACATCTTCATCATTATATATTTATTAACTAGTAAATTTATATGACCAAAACATGTAAATTCAATTTATTAGGCGATGAAAGATTCTCTTTCTACCCTATTTGATGATAACTTGGTTATTATGGATGTATCATATTCTGATCGTATTAATAAATAATCGGGTCATATTTACACATATCTAAATATATTGTTATATTTCTAACCTAAGACCTGAATTTTTTATTTTCAAGTTGAAAATATAGGTCTTGATTAATTTTTTGTTCATCTCCCCCAATGGATAGTCCCTTTTATACTGATAGAGTGAATGTTGGATGCATTTCCAATATGAAGGTTCCCAATCAATCATCTGATACAATGGTTGATTTCAATAAAACACAACAATTTTAATGTGTAATCTATTTGATACATGTGTTTATAGTTCTTATAGTAATAGATTCTGTAACAACCCTAACCCCAGAAGTCTATAATCAGTGCCTGAAACAAGGTGTAAAATATTCAACATAGTAACAGGTATACAAAAATTGCACATCATGTCCTAATAAAGAGGATCAATTTCGTTTAGGATCTGAAAAATCAGATGCTGCTGAAACACTTCTTTTGAATACATGACTACATTAAGATTTATATTGATGTCATCACAAAAGAGTACTCAATTCATGGGAAAATATGTTAAGTCTTATAAAAAATAATTTAAAATGTAGGGTGAGAATAAAAATGCTGAGTAAGTGGTTTTAAAATTGTTGAGGAAATTCCCTTTTTAAAACAACCACTTTGGAAGGAATCATAAAACCGTTTCTGAAGAGGAGAATATTACTTTTCAAGGCACATCATCAACATTTTCAAATTTTACTTATGGAAATTTATCAAAAATAAAATTTTATACTATATCATTTTGATTACTTAAAAACTTATAATAAAACATGAATTAGAGTGTTCATGTATATGTAAGAAATTAGATGTGCATAATTCATAACATGTTCAATCCAACTCCAAAAGCATTGCTGTGAACATAATTATTCATATCGCAATTCAATAGCAGAGGAAAATTAAATTAACATGGCTTTAAAATTAGTTACTTTTTCCATGTATAAAAATCCATCTGCATATGTGTTTATGCATTATTCCATGATTTCTATCATCATAGAATATTCATACCCAAGGATCAACGATCCCTTGGTTGATCAATTATAATGACATAATGAAGGAATATATATTGTCGGACAATGTTATTACCTTAATCCAAGACTGTATGAGTATAAACCCATCATAAATGTGGTCAACTACCACAATGTTTTATTTACAAGGAATCCTATTATGTTTTATCACATGTAACCTTTCGACTTATCTTTATTTCCTTATAAGTTGTAGTTTTATTAATATTTTTTCCAATGTTGTATTTAAATAAAGGTATTTTGTAAATTCATACCCTAGTTAATGATCCAAAATTAAAATTTTAAGTATGAAATTTATTAAATTGTGGAGGATGTAACATCCTCAGTTTAAATAAATTATTGATATGATCAATAGCCTACAATATAAGCTATAACGAGCATAAAGGAAAAACTAAATATTATTATTCAAATTTCATCTTTACAACCTAGTTTTTGGAATAGAGGGAACGAATTGTATTATCTTAATTATGTAAATATGGTTTACACATGTTTGTAGAATGATTCATTGGATACCTAATTTAATAGAAATGGAAATAAAAACAAATTGTATATGAATAATTCCTTTTTATAAGAACCTATTTAAAATATAATAATTGGGTTTATAAATTATTTTGCTTTTTTGGATTATATTAATTAAATATAATCTCTATATGATTTTTAAAATTCATATAATAGGTTTTCAAGAAAATATATACGAACAAAATCAATTTTAATCATAAAATAACTATTAAAAAATAAAATTGTATAACCTTTTGATTGAGAACCCTTTTTAATATAGTTTTTTGAAATTTTATATATTGTTTTTGAAAAATTAAACTTTTTCACAAGAAGTGGATCATTGAAATTTAATTTGTAAAATTTTGGTAAATTTTTAATAAAATTCATTTTTACATGAATAGTGAAAAATACTTCCTTTTTATTCAAAATCTGCCTTTTCATCTATTTTGATATATATTTATATTTTACTTTTAATAGATTTTGATGTTATATTGGATTATGTTTTAAAAATTTAATCCAATAATTGTCATTTTTTTAATTTCACATTGAAATTTTATATAAACATTTGTCAATCATTTGATAGTTTTTACTTTTAAAAAACATGTTTTCTTGTTTGAACAACAAGAATAATTTTAAATTAATTACTAAAAATAAATTGTTTTTATTCTGAAAAAATTGATTCCATATTTTGAAATAGAAATTCCAAATTATTTTAATCCTTCCTTTTTATTTTTAGACATGTTAAGTAATATCATTAATAATTATATTTATTCACCACAATAAAAGTGTAAATCATTTAAATAAGGCTAAAAACATTATTATAATAACCCAAAACTACCCTAAAACTTATCCTAAAACTATTTTATAAGATATGGACGACCAAGACAATGTTTTTGATGAAAATATGTCTTTTTTCCCATGGTTGTGATTAGGAATCATATAACATTTAATTTAAAATAATATAAAAATATGTTATAAACGTATATATTATCACTAAAACAATTTTAATATTGGTTTATATAGTGGTATTTATTATTATAAATTTTAATAATAAATTTGAAAATATTTCATAAATCATGGTATTTTATTTATAATATTTAGATATTAAATAATTATATTTAATTATGACACATTGATGATGGAATAATAAACCAATTAAATAAAGAATGAAAAAATGACATTATAAATATTAAAATAAATAATTTTTTACTTAATTTTTGTTATTGAAAATTAATCATAGTTAATTTGACATGTCCAAAGATTATTCAATTGTTTATTTTATAGTTATCTCTACGTTTATATTTTATTTAAATTCAATAATATATAGAGTGTTAAAATTGACATAATTGATGTTTTATAAAAATACTAATTTATCATATTTTCTAAAACTCTTAAAAATATTCTAAACTATCCATGATAATATAATATGGTTTGAAATTTCATTATGTGTTTAGTTATAGGAATATTCCCCATATAAGTAAAATTAATAAGCTCTTTAAAGTTAAAATGTTTTTACTACAATTAAAATTAAAAGAGAATAATTATAGTTGAAACGAAAAGATATGGTTTAACATTATTTTTTACACATGTTTTGATTTTATGTTATACCATATCTTTTCATTTCACCTATAATTAATCTCTTTAATATTTAACTTTTATAACGACATTTTAACAACAAATTGCCTATTAATTTTACTTATATGAGTTATATTTCCCATAATTAAATGCATAATGAACTTTTAGACAACATAATATTACCATGGTTATTTTAGAATATTTTTAGGAGTTTTAGAAAATTTGATAAATTACTATTTTTATAAAACATCAATTATGTAACTTTTTACAGTATTCATTATATTTAATTTAAATAATATCAAAATGGATAGATAACATTGAGAAAAAAAACCGAATACTATTATAACATGTAATATTAACTTATTTAAATTTTAATTGACAAAAATTATGTCAATAATAATTTATTTTAATATTTATAATGTTATTTATTTGATACTTTATTTATTTAGTATATTATTCAATCATTGTTCTGTCATAATTAAATGTAATTATTTAATATCTAAATATTATAATTAAAATACAATGATTTATGAAATTATTTAAAATTTATTATTACATTTTATAATCATAAATATGATTATATAAACCCATATTAAAACTTCTTTAGTGATAAGATATATGTTTATAACATATTTTCTTTTATTTTCAATTAAATGTTATATGTGTCATAATCACAACAATGTGAATTAAAAGGCCATCTTTTCATCCAAATGATTTTTGTGGTCAGATATATCTCATAATATATTATTATAATAAGTTTTAGGGTAGTTTTATGTTATTACAATATTATTTTTAAGCTTATTTACTAGATTTACACATTAACATTGGTAAATAAAAATAATTAGTAAAGCTAATATTCAACATGTCGAAAAATAAATGGAATGATTTCAGTAATTTGAAATTTGGATTCAAAATATAGAATCCATTTTTATATTTTCATAACAATTAATTTTTATTAATTAATTTTCAATTAATTCTCGTTGTCAAAATATGAAAATGAGGTTTTTTAAAATTAAAAACAATCAAAATATTGACAAGTGTTTATTTCAAACATTGATGTGAAATTAACATAACTGACAAATAATTTGATTAAATTTATAAAACATAATCCAAATAAACTTTAAAATCTATTATAATAACAATCATACTATATAATCAAATTAGATGAAAATTCAGTTTTTAAATTAATGTGCAGTATTTTTCTCTGTTCATTTTAAAAAAATTATTAGAAATATACCAAAATTCAAAAAATTAAATTTCAATGATCCAATTATAAATAATGAGTTTACTTTATCAAATAAAATATATAAAACTACCAAAAAATATAATAAAAAGTATTCTCAATCAAAAGGTGGAACAATTTTATTTTTCAAAATATTTCATTTTTTCATAAAATTGATTTTTTTCAAATATCATTTATAGAAAACAAATTAAATAAATTTTAAATATCAAATTAATATAATATTTATTTAATATAATCCCAAAATAGTGATATGATTTATAAACCCAATTAATCTCTTTAATATTGGTTTCTATAAAAACACATTCATTATATACAATTAGTTTTTTTTCAATTTCTATTAAATTTGGTAATCAATGAATCATTCTACAAACATGTGTAACCCATTTTTTCGCAATTATGTTAATGAAATTCATTCTCAATATTACATTGGTTAGGTTTTAAAGATGAAATTTAAATAATAATATTTATTTGTTCGTTCATTCTTGATGTGGCGTATCATATAATCTTTTTAACATATAAATAATTTATTTAAACTCGGGATGTTACATCCTGCCCAATTTAATAAATTTCATACACAAAATTTGTATTTGGGGTTGTTAACTAGGGTATGACTTTTCAAAATACCTTTATTGAAATCCCACATCAGAGAAAGGGTAAATAATTCTAGAACTTATAATGAAATAAAGATAATTAAAATGGTCACTTTAGATAACATATAATAGGATTCCTAGTAGGAAAACATTGATATGGACGAAAATACTATGTTATATGTATATTTATGGCTAGGCTAGGTTATGATTATTAGTTAATGAAATACCTTTATTTCAATGGATGAATAAGTGTTCTATTTGTGAGATCATAAATATTCAGTGCTTAATGTTTTCAAATATATAAAGAATATTTTTTTAGACTACGGGATGATGATGTTTTTAAAAATATTTTTTATTGATATTTGAATGTCTAAATAATAGGGAAAATATGTTTATATTTTGGAATAATTACCATAGATATGTTTCAATGATCAGGTGAATGGTATAGTGGAGATGGTGTGGACCCTGCCTCATTTTTTGTTTTTGGATATAGAATCCTAGTCCTTATTTAACACATTGGTATAACAAAAATAGATTTGGAATATGGGATGTTATGATTATAAATTTTTTCTACTTAAGTGAGTATGAAGCACCGTGCTATAATTGAGAATAAGGTTATTCTAAGAATTTTAGGGACCTAGGGTGCGATTAATATTATTGGATCCATAAATCAATGTATCATAAGGTTCATGCCATGGTGTATTTTTTTATGTATTAGCCAAAAAATTTAGGTTGATCATGTCATAATCCAATAGGGATGCACTACAAGTAAAATAAGATATTTTCCAAGCCCACATCCATGATATTAATTAAGACACAATCCAGACTTATACTATTTTATATGAAGGGGAAGATATGGAATTTATCAACCATACATCATTAATTTTTTGGATAAACATCCACCCAAAGGAGGGATAGTTGACCTACCTATACCATATCATCCTACAAATAAATCCTATTAAATATGAGTTATTTTTTGGAATTTGTATCATTTTTTAAATTACATTTCCTCCCCACATTCTTTGAATATTTTTTTCTTCATAATCTATTTGTTCTTAAAATCAGATTCTGTTTCAATTGAAATTTTTACAAGATTATGATAAATTTAAATTAATTTGATGGTTCTTTTGGTTAATAATGATAGAGGATGTTTGGGGAGGATGATCGCACATCAAAGCTAACCGTTTTAGTAGAGGTATATTACCCTATGAATTTTTCATGATATGTTAATTAAATTAAAAAAAACATTTATAGGTGATTGAATTTCTTATGTCATGTATTTCTATTTAGATGGATTCAATAGTACTGTAATTACATTACATGTGTATATAGATGTTTTTTTAGTGTGGTGAGATGACCATGTCTATTTTTATGTGATCATTCATATTTTAATTAGTTTTTAAATTGATTATGTATTTTTGACATTGAAATTCGTTAGTATTTTTTCCCTAAGAATATGGATCAGATATAGGAATGGATATGAATGAAGCATAGTCATTATTAGGCTATGATGGTCAAGCTTATAGGACGTCCAAAATATTTGATAGGTTAGTTTATCCATTGAACATATCAAAACTGTTTATTCGTTATATTATTTGAATTTTATGAGTGACCTCTCAACATATAGGTTATAAATCCCGAAAACCATACATGTATATCATGTTTTTATAAAAATGTTCTTCATATATTTACATTTAAATGAAAAAATTTCAACTAATTTTATCAATAAATAAATATATTATCATTTTTAAAAATTTTATTAACTTATTTTAGATGGACCATTTAATATTATTCATTTTTAGATTTAGAAAACAACATTTAATGAATAAATACAATAGCATTCACAAAAAATAGAAATTTATTCCAATATATATGAAACTACTTAATCAATAATCAATGTTCAAAATATTAGGAAAATTAAGCATATTCTACTATTCAACAAATATCATGTGTAGTAATTGTATAGTTTATCTTGGAAAATATAAATATTTATATGATGAGCTAAATAGATCAGTGAATGTATGTATAAGGTATAATTATCAATAATCCTAAGTGAGCACAAAATAAAAATATTTTATATTCTAGAAATATATTAAAAATAAAATCCCATTATTGACTGAAAATTTAATCACAAAATATCCATATTTTAAATGGATGTAAAAAAAGATCACATGGATAACAATAACTAGTTCCTTATTGAGCAAATATATAATTTTGACCAACTAGTTCCTCATTATTATAGAAGAAGTCATGTTCACAGACATAATGATATTACTATAAACACCTTTTGTCAACAAAATATTTTTCCCTAAGTCGTCCTGCAAAATAAATAACTATAAATGTTCATCTCTTAATACATACAGATATATCAAGGAAAAATCCATATATATTCCCACAAATTGAAAATAAATTCAAATAAATTCATTATATTGGTTAACAAATAAACAATGACATACTCAAATAACATTCCATAGTAATCGATATTAATACATATTAAAAAACTATAAAAATTATCTATATATACCAAATAATCAAATAGAATAGATTTATATTTATGTATCCCTAAAACATAATTTTTTTATAGAAATGGGTATAAAAATACGATAATAAATTTACATAATAAAATTATCTTTGGAATATAGGAGAAAACAATTAATTAAGAGCCTGAAATATATATTTATCATAGAGAAAATGCATTTTAAGAAAAACTATTCCTCCAACTGAGATGATTTTAAAAGTAAATTGGAATCAAATATTTCATTGAGTTTAATACCATGAGATAATATAGTTTTTCTTTATTTATATGGTATAAAATGACTAATATATAGTACAAAAATGGTAACCAAGTAGATAATTTTAATTAAATACCAAATTAGAAAATTTTAGATCTAGATAACCTTTTATGAATAGAAATGCATGAATTCAAATAAAATTATATGGATACCAAGAAAAAAAATAATTATTGATATATATTAATTATACTATACAGTAATTAGGAAGTAAATGCACCGTATAAATTAAATTATGAGGTGCACTATCCATCATGTCTCATAGATTTGTAAAAAATAGAAATCAAAAAATAACAACCGTATAATCCTTCAGGTAAAAACCATTGGATGAAAAGGATTAAAATAGAAATTAAATACCATGAATAATCATAGAATAAATATATAAAATAATAAATGGGTAGTAGATGTGTCATTCCATACAAAAGTAATGTACATTAAGGAACTTGTATAACAAGGTTACAATTTGAGGGAGGACACCCATACAAAAAATATAATCATTGAGGTGAGAAAGATTTAATAGTTAATTTATAAGGATGAATTATCAATCTATTGAATGAAACGAATAAATATAATAAATAAATTAAATAGGTAAAATAGACTACCCCTAAATAATTTCTTTCACTATGAATGATTGTAACTCATTGGGGAAGCACTATATTAGAAAAAACCCTTACATTAATTTTTGAAATCCACTATTTTACAAGAGTCACCTTAATAATAAATTATCCTAATCACCAATTTAAAACCATTTTTATATTTATATTCTTTTGAAATTGTCATTTATAATTCTTATCTCTATTTTTATTAAAAAAATTATCAATTTCCTATATCTATAGTGAGTTATCATGGAAATTTTATCTAGTTTCAAAATATCATTGATGTTTTATAGTTATACTAATGTCTAAAATTACAATATTAGGAAGGGTGTTAGAAATAATAATTTAAAATTACATATAATTGTAAAATATAATTCTATTTTATTTTTTGTTATACTTCTTGTACAAGATATTTCTGGGAAATCTAAAAAATGAACACAGATATACTAAATAATGAATTTTATATTAATATTACACTTATTAGAAAAATTGTACTATTTTTCTATTATATATATATATAATTATAAATAATCATGCTATCGAATTCATCCTTGCTATTTTTATATAGTATATTTCATGTAGGTTTTGGAAAAACCCAAACATGAACATTCTATAATTAATGGATGATTATGATTATTAATGATGTTTATTTTTTAATAATATGATTAATAATAATACCTAATTAAAACAACTATATAATATAATTTTTACAAAAATTTAAATAAATATTACTCAAAAAAATAAGAAAAGGAAGGTATGTAACATTTTGGATGTTGTTGGTTTTATAATGCATAAATACGATATTATATAATCATATAATGACATTGAATGATGTTTTATTATAATACAACTTCTAATTCTCATAATTATAATTTATATGTCACATTTCTTGTTCAATGTTTCCTATTTAACAAATAAATTGGTGAAATGGGGAAGATGGAGTTCCTCATTCCATGGATGTAGTAGTCGGAACAATGTAGAAACAACTATTATATATTTCATAGAAAAATAGGTGATTGGTGGTTAGTATTTATTACCTTTTAATTATAAAATTACTTATAAAAATAATAATAAGGTTAATATAATGAAGAAAATAAAATTAATTTTTAAAAAGACAAAATGAAGTGGGAAAATTTTAGGGAAAAGTACTTATCTTGATGCATTGGTCTTTTCCATGGAAGACTCTATATAAATAGTGGCCATTTGAAATTATATTAAACTCATATTCTAATGTAAATGGAATATGATTTATTAATAGGAAACATGGTGATTTTTTATGTTTAAAATGATGATGTGAATCGTTATGAAGTAGTGGGGAGAGGTCCCTTTTATAAGTGAAGTGAATGATATTTTTATTAATATTTCAAAATAATTTTATGAGTGAAAATGTTTCACATGTAAAATAGTCTCCAAAATTACAAATAATGGATTCATAGATGTTATAATGTTTAAAAAAACATTTACCATTAATTTTTTCACTTTTATTAAACATATTTTTCTCTATTACTCTTAGAATATTATCTTTTAACATCTTTTATTTTATCATGGTTACTTGTTATTGTCCAAAAAAATTTTAACACCTCAAACTCATGTGGTTATTATTAAATAGTTTTGAACAAATTATTGCCAATATACAAACAAAATTATCATATAAAATTTATATGTGTATAAAAATTTTGTTTTTAAGTTATAGAATTTAAATTATAAAAATACATTTAAAAAATATTGTTGACTAATATATATGTGTTGTTAAAAATTCAGAATCTATTTTATTTTCATGATATATATCAGTTTATTATTAATCAAATAGAATCAATTTGGTCCCATTAGTAACAAATATCGTCTTTCCATATCATCACTAAAATGAAAGCAAGTGACACAATGTTAACTCTTAAAATTATAATATCACAACATATATTGAGGCACATATATTAAAATGACCAATTTCGTTTTGAGTATAATAGACAATTGAAAAACATTTAACAAAAAAATCCAATGTATTTCTTTTCATATGTACATTTTTATTAAATTATAGGAAACATCTATATCTATAATATAATATCAATATCTTCCAAAAATTTCTCCACAAATTCCATATTTCCAGGTATTTCACGTGAAAAATCTTAAACCAAAAAAGGTAAAATAGAATGATAATAATCATTGTCTCTAAAATTTACAACATAATATATTTAAATTTATGATCCTATGTGAGGAGATATTGATCATAAAATTTATTGAATGAATATATAATAAAAATAATGATATAAATAAATTAAAATGGAAGAATAACATTTCACTATAAAATAGTGGAAATGAATAGATCACATGTATAAAAATAATAGGTTTCATAGATAAGATATAAATAATTATATATATATAATTAAATTCCTTATTAAAATCAATCATGATTAAACTATCAAGGCAATGTATCATGGAAATTGTTTCCCCCTTGGAAAGAATTCACCAAACAAAACCAATCTTGTATGTCTCATGAGAAAAATACATTCATGGATGCTATATATATATATATCATTCCACAAAAATCAATAATTTAATATAATATATTAAATACAAGAATTAATTTATAAAATATATAATACGTAACTAGAATTATTTATTAAATTATTAAAATTAAATTTTAAATGATAAGTATACATATTGTCAATATTTCTAAATTCATCAAATAGAATTTTTCAATATGTAATTATACATCAAACTATCAAAGTATATTGAAAATTTTGAGTGTTTATGTCAATAATTCACTTAATAAATCATTTTTTGGAATGTATATTATTACCGTTGAATGAATGGATGGTTGTTTGGAGGTTTCAGAAATGAACATAATTTGACTAAAAATTATACATTCAACAGAGGATTATTTTGAAAGAGAATCGTAGTGATGGGTATCCCTTAGTATAATTCCTCAAAATGAAATATAATAGAAGTATTTATAAGGTTATATATAAATAATATGTGTAAAAATTTAGGTAATAAATATTTCAATATGAATCATATCTCAATTATGAAAAATAATGAGGAAAGAAATATTTCAATAATTCTAAATTAAGAATATATATAATGTGATTATTGTACCAAGAAATTAAAAAATAAGGTAAAGAATAATAATTTTTATACATTAAATCAATGGGGTTGTCAATAAACAATAAAAAGGGAAATATAGTGTTTAATGGTAAACAAGACTCAATGAATGTAATATATATACATAAAAACCCTAATACCCTTAGAAACTATGAGTAACAACTCCTTCAACTAAATGATAAAAAATAAAATTCAAAATCCATGAATAATTCATCAATATTAATAAAAAAATGGTTATTAGATTTGGAATTACAAAGAAACATGGATTCTAATAAGTAATATTTCTCGTGGGTTGAGATTTTGCGACATCTAACAATGATAAGTAATATAATGGTTGTTGTAAACATAAATATATAATGATTATATAAATAATATTTAAACGTCCCAGGATAATAATTATTAAATACTACAGAAATCATTAATTTCGTAAAATAAATCATTCTCGTAACTATTTAGTTCAATAATAATGTTTATAAATCAATGTAAAAAATTTAGGTTTCCAAATCCCTTACCTTAATTTGTAACATCCAATAAATAACATGAATCTCATGTATAAAAAAAATTTATTAAAAAATGTAACAACAAAAATAAATATATTTAACATTTTAAAAACATCATTTATAATTATTCTTCACATGTATATTTTTCATTTGTAATCTATTTCCTATAAAGTTATTCAGTAATATTGATCATTTTGAATTAATTTCATTATAGTGGTATTGATATTGATTATTTTTTGAGGTTATTTATTCTATATTAATAAAATGTACATGATATTAATATTTATACATTTTTAGAGTTTTACAATTACATTATTATGTTTTTATTGTTCTAATAGATCAAACTAATAAAAACCAAGATACAATGATTTTTTAATAATGAATGTTGTTGTCATACTTAATGATTTAAATACAAATGTCACCATTATCGAAGAAAAATAAAATATTTATTTTCTTATTTTTATCATAAATTAAAAAAATATTCTCAATGACATACATGACACAATTTTACAGCATTGTTCAGGTATGTGGATGTACCAAGCCAAACATGAAAATATCTAACTAAATGATGATTTTGATTGGGTAATTAGTTTCTTTTAGGAATATTGTAAAATTTATAAAACAATATTAATATTATTTAGAATAATTATTTTCATGTATAATAATTAAATATGTATTAATAAATGATAACAATGACATAATAACACATCATACATGATCCTTTATGGACACTGTAGACCGAAAAACACATAGTTTATATTTCATTTCTCATTAAATGTGAGGTAATGATGAATGATTATTAAAATTCGATTTATAATCATAACTGAAAAGGCTGGTAGTTCATATATTTTAGAAATATAATTTGAATTATTCAAATTATAAAATGGGAAATATGTTTAATAGTAATTAATGTATCATAGAAACCATCATTTTAAAATAAATAATTATTTATTTAATTAGTAATTACAAAATCATATTTTAAAAAATATGATACAAATAGAATGAGGACAGATATTTCTATTTGAATAACCCTTATAAATAGAGGTCTTAAGACATTATATAGATACTTGAGGAATAATAATTGTAATAATATCCATGGGATTGAAAAAAACATATATTAAATGGGAAACATAAATTTTTCTGTGGTCATAGAGGGGAAGTGATTAGATCCTTTTATAAATGGTGAGAACTAAATTTATATTAATATTTCAAATTACTATATATAGATCACATGTCTCATATGACAACAAAACTCCAAAATATAATATAATTAGTTTTTGGATTAAAGAAGGTATAAAATCACACAAAAAAATTTCAATGATTTTTTATGTGTTTATATTCCCGTGATGCATAGAATTATAGCTTTTAATTTTTTTTACCTTCGTAATAAATTTTTATCTAAGATAATCAATTTTAATCGAGATATATATGTTCATGTATTAAAAAATATATAACTAAATACTACAAATATAAAGTACAATATATCATATAAATTATTCGTTTTTAAAATAACTCAAATTTTAAAATTTTATATAATGAATGAAAACATGTTTTTTTATAAAATATTAGTTTTAGTCATAAAAATTATGTTTATATTAAAAATAAGTATTTTAATTTTCTTTGAATAAATTGGTTGATTAAAAAAAAATTATGTGTATTTGAAGGAAATAATATATTTTCTGTAAATAATATTCTACATTAAAAATAATAGAATGAAATAGATTTTATTAGAAAATATTAATTAAGACTATAAAATTTTTTAAATTAGACATCTAAATCGACGTATTATTGTTAATATGTATAGTTTAACAAAATAAAAAACAATCTATCCTATTTAATGGTGTTATAAACATGTATTTCATTCTTATATAATCATAACGTCTTAAAATATATAGTTTTGATAAAAACAACTTTTTTAATATTTACCTAAAACCCAATTCATCGAGGTAAATTTAAAGATATAATTCATAATACAATAAAAAAAATTAATAAAAAAGTGACCTTATTTTTTCAAAATATTATTTGAAAAAATGCGATTTTATGTTCTATATGAAGTATAGAAATATTTTAAATATTGTTTTCATTCGAAAATAATGTTTCAAAAATTATTAAATTTTCATATTGTTTTTTTCAAAACAATTAAGCATATTTTATATTTTAATATATTTTACATATGAAAATATATTATAAGCATAATATTTTATATTTTTTAAAATAATGTGTAAAATTTCATTTTTATATAGGTTACATTTAAAATTCCAATTCATTCATATTGATAATATAGTTACACTTGTTGAATTTTCATAAATGATTTTTTATTAAAAATGAAAATTATTAGTTATTCTATACATATTTCATAATTTGGATATATTTATTTTTTCACGATAATTCTATATCTATATATTAACAGTTATAAAATAATTTTATTATGGTCATATTTTTTATGTCTTCTAAATTATCGAACACATTATGTTTTAAAATAATATATAAGTTTAGATATTTTTTTGGTACATAAGAAAATAGCCTTAGACAAAAAAATATCTAAACTTATATATTATTCAAAAAATTAATTATTCAATAGCACTCATTTAAAATGAATAATTTTCCATGATACATGATGTACCCTAGAAGCTAGTTTCATGGCTCAACATCTTATGGTTGAGGTACTGATTTTAAGTAATCGGTATAGAGTTCGTAGAGCCTATATGGTGCAGACTCCATTTGATAACACAATGTCTCTTGTTATAGGATCCCTTAGATCCTTACATAGAGTAAAGAATGAGGTATTCTTAAATATTAACCAATGTATTCCATGATAGATCCCTGATATAATTTGTAGCTTTTGGGCTAATCAATTTAATAATTGGCTTAGTGCTCCTCTACCTATTTGTGTGTGAGTTTATAGTGGTTTTAAAATGATCGAATAACTATTCAGGGATGTCAATCCCTATAAGTGATGTTCATGCGAAATATAGATATGAATGTGTTTTAATAGAACTCATATGGTATTTTTACTATGATATAAAATAAGAAGTCTTGGTTTTTGTACCCTCATTATGATTTACCAATTGATGGATAATGTAGAGATCAAAATTATGATATCACAATATAATTGTGGTGATATTTAAATGTAGTGTCTTGAAAGGCCATCCGAAGAGACATATGCTGATTTGGTAAAATAGTAATTTGACCCTTGTATAAAAATAATTCATTAAATGATATTTCAAAATTCCCCCCAAATTATGGACATATAATATACATATGATATTTCATAGGATCTGGTAATTACACAGGATATTTTTAATATGCCTATAATTCATAGGATCTTGTGGTTTTATATGATATATATAAAAGATCTATGATATTTTATTGTATCTAGTTATCATACAACATAATAATAAAAATATGATATACATTCATGGATCAGGTGGATACAAAATATCCATCATAGATTCATATGATGCTTTCCAGAATTTATTAATTACCCCTTATTCATATGAGATTCCCAATATACATCATACGATCATAGGACTATACCAATTACTTTTGAGAAACATGGATACTTCTTAGAATTTTATGATTACTTATAACATATATTTTATTCCATATATACATCCAATTAATGAGTGACTACACATAATACAGATATATTCCAATAATACATCACTTGATAGGGTGATTACAATTAATTTAATTGAATGAAACATATATAACCAATGATCTTGGGATTACCCAAGATACAAATGAAATATTGAGTACATTTCAAATGATATATTGATAAGTACTAATATTGATGATAATCCTATGACAGATTATTGAATGGGGTGATTAATCATAATATAGATAATATTCCATAGATAAATCCAAATATTTTTTGATTAAACCTTATATTATTAATATTCCATGGATATAACATAGGTTACAGTGATTATAAAAAATATTTAAGAAATTATAAGGTTATATTGTAGGATTTTTTTATTACTAATAATAAATATATGTATATATATATGTGATGATACTGGATGTATTTTATACCACCAACTGATTGAATATTCTAGTGATGAAATTATGGTGAGTTTTCTACATACACATTTTATTTTTAGTTTAATTTTACATATAAAATCTAAAACTAGTTGAATATTGTATGGTTTATCCTTAGTTTCACATATACACTTGGATCACTGATAGTGATTTAATGATATTTCTACGTTTTTACATCTGAGCATTTAACATGTGAAAAAATTATTTCCTTGTTATATTATGGATTTCATTTGTGTTTCCTTACTATGTTTTACAAACACCATTCTCAGTGTCCATGTGACATTAGAAATTAAGAAAAACTATTTCACATTAGGAACTGGTAGGGATGAGTCCAGTTGTTGGATATTTTAACTAGATAGATTAGATATGGAAATGGATACTACCATGTAATGAGTCCCATGTATAATATTTAGAACACATTTAATTTCATATTTGTTTATATTTTATGTGTGATTTACATAAAAGGGGATCTATTTAGATATATTAAATTATATTATATTCCAATGTTTTGATAACTTATTTTAATATAATCAATTTTACTAGTATTATTTATTATACATGATTATTGGTTATCATTATTTTTGTGTACCCAAATATGATGGTTTATTATTCGCATGGTAAAACTATAGACCCACAATATTTGTTGTAGGCCTCTATAATATATGGATGAATTGATAAAGTCATTTGAGACCAAATTTTAGGGATTCATTAGTGTTTGGATGCTAAGGATTTTGAAAATCATCTATTGGGTGATGTTTGGTGTAAATTTGATCACTATTTTTGGTTAGATGCCTTTTTCTAATATAATTACTGGATAATTTTGGATTCCACTTTATAAGGGAACATATATATGAATCAAGAGTATCCATGGATTTATAGTGTCATTCATGAGATCCATTGAAACATTGTGTGAGTTATCATACATTATTTTTTTACCATCACATGTGTAGACCATATATTAATATAAAATAACATGAAATTGATGAAGTTTAAGGTAATATTTTTCACCATTATCTATTGGGTTTTTATGGGAATCCCTTATAGCTCTTTAAACATTCTAATTCTAATTAGAGTTACTTCTTTGTTAGTGATAGTTTTTTAGGTTGGAAATTGTTACATTAAATTTTTGATTTATATCATTTAATTGACTCCATAAAGATAAGTAGTATGCTATGATTATCCTTTTTTATGCACATAATGTGGCACATAGAGGTGAATAAGTCCCCTCTTATATATAATTGATTAGAGTGGATTTGTCTTCCCATTAAGAGACATCATTTTAGTTCATCAAAATATATAAATATAGTAAACGTATCCTATGAGGTAATATTAATTTCTAATCATCCTATTGATTTGAATACGATCTTTGAGATGTGAAATCATAGTTATCTTTATGGATTGTGATTTTTCTTGATGTTTATGTGAACTATTTCATTCTAATTTTTACATAAAAACATTTTTATCAATGTTGATAATCTCACACAACTTGTGATCTCTTTATTTATGTACAAGAAATATCATTTAGAAATTAAAATATATTAGTGAGTTAGTGATGTGACTCGGGTGGTATTTATAGAAGTTTAAGAATGAATATACTTGAATCTTTTATGGATCTCCCTATGGTGAGAGCGTATTCGTGGGAAATTTCTAGTGATTATAATGGTGATTTATGATTTATGGGAATGGTTAAAATTTTTGTTCTTATAATAAGTACATGTTATTTCCAACCAATGTGATGATAACAATGATAATGAATTTTTTTTGTCACTTATTGGAAGTCAATGTGATATCTCTGTTGTGGGTTGGTGAGATGATATTCGAAAGTGTGTGATCGAAATGATTTTATTTTCATTTTGTTTATCATTAGGAATGTTTTTAATATTTTTAATCAACTTATTATTTTTTATAATATATTGGTTTTTGTAATCCCTCTCTAATTCCCCATGTTGTTTTCATTATTGTTTCGCTATTGATGTTGGTGGTTGGACAATATTTTATTTCATATTATGTCATTTTTTGATACCATATTTATTTCTGATGATATTTTAGGTTATGTTTATTGGGGGTGAATTATATGATTTAGAGGATATATGGGAATCTAGTGACGAGGTATTTATCGATATAGGTGATTTAACAACATGAAATTCAAAAATTACTACATTTATTTGATTTCTTATTTAACGTGAAACGCAGTGAATATAATAGAATTTAACACCCCATGACCTTATGATATATTTTTTAAAAACAAAATCTATCAAGAAAATAGAATTAATTAATCACAACACCTAATTATGATTGTGTTACACAGAGAGTCGAGTTTCTTAAATATTATTGGTAACATTCGATGACAAGTTTAATCGATAAACAATATATTACTATATTTTTCATTTAATATTTTACTTATCATCTTCTTGTTGGAATGATTAGTAATAATACTATTATCTAACTTATGAAAAAATGTAGTTTATAAATATTTATCAATTATTATAATATTATTAATAAAATGTGAAATGTTTAATACCAAATGTATAATTTTCAAATATGTATATTTTTAAAATATTATATAATAATGATTGATACAAAAAACATAAAATTAATTTTCAAAAATTTTAGAAACTCTTTTTTAAAAGATGAAATTTCTTTTTGAAAAAATAATATACAAAATTTTTGGGGTATTTTTTTGTTATTTTTTATTGAGGAATAAATTTTTTATGAAAAGAGATAAATACTAAATATTAAATGAAAACATAATTTTCATCAAAAAAATGTAAAATAATAATAAATATTTTTAATTTTATATAAATTAGAAATAATTAAATTATAAATATATTAATCAAATTTATGTTAATGGAATAATCTTCATATTTAAGTTTTATTAAAAAATAGTAATCATTTGATAATTTTCACATTACAAACCTTTCATCTTGTCACGTCTGTTGGATGAATTTTAAATTAAATTCTCCATTTCATTGAGTTTAATTTTTCCATATGGATTAAATATTTTCAATTAAAATAATTTATATAACCTAATAATGTCAAATTAAATTTTTTACATTAAAATTTATTGAGAACATCTTCAATTAATGAAATTGAATAACTTAGAATCATATTTACATAATGGTTAATGTATTATGAAAATGGTGAAATTTCATAATTATTTTCTATGTTTTCTTTAATATGGGTATTTCAAATTTTGACATCTAATTCAATGAAATATGGAAAACTATTACAAATTGAATATGAATATGTTCCATATAATAAGTTATGTAACAAATGTTACAAAAAATACAGTTTTTATATATTTTTAATTTCATTAATGCCTTGATATAGGGACATAATAATAGTTTCACTATAATTTTTAATTTAAAATATAAACTAATTATCGTTTTTAAATTTATTTCTCATAAATATTTTGTGATGTTATCATTACATAAATTTCATGTGAATTTTCAACGAAGTAATTATTTAGTCAATAATTAACTAAAATATAATACACCAAGTCTATAATGAACTAAATTAAATGAATAATTTCATTCAATTTATATGTTTTTTATTATTATTTAATTTTACATATGAGTGAAATTAAAATATTCACATTATGTTTTTTTAATGATAATTTTAAATACAAATTTAAAAAAATGTAAAAAATTTCAGTTATGTTTTATTATAAATAATGATCTTTTATAAAATAGTTTAAGATTAAATAAAATCCAATCCTATTCCTAATAGTTTTTAAATATTAATAAATATATAAAATTATACATTAATGGGAAAATGTATATTTTAAATGAACATGTTGACACAAAAAGAGTAAAAACATTGTTAGCTTTGTTATGGTTAAAACACAATTTTCACATTACAAATGACTCTATTAAAATAAATATACATCCCAGAAAGTATTTTAAATTTCACAATTAATCAAATTATTTATAATTTGTGGGTTATAATTTTATTTTGAGTAATTATGTATTTTATCCTAATTACCTAGGATAGAATATTAGTTAGTGTAGTTAATCCCCAAAATGATAAAAATATGGACACCTAGTTTTAAGGAAACTGTTCTTTAAAGCATGTGTTACATACCGTGGGGGGTGTGTGTAATGACCATATAATACCTTCCGACATTTATGTATCATTTTTTAGGAACAGAGGAAAATATTTTCCTACTGATAGTGAATATATTTTTTTAATTTATAAGAATGCCACTCCTCATTTAATTTAAAAGGGAATGCACTCCCCTGACTTCTTGACAACACCTAAATATTTATATCATCCAAAATAGAAATAAATAATATCAAAATATCCTTCCATGCATCCTAATATAATTATATTGGGAATAAATCCATACTTTGAATGATTTGGTGAAATTCTATGGAAGATACTGGAAGTAGAGGTAATATTATTTAATAGGGGTCTTTATTTTATTTAATTCTCCACCACTGTATATAAATTCTAAAACATGATGATATTATAACATTAATATAATCTATAATATAAATTTTTTGTTCTATTTTTGACCTACATGGTCATAAAAGTTCATTATATTTATTCTAAAATCATCATTTAGGTATATAGAAGTCTGCCACATCGCGAACTGATATCATTTATACTTCCATATTGACCTTCTACAGTTGTGTGTGATCATATATATTTGTTAAATATATGATATTAAAAACATATTTATATTTATTGATTCATTATATCATATTAAAATTTTTACTATCCATTCCATGGGACATGCGTTATCATTTCTCATGTGTATGCTAGACCACCACCCCATGAAACGATGTGATTTGTTTTTAGTATGGATTCACAAGGTAGGTGATAAGAAATAACTTTTATTATTATATTTGAAATAAATGTCATATTATGGTATTAATGATATATTTATCTCTTTTTAATGTTAATATATCATTTTTCATTCATACATTTCCCTCAATTATAGAATACAACATCATTCATGTACGTTTAGAATATCATATTCACGAAATGATGCGACACTCCTTTCATAAGTAAAAAAATTCATTGATTTATCTAAGTAAATAATATGGTATTAATGATATTATTATCATTAAGGAATATAAAAATACTACTTAACTTCTTTTTAAAACGATTAGATAAAAATGGTCAAATTTAATAATTTACACATATATTTTACTGTCTTTGTGATCATAACATATTTCATTTTTCATGTCCATAATTCATGATTAGTATTAAATGTAATATTTATGTATAAATATGATAATTATGTTATTAGTAATAATATATATATGACTAAACTATATAATATTCATAAGAACCATATCCTTTGTTGAAAAATAGTCATGAGAAAAAAATGGAAGCTAACACCCAAATCAACCAAAAAATTGAACTGTTGTTTACAAAAAAAGTGATATTATGTAATAAAGGATCATTAATTATATTATAATAAATAATAAGGTAATATTATAAAATAAAAACATTTTTAAAACCATTATATTATATTATAAATCAGGTTCACCCAAAAAGAAGCATGATGTTAGGGATTTCATCTCAATTTACATTTGATTGAGACTTATTTTTATTATGCACCAATTCTCTTTTAGGTTGTGTATTTAGTACCCATTTGACATGAATAATAATTAATACATAATTTTTTATTGTATTTTATAATTGTTTTGGAATAATTTCATCTAATGTTATTCTTTATGAATATTAAATATTAGTTAATGTTATTATCCGACCTAACATTCATTTGTGCTTGTTAACATTATCATGAAACAATCACATTATAAAAATAATTTTAGTTGGATATTAAATTTATCTTATGTATACATGTTATACTATGATATATATATATTTTTCAAAAACATAATACCATTTGTAGATATAGTGTCACTTTGAATGTTAATTTATTGACTAAGGAGATATTGATAAATATGTATCCATAACACTATAGTGACATTTAAAAATGGTAATTTTTTATTGATTATATATATTATAAAAATATTTGATATGATGTGAACATTATTAACCTGATTTGAGGACTGTTTAATGAAAACTTTTTGAGGAATAAGTATTCTCCTGAGATTAATTAGTTTGGATAAACCCTACGAATTTGTAGCCTGTATGTTTTCAACATTCATGAGATATGTATTATTAATATTATGTTCTAATATATCTTGTAAAAGTTCTTGATGGTAATTTTTTCATGTGATTGTGCATCATGATTTTAAATAATTATGAATTTCCATAATTAAGAGTTCATTTATTACTATATAGGATATTTTAACAATGATGTTATATATAGATGAAATTCATTTTTAATTTATTGATTAAATGAAATGTGTTTCGAGTTATTTATCAGTCCATATTGGTTTTACCTTTTTTGGTTATTTGAATTTCATTATTTGTAAGATGTTTTGATTTACATGTTGATTTTTTTGGTGATTCATGTTATCTTCTATAATGTTTAACCCCCTAATAATTTTATCTCAACCTTATTTCATTTATGTTCATCGTGATTCACCGATGTTTACTATGAATAGAATGAATGGATAGGATAGATGGTATAATTAAATTCTATAAAACATTTACGTATAATTCATTAGATTCAAGACTTTTTCACTGTAGAAGACCCAGTAGGAGCATGATCCCAGACCAACTACAGTTCGATGTACAATCTTAGTTGCCTCAGTTTAGCTTCTGCACTTTTCGATACATGGGATTTCCAGGGCATTTTATTTGTTGCTATTTTCAAAAGCCTTGGGCTATGTATCTTTTCTTATACTAATATATTGATGTTTGAAAATCCGTTGGGGAAAATAATGGCTAGTGTGTTTCAGTTATAGGAGTTCCCCTTGAGGTTGGAGGGTGTCACTTTATATGGTACCTCTACACCATAAAGATGACAAGCTTTAATGTCATTCTCAGAATTTATTGGTTAGTTCCCTTCTAGGTAGTTGTCAATTTATATCATCGTAGAGTGAGTATCACATGACTATAGGGCATATCATTTCGTCATAACTGTGAGTTGGTTGTCCAGGCGGGCAGAGTAGGACCCGAGCATCATGGGTAGGGAGGGGTAACAACCTAGATTGCTAGTCTATATATGGATGACCAGGGGACATCACATATGGACAATCCACCAGTGGTGGAACGTTTTAAAGATGAATTTCAAGAGGACATTTCATGTTTTCCTCCGTAAAAAGATGTGGAATTTTTTATTGAAATAGTTTCAAGAGCGGGACTACTGTCCATTCCACCATATAGAATGGGTAAGATAGTTTCACAGATTCTCAAGAAGTAGTTGGAGGAGTTTGAGGAAAAAGGGATACATCTGAACCAGTACATCACCATGTGGTTCGCCAGTCTAGTTTGAAAATAAGGAAGTCAGTACCCTCCAAAATTGTGTGGATTATTCGAATTTGACCTAGTTGATAGTCAAAAACCTATATCCCATTGTAAGGAATAATGAAATCTATTATCAGCATCAAGGAGACCATGTGTTCTCGAAGACTGACTTGAGATCCGGTTACCTTCAGTTGTGTGTTATACCATCTGATATACCTCTTACAACCATTCAGATTATGTATATTTTACAAAAGTATGTGGTTATGTCATTCGGTCTTATGAACTATCTTGTAGTCTTCGTGGCACAGATGGATCAACTGTTCCATCCATATGTGGATTCATTCTAGCTAGTCTTCGTGGATGATATCATTGTGTACTTTCAAACTCGACACGATGATTCCCCACAAGTTGAGATCATCTTATGTACACTAACAGTGCATTATTTTTATGCTATGCACTCAAAATGCCTCTTTTGGATGGACCTAATTCACTTATAGGTTCATGTTATCTCATAGATAGGTGTATCAGTATACCCAGAGAAAGTGAGAGAACTGGTTTCCTAGTAGCAGCCGGAGAATGTCATTGAGGTAAGAGGTTTTATATGGATGGATGGTTATTACATATGTTTTATATATGACATTTTACACATATCAGTTCCACTGAAGGGAATGACTAAGAATGGATTGAAGTTCTTATGGTCAGATTCTTGTGAAGCATTATTTCAAGAGATGAAATAGAGGTTGACTTCATCACTGATACTAGTTCACTATAGTTGTGAAAGAGCAATACTATTTATTGTGATTCTTCAAGTATCGGGCTGGGAGTTGTGCTTAAGTAGGGTGGAGGGTTCATTACGTACGGGTATCGATAGATGAGACCAAATGAGTGGAATTAAAAGATGTATGATCTCGAGTTGGATGCTATTTTTCATGCCTTATGCTATTGGAGACATTATTTGTTGGAAGCGAATTTTTTGGTTTTCACCAACCACAAAAGTCTCAAGTATATCATCACTCACCATGATATGAATCTGAGACAGATAAGGTAGGTCAAGTACCATCAGTCCTTGGACATTGATCGTACCAAAATTCCTAGGAAAGGTAATGCAGTAGCTGATGCGTTGAGCAGGAGGACTCAGATACACGCAGTTCAGGAGGCCAGTAATGAGTGGAGGCTTATGGATTTTCTATATGAGATGAGTTTGGAGGTTCCAAATAGATAATGGTAGACATTTCTTCTTTATGTGGTAGTTACCTCTACACATCTTGATCTAGTTCATATGTGGAAGAAATCATATTATGAAGGCCTAGGCTTATAGAAGAGTGTGTAAATGGAAGACCCTATTCCTGGATAAACCATAGGTGAGTATAAGATCTTATAATTTCATGGGTGTGTCTGTGTGTTAGTAGACATATGTGAGGAAATGTTGTGAGAAGTCCATTCCTCAGTTTGGGTTGTACATCCTGGTGTCACCAAGATGTATCGATATCTACATTGTTAGTAATTTTGGCTAGGTATTATTAGAGATGATGTTGGGTTTTTCTGAGGTGTTCAACCTTTTAGCAGGTGATGGTGTATCATCAACCACGTAGTGCTTTTGAAGTAGTTATCAATCCCTAAGTTTAAGTGGAATGATGTCGTGATGGAATTCGTGATAGGTTTACTGATGTTACCTCGAGGGAATTAATAAATATGGGTTTTCATTGATATACTCACGACTGTTGAAATATTTTTGTTGATCAAGGTGACCTTCATTGTTAATTATCCAGGATGGTTGTACATCCAATAGATTGTACATCTACATGGGGTTCCACACTCCATTTTTTCATAGAGGGATGCCTGTTTTACTTCTCAGGTCTGGCAGAGACTACAGAGGACTTTCGGTACCAAGGTACTTCTGATTATAGCTTACCACCACCAGAAAGATGGCAAGTCTGAGCATACAATTCAAGTGATTGAGAACTTGCTTCAAGAATATATCATAGATTTTGTAAGTTGTTAGGATAATCAAATACCATTAGTATAGTTTTCATCAATAATAGTTTTCATTAAAATATTCAGTTGGCACCTTATGAGGATTTGTATGGTAGGCCATGACGATCACCCTTATATTGGATGGAGGTAGGAGAGGCATATTTTATAGGACCTCGTCTTGTCAAAGAGACCACAGAGCAGATAAAGTTATTCAGAATATGATGGGTACATCATAGTCATAGAAAAAGTCTTATAATGATCGATATATATGACCTCTAGAGTTTGAGGTCGGAGATTAGGTTTTTTAATGTGTCTCACTGATAATTGAACACAAGAGATTTAGGGGATAGGGTAAGATTACGCCGAGGTACGTCAGTCCATTCATGGTTTTGGAAAGGGTTAGGTCAGTTGCCTATCGGTTGCAGTTACGTCAGAGTTACTGAGATATTCATTATGTATTTCAGGTTTATCAGCTATGACGTTTCTTCTAAGACACGTCTCATGTCTTTCAACCCAAGGAATTTAATCTTAAGGTGGGCCCATCATTTGAGGAGCATCCTATCTGAATTGTTGATCGCAGTGAAAAGTTTCTCCGTGTTCAGTCTGTTCCTCTTGTATGACTGCTATGGTAGCATGATTGAGTATATGATGTGACTTTGGAGAGGGAGGCATGTGTATGATCATAGTGGTCAGATATATTTGAGGATTATTATTCTATATGGCCCTGCTAGATAAATTAGAGGAAGAATTTAATTATGGGGGGAAGGTTGTATGATCTCAGATCCGTTTTTCATGTTTGAATCTTGTTTTCTGGTGTACTTGAAAAAAACAGTTGTTTCTATAAATTTCAGGAGTACACGTCGTGTAATTATAAGTGCATGAAAAGTACTCGGTTGTTGCATGTAGTCATGTGTGGTCTATGTAATGGCCAAACACATGACAATGTGGGGTGAACTGGAGACCGTCTAAAGCGGAGCGTGATAAAGTCAGGTACGAACTGTGTATTCTTAAAATACTTGCATTTTAATTTATTTTATTTCATTAAATAGGACGAGGTCACCTGTACTCAAAATAACACCCTTCTTATAGTTTTGTCGGATTTGAGAGTGTATGTGGCTAAAGATTGTTCTCTGTGTCCTTTAACTTCCATCCATTCACCAAATCGACCACTATTGATTGAGTTGAAAGCACCACAGTAATATCTTCTTTCTAGAGTCTCATTTCATGATTTCTCTTCATTTATGATATATCATCGGTTGAAATTTTTTAGCAGTTTTATAGATATATAGAATTATAGCAAGATTTAAGGATTGAGGTTAAGAAATATTGATCGTACTATGCCGAGGTATGTGGTTTGTGCCTTTTTGTAGTTATTCCTTGAGTTATAATAGCATAAGTGCCCAATATCCATGTTTAGGGTATTGCGTGTTTATGATTCTAGCCCTCTTATTACATTCTATGCATTGTTTCTTTAGATAGAGCTTAATTGTTTGTGAATAGGGTTTTCATTTCCATGTTATGGATGTTTTTCCCATGTTTTCCAATTTTGACAGTTTGGTTTAGCATCGCATGTTAGGATTCTGCTTTGAATTCCATACCAAGTATTGTTGGATGGAGTGATTTTAGTTGATATTTTTTAGACTATATTTCCAAGTATTTCATGATGATTATATTGGATTCTATATATTTTTTGTGCACGATTGACTTACATAGGGCTGTGGGAACCAGGTGTAGTAGACCATATGGAGTATGGATGTTGAGGACTTCTCCATAGTGTATGTTTACTTTTATGTTGTGAGACCACAGGGGGGGATGGATGTATGTGGCCACTTAGAATGTCTACAGATCCACGTTGCGAGACCACATGGGGAATTGGGCATTGATTGATTCCCTAGAGTGTCTATAGTTACCGATAAGAGACTATAGGTAGAATTGACAATTACTGCTTCCTTAGTGTGTATTTTCTAATGATGAACCTGAGGGGTTACACTGTGAGTACATCCCAGAGGGTTTCATGTGTTGTTTGGTAGAACGATAGGGGTTAGGCTATGAGTACATCCCAGAGGGTTACGTATTTATTTTAAGCTACTTACATGATATGTGAAAATGAATTCAATTGAAACTGTAGGATTATTTACTTTTGAGTACTTCCTTGTTTACTGCGACTTTGGTTTATTGCCTTCCATATATATTCACAGACTGTTAGGCACAAATATATGGGTGGTTTCCTACAAGGATTCATCCCACACCCAATTTTCATCATGCCTTTGGGCCCAAACATTTATATTGTTGCAGGTCTAGATAAGGGAAAGAACCCTTCTACTTCACGTAATTGATTACTGAGGAGTTGGAGAGCATGTGACCAATCTGAGACTTATGATGCTACTGATGTTTATTTGTTTTCATTTTTACTTTTTTCTAGTATTTTATTTCATTAGTGTGACTTGTTTGGCTATTTTCCTAGGCATATGTATAATTTATCATTGATATACATATATTTTCTAGTTTATTTCTTCCACTCTCTCCATACATCAATATTTTTATTTAGAGATGACACTTTTAATGGGTGAGTGTGAACCATAATAACACCACATGGTTACAAACTCATCCACTATAAGATCCCATCCATTATAAATTCAAGAAGAAAAAAACCGCTAAAAATTTTCCAAAATTCAAAATTAAAAAGGATTAATATCACCACACTCTTAACACATTCTATCCATAATCACTATATACTATCAATCACGTCACTATCAAGCAATGTCCTCCTCATCACCAGATCCAAAACCCCCTCACCTCCGAGGATCATGTTGTGCACACCGTCTTCCTCTAGAAACTACCTGCTCAAACTCACATCCCAATTATCCTTGAATCCCAGAGTGTAGCTCCAACAAGGGGAGAATGGAGGAAACCAAGAAACAGAGCAGAGAAAAGCATGTAATTGTTGGTCGGAACAACGAAAAGGATCACATGGATCTGTTGACGCTGAAAAAAGATGGAAATGACACTGCCATCACATTCAACCACAAAACATCAACTTCGTTGAAGTGGTCGTCGCACCACCCTTGTCACAACCATCAGAATTGAAACGGGAGAATGTCAAGTATCTTGGTGTTCACTTTTATATTGTATTATTAATACTTCCACTATTATTATCTATTATTATTCTACTATGTTACTCTGCAAATTGGGGCATGGATTCCCCACTATCACACTCATGTCCATCGCTTCTAGTGTAAATTATCTGGCATTTGGGGAAATGTGATTCATTTCATGTGACCAACCTGGTTCGGGGATCCTCTGGGCAGATCTCAGAACTGGGATGTTACAATGAACAAAATCAACAACCACTGATCTGCTACCTATTTCACCACCTAAGCATATGATTTCCTATTTAATGCATCTTCCACTACATTTCATTTTTTTGGTTTGTGCATAAAGTTGAAATTAAACAACAAGAGATATTCCATCCATCTCCTTTGCCTCAAGATCTAATCTCTTTGTGATAAATTATTCTTTAAACTCTATTGATTGGTAAAAACCATGAATTTATCACCAATGAGATAATGATGACTCATTTTCAAAGCATGAACTACTACCGCCAACTCCAAATCATGTTTTGGGTAGTTCTTTTAAGGAATCCTCAACTGTTGTGCACCATATGCAACAACATGATCCCTCATTCATGATAACACACCCTGACCCTAATCTTGATATGGCATAATACTCAAGATACCCTTTCTAATGTTCTGTAAAAGAGAAGATTCGTGCGGATGTAAGGTGAAACCTTAGCACTTCAATGAATTTTTGACACTGCTAATCCCATTGAAATTGGATATTCTCCCTTTTAAAAGATATCATTGGTGAGTCCATTTGTGTGAAATCATGAAAAAATTTCTATAATAGCTAGCTACACCAAGGAAACTCTATATCTTAAAAAGTTTCTTTGGTGGTAGTCAATACATAATGACCTGTCTATTTTTTGGATCAACTAAAACACCTTAATCCAAAATAACTTGTCCAAGGAAATAAACCACATGTATCCAAAAGTCACAAGTTGATAATTTTCCATACAATTGATGATCCATAAATATCTCCAACACTATTTCCATGTTCATATCATGCTCTACTTTGGTCCTCGAATACACCAGTATATTATCAATAAATACGACCATAAAAAAATCCAGATATCTCTGAAATTCTGATTCATCAATTTTGTGAACACAATTGTTGAATTAATTAGACCAAAGGGCCTAACCACATAATTTTAATGGACATATCTTCTTCTGAAAGCTAGTTTGGGAATATCCCCCTTCCTTGACTTCAAATGATGATATCCTAATCTGAAGTCAATATTGGGGAACCACTTAGCTCTAACCAATTGGTTAAAAACAATCAATGCATGGACAAGGATATTAGTTCATTATCTTAACCTGATTATGTCTCTAATAATCAGAACAGTGTCTGAGAGTTGCATCCTCCTTTTTACAAAAAAAAACGGTACTTCCCATTGAGACGTGCTAGGCCGGATGAACCCTTTGTTCTCTAACTACACCAACTACACTTTTAATTCCTTCAATTCATCTCATGCCATATTGTAATGCAGAAGTGATATAGGATTGGTCCCAAGAACGAATTAAATCATAAACTTCACATATCTCATGAGTGGAATCCTTGAGAATTCCTCTGGAAATACATCTATAAAAAATCCACAACATCCAGAAGAAAACTTTTCCCAACACCTTCCACTGATTCCAGTGACAAAACCAATAACTGATACGATATCATAGAAATAACTTGTGCCGACAAATCTATTGCATTCATCTTTTCATTTTTCTCCCATCTAAAGCGATGTCTTTCGTAAAATTAATTGTTCAAAAATTTAAATCGATGTGGGACATAAACATTTCACAAAAATTCATTCCCAGTATTATGTAATAATCATCTGTCTCATGAATTGAGAAATACCACATGATTTCAATTTTTTCCAAAACAAAGGAACACTCATTACATCAGAAGTCCCGAAACTCACATTGACATAGAAGAGTTTTTATTTTCAAAATAAAAGTCTTCATTTCCACATGTAATCCCAAAAAACAAAGATAAAGGTAAGATTATAAAAAAAATGAGATGATATTGTATAAAAAACATGCATCAAGGTATAATTTAAAAGAAGTTCACCTCGCATCGTGGATGGTCCCAATTGATCATCCCCCACAATCTATTCACCTCCAAACAACATCATGTTGGCCATGCTCTTCTATTTATTACCATATTGGGGAGTAATTGTGTTCCTAGAATCAAAATGACTAAATTTACTCTAAAGTAGAGGGGTATGCTATTGGCCCCATCCGGTCGAGGAAAAAGACCACAATGGCACCTCAGGAGTGTCAGAGACACCAAAACTCAGAGAATCCAGATAGTAATGCTAAATATGCCTCATCTTCTTACAATTATGACATTATCACATTGGTGTTGTACTATACCACCTGTTGTTACCCATAGAGCCACAATGAAAACATCTCGTCTTACTCTATGGGTTTAGAGAAATATTTACCGATAATACCAACGGATTCTATGCCATAATTAAAAATTGGAAATAAGTGTCCCTCGTATGCATGAACCGAGTATTCGAGTTTCCACTATTTCCCATTGGTACCGACATAATTCCCCAACCTGTAGCCCCTAAAAGATATCGTTCATCCACAATATCTCTATTCAACAATCCCATGTAATCATTTATACACAACACCTTTATCTTGGGATGTTTTTCTGGCCTCAACCCAACTTCAAATATTCATTTCTTAAATGATGTACTACACATTACCTTGGGTGAAATTTGGAAAATGATCATAAACATAACAGAATATTTTGTTACTTCCATGATCCCTTGCTTCAAACTGATGAAATCTGATGTATGATGAATTCTAATCATATGAGGGTATAATTGTATATTAATCAAAACCTCAAAACCCTCCCATGCCACCCTATGATCTGTCCCATCATGGATTGTTAGCTCTCACTAATGAAGGGAATGTTCATCCAACATATACGTGGATAGTTTCACTTTCAACACTGCTAATGTTCCCAGAAAGTCAAATATCCTATTTATTCTATTCATCTAGGCTTCGTCCCTTTCCAGATTTGAATTACACCAAATTTTAATTGGATTATTTTTATAAAACTAAACCATAGGATCCAAAATATTTTGTTCAACCACTTTAATTTCACTTTCCATAGCTTGGAAAGCATTCACTATACTCTACACTATCTTCTTTTCCACCAGAGGCTCAGGTGCAACCACATTTTTAGCTGCTTCCTCTTGTTGGTCTCTATGAAGGATACCCTGTTGTATTTCTACCAACAAAAAAACAACCACACTTCCCAAAACTGTTTCCATAAAAGGCTTATGATTCATGTTCAATTACAAAAAAAAACTATCACAACCAGGATTTCCCCATGATCACATTTCCAATGTTGCACTATTCTGAAAAGTCGACACTGTTTTGAAAATCAACCCATTTTCAAAATATACCTAGTATCCATGTTTTAAAATCATCTGTTTTGAAACCCAATTCAGATTTTTAAAAATAAAAAAAAAATCATATCAACCCATATATCATTATAACTCTATTCAATATGAATCCTAGTGGGAATCATGTCTACCTTTCATTCCATGAGCATCTCATTAGTTACACAAATGACAATGAGCTATCCAATTCCTTTACGTTTCTCCAATGACTTATGTAACCAACCCATTATTAACATAAATTTCCATATAGATGTGTTATCTACATCCTTTTATAATATACAATCTGTGTTGTGACTATCCAACACCTTTCTACCACCCAAAATCAAGGAATTGACCAAGAATGAATGTCAAAACCAATACTAACAAGCAATGCTAGTGGACTAAACCACTATTCTCAATTGAAAGCCATGGACTGAATAAACTAATACCACATATAACATCCCACCCCATCCCCTTGGCTTGAGAGGGTGGATGAATGCTAATTTGCCTTGAGTAACATTACTAGGGCACAAGAGTCTAGAGATAAATTCCAAGGGCTTCATGAATCATTATGGAATGATTTTCCATTAAGATACAATCAAATAACCAAAAATTATATTGCCAAGAAATGTACATGATGCATGTCATCATAAATTCCAAACCCATACATTACAAAGATTCAACAAACTATTCCACAAAAATTAAGAAATACCAATTCAACAAAATCAAAAATTAGAGTACCAAGAGGGTGTCTAAGAAATAATACCCTAAAGATCTAGGAGACCATTAGTAGCTCCACACCAAGCTATGTTCTCCAAGAACCACAACATCTGCAAAGAATCATCTCGAACCACTATCAAAATGAGATGCTTTCCTCTAACTTTTTTTCTAGAACAAGACACCTTCAAAAAGAACTAAAGTTCCACAATAACGAGTGAGTAATAATACCCAGTAGGATTTCAACAAATGACTTCCCAACACACACCTCTAGGAAATAACTAAAAACACATTTATATAAACTATTTTCTATAAAAAATTAAATATTTCAACCAATTACACATGAAGAACATACAATTACCAAGCCATGTCAAACAATGAAAATCCAGAACTATTCCATAAGACATAGTACCATCACACATTTTACAAATAAATTCCATATTGAAAATGAACAAATAATAAGGAAACCAAAACGGTGGATCTTTCTTCCAGCCAATTCACTTCAATTCCAACAAGTGGTTCTTCTTGACCACTATCAATAATGGTGGCTCTTCAATCCACTATCCATCACCTTTTATAGTGAAAATTCTCGAACACTTCCAAAAAATCAACAGAAGACATAACATATAATCAATAAATAAGCATAAAGAACCAAGGCCATACAATAAGCATCAAACCATTTCCAGGACTTTCCAATTCACTTCAATAAATTAACCATTTATTAAAAACAACATCCACCATTTTCCATGAAAAATCCCATTTCAATAAATCCAAAATTTTAATGAAAACATTTTCAAATATCAATTTTATAATCCAAACAAAGAAACCAATTTTAAATTATACATTTTAAAATCACCCACTAAAACCCAGATATCAAAAATATCTCATTTCGTCCCAAAATACCTCAAATATTCACTAAATCGATTTCCACTAAAATTGGAAAATCATATTGAAAATTAATTTCAACAAAAACATATTAATTGAAACCAACATAAATAATTATAACCATGCAGAGTCTATATAGAATCCAATTATGCTTAGGGTTTTGGAGAAATTGACCAATAAGCAACTGCACCACAAATATGGTGAGTATAACACTGAAACCACTCTAGAACCTCTTTCATATCAAAAAAAAGATCTAAACCTGTAAAATTAGGCTACAACAACCCATGATCGAAAAAAACCAATGTAGATCATGAAAATTGAGAAACAATGAAAGTAGATCTAGAGAAAACTAAAGAGCTACCAAGAGAAAAGACATACCCTGGAGAAAATGCCATCAATCCACCATGAAACCCCTTTGAATCACTTCGAAAATGTGTTGGGGTGTCTATAATACATAACATGATATGAAAGATTAATAACATGATATCATAGAGATAATGGCCCTAGGAATGGGAAAATGGAATATGTAATTGAAAAAATATAGTAACAGAGTCCTAGATTATATTTAAACAACATAAGACCTGACATTATATACAATATTCAAGGATCACTCCAAATACCATAATCATAATGTGAAAATGTACCATGGTGGACTGGGTTTAGTCCTTGAATTCATAAATATATTCTAAAAAATTACCATATTGGATTTTTTAACACCATAACCCCTTGAATAATATCTCATGTTATATAAAGCATTATTAATTTTAGTGGTGGGGAATATAATTATATTCCCAAACATAACCTAAATTAATATTCAGACGCTCTCTTCTTTTAAACCATACACAATATATCATGACAAAAATTCAATAACAGATGAATTTGGGGTCTATTTAATTTCGATAAAAAACATCACATAATAAAAATGAGAAATGTGTCTGTTATATATTGAAAATAAGATATACATAAAATCATAAACATGAACAAACCAATAACAAGGTAGCATGATTCATTATTTTAATTTAAGTAATAAGTTAGTCTAAATCATTTTTTTTATAAATTAATAATGAATTATTTTTTTCGAATTTAATAAATGTAAAACTAAAGATTTATTGAACATGGAGTTCTGTTATATATAATTAATATGAAAAAAAACATGAGAAGAAAGGTTAATAATGAACCATATAAGTGAAACATATATAATCAATAATAAATATTTTTAATTAATAGAAAAATTAATAATTCAAATTTGAAAAATAATATTCCCAAAGGGTTTTGTATATAATTATTAGGGTTTTTATTGGTTAATAAACGTTTACAATTTTATGGGTGTGATTCATGTGAAAAGATAATATTGAGTAAAGTTACATAAAATTGATATTACTAAAAAATTGAAACATAAAAGAGAATCAAAAACATTTATAACCACATCAATGAAAATGTTATTTATATAGGTATATATTTATGGGAAATATGTATAAAAATATGAATATTTAATTACATTTATATTACAAAAAATAATGAAATGTAAAAAAAATTAATTAACATGTTATGAAGGAGGTATAGTTGAGAACATTTTATGATTTTAGATAACCTTTTAGAAATCCAAAATCATAATATTTTATAATTAAACATTAATTTCAAAATAAGGAATGTTGTATATGATTTTTACATTTAATAAAATTAAATTAAATTTCTATACAAAATTGAAAAAATTAAAGAAAATGGAGGTTATGGAATATTATGGGAAACCGCCTGTTGAATTTAGGGAATTACTCTATGAATGGTTTCATTAGGAAATAGGATCGAAACAACCTAGTAAAAAAATATTATATTCATTATATTTATCCCAATATAAAAATGAGGTATAAAATATTAAATAAATGTTGAAACTCAACATTAAACATTATAACCCACAAAATCAGATTGAGTTATGAAAGACACATATATTTTATGGAATACATCATTGATATACCACAGTAATGAATGTAATTAATTGAAATTAATTTTAAAGGTTCTATAATAATTATTAATATTTTATGTCGTTGGGGTAGTTGTAAAACCATATATAAGAGTGATTCATAATATCAATGAATTCCTCAATGAATTCTGACTGAGAGGAAACACATAAATTTTTATCTAAATGTTCATTGAACATGAACACAACATTTGAAATAATTTTTTTATATTTATTAAATATATAAAAAGTCATATTCTGTCTACATTTAATTTTATACAGTCCATAAATAAATATTATTTATTTATTTTTCCATAAGGTTTTTGATTGTGTTGGTTACCTCATATTGTTCAATTATTTTCACTTTAACACTTTCAGTTTGTTAAACATAAAAAAAGGGATTTCAAAAAAATTCTTTATCAATATAATTATAGTGATTGTTTTCTTTTAATACTTAGTTTAAAAAATACATATATATTTTTTTGGAGGATATCCCAATAGAATACCTAATATGAATGAATCGTTGATAATTTCATTTAAGCTGGACAAATTGATTAAAATAATTTATTATTTTCATGACTTATATATTTCCAATTATTATCCTTCCAAAATATTAATAAAATAAAAAATATATTTTTACAGATTTTATAAATTTTTTAAGTCATCCGTGATAGTTTGTCAGGGGAAACCATTATGTTCAAGGTGGTAGTGGTCTATAAACATGGATGATGATTTTATTAATTTTTATTAATTATTTTTAGAGGAAAATACAAAACATGGAATGAATTTATCTATAAACAAAAAACAAATTTAAAAAATTATAAACAATTAGTATATTATGTGGATTTTAATGGATTATGTGATAAAAAAAATCTAGATAAAATTTCATCACACCATTTAACATACTTTGGTTATTCTCCATTAGGAAACTAACAAAGGCCTCATAGCTGAATAATTTTGTCCCATAATGCCTTCAATGAAATGGGGTGGGTATTGAGAAAATAATTAGTTAGTATTTTGATGGATAAAGGGATTTAAGAGTAGTGTATATGTTTAGAAGATTCTACCTCATTTTGTAAGTGATGAAATGGAAAATATATAAAAACTCAATATTTCTCATTAATAAAAATCCATTATTCATGTTCAACCGCTATAAAAATAGAAAATAATGGTGTGGTTAAATTAATTAATGATTATTCTCCCTATACTACCCAATTACACTCATTTTTTACAAAAGTTTTTACAGCGTCCACTCTATTAAACATCTTTTACCCAAATTTATCTATATTGTGGTAACTCCATTTTCATTGATTGTTGTTATTTCTCATGGACTAATTTAAAAATAGAATTATTTATTTATCTAATTATAAAGATTTGAAATATGTAGATATGTTTATAAAATAAAAATTTACTCGATTCATATAAATTAAATTTAGTATCAACAAATTTATTGTGTAATACAATATTTATTAAAAAACTAATATAATTATTATGATAATATATATGATATAATATACTAGGTTATTCTTAATTATTAGTTTTAAAAATTTTATAATTATGAATATAAATTTTAATGAAATATAAATTATTTCAAAAAAAATCCACTATGGTTTTTTAATTAAATAGTTGAAAAGATGTTCCAAAAAAATATTACTCAAATTTTATAAAATATTAATTGTGGGGTTTATATAGATGATTAGAAATTGAAAAAATGAATATAATTGCATAAAATATTTTTTATGAATCAAATCATTTCAAATGATTTGATGTCATTCTTTTATAATAGTGTCATTAATGTGAAATAATTATTAAAATATGTATTTTTCGTTATTAATCTAAAAAAAATTTATTTTCACAAATAAAAATAATAATATTCAGATTATTTTCACATATGAATCCAAAAATATTGTTATTTTAATTATCTCCAAATAATATAAGAGATAACGATTATTTTTAAAATACAAAATGTATAGTGTATTAAACAAATTTAGATAAATATAACATTTTTTCTAAAATATCAATTAAGAGATTAGAAATTAACAAAAAATTAATATCACTATATCACTTATCAGTTAATAAAATTCCTTAAGAAAAGGGTTTTAAGAATATCTAATTCATTGTTATATACAAAAAATATAATAAAATTGATGTTATTTTTAAATAGCATTAAATTTTATTACTCGCCTAAAAAATAATCTGTTATAGAAAAAATTAAAATATTCATCCAAATCTAATTTGTATTTTTAAAATCCTTGGATGCGGCCAGTTATATGAATTTTTTTTCTATTATTGTCAATATTTTATTTTAATTTAAATGATAAATTAATTAACAAAGATTAGTAATGGAAAATATAATTTTATAATACTAGCTTTCTTATTCCAATTTGATTTAAATAAATAATAAATCTATAATATATTAGTCATTGAAAAAAAATTATAATTATAATTTAAAAATAATAAACCTATAATTAATTAATAAATATATTATTCTTAGAAATATATATTCTTAAATGCAATAGGGTCATTTGTAATTTTAGAAAAATATAACAAATATATATACACATATTGTAATACATTTTTAATTATAATACTTCTTTTGATGAATTCTAATTTAGAAACTATAGTTTAATTGATTAAACATAATGAAAATATATATTTATTAAGTGTTGGGTGTGGATAAGTATTTAAAAAAATTGTCTTAATTAATGAAAACATATTTTAATACATTTTTCTTATCATTAACCCTCCACCATGTAAATAAATTACATCCCATGAGTATTAATTATTTCCTACTAATGAAAATGTTTACATCTATATTATAGATAATTGAGAGACAATATATAATTTCTAGAGTGTTATCAGCCTTGGAAAATTACAAAACATATTTTTTCCTTAGAATAGGATTATAAAAATATTAAATTATTTTTAAAACATTTGATCCAAAAGCCTGACATTATTCAGTGTCCACATACATAATAAATAATTATATTCTAAGAGGTTTTTCATAATCATTCATTCATTTACCTCAAATAATTACTTAATTTGTAATGTGATGTCATTATCCAAATATTTATTCCACTAGGTATATAGAATGAAGCCTTTTCTAACATCATGTTAAATTTTTTAGTATGAATAATAATAATAATTTAATGAAGAACTATTAACAAAAAGTCAATTGGAATAATAAATTAGTATGACTATATGATTTATTTTATAATATAATCATTGGGGTGGTGATTTAATATTCTTAAAAACCTTCATATGATACTTACTATGTCTGCAGCATATTCCAAAATTTAAAAATCTGATGTGGAGGGTGATATTACCATTATTAATTACTTTCAAAACATAACATTATTGTTATATTGTTTTCTCACGGTTTATGTGGTTATTGATTAATATTATCCATTATTGTATAGGTATATGAAATCGATTTACATAATTCCAAAATTCTATAAATTTTATGATTTGAGGTGTAGAGGGATAATTTTTTGTGAAATTTATTCCCTCTAATTTTTTTGACTAAACTATTTATCTCTCTTTGATAATCTTGTGAATGATGGAAATTAAATCCAAATATGAATGGTTGTGTAGTTCCTTTGAGAGAATCCCTTGCATGCCATTTTCATATCATTGACATAAAGTAAATTGAAATTTTTTTCCTTCATCATATTCATATCCTATGATTCTATGAGATTCCTTCATTATATTCCATTGTGGGTTGTGGATTTATATTATACATCAATATTTTACCGTATTTTGTGATTTTTGTATTTGGATAATCTATAATTTTTTTATTCCATCTCCCATTTTGAAGGGTTTATAATTTGAAGTAGTGTGATGTTGTCCCTCGCACCAACTGTTATCCTTTTCCTTATTTATTTATCAAATATTTAAACAAAAATTTGTTAAAAGAAGTCATAAATAATTTACATTATACATTATTTATCTTATATTAATGACGTTACATTTTTCAAAAATATGAAAATATTTATAATACTAATAGGTTATCTAATAATTCAATCACATTCAAAACAAGATTTCATTCAACGACAATGATATTAGAATTAATCTTAATTTTCTAATTTCTATGTTTTTTATTTTGAAAAATAGACACAAATAATATAAATCAGTAAAATATTTTTTTATAATAATATCAACACAAATTTATACCAAAATTATCAGTGATAGTGAATAAAATTAATTATTGTGATTAATGTAATATTATAATTAATAAGGAACCAAACAATAATCGTAAAGACAAAAAAACCTAGAATATTCTCCAGAATACATTTCATACCCATAATTATTCCATTTCGACACATGGATATTATTTTAGGGGTTATAGGGATATTATTAAATTGATTTTTACTATATAATTGTTTATGTAAGGAAGGAAGATAGAAAGGGGACTTTCCTTACCTTTAATATTTACAAGACATTGAGATATGTGAAAAAACATCATATTTTAGGCTATAAATAATTTTTCGAATGATAAAGTGTTTAATGTTATAATAATAATTAGTCAATAATTTTGACATATCGTTCATTTAAATAAAAAACATAAGAAAATCCAAAATAGTGATTATTTACATAATAATTATCTAAAATGAATGATAGTATAAATATTAAAAGGGATGTAAAATTTTTTAATTCATGTAATTATTTATTTCTATAGATGTATATATCATATAAAACATTTATAAAAATAAAATATTTTAATTCTATATTTTTGATATTTTAAAAATAACATTAAAAAAATAATGTATGAGTTGACATTACTGTTTTTTATATAATTGACATTTTGATAAATGTTTCTAAATGAAGAAATATACTATATTTTTTCATGTTATTTTAAAGTGAAAATAAATATAAAATATGGTCTATTAATCATCTGATTAATCATTCATATGTATCACATTGTCAGATATACTATAAAAACATTTTAATCAAGGTCCTGGTTTAAGTACTCTTTTAGTGCACCACATGTGCTTATTTTGAAATTAATTTTCAAAACGCCTATTTTTTTAAAATTAAACTGAAATTAATTTATAATTTTGATCACTTATATTCTCTAATAAATCCCAATTTAGTTTACTATTTAAAGAAAAAATTACATTGGTTAGAAAACTAGTTGTTTTGATGAAAAATGGATAAAATTTTGGAATATTAGAAATTAAAGAACAAAATTATTAATGTGAACATAATTTTTTTGTGGTAGAGGTATTTATAGACATATACCCCCCATTAATTTATTATATTTTAATTTTGGAGGCTCATTTGGTATTTTATACCACCCAATAATGAATATCTTTTGGTATTTACAAGAGTGTCACTCCCTAGTAGTATTAAAAGGCAAACACAAAACAACTTCTTTACACCCATTAAGACACTCTTTTTCATCCAATCACTTCCCAAACAGTTTCCCAGCATCCCTATCATATACATGTAATGTAATATTGATTATTGAAATAACCATATGTAACATACATATCATAGATATGATACCAGAATTATTATATACAAATGTATAATTTAACATTCATTATTTTAATTTGATATTGAAATTAATGTAACATTCATGCATATGTACGACCCATTATCTCCTTGAATGGTGAATTTCATTTCTTATCTCTATAATTTCTGGATAATGGTAAATAAATACGTAATGAATATATAATATTACTACGTAATAGTTAAAATTCCTAAGATGATGAAATCCTAATAAAAATAATAGTACCAATAAATGAAAATTCAAAACATACTTCGGGAAACCAAGAAATTAACACCCCAAATAGTTTAACAAATTAAACAGTGTAAAAAATATGGTAAAAAATTATTATAATGAATTAATATATAGTATTATGAACATTACTATATTTCATTCATAAGTTAGTAAGATATTTTAAACCTCTATATATGAGTATAAGTACCATACAACCCATTGAAGTATAATGTAAGGGATTTAGTCTCAATATACATTCCACTAAGAATTATTCATTGTTAAAGACCAATTAACCTTTATATAGTGTATATAGTACCCTTTCTCATGTTATATCAAGAATTTACTTATTCTCCTGATATTTTATGATTCATTTAATTTTTATTCCTTTAATTATATTATAATTAAATTGTTTCTAACTGGTATGTGATACTTTGGAGTATTTCGAGATTATTACCCTCAAGAATGATATTAATGATTACATTTCCAATTTCACTTCCTTTTTTGATTTTTAACAATATCTTTAAAAAATATATATATGAAATTCATTTTCCATTATTTAGTTTCTTTAATATCTATATTTTTATATAATTGATATTATTATTTCATAAACCATATATTATTTACATATGGTATTAACATTGAAAGTTATTTGATTAACAAGGGGTAATTGAAAATTTTGTATCATTCATTTTATATGGATATTTGATAAGGATATTTTTTATAAATAAAATTTATTATTAGATTTGAGTCAATATCTGTACATGTATCACATGGGTGGGTATGGGTTCTAAATAGCCCCTTAATGCATTAGTAGTCTCATCGGACGAAATAGATGGCTAACTGCCTTAGATGTTTTTTTTTCCTGATAGTTAAACTATCTTGTGAAATGTCTTGACAGAACCATTTTCATGTACCTTGGATATGTGAATTACAATAATTAATAATTTACCACATTTAGTTATTATTAATCCATGATATTTTTCATCTATATATCTATGAATGAATTTAATTTTTAGTTCATTGATTAAATTTCTTGTGTTTTAGTTTCTTACTTAGCCACATTGAACGTTCCTTATATAATCATTCCAATTGAATTTTGTATGATTTATTTACCATTACATGTTTATTTATTATCAATTATTACTAGTTTATTATAATTTATATACCCATTCTGATCATTTTAGATCAACCTTATAATATTTCCATTCCTCATGTTAACAATAAGTGTCCATTGAATATATTTGAAGAATTGTGTTGATTTCATTATATTATGTATCATTTATATATATTCTCTTTAACAATTTATTATGGGTATCATGTATGTAATATTTCATTACAATACATCCAAACTGATTGGTCCTTAGTGATATGAATCTTTATAATAATTAATATGTAATAAAATAATTCAAAAACTCTATAATTATGTAGTTGGAGCATTATTATTGTAATAAAATCATTTATAAGAATCAAAATTAGGAAACTAGATTTAGAAAATTATATTAGGTAGAAAAATCCTAGAATATAATTTTAGAATATGTATATAATAACATCCATGAATTTTGATAATGTAGATATAATATGAGTATTCATAGAAATCCTTGTCTCGAAACTACAAGTGGGCACGGTTCTTGAATAGATGTACCTTGGAATAATAAATATGTCAAGGTTTCTCATGAGTGACTCAGGTAACCTGGTATATGAAAATGCTCCTTAATACACATCTTGTATGTCACCCCCTAGGGGATATACTTAGGATAATTCATTCATTCCTTATGAACAATTATGAAGGATTTATGTAGAAGTTTACTATGAATAACATAGAATAAACCAATAGTGTCATAGTTTAAATAACGTGGTTCCAAGATTTTGGAATCTTTTATTTATTTTTTTACAATTATTTGGTTTTATATTTTGATATGTATTTTTTCAAAAATTGAATTCACATTTAATTCAATTGAAAAAACTATAATGAACATGGTTAAAATTGAATAAGATGGGCAATTTATTGATGAGAATATATAGGGAATGATCTCAGGAGTAAAGGGTGATATCAAAATTCATAATAAAATTTCACATACATGATTAATAATAAGTACCATAACCATGTATCACACCCATAAATGAAGTGATGGAAGGTGTTCACTTATATTTTGTGTAATGGATACTATGGAAGAATGATCATTCGATTTCCTTTTTGCGAGGACTCTGGAAAGAATCAACCTAGTAAATATATTTAATGGTCCAGAATATGTTCTGATTGTAGAAAAGGAAACACATCAAGACATTCATTGAATGATGAATATTTTTTTCATAAAATGTATATTAATATTTCACTCCAAAGTACATCATCGATAGTTATATGATTTAGGTACTGAATTAATGGTTTTTATAATGAAAGCTTTTCAATGTGAAAATGTTATAATGAGAATCAAAATAGATGTATGGGTAATGGTTATATTACTACTAATGATGATGAAAGATCTTGTGAAATGTGACGGGAATGAGGTATGATGTACAATGATGAAGTATCCCAATTAATAGATTAAGGATAATGTTCTATAATATAATTTATTGTATTTGAATTAATGGACTATGGAATTTGAATATTTTATCAACAATTTAATGGTCATATGGTTTATGTAATATATGAGGACTATATTGGATTACCTTTTTGTTAAATATTTTAGATCATATGATGAATGGTACCATGAAAAGAAATTATGTATAAAGTTAAACATTCCAGAGAAGACATCATTGAGGGAAAGAAAACACATGATGTGTTCCTTATGTTGAGAAAATAATGAGGAAACGATTAATATGAAGAATTTATGACTATATTGGAACTAATTAATGACTTTTATATAAGTGTTCTATGATATAATTGATAAAGATTACAACAATTTTTTATTTAAGGAATATATCCACTAAAATGTTTCTTACAAATGCAATAAAGAGGGGTTAATTTTTTTAATAATTTTTTATAGTGATTCAATTTATCACCGGGTTAACGGATGGATTAGGGAAAGGAAAAATTCAAGAAGATTTTTATCTAGAAAATAATTATTGTTTTATTTAACATGTTTTATTATTGTGAAAAATAAATATAATATAAGTGTCTTCACTATAATTTTTGAGATGTAATTTTAATAATTATGGAATAATTCTCTATAACTCTAAAGCAGAGAGAAACCTCAATGTGAATTCATGATATAACTCAAGATTATGTAATGTTTAAGGATGGGGACTTAATATTTGTATTAGATGACGGTTTAGATAACTTTAGTGGTTAGGGTGATTTTTTAATATAATTGACATAACTATAATGGACCAAATATTAAAAAGAGTCAGAGTTATTTTAGATAAATTAAACGAGTTTAATATAACATTAATATGTTGATTTTAGTATTTCTCATCCTCTTATGATAGTATATGATTACTTTCATGTTATACTCACAATACCCTTTTTGGTTTATTAAATGGTTGGATCTAACAGGCACCAATGTAACAATGGATGTGACGGAAATTGTGGCATTTTTATAAATAAGTAACTGAATAAAATAAGAGATAAATTGAGAACTCTTGTGTTCATTCTTAACCAAAAATTTAGAAAAACGATTGACGACATGAACCATTGTTATTTTTCAAAAGTTTCCTATCTGTGTGAATCAAATCCCAGTGAGATTACAGCTTATAATCATAATATAAAGTATATTTAAAAATCTATAACTCAAGGATGTGGAAAGGAAAAACTTAAAAAATTATACAAATGGATAGAAAAATGTTTTAGATGTGGTAATTGAGGTCAAAAATTAGTAACCTAACATGGTAAAATGAAGCGTTCAGTTGAGTCGATAAAAAGGAAAGGAGATCCTTCTGAGTGATCAATAGAATGTTTTAAATGTGGTGTGTAGGGTCATTACACAAAAATATTTCCTAAGAATATGGTTTCTGAATGGTATCAGCAGGACCATAGAAATATATGTTAAATAATACATAATTCTATTCCAATTTAGGATGAGGATCCTAACAATGACATGTGAATCGTTTGGATTATTTCTTATCTAATGTTTTGACATTATTGAGTCCTAATTTATGATTAAAGATTTTGTATATAAGAAAGAAGTATTCGGGAATATGTTTGAATAAATGATTAAGAGATCATGAAGAGTGTTTCATGATTAAGATATCTACATTTTAAAAAATTCGAGAGTAGTGATAGATTTCTGGGTGATGAAATGTATAAAATTATTAATTCACTTTTGTTGATGGGATTACTTTAGAAGACTTTACACTTGTATTTATAGAAATGAATTTTGTTATTTGAAAATGATATTCAAATTAGAATTATCATTTATATTGTGGATATTGTTATAAGGAACTATTTGGGTTTATATGATCCTTTAATTATAGGAAATTAGAGGTTATTACTTTTTGGGATGGAAATGTGTAGTATAAGATAAAATTTGAGGTTAAAATATGTTATGGTTATTTTTTTGGAATTTACCACATTTTTAGGAATGTGATAAAATAATTTTTTTTTGAAAAAGGAAAATATAATGACCTTATGAAAACCCATCGCTTCTGAAAATTCAATGAGAATCGATCTGACAACCAAAGTGTGGCAGAGATTTATTGCCTACCACTAGCCCACGTGATGTCCATGGATAGTATGACTTACTAATTATAGTTAAACGATTTTATGGATTATTAATAATTTTATTTTTGAACATATGATTTATCAAATGGATATCCATTTTATAGTAAAATGTTTTGGGGTTTAAGTGATAAACGTTATATTTTATGAAATTTGTAATTTTTGGGAAAACAATATGCCTAAGGAAAATAGAATACTATCGGATTTTTTGTGAATAGTAATAGTTGAATTTTATTTTAGAAGTATGTATGTTTTTATTATAAAGAAATTTATATTTTTTTAATTTATGGAAATTTTTATCCTATCTTAGAGAATATGTGATTGGGTTTATTACTTTTCGGTATGAGACATTAAGAGTAGTCAATGTTATTTAGAGATAAATGTTAAGATTTATTATGGAATAATCTAGGGTAAAATTCTTCTTAATTGTGTGTTTTGATCATATTTTGGATTAATTTGAATAAATTTACTGATAATTGTGTATTTAGTGGTGTTTTTGGAACATTGGGGTATTGTTTGTAGAATAATTGAGATTAAAGGAATATTCATTTTGAGAAATAATATGATATGGTAATAAAAGTTATGGTTATGGATAATGTCTAAAGATAGTAGAAATATATAGTTCATCTTTTATGGATTATGTGATTCTATTGATTTTTATTCTAGTTATTTCGGTGTGACCATGTCATATTGAGTACTCATCATTTTGAGAATAGATGGGTTTGTGATAGAAATTTATTAAAAGATGAAACTCTACATGAAAATAATTATATTTACTTATGTTACTAGTCAATATCATTAATATATTAATCAAATTTATAAAAAGAAACTTATCAAAACATTATAAGTTAACTTTTCCTTTTTGGGAATCAAAGTTAATTTAATCTATTACATGTTTATGGTTTTGCTGTAGTTATCTTTCTCCAGATATTTTTTTCTTGCACTCTCAATGAGAAATTGACAAGTAGACTCTCTTATATATCTATGTTTTATAATATAGAATCCTATTATGTGTTATCTTGGGAGTCCATTGTACTTTTCATTAATTCATTTAATGTAATAGATTTATTAACTATTTTTTCGATGATGGACATTCAATGAAACTTTGATGCCCAATTTTAAAATTGAAAGGACGCAATTTCCCAAAGGGGGGAAGGATGTAACAACCGTAGTATTTATAAAATAACAATTATTTTATTTTTATTAATCTTTATGAATAATTTGTTATTTTTAAATTATTGTTGATGATATTTCTGAATGCGTACTCAACCGGTAACCTCAGTTTTCTTTGAAATCTTACATTGTAATCAACATTGAGTTATACCAAAACATAATATAATTATATTATTATTTTAAATGGTAGTTAATGCTTATTAATTTTGTTATAGGATATTAATATAACAAACTATAGTAGGATTATTTTTTTGTCAAATATCATTACATTTATCCAACAATTTTTAGAGGCTTATAATAAGAGTGAATCTGATTTTATGCATTAAATACTAAAATATTTTAAAAGGTTGCTTTATCACCTTCTTGTTGAATAACATTTTTATATCATGTTTTTGACACCCTTATATGATTTATTTGAAACAAATAAAATTATTTTTTATAATTCGACCATCCAAATTAATTTTCGAAAAATATTCTAGTAATTTTCTCATAAAGTATGTTTTTTTATTGAATAGTTTAAAATATAACATTTTCTGTCAAAACTATATTTTCATCTAATTTATTTTTATAGTGATATTGTACATTTATTTGATTTTAAAGTATAATTGGATTATATTTTTTAACTTTTAATCCAAATTTTTTTTGTATGTAATTTCATTTTTATATTAGACATAAACACATTTCATTCTTTTGATAGTTATTACATCATAAAACCCCTCTTTTATAGTTCATACAACTAGAAATAATTTAATATTAATTACTACAAGTTATATGTTTTGAATTTTGAAAAAATGTATTCTATATTTGAAATTAGAAGGTCCATATTGTCTGAATATGTACCATTTATTTGTGAATATATAAATTATAACATCAGTAATTATTTAATTTTCCATGGTTAAATGGTAAATCTATAAAATTAGCATAAAAACATAATATCATACTAATATTTGACTTCCCTAACACATGTATTAATCCTATTAGATGATATATTTATGACCATGTGAATCCTTGGGTATATATTTTGGCACCATGTATCCACATGGGTGTGAAAATGTCATTTTTTAAAAATTAATTTAAACTAATGATATATACAACACAAACATGTATCTTTTTATTAAAAAACATTCATACGGGGTTATATAATTGACCACTTCAACCATAAATATAAATTATAAATATAATAAGAATTTAAACATGATGGTATTTTATTTATATTTTTTATACATTATATAAATAAATTTAATATGACAAAATGAAGTTGTTGATATTGGTTCATTAATAAACAATTAAGGTAAATGATATTATAAATGTTACAATAAATTTATGTTGATATTTTTATGTCATACACAAATATTATGGATGATTTTGACATATTTTGTTTTACTTAAAGAATTTGGTTTAAAGGAATAATGTTTTTATGATTTTGTAAAAATATCAAGTATGAATAGTTTACAAATTTGACATAATTCATAAAAAAATATAAAATGGTTAATTGGAGGATAATAAATTAAAAAAAATTCTATGATTCTTCCAAATGGTTATGGTAAGTCTCAAATGTTATTAATGAACCTTCAATTAGAAATTTTTTGTGTTTTGGTAACAAGGTTGTCTTTTAAAAGTGTTAAATTCTTGATAATATGGTAAGAGTTAAAATGGTTATATAAAAAAGATAAGGATTTAAGAAAATAAAAAACTTTTCTAATTTGTATTTGATCACTTTAATTAAACTTATATTCATATTTTCGTTGAAATTAATATTTTGGACTTATATTTAATAGAAATTTAATTTATAATAAATTTATATATCTAAACATTCTTCTAGTACCCATCCTCCATCATATAAAAGAAAAAAACTCTTCTAATTTATTCATACATCTAACGCCCCTTTGTATTACACCACAAAATGATAAAGGGATAAATGTATAAATGATATGACTCATTTAAATAATGTGAACCTTCCTTTTTAGAGCCTACCTGTTTAGAACTCTATAGTTAAGCGTGCTTGGCCTGGAGAAGTGATCAACATGGGTGGCCTTTTGGAATGTTCCAGAATGTGTGTGAGTAAGGAAAAAGCACACTGGAAATGAAATGTGTTGTCCTTTTGGGACTTTCATTAGTCAAATGACCCTTTCAAGAATGAGGGTGTGCCCTAGGGTGGATACCATCTGTCTACGGGGTAACTGGTGTTACTTGTAAGGCCAGGACCTGATGACCATAAAAAGGTGGGGTGTCTGTGTAGTCACCAGGTCCCAATTGAAACATTTTCTATGAGAGGAGGAACACATCCTTAATAGTAGTGCACTACCTGGGTTGAGATGTAGAGTCCAGAACGAGGACATTGTGCTCTAAAGGGGGTGGTATTAACAACCAAAAATGATAAAGGATTAAATGGATAAAGGATATGAGTCTTATCAATAAAGAGAACCTTCATTTTCAAGAGCCTACCTGATCAGAACTCCACAGCTAAGTGTGCATGGCCTGGAATACTGATCAAGATGGGTGGCTTTCTAAAAAGTTTCCCATAATGTTTGTGAGTGATGATAAAGCACACTTGAAAGGACATGTGTTGGCCTGTGGGGATTGTTATTAGTCAAATGACCCTTTTAGGTAAGTGGGTGGGCCCTACGGTGGGGACCATGTGTCTGCGGGGCAACTAGTGGAACTGGGTGGGCCAATACATGACGACCATGTTAGTGGTGGGGTGTCTATGCAATCACTGTGGACCCATTTTTAAAGAATGTATGTGTTTGATAGTGTGGCCATTTTCTATTGGAACATTCTAGAGTTTATGTGTCTCAGCTTAGTCTGCTTCATTCTTTGTGGTAGGATTTCCAATGCATTAACCATTAAATTAAAAAAGTATTGATTTCTTGATTTTTCACTTTTATTAAATGCTTGTTTGTAATATAAGATTTTAAGAACATTTTTTCATAGTTAAATAATAGTATACCCTTTCTATTTTAATTTCTTGATGTTGTTTTAATAAATGTGATTACTATGTGTTTGATGAAATGCCTCTTTGGCCCTTGCAAATGCTCTTTAGATTTCAAATGGTGAATTGAGTTTCTTAAATCGATTTCCAAGTGTATATCATTTTCAATGAAATGGCGTGTGTGGCTTCTTTTGGAAATGATTCAGTGTTAAATTAGTGTTTAAGGCCTGTTTGGATAGGTTTATTTAATGTGAAGATTGGATTTTCTCTAGAAATAGTTTTATAAATGATTTGATAAATGATAGAGTGTTACATTTTTAAAAGCACGGTTGGCACATTTGAGTGGTTATTTGGGGAAGAACCATCTTGGGTTGGGTCTCATACCTCATCATTTAATCATGAGATGGGAGTCCTTGGGTTAGGACCTTCATTGTATAATTATTATATTAAGGCAATGACTACCCTTAAGGTGGACAGGGTGGTTCTGAGTTGTGTGATGTGTTCGGTTATATATATATTTTGCTTGTTATTTGGAATGTATGGCACACCCACTTAAGAACTATACTTGGGAACCTTTCATTGCGAAGAGGTTTACTGAGAATGATTGCTGCACTAGTTTGGATTACGCAAGGGCTAGTGGCCCATAGCAGTGAGAAGTTCCGTTATTATTGTTATGGGATTGGGCCCCTTGATAAGGTCAGATAGGGCGATGATCAGGCGTTACAGTGTTATGACATCATGGAGTGTAGGCATTCCTTTAGTAAGTGTCACATGTATTAATACGTTCTAGTTTTCCTCTGAGTTCCTAGAATTTCCCATGGTCATTTGATACTAGTATAGTCAGTACTTTTACCCTCACTATATGAAGTGATTCCCAATGTTCTTTGTTCTGGGTTTTATTGTAAAATTGTTAATGCATGTTTCTTATATATCTTTTCCCGAAAAACTATTTAATCGAAAATTCACTCTTTCCTTTGACACGTTTATGAAAAAATAAATGATTCATTTTTTGTTCTCCTTTTCATTCCTCCTCTTGTACCTTATATTAAACATGTGGGAAATGGATTATGATCATGATACTAATAATATAAAAATTAAATGTGTAAAAAAATCTATATTTATAGATTTTATTTCATATCTTAAATCAATGTTTTCTATATTTTAAGAATGTGCATTGCAATTAGATTAGTCGGGCCTACCTAATGTATTTTAAGACACACGCCTCTAGTGTTTTCATGTTTTTCGTTTCACCTGCAGGATATAGTTCTAGTTTGGATCAATTTGAGTGACGTTTGGTTTAGTATCAGAGAGTAACCTATGGGGTTATGTGGAGTTTTAATCATTGACAGGTAAGTCGTGTTGTTGATATTTCTTCACATTTATTGTAGTTTATTTATATTTCAATGTTATATATGTTTCTATTATTTATTTTATTTTAATTTATGGGCCCAATTATTCCCAATGATGAAATTTTGATGCCAGAAACTAGTTGTCAGCCCGTGGGGATTGAAACGCCCCTCGGGACATGTCACAGACCGGCTCGGATGACCTATTCTTGGACGACCCTAGTTGGTTTGTGACACTTGGAACGTCCAAATTCATCCCTAATAAGCTAAAAAAATCCCTCCAATCATCTTATAATTTATACCCCGGTAAGAAGGTAATTGAATAATTCATATTGGCTCAAATCAATGGATGTTACCCGAATTAGAGGTAATGTCTTCTCCTAAGATCGTTTCCATTATTTTCCATCTCCACTCGCTACTATTTTTTCATTCTTTGATTACATAACTACACAAGAATGATAAATATAAAAGGAGTTTTTTATGATAAGTATTTTAACTACACATACATGAATCTCTATTAAATGCATACGAACATACTGTTTCTATGGACGACGAACTACTGTCTCATGAAACGATGATTGTTTAATTTTCCTATAGCACCTCTCATGGTGGAAATTATGATGGAAATATATTTATATATGATATATATTATATTTATAATATTTATATTATTAGTTATTAATCAATTATATAATACATTTATGCTTTCCATAATTGTTAAATATGTCTATTTTATTTGATGAAGTGCGGACTACTGCCCCTCAAAGTTATATGACTCGTGCATGCCATACATAGAATGTATAAAGGTTGTTGTTCATGAATATATGTAATGTATAAAAATTATTATATTATACTATAATTATAATAAACCTATGTAGAATTTATATATCATTCCATTAAATAAGATAAAGAAATAAAAATAGCGTTTATGCATACATACAACTTATTGTCTCCATTAATGGAGAGTTTTAATTATTATCACCAACTGTTATGCACTATTCTAGACAAATATATAATGGGCCTAAATACATATATAATGGATATATATGATATTTATTTCATTAATACTATTCTACAGATAATTGTATTTCGACCACATGGACAATTTTAAATTATATAGTGTTCATATTCCACTGAAGTATCGAATTTCGACTAAATGACCGATATAAAATAAAAATAATAATGTAAATTTTAAAAAATGATGATAAGTAATATAAAATGAATAATGAACATGGAAAATGTTATGAATCTTATATAAATTAACCTATGTTTATTTTTTGGGAATATAATGAACAAATGAGAGATGTCAGACTCAAGGTAAAGGAACCCTTCACCCTCCTCTTTTATTCAAAGACATATTTTGATGTTATATATTTTAATATCCATTTTATAATGTTGTGATATGTTATTATATATTTTTATTTCTGAAAATTTTATTTCCAAGTGAAGATCGATACTTTTATCTATCATCATCTCATTTTCTACATTTTTATGTGACCCTGTTGGGCTATAGAATTTTTTTAAGTGAATTTTTAAACACAATTTTTACTCTTTGGGTTTTAAAAATAATTAATTTTATTATATTATTACATGATTATGTATGGAATCACTATTTAGTAATTTATGTTGTAATTTCCACTTTAATTTGCGTGGATATACATTTTCAACACATAATCACCCCATTGATAAATTCTTACGTCATTTATATGAACTTTATAAGGTAAATATTAGCCCAATATCCATTTATTAGGTTAAATATCCATTCTATTGGTTTTTTCCCTAGAATATGAGTGAATGAATTATACTTTTTTTAAACATAATATTCACTTATATTTTGTGTATCTATATTTTTCACACATAATTATGTCATTTATTTGTCATTCATCTAATGATTCAATATTTGTAAGGAACTACATATCAATAACATTTCATTGAGGACTATATTGATATTGGGAACCTTTAATATCTGATAAGTTGTATATATAACTCTTTTGACCATTTATGACATGAATTTCTATATTATCATGATAATAAAAAATTTATTTGATGTTATTCATTAATTAATTTTAATCATGTGTTTCTCAAGTATTATAAAATTCTTTAAATGAAAAATAATTTTAAATGTTTTAATGATTTATTCTTCAAAATCATTCTCATTAATTTCCAAGTATTAAAATTGGTTTTATGGATTCATTTATATGGACTTATATATTTTAGAAATATAAATAAGAAATTTCATTTAAATTTTTCAATGTGGTATGTGACACTTTGATAAAAATATACATACATAAACTGTTTTAAATGGTATTGGAAATGGATTGAATATTTCAATATCATGAATTGATTTATTATGATTGACGCGTGAAATGTTGATCACGAAATATTTTATGGGTTATGGTTATGTAATGGTACATAGAAATATGACGGGTGGTTACATGAAAAACAAAATATGAGTGTTTACATGATAATCATAGTTTTGGTCATCTCGAGATAGCACTCTAATGCATTGAGAAATGTGATAGAGGTAAACATTCATGTTTATTCTATGTGATTTAGGGAATATAGTTTGATGGGTATAACGAACATAACACTTTATTTAGATGTGAAATCTACAATGTAAGTTTTTTATGGATGTCCCAATTTACATTTATGAATTATGATTTCTGTGTATTATTAATAAATATTATGATTTCATGAGGTATGATAATGATCTTAGGTTTTATGATCCCAAAATATGATTTCGTTTATTTTTACATATTCATGGACTAATGTTATATTAAATTATTTTATTATATATTACTGTGATTTTTATTCTCATCACATATTTTTGAAATGTTTTTCAATGTGTATAATGAAGGATAAGAGAGAACGGAATAATTCAAGAAGATTTTTATAAAGAAAATATTTCTTGTTTTATTTAGGGAGTACTATTATTGTTAAAAAATATCATTGAGTACAACTATCTAGTTTGTAATTTCTGAGATATAAATGTAATATTTTGTCCAAATTTTCTAAAAAAATATTCCTTAATAGATCCTCAATGTGAATTCTTGACAGAATTCCATATTATGTACTTTTTAAGGTTGGGGCCTTTAACACCCGGATAGAAAAACTAGTATTCCTAGTAGTGAACCCTTATTGATGGGTTTTATAGTTTCCCCTTACTAGGTGCATGTTTTTACAAATTAGACGGTAATCGAAAACCCCAACACTACCTTGGTTTACATGATCCTTACAAGATGGTTGTTTGGTGTCCAAAAAAAATTCAATCAAGTTTTGCCCAAAATCTGAAGAAAAAAATCTCATAAATATCCCTTTAATGAAACCGAAATAGTATGGTAAAAATAAGGGCCTATGATACCTTAAATTAGTAAGAGTATGTTACATTTTGACTAATAATAAAAATTCGATTAATAAAAAAGTAAAAATATATATAAAAAATATATTATTATAAAATTACATTTACATTAATAAAAAATGTAACACTAATCATGGGTCCTCATTTTAACATCCATTATTCAACATAATAATTAATTATTTAATTTTACTCATTCAATATCATTATCATTTTGAAGTAAAACATGGAATGATGGGGTTTCAGTGAAATTAATTCCTACTAGATAATTCTAGGAATACATGAATACAAACAACGAGAAAAAAAATTCTATCTTAATGAAAAAAATCAATATGTAGTAAAATTAATAGAGTTTAAAAGATAACAATATGTTTGAAATCACATGTTATATTACACTTTATTCAAGCTCTATTTAATTTTTCATGGTGGATTCCTTATTCTATTAAGGATAAAAAAATATAATTAATCATATAATCATAGGTAAAATTAATTTTATCATGATAAATTTTAGGGAGAGTGGAAAACAATATGAAAAAATCATTATAATTAAATATAAATCTAAATTCTTAGACAATATTATATAATGATTATAATTTGGTATAATCCCAAATGTGTTACTGTGATTATTATTACCGATAGAAGGGATGTACAATCATTTATCCATAATTCATAAGTGGGTGGATCTTCTTCGACATGAATAACCACATATAGCTTTTCATATTATCAATTTTTATTTTTTGTTATAGAATATACCATAGATTGGTTATCATAGATCTATCCCCTTCACCATTTGGTATAAAATTAATGTCTAGGATTGGATGATGTATGGATCATCCTTCCTTTTGGTGTCTACTTGTGAAACATTTTTCATTTTTCCAATTCTTACATAATATAAGATGATTGATTTTATTTTTAAAATATTAATTGATTAAGTAAATTAACATGAATGAATTGTAAAATTGAATTTCCAATAATTATATTATTAAATTGAAGGTTAGAATCCACTATCTCAATAACCCTAGGCTCTGAAAAAAATTATCTTCTTTATGGGATTTTTCAAAATCTTGTTCATAGAAAATAGGGATCTCATTCAGTTCTTCAAAATGAATATATCAAATTCTTCACTTTCTTATGAAGAATTATATGTATAGTGTAAATCGGAAAAATAAATGTAGTTAAGAATTAAAATTAAGTAATATTGAATATATTAATAATAGTATGTGTTAAAATTAATATCATCTCCCTTTATATGTAATATCTCAATATATTTCCAATTGAGAGTCACTAAAATTAAGATTAAATATATGATTTACTTGAGTATCACAGGATATAGGTATTTTATAATACCCAACATTCTTATATTAAGATTACTCTACATGTATGGATTACTTCACTTCCATGTACTATGTGATATACAATTGTATTGTCCATTAAACCATGTAGATGTGATGAACTTGTTGATTTCATCCTCATATTGTTCATTATAAGATTAATCTTGTTATTTTCTCATAATCTTATTAATATTTGGGTTATCAGAATCACTCTTTGTCTCTTCTTGGTATTTGAGGATAAGTTATTTGACAAGATTGGGTAATTGATAAATCTCATTATTTTCATCCACTTTTGGGATGCGTTTTATTAAATTTTAGAGCTCTAGTGGTATATCCCCCATCGGCTTCAATATATGAAAATCTGTTTTTACATAATTGAATATATAAATTAAATATTTATGTTAAAATTTATTCTCTTAATAATTATTTATCTTCTTTAATATTTAATTTATATTTATAGATATTTGTCTGAGGAAATATTTACCATCATGAAACATTCACTATTAGTCTATCACCCATTACATGTTTGACCATGATTTAAAGAAACCTGTTTTTAAAATACATCATCGGTAAAAAAAATTATTTTTGTAGTGAAAAATATAATAATATATATAATCTATAAGAAAATGTAAAAACAAACTGATTAGCTCCTAAAAATTTTGCCAATTTTGACAAACCCCTACCGTTGGGTGTGGAAAAATAAAATTTAAAAAAATTATATTGCAATATAGTGGATAACAATAACAATATCACTTGAGGAGCTTCATGGGTTTCTACTAATAAATTCAAATTCAAATATGGACTAATTTTTTCTTATTTATATTATTTTTTCATTAAATAATATTTTTTTTGAAATTATGATGATAATTAGAAACTGGGTAATTATAACTTACCATGTGATGTTAAACATATTGATATCTATATTATATAACTTAGACCTATGATCATTTTTTAGTTATTTCATTATTAATATGTATATGTATTAATTTATACAAAAAATTTAATAATAAAATCTCATACATGAATAACTATTTCATTATATATATGTGGTGACATATTGAATGCCTATGAAATCCACACTCCCCCTCCACCAATAATTCATTTTAGTGGAACACCTCAATCGATAGTGTAACCTATTAGAGGGACCAACTCTATTATATTCATTTTTATTTATTGATTATATCAAATACACATTGTGTAGAAATTGTTATCTATAGAAGTGATAGAAAATATTTAAAAAATAGAAAAATAATTTATTTTCTTGTCATTGTGACAAACATCCACATATATACATGTCACTAGAATCTACCACCAATACAGGATAATTGTTAAGATATTATTCATTTTACCTATCCTCCATCATCCAATCCTCATGTTAGCTTCTCATTATCTATGGTAATAGGTCTAAATGGTGAGAAGAAGAGAATAAAAAAAATAAAATGATGATTCATGAAAGTGAATAGAAGAGAGAGAGGGAGATAGACAGTAATATAAAATAAAATTAGAAAATATATTGAAATAAAATGGATATAATTAAAAAATTAAGATAATAGATTTTGAGGATAATGATGAAGATAAAGAAGGTTTTGGGAGGAAGAAGAAAAATATTGTTTTTTATTTATTAATATATATAATTAATTTTAATGTAGTGTAATCGATAATGAAGGTAAATTAAAAAATGTAAATTACACAGTATAATAAAGATTATCCTCTATTGGCTGAGAAATCCATCACCTTTGGTAGAACCTCTATTTATTTAGTGAGGGCGTATTTCCTTCAGAATTATTCAATCAAAGTAATTTCTATGTTATAAATTCTGATTTCCTTTATCTTATCCTAAATATGAGAGTAATATATTTTCAATGATTCAAATGAGAAAATTGGTTGTTTCATTATTTCATCTTGGAAAATAAACATGATTAGGGGTTATTTTATGGAATACATTGTTTGTGGTAAAGTGGTTTTGTGGTAGTATTGTTGAAATGGTAAGAATAAAAGAAATATATTCTATTACCTTCATCCTTCATAGTGGCATGAGATAAATTATCTCCACATTTAGGGTGGCTTCCATTATTTAATGGGAATCACTAAGGTCATTTGAGTAACTAAAACATATCGTTTTCAGTTTTGATTGGATATAGTGTAAAATGGATATAACATGATATCATATGGGTATCCACTATAGCGGATACCACATATTCAGAATGTAGTGGTCTGGTATTAAGAATCAGAAGCTAGTGGTTTCTTGTTTCTATTCATGAGGGTTCATGTAGCCAGGGTACTACAATTTCATTTAATATAAAATGAAATGTATCCAATGAATTTTATACCACATCGTTGTGGGGTCTGTTTCCCCTCTCTATTATATTTATTTTCCTTTTATCCCAATCACATTATATTTCTCCACGAATGGGATATAGGTAGGAAGCACACACAAAATTGTCCACACTGAACATGCACAACCTACACAAACATTGGTTTTCCATTACATTCATGGGATCATTCGATGAACCCCATATTCAATTGGACTGATCCATCATGTAGCTCATCTCCTTAATGACATTATCATGTCCTCATAGTGATACCTTGTCCACCTGCACACCTATTATGTTGGGGATGTTGCAGACTACACTAGATAAGGGTTATCATTACAATAGAAATAAATTTTTACATGAAAAATATGCTAAAAATTTATAAAAAATCCATAAAATATTCTTTAGTCAAATAAATAATTAGAAACACTCATTAAAATAAAATTTAGTTCCGTGTTTTATATTAACATTTTATCATACACTATTATAAAACATGATATTATTTATTAAAATACATTTAAAATCATTAATAAAAACATAAAATTATTTAAGGGAAATGGATTATTCAAATAAAATCCCACATAGACTTTGATTTCCCTCAAGAAAAAATTATCAAAATTTATTTACAAATGGGACCAATGTTTCCATAAATTAATGTAAAATTTAATTAAATAATATTATTTTCAATGTTAAATAACAATTTAAAATAACCTCAAAGAATATTAATTTTGATTTTTAATTTTCAATGAATAAATAATCTCATGTTTTTTAAAATTATCCATTTAAAATGGTGGATCATTGCATTTCATTAATTAATGATCTCAATTTATTATTACTAAACATTGAATAATTTTATTGACATTAATTTTGAATCATTTATATCATCACTCAAGAAATAAATTCATATTGATTTGTGATATTATAATGAGAAAATTCTCTATATCTTTTGTCTTGTATCGTGACTGCATTCACCAAATTGTACAACGAAGAAGCACCTAAAATTGTATGTTCTATAATAAATGGTTCAAATGACACTAAGGCTTAATTTTGGTGGGAAATTATTTTTACGAATAATGTCACATAGAGGTGGATGATATATAAAGTAAGTTTCATGATATAACAAGTAATGTCTCATTTGAATTATCTATATAAAATTGTGACAACTCTAACTTCTATATCTTAATGTAAGGACATGAATAATTTATGTTTAATTAATGAAGTTCTCTTTGTGGAAGTTTTCTATAATTTTATACCCCTTATAGATTAGTTTTTCAGAATTTTCAATAAATTTTTATTTATTTTCATGGAATCATCCTCACATCAACCACAAAAACACATATTATAAAATTATTGGTCTAGTGATGGTGATTTTTTATTCATCCATTTCACTTCACATTCTTATGTATTTTATTAATAATGTTTTTCCATGTTCACATGACAAATTAACAATAAAATTATAATTTATAAATAAAAGTTATTTTTTCAACAATCCCAAATAGAACCCACACAATTTATACTTATAACTTATTTCATCCCTTAAAACCCCTCTTATTAAAAAACCTAATCATAAAACTGAAATTATCATGAAAAAAACTAAAACGATTGTATCAATGCATAAAAATGGCTTGAAATTTTGATGATCCCTGACAAGGTCATTCATGTTATCTACGAGTAAAACAAGGATTGATGTAAATGTCTTGTCTAGGATAAATTATTATCAATAAATATTCCTTGATAATATTTATAGTTATTTTTCATTTTAATTTCTATTAACAAGTTTTGATTTATGTTCCCATAAGTTTCACATAACATGATTACTTGAAAAATATGATCATGATACAATAAAAAAATGATCTCTTGAAATACTATTTGGAATGAGAAATATGATATTGGAAAATCAGGAATGGAAGAACTAATTTAAAAAATTCTATTCACATAAATGAAAAAAGTCAACGGATAAAAACTAATAGGGATGTTCCATTTACATGAATCAGAAAATTCACAAAAATCATGAGTCTGAATATTAATATCAATGATTGTATCTAATAATTTAATATTTATTTCACCCATTAAATATCAATATAATTGAAATATAAAATATTGAATCAGAAATTTCCTAAGAATACAACTTCTCTTAGATTAGTCATGTAAATCATAAATTTAAAGAATTTTTTTAAAATATTCATTTTAATGCCCAATTAAAAAACTATGTAAAATACACGGTGTTGAAAATGTAAACTTATTATATAACTTCCTTTTGAAATAAATTTTTATTTATTCAACTTAAATTTGTTATTTTTTTATTCCATCATAATTCATGGACCAAAAATAGAAAATTAATCTTATAATAATTAGGTTTAGTAACTTGAATCTTAAAATAAATCGTGGGTGATAGGGGTGTATGCTATAGTAATCATAAGAATAAAAATGAAATCTAAATTCACCCATTGAAAAATTAATGATAAAATATTTCTATATACCCCAAGTGGATACTATATTATTTATTCCTCTATATGTGATGCATGAGATATTATCCATAATCTGTGGGTTTGTTGAGATTTTAATACTTGAACCACGACATGTGTGTTTTCTAATATTTTATAAATAAATATTTTGGGCAACAATAATCAGTGGATATGTTATACCATATTCCTCCCCTTCAATATTAATTATATCATTCATTGGGGGTTAGGATAAATTAAAGATCATCCGCTTTCATGGTTTCTACATGTGATACATTCCTTTTCTTATTCAATGATTTCTCAGTATATCCTGGATGAATTTAATCTTCAAATGCAATGTGAGTATATAATATTAATTTAATAAAATTTAAATATGAAGGAAAATTAATAACTTTATCCTTTTCAATGTGAGTATTCTCTATCATGGTTTCATCAGTAAAATTCCCTTGACCACCTTCATGGGAATCTTCATATTAATGTTCATCAAAGTAGTGGTGGTCTAAGTATTCCTCAATAGGTGATAGTGATATTTATTAATATTACTACATGGAATTACATTAATGGTCCAAATATAAATATTAAAATAATATTGAAATTATACTTAATTATTATTTAATAGAATATGAAATGAATGTGTTCAAATTATGATCGGATCCCTAAATTATATCTTATACAATTATTCATTATGATTAAGGAAAAATTTAATGTGAGTCCAAGATAATGGATTTAGTTAGTCATGGTCCTCATTATTTTTATTTTATTAATCCAATTTAATAAATTCATCCTCTCACATGGATTAATTAATATGAAATAGAATTGGCTCCTCTACCTTGTATATGAGAATATTTTAGTGCATTTCATATTTTTCAAAATTGCGGAAAAATTAATCTAAATTATTTCCATGTTTTAATCACTAAATAAGAAATCATATTGACAATATATCTCTTCATGTTATGTTTATATTGGATTATTTTGATGTTTAGGTGGTGGATACACCACAAGAATGAAGTTATCTCTATTTATGTCTTCGTAAATAATGGGGACCTCCATTGGTTCTTCCCTCTTCATTAACAATCATTGAAAATTCATACATAATTTATTAGCCATGTACATTAACTCTTTAAGTGAAAATATTATATTCTTATCATTCATCATCTTCTTTAGAATCTATATGATATTTCCTGCACTTTGATATAGTCCTTCCTCAACATAGTGAGAAAATATAACTTTGTCTTATACCCTTGAGTAATAACACAAGAAAATTCTTTTTTACATGTTATACAAAAAAATAATTATGGATTTTTTACAAAATATAAAAAAGACCTCCAATGTGTATGACAATATAAATAAACACTCACTTTCTTAATGAAAATAGTTCTAGTTTTGAATAAAGTATATAATGGGGAATAGAAAAATAAATATTGTAATTTATATATATAATATAATAGATGATGGACATGTTTTTCTCTATTTATGAAATTTAAATTATTATACTTATTCCCATTCACTGAATAACTATTCTCTTAATTTTTTTATTCTATAAAAAAATGATATTTTTTGTGTTTTTTATTATATTCTAAAATATTTAAAAGATATGAAATTGTACCTTAAAATGAAATGGTAATTAACATGATATTATAATGAATGAAATTTCTCCTATTTTTGGGTATTAGAAATATAATTATTCTCCATCATATATTTAAATTAATTTTATAATTTAGTTATGAAGTCTCAAAAATGAATTACTATTCCATTATTTAGAAGCTACGATATCTATAGCTCTTGTACTACATAAATTCCACCAACTTATGTAATCATGAATTATATCACATCCTAATTGAGAGTGTGTAATATTCTTCGACCCATCCATTTCATATGTTGTCACTTCCATTAAACATGTCAACACATCCTTGTGAAATGATTATAATAAATGAATGTGGGAAAAAATAGTAAAATAAAATATTATAAATAAAATGTGGTCCATTTCATGGAGGAAAAACTCCACACTTGTTCATGTAATTCATATCTATAACCAATATAATATAAGCATTAAGGATGAATTCAGGGACACCTAACTATCGCTAGGGAAATCCTTTTGTTATCCAATCATTATAGAGGGTATGAAGAGATAATTTTATGAAGAAGATACCAAGATAGGAAAAATAAAATAAAAAGAACAATGGTGAGAGAGAATCACAAAGTGATAGAGAGAAATAATGTCAAGTAAAATAACATAATAAATGACAGGAAAAGTAAATGAACATAATAGAGAAACTAAAATAATGAAATTATTATGACGAATATGAAGAGTATTTTTTGTGCAAGAAAAAATGGAAATGTTATATTATTTAATATAATAAATTATAATTAGAGTTGAATAAAAACTAAAAAATAGAATTAAAACTGAAGACGAAATTAAATATAAAGAAAATGAGATAGAAGTTGAGGTTTCCCCTCTTACAAGTGAGTAATATACTAGCCATTAATGAATCTCCCTCTATATATAGATGGAGGACATTCGTTGAAATTTATATTCAATGTTCTATCATCATTTTATATTTTATTATATTCAATATGTCACAGGGACATGTGGAAAAATATTTTCAATGATACACCTGAGAAAAGTAGTTGTTTCCTTATTTATTCGTGGAAAACATGGATGAGAGGAAGGATATCCACTTTCATTAATCATGTAGTAGTGGTGTGGACACATGGTAGTATTGGTGAAATTGAATTAGTGAGGAGAGCCTATTTCCATGACATGTAGAGATTATAGCTTATATAGGTAGCATTTATTTTCATGCATGGTGTTGTTCATTTTCTTAGTATGCACCACCAAGGTATTTTGTGGAAGTGGAGATGATCTACGGTGGCTTCAAGTGGCTGTAGTGGATGATGGATCAAGCATGTGATCCTTTAAGGTGGTGATTTGGCATTATTGGACTAGAATCGTTATGAAACTAACCATTATATTATGTATTTTAAATATAGAATGTTATTGGGTGATGTTTTTTACGTTTTGGCCTAGTTCTGAATTTTTTTTTGAATTTTTTTAGGTGAAAAGTTTGAGATCTATTAGTTGAAATAGTGAAACGCTTTTTACGAAAATGTACAAAAAAAATAGTGGGCATTGGTTAGGAACATGGTATGTTCTAACTGTGTAGCCACCCTGTTGAACTATGAAAAGGAAATAAGGGAGTTTATCATGGTTGAAACGTGATTTGTATGACCCTATGATCCAACCATGTGAGGTGTGTTTGAAGGCAGAAAATATAGCATGCTTAGAATATTTTTTGATTAACCATGTTCCTAACTGTACAGTGTTAAAAGAAATACAGATTTTATGGATCTAATATGGTTTGTCACCTTAACTGCTCATTTTTTTTCTTAATCAGTCTCTAAAATGATTTACACTACCTCCCAATGATGGATAAACCATTACAATTGATCTAGGAGTGATATTTTGGATAATCATAGTGCATTAGTGGACCAAAATCGTTATTATGTTCTCATTAATTGTTCATTCAATATTTTAATTCTTATTCACCATCACATATTCCTATATCTCATTCATTGAGGATAGATCCCTGTTTCTTGATGTTAATCATGAAGAGTTAGGTCTGTTTAGTGTAAAAAGAACATGATTTACAATGGGGTTTTAAGATCCCAACATGTTCGTTCAATTTTTTCATTGTTGTTTGTTCTCACATAACATCGTGAGTTAGTTTGAATCAAACACTACCATCTAAGTTATAACATGATTGATTAACCTCAAATGGATTGAATGGACTAAATTGAATTGTGATATTATTGTTAAAATCCTAGTGGAAATAATTTTTACTGATGGATATTGAAATTTTAAAACATAGTTATTTATTGAACATTCAATTGGTTACATGATTCTAAATTGATGATTATAAAATTGTTTCATGGTTTTAATTTTTAGATTGATGTTTATAGATATATTTAAAAACAAATTATTCTTTTATTAACTTTTTTGGCCTTATTGGTTTTGAATAATATTTTGCGAAAGCATTTTGTGGGTGTACATTCTTATTAATGAGATGTTATGGAACTAGCAAGTTCTATTGGGGAACAAGGTATATTATTACAGTTATTTGACTTGTCAGATCATTGATAAGACTCTCATGAGTATTAAACTGTCACCATGGTATGTATGTCTGTTGGTGTGGAACAGAAGCTATTATGGAAACTGTATTTGAGAAGTGGGTTGAAAGACTTGTTTGGATTATTTCCATGAAATTGTGTTTTGATAGTAAAAATAAATTTAGGATTTATTATAAACTGTTTTGAATTGTTTTATATAATTTTTTCATGTAAAATATATAATATAAATGATCTAACTTGTTATATCATAGTGGTGATTTTGGTGAAGTCATTTGGTAAATCATTATAAGTTTTATTGTCACCCTTTACATGGGAACTTTTGTCTGTATGGAGTTATTGTGTATTGAGACACATGAAAATAAATGTTATACCATTTCATTTGTGATTCATCCTGATACATTCATTATGTATTGTGGACTAGTTTCTTTGAGCATAGTTATTATTTCCAATGGGAATCTTGGGTTCTCTTTGAGGTCAGGGATTTAACATCTTCATTATTCTATGATATGGTTCATGATTTTATATGGTTTTGTTTTCAGTAGGTTATAAATTTAGGTGATTCAAATTTTAATAATGAATCATTTATTTTTTTTGGAATATAACAATTTTGGTTCATTTTTATTATTCTAAAATCACACATACTCCCCCAATGGTTTATGTTTCCCAAGGCATTTATTTCCCTAAATTGTTGTCTTTTAGATGACATATAAATCCATGTATTACATATTCACATTCCCATTAAAATGTGTGAGAGGCGGGATAATTCAAATGGAATCAATGGTTTTTGACCTAGAGTTGAAAATCGTTCTTCCTTCATACTAGATTTGGGATAGTAGTAAGGATAAGGATCCCCGTGAATCAAAATGCTGATCCCAATGAGGTATATCTATCATATTTATTTTGAACATGATGTTACTAGGGAGTTGGTTATGCAAGTTTTTTGATACAAATCTATTAGTTGGAATTTCATATTCATTTATTTATCCGATAAGAGGAGTATAACATGAATACATATGTATGAATTCCACTATGTGTGATGAATTAAATTGGACTAATAATAAATATATTAATGTATATGAAATTATTTTTGGAAGTAGATAAAAGTGGATTTATTTTAAAAATGACAGTTAAATTTTGAAAAATTGTGTGAGAATATAAATTGGTGAGTATTTGAAATAAATATTTTCATATGGATTATGTTAAATGAAATTAAATTTTCAATCCTTCACTTACAATAGAGTGAAAATAAACGGAATTAAATGTCTGTTATAGAAAATGGAACTATGTAGGAATCTTTGAATCCCACTAGAGGAAGATTTTGAAAATGGGGTTACAACTAAGATATAAGTGAATTAAGATATGTTTTAGAGTATTATCTAGGAAATTCATGCTGTTTATATAGGGAAAAAAAGTTATGAACCAATGAATATAGATCATTAAATTTAGTTACAGAAAAAAAATAAACCCCTCTCTTGGGGGGACTCAGAACCAAAAAAAAGAAGATGTGTGGATAAATTGGATGAATAAAATATTTGATTTCATAGTCACCCCATCCATGATTTCATTCTAGTAGTTTATGTAAAATCTTGAGGATGTAGTAGGCCAATTATGGGATTTAATAGTTCAGGCTTAATTGGACCAAGGCATTTCATGGGGTGACTTTTGAAGAATTATTCATCAAAAAAATCATATCCTCTCACGTTAAAAATTTCATTAATAGTTGAATAATTCATCATGAATCAATAAATCTTTTATTTCTAGTTTATGTGGATAAATTTTTTATTTTATTCATATTTTTACCAAAAATATTTTCAAGTGTTTTCTTGAAGATACTCATTTTTTAATGGGGGTAGTGACCATAAATATTCTCAATGATTTCCATGATTTTTATGATATATTATTTGAATATTTCCATTGAGATATGGCGAAAGAAGGATATATTTTAATAAATAATGGTAGGAGAAATCATGTTAACACTTTTGTAAAATTATGGGACCTCTAATAACAGGATTAAAACGAATATGGATTCATATTTCTAAGGTAGTGGTATGACCTAGAATCAGAAAGTTGGATAGATGAAAATTTATCAAAAACTAAACAGAAATCCTAGATGTTTTCACTATGGTTTATTGGATCAAATAAAGTGAGATCTCTCAACACAACTATGTCCATGTGAAAAAAAAATTGCTTCACAGGGTATCTTTAGTGCTTTGTCACAATTATCCATGATTTGGTGGTGTATACTTGTATCATGTATTTAAGACATCGTATTCATTGATAGATTAAGGTATATATAATAATTCTATTAAATGGAATAGTATAAGACATGGTGAATCTAGTAATAATATTAAACACCATGGAGTGAAGCCTCAACAATGTAATAAAGATTAATGTGCACCTATTTATAAATTGGAGGGAGCTAAGAATGCAATTTTGGATAACTAATATGGAACATCACTAGTGGTAGGAAGTAATATTTTGAATAATACCATTGTGAATGTTTTATTTAATATGTGTACCTCAGATAAGTTTATTTCTTATTATGTTTTTGATCTTATAGGATTCATATTTAGATGTTTCTATTGTTTTGAAACATTAGACTCAACATGGAAAATGAAAATGCATTTATATTATTTAAAAAACGTGTTATATAAATTATGATATTGGTAAATTTAACTGGTATTTACTTATTCATGATATATATATATATCTATGAAATAATTTCCTTTATGGATTGGATTATAATGTTTTATGATTTTATTTGATGTTATACCTAAAGGGTTAGTTTTCTAACATGGTATGGCATCGAGTTTCACTTTAGAGTAGACCAACTCGTAAAGGTAGGTGAAAAATCCATGTTAGCACCATTATATGGATATAGCTTATAAATGTTTGAATCATTGACCTTGTAAATGATACATTGGACAATGTTACTGGTTTACCAAGAATTATTAACATTTACCATATTATTTTCATTACAGTTTTAAGGGATTCCACTTATAGGAGAAGTAGTGATTGTGATTGATCTCAAAACAAGGACCAATCCTATTCACCTTATATATTATGTTATACAATCGAAATAATTAATAGAATCTAATATCCAGTTATAATAGTAAAGAAAAATTGGTTCATTCATCCAAGTAATTTTCAATGTGTTACACCAGTTTTATTGGTGGAAAAGGTTTATTGAACTCCAAAATTTTTTATAGATTATAGTAATTATTACCATGTTATGATAGATAAATTGTATCCAGTTCCATGCATTGATTACATATATGTTGAATTTAATGGATCCAAGTGTTTCTATAAAATTGAATTGTTATTAGGGAATCTCTAATTATGGTTTTAGTAGGAGGATATTTCGAAAGAATATTTATGATGATGATATGGCCATTAAAATCATGTGGTTATGCCTTTTGGTCTTATAAATGCAGTAGTTGTATCTATGGAATTGATTAATTGGATATTTCAATGCTATATGAGTTCTTTTGTGGTTTTTTTCTTGGATGACATATTATTGTAATCAAGGAAAAAGTCTGAGTATGATAAACTCTTAGTGATATAGTTGTGTATCTTGAAGGATCATTGTCTATATGTGAATCATTCATAGTGTGTTTTTCCATACAACATGAATGTTTCCTTGTTCATATAATCTCTTGAAAAGGTTTTTTATATGTTTAGAAAAATAAAATGGATTTTATCTATTGGAAATCAAAAAAAATATTATTTTGATACACAATTTCCTTATCATGGGTGGTTACTACAAATTTTTTGTTCATGTCTTTTCATGAAGAGCTACATCGATGATTTCTTTGAAAATGAGAAATGATCCATTGCAATGCAATAAGTAAAATTAAATGTTTTTTGAAATGAATAATGTTAAAATTACATATTAAGAATCTTAATTTTAATAGAATCATGAGAATATTATGTGGTGTATTATGATTCATTAGCATCTACATTGAGATTGGATCCCATGAATATATATCATATTATTTATTATAGATCATATAACTTACAATTTCATGTGAATAAAACTTAAATTAATGATTTTTTGTTAGTTTCTTTTGTTCTGTGATTTAAATTTTTTTATAATTACCTAATTGGTAAGAAATCCATGTTTTTTATCGATTATAAGAGAGAGAAAAATTCTCAATAAGTGATTTTATTCTAAGATAATGAATATAAGTATTTTATATTAATATGTTCAACATTAACATGATGTATACTCTGGGTCAAATAAATTCCCTAACAGATTCGTTAAACAGGATGTGATATTGTTAGTTGGTGAAGGTGTCTTTCTATCCCTGGTGGTCGGTATCACTGATAGTTGAAATGCACAAGTATTATAATGATATAGGTAGAGTTATAGTTTTCATTGCTATTTCATTTCTTCGTAATTTAAATGACAATTTGTTGATGACAAAGATATCAAATTATAAATTATTATAGATGAGTTTAAAACTCAATGGTCTGGAGACCATTGATGGAAGGAATCTTAAAAGATGATCAATGTTTCTTTTTTAGATCATATGGTTGTACTAATGGATTTTATCTAAACTATTCATCATGATTACAACTATTTCTCATCTGTTGATGACCATGGAATAAAGAAGATATATAAGGAATTGAATGAACAAATTTTGGTGAGGAAACATGAAGGCAGGGGTTGATGAGATTTGTTTCTGATTCCTCTCATATTCGTAGGAAAATGTATATTACATGATACTTATGGGTATGTTAAATTCATTACAAACTCTTGAATGGGAAATAGGATTAGAAATTCATATATTTTTTGATGAGTCTCCCAAGGATAATTCTGAAACGTGATGCAACATGGCTGACAGTGTGTCTTCTCACAAAGTTGGCCTATTTCATCCATATTACTGAATATCCTATGGTAGATGAATTTTGTAATATATATATATTTATATATGATTTGTGATAAATATTCGTAGAAAAAAAAGGTTCAATGGTATCATACTAAGATTATGGTTTACGTGTCATTTTTTTAAATTCATACGACAATGGCATATGATTTGTTTGACTATGAACACGAAGTTTCATCCTCAAATGTATAGAAGATAAGAAAGGATGACAAAAATTTTGGAAGACATGATTTTGGATTTTATAATATATTTTAGTGTCTCATTGAAATATAATATAAATTTAGTGAATCTTTAGTATAAAAATTAACCATTCCACAATATATGTGGAAATTTTGAATCGTTTTATGGGAATCCATGTTGAATCCACTTTTCTCATTGGAAACCGATGAGACATCACCAGTTAGACCTATCCATGTGAATGTGACAATATAAAACATTCAGTAGATAATGAAGAATATTAATATGTTTCATAATCATTATAAATTTTATATGGATCAAATTTTCCTGAGATGTGAGTGATCATATGTTCATGAGAGTATCCCCATTGAATGAGATTGATCATTTTGGGAAATAGAGTGTGTTATATCTATAATACATAAGCCTTTTCATATTCACAAATAGGTTGGTGGGGTATATTGTCAGATTTATTTTACACTACTGAAATTTTTAATACATCATGTGTTTATTTTATCTCAATTTGAGAAGTATATACCTGATCATGAACAATTGATTTGATGAGATCATGTTGATCTATAGTCAAATTCTATGTTTGTATATGTCATAGTATATACTATAGATATGCAATAGAATGACTTTAGTGGAAAAAAAATTAGTCCATTGTAGTTTTTATATCAGAATAAACAAATTAATGAAGATATATGTGAGTGGGATAATGAAATGGTTGAACAATGACCCCAATACTTTTAGGAAAATGGTTGCTACAACATTCTAAGAATGGGGTTACCAAAGATATCACGAATGGATCACCACTAGTTTTATGTAATTAACAACTAAATTATGTATTTAAAGTATATTAAGTCATTGGGATATGTTTGGGATGTTTTTTTAGGTTATTATGGGTTTTTTTGGAGTTTTAGGTTGTTCGGGATTTCATCAGAGTTAAAAAAACCATGCATCACCATCCAAGAAATTGATCAATTGAAATTGTTGGCACTGTCTAGGCACATGGTTAGGCTCATCATTTCTCCTTATTTTTCTACCTCCCATAAGTAACCACAAAAAGTTTAACATATAGGGATTATCATGTTTGGAACATAATATAATTAAAATTTCAATAATACTATTCAATTTGATATTTTGAGGCATTAACTAGTTCATGTTTAGAAACCATATTTCTTAAACGTGATTCCTAATTGTGCGGTGTTAAAAATTGTATCCATATTTTCTGAATCTAACTATGTTTATCCTCTTAACCCCTCATTTATTTTCATTAATATGACAATAATATAACTTCTTCTTCCTTCCAAGGATGGAGAAATCATTCCCCTTGATATAAAAATGATCTATTGATGAATCATGGTGCGTTGAAGGATTGAATTCCCTAAAAGAATTTCATTCATTGTGGGTTTAAATATTTTTCTTCTACATGAATCTCATGATTACTGGTATTTCATTGTTAATGGATATGTCCATGTTATTTTTTGACAACCATTATGAGTTATGTTTGTTCTGGGTAAGGGAAAACATCTAAATGAATTATTAGAATATATAAATTAGTTTGTTAAAATTTTATTCCATTCATTGTTCATTCCACACATTGTGAGGTTGGTGGATTTACTCTCTAATCCAAATTGATATAACATGATGTCTTAATTAAAAAATTATTAAATTTAATTAATTTAATTATTAAATTTTTGAGAAATGTTGTTTACAAACCTTTTTTAGGGATTGTTATAGAAATTTTTGATATTGGTTATTTTGTGGAGAGTGAAATATAGTTACGAGATTATATATTGATGTTTTTAAAATGGTTATTGGGTATTGATATTTGGTATGACCCTTTTTAAAATGATTTAAAAAAATTTAAAAATGTTTTTCTACATTTGGTTTCACATGGTATTTGTTACTAGAAGTTGGTGTGCGTTCATTTTCATTGATTTGACCCTATGGAAAGGGAGAGTTCCATTATGGCACATATTATATGGTTACCTTGTAATGAAAAGTTATACTGATGAGAGACACGTCATGAGTTTGTAACAATCTCCCGTAAATGCATTTGTGGTCATGTGTAATAGAATATGTCATGCCAATTAGATTTGTGAAAATTTCATGAAATTCATTCTTATATTCCTTCCAGGATATTTATTTTGGATTAGAAAATAAATTTTTTGATTTGTTTTAAATTATATTATGTTATTTTATATAAAATTTTTATGTGAATTTTTTATCTTTTCTAGTCCTAGTGGCGTGCCTTGGAAGGACATTATTGAAAATTCTACTAATTTTTATAGTCCCCCCTACATTGATAGTTTTGTGTGTTTCTTGATATTATGTATTTAGAAAAAAAGTCAATCATTTCTATCTAATATTTTTTCTGATGTATTGTGATACCTTATGTAATTCTTGTGGAGTTGGATATTGGATCATGTTAGGTGGGTTTTTGGATTTTATTTTTTTATTTGAGTTATTGTTTTAATTATATAGTTACTATGTAGATATATTTAATGTTGTGGTTTTGTTTTATATCAGTGGGAAAATAAATTTAGTTGTATTAAATTGTATTAATTAATCATTAAATGGTTATATGGTAAATGTTATATTTGTTTCTTTGTTTTGTTATCAAAGGAAAAATCATCCCTAAACTATTTATGAATCCCTTGGAATTTATTTCCATCCTTTGGTGTCTTGGTGATTCCACATGGCTCCATATAAAACCTTAGAATCTTTCCAAGATAGTGGGTGATGGTACGGATGCTATAGCTATTGAGATGTGGAAGTGGTGATGTCTAGTTGAATCTTGTTTCAATTTGAGAGGGGATACACTACTATTCTACAATAGCACTGTTTCACTTTAAATAAACTACAACTAATGATGTTTGTCCCACATTGAAAATAGGGTCATGAACCACTATTGTTTATATTTAATTTTCTCCCCTCCCCAGATTAGAAGCATGATCCAACAATTTTTTCCTAGTACAAAACACACACCAAATGGGTTTCACCTCACATTCATGTACTGTGCTGCCATTGACCCACCCTTATATATCCAGGCCTTGACTATGGCCCACATGGGCCTAATATGTCATCGATTGATTTGGTAGTGATCTAGTTTAGGCTGAACCTTATTTTTTGATCTACTTAAAATGTAAATAAAAATATTTAATATAAAAAAATATTCATCATAAACTATATCATTAAAACCCATATTTAAATGACAGTATTTTAATCATGGAAATTTCCCATTTTTTGAAACTATTATAATCTATTGTTTTTTTAATTTAACACTATTGAAAATAATTAATTTAACTGTTAATATTATGTAGGAAAAAATATTCTTTAGTGATTTCATATATTGGGATGGTTTATGTCCTTTGTTATTCCAATTCTTACAAACATCATCAATTTTCATCCCAAATAATCATCATTAAAACAATGCCTTGTTATTTTGTTTTAATGATGATAGATTAACAAAAATATATATATATTTTTAATATATTTTTTTATATATTATCATTCAAGAATAATAATATTTTCAAAAATATTATTTTTATATAATGTTTAAATTTTATAAATTTAAACAAGATTGTTGGTTAAGTGAAATAAAACTTATCATTCATGGTGGTAGTAGTCTTCGGACATGATAGATGGAATTTTCATCAATTTAAATAATTATGAGGAAATTATAAATATGATATTTCATTATTATAATAATGGTATTTTGAAAAATAAATGACAGTGTTATCATAGATTCAAGGATAATGTTGATTTTAGGGTGGGGTGTGAAAACCTGAACAAACCCGAATAACTCGAAATGACCCAAACCAGCAAGGTGGGGTCGGGTAGGGTAAAGTTAAAAAAAGAATATTAATCATTCATGCTAATTTAGGTAGAAAAATGGATGTGGGTTTTGGGTCAAAGACCATAAATAATACACTAATCCCACCAAAAATAATTATTATTGAATATGATTCTTCTTTATTTCCTTCCATGAAAGCCACCTCTCCACCCATTTTTTGATGACATTGTCACTATTCCATCCTCCTAACCCAACCAACCCAAATATTTCAGCAACATCCACTCCCACCTCCCAAAATAAATAACATCTTATACTAATACAATATTAACATATACACGTATTATGTGCATTTCATTATTAATATCTTTGATTTTTCTATTTTATGTGTCTTCTAGGTCGTAGATATGCTACCACATATTTTATCATCTTAGTCCACCATTGGTAGGGATCCATACAGAAATACACTATTTCAAATATAAGTGATCAAGTAATAGGGGGGTCTACTCTAACACCCCACCACTCCATCGCATCCACAATAGTCATGACTGGTGGGTATGTGTAGATGTTCTATGGTGATAAACATGAGTTATCATGGAGAGAAGATAATGATACAAGGGTGTGCATGATGTGGATTACATATAAGTGGGATTCATATGATATGTGAAGTTTATTTGGGTTTATGTTGAGTGGTAGGATGGGGAGAAACAAGGGTATTAGAGGGATTCACATATACTCTACTCCTGGAGGAAAAATGAAACTTTATTATGGATTATTTTATATTGGTGGGGAGGAAGATGAAATTTTGGAGAAGGATATGTCACCTCACTAAGGTGGAAGAGAATGATGGTATAGTTTATATTTTTTATGGAAATATTATTCCATGATCTGATGGAATGTAACAAACCCAACCTCATCTGAAATAGTTTATTCTTGGATGTGTCCAAATTGAAAATTATACAAGCCCCAACAGGAAATCTATTCCTCGGGGCATGACTAAAAATCAATAAACCTAACCTATCCTAAACCATAAAATCTCCCTGATGTTATAGTTGTAGAGGAATAGAAGATCATGAGAAATTAGGTTTAGAGTTTTAGCTCTCCTTTTGTTGTTATTTTTTATGCAACATTGTATGGATCCTTATCATGATTATTTGGCGGGACCATGGTTTCTGAGGCATGGAGTGGTTTTTAGGGGAGACTATTTTTAGGTTTTTATTAATCCCCAACTTTAGAATGGGTGATGGTGGGGGGTTGTCTCATTTTATTAGTGAAGAAAATATTACATTGGTAAAATATTATTTTTTATCCAAAATAACATTTCAACATTGATGGCCTTATACTCAAAAATGGAAAAGCAAATTGGGTGGGAAATGAAATAACTAGAATATTTTTTAGAAAATAAAATTAAAAACATTTTTTCAATATTTATTAATAATATAAATATGTTAAAAAAAATTACACTAATTTTATCTTACAATTTCAAATATACTTTAACCCTTGTAAACAAATAATAATGGAAAAATATAAAAATTAATGTTAATTACAAAATCATGAATGATGAATTCAAATTTTAAAATAATTAAATAAAATTACATTTCACTTTTGTTTAGAAATTTATTTTTGTACTACTGTATTTAACATGTAAAACCCAATTTCTACTGAAAATATGAATTTTAAGAATTATATTTATGTTTAGGGAAATATTATTTATGTTATTGATTCAGTTGACATTATAAGGATTATAGTTTTTATAATATGATTTTATTGACAATTAATGTAGCAAATAACCTATTCAACCACATTAAGTACTTGTCTATTGAACTTAAAAAAACAATAATCTTAAAAATGATGCTGATATTTTATAAAATACTAATCATGGGAAATATATATATATAAATTAATTCGTATAATTAATAATTTATATTTTAAAATATATATATTTTTTATAAATATTATCAAAATAAATCATAGACATATTAAAGAAAAACATCAAAAGAGTGACAATATTAGTAAAATCAATATATCTAACTATTAATCTAAAAATAAAATATAGTTGAAGAATATTTAAAATTAGAACTAATATTTTTTAAAATGATGAATATTAAAAAATAAGTTTTCTTATATTCTTAATTTATAATTTAACCCAATTAATTTTAAAATAGTAAAAGTATAATGTATGGCATGATTTGTTTTCGTTAAAAAATATGTTTTAAAATGTAAAATATTGTTTTACTAATTAAAAGAATCATATTTAAAATCAACAACAGACATATAAAATACATATTTTAATTTTGGAATTTATTTATTTAATTAATATTCCATGTTTATATACTAAAAACGACATTATTTCCATGTTATTTATACGAACATTATTTTTCATTATTCAACTAAAATTTATTTTAAAAAAATAAAAAAAATCATCATATAATATTTTTGAAATTATAAATCCATGAATTATGTTTATTATTTAAAATATTATTTCTATAATTTGATATTTGAAATTAAAATTAAAATTATTAATTTAAATGAAAATTTTTCATGAAAGGGAAATATAATTGTTGTTATTCTTATTTTTTATAAAACACAACAAATTATATCATTAACAAATAAATGTTAGTTTTTCTTAAAATTTTTGTTTACCAATAAAATATAGAGTTCTATATAATAAATTTATAATTTATAAAATTATATATTCATAAAAAAATTGAATTATGTAAAATAACATAAAAAACTACATATTTATATAAAAATATATCCTGAGGTATTTTTTAATTCAGTTACATATTTTGAATAATTATAACTAACCATATTTGTATTAAATATTTATATAGATAACTACTCTATTTTAGTTCATTATTACAGAAAGAGTGTGATATCAGAATTTTAAGAATTAAATTGAAGTAAACATTTGTTAAAATCTCAAGTCATTTTAAATTCATTTGGTGTGAGTCTGTAAATCCTTCTAGTCCTTTATAATCTCCATGAACATGTGTTCTATTTGTTAAGAAAATTATATGATAATAATGTTTTTATTTTAAAGATATATATTCAACAAGATTTAATATTATGGATTAGGATGATGAATGTATTACAGGTTCATAATTGCACAGATGTTTAACATGTGACTTCAGTTGATGACCATTGAATTTAATATCATTATTATATAGTATATGTATTCTTACAAGGGGGAATATTGTTATGAAATAACTCAAAATATTATTAGGTATATCCATAATGGTGTTTATTATTTTGGATGTGTATATTTTTTGGGTTATTTATCTTATATACATTATTATCAGATTACCTCATAGATACAAGTTTCATTTATTTTGGTTTGAGAATTTCCATAGTACATATGGGATAAGATGAATTTTTTAAAAATTTGACTCTTCACATTTTAATTCAATTTTATAGAAATAGTCTCCATATTAATTTTCATGGAACTCATTACAGTTTTTAAACATATCGCATTATAGGAGGTGTGATTATGGTGGAAAAATGACCCAATTTAATTATTTTTTAGGGATACTATATAATTTAATTTATATATAGATTAATAGTATTTAATTTACATTTTATTTTTATCGAACCTTAGGGTAAATTTTGTTAAATTATAATTTTTTTGGGTGTTACACTATTATTGGTATGGATAAAAGCTTCTAAAACACACCTAGGTAATCATGCATGATGAAAATTGAATTAATGGATAAAGAGAGTCTAAAAATGGTTGTAGTGATTCATAGGCCCAATCATCCTAAAATGACCAAAAATATTTTATATAATATATATTATTAATGTATTTTTTCAATGAATTTTATAGTATAAAATAACATCCTAAAATGAAAATAAACTTTTTATTATTTCATCAATATAGAATATTACAAATGGAGTAGAAATTATTTCATTAATGTGGAATATTAAATATGGTGAAAAATTAACTCAACAGTTTTTAAAGTGATATAATGGTATAATAATAATGCATAATTATAATTTATGATTTCGTAGGTTCATGGTATTGTAGATATATTTCACCATTCAATAACAATATAAAGAGAGAGAAAGCCCCTACATATTCATTTAAAATCTCTAATAGTGTTAAAACACATTCAAATAAAAATATTTTAATGATTAACTATGTATGTAAAATGTATTTATTGTATTTAAAAATTGAACGTTATCATTTTATTGTCATTATAATGATTATAATAGTACTATAGTCAATATAATAGTAACATGGCCGATAGAATATTTTATTGGTTATTAAAATTCTAAAATGATATTTAAATAATATTTATGATGAATAAAATAAAAAAAATTAATATTAAAATTTCATTACAAGAATATAATTTTTGTTAATCAAGGAAATCATAATGGTATGTTTCTAAAAAATACATAATATAAAATTTCTGAAATAGTAACATAAAATTAATATTTAAATATAATAATTATCAATGTAATAAAAATATTTTTATAACTGATTTAATATTTTTGAATCATAATATTTAAATAACTGCAACGATATATTATTGGTAATTTAAAAAAACTACAATATTAAGGTGAATTGATTGAAAGATTTTTTTCAAATATTTCTCAATTTATTACATAATTATTATGTTTCAATTAAATAGTACCTTGATGATTTGTTTTATCAGTAAACAATTGGGTTTTGATAAGAAATAATGTATTTAAAAAATATATTTAATTTATAAATAAATAAAACTAATTTCTAATTTTTATATATATATATAAGGAATTATATATGAAAAACAACAATCTATCTTTTATCCCTATTTTTTATAAACTAAAATTATTTGTGGTTAAAGTGTTAAAAATTCATTAAAATTATTTCTTTATTCATGTACTATTTTTATTCTAAATCAACACTAGTATATATATTCATGATCATGAACAAATATTTTAATCATTATTTTTATTCAAAATATTCATCTTAATTAAGTATAATCAAACCCTCTTTCCCCAATGAATTTAAATTCTCAAATCCTTTTCATTTCAAAATCATTGTTTAAGCCCCCCAATTAAATAATCCTTAGATACTTGTGTAGAATATAGACTATCCACACATAAACCCATAAATCAATTTCTTGTCTTATAAAATGTTTGATGTCAAGCATGTAGTTACAATTCATACATTTTCCAATCGATTTTCCACCTTCTATTATTATATTTATGTTTCCTCATATAATAAAATACTAAAAATTTAATTATTTAATATATTTTAATTAATAATATATTTTAATAAAAATATAGGGTTGTTATAAACAATTTTTAAAATATAAATTATCTCTCCCATTTTTTCTTACCTCACATTAATGATCATTTAACCCACTAATAAGGACGTTATTAATAATTTATTTTTCACCATCATTGTGGTTAGTAATTACTAAATTTATATATAATGACTAAAAATATAAGTATAAAAATATTATAATTTATATATATTATCTCCCTCTCCCTATATGATAATGTCTAATTAATTTTTTTTCCTCTACTATAATAAATTTTTTATTTAATTAAATATATTAAATTTAATGATGGTTACTATAAACATTAATTTTTTTAAAAACAATGTAATTTTCTATAATTTTTAATTTATTTTAACATTTTAAATGAAAACAAAATTATGAAAAAAAATCATAATCAAAATAAAAATCAGATAATCATAGAAAAAGTATTAAAGATTTTAATCATCAGTTTAATGTTATTAAATAAATAAATGTTATAATAATGGGAATATAATTTAAAAAATGACAGAAATTTAAATAAATTTTTAAGTTTTAAAAATCATAATTTCTTTATATAGGACATGTAATAATGTTTAAACAAAATGTTGCCAATTTAAAAGGGACTCTCAAAGTCAGCAGTTTTCTTTTCTGGACATCATCAAATATCTCATTAAAATTACATATTATTATTATATAATATTGTATAATTTTTATTTTATTTATCTTTTAATTTCATTATTTAGGTGGTAAGAATTTTTTATTTCTGTAGGATTACTACTTATCCACTATCATAAATTTTTAAAAATAAATTATTTTAAAAACATCATGTTGATTCTTTTTTTTTATTCACTCTTTATGAACAATGATCTTCTATATGTGAAAAATTACCTTGAATATATAAAATAATTATTTCCAAAATTCAATATAATTCATCGAGGACATTTCAATGATGTGGTCCCTTTTAATTAATTATGAAACCTATTCCTTTTTCATAGTTTTATTTTATTTTTATACCTAACGTACATTTCAATTCTATATTTTATAAATGATTATGATCATATTGTGATAATATGGGTGAAAACGAATTATATATATATTTTAATGGTTAATTTATTGTATCACATGCTATCTTCATACACATCCCGATGTAATTGAATTTTTCTACAAAATTACATGTGGATAAGATGTGGTTATTTCTTCCATAATTTTATGTTTCCTTCGTAGATATACATTTCTTGGGACTTTTTTTACACATGTTTCATATTCCATGAAATCATCTTGTGATTATAATTTTTATGAGTATATTATAATGAAAATTTGATGATGAATTTGATCACATGTGAACTCTTTTGGTTTCCTATCTCATATTCCTCCATATTATTCTTAACCATTATAGGGGTTTTAAGCAACAATTTATAATATGTAATTCACCAGAAATATTTATTTTTCAAGACAATTTTGAAGGATTATATAATTATTTTATTAAATTATATAAATTGTATTTAATGATTTATGTTTTTTATGTTTTTTGAGTCTAATTTTACAAATGCAGAATAAAAATCAATTTTTTAAGATGGAATATATATATATTTAAAAAATATTACTACTTTTACCATTGAATGGTTTAATTTGATATAGATTGTTTTAAAAAATTACAATATTAATTTTTTATTCATTTATCATATATTAAATTGAGATTATGTAACACACTAATATTTCATAATGTATTACTTTATTTAAATATCTTATATAAGAATGTGGTATATACACAAAGCTGAACTGAATTGTGTAATAAATCGTTGTTATAAAAGGTAAAAACAATAAATTATGGATATTAATTATTTTAAAAAAAATCTTAATAATATTTTTCAATTGATATGAAATAATTATATAAAAAATTAAAAAGTAAAAAGTACCATTTTTCTAGAAAATTGAGGTTTTATAATATTTTAATTTTTAAAAGGATATTTTTGGGAATTTGGAATTATGTTTATATTAAATTAAATTCATCATTAAATTAAACATATCAAAATACTCAAAGGGTCTATTATGGTTTTTTAAAATGTTTGATTTTCGGTAAATGGTTAACATATTTTATTTTACAAATCATGTAACTTTTTGGAAAACATTTTGATGTATGATGAATTTATAATATTTTAAAAACACATCTCGACCAAATTTGTGTTTAAAGAGAAAAATTGATTATTTAAAAACAATATTTTGTATTTTTAAATCCAATTTTTATATTTAGGAATTGAAATTACAATTTATACAAATTGATAAATATTTAGGGATGATTTAATCTAGTAGTGTGTCTAGAATATTCCCTCCAGTTATATCATTGTAATAATTTTTTATGATAATAATTTTATACATTATATTCAATAGAATTTCGTGAAAGTTAATAATAAGGAAACTTCTAGTGTAAAATTATATTTACCCTTAAATTATGTATTTCTATATAAAAAATTTAAATGCGTTTTTCATACATATAATAAAATTATTTTATAATATGTTTACCAATTATATATAATTAACTAAATTAAATATTTGGAATCAAAAGTTCTAATTTTTCTAATATGTTAAATTTTATTTTAATATATATTAATTACCTATGTAAAAATATATGTCCTTCATAAATGTTAAAAAGCATTTAATATCATCGAAACATTGGGATAAGGTCATAACGTATCATAAAAATACTTATAATAGATTATGTATTATGTAAATTTTGTTTTATGTTCCATTGATTTTGGTCTTTATATTATATTATATGATTAATAATTACAAAATGTCACACCCTTTCATTTTTAATATTAATATAATATTATCATAGGGAATAAATTTATCAATGTTTATACATCATTAATTTTAATACGAATAATTTTTTTATGATATTATTTTTTTATAAATGGTAAAATTCAACTCAATAAATACAAAATGATGATGTTGTGCCTATGAAAGTAGTAGAAAAATCATCTTGATGATTAAAAAAATATTAAAAGTAAAAATTTTAATATTATTTATGGTGATTGATTAAATTTATGGATAATTTTATTATAATGATGATTTTTTTTTGTCTTTACATTCAATAGAAATAGTTATCCATATGCCTTTATTGTAAAATATTTGAGTAGTCTATATAATTAATTTAATGATATTAAATATATAATTATATTTTTTTTTAAATTATGTGATAAATAAGTACCATATTTTATGAGTTGGATTTTTATTGGTATATCTGATAAAGAATATTTCATGTTTGAGCCACATAGTTGTTTTAAAATTACATTTCGTAACCCATAATAATATGACTTTTTGTGAAAAAATCTTCAATTTTTTATTATTAAAGGTTATGTAATTTTCTGTCAAAAATGAGCATATGTGTTTAGTTTTTTCCTGACCCTATTCCAAAATAACTCATCAATCCTCTAATATAACATCATTGGTCCCTTGTAATGATCAATGATCTCTTTTTATGTGGGCTAATGTTAAATCCAAAGTTGAAATTATAAATACTGAGATAAGGACTTCCAACCCACATTCTAGTTTATAATTACTCCTAATAATAATTAAATAATATTATAGATACAGTGATATATATTCTATAATTTCATTAATATTTTTATGTAATAAGTTAAATAAATTTATGTTATCGTATCACCTGTTTTTTTTTGTCATGAAACTAATCTCAATATATTCCTATTATGAAAAATATCTTTGCATTTTAAAGAATGTTTTTTCTTTTTAAATTATCTACTTAAAATTTTTATGTTTAATTAAATATTAGAAAATAAATACTATATACATTCTTATGTATAATAATTTTAATTTTACAACACATGAATATTTTTATGATTTCCCTTATTTCAAACAATACAGAAAAATATTGTTCACCGATGCGGTTTTACACAACCAACCTAAATGATAAAGCATTCATAAATTTTAATCTCCCATCGGTATTCATTAAAATTTAATTTATAATTTAATATAAAACTAATTTTCAGTTGATTTTATTTTTACTGTTGATCAATAGTAAATTATCCATTATAAAAATGTATGTAAATGTAAATAGACATGAATATTTTTATACCTAACAACATAATTATTAAGTAATGTTTTAGGATAGTAAAATTTATATGTATTGTTAAAATTAATAAATCATATAATTATATGGACACTATAAATTAATTATACTGATTTTTATGAAATAATTTAACTAATAAATTTCACCGTTTTGAATGTAAAAAACCAATATATTGATTTTGAACTGAAAACCCCCAAACAAGCGATATAAACCATAGAAATTTAATAAATTAAAAAAATATTATTTTTGACAATAATAATATATTAAAAAAGAAATATTCTATTAATAATTTATATAATAAATGAATTTTAATTATTTATTATTTTAAGGTATGTGTGAGGAAATTTGGATATTTGGTTATGGTGTTTATTTACTCAATTTATTTTCATTGGGTTACACCGATTTATTTTGAATTTTTTCTTGATATGAATATTTTTGTTTTGAATTATTATTGTTTCATGATTTATATCATAATTGTTTATGGCGATTTATATTTTTTACATATAATGAATTCTTTTATTAATTAGAAATTCAATGTTATGATTTTTTTATGGTTTTCATTTTAGAATGAAATATTAAGACATGTTTCTTACTTTAAACCTATTTATATTTATATTGTGTATATATTATCCAATGAAATGGTTTATTATGAATAAAAAACATTCCATGATATTTAATTTTCATATGTATGTTCCCTCTTTCATGTGTTCTTGAATAAAATGCCGTAAAATTTTCAATAGTTTTTATTATATTGATTTCAATTTCTTGAGACATGTTTCATGTTCAGGTCCATGATTAAATTCATATGTTGTATACACTACCCCATTGACATATAATTTCCTGAATCTCATTATATATATTCTTTTTTATATTCTTTTTTCTACACTATATTTCAAAAAATAGGTTTTTAAAAAAATATAATGTTTTTTTGATAAAATGGATGCTTAAAATGATTTGAAGTATTTTATCAAAATCATTTCCCACTATATCCATATTCCTAAAATCTTTCAATTGAGTTCTTATTGGTACTAATTTTTTTTTATTAAATTCATTTTCAACCATATATGAATTCCCTTTATGTTGTTTTAAAACTATTTTCCATAACATTATGTATATGGGATCATTTACCAGTCTTTTAATAATTAAAAATATTATGGTTTTAAAATAAATTACCCTTGAATGAATTTTTCGGATGACTATTACCATTAAAAAATTTTAAGAATCAATTTCATGTTTCATTGTTTTATCAAAGGAATAAATTTTATTAATATTTTAGTAATTTATATTTTTTATTGTTGATAAGAAGAAAAGGATAGTAATTTATATATTAAATAGAATATTTATATAATATTTTATATAATATTTTTCATCTCTTTAATGATCATCCAAATTATTTCAATGATTCAATTGGGATATTTTATAATGATATCATCAAAAACATTTATCGAAGCATGTTTCTTTTCCATGGGATAGTCATGATATGATCAAAATAAATAAAATTTCTACAAGTTTAAAGAAAACTGTATTCTCAATGTACATATTCTTATTATAGTTCATTTCAATTATTGATGAGTATGTGTGAGACCGATATATATCGTGATAATGGGTGACCTAGAAATATCTCTCCAATTAATTCAGGGATGTCCTATTGTAATCCAATGTATGTTACTCCTAATGAATCATTGATTTTAATTGGGAATGTTATTTAAATTAAATGAGTTATTGAAAGTGTGATTTGAATAAAATTACCACTGATAAAATTATAGTTACTATATTATTTATATAATTTATAATGTATTATGTCAACAAGTAGTTATTTTACATAGACCATGATTTTCACACATACGAATATTGTCTATTTTTTCAAGATTCATTCCATGAATCATGTTTCATTATCCATGTTTTTGTGGTTTTAAACTCTTATTTATTATACAAAATAACATTTTTTATATTATCATAAAATATCCTTTTATTCTAACTGGAGATATTATATTATTAATGAATATGCTTATAATTATCGAGTATTCCATCTCACCCATATTCTGTTTCAATTTACCGTGGTTATGAAAAATGATGTTATTTTTATTTATCTATAAATTTTTTCTTGTAGTAATAATATGGGATACGTTTTTCAATTCTAATAAAATAATTATAACTAAATATAATTTAATATTATATTTCAGGTGCAATAACGCATTTTTAGATACATAATATTTTTTATTAATTCTCTAAAATTATAAACGAAAGATGTTTCAAGAATATAATGAAATCAGTATATCCCATGGTTGTTGTAAATATATATGGTTTAAATTGTGTCATATAATCTTGTAAAAAAGATATAATATTAAATAGAATTTTTGGAGCATGAGATCAAAGTGTACTATCTTGGTGAATTATAATTGGTATAATAAAAAAATATTAGATATCATTAGACTATTAGAAATAATCATTCTATGATAATTTAAGAGGTATACATATCATGATGGGTTATAAATTTTAAATAAAATCCTATACACAATGTGTAATACCCCCATTTAGGTTTTAAGAGTGGATATTTTCATGTGATCAATGAAATTGTTTTAGTCATTATTGATTATTAAGGATATTGTAACTCTTAGGTGTAACTTGAAAGTAATTTATGATTATTGATATTATATTTTTGGAGATGTACGATAAAGGTAATTATATGACCATTTAGGTGAATATGTAACTGAATTTTAAGGTAATAATGAATATTATTCTTTTACCGAATGTTAATTTTATAATGATTTATGTTTAACATTGGTAAATATTTCTAATATTTTTTATATTAATGAATATTTTCTTTATATGGAGTTTTATTTATTTTTATTATTATCCTTCCTTACGATGAAAATTTATTTAAATAAAAAATTTACTGAATTTCATATGATTATTTTAGGTATGCCATAAACTACTATAATAGAATATTTCTAGTTCATGAATAGGAAATAATTCTCTTGGATATTGATTATATACAATATAGAATGATATATTTGTGTAAAATATTTATAACACACATCTAAAGGATTAAATTGTGTTATTTTATATAATGATACAATGTTTGTATATTTTTTCATTATATTTTTTGTTATAATCAATTATTCCCAAATAAGGACAATGGAATATATATTTTACCATTTTATAACCATTTATTATGCATTTATATTTTAAACTCTCTATGATATAAGTTAAATGTTAATTAAATTCATCATCCTTAATGAAATTATTAATCTCAATATTATAACTTTTTCAAGGGATATTATAATCCTCATTAGAGGTGTTTTTTCACCCATGTGTCTCTTTTTACATTAGATTATTTTCATCTTACATGGGAAATATATTATCTGTTATTTCATAGGACCTTCAAATTTCCATTTTTTCATTTTCGAAGGATGTATTTCATGGATGTGGTTTTACAATAAAGTCATATTACAAACATTAAAGAAGTTTTTCCTTTGAAGATTGTAATTTTTTTCTTTTACTCCCTTAAAGTGAATATTGAAATGTTTTAATAGCCTTACTACTAGACATTAGGGGAAAATATTTCGATCGTGCAAATTCATTATTTGGGATGAAATGTAACTCAAAAAAATTATTTATGTATTATTTTATGAAAATTTAATGTCACATTTGAGTGATTTGTAAATATCCAAAATAAATTAATTAATAATTTTTTAAATTTAATTGTAAATATCAATAAATTATGAATATTATTATGGACTTTATCCTTATTTAACTTTACATTGATTAAATTTGTGGACCGATTTTATTTGGGAATGCATGGAGACACTTGGGTAGAGAATGTTTTCTGGAATATTGATAGAAAAGATTTCAACAATGATAATTATATATCATGACATTAGTGAGTAGTTTGAACCCCGAATAAGAATTCACATATGATGATGGATGGACCATAAATATTTATTTATGATATGAATAATGGGTTCACGGTGTAAAAAAGTTGATGACTGGATTCAATAAATTACTATATAAAAACTCAAGATGGGAAAATCAGGATCATAATATGAATTGATCCATTTTTTGTATCAATGTGATGTTTTTTTGGCCAGCCAAAAATCATATTCCATTCATGAAGTGAATGAACCATTAACACCCTGAATCTTAATCTGGAGGTGTGATAATTATTCTAATAACACAATCAATTTTCTTTTATAACACCATATTATTCAAAATCATAGGTGACTATAAGATCACCCAAAAGGATATTTGATTCCCTTTTTATATGGGGTGATCTCATTCTTCACAATTTCTATCTGTAGTTAACCAATTTGATTTTCAAAATTTCACTTTTGGTTTCTTCTCTGATTAGTTTGGTTTAGACTTATTATATATTTAATAGGATTACAAAATTCGAGGGGTATATAAAATCACATGCATGAAATGAATGGTGAATATAAGGATTTGAAGCTTATCACTAACAAAAAACTCTTGTGTTGTTTAAAATCACTTATGATCCATTTGATGGATTAAACATGATAGTATGTACACATAAATTTATGTTTTTCATTGAATTATGTTCAATTGAATTAAATTTCAGGGTTTCAAACGATGGAATGAGGGTTATTGGGATATATAAGAATAATTTCGTTTCATGAAGATAATTTAGGAAATATATATATATGGGGATGAGAAAATCATGTTTTTTAATGATGCATGTGAGCCACTACCAATCGTCCCTTCTTCATGAAGTGTTGTATTTCATTCTCAATCTGGATCCTATCACCATGTTCATGTTTGTCATATACTCTTGATAACATCAAGGAACATAATATTCTATATAATTAATTTGAGGAAACATGATTTTGTTTGAAATATTAGTTATCTTTATTATGCATATTCATTGTAGAGAAAAGTTAATATACTAAAAATTTTAAATTCCAAAACTTCTATATTTGTTATGGCTATTCTATTTTATTTCATGAAATTGGATCTACTTGTGTTTTCACTTCTCTTAATATACCAATGACCATTGTATGATAATGGTAATCACTCTAATAAAATCATAGAAAGATTCGTCGAGAATCATATTTTCACTAACGATTCGTTATTAGGGAAAATAAATAACATATTATTTTTGTAAAATAATATTACATTTTATAATTTAATAATGATAGATTTAAATTTCATTAACACTTCATGGTTTGAATGAATTTTAGTAAGACACTCTATAATATTATTTTATATTAACCATTACACAATATAATAAAATTTAATGTAACCCATACATATAATATTTATTCAATTGGGATTGCTAAATTTACCTTTAGTTGGAATTATAAAATTTATAGTCACCCTTATACAAATGGTCTATGTAAAGGTGAATAATTCTATACCTAAATCTAAGAACTAAATTTATTATGTGTACTGTAATTAATTTAAGGTTTACCTATTGGAAAATATAATTTGTAATGGTAAATTCTACATTACCTGATGGAAGGTAATTCATTTTAATTGTCTTTTTTACATAACAATTATGTAGTTCTCTTTTTAAGAACATTACAAAATTAATTATATGTGTTACCTTAACATAGTAGTTCCAAAAGGTGTACAGAAGTGTAATTTTTTTTACATTTTCATAGGTTACTCATTCTATGAAATGGTATGTACCTGAAATTATGAAATAACAAAGCATATTAAAAGTCATTAATGTTTTTTAAGATGTTCATAAATTATATTAAAATGTATTATGGAATATTTTAAATGATATTAAATTTATTAATTAATATTAATTATAATTTAATCATATCTAATATTATTTATTCTTATGAATATGTTTTCTCAATTATTAAAGATCAACATTTAAATCCTTTTATCCAATATTATGTGACTTACATTACAATCCTTTAATAAAAGGTTTTTTCTAATTCACAATATTTTGGGTTTAACATGTTTATAAATTACAAAATATATTATATATAGATTTTTTAAATTTTTATATAATATATACTTTATTATAATGTATTTATAATTAATGATATTTCTTATAAATTCCATGTAATACTTAGTATTAAAATGATCATAGTAATATTATTATATAATACTTTCATTATATCTAATTCTAATAATTTTAATAACAATAATTTATATATGAAAATGTCATAAATATCTAATGTCACGAAAAGTAAATAAATTGCTTATTAATTTTTTAAATTTCATTGATATTCTTGTTTAGTTTATTCTGTATGATATATAAATATTGTGTAATCCCATTTATATTGATAAATATATAAAATGATATAGAGTTTTATATCATGATAGGTTCGGTATCACAAAATATATATTTCATATACCGTGACATCATGATTGTAAAAATTGATATGATATTGATAATGGTTTTTATGAATATATTATACAAATTTGGATGTGGTGTTTTGATGAATTGAATCGATTATTTAGTCAACTATTTCAATGTATAGAGAGATAGTGTCACACCTCCTACATTCCTAGAGGTTTATTACATGTTATGAAATGTTAATAGGGTTGTCTATCTCTAACATTAGACTTACAATGGTTGATTTTTTTAATATCATATGACTATATGTTTTGAAATGAATCATCTATGTACCTCATTAATATGATGTATTTGGATACCTTTGAATATAAATGGATTAAATTTTGTTGGTGAGGGGTATTGAATTGTAGTTTGTTAAAGTGTTACCTTGTATTATGGTGTGATAACATTGATTTTTTTTAGAATTTGTATTGGGAAAACTAAGTCATTTTAAGGATTACAAAAATAACTTGAATATACAATGATTGTGTATTATGTAATATTTATGAATTTAAAATGAATATGGTGAATATTAAATTGGAGGGAAATTATGGTAAAACCATTTTAAATATTGGCATAATGATTCCTTCCAAAGAACATTTGTCAAGCCATTGATCATCCATTTAGGTAGGTCATGCTAATGTTGGGTCCCCATCGATTATCTTTTTTAGGGAACTCAAGTGATTGGGGAATGGGGGAAATTATTCATTATGTCATGAAAAATATCAGTTCCCCTATATTATCCATTTGATTTAATTTTTGTAATTTCATTGGGTAAATATTGCTACGATGTTGAAATAGGATTGGGATACCATATGAATATAGTTGAGTGAAATATTATAATTAATGTGGATATATTGTGACATACTCATCTATATATGACCCATAGCTATTTTTTTTAGTATGATTCAACAACCAAATAATTGTCTGATTAGTGCAATGATAAATAAGACTCATTGTTTAGTGAAATATAGATATTAGATCCTTAAATGGAAATGATGTATGAGGTTTTTATTTTTAGTGTGAGAACATTCTTTTAATGGTCATAGTGAAAACATATAATAAAAGATAAAAAATTAATAATAGGTATTCATTTAAAAATTTAAAATACACCATACTAATGATGTTCAAAATATATATGTGTATAACCAATAACATATTTGTGATTAAAATTTAGGAATGGTAATTTCTTTCAAGGAGAGACATACAGAGTTCCAAAATGTTAATGATAAAGAAATAAATTAATTTAACACACAAATAGAGGTAATTAATTCTAGGTATGATTTATAATGAACTTCAGCTTCACCACATATATATTATATATTTTTCTATGAATATTAATTACATTACAGATAAAAACTGTAGAGGATCTCAAATTTATAGTTATATTAGAGTATTGGAATAATAAAAAACTAGTTCATAAGAGTTATATATTTTCTCCCACTTATTTCCTCATAATAATAACCCATATTGGAAATATAAAATTTAATACCAATAATCATAACATGGGGAAAAGAAATAGAATAAATAGTAATATATGATGCTCATTAAGTGTAAAAATGCGAAATATGAAAACCTGACATGGTAATTAGGGTTCAAATATATGAGCATTACATTTGATAATGATACCTTTATATCAAATATTGAAATCCTTAGTCATCGAATAAATATGTAATTCTTAAAGACATAGATCGTAATGAAATCATTGAACATGAGTCATGAGATAATAACATAGAAATGGGACTTGGAACTGTGGCACACACATGAGTATTGAAAACCACATGTAAATAATATGCACCAAGAAATTCATAACATGTAAAGAATTAACTAACTACCATTGTACCGGCCTTAGGGTTCAAATAGCCTCATGTGTACCATCTTTTTAGGATTTGTGTAACCACCAATGTGACCTCTAAGATCATTGAACATTAATCATTAAAATTTTTATTTCAGGGAGATATAGTTTCCACCCTTCCAATTTTAGTAACATTACCATATTCCATTCCTATAATGTAACCATCAATATAAAATTAATTTCCTACATGGGTTTTACAAAATATAATAAAATTTTCATCACATTAAAACCTGTTATGTGAAATGGGATACATAAAAAATTTTCCATAGAATGAAATAAATAATATAACTAGTTCTCATAATCTTATCATTAATTGTTTATATCATAAACCATGGAAAAGAAAAAAATTTGTTAGACATCTCATCTACATAAACTTAAATGATAACGATAACTAATAAATATGGTATCATTGGATCATATCTATAGTAATGATTATGTAACATCAGTGTATTTTTTCATAGATGAGAAATAATTTTCATTGAAAATCACATAGTACATTTCTGGAGGAAAATAACATTTCATTAAAAATTATACTATTAATAATATAAATTCAAAAAATATTTCCGAGATTTATATCATATATAACTAATTGAAAATAAATAAATAAAAACATTATGAATAAAATAGACTATTTATCGTGGAAAATATCATTTCCAATTTGAATAACATGCTTTTAAAAAATAATTCTTTTTGAAAATATTTTTTTTAATATTACCTTTGAAACATATAAAGAAAGCCTTAAAATTAATTAATGAAATTTCTAAAGGAAAATATCATCTCCACCTTGAGAAATAATTATTTAAAAATTAAAACATTTTCCAAAAAACTTCTTTTAAATTTAACATTAAATAAAATAATCGAATCATTAAAATATTGAGATGTCATAATGGGGATAAATTTTGTACGCATTAAAACAATGCATTCATTTAAATTTTTTTTGCCTTGTTTTGAAAAATAAATGAATTCAAAATTAATAAAATTATATAAAAATTGAAAAAAATAGAAAAGACATTAAAAATTAATAAATAACATTAAAATATTTGTGGAAACATTTTTTAAAAACATGGATGGTGATGAAAAATGGGTTTTTGACTGAAATATTAAATAAATATGATTTTCTTCAAAATTCTTATTTTGGAATCATGAGTACATACTGACTAGAAATTAAAGGAAATAATTTATTATTCAAAAATTAAATATACCAAAATAAAATTAATGTGTTTTTTATTTATATTTTATAATATTTAATCATTTAAAGTAGAAATAAAAAATGATGATAAATTTGGACATTTTATCATTAAACCATTACCACTTTAGTTACATTAAATCAAAATAACCATGAAAGAATAAGTTTAATTGGATCATAAAATATAATTAAAATAAAAGAATCCATGATATTACATATATATTTTGATTCATATAAACCACATAAGGGATGATATGTTCATAACATAACATTTGGTCTAAAGAAAAAGAATTGATATAAAAAATCCATTACTATATGTCTGTAATTACTCTGTACATGTTAAAAAGTGATGTTTAATAAATATAATGTTATTTTTCATATATTATAGATTTAAAATTATATATATTATACCATATATGATTTACTTATGTCATTTTATTACCAATGTATTAACAATTCCCAATGAAGATCGCATTTTGGAAAAATAATTGAATTAATTTTTATAGTTTTTGATTTAATATTTTCTTCCCAATTACATTTGTCATGGTTGATATATATAATGAATTTTAATAATTATATTAATATCATTTATAATTAATATATATATACTAAACTATAATATTTTGTGACAGAAAGTGAAATACACCGTTCATGGAGACATTAGGCCATGGGTATTCATGAATAGTGCCTTAATTTTATCAATCAAAAAAAATAAATATAGTTTATAAATATATTTTGTTTTATGAATACATTTTACATCATATAATTTACCTATATTCTATAAATTTACTTATATTACCTTTCATAAAAAGTGTTAGATAAAATCGAGTCAAATTTCGATGAAATGCGTTAGTTTGATGTATACACAAACAACCTTATTGTACCCCATGTGGAGTGAAAATTTAAATTTTATAGGTGATATAATTATTATTAATGAATATATAGTTTAGAGATAGGATATATGTTCATTTTATCCATCCTTATTATATATATGAAAAATAGAAATTAAAACTGCATCGCATTGGCTCTTATGGCGTTTTCGCGTCCTACAAATGCACAACACTTGTTTTCCAAATGGCTTTCGAGGTAAGAAGGTATATGTGGTATTATAATTTTATAGGTTTAAAAAAATTATAATCATAATTTATAAACACTAAACCCGTCAATATATCCATTCATGAGAGCCGGTGATGTAAAATGAATAAAATATGTTCGTGTGGCGGTAGTACACCATACACACAATAGATTATTTTGATTCCAATATGATGGAAGATAATATGGAACAAATTTATTATATTAAAGTAATAAAATATAATTATTTGATATGTAAATATTTTTTTTTATTATCATTAACATTTTTAATGTATAACATTAAGTAAAATTAAAAACTTATAGTATAAAACATTACATCATTCACATATTACCACTTTAGGGGTAACAAAAATACTTCATATATAAACATTATAGATAAATAAAGTTCTATATTAATTGAATATGGATACAAGGAATATATTATTATAGGATATTCTAAAACAAATTGTTTTGGAAGTATGGAGATAATAAGGGAGGGGGTTGTCTTTATATTTGGATGATAGGACTCACATGAAACGTTTGAAAATGACAATGTTTTTCAATATTTTTCACATGAAACAAAGATAAAATTGTACATCATAGAACATTATTATATAAATAGAAAATATATTTCCAAAAAAATGTGTTTTAGTTAAGTTTCATTGTTATTTAATAACATAAAATTTTAGTTTAACACCCAATAAACATGTTTTAACATTGACAATTCTAACTAATTATTAATCTTATTATTTTTAATTTTGACCAAAACATATTATGTATTTATTATATATCAATAATTATGAATATTACATATATAAAAACTATTACTCTGAATTATATTCTCATAATTAAAAATTTTTAAATTGAAGTTATACCTACTAATGCATCAGAATTATGTTTTCAAAAGATAATTTTTTTAAATTTTAAATTAGTTTTTATATTAAAACTAAATATTAAATTTATTATAATATACTATGTTATATTAATTGATATATAATTGTACTACGATAAATTAAAACTGTATTAGAATAAAATTTGTAATGCATATTCATCGAATGAAATAGATATTTTTTAATAAAAATCAGTAATTCTAAATAGTCATTGAAATTGTTAAATATTTTGAATATTATAAATAAAAAATCCAATATAATTTGGAAATTACTATTCAAAAAATTATATATTTTTAGAATAAATTTTATAATATTGAAATTTACTATTTTAAAATTATGCTTGAATTGTGATTCAAATTTTGTATGAAAATATATTTTTGGAATAATGTTGGTACTTATTATTACCTCATATATAAAAACCTAATACGAATGATGAAAAAGTTATTTCATATATAATATATACATTTAAATAATATAATTAATATATATATATATATATATTTAATTTATTATGATAATGTTTGTTTTTGTGTATTGAAAGTGTTTTTTTATAAAAATATTTCTTTTATATTCAAATGGTTCATAATTAAAATTTAAAACTAATTATTCATGAAAGTATAAATTTTTTATTCATTTGTAAACCATATATAATCGTAATTTAGTTATTAATGTTTATAAGCATCATTAAAAAGGATTTGTTATTACTATCATATTAAATATAAATATTTTTGTAGTGTTTTGATTTTCATTTTGACTAAGTGTTGTCTACTATGAAATCTCCCAAATAATATAGTTTAAAAAAATATTAATTCATAAAAACACAGGGTTTTACATTAAACCCGTTGTAATATTTATTTATACATTTAAAATACATCAGGTTTTTAGTAAAAACCATTGATAATTAAATATCATTATATACTATGATTCCCACATATCATCCACAAGTGGGTCATTTAACCTCAAAAGATAGAGAAGGTGAGTTCTCTTGTTTTAAACGTCTCTCTCAATAAATTATATAATCTCCACTAATAATTAATCTTTATAATTTCCTCGCTAACATGTTATAATCCTTGAGTACATTGCATATGATGGATCATGTTTTTACTTCATTGAAAGAGATACGTGGAAAAAATCACGATGTTGAGATTTGTTCAGTGGATGTGTCAGAAGATATGCAACCATATAGATAAGATCAGAAATTTAAACGGACCAATATAACATGGGATTAGTTTCAAAATATTTTTTACACTGATTATTTTTTAGAAACACCATATCATAACAACATATTCTATATTATTTAGGTGATTATTAGAATAGTGTTTCTAAAATAATGTTGATGTACTTATGTTTTTTGGAATGGTTCAATGATTTCGTTACATTTAGTTATCAAAATAAATCCATAATATCTTTCAATAATGAATATCATCTAGGTATATTGGAATTATAAAATTTATATAGAAAGAGGTATTCCTAATTATCCATATGAATTCTCCAGTAAAATCATATATTGTATGAAAACATAACTATAGAAATTTGTTCATCCTCACCACCTTTGAAACATATATGATAGCATTATAGAATATGAATTTGGGTTTAAAATTTTCAATCCGGGAAAAATTATTTTTGAGGATTGTAACACCCCAAGCTTCTACGGTATGCTTCTCTTTGAATAATGTGATAGCGTGTGTTGTACGCATCATCGAGTTCTAACACACCACAACCAATCATACTAGTCGTTATGAATAGTAATACATACTCTTTAAAATTATATATATTTTATATTTCAAAATGGACTTCATTTTTGGATTCAGAATATCAAAATTATCCTAAGTTGAATTTTTGGTATTTTTCTGAAAACTTCAAATTTTTATGAATAGTGAAAAATACTTAAAAACAACTTTTTTAATCAAAATAATTTATAGTGATAAATGATATTATTTAGTGGTTTTAATGTATAATTAGAATATATTTTTACCATTTTATCCAATGGTGTTCATTATAATTAATTTCACATTGAAATTGGACATAAACAATTTTCAATCTTTTGATATATATTGTTTCTTAAAAACACACTATTTGTTGTGACATCGGGAATTAATTATAAAATTAATTAATGAAACTTTTATGTTTATAATTTTGTAAAATAGATATCATTTTTGTATTCGGAATATCAATTATATCTTAGGGTGAAATTTTGGCATTGTTCTGAAAAACTTCGATTTTTTATGAATAGTGAAACTACTAAGTGGTAGTTAAAAAACTGAATTTTTCATAAAACATAATTTTCCCGCTTATGTGATTGAAATTTCGAAAATCCGAGAGACACAGTTAATATCATGGAGTAAAATGTGGTTCAATAAGATGAAAATAATTTTTGGTGAATAGTAACTTTTTACTTTTATTTACCACGGTTAAAAGTAAATAGGGTAATGAAGGGTAAAAATGATATTAATATTACCCTAACACGTGTCCTAATTCTATTGGACAAGTGTATCTCGACCAAAAACAACCTTAGGAATAAAATATTATCATTTAGGTCCACTTGGATAAGAATAGGACATTTATTATTATTTAATTCAAAGAAGAGTTAAAAGAGTTAAAATCAAAGTTTTTTTACTAAAACATTTTTAGTATAGGGTTATACACAAGATAAATTCGATTGTAAATATTCATTAGAAATATAAAAAGATTTCATACATAATAATATTTTATTTATAATTTTTAGATATTATATAATTTAATTTATTTATGACTCAATGATGGTGTAGTAATTACCATAATAGTGAAAAATTAAAATAATTGATATTATAAATACCCAAATAAATATAATTTGAGACTTTTAATGAATTACACTAATTTTCTAGGATAATATGACATATTAAGATTGATTTAATTGACTTAGATCCAAGTAATAATTCTGTTATGATTTTCAAAAAATCAATTATTGAATAGTGTCAAATTTGACACAAAAGAGTTTTTTTAAAACAAATATTATATTATTAATTGATATTAAATTCCTAAAAATCTAAGGTTCTTCTAAGAGACTTATATCATGATAGTTGTATTATTAATGGACAACTTTGGGGTCTCTTGGATGTATATAGTAAGTTTTCTAACCATATAATAAAAAAATACAAAGTGACATTGTAAAAGTGAAACTAATTAACTAAGAGTTAATACTTAATGATAAGGTTAATATAGTAACCTAAACATGTCTAAATTCTATTGGTTTAGTGGTTTTCGACCTATATGAACCTTAACCTTTAAATAATATACTTTGGAGCCATTAGAAACCGAATATGAATTTATTAGAAAATAATATTTCTAGCTTTTCCAAAGCTGCCCCTCACCCCTCTTATAAAAGGGCACTCTCCTTTCTCATTAACTCACACCTTCAAAGACTTTTGGCTCAGCCAAACTCTGCGCAAATACTATCTCAACTTCCCTCACTTCATCCTAGAGGCCTTACTTTAGTCATAAATCCAACCAAATATCCTTTTTGATCAAATCAAAAGGAAGAACCCGAAGAAGAGGTAATGATTTCACCACCCTTTTCCACGTTCCTTTCTTCTTCCACTTCTTCCTTCTTTGTTATTACCATTCTAAAATAATAACTCCAGTATCTTATATATACTGTGATGTTATGATAAATATGGTACAACCATATTTAGTATTCTATCCATCCTTTGAATAACATGTCACCATAGGTTGGTACGTACGGCTTGCCATCTCCACGTCGTGCTGTAATTGTTATTCAATAAATTATTATTTGGATGGGAATAATAATGATGTGTAAATCAATTAAATAATAAATATACCATTATAATGATTCTGTATATAATATATACCAACCAATTATATATTATTTTAATATCAAAAGAATGATATTGTCTCTCGTGCGTACGTACGGACTACCGTCTCCACGAACGCGATGAGATTCATTCTCCATCGTATCCATTCAAGTATAATTATCATTTGATGATTTAAAAATAATGTTTAAGGACATGATATCATTCTGGATATGAATAAGATACAACCTATCCATGACAAACATGGCTTACATAACAAAACATATAAAAGAAAATGAGTATGTTAACACCCGAAACAACGATAATACTAAGATATTATTAACAAATCAATGTTAAAAGATCATATATGATATCATATTAATATATATGATTCTTGTATAATTTAATATCAATTATTTCACCATTATAGAGGAAGTTAACCAACCCCTAACCAAGGAAATGTACAAGGTAAGGGTTTATTTCACAATCTCTTCTTTATCCGAGGTTGTTTATACGTAATAATCTACCGGGGTCTCTTTATCATCCACATCCATGTTTCTTAAAAATGAATTTCAAAACATTTTAAATATTTACTAGAATATGGGTTAAAGTAATTTCTACCCTTGTTGACTTTTATTAGTGGTTTATAAAGGAATCTTTCCATCATTTTCCAAACAAGGTTCTTTTTTAAAATTTTCGATAGAATTAAGGTAAGAATGTTTTTTTAACTTATACGGCGAGTGCGGCTATTTTCCGTCGAAGCTTCCCTTACAAGATTATAAGAATATTTTCAACGAAAATGTTTTATTTTATAAATTTATGACTCTTAGATGATTTCAAAATAGAAAGAGATATTTCTCTAAAAAGAGTATTGATTTCATCTATGTCATCATCCTTTGATGGATTTTACGCTTCTTTGAAGTTGATTTATTATGATACAAAATTTTATATTGTATTGAAGTTTTTGTGATATGTTTTACTGTGGATGTGCTATTTCTATAGCATTCATGGTTTATAGATGACGTATTTACATTTCGTATTCTAGTTTTAATACGAATGTTTATGTTATGTTTAAACCTTTTCATATGGGAATGCATTGGACTTAATATGTGACGGGTGGAGCCCGCTATAGCTCCTTGATGCATCGGTAGGTCTCATGAGACAAACTATTGTCTTGGCACAAGGCCTTGGGAAAATATTATTTGTATTCTTGGCATGAGGCCTTGGCTATGTGGTTATGATAGTCTGGAATTATGCATTCCATCATTATGAAAGTAGTTATTGATGTTGAATGTGATTTTTCGATTAGTAGAATATCCATGTGAATAAGTAAATGGTATTATTTCATTTTATTTTTGCCATACTATTTTGAAGTTCATGTTTAAAAGGATTTTTTTTAGTTATACATTTCCATAAATGTTCATTCTTATTTATGAAAGTTTCCGCTATATTGTTATCCTTACTGGGAATTTGAGCTCACCCCATTTCTATGTTTTATTTTTCCTAGGATGTGAAAAGTAAATTATGAATGACCTGGAGGGATATTATGAGGGGATAATAGTGTGGACTATGGAGACAATATGTTTTTGTAGTAGTTTTTCACTTTATGATGTAATGTAAAACATTATGAATATATTTAGTGTTTCCAAGGCTACTAAACTCATCGGTCTTTCGAGATTTGATTTTTCTTGTGATCATGCCAATGTTATGTAATATTGCACCGACTCTAGGTAACTGGGGTTGGGGCGTTACAAGGATGATACACAATACTGAAAATAAAATTTGTATCAAGAAATTACTAAATTCTCCAAAAAAAATGTTGTCATATATCTCTGATTCTTGTAATATAAATTTTAAATTAAAATCCATGTAACCATACCCATTCCATAATGTATATCATAGAATGTGGATCAAAAGTGAAATATTTTACTAATTTTGATGAATCATGATATATTTTTATGGTGATAAACTATAACCCATTTATAATTATTTCTTTTGGATATGTTTGTTACTTATTTAATAATTTTCAAGGTGATTATTTCCAAATTCCATTCTGGTTTGGAAAATAATTGGGGCATCCAGATCAATATTTTTACCTCATACTAAACTTTTTTACATTCCATAGAATGAGATACATACAAAATAATATTTCTATTCATATTTTCACTCCATTATTACTATTTCCTAAAAGAATATGGTAGGAATTAAACACTTTTATCCGTTATAATGTTATTTCAAACCCTATGTCTTTACCGGATATGATAAGTTGATACTTGATATATATGTTATCAAATTTTTTAATATATTAATATAATTACAATAACATTAAAAAAAATTGTTGTCTAATAATTTGTACATAGGATCAACGATACAATAGGATAAACGATGCAATAATGAATCTTTGATGTTTTCCATAAATCATTAGTCAATATTACCTAGGGTAATATATTCTTTTAAAAAAACATTCGATAATTATTATTTAAATTATGTTTTATCATAGAGAAAAACATTCCCATTCGATGCACGATTTCACCAACACATTGATAGAATAGGAAATGTTTTAAAATGACCTAAAAATACATACATATATATATAAATAGATATTATACACTCTGAAGAAGGTCATGTTATTATAAGGGGTGTTTGGTAATATATTTAATGACTTATTCATATAAAATAAAATATGAAATTCCTATCTATGGAGTAATGTATATGAGCTCCCAAATTATCATGAATCAAATCATCAATTATTAATATCATACAAATTTCATTTCACCATTATATGTAATAGATATTTAAAATTATAATCATTATTATCCCTTGGTTTGGGGAATCTGTTATAATAATTTCCAAACTCCATACACTTTATGCACTTAAGTATGGGTGGTTAATTTATTTGATATATCTCCCTATTTATACCATAAAGAAAAAGTCTTCAAATAACATTTTAATTCGGATAAATAACATTAATTTTTACATAAAACATTTTGTAGTCCAATTAAAACAATTTATTCCATATTTCCTTCAACACATTGAGATTAATATAAATTTCACCCTCATTTCTCAATGATTTTTTAGAGTTTTCCATGATTTGTTTCATTTTATACATATCAAAATAATTTGATTGATGAGTCCCTCTAATAATAATATCTAATTATATATAAAAAGTAAATTATACAAGGATACTATACATTGTTTAGGGTAATTACCTTTGGATTCATCGTTTTAATCCCTTTAAGAATGAATCAACCTTACATTAATGTTGGATTATAATGAGGGAAGCCTAGATTTCATGGCTTATATTATCTTCCTCAAAGATACCAACATATTAATTATCCATATCCTATAGCTCATGGAATTAAATCTCGATATTCATATTAAAAAACATGTCATGTAGTTATTAATAAATAATTTATCAAACTCATCCCACACCATGGAGTCAATTTCATCTTGTTTCCTAGTTTTCTATATTATAGTACACTGTTGATCTTCCTTTCCTTCAAAACTATAGATGGATAAATGAATATTTTCATGATTTATACTATAGGGAATGAATGATATCTAATAAATCATAATAATCCATATTCTAGTAAGTATTGGATCTTTAGAACCACTGATGGAATGTGCACATGGCCTCATGAAAGACATAACAGAACATTGTACCCTACTTCACATCAATTGATGTTCTTTGTGATTAATATCTCTAGAGAGTTTTCAAAAAAAATTATAATGATATTATGAATTAAACATACCATAAAATTTTGTTTAAATTATTATAATCATTTAATTTTCTATCACACTCAGCATAAATAGGATTTTTAATTCTCCATCCAATGATTAAAACAAAAATTCAAAGAGCTAATAACACTAATCATAGTAGGAAACTACCTAATCCAAAAAATCACTAATTTGGCATCCTAATCATGACACCGTGTTTTCAATCTATGAAACCATGAATTATCACATGTCACACATAGTAATTATTTAAATTGATTATGGGGGTTGATAAAGAGTATTTCAATTTCCAAAACACATCACATGGAGTGTCAAACCAGTTGTGTACTAAGTCCCATTTCGTGTACTAGGAAGCACAATAGCCAAACTCAACATGACTTTTTTTAGAGTTACTACCCAATGGTGAATTTATGCTAGAATATTTTTCAATTTTGTTATACAGTATATGATCTAATTTCTCAGAAAAAACTATCTTTACAATTATACAATATTCATAGATATACCCCTATACCGAAAATATTTATATGACTTATCGTTATACATATCATTGGGTATATCTCAAAATGATTATCAATATAGTATTTAATCATGATTAATCATGCACTCTAATTCAAAATATAACAACTGATTCTTTTCATACATAGATATTTTATCATATTAGATGAATATTTAATATATTACTCAAACACGTTCTTGAATATTTTAAATTTATGGTTCATTTTGATTCATGGAATCATTAAAAACATGTGTGTAAGAGTTATAAATCATCTAAAATATATTTCTTCATTTCTAATCCAATCAAAAAAATATCGCATGTAATAAATATAATCATAAACCACAGAAAAGAAAAAAATGAATGAGGTTAGATTAAAAATATAGGTAAAATTGGAAATACAGACACGTAATGTGAGAATAAGTGTGTGATAACATGATCATGACATATCAAAACTATTCATTATATATCAATGATAAAAATAATCAGTCTAGATTTAAGGATTGGATGTTTTTATAATATAAATAATATGAAAAGAAAATAACATTATCCATTTGCACATAACACTATCTTATGACACTGAATTAAATCATGACCATAATAATAGAAAACCATATGCCAAGGATTCTCACCAAGTCATTCATAACATGTTATTCATTAAAAAATGACCCATGTACCTATTTCATGCTAATGATAAGCTCCTATGTACCATATTTTGAGGCTTCATATAATTTATCTTCTAACCACATAGCACATATAACATTAATAAATAATCCATTCATTGGAGGTGGATATATCTCACATTGATATTTTTTTATATCATTACCACCTTCTTTCATTATAACATAACAACAATATAATAATTAAAACAATACATAGGTGTTCCACATGATAATAAAATATTCATAAAAAAAAACACATGAAAGTAAATGGGTTTAATTAATAATTCAATAATTGAATAACCCAGAAAAGGTGATGGGTCTCATAAGTGTCACATAAATTCCTCATATCCTAACTCAGGAATCAGGAATGGTTTTCCTGAACAACTCTTCATCATAAGCAAAAACCATCCAAGGAAAGAATAAATTATTGTATCATTATATCATATCAACAAAAATGATTATATAAAATAAAAGTATGTCATATTTCATTGAAAATTATATTTAATGAAAACTCAATTGTATCCTTTAGAAAAATATCTTTTTTTGAAAATCAACTTTTAAAAAATATAAATTAATAAAAAAAATAGTGAAATAATATTCATTGAAATTAAAAATGACAAATTATGAATGAACCTTTAAAAATAATTTAACACTATTCTTTATAGTAATATTAATTACACTTTGAATATCAATTTTTAATACATTAATCATTTTAAAAATATTATTCATTGATAACAACATTTAAAAATTGTTAAGAAATATTTGAAATTATTTATTAAATTTCTTGAGGAATGTATCATTTCAACATTCAAAAAAAATATTTGTAAAACATATAAAATTTTAAATAGACATTTATTTTATGATAACCTTTGAATCATATAAATTTTTTACATCATATAATGTTCATGATGGCAGGAAATGTCATACATGTTAAAAAAAATTATATTTTCAATCCATTCTTTGAAATCAAAATAAAGATCTATTTTAAAAGATTTTTTAAAATTAAATTTGGAAAAATGAATTTTCATAATCCTATATGAACTCTAAATAATTACATAAAAAATATAAATCAAGGATATTGTGTAAAAAATTTGTTTTGACCAAAGGGAGAAATATAGACAAAATTATTAAAAAAATTATATTGGAATCGTGAGTAATTGAAGAGGTGATAATAAAGGAAATTTGAAATCTTATAAAAACCCATATATGAATAAAATTCGTGAGTTTATTGAGAGATAATTCTTATTAATTAATAATTGTAAGGATGAATTAGGTTGGGGTTCCACTCCGGTTTCATGGCTACGACGACCATCACGCCGGCCCCTCCTCCCCAGGCGGGGGAGGGGCCTTCGTTGTCCATCAAGGTTGCAGATCCCACTTTCTCCTCTTTCTCGAATCCCAACAACCTCCCTCCTTTTCCCTTATATTCTATTTTCCCTATGGTTCTATATTTGTTCAACGAGTGCCCTAACTTACTGCTTTTAATCGCCGAGTTAAATGATGCTTCGGAGCTCCTCAATCGGACTCTGATAGCTCAATTTTTCTAAGAGATGTCCTCCAGTGGAATATTTCAATTGATTCGTGTTTGACTCATGGGATTTTCAGAAATGAGTTACCTTGGGGTTACATGATATGAAGAGTATTATGATTCATTTTGCGTCGGAAAAGGATATGTTAAAAGATTTGGCTTTCACTCCACGTAGCTGAAATGAGTTTCGCTTTTTTCCTTTTCAGATGGACTTACGAGTTCCACATGAAGTGTGATTCCCCCTCTATGGCCATTTGGTAGAGCATTCGTATCCTTCCTCTTCCGTTTAATAATCATTTTATATTTTGGATGAATGGGAACCTAGTTGGTAGGTTTTTGTGTGCGGAATGTCGAGCCAATGTGCTGTGTCACCCGATTGATCATCGTGCATATGTGGAGATTAATGCTGCAATAATCCCTCCTGATTTTGCATGGATAACAGTATGAGAAGAATTCAGGTATAAGAAACTGGTTGTCTATGAATCATGGTTGGATTTCTACTCAGTTTGTATGAGAATGGGTCATTCGCTGGAAGTTTGCAGGCGTGGTTCTCGAATGACGGATATGCAGGGTTCTCCATATGTTTTAGGCGGTGATCCTAAGATAAATGGAGTCATCTCTGGTCAGGCACCTATGGAAGAGGATAAGGTGGTAGGGGTCATTCAAAAGGATCTACAGGATGGAAATCCTTTGGTTCGTGGTTTATTTAGTCGGGTGAGGAAGGATCTGGAGGAGCCTCAGACCGGTGTAGCAGAGTTCATGGATAGTGTTTGTGTTGTGGATCATTTACCTTTAATGTGTTCAACTAAAGTGAATGATAGTGGTCATAGGCCTGTAGTGGGTGAAAGATTTGGGGAGGTTGGAGATTCTAAAGCATCTAAGTCTGCTTCGTATACCGAAGCAGTGCTTACTAGGCTGGGTTCTTCTAGAATTGAGCATCCTCAGGGGATTGATGATATGAATAGATCATGCTTGGGGAGCGGGTCTCTAACCATTACGATGGGTAACCTTTTTGCGGGGTTATAAGTTGAAGGATCTGATCAAGATGTTGATTTTCCCAGGGACGGTTCTGATGAGGAGTCATCATATCATTTTGCCGAAGATAATGATTCAGAAGTTAATGTTCATGATATCTGTGACAAGTGGATGAGAAAGGGGGGGAAAGGAAATAATAAAGGCCTAAAGGATTACTCCCATCTACCTTTACCTATGGCGACTCGATCTTATAAAAAAGTGAAAGAAAAGGAGAAACAAAATGTTTCCATTTCTGATGGAATTTCGACTAGTGTGTAGGAGGGGGGTTGTGGGGAAGGCCTTCTTAGGGAAGACTAGGTGGTGGGTCCTTTGGAACTCCTATTACATTCAGCATAGGATATTTTTGAAGAATATTTTGTGACAAATGCCTCGGAATAGGATGCTGAGAAGATTATGGGAAGGCCTATTCGGGTGGACACCAACAATGAAGAGGGTGAGTGGATAGACAAACATAATCTGATTTTAGTAAGAGGCTTCAATGATAAGAAGATCACTAAGGAGGAGTACATGAAAGTGTGGGACCAGATGGCGTCTCACTTTGAAGACCTGCTTGATGCTGCACCAGAGACATTGTTAATATCCCTTTCCTAGAAAATTTTTAGGGATATTAATGTTGATAGGGTCAAATTCCATTTCAATAGTTATTTTTCCCTTTTAATGCATGTCCTAGGTGAACTTGGGGTTTCTCACTTTTTCCATTAAAGTGTTTGGATAATAAAAAAATTCTTTTTGAGTCAATAATTGTATGTAGAAACATAATCAATTCTAATAAATTGGGAAATTTCATAATAAAAATCATACGACATAGGTAACATTGAATCATAATACCCATGATGAAATTAAATGATATTAAAATTAAAATATATTGACAATAAAAAAATTAATTAATTACATATTATATTTTATGTATATACACCTCATAAATCAAGAAGGGTTCACAACCGATTGTATGTCCCGAAAAAGAAAAATTCCATCAAAAAATAGGTATAATAAATATCGAATTCATTCATATAAATATGATCATCCATTATAATAATTATATAAATAATATAAATTTGTTATATAAAAATAATAATATATAGTATAAGATATATTATTTAATGATAACCTTTTATTACTCATTTATAAAAAAAGTCCACATTAAAATCATGTTTTGAGCAATACTCCTGTTTTTTGTGTATGTTTTGATTTTTTATTTTTAATCACCATACATTCATAATGACTCAATAGTATATATAATGTATAACATGATATAAATTCCATATTAATTAATTATATAAGTATTTAGTATATTCCATAAATATTGGTTATGGAAATAAAATACATTTTTTGGGAGACATTAGATCATATGTACGCATGAATATTGTTTTACATTCATGATAAATTAAATTAAATAATAGAATATTCTATATTAAATTTATAATGTAATTATTATTTCATATATACTACATATATTCTTTAAATTTACCCAAATTATTATCCATGTATTTCATTTGTGAAAAAACTGATCACATCTCTTCGCAAGGCAGATGTATTCTGTACACAAGAATGACTTCGTATTGTACCCCCCATGAAATGAAATGTAATATGGTATATGTGATATTTTCATTAAAGAAATATATTTTTTCAAATATAATTTATATTTATTTAATATATATTGTTATTACTATACATGTAATATTGAATTGAAAAACACATCGCATTAGTTCTCGAGGCGATGGTCTTCTATACAACCAATTAACGATATTTTCTTTCCAATGGACTAGCATTTAAGAAGATTAAATTAATATTATAATTATAGAGGTATAAATATATCATAAATATTAATTATAATAATTAAATCCATCATTATGCCCAACTGTTTTAGGTGGTGATGAAAAAAATAAAATTGGTTTATGAGGTGTTAAATCATTATACATCCAATCAATGATTTATTATTACATTTGATGTAAATAGAGAAACATAAAATTTATGAAATAAATATAATAGAATATAATTATAAGTATTATATTTTTGGTACAATTTTAGAATAATTGAATATTATTTGACATTTTTATAAGAAAGAAAAAAAAGGTATAATATAAAACATTACATCTTCTTAAAAAAACCTCAAGGTTTATCATAATTCCTTTAAGATTTTTGATCTATAGAATGACTATATGATGTTTCTTTAGGATCAAAATAGTATATCTTGATTCTCAATTACAAGAGGCAGTGAATTTTAGGTTTAAACCAATTTCTATTTTAAACTTAAAGAAGTTTATGTTTAACAGTGTAAAACAATGTAAATTTACAAAACCAAGTTCTCTCTTAACTACGAAACAAACATTCATTAGGTCAAGAAAAAAATGATTTGGAAAAGAAACTTACGAATAGTATATTTTACCTTAAATCATATAAAATATTATTTTTCAAAGTGTGTAAAATTTGAAAAATATATAACAAATTTATAATTTCATTATTTAACAAAATACATAGTAATTTCATATTGAAACAATAATCATGTAAAAAAGATTGAAATATTTTAACCCAAATAGTAGTGTATCCATGAACCTTCGACAAAGGTCCCTTTAATTATAAATTCCAGAATATTTTTCTGACACACACCCAGGTAATCCCTCGATAAGAATATCATAGTCTTTCATTTTATTCCTATAGGCCCTTGAACATTAATGTAATTGGCACCTCTATCTTCTTATCCTCAGAAGCCCTTGATTGTAATCACCAATAATCATAGTCGCACGAATCATGCTAAACAATATGTTCATAGTTGAACAAGACGTTCATAAAACTCAAAAGGCATGAAATTCATTCTCTCTCAAGAAATCACTACATAGTATACAATCACTTGGATCATTCAATGATTTCATAAATTGTGAGCTCACTCGAATGAGCTGCTTTTTATATGAAAAACTTTAACGGTCGGTTCCCTCCTTCAGTGGTCAAATATTCTATGAATCTTAGATGGACAATTACATGGGTCACTCAACCAAAAGATAATGAGAAAACAATTCTTGACATAATTTTATATAAGAAAATAATTGGAAGAATTCTCATGTTTAAGAACAAATAAAATGATAGGAAAAAATGTATCTTATCCTAAACTGAATAATTAGAGTCTTTGAATAATAGAAATTAGAGTCTAAAATTATTAATACAAAAATTCTAGAATATGGAGATTTTGATTCTATTTTTTCAATGAATTTGGAGTCTGAATTATGAGGAACTCTTAGTCCAAATTTTGATGAATTCGGAGTCTAATATATGATGAATTTGGATTCTGAATTCTAAGGAATTCGGAGTCAAAATTATGATGAATTCAAGGATTGAATTCTTGGGAATTTAGACTCCATATTTTCAGAAATTTAGAGTCTGATTTTCAGAGAATACGAATAATGAATTTCAATGAATTCAGAGTCTAAATTTTAAATAATTCAAAGATTATATAACATAGAATTCATAGTCTGAATTGTAGAGAATTCAATGTCTGAATTTCAAAAAATTCAGAGTCTAAATTTCAACGAATTCAGAGTCTGACAACAGAATGAGTCGATATCAAGAAACTATTATATTTTAAGGATTTGGATTAGGATCCATATTTTTGAATAAAAAATGATAAACATGGTTTTAAAAAGATATATTGTAATGATAGTTACATTTCATTAAGAGAATTTGTTTTTGATTTTAAAAAGATAGTGGAATGGAACAATCATATGGAAACCTTATTGACTCATCAATCTTCCACTTTTTTGGAAAAAACAAACAAACATTCGAAAATGAATATAATAAATAAGGATTTTTTTTGAACTATAAATGAAATACTTATCTCTATTTACAAATGAAATATGATGAATAAGACTAACTCCCCCTTAGGTTTTGAAATCCCTAAATATTGTATTATGGCCTTTCATAGAGAAGATACTTTTTCTTACTTAAGAAAAACATCTCTATGTAGACTCCTTCATTAATAATCTCCCCCTAACAAAGGAAATTATCTTCTTCATAATTTGTCTTCTTTTGATCATTATTTTCTACCCCTTTGTGATTTTAAAACATGAATGGAGGATATGAGAAACAAATTGTACCTGATAGGTTAGCGATATATAAGAAAAAACAATTTAAAGACAGAAAATTTATCATTATTGTTGGAAAATTTTTTATCGATTAAAAAAGAACAAAATATAGGATTGACATGAAAATAATTCATCCTTATTTTCTTTTGTCATGATTTTTATTAGGGTATCCGTTAACATCTTGATATCTTAATGATCATCTTCATATCCCTTCATCAACTAATCCTGTTCCTGATTCTTCTTTTCCAAAGCCTTGATTTTTTCCTTATAACATCATAATTTCTCCCTAAAAAATTTCTGCCTCTTCTTGTGGTCAGAAATTTTCTTAAAACTCTTCCTCGGGTTCCCTTTCTCTCGTTAAATTTAATGAAACCGAATTTATCATCCAATTCAGATCTCAATTTTCTTGTTTTCAAGCTACTTTCCCAATATTAATCTTTAATGAAAAACTTTTTGAATGATTTTTTATTATTTTATATGTCATATCAAAAGAATCTTTTTCCAAATCATGTAATTCATCAATGATTCTAATGTCATCAATCATTATTTTAGACAATTATGTTATTTCCATCAAATATATGTTATGAGCATCATAACCTATATGAATAGTTTTGAAATCTTTCTCAAGCATGATAAACATTTCAATGAACATGCTTATCAAATATATCACCGGATTGAATGAATATTGAAGCAACTGACATCTCAAATCAATACTGGTTATCAAAGGTATTTTTTTCACTATATTAATCAAATTCTAAATAACACAATCCTGACACATAGAAGTTGAAGATTCAAAATATGAATGTTTTACCAGTGAAAAAACATTTTCTATCTTTTTAGATTTCCAATTAGATGTTCCACCAACATAATTATTTTTTTACAATCACATACTTATTAGGCACATCAAAAACAAAATATTTGAATTTATCATCATTGGAAATAACATTCTAATCTATTAGAGACTCATGCTTATTATCAACATTTTGAATTATCATATATTTATCAAAATAATATTTCTCATCACCTACCTTAACATCATCAGGATGGATTAAATCATGGTTTTAACTCTCATCATCAGCAGGTTTATCAACCTCATATTATCAATAATCAACTATCCCTAGAGAAATTATTTTGGATGGGAAAACCTAGGAAGTTTAAATTTATAGATAATATGAAGTACTTTACATATCATGATATTCCTCCATATTTATAATGTCATCATCACTTTCAACTTCTTCCTCTTCATGTTCATCTTATTCATCAACATGCTGAATTATCTCTTCTTATACAACATGTTCTAGAATTGAAATTTACATTCCTAAAGTTTCTAAATGAAATATTTCTTAGCGTTAGGATTTAGGTATCTGAATCAAATTAGATGCCTCCTTAGAATATTTTAGTAATGCATGGACAATTTCAGCTTCTGACATTTACTTCTTGAGCTTCTTCTGTTTTTTATCCCATTCAGGTTCTTTACCAGTTTGGATTTTCAAGGCCTTTCCATGTTTATTATCTAACCTAAAACTTGGTTCCATTTCCATAATATTATTATTATGCACCCTCAACTTCTCTACCACTTCCTCATAGTTTTTTTATTTTTTGTCTTTCGTGGTGTTGGATGTATTTCCATAACTGGGACTTTTTATTTGGATTTATGTTCCTTATCCTTACACATAATCTAGGATATCATGGATGTTTCTCCTACATCCATTTTCTTAATCAAATATTTAATATCACTTTCATAATGATCATAAAACAATGCAAATTTAGTATTGAAATAAACCATCATCCTCTTCAGAGTATCATCAGTCAACAAGATTATCTTGAAGGATCTATGTTTAGAACTACATTGAATATAAAATTTATCAAAGAAATGTACTATGATATCCAACAGTATAATTGGATAAATGATAATATGATACTTGAGTGTTCCATTCTTAATGTATTTTATTTTCTGAAGGATATACGTCACCCGTTTTACCTTTCTACGGTCATCCATAATGTACATTGTAATTATATCACCTTTCTTGAGAGATTCATTTTCTCTTTTTCATGTAATATAAAAAATATGTACCCATAAGGATAATATAGTGATTTTTGATGAAATATGGTTTATCATCATAGATTTTATTCCCTTCAGTCCAAGGCAGTCAATTTCATTTTCCATCCCAAAGCAACATGACATATCAGAAAACTTGTGAGAGAAAATGATTCCCTCACCCACATATCTAATTCCAAGATTGTTTGATTCCATATTAGACGATAAATAATAGGTTTTATAATATCTCGTAAAAGAAAACATTTCCATTACCCCTTCTTAATAAAAAATGATCATATAAAAATACACGATGAGAGGGTTAGGATAATCATGATGCTAAATCTTCATCTTGGCAACAAAAATACTCACCCATAAATTAAGCTTCATATTATTCATAATCCATGAATTATACATAGAACAAAAATTGGGATCAACCAGCCTTTCCATGTATATTTTATATTCCTTGATTTCCATGTAAGAATACATCTAATTCTATGGGGAAGCTTAATGGGAAACTAGGAATGTATGAAAACATCGAAAACCGAATGAATAATTTGAAGAGGAGTAAATATTCGGCACAAATAATCTAGATAACTCAATGTGTGACATGGAATATAGGAGCCTTTTATAGTCATTGAGGTGAATGATCGAATTTAGGAATTGATCCAACATTTAAAATAAACACAATCTAATCTTAATATTGATATGAATTCTAAAAAAGGATTTGGTAAGTTCAAATATTTAAAGGTTTTAAAGAAAACTGGTTTTAAGAATGGTAAATTCGTAGGAATTTTCGTAAATCAAGATAAAAATGACAAAAAAAATATTTTTGAATGAAAATATACCTTCGAGATTTCATAGAAAAAAAATTTAGATATATAAATATTCTTATTATATTCTAGATATTTTTATTAAATAAATTAAATGTTTGATTCCACGAAATTTGATTTATGAAATTTTGTTTTCTTGAACGAAAATTTAAGAAAATTTTATGTTCCAAAAAATATTATTAGGGAAAAAAATTTGGTTTAAGAAATATTTTATTTAAAAAAATTATTTAGAAAAAAATGATAACAAATGGTTGAGAAAAAAGAAAATTGTTTTAAGGAAAATAAATTGGGTAAAAATAAATTTACACCCCCTATAAAAAGAAGCTTCATAATATATGGATATGGTTTTCATCATAAATTTAATAAGGGATATTTTCTTACTGTTATCATTCATTTCTCTTTTTGAATATTTTAAAATATATCTGAGGGTAATGATTTTGTAAAAATATCAGCAATTTGTTATTATGATCCGATAAATTGAAGAATGATATCTCTTTTTGTGTGTAATCCCAAAGAATGTGATGCCTAATATCTTTGTGAGTTTAATGAGAGTGGTGTGAAAAGTTTTTTCTTAGGTAAATGACACTTGTGTTATCACAAAATATCTGTGTTTTGGTAAAAACAAAAGCAATATTCTATGAGTGTTTGTTTCATCCATAACATTTGAGTAGAAAAACTACCATCTGCTACATATTCATATTCAATATTGGAAAGTATTACTAATTGTTGCTTCTTTCATGACCAAGAAACTAATAAATCTACTAATAAATTATAATATATGAATGTACAATTTTATACATAATACATCCACCAAAATCAGCATCTGAAAAACTTTTTGAAAAAAATTATTTCCATAATAATAGAAAATCTCTAAATCCATTGTTACCATTAAATAGTGAAAAAATATTTTCAATGATTTTATTCCTTTTAATTAGAATTATTTTTTCCACATAATCCAACTAAAAACATTAATTCGGGATGACTAGATATTATGTGTAATAAAAATCATATCATACCTCTAAAAGAAGATTGATCACCAGGTCTCTCAACTTCATCAAGATCATGATAATTTGAGGTACGAATTTTAGAACTTATACTATTAGTATTTTAATATCCATACTTTTTAAATGATATTTAATATTGATATGTAAATATATATATATATCTTCTTGTTTTTTGAGCTATTTGAATATAATTGAAAAATATTAACTCACCCATCACACTCATTTCATACTAAAATTTCATGATATAAACAAATTAATCCATTATAGATTGCAGAGTTGATCCAAATATCATTTCACCAACATATATTTGAACAATAAAAACTTTTTTCTTATAATTAATTATAAAAACAGAATGATCGAAAGCTCCCTTACTAGTATTTTTTTGTCAAAATAATATTAAAATTCTATCATACTAGGATCTAGGGGTTTGTTTAAGTCCATATTTTGCATTAATAATTTTAAAAAAAATCAGGATGTTTTTTTGTCTTCAAATACATGAGGTTGTTCAATATAAAAATCCTCTTGAACATATCTATTATTGAAATCACACTTCACATCCATTTGAAAAAGTATGAAATTAATGAATTCTACAACCCCAAGTAAAATATTAATAGATTCATGTATATCTTCAAGATAATAGGTTTTTTTCATTGTATATTCTGTCTAGTTGGTTATATACATTAGCAACTAATCTATATTTCTTTCTTACTATGATTTCATTTTCATCACATTGATTTCTGAAAAATAATTTTACACCAATTATAGATGATTCTTTAGTTTATTCAACCATGGTCCAAACATTATTCCTTTCGAATTCATTTAGTTCATCTTGCTTGAGATTAATCCAGTCATCATCACCTAAAGATTCATCAGTGCTATTTGGTTCTAACTGGGAATGAAATTATAGATGTTCTACATCATTTTGTAAAAAACATTTAGTCCATAGAGGGTGATTTACATCTCCAATGATAATATCAGTAGGATGATTCTTGAGAAACTATTGATTTTTCATTTGTAAAACATTTTCATCAAAATAGTGTAGAAACTAATCTTGGGTAAATATTACTGAAATTTCTTGAGTATTTTCCTTATTATAAGTATCTTTAATCGAATAATTTAATCATTTTTTGAAATCAATTCTAGGATCTATATTCGGGTTGTTTATAAACAAAAAGATCAGTTTTTTCAGATTTTATGTTCACTATTTCATCAATAGTACAAGTATTTTTCTAAAAAAATCTATAAGCCTTAGAAGTAGTAGAATTTCTTAAGAAAATATCATCATCATATTTGTGTTCAAATTTATGTGTTTAATCATAAGTATTCATAATGAATACATTTAATCCAAATACTTCGAGGATATGACGATTAACTTTTCGACTAATCCCCAATTCATAAGTTGTTTTGTTAATAAAAGGTCTGATTAAAACTCAATTTGTTATATAATATGAAGTAATAAATGATTTAGGCCAAACATGATTATAAAATATAATATTCACTCAACTTGGTTCTAGTTATTTTTTGATTAATTCAAATTCTTCTTTAAATAACCCCATTCTATTGGTGATTTCTGGTGGCTTAAATGTTATGATTAAAGACTTTTTTACTATAAATACCTTCAAATTATGAATTTTGAAATTCTCCTCCATGAACACTATGAATATTTATCAATGAAATGTTTTCCCCATTTTTCACATGACCTCAAAATGTTTTAAAATTGGAAAAAAATTTAGATTTCATTATTAAAAAATAGGCACATATAAATTTGGCATAATCATCATCTAGAATTAATACACAATACTTAAATCTAGTAATTACAGATTGTGTAGGACCAAAAATATCTGTATATAGAAATTATAATGCATCAATAGATTAGACTCCACCGATGGATTTAATTCTTTACCTATGTTGCATTCCATATTGACAAGGAACACATACTTTTGAAGAATCAAATCTACCCTTTGGTAGATCCTTAGAATGTATTTTCATTAAGAGTTATAATATGTTCTTAAAGATACAATATTCTAGACATCTATTTCATAACCATGATTTATCATCCATTTCAAATAGGCAATATAGGTATGGGCTCCTTAGTTCTTCTAAGATTTGGGTAGAAACAATCTTATCTCTATGGGAAAAATTATTAACATCATTAATGGAATTTTGTACTAATTATTTAACATTCCTAAAATTCACAAGGTAATCTTCATCACATAATTGAATTATTATAATGAGTTTTTTCATAACACCACTAAAAAATATAAGATTTTAAATTAATGTATTTTAAAGAAGAACAATAATACATATACAAACAATTTCTTCTTGGCCATTATCTTAGAAACATACATTTCCTCCTTTCGTTTGGATAATCTTTTCAAAGAAATTTTTTTTCCAATCAAGTGACATGAACATCCAATATCCATGCACCATGTATTTTTTGTTGGTACTTTCTTTATTTTCTTGAAAATAATAAAGGTATACTTTAGAATCCAATATTTCTTGGATCGGGAAATATGAGAAACTAAAATCATAGGAATCCACATTATCTTAGAAAAATAAGATTTATGAAAATATAGGGAATGTGTTTTATTTAATGAAAATTTTGAATGCTAATGTACAACACATTTACACTTAGATATAAAGGGGTAACTGGTGGGAACAAAATAGTTATTACTAGAAATAGGTCTTGAATGAGTATATCCAATTCTTGAACAATTCCTAATAATAATTTGTGAATAAATTTTATAAAAATACTTCATTACTAGAGAAAAATTTGAAAAAAGTATCTTTAAAGAAAAATATTAGATTGTTGTCTAATGATTAATTTTTATCTTCAATGTCATTAGTTTTAGAACGTGGGTTATTATGTAAAATATTTTTCATAGAAATAAAATTTTTATGATCAATAGAATGTATTTAATTCTATGAATTATCATTCATAAGGTTTTTATAATCACATTCAAAATCACGAGTTTTTTTTATCACAATCTTTAGAAATATTCAATAATTATTTTTGTTAAACAATAAAATCTAGAATTTTTATTCCCTAACATATTTTTTAAATTTCAATTTTAATTCTCATGTAATTTAGCAAACATATAATTTTCATAAAATGAAGTTATTGTATTATCTATTGATGAATTATTTTTTACAATTGAATAATCACAATATTATTCATTCGGAAATTTTTCATTTTATAAAATCTTCGTTATGGATTCAGTATTGTGTTCCTAATCTATAAGACACTGATTTTTAAAGGTTACTCTGCCAATAAGACCAATATTATTTTGACCATATGATTCATATTTTGAAAATTTATATGAATATTCACCACCACTAGAACACCTAGTATCATTTTATTCTATGACATTCATAGTGTTAGACTTGTAATACATAATTATTTTTATTTCATAATTATTTTTCTTCCTATATTTTCTTTTATTAATTGGACAATTAATTCTGATGTGTCTGGATCTTTTAGATTAATAATAGGTTACTTTAGTATGTTTCTTGACCTTTCTATCATTCTTCATATTTCAATACAAGAAATCATTATTTCCCACTATCTTTTTTATCCTTTGAGTAAGATTGGCTAATTAATTCTCATATTGATCACTGTCACATGATTCATATATAATAAAAAAATTTATAGATTTAGATATAGTTACCATTTTTGGTTTATTTTCGTCTGATTTATTTGTGAATGCTACACTTCTATTACCAATTTATTTTTTGTTTAAATCAACATCACTCTTTATTATAGTTTCATGCTAATGAAGACTTCCAAATTACTCATCAAGAGTAATGTTAGTTACTTTTGTATTCTCATCTGTATATTTATTTTTTGATTCCCACTCATTGGGCATGATGTCAATTATCTTGTCCATAAGAACATTATCATCAAGAACTTTTACCCTAATTGATTAAACGCTATTGAAAATTGTCCTAAATCATTAATTTACTTTTCCAATAAGTTCTTAATAAGGAAATAAAATTTCATGATATTTAGATCTTAACATTTCTCTTCCAGTTTCTATCAATTTAGAAGTTCCAAAATGTGTTACTTCATGATTATTCCAAATGCATATGGCATCTTCACAAGAAGATATTTGTCTATATATTTTCTTGGTCATAGAACACATTAATGTATTTTATACCTTGAAATTTATTTTGTATTCCAGTTTCTCTTGGTTGGTGAATGTTTTTACATCCTTTCTTGAAATATTTAGTCTCTAGTGAGCATTACAATATTATCTACTCCAGTTTTGATAACAAAACTGTTCAATATATCTCTCTTGTATTCATAATAATTATCATCAAATATTGGTGGTCTAGAAGTATTCATGTTGTCAATATAACCGATATTTATACTTACCATTCTATAAGAATATATCTTTTCTAAAAACGTGTTAATAGTAAAGGTTTTAATGAATGTTGAAAAATACTTAAGAAAATCTTTTAAAAGAATCATCATGTAATAAAAACATAGATTAAGGAAAATTTTATCAAGAAAACATATATTTTAGTATAATTATTTAAGAGACCTTGAACTAATACTAATTGTAGGATCCAAATCGTATATGTAGATCCTCAATTAGAATAGGGGTTGAATTGTAGGTTTAAAAATGTTTGCTTTTAACGTTAAGGAAATAAATTTTTGACAAAGATAAACATGGAAAATTTTACAAAAACTATTTTTCTCTTTACTATTATATAACCTTTCTTATTGTCTAGAAAATATGGATCTCGAAAAAAACCAATAAACAATTTATTCTACCTTAATGTGTATATAATATTATTTATCGTAGTAAGTAAATGTATATAAAATAATAATAATACTATACTTTTATTATTTAACAAAATACTACAGACATAAAACATGAAATAACAATAATTTAAACCTATATAAAATATATTAAAACAAAGAATATTTTATCCAACAACCTTGGATAAAGGTTCCTTGATTTATACTTTCATGAATGTTTGTCTTACCCACACTAGGTTAAACCCTCAATAAGAATATCAGAGTCTATATTTCTATACTCACAATACCCCGAACATTTATATAGACAACACTGCATTAATATCCTGAGGAGCAATTGATTTTACTCAGCAACAATCATAGTCATACAAAAGAATCCGAACAAGATGTCCACTATTAAACGATATGTTCATAAAATGAAAAGGAACTAGAGACTTTCTGTCTCTAGAAATCACTTCACATCATATAATATCTAGGATTATGGATGACTTTCATTGATTGTGAGTTTTATTGAATGATATTGTATTTATAGGAATAACATCAATGATTGGCTCCCTCCTCCAATGGTCATATTTTTCTTTGAATCTCAGATGGACCTGTACACAGGTCACTCAATCGATGGTTAGTTAAACAAATTTATACAACATTATTTTATATAAGAAAATTTTAAGATGCGTTATCATGCTTATGAATCAACCAAAAGTAAGGATAATATAGTATCTTAACCAAAACTAAATAATCAGAGTCTTTGGAAAAATAGTTATCAGAATCTGAAATTATGAAAACTTGGTTTGTAGAAATATGGACATTCTGATTCTATTCTTCAATGAATTCAGAGTCTAAACTATGAGGAATTCATAGTCTGAATTTTGAGGAATTTGGAGTCTGAATTTTGGAGAATTCATTGTCTTATTTTCAAAGAATTTGGATACTGAATTTTAGAGAATTCAGAGTATAAATTTCATAGAATTATGAATCTAAATTCGAGAGAATTTGGAGTCTAAAATAAAAAATACTTGATATCAACAAACTATCACATTATGAGGATTCTTATTAAGATCTAAATTTTTTACATAAAAAATGGTATACTTGGTTTTGAGAATATAATTCATATCGAAGGATAATTTTTCATTTAGATAATGTGTTTTTGATTTTCAAAACACATACGAATGGAATAGTCATAGGGAAACCTCATTGACTAAAAAATGATTTGTGATTATATAAATATATTTTGATTGTTTATATTTTTCTCTATTAAATTGTGATGTATTCTGACCAATGATATATAATAATGATATTTTTTAATCTCTTCATAACATTTATATTTTATTATAGTTTGTATTTGTATGTTCTTTTTATGAATGAAAATTATGAAACTTTTGAAAATATAATTGAGTTTCAGAAATGAGTATAAAATCCCCATGAAAATGTTTTATAGACCTATAATCAAATAAAGGGGTGGATGATAGATATATCTAATTCAAATATCATCTGAGAGATTATAGAACCATTTCAAATCTAGCCTTTTTAGAAACCCAGAATGTAATAGTTTATTTATAATAAGTAATAATGGATTATTAAATATAGTTCTCTAAATGTAGAATATATGTGACATTTCTATATACGTTTTTTGTTATTCCTTGTGGATTCTACATTTCTACTTATTCATGTTCCATCTAAATCAGTTATTAGGATACCATATGATATATAGAGTGGGAAACATTCATATATATATTTAATGAATGTTTTGGGTTTTGAATATTATTTATGACTTTTGGATGGTACTAAAAATGAACCAAGAATGAGAATAAAATTATTTATTCATTAGTCGATGGAAAATAAGACTTTTTTTACAAACCTACTAAACATAATGATTTTATGTATCTGGAATTATTTTTTATGAGAAAAAATACACAATTTAAGGAGTATTACTGAGGAAATGCATCTTGATTATGATCTAGGACAAAATATAAGAAGGGATCATTTTATAGAGGTTACAGTGGTTCCAAAAAGTCATAAATGATGAACCAACACAACTAATACATGGACTTTTACCTTTCAATCAGATTGTATAGTAACATTATATATATATATATATATATCATGGAAAATAGTGATGAACTAACATTAATAGGATATGAACATATTTAATAATAATAATATTTAATGACTATTGATGTTAGGAAATGGTTAAAATCCATGGTATAAAATCTGGACTCAATTTGATATAACTATGTATAAAATATTATGGACGCACCATAAGGGGTTTCACCCATATTCTCAATAGTGGTCCTTCAATATTAAAACTGGTATGGAAGATAGTGTGTTAACCTACGAAGAAAACATGAAAATTAAGGGTTAAATATTAGTCACAATGATTATATTGAATTGATCATTTCACATTTTTTGATAATAATGTCAATAATAATTTTATAATACGTAAAAAATAATTATGATTTTGATATATATTATATCTATATCAAAACTAAATTCCATAACTAGTATTTAACTGAGGACATTTATATTATAAAAAATATGGATTTTAACTTCCTTGTCGGGTTTCTATGGTTTGTAAATTGCAACATTCCATTTATGGACGGATAAAATCCACTTAGATTTGGAAAATTGTATCATTATATTAATATTTTTATGTAGTATTAATCCCCAAATTTGATCATTTCATAGATGGTTTTGTTTCATTATTCATTGGGAGAAAATATTATAATCTATAAAAATAAATGTTCCACGAAGAGTTATTACACAGTTTTCCAAAATTGTGTTACATCATATGGGAAAATGTGAAAAACAAGAGAGTAGGTTTTGTAAATCTAGGGCATGGTTTGAAAAAATATCTACCCACTATGTATAAACAATTCACATTTCTAATATTGGGGGTCCAGTTTTTCTAACAATGCGGCACTGCCTAGCTAACCATGCATACGATATTTTATATATTGTAAATTAATTTTAAACATATAGAAACCCAAATTTTGTTTCCTATATAATCCTAATATAGACCAATTATGATTTCATATTCATTGGGAGCCCTCAGGTGGTAATTCTAGCTTAACTCCTTTATATAAGAGAATCATATCGAGGATAATGACGTTCGATCTCCACCCAATAGGTTTCCTCTTCCTGCTCTCTTTATCCCACTATCTATTCTATTATCCTTAAGGTTTTATTGATCTTAATGTGACATTGGAGTAACTAATATTTTTTTTAACAAAATTAACCTAGGGTATATTATATGTTCTTCCATTTCAACATTCTTTTTTAGGGATTCATATTTAGGGATTTTTTATTCGAAATTCATTGGTCATGAGGATGGAAGATCTGTTATGATTTCTGATTGTTAATAACCCTACATTTCATTATTCAAATTCAGATGTTTGATTTGTTGTACCTCTCGTTCCCCTCGTAGTTTGATTTTCATGATCACAATCACCATTATTATTTATCTAACTTTGTTTTTAAGTGTTGTGGATGATAGGAAAAATATTTCCAAAGGATTGGCACAAGAATGGACTAGAAGTGGACTGAAATTCAGTCCACCGGCCCACCGGTGTGATAGCACCGGCCAGCCGGTGGACCTGGCAGAGGCATTGCCCACTGCCAGGTTCCACCGGTCAGCCGGTGGCTCTGTCACCGGCCAGCCGGTGGTACCCAGACCAATGGGCCAGCTACTGTCTCCCCACCGTCCAGCCGGTGGCTCCTCCACCGGTCAGCCGGTGGAGCCTGGACCAAAATTCTTCTCCTCTGCCAAGGCACCGGCCAGCCGGTGGGACTGTACCGGCCAGCCGGTGGAGCCAGTCAAACTAGCCGTTGCTGTTTGACCAGGCTGGCCCACTTGGCTCCCAACGGCTCTTTAAGCCTCTCCAACGGCTCCGAAGACTCCAAAAGGGTTCCTTGCCTATAAATAAAGGCTGAGGAAGCCCCGGACACCAACCGGATCATATACAAAGCCACCGTACACATTTTCCATCTTTGGCGTACCTCCGGCGGACTTCCTCAAAGGAACCCACCTTGCTCCAACAACTTCCACATCGAAGGAGCTCCTTCAAAGAATCTTGGAAGCGTCCTTCAACATCATCAATCAATCAAAGGCGCCCAAGGCTTCTCCCAATTACGGTTTTTAGTGTTTTATTTATTTTGAGCTTAAAATTGGGTTTGTGCCTACAAACCCCAAACTATTTCTCATCCCCTCTTTCTTTTGGGTTTCACATCACCATTAAGGTGTGAAAAGGTTGTCAAGCTTTCCTTTAAATAGCTTGAGACATAGGTGAGCTATCCTTCACCTGTAAGAAGGATAGTGGGTTCTTGCTAAACCATTAAAAGCAAGTGGGTTCTTGCTCAACCATCAAAAGCAAGCTGTAATAGGTCCTAGTGCTACCTCAAAGCCTAGTGGGTTTCTTGCTAAAACCATTGAAAAGCAAGCGGTAGGAATCTCTCAATGGTTGAGTTGGGAGCGGAGACGTAGGCCGGGTTTTTGGCCGAACTCCGTTAACAATTTCTTGTGTGATTGCCTCTTTTATTTTCCGCTGCACATACTTTGATTTCACTTTGATTTTAATTTGTTAATCTTTTTTTAAAAGGCAATTCACCCCCCCTCTTGCCATCACTTCCCGTTTTTCTTCGCCTAACAATTGGTATCAGAGGCAAAATTTGAATAATTCCTTAACCGGTTTCAAATTAAAGATCCTATTTTTTGATGGCTTCTACCACTTCAACCTCTTACGCCCCCGAAGGCTTTTCTTTGGATCGTGCTCCATTCTTTGATGGAACCGATTATTGTTTTTGGAAAACCCGCATGAACACATTTCTTAAAAGTATTGGCTATCCTATTTTTAGAATTGTTATGCATGGTTTTACCCTCACTTCTTCCGATGAGTCTTAGTGGACCACCATAGATATTAAGAATTTCGAGCTTGATGGAAAAGCCTTGAATGCTCTACATTCTGGGCTAGACCGAAATGTATTTAATTGTATTTCTACTTGCTCTACTTCTTACGATCTTTGGAAATTTTTAGAACTAACCTATGAAGGTACTAGCGAGGCTCCAAAGCAAGAATCCGATCAAAAGCAAGAACCCGACGAAAATATCAAGCCCGTTTGCCCACCTCACAAGAAAAGGGCCAAGAAGAAGAAGAAGAAGGCTTTAAAGAAAACTTGGAGTGATAGCTCCTCCTTCTCTTCTTTCTCCTCGAGTGACAATGGTAATAATTGCCTAATGGTAAAACATGAGGTATCTTCCTCCTCTTCCTCCTCATCATCCTCTAGTTCTTCAAATTCTTTCAATCATTTGTCTTATGAAGAACTCCAACATGTTAGAGACCAATTAGAAAATGGTTTTCATGAACTTTCTTCTAAATTTGTTTCTTTGAAAAAGAATTTTAAAAAACTCTCTTCCGAAAAAGAACAACTTCTCAAAGAGAAGGAGGAGATGTCCCTCAAAATCCAGAATTTTCCCGATGTTGATTCTTTGGAATCAACCATTAAAGACCTAAGGGAATCTTTAGCCAAGTTCACCCAAGGTGAACAAAATTTGTCCAAACTCTTAGGTTCTCAACGAGTATCTAGAACCACCAATGGACTTGGCTACACCAATATAGCTTCCTCCTCCCATGCACCCACTGTTTTTGTAAGGGGGAGCTCTAGTTATAAATTTTGCAATTATTGTAAAAAACCCGGGCACCTCATTTATGAGTGTGATTGCAAAAATGCCCGGTATGGCCAACCCAAGTCTATTTACTATAGTGACGAGTTTTATAGGAGAAGACCCGCCATGAAACAAATTTGGATTGAAAAATCCCTTTTGGCGAGTCTCTCCGGGCCAAAAATAGTTTCGTTTCCCCGATGATCTTTTGTTTTATTTAGGGGGAGAAATTTTCTTAAATTTAAAAATCTCTTTCGATTCTTTTTTCAATTTAAATTTTCAATTCATTTTTGATTCAAAACTCTCAATTTCAAAAATTTCATTTGGTTTCAAATTTCAAATTTCAATTGGTTTTTGATTCAAAACTTTCAATTCAAACTGTTATTCAAATTTTTCAATTCAATTTTCAAAAATTCCAATTGATTTAAAAATCTTGGTTTTCAATTTTCCCTCAATCAAGTTTTATGCCCCGAGCTATTTTGATAATCACAAAGGGGGAGAAATTCTTGATTGATTGGGGGAGAAACCTTTTGATCATGCTTAGCTTTTATTTTCATTTTATTCATTAAAGCATGACTTTAATTTTTGTTTTTACTTTAATTGTTTTGGTGATTGTGATCATCAAAATAGGGGGAGATTGTTGTACCTCTCGTTCCCCTCGTAGTTTGATTTTCATGATCACAATCACCATTATTATTTATCTAACTTTGTTTTTAAGTGTTGTGGATGATAGGCAAAAGATTGCCAAAGGATTGGCCCAAGAATGGACTAGAAGTGGACTGAAATTCAGTCCACCGGCCAACCGGTGTGATAGCACCGGCCAGCCGGTGGACCTGGCAGAGGCATTGCCCACTGCCAGGTTCCACCGGTCAGCCGGTGGCTCTGTCACCGGCCAGCCGGTGGCACCCAGACCAATGGGCCAGCTACTGTCTCCCCACCGGCCAGCCGGTGGCTCCTCCACCGGTCAGCCGGTGGAGCCTGGACCAAAATTCTTCTCCTTTGCCAAGGCACCGGCCAGCCGGTGGGACTGTACCGGCCAGCCGGTGGAGCCAGTCAAACTAGCCGTTGCAGTTTGACCAGGCTGGCCCACTTGGCTCCCAACGGCTCTTTAAGCCTCTCCAACGGCTCCGAAGACTCCAAAAGGGTTCCTTGCCTATAAATAAAGGCTGATGAAGCCCCGGACACCAACCGGATCATATACAAAGCCACCGTACACATTTTCCATCTTTGGCGTACCTCCGGCGGACTTCCTCAAAGGAACCCACCTTGCTCCAACAACTTCCACATCCAAGGAGCTCCTTCAAAGAAGCTTGGAAGCGTCCTTCAACATCATCAATCAATCAAAGGCGCCCAAGGCTTCTCCCAATTATGGTTTTTAGTGTTTTATTTATTTTGAGCTTAAAATTGGGTTTGTGCCTACAAACCCCAAACTATTTCTCATCCCCTATTTCTTTTAGGTTTCACATCACCATTAAGGTGTGAAAAGGTTGTCAAGCTTTCCTTTAAATAGCTTGAGACATAGGTGAGCTATCCTTCACCTGTAAGAAGGATAGTGGGTTCTTTCTAAACCATTAAAAGCAAGTGGGTTCTTGCTCAACCATCAAAAGCAAGCTGTAATAGGTCCTAGTGCTACCTCAAAGCCTAGTGGGTTTCTTGCTAAAACCATTGAAAAGCAAGCGGTAGGAATCTCTCAACGGTTGAGTTGGGAGCGGAGACGTAGGCCGGGTTTTTGGCCGAACTCCGTTAACAATTTCTTGTGTGATTGCCTCTTTTATTTTCCGCTGCACATACTTTGATTTCGCTTTGATTTTAATTTTTAATCTTTTTTTAAAAGGCAATTCACCCCCCCTCTTGCCATCACTTCCCGTTTTTCTCCGCCTAACATGATTTATATTGTATTTATCTATGTTAATTAAATTACATAGGATTTTTAAAAAAAAACCCAAATCCCAAAAAATTAGGGATTTGAATTTTCATTTTTGAATGAATTTGAAAAAACCCCCCATTTCTTTTTAATGGTGGTGTATTTGTGAAGTTGATGGAATTTTTTGAAATTTAAATTTTATAATTTTAATTCATAAAATATTTTGAGGGAATTTATTTCAAATTGTTATTTGGAAAAATGGATTAATATTATTATTGATAGAAATATATTTTTATTATCATGAAATTGTTTGATTTTATTTAAAAGACATTTTTATTTTATGAAATGAACATTATAATATTCAAAATGGGTGAATTGGATTTATTGAATTGTATGTAGTCTTAAAAAAATTCTCATCATAGATTTTTATTATATCACATTAAATTTATTATAGTTAGTGTGTTATTAGTACGTAACTATTCAATTGAAAACACAGAAAATACATAACTATAGTTAGTAACATCCCTAGTGAGCTGGTGACATGTCCTCATCTCTTAGTATCAAGAAGGATGTGTGTATAATAATATTACCATGAAACTTATTTCAGTGTGATGGAGTAACATATATAATTGAAATTTCAATCCATATTAAACATGACCATGTTGACTATTTATTGGTATTTTTGATATATTTCATTATTGTTGTAAACTACATCACATGCCATATGAACTAATGTAATCTTTTAAAATAATAAATTTATAATGTCCATTGTTTATCACATATACGTAATTTTAAATTTAAATAGTGATTTGCTTTAAATATGATTGTGAAATTCCAATTCCCTTTATTTCAAAATTTAAAATTGTTTTTTCGTAATTAAATGATGGATTCTTAATATGGAAATATTTTTTAGACTATACTAGGATTTTATTTTACCCCTACCTATGCCTTTTGGTGTTTTTAGATTTTCACCTTTTGTATATTTTCCCCTTATGGGATCATGTAATGGTTAGGTGACACATAGTAGTGGTATTAGATGTTGATCACTAGGATTGGGAGATTGTGTCCATTGGGACTTGGGTTCTCAACATTCATATTTATTAGTACCTTTCTATAGTATGTTGGATTTTTCCCCTGTTTGAATTCATGTAAACTAAACCCCATTGATTTTTTCATGTTTGAATAATTTTTTTTATCATTATGTCATTTTAATTTTTTGGAAATTGTTCCCACATTATTATTTTATGATTCAAGATGCTTGAAGAAAAACAATGGGTATTACTAATAACCTTTGGGATAAGTTAGATCCATCACTATTTTCTTTATACCAAGGAACCTTATCTAGTTCAAAAAAAGTGGTATATGACCAATAGGTTTTTTTATCTTTCTTTGATGTCAGTATGAAAATTTTATTTCTTATTGGGACATTGTAGGTAGTAGAGATTTAGTTCCTAGCCATCTATCATTGTAATTATCTTTATGTCACTAGGATTGGTTTTGAAATGATGTCTTGAATATTGGATCTAGACTTTTCCCTACTTTTTATTTATAGAGATTCAAACCCAAATCTTTTTATCTTATATGTTGGAACCAAGTACCATTGTTTCATGGTTTGACTGTAAATATGATGTATTCTAGGTTTTTTTTTTCTGATTTTGTGTAGCATCATATATCCAAGTAACATGTGACTTAGATCCATGATGGATCCACTTATGATTCTCAATGAGTATATCCTATTATGGACCAATGTTTGGATGAGGTGATTGAGCATACTGTCCATGTTCATGTATAAGAACTATCACAAACTCCCATTCATAATTTAGTCACGAATCGTCAAAGTAATTATCACTGAAATCATTCCAAGGAGTTCCTTCTCAAGAAACCACAACTATTCAATGTATCCCATGATCCTCATTTTATTAAGGACTAGTTGAGTAGGATGGATAACATGTTTCTTAGAAACACCTAATGAAATAATGATGTAGGGTTCCCCTTTCCTAATGGTGGAACTGAGCAAGAGATGGTGGGACACAATTTTATGGTGAATAATCATGAGGGATTATAGTGGAGTGATGCCAACGATCATTTCACCATATAGTTCTATCTAGATTTAATGTTTTTGTCCATGTCAATTGAGTTATTCAACTATGATCAGGATGAAAAGAGCGTGACTAATTAAAAAAAGTGTTTTACGGCGCTACTACAATTTTCATATGATATTTTATCAAATAATAATATGGGGACTTGATGGTTTGAGATGGTACATCAATCTGATACTCATTATTAATTTATCAATTAGAAGCTATGTTCTTTTGAATATGTAAGGGATAGAGTGTTGATGGTGAAAAAAATTTGGCTCAAAAGTAATGGTTGATAGGGGTTTCTTTTTCTCTCAGTGTTACTATGAATTCCTATTACAGAAAAAAGAAATGTTATGATTGCCCTTAAAAGAACAATATTTCAAAATCACCCACTGTTCCTAGAAGAATCCCTTGTATTTTCCACTACTGTTGCACTCTAAGGAACTGAAAGAGGGTTTCCACTGAGGGACCAATTATTTGTTCTCACAAAGATTCATGACTCACCTATAGATGTTTTTTTATTTTTATTCCATTATGCATAGTTCCATAAGGTCATTAGCATATTTTAAACCTTTATTGAAATGATATGATTCATGATTGAAAGGGTTCTAGAAATAGGCATCTATAAAAATGATTCTTCACAAAAAGGACGATTCAAGAGAGGAACCTAATACAGCTCCATGTACTGTGATTGGTACCTTCACTATAGATTCATTATCAGTGGCTTCTTTATTTTATTATGTTCAATCTCATACATTTATCTCAACTTGTATGTTTAATATCATAAATATTCATATGGATATTTTGACTTATGTGATGGATATTAGTACACCCCTTGTAATAAATAGATTGAAGGGTCTCAAATTCCTGGATTGTGAATACTCTTTATTTGATGTTGTGGTATCATGGATTTTTCATGTTCTTGACATGAATACTCTCAAAGTCATTTTCAGTATGTATTAGCTCAATACCAATAAATCATAGGTTGATTTTTTTCATTAATGGGTCTTATTTACAATACGCAATTGGATTTTCAATATCATTCATGGTTAATGGGGCATGAGTTCGAGTATATATTGAACATATTATATGGATTTTCTGAAATTATTATATTTAAATTATATTTAAAAATACTGGTAATCAATGATAAGTCATCTTACTCAAGATGTTGTCAAGTTTCATGAGTTTATTCTTTGTGACTTCCCCTGGTTTCCACCAATAAGGGAGATATAATTTTGTATCAATTTAATAATTGGAACTCAATAAAAATACATTCCTTATTAATATTTGTACCTATAAGAAATGAAATATTTGAAGTTTCACTTTGGTGTTCTATTTGATAAAGGCTTTATACACCCAATTATGTCACATTGGTAGGCGTCAGTTCTCATTTCTATGAAATACAATTCTTCATCTAACTATTTGGTAGATTATTAGAAACTAAATAAATTAATGGTAAAAAAATATTCATTACAACAGGTTGACGATATATTTATTATATATAATTGGAAAACTTGTTATCAATGATTTATCATTGGTTTTATTGATGTAAGATTAGGATAAAAGAATATTCCATTCAGAAAAAATACCTTTTAGAGTAGGTGTGGAAATTATGAGCACCACTCCATGATGTTTGGTCATAAAAAATTATTCTTTATTCTTTATAGATTTAATTTAAATTATTTTCTATGAGTATCTTTATAACTTCATAGACTTAATTGTAGATGAAATCTATGTTTACTCTTAATAAAAGGATATCCTTTTTCATTGTCTGAGAGAAGTACTAGAATTGTTGAGAAATCACCGACATTATACCACGATATAAAAAATTTATTTTTGGATTTGGGATCTAAATTTCCTAGGACATGTGGTATTAGAACAAGATATTTCAATTGAAACTCAAATGGTGAAGGATGTTATGACTTGGTAACCACCCAAAAAAAGTGTGAGAGATTAATATTTCCCTAGGATTAGGGAGGAATTATAACTCGTTCAAATAGGACTTCTCAAAGATTGATAATTCAAATACTAATTCTACTCTAAAAGGAGTTATTTAGTATTGGGATGAAAAATGTAATAGTTTAATTATTAATTGATATTTCATTTGACTAATGAATTGGATATAACCCTTAAATTTGATATGATGCGCAATGAGGTATTTAATGACGCAATAAGATTCAGTTTGGATTCCATTCCAATGTGTGGTGATCATGTTGTTACTTATGGATATCTTTAGCTTCGGCTTGTTGAGAAGAATTATCATACCTCAGACATTCAATGGGTATCATTAATTCACACATGTAAGATATGGTGTCCATGCCATGAAAAATAATGGTTTACTATGACTTCAAATGATATGTCCATGTGTTATATCTTCTATCAAAATTATTTGAATATCCAATAGAGGAATTTGGTGGACTAGTAGTATTCCTTTGATTTCATCATATTTTATACCTTGAGGTAATGGAATTTCATTGCAAATTCTTTTACTATGAATCATCTAATCAGGGAAGTGTAAGAAAAATTTGAAGATTGGAACATGATAGATCCTTTTCAATATTTCATATTGGCATTTAGGAATCATGGGCCTATGATTTATTGTCTCGTGTTCAGCTAAAAAATGCTATTCTCAATTTGATTCTTCAAGAATAAAATCATGATAACAAGATACATAGAAATAATTAACAATCATAATAGTGGGGAGACCATTCATGAGTAGTAATTCTCCATCGAGGGAATTATATTCTTCCAGAATCACATTGTTTTGATGATAGTAATGTGAACCATTATTTTCATAAATTAAAATGTCATCACATTTATATAAGGCATAAAATGTTATTCAAATTGGCACCCAAGGATTTTATTATTTTTATTTCATTTGTAACCATATAAACATAATCAACGGTACATGATTGGGAAACATTATCTCACACTAGGTTCTCTGTGAATAGAACACCACTTATGAATTTCTTACAAGAAATATATCTTCATAACATGTTGAAGGATTCATAAAACTAGTTAAACCAATATAGTCAATAAGGGTTAAAAGCGATACATGTGACCATAAACATGTCCATAGGAAATTGATACCATTATCATGAAAATCGATGAACATTCCCTTCATATCAAATATCATATAAATGAATCATGGACCAATTCATAAATGCACATAAGACATGGATCAAAATGAAATAAATATCACAATATTTGAAAGAATAACATCAGAGTAATACATGGAATTTTGGAACACACATAATAATATATAATTATTTATATATTAGCCAATTTATTTCTTCCAAGACCAACATATTGGAAAATGTCCTTCGTTGAACTAGTTTTATTTCCCGTTCTATCCCTATATTAATGAACCTAGTTTTCTATTTTTTCATGCCATTTAATAATGAACTGAGTAAAATTAATTATCCAGAACGTTATGTATCATGAGATATAAATCTTAACAAAATACATTGGATGGATATATAGGTCCCACTCATCTAATAAATAAATCCAACATATATGTTTCGATAAATCATAAACAATATTATAATAACCCATGAAATTGAATGGGAGTCATAAAAATTTATTATTATCATATACCAAGGAAAAATATATAAATTTATTAATCATTTGATCAATACATAACCTATTAAAAGAATAAATTTTCCAATGAATATAACTCATGGAATTGAATTTGGTGTCATAAGAATCATTAAAACAAATCAACAACCATTAATGAATGAATATGAATAAAACCTATTAATCATTTCATAGAAGGGAATCTGTAACATAAATAAAAGACATATTATATAGAAAATTACATGAAATTGTACTTTGAAACATTTCATGAGTGAAATATACATTCATCATTGTAAAAGTCCCTTTAAAACATAAAAACTAATTCAAAATCATTTTAATGGAAATTTAAGTGATATCTTATAATGAAATCTTTCAAATATTTTAAAAACCATTTATATTGAAATCTAAAAATGAGAACATAAAAATCTTTTGAAAACCATTTCCATAGAAAACATATAAATGTATCATGAAAAAATTTCAAAAACCATTTCATTGAAAATAATTTCAATACATGAAAATCATTTTCCATATAATCTTGTAAATGAATCATGAGAATTATTTGAAAACTATTTCATTGAAAGGAATTTTCAAACATATAAATATGGAATGAAATTAATTTGAACAAAAATAACATTTAAATTTTATTAAAGGATTATTAATTATTTTTGAAAAAAATTTCATATAAAATACATTTCAAACATATAAATAAGTGCTGAAAATCATTTCAACACTATTTTCATCGAGAACATATAAAATAAGTTTGAAAACATTTTGAAAAAAAATCATCTAAACATTAATATAAAATGTCGAAAAATTTTAGTATTTTTTTAAAATTATTTTTTAAATTATTTTACTAAAAATTATTCATTTAAATAATAAATGTAAGCTTTCATGAAATGGCAGTGGGTAAATCTATACATTCTGTACTATGTAAAAAAGAAAATTCTTTTTTCACGGTAAATGTTTAAAATAATTACTTATTTAGAATGAAATAAGAATATTAATTTGATGTTAATGGTTATATAGAAAATGGGAAAACCTTATTTTAATAAATTTTGGATAAAAGTATATTATTCATAGAATCCCTTTTTATAAAACATGGTTTTTAAGAAACACAGATTTCCAGCAAAAGAGAGGGTAAGGTCGGGCATTCATTGAAACAAATTCATATCTTTCTAATGTACCAAAGAGTGAAATAATTATACCAATACAAGAAATATATATTTAATAACCATTGGATATAAGTTTCTAGAATTTTAATAGGATATGGATCATAATATTTCATCAAAAAAGCATAAATAAATTCAATCTCTATAAGCAATGATATTGATTCAAAAAAGTCCTACCACTTGATAACAAGGAACCATACTCCCCATGTAAGAAAATTATATTAAATAAATCTTATAATATCACTAATAGTAATATATTCAGGATATAAGATTTCAATGGATGTATATACACTTCATTGTAAAATATTGATGAAAAACATAGCATTTATAACAAAGAAGGAAAATATCTTTTACTGATTTGATAAATTTTGAAACAAAGTCCCTGTGAAAGAAATATAATCCAATATATATTTATATACCCATAAATATAATTAAAATAATCATATAATACTTCCATGGGTAGTATACACACCACAAAAAAGGAATGGGTGGTGAATAAAGCACGTGTCTTAGTGAAATAAAAAGTGTTATAAAGATCCCTCACCTTTTGTATTGACTATATTCATACTCGTACAAGATTATGGTATATTAAGTTTAATTCAATTAAACCTACATTACATAATATTATCATTTTATCCTATGAAATAAATATTTTTTTATGACCTTATGTTACAACTATTAAAAATTCCACCAATAGTGACTGCCATTGGCGGTCGCTTTTGGACCAATGCTGTCGGCCTACACTGACCGCCAATGGTGGTCGCTGAAGGTGTCCAAGACCTCAGCCTATAGCGATGATAGAGGTCATTGAATATGGCCAGAAATACGGCTTAGAGCGACCGCCATTGGCAGTCGCTGAGGCCGTACAAACATTCGTCTTACAGGGACCACCCCTGGCGGTCGCTGATAGGGACCGAGACCTCGGACTACAGTGACCGGCAATGGCAGTCAGTGCATTGGAAAATATTTTTTTAAAAAAAAATTCATTATACCAAATAAAAAAACAGCATATAAATCATAAAAAAGGAAAAACAAATCCAAACACAATAAACATCAATATCATCATAAACAATAAATGATAAACGTGCTTCAACGATCTGCGTCCATCAGCATTAAAAACCTACAATAAGATACAAAGAAAACTAAAAAAAGAAAATGTAAATTTGACATCATTATTTAGTTATTATATACATATAATAAAATAAAATTTGACATCTGATGGGCACTCTAATAATTTAAAACCACCAATTTAAGAAATGTTATCATTTTTGAATTTGTTTTTCTTATTTCGGAGTCTTTTCTTTAGTTTAAGGAAAGTGTTTTTTGTTTGTCTTAAAATGAATGTTTTTCGCATGCACCGCATGTCCAATTGATGTGTCGTCTTCTCCTTCATCTATCGAATAATATTCCTATCGTTATCGTGCAGTTTGAGGTCATTCAGAGCACGTTTGCTCTGAATTCTACCGTGACACGCCGTTTTGGTGTTTAATGACTCCAGAAACGCATTTCCAGTCACTGTGGTCAAACAGAACCTCCGAATGACATGCCGTCTATTTGAAAATTTCAATATTCACTCTGCGGTTGTTGTCTTCTGATTTCGTGGCATTCTAAGGTCGTTCGGGTTGTTTTGACCACCCAGCGCGCCCTTTTAGAGCGCGCTAAACTGCTGAAAACGACACATTTGGTCGAACCGCGCGTACTGCACATCCGATTGACATGCCGTATCCTCATACATCTCGCGAATAATATTCCTATCGTTCTCATGCAGTTTCAGGTCTTTTGGAGCACGTTTTCTCTGACATCAACCGGGACACGCCGTTTTAGTGTATTATGACTCCAGAAACGTATTTCCGGTCACCGCGGTCAAAAGCCACCTCTTATTGACGTGTTGTCTGTACGAAAATTTCACAATTTACTCCGCGGTTGTTTTCATCTGATTTCGTGGAATTCCGAGGTCGTTCGGGTGGTTTTGACCACCTAGCACGCCCTTTTAGAGCATGTCGAACTGGTGAAAATGACACATTCAGTCGTACCACGTGCACCGCACGTCCGATGGATGTGCCGTCTCCTCCTACATCTCACACATAATATTACTATTGTTCGTGTGCGGTTTCTGGTCATTCGGAGCACGTTTTCTCTGAATTCGACTGTGACACGCCGTTTAGGTGTTTTATGGCTTCAGAAAGGCATTTACGGTCACCGCGGTCAAAAGGAACCTCCGATTGACATACCGTATGTTCTAACATTTCACAATACACTATGCGGTTGTTGCAGTCTGATTTCGTGTCATTCTGAGGTCGTTTGAGTGGTTTTGACCACCCAGCGCACCCTTTTAGAGGGCGCCGAACTACTGAAAATGACACATTCGGTCGTACCGCGCGCACCGCACGTCCGATAGGCATGATGTCTCCTCTTTCATCTCACGAATAATATTCCTATCATTATCGTATGGTTTGAGGTCATTCGGGGCTCATTTGCTCTGAATTCGATGGTGACACGCCGTTTTGGTGTTATGTGACTCCGGAAACGCGTTTCCAGTCACCACGGTCAAACGACATATCCAATTGACATGTCGTATGTCTTTACATTTCAAAATTCACTCCGCTGTTGTTTTCGCCTGATTTTGTGGAATTCCGAGGTCGTTCGGGTGGTTTTGACCACCCAACTCGCCCTTTTAGAGAATGCCAAACTGCTGAAAACGACACATTCGGTCGTACTATGTGCACCGCACGTCCGATGGATGTGCCATCTCCTCCGACATCTCACACATAACATTTCTATCATTCTAGTGCGGTTTCAGGTCATTCGGAGCACGTTTGCTCTGAATTCGACGGTGACACGCCGTTTTGATGTTTTATGACTCTGGAAACGTGTTTCTGGTCTCTGTGGTCAAACGGAACCTCTGATTGACATGCCATCTATCCGACCATTTCACAATTCACTCCGCGGTTGTTTTTGTCTAATTTCGGGGCATTCTGAGGTCATTCGGATGGTTTTTACCACCCAGCGCGCCCTTTTAGAGCGCATCGAACTGCTGAAAACGACACATTCTGTCGTACCACACGCACCGCACATTCTATGGACGTTCCGTCTCCTGCTGCATCTCACGAATAATATTCCTATCGTTATCGTGCTGTTGGAAGCCATTCGGAGAACATTTCTCTGAATTCGACCGTGACACGCCGTTTTGGTGTTTTATGACTCCAGAAACGCGTTTTCAGACACCGCGGTCAAATGGCACCTCCAATTTTTGTGCCGTCTATTCGACCATTTCACAATTCACTCCGTGGTTGTTGTTGTCTGATTTCGTGGAATTCTGAGGTCGTTCGTGTGATTTTGATCACCCAACGCGCCCTTTTAGAAAGCGTCGAACTGATGAAAACGACATATTCAGTCGTATTGCATGCAACGCAAGTCCGGTGGACGTGTTTTCTCCTCCTACATCTCATGTATAATATTCATATCGTTATCATGCAGTTTTAGGTCATTCTGAGCATGTTTTCTCTGAATTCGACCGTGACACGCCGTTTTGGTGTTTTATGACTTTGGAAAGGGATTTTCAGTCACCGCGGTCAAAGGGCACCTCCGATTGACATGCCGTCTTTCAGAACATTTTACTATTCATTCTGCGGTAGTTTTCGTATGATTTCGTGGCATTCTGAGGTCGTTCAGGTGGTTTTGACCACCCAGTGCACCCTATTAGAGCGCGCCGAACTACTGAAAATTACACATTCGATCGTACCACACCCACCACACGTCCGATGGACGTGTCATCTCCTTCTACATCTCACGAAAAATACTCCTATCGTTCTTTTGCGGTTTCAGGTCATTCGGAGTACGTTTGCTCTGAATTCGCCCGTGACACGCTGTTTTGGTCTTCTATGACTCCAGAAACACGTTTCTGGACATCGAGGTCAAACGGCACCTCCGATTGACTTTCCTTCTATCTGACCATTTCTCAATTCACTCCGCGGTTGTTGTCGTCTGATTTCATGGATTTCCGAGGTCATTCGGGTGGTTTTGACCACCCAGCGTGCCCTTTTAGAGCCCGCTGATCTTCTGAAAATGACACATTCGGTCGTATCACATGCACCGCATGTCCGATTGATGTTTCGTCTCCTCCTGCATCTCACGCATAATATTTCTATCCTTCTCGTGCGTTTTGAGGTCATTCAGAATAAATTTTCTCTGAATTCGACCGTGACACGCCGGTTTTGGTGTTTTTTGACTCCAGATACACGTTTCCGGTCACCGCGGTCAAACGGAACCTCTGATTGACGTTCCGTCTGTCCGACCATTTCAAAATTCACTTGACAGTTGTTGTCATCTTATTTAGTTGAATTATGAGGTCGTTTGTGTGGTTTTGACCACCCATCGCGCCTTTTTAGAGCGTGTCGAACTGCTGAAAACAACACATTCGGTCGTGCCGTGCGAACCGCACGTCTGATGGATGTGTCATCGCCTCCTGCATCTCACAAAAAATATTCCTATCGTTCTCGTGTGGTTTGAGGTCATTCGGAGCATGTTTTCTCTGAATTCGACCATGACACGCCGTTTTGGTGTTTTATGACTCCCGAAATGTGTTTCCGTTCACCATGGTCAAATGAAACCTCCGATTGATGTGTTGTCTATCATTTTATTTCACAATTTACTCCGCGGTTGTTGGCGTTTGATTTTGTGGCATTCTGAGGACATTCGAGTGGTTTTGACCACCCAGCGCGCCCTTTTAGAGCGCGCGGGGTGGGGTGTTGTCCGGGGTGGGGGGTGCGGGGTGGGGCTGTCCGGGGTGGGGGGCTGTCTGGGAGAGGGGGATGCTGTCCAGGGGTGGTGGGGCTGTCCGGGGGGGGGGGGGGAGTGGGTGGGATGCACGATGGTGCGGGGTGGGTTGTACGAGGGTGCGGGGGGCTGCCCGGGGTGGGGGGCTGTCCAGGGGTGGGGGTGCTGTCTGGGGTGGGTGGGGCTTTCCGGGGGGTGAGGGGGGCTGTACGGGGATGCGGGGGGCTAACCGGGGTGGGGGTGCTGCACGGGGGTGGGGGTGCTGTCCGGGGTGGGGGGGCTGTCCGGGGTTGGGGGGGTTGTACGAGGGTGGCGGGAGGGGGCTGTCCGGGGTGGGTGGGGTTGTCCCGGGGGTGCGGGGGGGGGGGGGGGGGGGGCTGTACGGTGGTGCGGGGGGTGTCCAGGGTGGGTGGGGCTGTCCCGGAGCTGCGGGGGGCTGTCCCGGGGGGTGCGGGGGGGGGGGGGGGGGCTGTCCTGGGTGGGGGGCTATACGGGGGTGGGGGTAGTGTCTGGGGGGGATGTCCGGGGGGTGCGGGGTGGGGGTTGGTGCAGGGCTGTACGGGGGGTGCATGGGGGCTGTCCAGGGTGGGGGGGTTGTACGGGGGTGGGGGGAGCTGTCCGGGGTGTGGTGTTGTCCGGGGTGGGTGGGGATTTCCCGGGGGGGGGGGTCGGGGGGGGGGGGGGTGATGTCCGGGGTGGGGGGGGGGGCTGTATGGGGGTGCAGGGGGGGGGGCTGTTTGGGTGGGGGGGGTTGTACGGGGGTGGGGGGGCTGTCCGGGGTGGGGTTCTGTCCAGGGTGGCGGGGATGTACGGGGGTAGTGGCAGTGTTTTCTAAGGTGGGGGTTGTCTTGGGTTGGTGGGGCTATCCCGGGGGGTGCAGGGGGGGGGGGTTGTATGGGGGTGCGGGGGGGGGGGGGATGTCCTTGGTGGGGGGGCTATACGAGGGTGGGGTTGCTGTTCAGGGGGGGTTGTACGGGGGTGCGGGGGGGGGGGGGGGGGGCTTCTGTGGTGGGGGGGGGGGGCTATATGGGGGAGGGGGGGCTGTCTGGGGTGGGGGTGTAGGGTATGATCTAAATAGGATCAATCGGATTCCATCCTAGTTTTCGATAACAATACATTAAATGTTAAATAGTCCCACTATACTCAATTTAAAATAAAACATAGAAGGATATATCATTTTAAAGGAGAATACCCAATACTAAACCCTACACCTTGGCAACAAAGGCTCCAATGTACTTCATTTATAAAATAATTTCAAATGTATTATCACATTTCATAATAAAAACATTGCGTCAGACCAACATGATACCCCCAAATCACAAAAAATCTCACTAGAATCCCAAATTTTACATCAATAACAACCCCACTAGTACAAACAAAACCACTCCTCGTGAATATGATGTGTCACACATGTTCTTCACTGCTACATCCATCTGGTGGGCCAGCGGCCTACAACAAATATACATTATGAATATTTTCATAACAAAAATAATTTAAATTAAATAATTAAATACCGTATAAACCTGTGTCGTATGATCCCATGAACCATCACCTGGACACACATATTCCCACAGTGCTCTAACCTCAGCGATCAATTGCGCATTTGACTCCTCTGAAGCGCGCAACCGTCCCTCGAAATCTAACAAATGTTGTGTCATCTGAGCAACAGTAGGACCTACAACCGCAACGCGTGACACAAGAGAATGAGGAATCCCTGTTCCATAGGTCAAACTATATCCATGCCCATCTCGACCAATAATACGATGAATGATCTCATCCCTTTACATGGGAAGCTATCGCTGGTCCTCTAGAAGATGTTCTAACTCAGCTTCAAATTGAGCATGTGAAATATTTAAATATATATACATATATGTGTTAATATACAGATTTACGTAAGTATTGGTATGTACAAGAACTTACAATCAATGTTGCAGCCTCTGGATCATTGCGATCACGAGTCCTCATCCACACCGACATTTTATCAGTCGATGCACCTTGCTCCCGCAACTGTATATAAATAGAATATAAACACAAAACCATATTAATTAATAAATTAAAAAATGAATAATAAATACCTCATGTAAGAGCTGAGACACGTGATGAGTCCTGAGCCTATGAGGTGGTCCCTACAACGATCAATTCTCAGAATTGCGTGCTGACACCTCCTACATCCAATTCATTCAAATTTCAAACAAATCACACATTCTTGAAAATATATATACACAAAAATAAATATAAAAACCGCAACACCCTCAGTAGACCAATATGCAACCAAGTCACGCCACTTAGTCAGGAGGACACTTATCAGGACTTTTTCCAGAATGTCTAGGGCACCCACATTTTGTACCCATTGGTACCTCTTCACTTTGCCTTTATAGTCTTTCCTCATCTTACGAAATTTGCTCATACACACGGGCTAAAACTCTTCAGGGAATACTTTCAAATTTTGATATAAATAAAAAAATCACACATATTAGTATTTTTTATACATAGAGAATAAAGTAAAATGCTCTTCTTACCTGAACCTCCCTCCAAAGATGATCTAATGTGTCCTGACGGATAGAAGCCCAGTCACGCGTGGTCAATGGAAATTGATGTGGGTCATGTATGATATGACCTAGCTGACGAATAAATACAGGGGCATTCGGTCCAACAGTATGAAATACATCATCAAATGAAACATAAATCATCGTGTTGGAATTCCATGATATAATGTCATGACCGAGGCCTCTCTTGCGAGAGGAAGAAGCAATCGAGTCCGATCCTGTTAAAATTTTATATATAATTTGACAGATGTTATATATATATATATATATGATTATCAATTACATAAAAAATAGAGACAATGACATTCAAACATACCTTGACCCTGAGTCATAGATGCCTCATATGGATGATGTGGATCTACTGCCTTTTCCCCTGACATGCATGCAGTCATAGAAAACATTATTAAGGGGACTATCCAAAGTGTCAAAAAGATAAATTGGATTGTTCATACAAAAATAAAACTTGTACAATTGTTTATCAAACAAATAACAGATTGAATAATTAGTTGTGAATGAATTTTAAAAAATCACATAGTTAAAAAAACAGATATACAAATTATGTACAAAACCAGTCAATGCATAGCCAAATTTCAGATAGAATTAATAAAAATTCAAGTATCACATGAACCAGATGAAGAATACCTCAAAGGGAATATACACCAACAATAACATCAATAAACCAAGAGTAAAATCACCCTAAATATTTATAACTGATTAAACTTCCAAAAGTGAGTATTAAAACATACAAGTATTTATAAAATGGTTGGATAATTTATGATATCCTAGGGAATTCAATACTGAAAAGAGGGAAAACAATTATACCTTTAATTAAGCATGAATATTGACCATTTCTCCTTCAACAGCCGCTCTGACCCAATAAATATCTACTTCACGTTGAACTACGGTATGTTGATCAAGATGTTAGTAAAAAACAGAACATTCTTGGGATCATCTTCTTCAAATCAAAACACTACTCACCGAGACATTTTGACAACAAATTTCCAACTTGGATCTGAAGGAAAAGTAACGAAGAATACTTGTTCCGATTGTGATGTCAAATTTAAGGGTTCATTCTCAACTCGTTCATTATTTCTATATAACATATAGTTAAAATTCACCTATGAAAACTGATATTGATCGACTTTACATCCATGCATTGGATCAACCCAATTACACTTTAACAATATGTACTTCAAACCATGTGTGTATAATACTTCAATGCTACCTATCAATTGACTGTAGTAATAACCAGAATTGAAAAATGTACAACCGATGCCACTGTTTTGTATTGCTCATTTTTCATCAACATCTTTAATGGAAAATAGAAAACCATTATCCTCAATAGCTTTATTACGACGAGCCGTTATAGATGGACCCTCAGCCAGTTGGATAAATACATCAGTTAGTGTGGGGTCCCCTAACTCCCTCAGCTTACAAACCTACATAATTTTTAAAAATTTATACTGATATATACAGAAAGAAATTAGTATAATACTTCACTCATAATGAAAATCAATTTATAAATACATAATCCTTGAACCAATCATGAAATGACGCATAATGAGATTGTTGAATTTTCAACTCAGTCGCACGATACACCTCTTCTATTATCTCATTAATGTGTTTCCTGCAAATGATAACGTGATGTTTAAATGATAAACTTATGAAAACAGAACATGTGAAAGTTATACAAGCACATTGATAAGATACTTACTGCATTAATGGTGCAAATTATGGAGTATTGAACAAGATATATCGATATGCTTATATCCACTCGATGTTGTCCATATCAAATGTGGTTCCTTCTCCAATAGGACCATCATGAATCCGATAGGTCTTATCTAATTTTGTTTCGACATCCATAAGATATTCTGCACAAAACGTAGTACACTCATCCATCAAATAATCATTGGCTATTGATTCCTCCATATGAGCTCTATTGCGTACAAATCTTTTCAATGTACTCAAATAATGTTCAGTAGGATACATCCACCTGAATTGCACTGGACTAGCAGCCATTAAATCATAAGTTAGGTGCACTATCAAGTGGACCACAACATCGAAAAATGAGGGGGGGGGGGAGTTTCTCAATGTGACAAAGCATATGAATAATTTAGTCCTTCAAACTTTTTAAATCACTCATTCATTGATTTCTTAAACAAAGATATCTAAAAAATCACTCATCTCAATCAACGGCTACACAACATTGGGGGATAAACAATCAAAAATTGTGATTGGAATCAACTGCTGATGTAGTATGTCATGGTCATGACTTTTCAACCCTTGCAATGTCTTTCTTTTCAGATTCACACACTTTGAAATATTACAAGAGTAACCATCAGGAATCTTTACCATCTTCAAAATGGAAAGAAATGTCTCTTTCTCCTTTGTAGTCATTGTATACTGTGCAGCAGGCATATATTCCTTGTTTCCCTCAGCTAATTGTAAATGCAACTGTTTCCTTAAAATTATTTCTTCTAAATCACGGCATGCATTAACATGGTCCTTTGTTTTTCAACTGACACCTAAAATGGTCCACAATATTTTATCACAAACATTTTTTTCAATGTGCATGACATCCAAATTATGCCTCAGCATGTTAGTTTTCCAATACGGAAGACTATAAAAAATACTTTTCTTTTTCCAATTATGACTGCGATGCCTACCCGAATCATGAATATTACGTACTGGAGGAGCCACCAAATCCTGAATTTCATATACTGTGCGGATGTTTTCATCCTCAATCTGCAATAACATTTCGACTCCTGTCATGATCTTTGGTGCTAGGATGAAATCTCTAGAACCATCAAATGCCACTCTGTCCTTTCTGAACCTGTGATGAGGGGGGAGAAAATGCCTGTGACCCATATATGCCCATTTTTTGGAATGATTAAGCCATATAGTTTTTTTACTTTTATTGCAACAATGGAAATAAAATTTCCCATTCGTACTCTAGCCTGATAAATTTTCATAAGATGGGAAGTGATTGATTTTCCATAATAAAGCAGCATGCAGTTTGAACATTTCATTCGTTTGGCAGTCATAAGTCATTACACCATCGCCCCAAAATTCATTCAACTCATCAATCAATGGATAAAGGTAAACATCAATCTTATCCCCGGGACTTTTAGGTCCATTAATATGAGTGGAAAGTAATATAAATTGTTGCTTCATATAAAGCCATGAAGGAAGATTATATGGAACCAACACCACGGGCCATGTGCTACGAGTTTCACCAACCATAGACTTGAATGGATTGAAACCATCTGCAGCTAATCCCAATAGGACATTATGAACATCTTTAGAAAATTCGGGATGTCTCTTATCAAAATCCTTCCATGCATGAGAGACTACTGGGTGGGATAACATATCACTTTCATGAAATCTTTCTGCATGCCATCTCATTAAATTAGAAACTTTAGATGACATAAAAATTCTTCTCAACCTCAGTTTAAGGGGAAGGTAATGCATTTTCTTTATGAGAATCGGTTTTCCCTGTATTGCAATATGACTTGGATGAGTCTTATTTCCCCGGTTCTCTTTCCACCTAGAAGCACCACAAACTGTACAAATATCCAAATGGGGAGTTTCCTTTCTAAACAACATACAGTTGTTTACACATCAATTTATGGTCTCATATGTAAAACATAAGTTCTCTGTAAACTTACAAGCATATTAATACGACTAGGTAATCTTAGCATCGACAGGAAGAACTTTTTTCAATAACACCAAACGCATGTCGAATGATGTGTCTGACCAATTATTCAAGGTCTTCAAATGCAACAACTCCACGATAAACAACAGTTTATTGAAATAAGTACATCCAGGATATTATTCTGTTTTTGCATCATCAAGTTCTTCATAAAACATCCTCGAATCATGATTTGCATGAAAGCGAAGATTTATCTCACCAATCTCATGATTCTGGATGTCAATTCCTTCAAGATCAAACCCATGTACCATTTCAGTAAGCATCTCATGCATTGGATCATTCATCTTTGCATCAACATCAATCTGAGCAGCATCCGTATTTTGACAACGAACATATTCTTCTCCATGATGAGTCCACCTCTTATATTTTTTTAGAAATAAACTAAAGAATATGTGCTCCCTCATAGTATCTCGTGTGAATTGATATTTTTTAGCACATTTTCTACATGGAAATCTAATATAGTCACTTTCAAATCCTCTGGTGAGGTCAATAAAATGCATAATTCCATTGAAATATTCTCTAGATGTTCGATTTGGAAGATCAATCCAACTCTTTTCCATAACAATATATGTATAAAAAACATTTACACAATACTTATTACATTTCATTTTTCAAATCAACTATATTTAAAATAAATACAAATCTTTTTTTTATGAACCATTGATAAAATAATAATGTATGTTAAATCCCTTTTCATACCTAATTGCGCTATAAACCTGGAAGGAAGGGGAGCCGAAGGCGGTGCTGCGAGGGAGAGGAGAGGCAGTTAAGGGTTGATGGAGCCAAAGGCTGTGCGGTGAGGGAGGGTATGGTCGGCGGCAGCGTCGGGGAGCCAGAGGAGAAGAGGCGATGAGGGGACGGTGGATGGGCAGTGGGGGGGGGGGGGGGCTTTTCGGGGTGCGGGGGGGGGGGGGGCTTCTGGGGTGCGGGGATGGGGGGGCTGTCTGGGGTGGGGGATTTCCGGGGTGCGGGGGGGGGGGGGGGGGGGCTGTTCGGGGTGCGGGGGGCGTCCGGGGTGTGGGGAAGGGGGGGACCTATACGGGGTGCGGGGGGCTGTCCGGGGTGCGGGGGGGTGAAGAGGGATGAGGCCGAAGGCCGGAGGTCGGAGGTCAGAGGGGTATGAGACGGAGGGGGCGGAGGCCGGAGGCCAGAGGGCAGAGGGACGCCGGAGGGGAGAAGAGGATGGTTGGTGGGCAGAGGGTAGCCGGAGCAGGAGGGTAGAGGGTGGAATGCGCACAGAGGGTGGAGGCCGACGGGGGTGGAGACGGCGGCGAGCGGTGGAGGGTGACGGGGCGTGCGGCGAGGAAGGGCGGCGGGGGAGGGCGGCGACGGGGGGGGGGGGGGGGGGGGCTAGGTTGAGGGTGACGGTGGGGGGGGGGGGCGCTGAAGCCCTACGGTTTTTTTACAAAGGGCAGTGACCGCCAAAGGCGGTCACCCGTGTCAGGGGGTTTCAATGCCAAATATTCTAGTAGTGTACTCAAATATTATCAATCCTCTGTTATGGTTTCACTTTGGGTGATAATTACTTTGTTATTCACATATGTCTGAATTTAATATATATTTGGTCCTTATACCTATATGTTAATTTAAACAATGTATTAAATCATATAAATACCACACATATTAATTATATTTGTATTAAAATAATCTATAGAATATTGATGTATGAAAATGGGAAATAGAATTCATGTAATTGGGAGGTTGTGTGTATGCATAAATGTTGATTATGTTTAACTGATGTATTGAATGTAATAATGTAAATTTAATATATGTATATATCTATATCATTATTAAATTTGGAAAATAATATCTCATATATCAAATAGATTCACCAAACCAAACCATAATATAGCTCATGTACTTTGTGAATGAATCACATCAGTTTGAGGGGATGTAGTCTACACTTACTCAGATGAAATTATAATATTTAGACCAAATGGAAACTATAAATATATGTTTCATAAAAGGATTAGTGAATAAAAAATAAAAAATAAATATAATATAAAAAACATATAGACATTTATTCCATCATAATTTCGACCATGAAAGGTGGTAAAGGATAATTGAACATTCATTACCTAGTGATGCGGTAGTCTTTCATACTCATAAATCGATGTATTATTACACATTAGATGGATGTGTTTTTAAGTGTACCAAAAAAACGTCACAGAATAATATATAAGTAAATTAGTGAAATTCATATATATTTATAATAATTTAATAATTTGAATTGAGGCATTTGAGAAAACAAATAACATAATCGAGGTTGATGGATAGTGTTAATTCTTAATTAGGTAAGTCCTTTAGGTTTGAACCAAAAGGATTTCATGGATGGATTTATGATCACAGGAAGTATTCAAAGGAGATTTACTGTATTTTGTGGATATTGTTTTAGGTAATTTATGATCCTACATGGATGGAGATGTTTGATTACATGGGAGAAGTAGAGGAATTTTTATAGTGGAGGAGGTGTGTCACTATTGTAATATTTTGAAAATATAATTAATGACACGTTTTTCACTTGACAAGTTGAACCAATAATGAATAAAAGTAGATACATTGGATAATAGGGTATATATATGAAAAAATGTATCTATGACATGTTTATACGTTATTTTGTGGCTTAAATTTAACATTTAGTCCTTAGGTGACTTAATTGTACCTTATTCAATGTTATTTAATTTAATTACATTTGCTAATTTTTATGGTAGAAACCAATTAATACATATAATAAAATATAAATTTGGATTATTAAAAATATGGAATCAATTTATCCAAATTCCAATAATATAAGTGGCATAAATTAATTTAAAATTAATCACGCTAACAGGACGACACTGGAGTTTTTACAGTAAAAATGATCAGAAGAATGATACGTTTTTATATCAATTTTCAATGGGAAATTTGTTCCAATTACCTAGATTGGATTAATTGATTAAAATTTTATCTAATAAAAATTTTAATCCAATATAAAATATTATGTATCTTTTAAATTAATTATATTAATATATAGTTTTGAATTAAAATTCAGTATTTTTAACTTTTCATTAATAAATGAAACCATATAGAAAAGAACTAATAAATTAATATAGTCCATTTTTTCAATGTAAAAAATGTAGTCAATTATGGGATATTAAGTTTATAAAATCTCATAAAATTGGATTTAAAATGATTTCTCCATTTAAAGGATTAAAACTGTCGTTATAAAAAATAAGTTCTTAAACATAAAATTGGATTTTTTCTTATATTATGACTAGAAAAACTATTGAATGAATATAAAAATATGTTATTTAATATATAACATATATATTATATTAGTATAACTCAATAATTGTAATTATTTTATTTTATTTGGGTAATAATGCTTTCAGACAGTATAAATAAAAATATTTCCTTTTATATTCAGACAGTTTTCATATTCAATTTTTTTAATAGTTATCCTATAAAATACAATTATATTTTTATAAAAAATATATTTACATAATTTATATAATATTATTCATAACCAAAAATTTAACTACTATGTAATATCCTATTATATTAAATAATAACATTTTAGTAATGTAGTATTATTTAGTGAACCATATTTATCTGTTCTACCTAATCCATCACAAAAAATTCATTATTGCATATAAAATATGCTAACCTCATTGTTCCAGGTGTAGAAACCGAAAATTTATTTTTAGTGATGGGTGAAATGAAAAAAAATACACATGATTAGATTATTTCAAATAAAATAATTCACAAAATATCAGGGTCTTACATTAAACCACCCCTAATATTAATTTCCCTCTCCAAATTCTTCTGGGTTATCTAAGGATTAATAATTAATTATTTCATTTATAGAATCCAAAATTGTGAAAATGAATCCAAAAACATTGCATAAAAATGGAATGTTGGAACCATAATGGTTACCAAAAGTAACCTATAACTATGCTTCCACATTGGAAAATGTAGGATGGGATTGAATATTGGAAATGGTGGAAAAGATTAAATATTTATATGGAGTGACTAATATCATCAATCAAAAACAAGTGAATGATCATAGAAAAGTTGAGAGTCTTAGTGTCATAAATCAATGATGTTTTAAAAAGGCCTTATATTCAATAAAAATTAATGTATTAGGATAACATTTTGTTTAATCATTATCCTAACATTGAGTAATTCTTCAATTAAAAAAATAGAGAAATATACAGACATGTTTTATTTTTCGAAACAAAATATCAATAATTAGTAGTTATTTTTGAATCTCATTCAATACATCATGAAATGGATGTATATAAAAAAACATTGATTCCCAAAACACTAAAATACACTTTTAGTAGTTTTTAATTTCAATAAATGAAATAAAAGTATAACTATTTTGTCTCTAACTATTGTTAGAAATAAATATAGGTAATAACATGACCTCTAAACAAAAAAAGTAACACTACTATTTCATCAGAAATATTTCTTAAAAATTTATACATTAATCAAGAAATTTTCTAGGCTAGTGGATGGCATAAAACAATTATCATTCTTCTGTCATGGGGTCAAGAACTTAATTATTTCCATACTTGATTGTTTTTCACCCAATATACACGAATTCCTTTAAAAAAACTAATATAATTTAAAAAATAATATGTTGCACATCCTTTAAATAACGTATATCACTATATATTCTTTTAACAATAGAGGTCAATACAATATCAATACTTAAATACATCCACCTAAGCGTAACGTAATATTTTCCTGAATTGGTAATCTAATATCCCTCATGAATGATTAAAATAGAAAACATTATAATGAAAATCATGAAATTAACTTTTCATTGATTCCAAAATATCAAATAGTAACTTTGGGTTTTCACATTCCAAAATTCTGAATACATTCATCAAGTATTATCTTCAAACAATGTAATGACCAGAATGAAAAAAACCCATGATGGAAACATGAATGTTTCATTATTAAATGTATATCAGATTTATTCTTTCAAATTATCCTAACATAAAGTGAGTTTTATGGGTTATTATTCCCTAAATCTTAAGATTTACCTAGAAATCACCCTCTAATTAAATCACATTTCTATTCCAATATAACAATTCACGTTGTTCCTTTAAATATACAAGGAAATATTAAAATCGAACTATTCATATATACTACTCATTTCATATAAAATAATTCTAGAATATAAATTCATAAAAACATTACCTATTTCACATAATACTTAATCAATTAATAAGGAAACCTCATCTAATTGCATAGTACATCTTTCCATTCTTATTTAATTTTTTGTCTCCTCATCATCTGTAATGTTACCATTACTCACACCACCATACTAATTCTCTTTAATATAATTCATCTTGGGAAATTGAGTTACATAATGAATGTTTCTTATACACATAAAATACTTTAACTTTAATTAATTCTGATGGAGGATAATATTCTCACCCATTTTATTTACTAAAAACTTCATATTTCCATTACAATTTCTTTCTTTGGGTCAATATTTTTCACAGTCAAAACATATTATTGTTCTTATCATACATTGACATAGGATATTCATTCACCATTCATTACATTGATAGAAATGAACATTCAATCCTAAATGGTATCTATTACCTGAACACTCAATAAACTCCTTATTTATCATTATTAGTGAATATGAAAGATTGTTATGTTACATGATGTTAATCATGTTCCATGAAAATAGATTAGGAATGATAAAAACAGCATTTATGTAAAGACCCGTAAATTTCAAGGAAATTGTTTTCTTAATTTTCTTTGGAATTTTACAAGAACGCAGTTTCTGACAGCACCTGATTCTGAGGCCCGGTGTGCCCGGAATCATTTTCCAAAGTTTGGATCGGGTACGTTCAGTGAACGAACGAGCGGGTTTTTCTAACATTTAAACCGGTGCTTGGAATCGAATTTCGAGGGCACCGATCGAATCACAGTACTGGTATTTGCTTAGAAACGCCTCTTCCGGAGTTGTGTTTACTCGGGTGTGGTTTTTTTTGTGTGGTTAAGTTAAGAAATAAAATAAAGTGTGCGACAACTTTATTTTCTTTCACTTAAAGCCACTTGAAAGCCACTTAAAGCTGCTTAAGCTGAGTTGATGCGGATAGGGTGCTATCTGAAAATATCCTACCATGTGGGTAGGATATTTGTGAGGTGGGGCCCCCACGAGCCCACCATTTCTTTTCCGATAAGTAACGCACCCGCCAAAACCCCTCTTAAATGGAAGTCAACTGGGGCATTTCTTAGAAAATTAAACGCTCCTTTTAATTGGGCGGTTTTATTCATTGAATTAATTCTATGAATTAATGGGTCGTTACTTAACTTAGTTTTTCATTTGTTGGCATTTAATAAAATAAGACCAACATTTTTCCTTCTGTTTGTCGTTCGTTGAGAGGATTTGACAGAACCTTAAGTCCTTCAACCTCCTTCGCGAAAAACGCGAAGAACGCGAAGAACACGAAGAACGCCGGCCTTCGACGAAAGGCGACGAAGAACGCCGAACCCGCGGAGATCGACGACACGAAGCTGTGTACCGCGACGCCGGCGAACCTCCCTTCGCGACGCTTCTTCCGCGACGATCCAACCCCGCGACAACCTTCGATCGACAACGACAAGGTAGGGGGTTGCGCTCCTTTTAAATTCTTTATGGATTATAACAACAACATGGATTTAATTATTAATAATTAAATCTGTATTTTTTTTATCCTCGGAGTTCGTCGACGCGATGCCAAGTACCGCGCAACAGCGATGCTCATCCGCGACGCGACGATTCTTTTCTTCCGCATCGATCAATTCCGCGAAGAACGCACGTATGACGAGGTAGGGGTTTGATTCTTTAAATTATTGTGATTAAATCCCCGGTCGTTTAAATATTGTTGGGTGAATACCTTTAAGACTGCTAACTCGGTGGGTGCGGACCAACGAACAAGTCCGAACCAACTGCACTTTTTCGTTCTTGGTGTGCGAAACGGTGGATGATGAAAAACGGAGTTGCAAGGGAGATTCGAGGGCCTGGCAGTGAAGATCGATTCCTGGGAGGTCCACTGGCGAAGACCGCATGAAAAACGGACCACCGGAGCGTGTCCGGTAGCCCGTGGAAGCTCCCGCCGGCGCAACGCCGGCAAAACTCGTCGCGGCTGAAGCCGCAGTGACGAGCCGGTTCCGCGGCCGAGCAGAACCGGGAAGAGGGACGCAGCCCGGCCGCCGCGTATGCTATCAAGGAGGCCCCACCCGGGCCGTGACGTTTCTTCACACGGGGGCAGCAAGCCCCCAGCGGCTTCCCCTCGCTCGGCCGCTCGGCCAAGCCGAGCCGGGCCAACCCGATCCGGGCCGGGTCGCGCCCAACCGGGTCAGACCCGGACCCGGGTCGGGTCGACCCGGTTCCGGCCGACCCAGGGGGGGTCGGGTGGGGTCGGTCCGGGCCCAGACCCCCCGTTCCCGGACCTTTTTTATCTTTCGCTCATAACATGAGCTGCGGGACTCCGAACGACGCGCCGTCAGCGGCGATGCGATCCTTGGATCGAGACGGTCGTTTCGGTATATCGCACACAAGGTTACGGAATACATTGGGTTCAGCCGGGTTGGTTCGCACACGAAACCAACCGGGCCCTGAGAGCGGAAACGCTCATATCTTGAGCTACGGACGTCCGATTGACGTGCCGTCAACTTTGTTGTTATCCTCTAAGTGAGACGGATATTTTGGCATACTCTGACCGAGGTTTGGACGCAGGTGGAGTACGGTCGGGTTGGTTTTTCCTTAAAAACCAACCGGGCCCCTGGGACGAAAAATCCAATAACTCTCAGACCGGGCGCCCGATTGACACGCCGTCTACGACGTTGACTTCCTATTGACAATACAGAACTTTTGGATACATCAACTCTGGACTATGTGTCAGTTGATGTATCAGCCTCTCGGCTCGTGGAGAGGACCCTCCCGAACGAGCTTGCTGTGTGCGGGGACCCTAGAGCTGGCTGCGACTGCTACTGTGACGACGACGACTGTAAAGAGATCCTCAGTGGATTCGATTGTGACGATGATGAAAACAGTACGGGAATACTCCGTGTTTTAGGCAGAGACCACTACTGTACATCTTGGGATACATCAACTCCGGACTACATGTTAGTTGATGCATCGGCCCCCCTTGGCTTGTGGAGTAGACCCTCCCGGAATGAGCATGTTGTGTGCGGAAACCCTAGAGCCGGTTGAGACCTGACGACTGCTGATCGAACGACTCAGTGTGTTACAGATAGCCCAGTGGGAAGCGCTTGGATTTAGAAGAAGACCCACGACGGAGGAGCGCTTGGTTGTAGAAGCACCGGGGAGCGCTTGGTTGTAGCAGCAGACCCGCGGTACTCAACAGAAGTAGTACCTCTTGAGGCTATGAGGGGGAGCGCTTGGTTGTAGCGGCAGACCCACGACGGAGGAGCGCTTGGTTGTAGCAGCACCGGGGAGCGCTTGGTTGTAGCGGAAGACCCACAACGGAGGAGCTCGTGGTTGTAGAGGCTAACCCATGGTACTCACCAGAAGGAGTACCTCTAGAGGCTATGAGATGGAGCGCATGGTGGTAGCGGCAGACCCATGGTGGGAAGCGCTTGGTTGTAGAAGCAGGCCCACAGTACTCGATAGGTGGAGTACTACAATAGTCCAAGGATAGAGGGAAGCACTTGGTTGTAGCGGCATAACCACTGTACTTGACGGAGAAGGAGTTTCCCAATAGTTTTTGGTTCAACTTCTTGATCGATCCTTTGTGGGTCATTGCGAGGGTTAGTACCTACAGATCCTTTGTGGGTCCGGCGGCTTAGATGAATCCGTAGCTACATCTGATCATCTCTAACGTCATATGAAGAAGTATACATGTGTGAGATGAAAACCCTCTTTGCTTTCCTTTGTGGATTGTGTTGTGCTATCCTGTGTGGATTTACGTTTTTCTTTCCTTTGTGGATTGTGTTGTGCTATCCTGTGTGGACTGGGTTGTACTTGAGCTCGGATGCTGGAGCCGAGCGAGAATTGATGACTTAGGTATATGTATGGGAATATACCTAAGCCGTGACGGATGTTACTTCGTGATTGTATCTTTCCTTTGTGGATTATCTTTTGTGGATTCTGGGAGACCTTAGGGGGTCTTGGGGTCCCTACTGAGTAGCTTATACTCACCCCTGCACGGGCTATGCCCGCACTACGTTGTGTTGGTTGTATACGACGGACAGCGCTGATCGCGGTGGAGGTTTGCAGAGCAGGATGGTACCTAGAGGTGGACCACTGGGCGGGGTGTACTTGGAGCGGACGGCTGGACCGAGGAGCTGTGGAGGCTATCTTTACTCACCCTTCAGGTGGAACTTCCAGAGGATGTCTCGATGCTACAGCTTTTCCTTTCACTTGCTGTTTTTCCCCTTTCAGTTGTACTTTACAGTTGGGCTTGTATTTCCGGCCCCCTTTTACTTTTTTCTGCTTTCTTACTCTGTGGTGCTTGTTTACTTTACAAAGGCAATTCCTTCCCTTTACTGGGATTTACGCCTTGGTGCTAGTCGCCAGCCCCTGGCCTATGGAAGGAGGGCTTTGGGTAGTCAAGTCACGGGCCTCGAGGACGGGTTGTGACAAATTGGTATCAGAGGAGTTCGGTTCTACCGCATTCTCTGATCATTATTCTATGTAGAGCAATAGTGTTAAGCTTATTGAGTGTAGTTATCAGTCCAGGGATCCCAGTTTTGGTGCGGCGGCCGACGTATCCGTACACCAGGACTCTGACTTCTGATTTCCGACTTAATGCACAAAAACATTGATTGCATGTGTGTTTCATGTTTTCTTTGTGATTACTTGTATCAGCTCAGCAGGTATACTATTCTGACCGTGGCGCACCTGTTTCCTTTCAGGATGGCCCCACGATGGCAGCCAGCTAGGGTTCCCAGTGTTGTTTGTGATGACAGCCCACCGAGCGACGAGGCCTCGGTACAGGGCCCTTTGACAGCAGAGGCACCGGCGGTACCATTACCCGCCGAGCCACCGATACTTCCAGCCCCGACCGCTGACGATGCACGTCGCCTTAGTGAACTGCATGAGTTCCAGCGCCAGTGACCGACCAAGTTCCGCGGGGAGACAGACCCCCAGGAAGCCAAGGACTGGTTGGAGGCGGTTGTACGAGTTTTCCGGTTAGTGAGGACACTAGCAGACCTTATGGTTGTCCTTGCAGCGAGCCTCCTGCATGCGGCGCAGGAAGATGGTGGAGCTTGATGCTCCAGGTTCACGACGAGGCATCACTCCTTTGGACGGACTTTGAGATCCTTTTTCGCTCAGAGTTCGTCCCAGCCACCCTCCGAGCGGTGCGCATCCAGGAGCTACTACAGCTGCGGGAGGACAACATGATAGTAGCCCAGTACGCGGTGAGGTTTACCGATCTCTCGCACTATTCCACGGACATGGTACGAGACCCATTCTTCAGGGCCCGAACCTTCGAGCAGGGGCTCAGGAGAGAGATCAGAGCTTCAGTTGTTTCTCACAGCATTCCGACACAGACGGGAGTGTTGGAGCGAGCCCTCTTAGTGGAGAGTTTCCTTGCTGAGCAGTCTCCAACAGCAGGACCCACCACTAGCCGGCATGCGGCAGAGTCTTCTACAGTGGGCAGTAGACAGATGACGCAGGGGTCCAAGAGGACTAGACCTACTGGTGGTCGACCGCGTGACACAGGGTCGATTGTGCGAGGCACCCGGGGTGGACAACGACTTACCATGAGCGGATAGTGTTACTCCTACGGCGGGGTTGGTCACATGGCTCGTGACTGTCCGACCCGCCATACGGATGACCAGTAGATGAACGAAGGACCTCCCAGGCAGAGGTAGAGGTTCGATCGAGGCGGATCGCATGGAGAAGGAGACCGTGGTAGAGGAGCCGGCCGAGCAGCAAGTAGTGGACGACGCATCGAGGTGTTGCCACCACCGCCACCAGGAGGTCTACCCCGACCGCAGGGAGTTGGTGGACATGGGAGAGCTCAGTTTCAGGCAGCTGAGGCCTTTGATCATGGAGCTCTGGGATCAGATGGATAGGAACGGAACTAGTGGATACGTCTTTTGTACTTCTAGTTCCTTGTTGCTGTTGTGTAACGTCTTTTTATTATGAGCTGCAATAATAAAATACACATACCTTTGTGATGTTTTCATTCCTATCCTCTTTTTTGTTGTTACTAAGAGGTTCCAGTTTAGACTGTTGACTTGACCCTCACTTGTGAGACATCTATTAGAGGAGACCCAGTTACCACACACTGATACCAACAGTGTGACTCAACCCTTGGAGGCGAGAGTAACGGTTGGATCTATTGGTAGCAGCGTCGAGGCCTTACGATGTCATCCTTGGTATGGATTAGTATCATCCATGTCGGGATTGACTGTATTAGGCGAAGAACATGGTTCATCCAGGGGATGAGACCGGATTTCTCTTATCGGAAAAGAAGAAATCTCAGCATCTCTTGTAGGACAAGAAAGGTCCAAGTCATCCATGAGCGGATGAGGACAGCTCAGAACCGGCAAAAGTCTTGTGCTAACAGAAGGTGGAGGCCACTAGAGTTCAAGGATGGTGACCACGTCTTTTGGCGTGTCTCACCTCAACGTGGATTATGGAGTTTTGGCCGGGGCGGCATGTCGTCTCCATGCTTCATCGGACCATTCCAGGTCCTCAGCAGGATTGGCGAGGTGGATTATCGCCTGGCTCTACCACCTCAGTTGCACCGGGTGCACGACGTCTTCCACGTATCTCAACTGAGGAGATACGTGCACGACCCGTCACACACCATTGACCATGGGGAGTTGGATGTTAGTGATGGGGCGACTTTTGAAAAGGTCCCAGTGGAGATCGAGGATTGACAGAATCGGGTCCTACGTGGACAATCGATTCCTCTTGTGCGCATCAGATGGCAGCACGAGAACCTCCAATCGAGCACTTTGGAGCGTGAGGCTCAGATGCGTGCTTAGTACCGCCTTTGTATCCCTAAGTTTGTGGTGAAGCTTTACGGGGACGTAATGCCCTGTGGTGGGAGTAATGTAAAGACCGGTAAATTTTAAGGAAATTTTTTTCTTAATTTTCTTTGAATTTTACAAGAACGCAGTTTCTGACGACACCTAATTCCAAGGCCCGGTGTGCCCGGAATCATTTTCCGAAGTTTGTCTGGGGTACGTTCAGTGAACGAACGAGCGGATTTTTATAACTTTTAAACCGGTGCTCAGAATCGAATTCCGAGGGCACCGATGGAATCACTGCGTCGGTATTTTCTTAGAAATGCCTTTCCAAAGTTGCGTTTTCTCGGGTGTGGTTTTTTTTTGGGGTTAAGTTAAGAAATAAAATAAAGCGTGCGACAACTTTATTTTATTTCACTCAAAGCCACTTGAAAGCCACTTAAAGCTGCTTAAGATGAGTTAATGCAGATAGGGTGCTATCCGAAAATATCCTACCAAGTGGGTAGGATATTTGTGAGGTGGGGCCCGCACGAGCCCACCGTTTCTTTTCCGCTAAGTAACGCACCCGTGAAAACCCCTATTAAATGGAAGTCAACTGGGGCGTTTCCTAGACAATTAAATGATTCTTTTAATTTAGCGGTTTTATTCGTTGAATTAATTATATGAATTAATGGGTCGTTACTTAACTTAGTTTTTCGTTTGTTGTCATGTAATAAAATAAGACCAACATTTTTCCTTCTTGTGTGTTGTTCGTTGAGAGGATTTGACAGAACCTTAAGTCCTTCAACCTCATTCATGAAGAACGCGAAGAACGCGAAGAACGCGAAGAACGCCGGCCTTCGACGAAAGGCGACGAAGAACGCCGAACCCGCGGAGATCGATGACGCGAAGCCGTGTACCGCAACGCCGGTAAACCTCCCTTCACGACGCTTCTTCTGTGACGATCCAACCCAGCGACAACCTTCGATCGACAACGACAAGGTAGGGGGTTGCGCTCTTTTTAAATTCTTTTTGGATTATAACAACAACATGCATTTAATTATTATTAATTAAATCTGTATGTTTTTTATCCTTGGAGTTCATCGATGCGACGCCAAGTACCGCACGACAGCGACGCTCTTCTGCGACGCGACGATTCTTTTCTTCCGCGTCGATCAATTCCGCGAAGAACGCACGTATGGCGAGGTAGGGTTTTATTCTTGAAATCTTTGTGATTAAATCCCTGGTCGTTTAAATATTGTTGGGTGAATACCTTTAAGACCGCCAACGCGGTGGGTACGGACTAATGAACAAGTCTGAACCCACCGCACTTTTTCATTCTTGGTGCGCGAAATGGCGGATGATGACAAACGGGGCCACAAGGTCAATTCGAGGGCCTGACAGTAAAGATCGAGTCCTGGGAGGACCACTGGTGAAGACCTCACGCAAAACGGACCACCGGAGCGCATCCGGTGGCCGGCGGAAGCTCCCGCCGGCGCGTCGCCGGCAAAACCTGCCGCGGCTGATGCCGTGGCGGCGAGCCGGTTCCGCGGCCACGCAGAACTGGGAAGAAGGACGCGGATCGGCCGCCGCATCCGCAGGCGAGGCGGCCCCACCTGGGGCCGCGGCATTTCTTCACGCGGGGGCAGCAAGCCCCCCGCAGCTTCCCCTCGCTCGGCCGCTCGGCCGAGCCGAGCCGGGTCGCGCCCAGGCCCGGCTGGGCCACCTGGTCGGGCTGGGTCGCACCCAACCGGGTCGGACCTGGACCCGGGTTGGGTCGACCTGATTCAGGTCGGGCCGGGTCAGTCCGGGCCCAGACCCCCCGTTCCCGGACCTTTTCGCTCTTTCGCTCATAACATGAGCTACGGGCCTCCGAACGATGCGCCGTCAGCGGCGATGCGATCCTTGGATCGATATGGTCGTTTCGGTATATTGCACTCAAGGTTCCGGAATACTTTGGGTTCGGCCAGGTTGGTTCCCACACGAAACCAACCGGGCCCTCGGAGTGGAAACACTCATATCTTGAGCTACGGACGTCCGATTGACGTGCCGTCAACTTTCATGTTTTACTCTTAGTGAGACGGATATTTTGGCATACTCCGCCCGAGGTTTGGACGCAGGTGTAGTACGGTTGGATTGGTGTTTCCTTAAAACCCAACCGAGCCCCTAGAACGAAAAAGCCAATAACTCTCAGACTGGGCGTCCGATTGACGCGCCGTCTGCGACGTTGAGTTCCTGTTGACGATACAGAACTTTTGGATACATCATCTTTGGACCATGTGTCAGTTGATGTATCAGCCTCTCGGCTCGTGGAGCGGACCCTCCCGAACGAGCTTGCTGTGTGCGGGGACCCTAGAGCTGGCTGCGACTGCTACTGTGACGACGACGACTGTACAGACATCCTCAGTGGATTCGATTGCGACGATGATGAAAACAGTACGAGAATCCTCTGTGTTTTCGGCAGTGACCACTACTGTACATCTTGGGATACATCAACTCCGGACTACATGTCAGTTGATGCATCGACCCCCCTTAGCTTGTGGAGTGGACCCTCCCGGAACGAGCATGCTGTGTGCGGAAACCCTAGAGCCGGTTGAGACTTGACGACTGCTGATCGAACGAATCAGTGTGTTACAGATAGCCCAGTGGGAAGAGCTTGGTTGTAGCAGCAGACCCACGACGGGGGAGCGCTTGGTTGTAGCAGCACCAGGGAGCGCTTGGTTGTAGCGGAAGACCTGTGATACTCAACATAAGGAGTACCTCTGGAGGCAATGAGGGGGAGCGCTTGGTTGTAGCGGCAGACCCATGACGGAGGAGCGCTTGGTTGTAGCAGCACCGGGGAGCGCTTGGTTGTAGCGGCTTACCCATGATGGAGGAGCGCTTGGTTGTAGCGGCTGACCCATGGTACTCAACAGAAGGAGTACCTCTAGAGGCTATGAGGGGGAGCGCTTGGTTGTAGCGGCAGACCCATGGTGGGAAGCACTTGGTTGTAGCAACAGGCCCACAGTAATCGATAGGTGGAGTACTACAATAGTCCAAGGTGAGAGAGAAGCACTTGGTTGTAGCGGCATAACCACTGTACTTGACGAAGAAGGATTTTCCCAATATCTTTGGGTTCAACTTCTTGATCGATCCTGTGTGGGTCATTGCGGGGGTTAGTACCTACAGATCCTTTGTGGGTCCGACGGCTTAGATGAATCGGTGGCTACATCTGATCATCTCTAACGTCATATGAAGAAGTATACCTGTGTGAGCTGAAAACCATGTTTACTTTCCTTTGTGGATTGTGTTGTGCTATCCTGTGTGGATTTACGTTTTTCTTTCCTTTGTGGATTGTGTTGTGATATCCTGTGTGGACTGAGTTGTACTTGAGCTCGGATGCTGGAGCCGAGCGAGAATTGATGACTTAGGTATATGTATGGGAATATACCTAAGTCGTGTCGGATGTTACTTTATGATTGTATCTTTCCTTTGTGGATTATATTTTTTGGATTCTAGGAGACCTTAGGGGGTCTCGGGGTCCCTACTGAGTATCGTATACTCAACCCTGCACGGGCTATGCCCGCACTATGTTGTGTTGGTTGCAGACGACAGACAGCGCTGATCGCGGTGGAGGCTTGCGGAGCAGGACGGTACCTGGAGGTGGACCACTGGGCGGGGTGTACTCGGAGCGGACGGCTGGACCGAGGAGCTGTGGAGGCTATCTATACTCACCCTTCAGGCGGGACTTCCAGAGGACGGCTCGACACTGCGGCTTTTCCTTTCAGTTGTTGTTTTTCCACTTTCAGTTGTACTTTATAGTTGGGCTTGTATTTCAGGCCCCCTTTTACTTTTTTCTACTTCCTTACTCTGTGGTGCTTGTTTACTTTACAAAGGCAATGCCTTCCCTTTACTCGGATTTACACCTTGGTGCTAGTCGCCAGCCCCTGGCCTATGGAAGGCGGACTTGGGGTAGTCATGACACGGGCCCCGAGGACGGGTCGTGACAATTTACTCCAGTTATCATTCCATTTTACTGATCATTAATAGATATTTTATCATATTTACTGCTAATATTGTTCTTTCAGGTTCATTCCATTTGAAAAACCTGAAATTATATAATTATATATGATTATCATAGTGGGGATTCTCATAATCTTGAAAACCGCTTATATGAGGTATAAATTTCGGAACCTTATTTAATATATGAATCCTTAGGTTTATCCATGGATATTTATATCCAACAAATATTTAAATCCAACATGATGGTGCCTAAAGAGTTCTTGAATTTCCAAATCATATCTACTAGGACTATGAAACCTGGTGTGCAGTAAGGCACATTGTCGGGTTCCCGATTACCCCGACTCAAGCATGAAATATATTTTAGGAGTTGTTACTCCTATGTACATATTTTATAGATCCACATTAACTATAATTATCTAGAAATTTATATATATCAAGGAAACCACTTTCTATATACATTGGCAATATTCAAATATATTTTCCTAAACATTGACTCATCATTATACTTATCCTTAGAGACATTTGAAAACATATCCTTATAAATATAACAAGGGATATCACTATTTTGTTCACATCCTAGTGTCTAAATGTTTACTAAACCTTCAATATCATACAAACTATAGTGACCCACTCTTATCATACATGAACATTAAATATCTTTTGATGAATACTTAAAACATCCTACAAAAAGACTCCAAAAAATAGTATCATTTCAATGCATTCAGAAAAAATACTAAACAATAATATTTTTAATGATTTTTTCAAACCCCTTCTTCAAAATATGTATCATGGGGGTATAAATTAGTTATGTACCAAATAAACATTAATAATAAGTCTGAATTATTTAGTGGGAGTGGAACCCCAGGTAAGTATGTATTATAAAATTTGGATCGAGGAAGCTATCGATGCTAAAATGTTAGCTACCATGTTCTCATCCCGCTAAGTATGAGTGATCCTTGTGTGGTTTCCCATAATCATTTTACATTTCTTGATAATATAATCAATGTTATAGGGGTAATTGTTTGTTTCTCATAACACTTTATTAAGGATAAGTGAGTCTGTCTCCACCACCTTTTAGTTGATGGTCCTTTGCTCGCATAACTCGACACCAATGACCTTACCCAGGGCCTCCCCCAACACTACAACAACTATTCCATACAATGATGAGAAGGAAGCTAAGATCTATCCCTCCTTATATCAAATGACACCTCCAACATGAATCTACCCACTAGGAAGAGACCCGCCCGATTTCAGTATAAGCCCATGACTGGGGTGACACCAACAGACCAAATGCCTATGCCCCTACCTTATAGAATGATTAGAAACATGATTCAGGATAGTAGGTCTAACAGGCGGAGCATCTTGGAATTAGTTACACAAAGTAAACATATCTAATAATATATTCCTCATATTAATTGTGTTGTTGGAATGAGACCCTTTTTCATTTTAGTGGTGAGAATCATTCTGAGCCCTCCTGATGGACAAACATTCCTCCATGAGGATAACAACTCAACCATTCCTCTCACTACCCCAATTGCACAAACCCTAAGACAAAAAGATGGAAAAATTATTTCATTCCCCCTTTATTGTCCGATAATGAAAGGAAAATTTACACCTCCAAATACCTATATCACCTAATCTCTATCAAAAAATATGTACCCCATGGTTTCCCATTTCAGATTGCTACAACAATAACAATTGGAATCCTAGCTCACTCTCACCCTTTGAAACATTTATTCTGTGGAAAATGAATTATTACTCACTCTGTTTAACAGGATTTTGAATTTGGAAGGCACCTCCTTGCCCCAAAGTAGCAACACCACATATCCCATTTAGTTGGAACTGTCAACACTCAAGTAAAGTCATTGATTGAGAACTCTCTTAAAGTGGAACCCATAAAAATGAGACTTTCGGGATCATCTTTATGTACGATGTTGTTAAATGATTCTTGTTGGTTATCTACATGGATGTCCTCAAAAAAACAGTGGTGATCAAATTCCTCTCTAAATTAAATGAACTGAGCAGGACATCACGAAAAACATAGCCTTTCACCTCCGGTCATGCTGCCCTATGTAAATATCACCTCTTCCCATCAACCATCACCAGAGAGGTCTAGGGATCATAATGTATGAAGGGGTCATCATCAATATTATCTATTTATGGGACCTATGTGTGCTCACATACTAGACATATTAATCTTGCATGGTCATTCCCCATAATTTCAGGCCTTCCATTGCCTCTCATGTGAGTTTCCTATTCAGCGTTGGCATGATCAAGGAATCACATCTCAAGTTGATTCCCCCTTATGATACTGGTCTTTCATGATGCTCCCCTGAATCCTTGTGATTCTTACCACCTACCTTCCCATCCCAAAAAAGGGACACTAAAATCCTCTCCTCGTTATGATGGCACTTTTAGGGACCATCAAGGTTGAATGATAATGTAGGGGAATAGACACAAGCACACTGTTCTCATGTTTTATGTGAAAAAAATTGATAAGAACATGCTATTCAAATTGATTATGTGTCATGTAATATTTCTAATGATATTATCAAGGGGATTAACATGAAGATAATTCGTACTAACTATAACTTTGAGATACTCTATAGGAAAGACCCCTCTTCTCATATCCAGCCTGGCGTGTGGCTCCCTTTCCCTCCAGCTAGAGGAGTTCTCTGTAGTAATATATAAACTGTTTTCCCTATTAACCACCAACCCACTCCACCTACAGTTGTCACCTAGGATCTCATTCATCCCATGAACTACTCTCCTACTGCCATTAATGAAAAAAATTGTCTCATCTACAAAAATCATGTTCAATGTGCCGCTGATTCATGATGATTCTTATACTGGAAGATTTTCCCAATGAAATGGCCCTGATTAATGTAGTATCTAGGAGAATTATGGGAGAAGATGAAGATAGTCGGAGAGAAGGGATCCCATTTCCCGATCCATTTACAATCCTTGATGAAACCACATTTCTTCCCCATTAAAGAAGTTGAGATCCATATCATGTTACAACAATGAATAAGAAGGTCCACGACCCTGTTGGAGAACCCCATGCATGCCAAGACCCTTAAGATAAAACCCCATTCCATCCTATTATTGTACTTGATGATGTCTAATTTTATCATAAGATTACTCCCAAAGAAATTGTTTTTTATTTCACTATCCATTTCATGAACTATTCTAATCGCATGCTGTACTGACCACCCTTTGATAAAAACATGCTACTCTGAAGCCATCCAAAGAATTCAAGTGAGGATCCTTCCTTCTGTTTATAATACACTATATACCCTAGTACGTAAAGTTTCAAATACATATATAATGATACTTCTCAATGGATAAGGGATTTCACAACTATGGAAGCAATACCATCTTAGTTGAACATTCATTACGTTGCAGATTACCCCCTTGGATGTAGTCTTTCACTACTCTCATGATACCCCTTTAACAATATCCCATGATGCACTGTAAAATGATCATGGTATATTGTTGGTCCATGTAGCACTTTCTATGTTCACGGTCCAAATCTCCTCATTTTTATCATCATCTTTTGGAGGAATTCTCTTCCTATCATCAAAATCCACTAACACACATAGTAGAATGTCCTAAAAAACAAAAATTCCCCCACTTTGATACCCTATGTTCATGATAGGGTTGGGGTCTTCCAAGAGAGCATTAATGTTAGCATTGGTCTGCTCCCCCACTTCCTCGTAGTAATTGGTGTATGTTCCATATCCTTTAGGATGTTAGGCCTATGACAAGGACATGATTGTTTTTATCAAAGAATGGAGAAAAAAAGTATTCTTATCCCCCGCACAAGGACATTGAACTATGTGCAATACACAAGGCATAGATGAAGGAGATGAGGAAATCCTGTAGACAGATACTGGTATGACGCACTGAAAAAGTCAACCTTGATGTGGTCCTTTCTAATACAACATATATGATAGTTAGGAGGATCGTCGTGCATTGAACCATGTACTCCGAGCCGTTGTGGAAACTCATTTATTTTGAATTAAAAATATAATATAATTAAACTTTAAAACCAATTAAAAAAATTATCTGACTATAAATAAATTAGATTAAAAGGAAGCTTTGAATTGAAATATAATATTTTTCATTATTCATAAAAAGTGAATTTTATCACAAAAATAAAAAAGATTTACACTAAGTAAATTTTGATTTATGGATTATATATAAGAAATATATTTTGTCAAATAGAACATATAAATTTTACCAAAACTATATTTAAGGAGGGTTCACCATCAAAAAGAGCTAAATTGTCTTTTTAATAAATATTAGAGTATTTATGCTTAAAATTGGATTCATTCACATTTTAATCCTCTAACATTTATTGGATAAATGTAAAAACATTTAAAAAACATGTATAATCATATTGTAATTAGTTTTATTCATTCATACCAGTACAATGTCTAAGCATTAACTACTATTTAAAATACTATTATATTATTATTTCTCATTATGACCCAACGGTGTGTGCAACATAGGATATCAAAGAAACTCGTTGTTGCGTATCAGGTATGACATCGAACATAGCATCAATTTTAAAGGATAATTAATATTTAATTCAACATTATATATAAAAATGAAAATTTATTTTTCATTATTTACATGGGATGTTACATCATTCCCCCATTTTAAAAATTGTGTCCCCACAATTTTAAAATCTGGCATGGAAATATAATTAAAATTCCCTCATTAGAAAAAGAGTAAATAAAAATATAACATTAAAAGAATGAAATTTATGTACAAAGGTCACCTGAGATAACCCATACCAAGATTCCATGAAAACATAGATTTGGGTGAGAAACTAAGTGTTATGTTCTGATGGAGAGAGATAGAAAACTTGATTATGAGAAAGTTAACCACTAGAAAATGACAAAATTGTTATAGGTTAAATACTCTTTTGTTTCCCACTAGGGAAAGTAAACATACAATATTTTTTTTCTTTTATGTTCTTTTCATAAAGTTGGATAATTTTTTTATGAGATTGACTAAGGACATAAAGAAATATACCTACTTTTCAAGTATAATTTCATCCTTTAATAAAATTCTACCAAAATATCATCTTTTATCTAAATGATGATTATTCAAGATTACTTGTGAAGATTTGATGTTCTAGAATCAACTTCTAAAGAAACAGATAATCCACAGAAGGTGAACCATATATTTTTCAATCTTTAGACATTAACCAAAACCCAAATGGTTAGTACAAGATCAGATAATCCCAAAAAATGATAATTCGTTAAAAAATTATTCCTATTCTCTAAAATTCGATAAACAATACCCAAAGTTCTAAAAATACCATTTAATTGAAAATGGTCCATAAAATTCTTCAATGTAAACAAAACTATGATTGAATCCCAAAACACATAAGTATTTAATCACATAGTCTTCCATAATAAATCATAACAATTAACAACAAATAACACTAACCTCTCTTAATATCTAATACTGAAGTGTAATTAACCTAGTCACATATTCCATATGATATGTTAATTAGTTCCATAAATAAAACAAATAGCCATAATGCATTGATTCTCTAAAAATAAAATATCAACCATTATTTCACAAATAATATCCCCTAGTATTCTATTGTCCATAGGCATATAGTGTTACCTCAAAAGAGAGAACATCTTCAAAAATACCATTATCACTTAATCACCAAATCATTTGCCTATACTAATGATATCCATTTGATAAAACATAAGTTCTTGAAATAAACTTTTTCCTAATACAAAAAATCATTTTACAAAATTAATAACACATACTAATTAGGTACTTCACATAGACAGTGGTAGGCAATGTGCCGTTTTCTCCCTTCGATTGGAGGTTCGATTCCAATTGCATTGACAGACATAACGGGTTGACATCCATCTTATAGGTTGTCTTTTCTATATAACTAAAAAATAACCCTAACATATTTTAACACCAAAGGTTGCCTTCTACATATCTTTTTCATCCCAAATCATTAAAACCCCAACATCAGAAGGAATACTTATATATATTTTCATTTTTCATTATTTCACCACTATATGATAAAATAATACAATTCCCAAAAGAAAGAACACTGTACCTTGTTCATGGTGTCCACTAGGTTTCGTTGTTATCTGGTTCACGTAGGTAGAAGGTCAATCCATTGCAATATTGATTTCTATATCCTCCAAAATCATTTCCTCTCTTCATCCATTTACACCTTGTACCACATTGGTCATATGGGTGTTAAGAAAAAATGTTTCAGAAAATCATCATGTATATCATATAATTTCCAAACATCTGATAAAACCTGATTTTTATAAAACAGTCGGACTCAGTTTGAGCTGAAACATTCAATCAATGGTCCTTTTAAAATTCCATAAGTATGTACTTAAAGACTATAATATAAAAGAAAATATATAAACGTTGCGCAAGGTTCTCCTTCTTCAGCCCTTTTTTCAAAATCATAATATGCTTTAAAATCAATAGATACGGTAATATATTAGAAAATGCGTTGATAATATTTAACATTCTTGAAAGTATAAGAATGTTGTTAAAATATGATTTCATTAAACACAGCTATTGATTCAGGATTATATCGAGGTATAGTAGTGGTGTTTGATATCTCAGAAAACTTCTTGCAAGTGAGTTATATATGAGAAAATGTTTCATAATTATCTGAACATGAAATTTCAATAAGTATTGCAAGAATGTCATCAAGAAGAGATTGAAATGTTGTTTGAGATCCCCCTTCTTCCATTTGTAACTGACTGTCCATGATCTGAGAATGTTCTAAAATAATGATTTTACTAAATGTGTAGACATAGAGACTTACCATGTGTAATAAAATTCGTAATACCTAAACTTGTCTAAAATGTCCTTGAATACCTACTATAAGGCCCTATCCATAAACATTATGTAATCTTGAATTAAGTTAATAATTAACATTAAGGATCTTTTTTGGTATAGAGTTTTAGAGAATTATGTTATAACTATTACATAACATCTCAAAAATTACATTTTAAAGACTTCAAATTAGTATCCATTTTTTCATCAAAAAAAATTATTAATAGAAAAAAATAATTGTTTTCATGATATAAATCCTCTTCTGTTCTTCCTTTATTTTACCCTACATTATACAGTGTGGACAAGATTTCAAAAACACAAGTTGAACATAAATAACAAGTAAGGGTTATAAAATAAAGAAAGAAAACAATAGTTCATCAATACATTCAAAACATAAGCTCTTTAACATAACTCATGAAATAATAAGATTTATGAATAACACATAGAAATCCTGAATCATAAAGGTAACTTAGGGTATCCATGTAAAATATACACTGTAGCTTTCACAGCCACATAGAGAGTTAAACATGGAATAACCATCACAGTATATTCTCTAAATCTCTTAGGAGAGACATTAAAATTTACCTCTATGACGTTACCCAATTCATTGTAGGGAAATCTCGGGCTCACCCACCCTAGGTTTATCATAGAATCACCCGTAAACGTCAATAATTCCTAAGAACAATAACATATTCATAATACCTAAAACAAACAAAAAGGAAAGATAAATTTTTCACATTTCAATACCAATATATAATTTAAATATATTGACATAACCAATCCATTATCAAAATAGTTTTCCATACAAAAAATATGTAAAAGGGTATGGTATTTATTTTACTTTAAAAAAAAAATACAACTTGTTACGGAATCCAAATATCAAATAATGCTCGTGGTGACCGAAATGACCTTTTCACCATATACGATAAAAATAAATGTTCTTTTTTCCCTTTAGTAAAATGCTACGTAGAAAAATATTCCTTTGAATGAAATTTAAATTCAATGGTGTTCATACACCATATAAATGAATGCCTTGTATAAAAAAATATGCCTCAATGAAAGGAGATTGAGACAAAGTCCCTTACAAAGATCATATCATTAGATTAAGTACAAATAAATGACACAATTATGAGTTAAAATTAGAACACAACCAATATAAGTTGATACTAATTGTAAAAAAATCAGAGGAAATTCAAACATATTCATATCACGACATAATCAAGAAGTATAATATTAACCTAGTGAATTGAAATTGGGTAAGAAGTTCACTTACAAAATTTCGACAGCGCAATGACATTGATTTTAAATTCAGAAATAAGTTATTGAGATACAAAATGGTTTCTCATCACATGGACATAAAATTTATAACATTAAGGATTGAGAAAAAAATATCCCAACATCAGAAAATGTAAATTAAAATACATGACATAAATGATGTCTTTGTCTAAAATAGTGTGGTGAAAGGTTCCCTTACCGATTTGGTAACATACAAAACATACACCCCATAAAACCCGGATCAATAAATAAATATGTAAATACCCATAAATTAATGTATGTTAAAAAAATAATACAATCAAGTGAAGTACATACACAACACAAAAGGAAATATTGGCAAATTTAGCATGAATCTCACGGGACTAAGAAGTGAGATGAAAACATCTTACCACATTATAATAAATCGAGTTGTATGACCAAAAGTTAATAAACACCCAAAGGATCATACAATAACATGAATATAAATACAATAATAATAATATATATCAAATGGTATTACATAATAAAACACAAGCAATAAATTAGTGGTGAACTATTGAAATCTCCAGGAATTCAAATTGAGATAAGAAACCCCATACCTCAAGTCTGAATTGTCTTGTATGTTCTTTATTCATCCTGAATAATATAATTTGGATAATTTATAAATTATTTATAACATTTTCCTATTTTATTATTCCTTTCATATCACTTATTACCTTACAGCAACAATTATCTAATTATTTGAGTTCATATCGGACATTTTGTTGATGTTTGAAACATGAGTTAAAAAAGAAATTGTTATAATTATAATTTGTCCACGTAGTCCAATGTATAACATCTACAAAACGATATTCATGATTTAGATATCATATATATCATATATATTCACTGTATATTTATTTATAATATTCCATATCATTTGGAGTTATGAAATGAAATGCACCGTTCATGGAGACGGTAAGCTGTACGTACGAATGAACGCTACATTAATTTCTATTTTAAATTTAAAGGAATGAAAAAATAAAAATAATTTTATATATTATAATTCAATTATAATATATATTTTTGTTAACTTAATTAACTTAATCCTTTATACATTCCACATATCGCATGAACGAGTCATATCGCTTTGAGGGGGGGTAGTATTCACTTCCTCAAATGAAATTATCGTATTTGCTGATTTTGGAAATCATAAAGTATGATATAAATAAAAAATAAAGAAGTATATAAAAAATATAAATAAAAAATATTATACATTTAAATATATTTTGATCTTAATTGAAACCATAAGAGGTGGTATAAGAAGATTGAACAATCATTGTTTCGTGAGACAGTAGTTCACCATCCACAGAAACAATATGTTCATTACCCAATAGACGGAGGTTTGGGTTGGAGTTGTATGAATAAATCTCATAACAACAACATAGTATAACGAGGATACTGGTTTTTCTATAAATTAATGTAATAGGAATAGGTTAGGGGGTTGGAGAAGTAGAATAAAATAAAAGAACTTAAGAGAAGATGTTACCTTTAAATCGGGTAACTCCCTTTGGTTTAAACCAAAAGGATTTCTTGAAGTACCTTATGCCTAAGATTAGGCTAGCAGGTGGAAGAGAGGGATCTTGAGAACTTATTTGGGCAATGGATGGATGAGGATTGGGGCTTTGGAGGTTTGAGTATTGGGTTATAGGTGAGTGCTTTTTTTAAAGGGGTGGAGGGGCTTTTTAGGAATGTATGAAAATATTATTTTATTATATAATTATTTTTGGTTAATAAAGGTCAAAAAAATATTAATTAATATGGTACTATGAATCTTGTTAAAAATAAAATCATGAAATAATAATTGTATTGGTTTTGGATATTTTTATAATCCTTATAGTCTTATTTATTCAAATCATTCATTAATGGGGTAAGCGCTGCATCATTATTGTGTCATAAATAATTTTATTAATTTAATGTATAAAATTTATAAAAAATTACCATGATGAATCTAATATTTTTCTATTAATAATAAATATTTATAGTCAAAGAGATAACTTATATAACCCCATGTAAGAATTTATTTACTAAAAGATATAAGGTTATATCAATTTTGTCATTACATTAAATAAATTAATATAAAGTGTCATTATCCCTCTTAAGTAGTTCCATGGGGTCCAAAAATTAATCCAATGATTCCCATGGTTGTAAATTTATTAGACAATAATATTAAGATACATTTTATGGTAATTTATTATTGCTATATTATTATTTTTACCTTGAATATCTTTATATACCTTTAACTGCGGTAAATCAAAGTCAAAAGATACTAATCACCAAAAATTATTTTAGTCTTATTGAACCACAAATTATGTACTAATAAAGACCATCTATATATGATTTTTAAAATTCAATTCATAGAAGTAATAAAATTTCATTTAAATGAAAATGTCGATTTTTAACTACTACTCAATGTATTCACTATTCATCGAAAATTGATGTTTTTTAGAAAAATACAAAAAATTATGCCGAAGATATATTTGATATTCTGAATTCAAACATGATGTATATTTTACCTAATTAAAAACATATAAGTTGCATTAATTAATTTAAAATTAACCCCCATAGTCAAAACAAGAAGTGTGATTTTAAGAAATAATAACTATCAAAAGATTGACACTGGTATATTTCCAATTTCGAAATGAAATTACTTCCAATGACCAGCACTGTATTAAAGGTTTAAAATATAATCTAATTAAATTATAAAACAAATTAAAAATAAATTCCAACTATATAAATAAATTAGATTAAAATGTAGTTTTGAATTAAAATATAATACTTTTCACTATGCATAAAAAATTAATTTTTATCAGAATAATATGAAAATATTACCCTATGTAAATATTGATGTCTTGATTCAATAAAAATTTATTTTTTCAAATAAAATATATAAAAGATATAAAAAAAATATTTCAAGGCTATATTCTATCAAAAGGTAGAAAATTGATATTTTAAAGACTATTAAAGTAAATATGATTAAAATTGGACTCCTTCACATTTTAATCCTCTAACATTTATTGTATAAATGTAAAAACATTTAACAAACATGTATAATCATATTGTAGTTAATTATATTCATTCTCTCCAATTCAATGGCTAGTCGTTAGATACCATTTATAATAATATTATATTATTCATTTCCGGTATGAACCAACATTGTGTACAATGTAAGATTTCAAAAAAAACTCGTTGTTGTGTATCAGGTATGCCATAAACCACATAATCCCCTTTAATGTAAAATTAATATTTAATTCACAAATATTAATAAATATGAAAATGTATTATTTTTATTTACATGGGATGTTACATCATTTTACATGATTTATGATTAAACCAGAATATAACATAAATTCCCATTATGAAACACTCATTGCACTTTATAAATCACTATACCAATCTTTACCCAATGCATTGGGGAGCTATCAGGTGCACCCTTTTTAATCCTTTCATTTCATGTATAAGTGTACCACATGTATCATATAACATGGATTCATTAAACATATCATGTATTCCATGATAAATAAATGTATAATTAATACATGAATCTCTATAGTCAATAAGTAAATTATAATAAAGGTGAATACCCTTGATAGATAAATGGACACGGTATTCAGTAAACAATGACATTGGATTTGGAAATAGTGGTGTAATCTCGACAGCATAATAGTGTGACATAAGAATTCATAAAAACATTTAATGAGGGAGAATGTGGTTTCACATCATACGTACAATAAATGTATAGTGAGGACTTCCAATAGATACATGTCCCAACATATGTCATTAAATTTAGATTTATAATTCAAAATAATTTCATTAATGTGAATGAATAGAGGGAATTTCTTTACCAAATTTTATCATGGTAATAGGTGTACATGAGAGATATTTATCATAGAGAAAGGGGCCTATCATCACTAAAACATAAGTATGGATGCATGGGAGAGGTGAAAAATCAAACCCCCACATTTTTAATTGAAAAATATGGTATAACAACATAATTTATTTTGGAAAAAGTGAGAAGAAAGAAATCACTTACATGTAAGTGTGATCGCAATGGATTGGTAGCGGCATGGGAGAGCCTTCCTGGGAGCCCGATGTGCCATTGGAAGATTCTGGAGAGTAGAGGGAAGAGGTTGGTCAGGTTCCAAAGGAATTTAGTGAATGGGAAGTGGGAGCATGGTTGTGTTTATATAGGAATAGAGAGGGAATTATTTATTGTTACTTTTTGGCCACTACACAAAAAAAAAAACAAAACCACAATCCAACCCATGGTTAATTCTATAGTGGAGTCGAAAACATTATTATATAAGGAATATGGATTATAATCTTAAAATATTAGGCTTTATTATCTTGAGGTTAGTCACACACTAAAGAAAAACATATTTAACGGCTAAAAAAATTATAATCCATGGAGGGTCCACTAATGCAATGTAAAATAAATAAATAAAACCTAAAATCACATTATTTTAATGGTAAAACATATATTGTCTTAACATCCAATTTATAGTTTTTTATTACATCACTATTAGGTCATTATGATTTCATAAAACACATTATTTAATTAGATAATATTTAATTTTTACACCAATGTTCGACTATCTAAGAAAATTATGAAAAATTCAATGTTTGATAATTTCAACGTTTTGAATCAAAATATAGTAGTCATTTTTTGACATCCGAGATTTTTATTAGAAATATTTTGTTTTTATGTTATATAAACCATGCAAGGAATATTTCACTACACAAAAAACTAGCTTGTCTTCCTTTACACACAATCGAGACCTTCCTCGATAGCTTGCGCCGTATACAATACCGAGTTTCACTAAACAATGACATGCTATTAAAATATTATTAAAACTAGCCGTTATGAATAGTAATACCCACTTTTTGGAATTTTTTAAATTTCATCTTTCAAAATGGACCTCATTTTTGGATTTGGAATAACAATATTAGTCTAGGGTGAAATTTTTGTATTTTTCTGAAAACACTCAATTTTTGATGAATAGTGAAAACACTGGGTTACTATTTAAAAACCGACTTTTTCTTTAAATAATTATTTATTTTATGTAAAAATTGATACATAATACCTATATAAGTTCAAATTAATACATTGGATTCATTTTATAATAATTTTAGATATATAAAAATTTTATTGAACTTTTCATCGTCTTTTACCCACCTACTCGGAAAATTTACAAATTTACATAAAAAATAATTTTACCGCTTTTGTGAGTGGAATTTGGAAAATCGAAGACACACGATTAATATCAAGGACTAAAATGTGGTTTAATGAGATGAAAATAATTTTAGGTGAATATTAACTTTTTACTTTTTTTTACCACGGTTAAAATTTAATAGGGTAATTAAGGGTAAAATTGATATTATTATTACCCCAAAACATGTCCAAATTATATTGGATAAGTGTAATTCGACCTAAAACAACCTTAGGAATACAATATGACCATTTAGGTCAACTTTTATTAGATTGAGACATTTATTATTAATTTATTTAAAGAAGGGTTAAAATAGTAAAAATCAAAGTTTAATAACTAAATCATTTTTAATATAGGGTAATACATAAGATAAATTCGACTATAAATATTCATTAGAAAGATAATAAGAATTAATACATAATTTTATTTTATTTTTAATTTTTATACATTAAATAATTTAATTTATTTATGACACAATGATGATGGAGTAATTATCTTATTGATGAAATATTGATATAATTGATGTTATAAATACCCAAATAAATGTAATTTGAGACATTTAATGAATTAAAATAATTTTCTAGGTTACTATGACATGTTTTTATTGATTTATGTAGCTGTTTTCAAACTAATAATTCTGTTATAATTTTCACAAAAATCAATTACCAAATAGTGTCAAAATTGACATAAAATAGTTTTTAATACAAATATTATATTATTAATTGTTATTTTATTCTTATAAATCTAAAGTTCGGAAAAATGATTTATATAAGGTTATATATATTAATAATAAAACACTTGGGTTTATTTTGTCTTGTTATAGTAAGTTTATTAACCTTATAGTGTAAGAAAACAAGAAGACACGGTAAAAGATAAATTATCTAACTTAAAGTTAAATCTAAATGATAAGGTTAAAATTGAAACCTAAACTTGTCTAAATTATATTTGATTAGAGTATTTCGACCCATAACCACCTTAGCATTGAAATAAATCAATTTGGAGCTACTAAAAACCGAATATGATTTTATAATAAAATAATATTTTTAGTTTTTCTTAAGGTGCCCCTCTCCTCCCTTATAAAAGGGCACCTCCTCCCCCTCTATCTCACAGCACATTGAGCATTAATGCTCGGCCAACACCTAACAATTTCTCTTCTACACTTCCCTAGAAACATCCTGGAGGTCCTGGTCTTATTCAAAAACCATCTTATTGCCATAAGATGAGGTTAAGAAGAGGCGCTTCGAAGAAGAGGTAATATCTATTACCGATTCTTTCAACTTTATTTATTCTTCAACTTATTCTTCTTTAGTTGTTTCATTATGAAGTAATAGAATCAGTATCACTAATATACTGATTTTTTATTATAAGTATGAAACAACCCTATTTCACCATCTATCCATCCTACGGAAAACGAAATCACCGCTCGTGCGTACGTACGAAATACCGTATCCACACCGTGGTGTAATCTATTTTCCACCACCACCTCACTTGGATGGGTATAAAGGTGTAAATAATAACTATATATGATTATTGTAAAGTGATATTGATCCTGAAATAGTATACATACACTCCAATACAATTCCACGATCATGGGAACAATATCATTGCTCGTGCATACGTACGGAATATCCTCTCCACGATGTGATGCGACTCGTTCTACATGATCTTCATTGCATAATTATTATATAAATTAATTGAATTAATGAATATGATATATATTACACTAACACCATTCTGGAAATGAGGTATCTATAACCTAAAAATAAGAATAACAATTTATTTGACAAAACACGCAGAAGAACAAAAAGTAATAAATACCCTAATAACAAGTAGCAATTAAATATTACAAGTAAGAAGCAATGAATATGACCATATATGATATCATAAAAATAAGTATGATTCTGGAATAAGTCATTGACATTATTTAAATCATTATACAGGAGGTTCGGACACTTACAAAGCAAATCAGACCTAAGGTAAGGGAAAATCTCACAATCTCATTTTTATCTAAGATTGTTTATACTTGAAAATTTACTGGGGAATATTTATCATCCACATCTATGTTTCCTCAATATGTAATATTATTTCCATCCACCTACAATTGTTTAAATCCAATTTTACCATTCGGTGAGTTTTCAGTAAAATATATGAAAGGAATCTTTTGTCGTTTTTCGTACGAGGTACTTTTTTGACTTTTCCGGCCAAAGTACGGGAAACATGTTTTTTTAACTTATACGTCCTGAATGGACTTTTAGAACATTATTTACATGAATATTACTTTACATGTTTTATAGTTTATTTTTAATCAACTTCTTTTAGTTTAAAACTGTATGACATGTAAGAAATGAAAAGTGTTTTTGAAGTAGAAAAAATATTTTCCTCAAGAATGGAGTTCAAGTGATTTATCAAAGTTATTTTCCATCTAAGATAATATAGGGTTCTGTTTATATCCCTATTTTTACATTGATTTGATTTTTTTGTGATGGAATTATTTTTATGAAATCCTTTATCTTATATGAATTGTTTTATGATGTCACGATGTTTAAGAATCCCATTTTTATTACATGGGTTAAGCTATGAAGTATGATTTATAATTTTGTGGCACACATAAGAATGGTATCATTATGAGATGGGTGGGACCTATATATCCATCCAATGCATTGGTTAAATATTTATATCTCATTAGATAGACATGTCTGGAATGTCAGGATAAACCGATTCAGTGAAACCGGACTGAAACAAGGAGTGAACTCGGTTCAGAAATGGACTTTGTCAACTAAGATAGTCTTGGAAATGAGTCTTGACTACTAAGAAATGATTTTCTCGGATTATGTGTTTATGCCACAAAACATCATGTTATAGGTTATGATTATTGGGATTAAATTTCACTACTATGATTTATCCCATGATTATGAAATTATGATCTCTTTTGCAGGTTAAGATTTCCAAAATGTTATGATCTTATGAATATGATGTGATTGATATTTCTTTGTTTACCCATACTGAGAATTTGAGCTCACCCTTTTGTATGTTTTCTTTCCCTGGTCAGGATGAAGGTTATTAAATAGGATATGCCAAAAGGGACTCTAGATATGATGAAATAAATGGGAGACAATGTAGATTCTTTATGAACCAGTTGTTTATGTTTCCCAGTTTCTAAAGACACTATACCTATATGGTCCTTTCATGGTTTTGTTAAATATTGTAATATGTGTACTTAAATTTTAAAGTAATAAAAATGTATGTAAAGTATGGGTCTTTATAGTTGGTATCAGAGGAAAGGTATAGTCAACCTTTGGAAACTAGGATGTGAAAGCCTTAGTAAGAACCCTAAGGATAAGTCTAAGAATAGAACACAGTCTTAGTGTTTTAGAAATGGCCATGAATAACCAATGATAAGACCTTAATTGTAAAATTTTATTCTTGATTATGTGGCTTGCCTATTATAATTAGTGTTGCTCACACTATTCTTCTTGGTTTTAGTTAATGGCTGGAACCTGAAGGAACCGTGTTAATGTGGAATGCGATCAGAAATGAAATGATTGTCCCCCTGAGCAACCAAACGTTATGGGAGCTAGAATGAAAAATCGTGTAGCTCTGCTCACACAACTTTATCATGCTATAAATCCTACAGAACATCCAAACGATCAAAGGAAGGAGCAAAATTCTGTTGAATCCTTCATGAGGCAGCATCCACCCTTATTCAACAGGTCTACTGATCCATTAGTGGCTGAACAATGGATCAGTACCACTGAAAAGATATTTTCAGTTCATCAATGTTCTGAACATGATAAATTCATCTTAGTAGTTTATCACTTGGAAGGTGAAGCTGATCAATGGTGGAATCTTATCAAGAATACAAGGAAAAGTGATGAAATTGAATCCATTTAATGGGACGAGTTCAAGAACTTATTTTTCAATAAGTACTTCCCTCGTATTCTTCGAACAAAGATGGAGAAGGAGTTTCTTGAACTAAACAAAAAGGATGATGAATCTGTTGGTACCTACGAAGAAAATTTTACAAGACTTTCAAGGTACGCTTCTGGTATTTTCATCCAACCTGAGAGTAAGATCGATCGATTTTTAGTGGCTTTAAACCAAGTCTTCGAAGGGCGTTAGCCATAAGGGACTTCAATAGCTACGAGGAAATCGTCTGATGTTCTCTCAAGGTTGATATGGATATTGGAGTAACCCATCAGTCATATGGGTTTGATAAGAAGTAGAAAATTTAATTCAAAGGGAAATATAAAGAGCACACCGAAAAGAAGATGAGTTTTCCCTTATGCTCATAGTGTGGAAGGAAACATGGAGGGAGTTGTCTTAAAGGGACAAGTAAATGTTTCAAATGTGGAAAGGATGGTCATCGGGCATTTGAATGCCGCAATGATGGGAAGAAGATGTCTAGTGATGCAAACAAAGAAATGGATACACAGAGTGCACCTCCTATACTTCAATGTTACAAGTGCAAGGAAGTGGGGCATTATACCAATCAATCCCCTAATCCAAGGGTTGTTGATGATTATCAATGTCAACAAAATCTTAAGGCTAAAGACAAAGGAATGTCACATGCAATTCTTATCAGCGATGTGGAGTACGATAACGAAGTGGTGAAAGGTACACTTACCATCCACTCTAAAGTAGCAAATGTTTTCTTTGATTCTTGATCCAACCACTATTTTATTTTGGAATAATTTTCTAAGGGTATCATCATATTACCTCAACAATTAGATGTTTTAGTTAGCTGTGACAACCCCTAATAAAACAACAGTCGCATCAAATGTTTATAATTCTTCTCCGATTGAAGTTTGTGGGAATGTGCTTCCTGGAAATCGTGTGATCCTTCCTATAGTGGAATTTAATGTGATTCTTATCATGGATTGGATTTCCTTATATAGAGCTCATATCAATTTCCAATGAAGGGAAGTCACATTTCAGATTACAGATCAATCTATGATCGTCTATCGATGCAAGGATGAACATAACCTTCCAGTGGAAATTTCTTCCACCTTATGGGTCTTGATTCCTCTAAATTAAGGTTATTTATCTAAAATGGATGGTGAGAAACTCAAGATTATGAATATTCCCATTTTACGGGAGTTTGACGATGTCTTTCCGGAGGAATTGCTGGTCTTCCACCAAATCGCGAAGTTGAGTTTTCAATAGAGCTCGTACCTGGTGCTTTTACTAATTCAAAGACGCCTTATAGAATGGCCCCAATTGAGTTGCAGGAATTGAAGAAGCAACTCCAAGAGAATCATGATAAAGGATTCATACGCCATAGTGCATCACCTTGGGGAGAACCTATTTTGTTTGTTAAGAAGAAAGATGGATCAATGAGACTCTGCATTGATTATAGAGAATTTAACAAGATCACTAACAAGATAAAATATCCTCTCCCACGCATTGATGAATTATTTGACCAACTATGCGGAGCTCAATACTTTTCCAAGATTGATACTTGTTCAGGGTATCATCAATTAAGGGTAAAAAGGGAGGATATTCCAAAAACGGCTTTCCGTACAAGGTATGGACACTATGAATTTATAGTGACTCCATTTGGTCTTACTAAGGCCTCTTCTATCTTCATGGATCTGATGAATAGAGTCTTTAGAGACTATCTTGATCAGTTTGTGGTAGTCTTTATATACAATATTCTTGTCTATTCAAAGAACAAGGAAAAACATGGAGGTCACATGAGAATTATATTGAAGACCCTGATAAAGGAGAATCATTATGCCAAATTTACCAAGTGTGAATTTTGGCTTCAAAAAGATACATTTTTTGGTCACATAATCTCAAAAGAGGGGATATATGTGGATCCAGCAAAAATTGAGGTTATAGAAAGATGGTCGAGACCAACACTAGTAACCGAGATCCGAAGTTTTCTTTGTTTGGATGGATATTATCGACGTTTTGTGAATGATTTTTCACGATTATCTATCCACTCACCAGGTTGACTCATAAAAGAAGTTAAGTTTGTTTGGACAGAGGAATGTGAAGAAAATTTCAAGGAGTTAAAAAGAAGGTTATCCAGTGCACCTGTTCCCACACTGCCTTATAGTGGAGAAAGGTTTGTGATCTATAGTAATGCATCCTATAAGCGGCTGGGGTGTGTTCTTATGAAAAATGACATGGTGATATCTTATGCCTCAGGAAATTTGAAAATACATGAGCAAAATTACCCAACTCATGATTTGGAATTAGCTGCGGTAATGTTTGCATTAATTATTTGGAGGCATTATCTTTATGGATAAAGGTGTGATATTTATACTGATCATAAAAGTTTAAAGTATTTTTTCAAACAGAAGGAGCTGAAAAGTCGCCAAAAAAGATGGTTAGAGCTAATTAAGGATTACGACTACTCAATTCATTACCACCCAGGGAAAGCAAACAAGGTGGCAGATGCAATAAGTCAAAAAGACCATGATAGCTTATCCATAATGAGGATGACAAAAGATCCAATATTTATTGATTTACAAAGGATGGATCTTGGAATTATAATGGAAGGTGAAAAATCATATCTTTCTCAAATGAATGCTCAACCATCTATACATGTGAAGATTAAATAGACATAGAAAGAAGATGTAGAGTTACAAAAGAAGGTGAGAAATGTTCCTAAATTCAACCTTGATTGTGATGGGATAATAAAGTTCAGGAATCAGGTTTGTGTTCCTCCCATCCCAGAATTAATGAAGGAGCTGCTGGATGAGGCTCATAGTTAGTCATTCTTTATTCATCCTGGAAGCACAAATATGTATAGGGACCTGAAAGAGTACTTTTGGTGGGATGGCATGAAAAGAGATGTTGCTGAATATGTCTCTCGATGCTTGGTTTGTCAACAAGTTAAAGTAGAGAGACATAAGTCTAAGGGGATGTTACAACCATTACCCATACCCTAATGGAAATCGGAAAACAGCACTATGAACTTTTTCACCAGAGTTCCTAAAACATCCAAAGACAAAAATGCTATATGGGTCATAGTTGATCGTCATACAATGTCTGTAACGACCCGAAATTTTGAATAAATCTTATTTCCTAATTTTATGTGTCATTTTATTTTATTTTTTATACTCAAAAAAATGTTTAATTTTATAACATGATTATAATTAAAATAAGACCGTTGGGTTTTGACTGTTATATGACCATTGGTCAATATGACCGCTGGAAACTAAACATTTCGATTATTCTCTCTAAATACAAGTAATCTTGGTTAATTGTTATAGAAAGAAGATTCGATGGCCTCACCCAGTAGTCTTGGACCGATCGAAGCCCATCTAACAGAACTTGGGAAAGAGGTAGCACCACTGGGCTTTGCTCTGGGCCAAACCCAAGCCGAACTTCATCGTGTGAAACTAGAACGGAATCGCCTTTGCGAGAAGTTCAAACTGATAGAAATTACTACTCGTGCGATGTTAGCCGAGCCTCCCTCAGATTCTCTCACCATAGCACACCTTACACTTAGGTCCTATGCTGGTGTGATAAGGGGCTATGTAAGGAGACCGTAACTGCCTTGTGTAATCCTTTGTTTTAAATAAAAATTGGGATTTGTTCTTATGATGAAGTTTATGAATTTTTAAATGACCGGATAAATATAGTATGCATATTTTTGATGAATTTTAGAAAAAGGATATTATAAAAAAATGTCTATGTAAACCTTAAATAATTAAAAATGTGTAATGATATTCAAAAAAATGGTCTTCTACAATTATGCTCATTACGAAATTTAGAGTCTAATAAGATCCACTTAATTTTTGAAGTATAGTAAATTATGAATAGTGATTTTATGATTAGGATTAGTAATGTGTCCAAATGGATCAGTAATCTCACTTAAAGAAAGTATTAATATAATCTAGGCACCTTGATTAAGTAATGTGATTCAATAAAATGGTTAAATAACGATTTCATAAATTATTATTCAAGTATTAGTTTTTTCGAGTGAATAGTGTTTTTAATTAAAAATTAAATTAAAAATATTTAAAAAATTATTTTTATAAAATGGATTTCATTTTTGAACTCAGAGCACCGATATTATGTTATGGTGATTTTTGGGGTTTTTTCTGAAAAAAATGAATTTTCAGTGAATAGTGTATTTATTTAAAAATAATATTAAGAATATTTAGAAAATTATTTTTATAAAATGGAGTTCATTTTTGAAATCAGAGCATTGATATTTGGATAATGTGAAATTTTGGGATGTTTCTGAGAAAGTTGAATTTTCAGTGAATAGAAAAAATACAATTTTAGGGTTTCAGTATGTTTAGTGACATCATAAATGTGTCACGGTGATGTCATGAGATATTTTAAGGGTTGGCCGACCTAAGGTTATGAATATTTGTATTGGGGTCCGCATGTGGCCAAACCTAATGGGAAATATCATGGGAGAGCACATGGTTTTGAGAAAAGCACATGTGAGGTGTCCCTTGGCCATTAATGCCTTGTCCCCTCACTTTCCCTATAAACACCAAGCCCTCATCTCATCCTTTCGACTCCAAAACCATCCTCAACAAAGTTCTGGTCTCCTTACCACCCAAGGAGTCCTCCCAAGGTGCCCCAAGCCCTAAAAGTCCAAACCATTGAGTTTTAAGAGTTGCGTTTTAAGGTAAGGGATCCGATCTTTCTCTTTCTTTTCAAGAAATCTCTTTTATGTAATTTCTTTTATGATCCATGTTACTATGTTAAAGGGTGTTCTTTTATACTCCTCTTACTTCCATTTTCATGTTCACATAATGAGAGATCCCCTCTTACCCTCATTATTTCTTTTTATGAAGTTTTAAGTGGCGTCGTTAGGCTGCCGAAATTTTTGTAATGAATTCTTTCTCCTTTCTCATTTTTCAAGATCTATTTCATGTAAAGTATTTCAAGTTCCTTTTTGTTATGTTGGGGTATGATCTCTATATCTATCATACTGATCTTTTATGACCATATGATGAGAGACCCGATTTTATCTCTTCAATTCAATATTTTGAAGTTTTAAGTGGCGCCATTAGGCTGCCGAATTTTTAAGTGGTTCTTCACCCTTCTCGTTTTGAAGTTCTACTTTCATGTCAATTTTTTAATGTTCCTTTTTTTATGTTGGGGTATTATCTATATATCTATCATAATGATCATTTATGACCATATGATGAGATACCCCATTTGATGTCTTCAATTCACTATTTTGATGTTTAAGTGGCGTCGTTACGCTGCTGAATTTTTAAGTGGTCCTTGCACCTTTCTCCCTTTTCAAAGTTCAAATTCCATGTCAAGTCATGAAAGTTCCTTTTTATTATGTTGGGGTATGATCTCTATATCTATCATACTGATCTTTTATGTTCATATGATGAGAGACCGTATTTGATCTCATCAATTCATTTTTGGTTGATGTTTATGTAACGCTGTTAGGCTACCGAATTTTCATAAGAGAAATATTATTTTTGTCTTCCTTTCATGTTCTTCATTTCCTGTGGTATATTTTCAGATTTCATTAACATGTTCTTAAATCCCTTATATTCTGTCCCTATACTGTTTTATTGGTCATTTATGAATGTTTGACCCATGTCCCCTCTCTTTTCAATGTTTTCTAAAACCCCGAAACATAGTTGTTATGCTGCAGAATTTCCGTCTCAAAATGTCTCTCTCTTTTTCTAAAGTTCTTTTATTTTATTAAGTGAATACTAAAATATATATCTTCTATAGGTGTATTCAAATATATACCAAGTTTTTCTATTTTAAATTCTTGTATTTACATACATGAGACCCGCTCTCCCGTACCGTGGGTTTAGAGTGACATAAAGATCATGTCTTTAAAGCAGTTTTTAAAAAATTATGATTATGAAATGAAACCCAATTCTTTTATGATATATGGGTTGTTTATGAAATTATTGATGATGATATATGTGGCTCACATGATAATAAAGACATGTCAAGTGTGCGCCCAGATAGCGCTCCAATGCATTGGGTAAAGACTTAATCTCTAGAGATGACTTTTTAGACTGATACCTTGGTGAATAACCTTGGTAATTTTTAATGACACATTGGGGATGGAACTTGGTGAAACGAAATGATTGTCAATATTAAATGTTGTAGCCACATATTCAAGTTATGAAAATTGTTATTTTTATTATGATATATCTCATGATTTATTTCTCATGCCTTAAAGTTCTTTTCATGACTTTATTGAAGTATCTCAAGTTCACATGTAAAATGTTTCTCTTGTTTCCCTTACTGGGCCTTCTGCTCACCCTTTCTCTTGATGTATGTCCCCAGGTTATGAGATATAGTAATGAACCTAGGATGAACATTAGGAGAAGCCTTTCAAGTGTTTAATAAGAATCTTTTATGTTTTCATGTTTAGGGTTCTTGGTTTCCAAGACATTAATCCTTAAAGATCCTCGATTTTTGTAAAATGTAATGAAAGTTTATGTGATAAAAAGGCGGGATGCTATAGTTGGTATCAAAGGATGGTTTAGTTATTTGTGGAAATTAGGATATGAAAAATCTAGGAAGAACACTATAGAAAAGTTTAAATATTGGAAATCTTCCTGGTATTTTGGTGAGTATTGAGTAAGGGGTTTCCAAGAAAATACATCCCTGTCTGGATACGAGAAGGTAGAGGTGGCTCTGGCACAGATGTACATAGGGGTAAAACTCGAAAACACCACTTTGATCTAGACTCGAACAAGAACTGGTACACGACAACAGGCCTTGCTGAACTCTTGGTTACGACACTCCCGGGGGATATGCTTTGGTAAATTAATAATCTTAGAATGAACCATTGTTAAAGGAACAAAGATAAAATAAAATAAAGATTCACATAAGAATATATGATCATGGATAACCTATATGGGAACCAAGGGGATCACAAGCTAGGGTATACTTTTCTTCTACAAGTTATCCTTATATGATTTCAGTTCCTTTTTATGATTATTAGCTAAGTACTTAAGCCCCTAATTATGCTTTATCTTCTTAGTTAATGGTGGGAAATGGAAGAACATGTCCCAACAACCAATGTGATAGGAAATGCGATGATTGTCGTATTAATATGACTGTGATGATTAGGGGATTAAAATAGGATTTTTATTTCGGAAGACGTTCACTATTTTGGGGACCCTATATGATCGAGGTAAATAGACTACTACGATATTTTCATTGAGGAGTAAGGTTGACTTATATTTTGATGAATCGATGAATTTAAGGTGGAATTATAGTAATTTAGGTTACTTATGGGAATGATTAACCTATCTTGGGTAAAATATGTTTAGGTTAGATACTTTTGTTATAAGATGTTAGGAGTGGTTGATGTGTTTTGGAGATGAACAATGAAGTTTATTTTGAAAGACTATGTTATAAAATCCTTCTTGTATTTGGGTTTCAATCTTAGTTTGGTTTATTTTGAGGAATTTTAAGGACCGTTATTTATGGAATGAACTATAATGAACTTTGGGTAGTACCATGGAACTTTGAAGATTTAAAATTAGTTTCCATTCCTATGGGATTATTTCTTTTTGAAGAGTTGTTTTACCTTACCCTTTCTGTTTTTGGGATAATGTTTAAAGATAGAAGAAATAACTAGTTAATATTTTGTGGATTATGTGATTCTCTAGAAGATGATTCTTGTGTTTTGATGAGACCAAGTAGTTTTGAATGCTCATAGTTTGGAGAAAAGATTAGTTTTGGGTAGAATCTTATTAAAGGATGAAACTCTACATGAAGATAGGTATATTTTCTTATGTTTTTGTTTTATGTTGTAAATGAATTCCTCAAAATTATGAAAAGGAACGTAAAACAAAAACGTTGTTGGTTTACGTTTCCAATCAAAGACCGTTTATACACATCATATGTTTGAGATTTTCTTATGGTTAACTTTCTCCTAATCATGTTTTCTATCACTCTCCCTCAGAACTTGACCCTTTGCCTTTTTCTTCAATGTCCTTGTTTTCCTACATGGAATCCTAGTATGGGTTAACTTGGGTGACCTTTTTACTTACCTTTATTTCTTTTAAAGTAATAGTTTTACTGAGTCCTTTTCCAGTGTGGGACATTCAATGAAATTTCAAAACCCAGTTTTAAAAATTGTGAGGACGCAATTTTTTAATGGGGGAAGATTGTAACGACCCGAAATTTTGAATAAATCTTATTTCCAAATTTTATGTGTCATTTTATATTATTATTTATACTCAAAAAAAATGTTTCATTTGATAACGTGATTATAATTAAAATGAGACCGTTGGGTTTTGACTATTATATGACCATTGGTCAATATGACCGCTGGAAACTAAATGTTTCGATTATTGTCCCTAAATACAAGTAATATTGGATAATTGTTATAGAAAGAAGATTCGATGGCCTCACCTAGTAGTCTTGGACCGATCGAAGCCCATCTAACAGAACTTGGGAAAGAGGTAGCACCACTAGGCTTTTCTCTGGACCAAACCCAAGCCGAACTTCATCGTGTGAAACTAGAACAGAATTTCCTTTCCGAGAAGTTCAAACTGATAGAAATTACTACTCGTGCGATGTTAGGTGAGCCTCCCTCAAATTCTCTCACCTTAGCACACCTTACACTTAGGTCGTATGCTGGTGTGATAAGGGGCTATGTAAGGAGACCGTAACTGCCTTGGGTAATAATTTTTTTTAAATAAAATTTTGGATTTCTTCTTATGATGAAGATTATGAATTTTTAAATGACCGGATAAATATAGTATGCATATTTTTGATGAATTTTAGAAAAAGGATATTTTAAAAAAATGTCTATGTAAACCATAAATAATTTAAAATGTGTAATGATATTAAAAAAAATGGTCTTCTACAATTATGCTCAGTACGAAATTTAGAGTCTAATAAGATCAACTTAATTTTTGATGAATAGTAAATTATGAATAGTGATTTTATGATTAGGATTAGTAATGTGTCCAAATGGATTAGTAATCTCACTTAAAGATAGTATTAATATAATCTAGGCACCTTGATTAAGTAATGTGATTCAATAAAATGGTTAAATAACGATTTCATAAATTATTATTCAAGTATTAGTTTTTTCGAGTGAATAGTGTTTTTTAATTAAAAATTAAATTAAAAATATTTAAAAAATTATTTTTATAAAATGGATTTCATTTTTGAACTCAGAGTACCGATATTATGTTATGGTAATTTTTGGGGTTTTTTCTGAAAAAAATGAATTTTTATTTTATAGTGTATTTATTTAAAAATAATATTAAAAATATTTAGAAAATTATTTTTATAAAATGGAGTTCATTTTTGAAATCAGAGCATTGATATTTGGTTAATGTGAAATTTTGGGATTTTTCTGAGAAAGTTGAATTTTCAGTGAATAGTAAAAATACAGTTTTAGGGTTTCGGTATGTTTAGTGACATCATAAATGTGTCATGGTGATGTCATGAGATATTTTAAGGGTTGGACAACCTAAGGTGATGGATATTTGTATTGGGGGCCCCATGTGGCCAAACATAATGGGAAATATCCTGGGAGAGCACATGGTTTTGAGAAAAACACATGTGAGGTGTCCCTTGGCCATTAGTGCCTTGTCCCCTCACTTTCCCTATAAATACCTAGCCATACTCTCATCCTTTCGATTCCAAAACCATCCTCAACGATGTTCTGGTCTCCTTACCTCCCAAGGAGTCCTCCCAAGGTGCCCCCAAGCCCTCAAGGTCAAAACCTTTGAGTTTTAAGAGATACGTTTTAAGGTAAGTCATCCGATCTTTCTCTTTCTTTTCAAGAAATCTCTTTTATGTAATTTCTTTTATGCTCCATGTTCTTATGTTAAAGGGTGTTCTTTTATACTCCTATTACTGCCCTTTTAATGTTAACATAATGAGATATCCCCTATTACTCTCGTTATTTCGTTTAATGAAGTTTTAAGTGGCACCGTTAGGCTGCCGAAATTTTTGTAACGGATTCTTTCTCCCTTCTCATTTTTCAAGATCTATTTTCATGTAAAGTATTTCAAGTTCCTTTTTGTTATGTTGGGGTATGATCTCTATATCTATCATACTGATCTTTTATGACCATATGATGAGAGACCCCATTTTATCTTTTCAATTCAATATTTTGAAGTTTCAAGTGGCGCCATTAGGCTGCCGAATTTTTAAGTGGTTCTTCACCCTTATCGTTTTGAAGTTATACTTTCATGTAAATTCTTTCAAAGTTCATTTTTTTATGTTGGGGTATGATCTATATATCTATCATAATGATCTTTTATGACCATATTATGAGAGACCCCATTTGATCTCTTCAATTCAGTATTTTGAAGATTAAGTGCCGTCGTTAGGCTGCTGAATTTTTAAGTGGTCCTTGCACCTTTATCCCTTTTCAAAGTTCTAATTCCATGTCAAGTCTTTCAAGTTCCTTTTTATTATGTTGGGGTATGATCTCTATATCTATCATACTGATCTTTTATGTTCATATTATGAGAGATCCTATTTTATCTCATCAATTCATTTTTGGTTGAAGTTTATGTAATGCTGTTAGGATGCCGAATTTTCATAAAAGAAATCTTATTTTTGTCTTCCTTTCATGTTCTTCATTTCATATGGTATATTTTCAAATTTCATTACCATGTTCTTAAATCCGTTCTATTCTGTTCCTCCACTGTTTTATGGGTCATTTATGAATGTTTGACCCATGTCCCCTCTCTTTTCAATGTTTTCTAAAATCCCGAAACATAGCTGTTATGCTGCAGAATTTCCGTCTCAAAATGTCTCTCTATTTTTCTAAAGTAATTTTATTTTATTAAGTGAATACTCAAACCTATCTATTATATAGGTTTATTCACATATATACCAAGTTGTTCTATTTTAAATTCTGGGATTTACATACATGAGACCCGCTCTCCCTTTCCGTGTGTTTAGAGTGACATAAAGATCATGTCTTTAAAGCATTTTTTAAAACATTATGATTATGAAATGAAACCCATTTCTTTTATGCTATATGGGTTGTTTATGAAATGATTGATGATGATATATGTGGCTCAAATGATAATAAAGACATGTCAAGGGTGCGCCCAGATAGCGCTCCAATGCATTGGGTAATGACTTAATCTCTAGAGATGACTTTTTAGACTGATACCTTGGTGAATAACCATGGTAATTTTTAATGAAACAGTGGGGATAGACCTTGGTGAAACGAAATGATTGTCAATATTAAATGTTGCAGACACATCTTCAAGTTATGAAAAATGTTACTTTTATTATGATATATCTCATGATTTATTTCTCATGCCTTAAAGCTCTTTTCAGGACTTTATTGAAGTATCTCAAGTTCACATGTAAAATGTTTCTGTTGTTTACCTTACTGGGCCTTCTGCTCACCCTTTCTCTTGATGTATGTACCCAGGTTATGAGATGCAGTAATGAACCTAGGATGAACAAGAGGAGATGCCTTTCAAGTGTTTAAGAAGAATCTTTATATGTTTTCATGTTTAATGTTTCTGGTTTCCAAGACACTAAACCTTAAGGATCCTCGGTTTTTGTAAAATGTAATGAATGGTTATGTGATAAAAATGTGGGATGCTATAATGTCCGCACACATCATTGTAATTATAGAGGATTTCTCTCTGGATCAGCTTTCCAGGATATATGTGAAGGAAGTGGTAAGATTGCATGGAGTACCACTTTCCATTATATCTGATTGGGATCCGAGGTTTACCTCGAAATTCTGACGAAGTCTTCAGCATGCTCTAGATACAGAGTTGAGTTTCAGCACTGCTTACCATCCTCAGAAAGACGGTCGGTCTGAGAGGAAAATTCAAACTCTAGAAGACATTTTTAGAGCTTCCTCTATGGATTTCAAAGGTGGTTGGGATCAATACCTGCCTTTGGTGGAATTTTCTTATAATAATAGATTTCACTCCAGTATTCAGATGGATCCTTATGAATCTGTCTATGGAATGAAATGCCGAACTCCAACTTGCTGGGATGAAGTTGGGGAAAGAAAGCTATTAGGACCTGATCTTGTTGATGAGATGGAAGAAAATGTCCGATCTTTTCAACAACACATTAGAGCAGCTCAGAGTCGACAAAAAAGTTATGCCGACAACCGAAGAAAAGGCCTAGAGTTTGAAGTGGGTGATAAACTGTTCTTATGAATATCTCCATGGAAGAGAGTAATGAGATTTGGAAAGAAGGGAAAGGTGAGCCCTAGGTATATCGGTTCTTTCGAAATACTGGATCGTGTTGGAAAGGTAGCTTACCGATTGGTGCTTCCACAGAATCTCTCTCAAATTCATGATGTGTTCCATGTATCACTCCTGAGAAAGTACATACCTGATCATTCACATGTACTCAACTCAGAAGTTGTACCGCTGGAGAAAGATCTTTCTTATAAAGAACATCCGATAGAGATTCTGGATCGTAGCAAAAAAGTATTACGGAACAAGACCACTCGTTTGGTGAATGTTTTATGGAGGAACCAAAAATTAGAAGAATCTACATGGGAGCTTGAGGATATAACGAGGGATAGGTATCTTCATCTGTTAGTTACAATGTGACGAATTTCGAGGGAGAAATTCAATTTAAGGGGGGTTTAATGCAACATCTTAGATTTTTATTAGAAATATTTTGTTTTTATGTTATATAAATCGTCAAAAGAATATTTCACTACACAAAACACTAGCTTGTCTTACGTTAAACTCAATTGTGACCTTCCTCGATAGCTTGCGCCGTACGCAATACCGAATTTCACTAAACAACGACATGCTATTAAAATACTATTAAAACTACCTGTTATGAATAGTAATACCCACTTTTTGGAATTTTGTAAATTTCATCTTTTAAAATGGACTTCATTTTTGGATTCGGAATAATGAAATTATCCTTGGGTGAATTTTTTGTATTTTTCTGAAAACTTTCAATTTTTGATGAATAGTGAAAACACTGGGTTAATATTTAAAAACCGACTTTTTATTTAAATAATTATTTATTTTATTTAAACTTATTTTCTGTCAAAATTGATACATAATACCTCTATAAGTTCAAAGTAATTCATTGGAGTCATTTTATATTAATTTTAGATATATAAAAATTTTATTGAACTTTTCACCGTCTTTTACCCACCTCCTAGGAGACTTTGCAAATTTACATAAAACATAATTTTACTGCTTCTGTGAGTGGAATTTCCAAAATCTGAGGGACACAGTTAATATCGTGGACTAAAATGTGGTTCAATGAGATGAAAATAATATTTTGTGAATAGTAACTTTTTAATTTTTTTAAACCACGGTTAAAAGTAAATAGGGTAATTAGGGGTAAAAATGATATTATTATTACCCTAAAACATGTCCAAATTCTATTGGATAAGTATAATTAGACCCAAAAACAACCTTAAGAATAACATATGACCATTTAGGTCCTCTTGAATTAGATTAGAACATTTATTATTAATTTATTTAAAGAATTGTTAAAATAGATAAAATCAAAGTTTAATAAGTAAATCATTTTTAATATAGGGTTATACATAAGGTAAATTCTACTATAAATATTCATTAGAAATATAAAAAGATTTACTACACAATGGTATTGTATTTTTAAATTTTAGACATTAAATAATTTAATTTATATATGACACAATGATGATGCATTAATTATCTTATTAATGAAATATTGACATAATTGATGTTATAAATACCCAAATAAATTTAATTTGAGACTTTTTATGAATTAAAATAATTTTATAGGTTAATATGACATGTTATTATTGATTTAAGTAACTTTATTCTAACTAATTTTTCTGTTATGATTTTACAAAAATCATTTACCAAATAGTGTCAAAATTGACATAAAATAGTTTTTAAAAAAATATTATATTATTAATTGTTAGTTAATTCCTAAAAATATAAGGTTAGGCCAAATGACTTATATAAGATTATATATATTAATTATAAACAAATTGGGTTTCTTTTGGCTTGTTATAGTATGTTTATTAACCATATAGTGTAAGAAAACAAGAAGACAGGGTAAAAGTTACATTATCTAGATTAAAGTTAAATCAAAATGATAAGGTTAAAATAGAAACCTAAACATGTATAAATTATATTGGATGATAGGATTTCGAACCATACCCACCTTATATTCGAAATAAATCAATTTGGAGCTACTAATAACCGAATATGACTTTATAATATAATAAAATTTTAGTTTTTCCTAAGGTGCCCCTCTCTTCCCTTATAAAAGGGAACCTCCCCCCTCTCTTACTCAAACAAATTTGAGCCTTCAAGATCGGCCAAACCCTGAAAATTTATCTTATAAAATTCCCTAGGAACATCCTAGTGGTCCTGGTCTTCTTCAAAGATCATATTTGGTTCCCTAAGCGGAGGTTAAGAAGAGGCGATTCATAGAAGAGGTAATATCCGTTACCGATTCTTTCAACTTTATTTCTTCTTCTACTCCTTATTATTTAGTTGTATAATTATGAAGTGATAACATAAGTATCACTCATATACTGATATGTTATTATAATTATGAATCAATCCTATTTCACCATCTATCCATCCTACGGAAAATGAAATCACCGTGTGTGCGTACGTACGGAATACCGTCTCCACGCCGTGGTGTAACCTATTTTGCACCACCACCTCACTTGGATGGGAATAATGGTGTAAATAATAACTATATATGATTATTGTAAAGTGATATTTACTCTCAAATAGTATACATACACTCCAATACAATTCAACGATCATGGGAACGATATCATCGCTCGTGCATACGTACGAAATACCATCTCCACGATGTGATGTGACTCGTTCTACAAGATCTTAATTGCATAATGATTATATAAATGAATTTAATGAATGAATATGATATATATTACACTAAATCCATTCTGGAAATGTGGTATCTATAACCTAAAAAGAATATTAAGAATTTATTCGACAAAACACGCATAAAAACAAAATGTAATAAACACCCTAATAACAAGTAGCAATGAAATATTACTAATAATAAGATAAGAATATGACCATATATGATATCATAAAAGTATGTGTGATTCTGGAATAAGTCAATGACATTATTTAAATCAGTATACAGGAGTTTCGGACACTTACAAAGCGAATCAGACCTAAGGTAAGGGAAAATCTCCCAATCTAATTTTTATCTGAGATTGTTTATACTTCAGAATTTACTAGGGAATATTTATCATCCACATACATGTTTACTCAATATTTAATATTATTTATATCCACCTAAAATTTATTAAATCCAATTTTAACCTTCGGTGAGTTTTTAGTAAAATATATGAAGGGAATATTTTGTCTTTTTTTGTACAAGTAAGTTTTTGACTTTTCCGGCCATAGTACGGGAAAAATGTTTTTTTAACTTATACGTCCTGAATGGACTTTTAGAACATTATTTCCATGAAGCTTAATTTACATCTTTTCATGTTTATTTTTAATCAACTTCTTTTAGTTTAAAACTGTATGACATGTAATAAAGGAAAAGTGTTTTTGAAGTAGAAAGCATATTTTCCTCAAGAATGGAGTTCAAGTGTTTTATCAAAATTATTTTCCATATATGATAATATAGGGTTCTGTTTTTGTCCCTATTATTACATTGATTTGATTATGTTGTGATGGAATTATTTTTATGAATTCCTTTATCTTATATGAAATGTTTTATGATGTCACGATGTTTAAGAATCCCATTTTTATTACATGGGTTAAGCTATGAAGTATGATTTATGATTTTGTGGAACACATAAGAATGGTATCATTATTAGATGGGTGGGACCTATATCTCCCTAAAATGCATTGGGTAAAGATTTATATCTCATGAGATAGACATGGCTGGAATGGTAGGTTAAACCGGTTCAGTGAAACAGGACTGAAACGAGGAGTGCACTCGGTTCAGAAATGGACTTTGTCCGCTAAGATATTATTGGCAATGAGTCTTGACTACTAAGAAATGATTTTCTATGATAATGTGTGTATTCCACAAAACATCATGTCATAAGTTATGATTATTGGGATTACATTTAACTACTATGATATATCCCATGATTATGAAATTATGATCTCTTTTGCTGGTTAGGATTTCCAAAATGATATGATCTTATGAATATGATGTGATTGAAATTTCTTTTGTTTACCCTTACTGAGAATTTGAGCTCACTCTTTTGTATGTTTTCTTTCCCAAGTCAGGAAGAAGGTTATCAATTAGGATATTCCAAAAGGGACTCTAGATATGATGAAATAAATTGGAGACAATGTAGATGCTTTATGAACTAGTTGTTTATGTTTCCCAGTTTCTAAAGACACTATACCTATATGGTCCTTTCATGGTTTTGTTATATAGTGTAATAAGTGTAATTCAATTTTAAAGTCATAACAATTTATGTAAATTATGTTTCGTTATAGATTTTATCTAAATATATTTCAAAATATGTGTATATTTACTTTTAAAATAAAAATAGACATTTTTGAAAAAGTCATTGGTTTTCACAATAACCTCTTTTATACCTTAATAAGAATCACAATTGAATTCATAAAACATATATGATCATTTATATTTATTAAAATGTAATTTTTTAATAATATTTTATTAAAATATTATTTAATTCAATAATTCAATAATTTATCAAAAATAAATTTATTAATTGCACATTAAGTAAAAATATTATTTGTGATTTAATTTTTTTACAAAGTATAAATTATAAAATGAATGTATATTATTTAATATATACAAAAATAATGATCATAATCATAGTTCTAAGGTCTTGTTACATAACCCCTTATAACATATGAATATGACCTACGGGTAAGGTGTTGATAGTGACAAACACTTGGGGCTGCTCAGATAACATCGCTCGGGTGGTAATCTCTATCAACATCCACTTCCATTATAGGTTCTTCTGTTCATTCCTAATATGTTGAAGATCGGCTTGGGCTTGGTCAAAAGTGAAATCCAATGATGCCACGTCCTTTCTGAGCTTGAAAAAATGGGCTTAGTTTGGAGAGATTGAAATGGATAAAGACATAAATTTTTTTGTCTACGTAAAATGGATTTTTAAAGCCCTATATTTATACTAATCATGTGATCACTATTCAACGAAAATATTAAAAAGGGTAAGAATTATTAACAGTATTTTGAAATAAAAAAATATTAGTCCATGTAAGATCATATTTTATATAATGATTTTACATAATAAGACATTTAATTTGATCAAGAGGAATTTTCATTAATAAAATATTGGGTCATTACAAAAATATTTCATACTTTGAAAACCTATATACTAAATTCTATATGTTAACATAGAGAATACCATGGTTTTTTGGAATCTAGTTGATCATGTGTTTAGCTAGAGAACAACAAATACTGTATTTTTCATCTATATAATATTTTAATGACATTTAAACTATGATTAAATTAGAGTATGTTAATAAATATCAATGCATTGTTCTCCAAAATATAATTTCTGAAACAATATAAATATATTATTTTTGATCTACGTGTCCAATTAAATAATGAAATGTGTTGTATTCATAGAAACATCTAGTATTTTAAATAGAATCACTTATTTATGGGAAACCAATTATAAATTAATATGTTCTATTAATTTTGGATTCTTGATGTAATGGAAAAAACGATTATATATGTACACATCTGTTTTATAATATACACCTTATATTGTAGGTGTTTTTATAGTGGTATGAGTATTCTTGATTGAGATCACATTATACCCCTTAGTAGCATGTGTGACATATATGAATTAAATGATTCCATTATTCATTGAAATATACTAAATATGTATATCATATTTTTTTTACAATATTTATAAGGGTCATAGTGTCACATAGTTAGTCCCTATATAAGGATATGTACTTAGTGAGAAATTGAAAAAAGGATAGTTTGATGAAAAAAATTATCACAATTATTTTTGGATAGAATTTCAAAGACATAATTATCTCTTCAATTATTCGGTATAGTATTTTTGTGTAGGTGGGAGATTATTTTATCTAAGGATAATATATAACTCATGTGATTCAAGGGGAAAAATTAATTTGATTAACGTGGCTTCAAACTCAACTAAAAAATTATTAAACAACATTTATGATATATTTGATATCTCAAATGATTTGGTAGATGTACATTTGATTAATATGTTCAGTTAATCAAAATGACCTTGATGAAATGTTCTGGATCCATTTGATGGAAACCACAACATTATGTTATATATGACATTATTTAATTTCATTAATATAATTCAGGAATTATATATAAGAGGATGATATCTTGTATTTTTTTAAGTGATTCTTGTGTGAAATTTTTGAACATTCCTTCTCCTTAGATGGTTCATGATCCTTATAAATTAATATACTATCCCCCATTATTCATTAAATTACCCTCTCGATACGATCAACGATTACAAGGGTCGGTGTAATCCCTTTGAGGTAAGATACAATTTTTTTTCCTAGATATTTATCAGGGATTAACATTATGTTGAGAAACAATAAGTACATTTAGTGATCGAATATCAGGTACATTGTTTTTTGATATTCTATGTGTTTAAATTTTTGTAGATAGATTGAAATATTTTTCATGACTACTTCCACCGCCACTAATCACATTATGACCATAAAAACCCAATATACCCTTATTTTAAAAACATTTGAAAAAAATCATTAACCATAGTGGTTTTTATAAATTTTATTTTAATGGTTTTATTTTCATGAACATAAGTATCCCATGGGTATTGTACAAAATAGAACCTATCCCATACCATTTTTATATCTATGAAATAGTTTAACAAAATCTTTTGATTGTTTAAAATATAAAAAACAAGTTTGGAGGTTATCAAACAACCAACCGTAATCTGAAAAATATGAATTATAATATTTTAAAAACATTTAACAGGATAACAAGATTAAAAACCTTGCTTTTAGTATCTATTATTATTATTATTATTTATTAAATTTCAATGAATGTTTCTATATTCATTAAAAATGATTAAATTGTGCTTTGACAATGTTCTATATATGAAATGAACCAAACATAATGATATTTATTCATTCATAAGTTTGAAATTATGTCAAAATCACAAAAAAATATTAATAATTAATCATTATATATTATTAGTCACCATTTAAGATTTACATGATTTTAAAATGCATAAATTAATATGGAGTAATTTACCCAAAAATTATAAAATCTTCATATGTAGGATATTTTCTAGATTCTCTTCAATAGTTAGGATCACCAGTTCCCTAAATAATCTATATAATGAGAATGACCACCATGAATGGAGAGATAAGTATAATAAATATATTATCTGATATAATATTTATATGTTGTGAAGTGTGAGTGAAATAAAAATGATTTAGTTTGTTTATATAATTATGTATGAAATTTGACCATTATAAATGTTGTTGTCTAAATTATATATGGTCCTTGAAAATACATTCAGTTTAAATACATTCGTTGGTCATATATATAATAGGTATACTTATTTAATTTATTTTGATGTCATAATTTTAAAATTATATAATTCATAATGATGAAACAATATTCTATTAAAATATTATAAACACACAAACACACACACACACACACATATATATATATATGGGTTACGTATAAACACTAATATAATTCATAAAATATGATATGATGTATTAAAAATTCGAATTAATATTTAAATATCACTAGAGTGGTAAAAATAAATTATAGAATATTAATAATTAAATTTTAATGGTTATCATTATGGTAAATTTAGTAGAAAATTAATAATTTTCTTTATAAAAGATCGTTTTTATTATTTATTTCCTATTTCAACCTAATAGATTAAATAAAACACATTGGAAATATTATTATACATCAAATCATATGGTAAAATATATTAAAGTACATCTTCATATGATATAATATTATGAATATTTAATTATTAAAAAAGTTATTTATAAAAAAGAAATATTACTTCATTATATATTTTCTTATCATTTAATAATAAATACATATCATAGATTTTAAATTTTTTTACATGATACTAATTTTTTATTTCAAAATATAAAATTATGTTTTTCTATTTTTTAAACAAAATTATAAAATAATTGATTTTATTGGAAATTGAAAAATTCTTATTTTATTAATACTACCACTATTTTAACGATATTATATAATAATTGCAAGAATTTTTTTTGAACTCCAATTACAATGAAAATTATATTTTATAAATTTAAATTAGATACAATTTAATACTATCGAATAAAAGCAACTTATCATTCTTGAAAATTAATTTATTAAATTAATAGAAATATTATTTTCAGCAGTTTATTTTAAAATCCAATTACACATTTTAGATATTGAATTTTTAGTACATTTAACCACATGGTGAATTTAAATTAATAATAATTAACATTTTAATTCCCATAAAATTCATTACATTATTAATTGTACCATAAACATAAATATTATTATTAAAATTATTCATTTTTTTAAAAATGGGGTTTTCTGCATTAAATAATCTACTGTTAAAATTGATTTTCCATACTCATAAAACAAATCTGATAAATTTGAATAAATAAATATAATATATAGGTTAAAATTATCTTATAAGACTCATTTTATTTTTGGAATTCAATATAAATTCCATAGGAAAAAATTTGTAACATAGGTGAAAACTAAAAAAACCGTAAAAGTAAAAAAAAATAAAAAGAAATTACATAAACAAACCTATTTAAATAATGTATTGAAAAGATTTTTTTTGGTTTCCTCTACCTAACCTCTTCTAATGATCAAATATTGATCACTTTGTCTAAAAATTCCTTGTCAAACATGTGCCTTAATTTTATTAAATATATATATATATATATATATATAAATATCGGTTCTCATAAATATTAAAAGGTACCACCAACACTTCACATCTCAACATCACCAATTCCCACTCGAATAAACACAACTCTACCGTAGAATCTCACTAACACTCTACCTATTTTCATGAGCCATTAATATTACCAAAATACCAATATGTGATTCCTTATGTTAGTGACCAATGGAGAACATCCAATATGATAACTAATAATTTCTAGTGCACATTATTTGTTCATTTTTAAAAAGATAACCACAATCATATTCTATATAACAATTTTTATTATTTTAAATTTATAAATGTTATATTTCATCATGGAAATATTAGTACACAAAAATGATCAACAATTATTGGGTATTTTTTACTTATATTTATTATATTACAACATTTAACATGATATACAAAACATTACTGAACACTTGATTGACATGATCAAAATATTCCATTAAATATATAAATTTCTGGAATAACATGAAAAAAAACAGAAGAGATAGTTTACCTATAAATAACATTAATTGAATAAACAATTCAATGCATGAATAATATGGTAAATTTTAGATAACATGTAAATCAAGGGGGAATAAAAATATTTTCAATCATAAATATGAATGTTGAGACATGATATGACATAGTAATGAAAATAGAAACATTTGAAATGTGGAAACAATAGAAAAAAGTAAATCATATACATAGTTCTATGATAATTCCTCAAACAAAAAATGGTGGGAAATTTCCCAAAAATGAATATGGTTCAAATTATTTTCCAATATGAAATACCATTGAACTAATAAAAAAATAATTAATTGTATCCCTATCCCTGTGTACCCCTTATATTCATTTCATTACCATCCTTAAGTGTTCGATATAGACCATAAAACATGGGTTCATTCTCCATTATTATTTATTAAATGTATATGGATTGTGTAATAAATACAATAATGTCCAAAATACATATGTATATGTTTATAAAGGTGAATACCCTTTATTGATATATGGTTGTAGTTTTCAGTACACAATTGTTTCGGAAACAAAAATCGGGTTGAAAATTCGAAAACATAACCACATTACATAAAAAATCATAAAAATATTTGATTTGGTAGAAAGGGGTCATTTATTATTTAAAATTAAAATAATCAGTAATAAGGACATGAATGGACAAGTCCCAACATTTTCAAATGAAAATAGAATGCATAAGATCATAATGAAGCATGAATAAGGAAGAGAATGTGACGATTCCTTACATAATTTGACACATTAACAGCTTCGGTAAGGGATAAAATAGAGGGGGAAAAGTGATCCCACAATAAAATGACCTCAAATGGATAGTAAATGTATGATTATAAATGAATTAAAATATTGCAATTTTAAATTACAGAAACAAATTTCAAAGATTTTTGTTGAATATGAAATGGAATGAGGAAGGTACCATACATGAATGTCCAACTACAATTGAATGGAATGGAAAAATTGAGATATTTGGGGAACCTTGGGAGGACTATATATAGTTGTGGTATGATTATTTACATACTCAAAAAAGGGATAGTTAATAGAAATGGGATCTTGTGTGTTTTTATAAAGGAAAGGATGAGAATATCATTATTATTTAGGTTATAGACTCTACATAATAGAATATCCAAAACCACAGACCATTGCATGGTTTTTAAAATGTTTTATTCATAATGTGAGTGTTTTTTACTATTAAATAATTCCAATTTCCGAACATATTAAAATATTACCATTTTTTATGTTGAAGTGAGTCACACTCTTAAAGAATTGGTTTTAAATCATTAAAATATATCATATGTTTTGAATGATTCACAAAGGCAATGCAAAATAAATAAAATAAACATAAAATGAAATTATTTTTTATGAAAATAATATATTTAGCACTGTATCCCATTTATTTCACTTATTTAATCACTTTTTGGTCATTATGAAGTCATACAATTGAAAGTATATTTATATAAAATTTATTTATTAACCAAAAAATTATTTATCACAGAAAATTCTGAAAAACTAAATATTGGATAATTTAGTTTTTTTATTAATAAAATATAATTGATTTTATGTAAATAAATTTCTAAATATATGAATTTTAACTTTTTCAATAATGATATATATTTATTGAAAATTACATGCTTTTGATAATAAAAGTTTAAAAACCCTAATTAAAAATATATTTGACTTCCTAGTAAAACAATATTATCATTTGTATTAGATAAAAATTATTTAATAATAATAATCTCAATAAATATTATTTATTTTAAAAAAATTAATTCATAAAATCATTAATCGAATTTTAATATTAACAATAAATACAATTTATTCTCCATTTTATGAAATTAAAAAAAATTACAAATTAAAAACAATAGGATGAAAATATATTCATTAATCTATAAAAAATTATATACATAATGGTATTTATAGGGCCTTGATTCATATCCATTTACTATACCATATAATTCCCAATCATTAATGCTCACAATGCTAGGATATTCCTGGGTGGTTCGGCAAACATTGTTTGGGAGGTGATCTCAAAGAGATAGAAGTTATCTCACAAACGGTCTCTCTCATTATTAAGTTGTTGGATATATTTTTGGGATTATTAATGTTAATTTCCATGAAATTACATCTCGCTCAGAAGCATTGAGATATTGGCTTCATAGTTAATGATCATACATGATGAGGCAATCACTTCATTATTTTGGGAAAAATGGATTTTTTAGGAAAATGTATTTATAAAATCTTGGTAATTATAGAATAATAAATTTTCAAAATTTTTCATAATTATTAATATGATTGTATTTTTACTTTTATGGAACCTTGTGTCTGGTAGCGTACATGACACATAACAATGGGTTTCTCTGAAATCAGACGTTGCACACCAGACTGGGTTATACCGAACAATAATATATTATTAATACTGTTGTTTTAAGTTGTAATTATAACATAGCTATTAGAATGGTGGGAATTAATGATATTAAATAAATTATGAAAAAAAGGTTTACACGTGTTTATATAATGATCCATTGGATATGATGTAAATTAATAATGTAATTAAAAATCATATGAAAATAAAGGATGTGATTTTATGTAATACACTTTATTTAGAATAATTCAGTTTAAAAATAATAAAATTAATCTGACTGGATTATATTATTTTAATATTAATAAATATTTTGTTTAAAATTCATTTTATATGTATTATAAACATGTTATTAGAATAATTTCAATTTTATGAATAAAAAGTTTAATTTTTCCCAAAAGGCATGATTACCGTGTTTTAAAGGATAACCATATTTAGATATAGATATTTATCACTTCTGTGTCATATATATGAAAAAATAAACTTCATTATAGGAATAGTGAAAATAAAAAATCTATTTTGGTTAAAAAAATTTCCATTTTTATGATAACCTTCATATTTTAATGAATAGTGAAATAACTGCAATTTAATTCCAAACTATATTTTCATATAATTTATTTCTATTGTCAGATTAGACTTTTACATGGTTTGATGGTATAAAGATATTATGTTTTTATCAGTTAATCCAGTTTATTTAATTGGATTCTTTTTCAAAATAAAACTAAATAAAAAACAATGTGATCTTTTGAATGTTTTACTTAAAAACATGTATTCTCGATCCATCATCAATATTAGTGTTAAAAATAATTTAATAAATTTTGTGAATTTAATTTTTTAAAAATAGTGATACATGGTTTAACTAAATATGAAAAAAGTGGTAAAATAGGATTGAAATTATTTTCATTGAATAATAACTTTAGTGTTTTATTGAGCACGGTTATAGATTAATTTGGAAATTAAAGGTAAATTTAAAAATATAATATAATAAAATTTATTTAACACTATTAATGTAATTATTTTATGAGTTTATATCAACCATAAACATCCTTGGGATAAAATTTTGACCTTTTGAATCCACATTTGTTTGATTATGACATTTAAAACATTTAATTTAATGTAAATGAAAATATGTCCTAAATATGACTCTACATATTAAAAATTTATATTGGGATATGTAAGTTATATATAGTTCTATTAATAGTCCTTAACAATATTAAATGATCAAATACAACATTTAAATAGTTTCAAATTTTTTTTGAAATAAATATTAAAATTTAATTATGACATAAGGATTATGCAGTAATAGATTTATTAAAGAATGAATCGAAAAAATATTATTAAAAATATAATAATAATAATAATTTGAAATATTTTATACCATTAAAGTCCATTCTGGAATACTATGGCATGTTATGATTTATTTAATTTTGTTTTTTATAAGGAATAATGTTATTATGCCATATTATACAATTCATTTACTAAATAGTTTATAAATTTACCTATGTCATATTTTAAAATATAATATATTTAATTAAATGATCTAAAATTTATAAAAATGTTATACTAACTATAAAAATATTTGAGATAACTCAACAAATTTCATTAATGACTCGTTCATTTTTCTTTTTTCATGGTTTGGTAATTATTTTAAATATTAATTTGTCGATTAATTGATCAAAAAAGTAATTGTTAAAAGGATAAAAAATATAAGGATTGAAAATGACTCCAAACATGTCTACCATTTTTATTATTATTATAGTGAGACCCATACTCATCGCATATTATATATAAATCAACTTGGACACATTTAAAATTGAAATTGAAATATATTACTTTAATATATATAATAATTCTAATGGTTCCCATCCACTCTCCTCTAAAAAGGAATACATTCATCTCTATTAATAATACATCACGATCTAATTGTTTTGGAAAATTTCTATCGAATCAACATTCTAAAATCCTTTAACTCATTGTTGGATCCTTATATTATATAGAACACACAACATAGATTTGATTTTATGTAAAAAATTTCCATCATATAAATGAATGGTAATGTTTTCATTGGAGTGTTTCTATTTTATTTCTTATTCAACTACCTCAAAATATTATTCAACCATTTTGAAATTATAGCTAATGTATCCCAAATAAAAAGAGATGTTATTATTTTAATATCATCACCAAAATCAATCTCAACATCCATTAAATGGGAAAGAAATTAATCTTTTATGTGTACATGTGAACTATCACCTCCATCAATTGATATAATTATTTTCCAATAACCATCTATCAAGTCTTGTCAAAGTGAGGGAATTAATGTCTTTAACATATGTTAATGACATATTTATAATTATAAGAGGATAATATAATAATTATTACATTACATTCCTTGTATATAAAAATGTTAACTTCATTTCTACGTACGTCTGAACTATCACCTCCACGAAGCGACGAGAATCATTTTTATTCACCACATCAATTCCATATATATATATAAGAATATTTAAATTATTATCATAATGTTAATATTTTTATTATCATTATATATAGGTAAAATAATAATTAACTTATTTCCATAATGATCATTGAAAAATAGAAACATTACTGATGCGTACATATGACCTACCGTATCCAAGAATATAACATTGATAATTTTTCATTACCTTACATAATATGTTTATTTAAATGTATTATTTATTTACAAAGGTTATTATTATGTCATGAAATATATTTTTCAGAAGATGAAATTAGTGAAAAAAAAGACTACTGACATCATAAAATGTTTATTTTCAACTCAAGGTAAAAATGTTCAAAAAACATCAGATATGAACTCAAATAATTATGTAATTATTATAACATGGTATGATGTGATATAAAAGTATTAATAAAAATGGAAAATATTCTCAAGAATTAATAAATTGACATAAATTTATTTTTCATTATAATAACTATTGAATGTGAAGAGTCTGATATAAGTTATGGGACACCCTCTCAATCTCCTTTCATTGAAAAATATTTTAATGTTATTAACCATCATAGTTTTTGGGGAATAATAAAACACTTTTACTTTTAAATTCATTTAAAAGGATTAAAAATTAATCATTTTTTATGAATCATTTTAATAAATGGAAAATTTATTATTTTATTAATTTATATGGTGACAATGCCATTCCTATCATCATGATCATTATTTCGTATTTGGATTCCTCTATAATCTGTAATGTTTTTAATGATACCATATTAAATTTTTAGATATTTTTGAATTGAAATTTGTTTTCATATGGATTAATTATATCCATATCATGAAATTATAACTTGTGAATGGTATGTGGAAATGTTATTTTTCCATTAAAAATGATTTATGTGTTTGGATTAAGTTTTGGTTCATGGGAATTGATTATGTATATGAGTTATTCATAAAACCCTGGGGAGGGAGACTTGTGATAATAATCTATTTCATTGGGTAACTAGATTGAGTAATATGTTAAGGATTGTCCTATAATATTTAAGGAATATATGTTTATGTGAATTCCAAATGTATATTTGACAGTTACTCCTTATGTAGTGTTGAATTCTACAATGTATGGTTGATACTAATGATATAGGTCACCTTTATGATTTATGATTACAAAGAGTTGATTCATAAATAAAATGATTTAATGAAGAATGTTAAAAAATATATGTTTTATGGATGAAAATGATGATTTTTTGAATGAAAATCATGAGTTTATGTTATTCATTGACTAACGGTTTCAATAAATATTTTATATTTTTTGCTTACATTTTAGTGATAATACCATGTTTTTGAAATGACTTTACATAGAGTAAAATTATGGGAGAGAGAATGAATGAATTCCTTATGAATGTTAAGAAAAGTTATATCAAGAAAAATAAATAATGACTTATTTTAAAATGCTTTAAATTATAAGAAAATGGATATTGAGTAGACTTTTCTACTTTGTAATGGATTAGTTCTTATTTAATATTTATAGCCTAATTCTACGAGACTATAAACTTTAAAAGATATTCGAGGTGAATTCATGTTATAAATAAGGATTATATAACATTAATGGATATGGAATTATAATATTTTTACAAACCAGGTGATGACTATTAAATAGTTTTTTGTCAATGGAAATTATTCTTAATAACCAACTAAATATAGTCATATAAAAACAAACTAAAGCATGTGTTTTCTATAACAATCTTACATAATATGATATTTAATTAAATTAGAAAATGAAAATGTTATTTAAATTAGTTTTGGACTTTACAATCATCCCCATAGTAGAAATTTATCCCCCAAATTCATCATTTCCCACACAAAAACACTTGAGGATAACTCTGCCTCATCACTTCATATGGATCTCAAATTTCATTATAAAACATTTGGTTTATCCATATACCTTTTATAAGGTTCATTTTCAAATATCGTAGATCTTTTTATCTTGGATAAAATATCATCATCAGCTACTCCCCTTAAGAAATGTCATTCTACAATGCTCCCACCTCTGGATTAATTACATGTGAGTGGTATATTATGTACATTTGCGTGGGGGGGGGGGGGTACTTGGAATATATCATGTACTTGAGATAGGTTTAGTGGGAATGATAGTTGATAAGTCACTCCTCTGATGTGATTAATATTTCTAAAAGGCGCTATGTACTTTGAACTAAATATTCCCTTATTCCCAAATATTATTACATTATTTCATTGATATATGTTGATAAATACCAGGTCACGAAAATAAAACTCTTGGTATCTCAGATGATACTAATCATATATCTTATGTCGACTATGATCATCTTTGATTTGAAACTAAAGAGTATTATCCTTATCCACTATTTCATTATACTTTTAGGGACCTAGATGTTTTTGTTTAGAATCTTCATCACAAAATGTAGGTGTTCTTCCCTTCTTCCCCTAAAGGGATTTATAGGGAAGCATTTAGAAACACGAGTGGAAACTTATGGTGTAAGAGAACTAAAAAATAAGTAGAAGTTGGTCTCATAAAACTTTGAAGTTGATATAACATGCTCTCGACATTTCTTCTTGTGTCTGAATTGTCTACTCATATTGTCTGACAGTTGGATGATGATTTTCCACATTAACGTTCATTTCATTGTATAGAGCATTCCATAGATATTTTCAAAAAATGGTGGTGAATCATAGATCTCGATTGGAAACAATCTTTAGTGGTACACCATGTATCCTTACCTCTTCTCAGGTGTGTATCCATTCTAGATGGTCTAAGGATAAGTCTTCTCAAATTTAAATATTTTGAGTTGTCTTTTTATGATGATATAAAAACAACCAATGTATACGTATTTACCTTGGACGACATAAGAGGATTGTTAACAATGTCGATGGTGATGTTCTTTTATTTCCATGCTGTTATCCATAATAGTTTCATATTTCCCATAGAATTATTCCTTTCATCCTTCAATTGCTGACATTCTCAGAACATTAATGTACAATCAGCAATATCTTTCATCATGTGGTACCTACAAAGAATTGGTCAACCATGCATTTAGGGGATCAAAAAATCTAAAGGCATATCATGAATTTATTTTTATTTTTTCTCTGTACATACTGATATATTCATCATTTTTTTTCTTGATTGAAAGGATATAAATATTTATTTTATTTCAAAGGGTATAAGAAAATATTTATCAAGAAATAATTCCCAAAATTCTTTTCACACCTTCACATTTCAAACTTTATCATGATTTGTATTTTTCATCAATATCCACCACTGATTATCATATCCCACCATACAATAAACCACAAATTGGACAATATCTTATACATAAAATTTATGGTTGAATAATATATTCTCAATGTTTCTGATCCATTATACTATAATTATGGGACATGATGATTCATTAAATGTAAGATCCATTTAATGGATAAAGCTCTACATTGTTGCTTGATCAGTCATAGTTGGGGGGGGGGGTTGACAACTGAAATTGATCTTGGTTTTTATTCATGACATGGGTTAGCTGAGAGATTATGTTGATAAAATTTTTAATCCATCTCCTATCGGGATGGACATATCATTAGGGCAGTCATCATATATCCCTTCACATTAGAAGTTATCATGATTCCTCCTATTTCTGTCGATTTTATAGAATAAATGAAAAAATATGGAAGAGTATATTAGATTAATAAAAACATAATGTGGAAAACTATTACAACATTGGTATAAGTTATAAATTATATTTATTTATTTAACATGTTAATTTCCATGATTCAACATATGTTATACATGATCATATTCATAATATATATTATTATGGGACTTTTTTGCTCCCCTTATAATTGTATATAATGAAAGAATGAATTTACCGATGCATATACATTGGGAGTGTAAGCCTAGGTGAGTAGTAAGTTTTGTTATTGTATACCAGGATAATCTTAATGAGGCACAAAAAATCTTATAGGGGTTATAACACCTATATACATCTGTTCGAGAACCACAAAAACTTTTAATATCAATACACTGATTTGTTTTATTGATAAACCACACATAATATACTAACCTATATTTAGGTATTTTTTATTATAGATAATATTATACTTAAGTATTTTACTAGATTTTTATAATCAAAATCCCAAAAATTACTCTTCTTTTCTTCTTATAATAACTATATTAACACTTCCCTTTATTTAAGATTATTACAATTTTTATTACCTAAAAGTATAATAAATAAAATGAATAACATCGTTAATTCTATTATCTTTTTGAATTAGGTACAATACATAAAATATTTTAACATTTAATAAAAAACATAATTGATCTCATTCTTGACATGATCATAATATTCCAATGAAATTATAACTTCATTGGATAACCTTGGAACAGAAATAATATTAGGGTGTGGTATAAGGCTTTGTATAAAAATAAAAAAAGAATAACATGACAGATATGATACCTATTATACATTAATAATTTCAATGGAACACAAAAAGACTAAAAATGAAAATCATGAATAATTACACATCATATTTCATGGTAATCATATAAGTAACATGGGTGATTTATAATAAACATAAAACAATCCATCACAATCATTGGTTGTGGATAAATCTTCCAAGACCTCAGAGGGAAATAATCACTATAATTGTATAATTTTCATTCCATATACCAACATGACATACCATGATATTAATAATCACCCAATAGAATTGAGCGCTATCTGGGTGAACCTATCATATCCATTTCATTATAATGCTTTAGTGTTCCATATTGATCATACAACACGATTTCCTTAAAAATCAAATTAATTACATGATTAAGTAATATCGAATATATACAATTAATTCCCAAATAAATACATATATGTTAACAATGGTGAATACCCTAGAATAAAAAATGGGTATGGTATTCACTTCATAGTTTTTTTATTATGGAAAAATGTGATGGAATTAATGCAGCATAACAACATTACATAAAATTTAAAAAAAGACTGATTAATGAAAATGAGGTATATCATTATTTAAAAAACATATGGTAAGTATTAGGGAAATGTAATTAAATTCCCCAACATTACTAAATGTAAATTTAATTAAAAATTTAATTTTGAAACCTGAATAATGAAAATAAGTAGAGGATCCCTTAGGAAGATTTTCCCATTTAACAGTTTAGGATAAGGTCCAAATAAGGGATGATAAAAGATCTCTAATTAAAATAAAATAATATTTATAGTATGGTAATTCTTATAAATTAATTATAATATACCCATTTTAAATTATTGAACTAATTCGAAGATTGTTTCTTGAATTTGAATGACTGATAGGAATGTCCCTTACATGAATGTGTGACTCCAAAGGCATAGGAGGGACTTCTTGAAAGCATGGGGGTTCCGTGGGATGACTCTCTATATTAGAGGGTATATTATTTGAATGCTACTAAGTGTTTGAGTGATGATAAACTAAAGAATGGGTGAGTTTATAATAGAATGAACGGTTTTTGTTTACTATTTATGTTTTGGACTCTTTATAATGAAATATCAATAACGAAAAACCATCCCATGGTTTCTTCCCATGTTTTTGGAAAAAAATTATTTATTTACATTATTTTATATGTTAAAGTGCATAAAATTTTATATATTAACATTTTTCGGGTGGTGGTGGGTCACAGTCTTAAAAAATGATTTTAAATCCTCAAAATATATAATGAGTTTTTGAGAATTCACAATTTCATTGTAAAATAAATCATATAAACATAAAATAACATTATATTAAATTTAAATAGTATATTTGATCATATATCCAGTTTATATTACTTATTAAATCACATTTGGGTCATTATGATGTCATAATACATAAAGTATATTAATATGGTATTTATTTTTTACCCGAAAATTCATCTTTCTTAGAATGTTATGAAAAAATAACTTTTGTATATTTTCAACATTATTATTAGAGAAATAAAATTCATTTTGTCCAAAATAATTTAAAAATATTTAAATTTTCCATTTTAAAATAATGACTTTCATTAATTGAATTAACGTGTTTTTGACAATAACAGTTTACAAACCCTAATAAAAATTACATTTGAATTCATAATAATTTATATGATAATTTGTATTTGATAAAAATTATTTAATTTTAACAATTTATTAAATAATTATTGATATAAAAAATCCATTTATTTCTAATTATTGTAAATGATGATGAATTTTAACAAAAAATATATTTTTTCTACAATATCCAAATAATAATATTTTACAATATTACAAAAACATGATTAATATATATTTATTATTTCCAAATAAATTAATTTAATAAAAATATTTATTGGTTCTTGATAGATATATCTTAAGAAACCAGAAAACACCCAATGAGTAAGGTGTGTGATGGTCAGTCTTGTGTGGTGTCTTTTGATGAATATGGTTTGGATCATGACCTCGATGTGCTTGATCTTCTTATGTAAATAGTTTATCTCATGCTTAAGTTACTGGATCTAAATAAGAAAAGTGTCATGGGAAAATCCTGTAAATTCTATCTCCCTCATACATTTTGAAAAAATTTCTTTATAGGGAACAATCCAACTACTTGTGGTCATCACATCCTTTGTTTGTGACAATTGGATATGATAAGACCCTGTATTAATAATAATAATGTGATCATTGTTCAATGTCTATATCATAAATGGTATTTATTAATAATTTTTAATTTAATTTTATAGGATAAAACCAATTGACTACATGTGTCTTCAATAAAAACATCACTTAATCAGACATTTCAATAAATACAAAAGGGAATTATATTTATAACATTTTAGGATTGTCAAAAAAATTTTATTTATAAGGAAAATATGAAAACTATAAAAAATTATTTATAACTAAATTTCATGATATATTATTTTCTACCTACCCTCTTTTCTTCAAAATAATGAATGTTGTCAATATGCACATTCCAACTGTCACCCCCACCAGATGCTGGTTCAAATTAATTTTCATTTTCATGTGACGAAAAGCCAATGTCTATCTCGAGTGACAGATCTGATTTTCTTACGCTTGCATGGTTCATCAGATGCATGTCTTCAGCAAAGGCTCCGGTTTCTTCTTTTGCGACAGCTGGGTCGTCTGAGATGTGCAATGGTGGATTCGTTGGTACCGATGGGAAGTGTTCCGGAATGGTGGAGTGCAGGACAATGCCCGGTCGGGTCATTGTTTGGTTTGTGATTTTATTTCTTTGATCAATGATGAGGTCTTCCCACACCTCGCAATGCTTCCCCCCTCCAGTTTAGATCTGGTTTCAGATCCATTCCACCCAAATTTGATCTGCTTGTTCTTGCTTGTGGTGATCTTTTTGGGTTTCCTCAACCTGGTCTCATCCAAATGAAAGTATTAGAGGATCAATGAAGGGATTTTCTCTTAGAGGTGGTCCATTCTGTATAAGGCTCGGTTGCAAATTTATTTTTTTGGGATATTTTCCTCTGGTTTCACTGTTGAAAATCCTTGAATGGTGTATTTTGGTTCTTAAGGTTCTAGGTGGAGGCCGAGGGATGTTCGTTGTTTTATGCAGTGAGATCTTGAAATCTGTTGTGTTTTCTTCTCATTTCCTGTTTTTTTTTCTCATCATTGTTCATGAGAATCAAATTTCCTTGTGGGTTTTGGTTATCCTTGTTGGATTTGGAACGGCGCCGAAAATTGCATGTGTCGTTGGCTTGGTGGCCTTTAAATAGGGTGGGATGTGTTGAAATCCTTCATCCGGTGATGTGTCATCTACTTGATGGGCGTATGGGTGCCTTTCCATGTGATCTCTTTAGTGATTATTCAGATTTTTTTTGCATTGCATCAGTTTGAAATCGCTGAAATTATTTTCATGCTTTGTCGGGTGGGTGGCTCAGAAGAGAAAATGGTGTGTTGGAACCTTTCATTTGGCTCTCCTCCACATCGTTGGTTGGGGAGGTTCTCTGACACGTTGTGTTGCCAACACAGTGCAACTTCTTGGTAGAGGGGGTGACACAATTTCTTGATGGGAATCACATTGCGATGCATGACAAGGGGGGCGATGAGGTTTTCTGATGGCCACTTGGATGTTTGTTTCTTTTGACTTGGTTTTTGTTTTTTAAGAATTGTTCCCTTATTATAATGGTTTTCATCTTTCCCATTGTAAAATAGGGTTTTCTTTCTTTCTTAATCAAAGGGGGTTTGCCCTCACCCTTCATGAAAAACTATAATAAATCAGATTAAACAATTAAAATAATAAATTAGTGAAAAATTAGGATAATTCGTCCTTCTAAAAAGATAAATATTTTTATATGGTTCAAAATATTAAATTTAATAAATTTATTTTTATGATTCATCATTTCATGATGATGTGAAAATATTATTCCCAAACGAGGTTATAGATCTATCTAAATCCCCATTCTTTAAAGCATGATTTTATATTTTGAACTGATATTAGTAATTAGAGTGTGAATTCTAACCCATTTATTTGACATATAATAAATTTATCTTGAAAATTTAAAATTCACTTCAATTCACTATCATAATCAATGTGAGGAAAAAATTATTTCTTCCCAAAATTATAACGATCTTCCATAACTTATTTTAAATTTTTCTGCTTTAATGTTTAATATTGAGATCTATATTTTTATAATTATGGTACATAATAATTATATAGTTGGAGATAAATTTAAATTTATTATTGTTTAGGTTTTATTAAATAAGTAAAGTTAAACTATGTTAATAATAATTCACATCCCGTGAAAAATTCGTTTCCTATTTGTATCCATTGATTACATTACCTTTATTGATACCATTGTAATTGGAAAACATAGTACATTTTAACTTATTTTAACATCATATATATCTTATCCTATTTCTAATAGAACTATTTTCTTATTTTATTAGTTATATGAATATCACCATATGTTTTTTAACACAAAATGTATATTCTAAACCACCCATATTACCTTTTTATTATAAATTATATTTATTTTCATCTCAATTACATTATCTTATTATCAATTATATCACCAATATTGCATACAAACATTATCCATATATATAAGTATATATTTATAATTTAATTTTTCCTTTCATTTTCTGGATAATACATTTTTAGTTTATGATGAAATTATATGTTTTTACACAAACACTCTTTTATATATATTTTTTCACATCAATTATAACACCAATAAAATATATTTAAATGATGAAATGTTTTTAAAAACACTATTTATTTTATATAATATCTTATTGTCCCTTTTATGGTTTTATATAAAATAAGCAGTTCTTTAATTATTTGAAAAAATCATATTCTTATTTCCTAAAGCTTCACACAAGTGAAACATTTTTGTTCATTCCTCGAATTTACCCTATGATATATATAGCACTTTTCTCAATGATAAAGACCTATCTTTATTTTTAAATTATTAACATCCATATATTTTAATTTTTTATTATATTAAATAAATAATTATGATTATTCATTCATTTATCAACGAATTTTAATTTTATAACCACATACCGCGCATGGGATTTGGAGGCTTAGGATTTATGTACAAGTTATTTTATTCATTTCCCTCAATATATATAGTTTTTATTTATATGATTGGTGTGAGAGAAATTATATACCATTTTAATGCAATTTTTAATTATTTATACATCATGATATGCTACATATGTTATTAGGGTGTCAAACTAATCCACAATGATTATTTGGAACCATAATGATAATGGTCTTGGAAGTGAACTTTGGTATACCATTAAAATATAATGTTTTATGTTATTTTTAAATGGTTATAATATTATAACATTATTTCATTATATCATTTGTATTTTCTTATGGTAACTCTCTTTATGGTATTATATCATGCCCTTTGAGATTAATGTTATACATTATTTCCTTGTTAATTCCCTTACTATGCTTTCTAGAGAAACATTTTGCATATATATTTTCCCCAGTATATCATATGATTTTTATGACGATCTATGAGTTATGGGTGATTTGATGAGTTTTAATATATTAAATATTTTTATCATATACTTTACTTTTTTATTTCTAATATTATAATGTCACTAGAGTACCACATCTTCAGTTTTTATGAGTTTGAAATCAATATTAAAATTTTTTAAATTTGGGAATAGGTAGTTATAGTTGGTTTCAAGGAAAGGTCTAATTATTTTTTATTTTATGATTAAATAAAATTATATATGAGCATAATAAGAAGTATAGGGGATACAACTAAATCTTGGAGAAAATCCTAAAATAAATTTAATGTATTTATTAGATTTTTCTACATTCACCTATACCCCTATCATGAAATAGAAGAATTAGAGTAGTAATAACCTCAATGAGGGTACATTGGGTATTAAATCAATTATTATATGGTTCCTGAAATTTATGCCTACCATCAAAATTTTCTAGAAACTCTTGGAGGATAGGACTCATTTAATCAATTAATCATCACGATCATCTATAAATGCTAGATTTCTTAGTTATATTGAGGGACTGGTTTGACAAGTATATTATAATACAACATCAAATAACCATGTTTAAAATAATATTAGTTTAGGGTAAATTAATTAAATTACATTTTATCATGATAATTTGGAAGGAAATAATTTTCAATGATTAATTATTTTTGTGCTATTGATTATGATAGTCCTCTTATGATATTAAATGTCTTCTACTCATGTAAACCCTATATTTTTTTAGTGTTTGTGGGAGCTAGATGGAACCAAGTTATAATTTAATATGAGGGGTAATGTGATGATTACCTCAATGATCAACCAACTATAATTGGAGTTGGAGTAGGAAATATTGTAATTATAAGATATGAATAATCCTGACACATGATTAACAATGTAACAATAGATGAAATCCGATGTGATAATTTGAAGATAATAATGGAAGATAATGAATTTTTGGGAACTAATGATGATAAATGTATAGATATAAAAACCCAAATATGTAAATAATATCGGAAGAGTCTGTTTGAAAATATCCTAATGTTGAATAAAAAATTCATCCCTTCCAAAAGATGGAGTCTTCATGCATTAAAAATATGTAAAAATAAGAAGAGGTTGGTCTACATGAGTTTAGTGGAATGTGTTTATCTCAAATCAAAATTAATTGTCTAGTTCCTTATTTATTTAAAAAATTTCATTACCAACAACAGATTCATTAATCAATGGATAATAAAAATGACTTTTAGGAAAAGTCACTACAAAAATATGAAAAAGGTGGGTCATATTTCAATGACATCAAATGAGGAGCATTGCGATAACTAAATCACATATTTTATAATTTTTAATATGTAGTAATTATAATATAGAATATAATATTTCAATATTTTTTTATAATTGTACAAACATGATTAATAATTTATAAAATAAAACATCCATTTTTATTGTGGTTTCATTTAAGAATTTATAATTTTTGGAATATAAATCATATAATGGGTGTTTGATATTGATTTCAAGTAATTATAGTATTGCATTCACTATTTCAACATAGACTCCCTATTCACTAATCAGGGTTATAATACTTACAGAATCCTTTATATTGGATAAAATGATGGGGGATGAGAAATAACATGTAGATTCTACTTCAAGATCATAACATCACTGCAAAAGGAGACAATAAAAATAGATCATCTTCACTAAATTCCATCAACACACTACCAACATATATAGGAACTATTTTTAGAGAGGTTTGAGTAAACTTGTATGTGGTGGTTGTAGAATATAAAACACTACCACGACTGCTAGTGTAACAACACATGGTGGTTAGGTGAAAACATGGAAGGACACATAGTGATCTAAAGCATTAAAGAGAATTTTTGATTCGGGTTGTATTTTATAATTCACTTGATCCCATGTAACATGTGTTGGAAGAAATTTGAATCTTGGAAGGCCTTATCTGTTGACATAAAAAACCACCAATAACAGATATCGTATTATGTCCACCCCCCAAAAAACGGTTTGATGATAGGTATTGATGGAGAAGGAAACATATTAAATGGTGAAGCAAGCAGTTAAGTTGATGGGTTGTTATTGTTGGGGGCTCATAATGTTTTTGAACGATAAATTAGAGAGATCATGAGATTGTTGGATGTAGGATAATAATCAATAAATTGTAGGGGTTGTAAACAAAGATCTATATGAGCCTTATATTGATGAATATAAATATATTACAAGTATATTGTTCATCCTCGTCACTATATCAACACCACCATGTTATTGAACCATTACGGTTGAGATATATATGTTTGTGGTGTGTTTATCATAAATATAAACAATCATTTTTTCATCTCAAAGTAATTTATGATGATTTTTAACTGTAGTTATAATTATGAACTCAATGGTAAAAGTAAAATATGTCTAGAGATAATAAAAATATAGAGTTATTTAAATCAAATGGTAAATAATAGATAAAATATTTGGAATGTGGATAATATAGGTAGTTATATGTGATTTTTACCTCCTTATATAATTAAATCATGCACCATCTTATAAATACTTTTTTCTAGCATTGATACTAGGTAATAATTTAAATTTATGGAAAAATATAAATAGGGGGAGAACATAACACATTAGGTTTTAGTTGTTTTGTTATTATGATTATAAATATTAATGTTAGTTATAAATAAATTTTCAGTAAATTTTCCCTATTATTTCAATGTTTTTGAAACGTTTTTATAACATGTCTCCTATGAGATTTCATAAAAAAATTACAAATTATTCATTCATAAATTAGAAATTACAAAAAAATTACATAAAACATATTACTTCACACTAAGTATTATTTCTCACCATGGATAGAGTGATTTTAGTTTATTTTCATAAATAAATAAGGGAATTATGTACAAAAGAAAAAATATTCATGAGTATGAAATCTACCACATTGACTTCTACCATGACAATCCATTATTTCCAAAATAAATTATATGCTGATAGTAAACCCGATAGGATTAATATATATTAAAATTATATAATATTTAAGGTAAAATAAAAAGTATTATATGATGTTGGAATGAACAAATGATTTATTAATAAATATATATAAGAATAAAATTTGGTCATGGAATATATAGTTGTTGAAAATAAGGTAATGGAAATTATAGTCAGTACAAATGTGGTGAGTTCAAATATTTCTGTTGTTTATATATCCTATTCATATATGGAAGTCGACCATTATTTTTGGGAGAATTTTAAAATAATGAAAATCACTATGATTTAAAAATATTAAATTAAAATATTATAAACATATAAATTTTCTTGAATAACATATATAATCTAATATTTTAAAAAAATATGTCTATATGTTTATATAAAACCCAAATAGATATTTTAAAATTAGTGAATTAGCAAAAATAAATTTTTTATGATGAATTATTATTTTTTAATTGTATTTTCTGTAGCATATTTAGTATACAAGAAATATTTGATTCAAAGTAAAACATGTTAAAATACATTAAATTTTATTCTACTAAAATTAATTTCAGTAAATGAAAATAATAATGCATATTAACTAATTTATCAAGATATTTAAATTATAAATTGATATGATATAATTTTATGAACACTTAATGTTTAAAAACATCATTTTTTAATAATATATGTGTTTCTTTATATATACAAATTTATTTTAAAATCAAAATTTAAAATAAATAATTTTTTCATTTTTTGATAATAGTTTAATTTTAAAAATAAATATTTTAAAATATTGATAAGATATATTTTTTGGTGTTTCTAAAATAATTTATTTTTACGTGAATATTAAGAATAACTTATATTAGAAATAATTTTTCTTTAAAGACAACAATATAAAATAATTCAATTTTTTTTAAACCATATTAAAAAATATTTATTTCATCAATATAAAATAATTTGTCTTAAAATAATATATAAAATATCTATTCATAATATTTTATAAAATTTACATAATGTTTTACCAAAAAAAGGTTTTCCTCTATTTCATTTAATAAGAATTTGAAATGCTATAATAAATTTTTTGTATTATTAAATTTTTCCTAAAATTTTTTCTTTAATAATTGGCAGTGAAATTTCTAAATGTATTTATTTTTATTTATAATTTTATTTGATAAAAAAATCATAATATTTTAAATAATCTTCTTTCTAGAAAATGGTTCTTTTTGTCATATATTCACAATTGTTAAATTTAATTTTTATTAAATAGTGTTGTTTTAATAGATAATCTCTCATAACATTTAGAATCTTTAGCTAAAAAATATATAATAATGTAAATTTTTTATTGATGATTTATAAATAAATTACATGGGTAAAAATTAGTTACCTTGGTAAAAATTAAAAATGGTGAATGTAAAAAAGTAATAGTAAATAAATTGAAAATATATTTAAAAATGTGCTTAATTTTTTTATGTGGGTTAATTGACCTTAATCCTTCAAAAATACTACAATATTACACTTTTTCATTACATTACATGTCAAACATGTGATGTATTTTTCATAATGTTTTATAGGTTCTAAAAATAAACGACTGTTCAATTATAATAGAAACCAACACACCTCCACCACTACATTGTTCGAAATACCATTAGGATTGAACCAAAAAATGAAATAATAGATTTTAAACCCTTTCCCCACTTTATGTATGAATTATTATTACCATAAGTACAATATAAGGTCCCATAATGTGGTGATAAAAGGAGAACATCTAGATTTTGATAAAATATGTTCCATAGTACTATCATAATTCATTTCAACATGTACGGCCCCAAAACTATTATTTACATGACAAGATTAAATAAATTTATATTATTACTTTTTTATAAACTTATACTAGTGCAATATATATTTTATACCATCCTCCAATTCCATTGGGAAAAATTGAAACTGTTAACTTCTTGTGTGCCGACAATAGCCATAATAAAATATGTGTTTAGTTTTCTGTAATGGACAATTATGGATGGATAAAAATGTTACATAATATTATAATACTGTATTTATGACAAGGTAATGATGCTGAGATGATTTTATATATTATTTTCTTCATTATTTCAATTGCATTGAAATGAGAGTGTCTCTTGTGGGTATGTCTGGATTACTACCTCAACAGTGTGGTGTTTCTCCTCTATTTTCACTAATTACAAGATTGGGTGTAATGATATAGTTATGTGATGAATAAATATTATATAAATATAAAATTAACATTAAGTGATGACAATATTGGTCCTTTTGTATGTAATATTGAAAAAATAATTGTTAATAATACATTTAACAAAAAAAGGACATATTTTTTACCCATTTCAATTGTTGTTCCATTAATAGAAATTTTATTTACCTATATAAATTATGTGAATATAGAATAATAAAAAAATAATATATAATTTGAGATATTATGGTGTATTCTAAAGTACATTGACCTCATTTATCTAACAGAAATGATTCAATTAAATTGATCGATGTAATTAACGTACCCAACCTAAGAGAAAAAATGTTATAAATTTATATCACATGATGATAAAAACATTATAAAAAATAAATATATATATATATAATGTTATTTGTAAAAAAAAATTAAGATATAAAAATTGTTTAGTATAAGAACCCAGCCATAAACATTACTTAATCATGAATTTAATAATGAATCACATTGAGGATATTTTTTAGGTTTAGATTTTTAGATAATTAGTCCATAACTATTACATATAAACTTGAAATTTACATATAGACACTACTACCCAGTAATTTTTTTTTCATAAAATAAATACTTTTAAAAATCAACATGTCTAGTTCTATGTTATAGACAACGTGAATTTTCCATTATAATATCATTGACCCTATTCATCTTTATGTCATGTGGAAAACATTTAAAAAAACTTGGGATGTGCTAAAAAATCACAGTAAGGGTTATAAAATAATGAATGGAAAAAATTATTCCATCCATAAATACAAATCAAAAAAGCTATAATTTTCAATCATAACATACCTCATGAAATCATAAGATTTATGAATAACGCAATGAAATAATAAATCATAAATATAACTGGTGGAATACATAACATACATACAATGTAGCTATCACAACTACATAGAGAGTTAAATTTGGAATACCCATCACATCATATTCCCAAATTATCTTAAGAGATACATTCACATTTACCTCTATTACATTACCCAATGCATTGGAGAGCAATATCGGGCTCACCCGCCCTAGGTTTATCACAGAACCACCCATATACGAAAACAATTCCCAATAATCATAACATATTCTTAACACATAGAAAATGAATAAAGGAAAGATATCCTTTCCACTTTGAAATAACAACATATCATTTCATGATATACACATAATCAATGCTAAATCAAATGATTTTTTAAAACATTTATAACATTTAAAAAGTGATTTTTGTATCATAGTGTCCCATAAAACATTGAAACGTTTAAATGTATTAACATTTTAAAACATTAATGTTCATATAAAAAAATCCTATTTTTTTTAAAACATGGACATTAATTAGAATGTTTTAAAAGAATAAATCTTTAATTAAATTTAATCGATATTTTAGTTAAAGAGTATTTTAAAAAATGATAATCACCTTATTAAAAATAACTGGGTAATAACATTCAATAAGAAATTAAAAATAAACTAAGAATAAAGGGATTCTTGATATTATATTCCAATGTAATGTATATACACCATATAAGAGTGAATTGTTGCATAACAATAGTGGAGTCTTAATGGAATGTCTGTTTAGACGAAATCCCTTATAAAAACTATATCGTTAGATTAATTATAAATAAATTACATAATAATGTGTGAAAAATATAAATACACTCAATATGATTGGATATTCTATGAAAATAAATCAGATAACATTAACAAATATTTTTGTAAAAACTATACGAATGAAATTGATGTTTTACTATATTAATTGAAATTGAGTTAATATTACACTTATCATGCTAATATCAATGACTAGTGAATTTATCAATGGAGTGATTATGTGTAAAAAAATTTATATCCATATAGGGGAGTGGAAATTACAACATAAATTAATAATAATGGATTCCACAAATAATCAGAGTAAGACATAATTATGAATTTGAATAATAACTCAAAGAGTTGAAATTGGGATTAGAGGTTCTATTACAGAAATTCAATAGCCTAAAAGTGTCACGTTAAAATATATGAAATGATTTGATGAGAGAAAAAAGGGTATCTCAACACATGGAAATAAAATTTTCGGAAATAAGTATATAGAAGAACATATCCTATCTTAATAATTTGTAAATTAAACAAAATAAGAAAAAGAAGTCTTTCACTAAATAGGGAAGGTGAAAAGATCCCTTATCAATTTGGTAACATGCAAAACATACACCCCACAAAAGAAGGTTCATAAAATGAAGATGTATATACCCATAAATTAATGTATATTACAAAATGAATACAATCATGTGAAGTACATACACCACATAAAATGATACAGTGGCAAATAAATCATGAATCTCACGGTAATAAAAAAGTGAGATAAAAACCCCTTAACACATTGTAATAAATCATGGCGTCTGATGAAAAGTTAATAACCATCAAATTATTCACAAAATACCATTAATATATATTGATTCATGATAATATATATCAAATGGTATTACACAATCCACCACATGCAAAAAATAAGTGGTGAACAATGGAAATCTCATGGAATTGAAAGTGAGATAAGAAACCCCCTACCACACTATAATGAATCGAGTCATATGACCAAAAGATAATAACCAAATAATGAATCACAAAATACCATTAATATAAATATATTCATGATAATATTTATCAAATGGAATAACACAATAAACCACGTGCAATAATTTGGTGGAGAATAATGGAAATCTCATGGAATATAAAGTGAGATACGAAACCCCTTACCATGTGATAATCAATTGATTCATATGAAATGAAATTAATAACCATTATATTAATTAAATAACACTATTAATATAAAGATAATATTGATAATATAATTCAAATGTCAGTCTACATTACCCCACATGGAATAAATAAGTGGCGAATAATGGAAATCTCACAGAAATAAAAGTGAGATAAGTGACCCCTTACCATGTTATAATCAATCGAGTCGTATGACCGAAAGTTAATAAACAACAAATTAATCAAAAAATACCACAAATAAGAAGATAATAGTGATAATATATATAAACCGTTATTACACAATACACCACAAGAAATAAATAAGTGGATAACAATAGAAATCACAGGGAATTAAAAGTGAGCTAAGAAACCCCTTATATCGTGTCCGACATCACTCGATTGTTCATTAATTTCATTAATATTAAAATAAAGTTATTTTATACTTTCTAAAGATATTTTTTCATGTTTATTATCCATTTTATATCAATTATTACCTTGCTATAACAATTAGTTAATTATTTGTGTTCATATTGGACATTTTGTCGATGTTCAGAACTTAAGAGAAAAATGAACTTTTTATAATTATATATTTTCCATGTGGTCGAAATTACATTATCTCAAAAATTATATTCATGATTTAGATTTCAAAAATATCATATATATCCATTATATATATGTATTTAAAATAGTACATAACATTTGGAGATAAGAAATGAAATGCACCGTTAATTGAGACTGTAAGTTGTACGTACGCATGAATGCTACTTTTATTACTATTTCATATTTAATGGAATAAAAAAATAATGATACCTATTTATACAGTAATTCCAGTATAATATCACATATAATTTCATTTACTCCAAAATTTATACATTCCACATATGGCATGAATGATTCATATAAATTTGAGAGGGAGGTAGTATGTACTTCCTCAAATCAAATTATCGTATTCACCTACTATGGAAACCATAATGGTATTCTATAAATGAAATAATAAGAACAATATAATAAATATAAATATAATATATATCACATAATAATACAATACCATATTAATGGCCACCATGAGAGGTGATATGATATAACTTATCAATTATCATTTCGTGAGGTTATAGTTATCTGTCCACTGGAACTATATGTTCTTTAACCATTAGATGGTGGTGTGTGTAAGTGCAGTTATAATACATATCATTACAAAAACCTAGTAAATTTATGATACTGGTGTTGTTATAAAATAAAGGAATAAAAATATTTTATTGGGTTGGAGAAGTAAAATAAAACAAAACAACATAAGATAATACATTACCTTTAAATCAGTTATATCTATTTGGTTTGAAACAAAAGGATTACTTGAATTTCCTTCTGCCAGGTGGTAGGATTCTAGGAGACGGAGATTTCTGTATGGAGATTAATTGGGAAGAGTTTTGATGCACCCATGGGCATGAGATTTGTGAGGATTGGGTTAGATGTGAGGTCGTTTTGTGTCACGACCCGTCCTTGGGGTCCGTGTCGTGACTACCCCAAACCCGCCTTCCATCGGTCAGGGGCTGACGACTAGCACCAAATGCGAAAATCCCGATAACTGGGAAGGTATTGCCTTTATAAAAGAAAAAAAAACACAACAGAGTACAAGAGAAAGTAAACACTAAGTACAAAAGAGAGTGTTGAAAAGTAAATGGGCCAGGATACAAACCCAACTGAATGTACAGCTACAACTGATCAAAAGTACAACAGAAAAAGACAACAGCTGGAAGAACGGAAGTGGCTCCTGGGTCATCCTCCCCGGAACCTACCTGTAGGGTAGGTACAGAGAGCCTTCACAATGCTCTCGCCCTCCATCCTCCTCCGTGTGTCATCTCGTCATGATGTCCACCTCCGGATACTGACTCGTCGTGTGGTCCAACTCCGGGTACTGACTCGTTGTGTGGTCCACCTCCAGGTACCGTCCTGTCCTCGAACACTCAGCCTCCGTCAGCACTGCCCATCGCCTGAAACCAACACAACGAGGTGCGGGCATAGCCCGTGCAGGGGTGATTATAACGATACTCAGTAGGGTCCCCGAGACCCTCAAGGTCTCACTAAATCCTACAAGGATAACCACAATGAAGGATCTCAACAGATAACCCTTACTTAGGTATAAGCCCATACTTATACCTAAGTTATCAAGTAACCCATCTCAATCATGAGGAAACACAAAGGTTATGAAATCAATGGATAACCACTACCCAGGTATATGCCCATACATATACATAAGTTATCAAGTGACCCATCTCAATAAAGAGGTAAACACGAAGGTCTTAGACTCAACTCAACCAGGATTTTCATTATCAAAACCATAACTACTGATGAGCCCATCTCTGGAGTGTACAATGATCCTGTCACAACACCGAGGTACTTCTCACTAACGTAAGACTGCTGAGGTCCTCCTCCAGTCGAGTACTGTGGGTCTGCCACCTCACACAGTAGTGCTTCTCCGCCATAGGTCTGCCACCTCACACAGTAGTGCTCCCCCTCATATCCTAGAGTGGTACTCCTCCTGTCGAGTACCACTAGTCTGCCACCTCACAATGTACTGCTCCTCCTCCATGGGTCTGCCACCTCACAATGTAGTGCTCTCCACTGGGCTATGCTAGTCACTCCAAATCGAATAGGAGAAGAAGTCATCTGTCACAGCCAGCTACACGGTCTTCATACTCTGTATGCTCGTCTCTGAGAGGGTCCTCTCCATGAGCTACAGGTCGATACTCCACATATCACAAGTCCCACAAAGAAGTATCTCAAAGTACCACCTCGTCATAGGGGTCTCAACGCAACATATGACGCATCAATCGGACGCCCAGTCTGTGAGTTATTAGCCTTTTTGTCCTAGGGGCCCGGTTGGTTTCATGTGTGAACCAACCCGGACGTATCTCAACTGTACCCCGAACTCTCATAGGGTATACTCATAGGGACCGTTTCTCAACTTGATCACCAACGCCGCTGATAGTTCGTCAAACGGACGTCCGGTCTGAAAGATATTATCTTTTCCGTTCCAGGGGCCCGGTTGGATTTCGGGTACAATCCAACTCGGTCATACTCCAACTACATCAAAACCTCAGGCGAAGTATGCCAAAAGTTTCATCTCCTCAAGAGGAATCCAAAAAAGTTGACGGCACATCAATCGAACTTCTGGAGCTCAAGATATAAGCGTTTCTGCTCCGAGGGCCCAGTTGGTTTCGTGTACGAACCAACCCGGTCAAACCCAGAGTACTCCAAAACCTTGAGTGTAATATACCGAAATGACCGCCTCGATCCAATGATCGCATCGCAGCTAACGGTACGTAGATCGGTGGTACGAAGTCAAGTTATGGGAAAAAGACTGTGAATGGTCCTAAAGTGGGGGTTTCGGGCTCGGACCGACCCGGGTCGTCCCGACCCGGGTCCGGGGCGGCCCGGCTCGGTGGCCCGGCGCACTGGTCAGCTGGCTTGTCCGAACGGCCGAGCCATTAGGAAGTGCGGGGGGGGGGGGGGAGGAGGGGTTGCGGCACCCCCGCCGTTTGTAACCATGGCCCCCCATAACGGGGGCCGCTCTATGCTGGCCAGCCTAGGGTAGTAACCCCCAACTTTCCCCCTAAACGGCGGCCCGCCCCGGACGGCCTGCTTCTGCCGCCACGAGACCGGCGAGGGCGGTCCCCTGCTCCGACGTCGGCGGCCCGGAACCGGCCGCCGGTCCCCCTGTTTCACCGCGGCCTAATCCGCGGCTTATACTGTCCGGCGCGGCGCGACGACGTAGCAGATTGGTTCTATTTTCAATTGTGCGGCGCGACGGCGTCGCACATCCTTCCCGCTCGTTCCAGCGCGGTGCGACGGCGCCGCGTCGCTTTCCTTTGAACCGCAACAACAAAAAAATAATAAGGGAGGAGGGTCTGCCGTGTTTGTGCGGTCCGACCCCCTCCCGTTAAAAGATAGCAAGCGGTCCAATTGAACATGGATATATGATGGAAGTCATTCACGAAAAAAACACATAAAACCACTCCCTTGAAAAATGATGTCGAACGACGGTGTCGCGGAAAATGGCGTCGCGGGGTGAGGTTCCGTATATGCCGACGGAGAACGTCAGGGGAGGAAGCAGCGTCTCCCTTCCTTTCACGCGGAGAGAAAATTGAAAAGAGGAATGTCGTTGGCGAGTTCCCACGTCGGTGCCTCCTCCTTTGTCAAGGAAGAAGAAGACGAAAGAATCTGGGTCGCTGAATTGACGTTCCTTGACGAAGAAGAAGAATAAGAGGAAGTTCTTTAAAAACTCCCAAGCTCTCTTCCCTTACCCTCATCACCACAAATGCCAACCCTTCCAAAAAAATAATGTTTCCTCATTATTTAATCAACCCAAGCCAAGCTTTTCCAAAATAAATTCAAAAGTTGAATTCACTTAATTTAATGTGTGTGTTAGCTAGAGTTAATGAGGGAGAGAGTAAGGAAATGGAAGGTTACACATTAAAGATAAGTTTACAAAAAACAATTAAAGAGGAAGTTAGGGAGTTGAAGAGGAATGTGAAGGGGTGGGGTTTGTGTGGGCCCCACCTCACCTTTAATCCTCTCATGGGAGGTTAACATCAAGTGGGTTCCACCCCTAACTCCCTTACTTAGGTTATAACCACTTGAGAGAGGGTAAAAGTGTTGTAACACAACACATAATCCTCTTTACAAGAAAAGAAAATATAATTGTAACAATTATATTTTATCCCTCACATTTTTTTAAAACAACTCCTCCCGAGATAACACAACCCTAGAAAGGGTCTTCTTAATCAATTACAGGCGTTACGGTTCCATTGGTGCCCTCGGATTTTGATTCCGTGCACCGGTTCAAAAGATAGAAAAACTCGCTCGTTCATTCACTGAATGTACCCAAGCTAAACTTCAGAAATTGATTCCGGGCACACCGGGCCTCGGAATCAAGCGCCGTCAAGAAACTGCGTTCTTGTAAAATCCCAAAGAAAATTAAGATAAAATTTCCCTTGAATTTCATGGGTCTTTACATTACTCCCACCTCAGGGCTTTACGTCCTCATAAAGCTTAAACAAAGACTAGGGTTACAAAAGCGGTATTGAGCACGCATCTGAGCCTTCCACTTCCATGTGATTACCTGGAGATTCCCGTACTTCCAAAGAAAGTGCACCCAAGTAATCGACCGTCCTCGTAGGATCTGCTCCTGTCGATCCTCAGTCACCACTGGAACCTCCGAGAAAGTCACCCCATCGCCCAAGTCCAGCTCCCCATGGTCGATGATATGCAAAGGGTCGAGCACGTATCTCCTCAGTTGAGATACATGGAAGTCGTCGTGCACCTGGTGCAACTGAGGTGGATGGTTCAAGCAGTAAACCAGCTCGCCTACACTGCTGAGGACCTAGAAAGGTCCGTTGAACCTCGGAGATAACTTATCGCCTCGGCCATGTCTCCGTAATTTCACATCGAGGTGAGACCCGTATGAAAACGTGGTCGCCATCCTCGTACTCTAGTGGTCTCTAACTCTTGTTAGCATAAGGCTTCTGTCAGCTCTGAGCTGTCCTCATCCGCACTTGGATGACCTGGACCTTCTCTGGTCCCACAAGAGCTGCTATGATTTCTTCTTTGCCGATAAGAGAAATCCGGTCTCATCCCCTGGATGAACCACATTCTTTTCCTAATACAGTCAATCCGGACATGAATGATGTATGCATTCCATGGACTACATCGTAAGTCCTCGACGTAACTACCAAGAGATCCAACCGTCACTCTCGCCTCTAAGGGTAGAGTCACACTGTTGGCATTTGTGTGAGGTCACTGGGTCTCTTCCAGTAGGAATCTTGAAAGTGAGGGTCAATTCAACAGTTTAAACCGGAACCTCTTAGTACTCAAAAAGGAAGGAAGAAAATTTCACAAAGGTAAGTATATTTATATTATTTCATCTCATGGTAAAAAGACACAAATGTAACAACAACAACATGGAACTAGATATACAAAGAATAAAAGAAAACCACTAGTTTCGCTCCTATCCACTCGCTTCCTGAGCTCTGTAGTCGTATGCTTCTGATGCCTGAAGCTGAGCTCTCCCATGTCCATCTGTTCCCTACGGTCGGGGTGGACCTCGTGGTGGTGGTGGTGGACACACCTCGAAGCGTCGTCCACCTCCAGCTACACAGCCAGCTCCGCTTCATCGGCCTTCAGCTCCTAGCGGTCTGCCTCGATCAAACCCTTGTCTTTTCCTGGGAGGTTCTTCATTTAACTGCTGGTCATCTGCATGGCGGGTCGGACAGTCATGTGCCATGTGACCAATCCCGCCACAGGAGTAACACTGTATGGAAGGTCTGGCTCTGTCACTCCCCTTGGTTCCTCGCACTACCGACCCTGAGTCATGCAGTCGACCACCAGTAGGTCTGGTCCTCATGGACCTCTGTGTCATCTGTCTATTGCTTGCTACAGAAGACTCTGGCGCATGCCGGCTAGTGGTGGGTCCTGCTGCTGGAGACTGCTCAGCAAGGAAACTCTCCACTAAGAGGGCTCGCTCCAACACCCCTGTCTGTGTCGGAATGCTATGAGAAACAACAGAAGCTCTAATCTCTCACCTGAGCCCCTGCTCGAAGGTTCGTGCCTTGAAGAACGGGTCTCGTACCATATCTGTGGAGTAGAACGAGAGGTCTGTGAACCTTGATGAATACTGTTCCACTATCATACTGCCATACCGTAGCTGAAGTAGCTCTTATATACGCACCGCTCGAAGGGTGGCTGGTACAAAATCTTCCCGAAACAGGCTCTTGAAGTCTTCCCATAGAAGTGACACCTCGACATGCATTTGGATCATCAGGCTCCACCATCTTCCTGCTGCTACCTGAAGAAGAATGGCATCAAGGATCACCATGAAGTATGATGGCATCCCCACTAGCCTGAAGACTCTCACCACAACCTCCAGCCAATCCTCAGCCGCATGCTGGTCCATCTCTCCCCTGAAACTGGGTGGCCTCTGGCACTGGAACTCGTGCAGTGCGCTCAAGTGACGTGCACCCTCTGCTGTTGGGATGGTGGCATCGGTGGCCCAACGGGTAGTATTACTGCTGGTGCCTCAACTGGGATAGGGCGTTGTACTTAGGCCACATCGCTCGTCGGGCTGTCAGTACGAACAACTCCTGGGGCTCTAGCTGGTCTTCCATGGGGAGGCATCCTGAAAGAAAAAAACATGACACGATTAAACGATTTATACATGGTGAGATGACCTGGTTTGAGCTGACTTTTAAAAACTTCTGGAAACAGTCACGCAATTAGTGTTTTTGTGCACAAATTCAGAAATCAGTTGTCAGGGTCCTGGTGTATGGATACATCGGCTGCCCGGACCAACACTGGACTCCCTGAACTAAAAACCACACTCGGCACTCTTAACACTGTCGCTTCACAGAATGAAAATATCATAGTTATTAGTTCTGCGGTAGAACTGACTCCTATGATACCAATCTGTCACGACCCGTCCTCGGGGCCCATGCCATGACTACCCCAAGCCCGTCTTCCATAGTTTTGAAGCTGGTGACTAGAACCAAAGGTGAAAATCCTAATAACATGGAAGGAATTGCCTTTATAAAAGAAAACAAAACACCACATAGTAAAAGAGGAAGTAAACACTAAGAACAAAAGAGAGTGTTGAAAAGTAAATGGGATTGGATACAAACCCAACTGAATGTACAGCTACAACTGAACAAAAGTAAAATAGAATAAGACAACAGCTGGAAGAATGGGAGAAGCACATAGGTCGTCCTCCTCGGATCCTACCTGAAGGGTAGGTACAGATAGCCTTCACAATGCTCTCGCCCGTCATCCTCTTCCATGTGTCGTCTCGTCGTGAAGTCCACCTCCAGATGCTGACTCTTCATGTGGTCCACCTCCGGGTACTAACTCGTCGTGTAGTCCACCTCTGGGTACCGTCCAGTCCTCGAACACTCGGCCTCTGTCTGCACTGCCCGTTGTCTGCAACCAACACAACAAGGTACGGGCATAGCCCATGTAGGGGTGAGTATAACTATACTCAGTAGGGTCCCCGAGACCCTCAAGGACTCCCTAAATCCCACAAGGATAACCACAAATAAGGATCTCAACAGATTACCCTTACTTAGGTATAAGCCCATACTTATACCTAAGTTATCAAGTAACCCATCTCAATCATGAGGAAACACAAAGGTTATGAAATCAACGGATAAACACTACCCAGGTATATGCCCATACATATACCTAAGTTATCAAGTGACCCATCTCAATCAAGAGGTAAACACAATGGTCTTAGACTCAACTCAACCAGGATTTTTATTATCGAAATCGTAACTACTGATGAGCCCGTCTCTGGAGTGTATAGTGATGCTGTCACAACTCTGAGGTACTTCTCACTAACCTAAGACTGTTGAGGTACTTACCGCTGGTCTTCCACCTCACACAGTAGTGCTCCTCCGCCATGGGTCTGGCACCTCACAAAGTACTGCTCCCCCTTATAGCATACAGAGGTACTCCTCCTGTCGAGTACCGCGGGTCTACCACCTCACAAAGTAGTGCTCCTCCTCCATGGGTCTGCCACCTCCCAATGTAGTGCTCCCCACTAGGCTATGCTAGTCACTCCGAATCGAATCAGACAAGCAGTCATCGGTCACAGCCAGGTACACGGTCTCCATACTCTCTGTGCTCGTCTCCGGGAGGGTCCGCTCCACGAGCTATAGGACGATACTCCAAGTATCACAAGTCCCACGACGAATTATCTCAAAGTACCGCCTCGTCATAGGGGTCTCAACGCAATAGACGACGTGTTAATAGGACGCTCAGTCTGTGAGTTATTAGCCTTTTCGTCCTAGGGCCCTGGTTGGTTTCATGTGTGAACCAACCTGGACGTATCTCAACTCTACCCCGAACTCTCATAGGGTATACTCATAGGGACTATTTCTCAACATGATCACCAACTCCGCTGACGGTTCGTCAAACAGACGTCCGGTCTGAATGATATTAGCTTTTCCATTCCAGGGGCCCGGTTGGATTTCGGGTACAATCCAACCCGCCCATACTCCAACTGCGTCCAAACCTCGGGAGAAGTATGTCAAAAGTTCCGTCTCCTCAAGAAGAATCCAACAAAGTTGACGACATGTTAATCAGACATCCGGAGCTCAAGATATAAGTGTTTCCGCTCTGAGGGCCCGGTTGGTTTCGTGTACGTACCTACCAGGCTGAACACAATGTACTCCAAAACCTTGAGTGTAATATACCGAAACGACCGTCTCGATCCAAAGATCTCATCGTAGCTGATGGTGCGTAGATCGGAGGTCCGCAGCCCCAGTTATGGGAAAAAGACCGTGAAAGGTCCGAAAGTGGGGGTTTCGGGCTCGGACCGACCTGGCCCGTGACCCCCCGGGTCGGGGTCGGCCCTGGGGGGCGCGGAACGGCCCGACGCGCAGGCCAGGTGGCTCGGCCGAATGGCCGAGCCCTTCGGGAGTGCGGGGGGGGGGGGGGGGGGGGGGCTTCCCCCCACCGTTTGTAACTTTGGCCCCCCATAATGGAGGCCGCTCTTTGCTATCCAGTCGGGGATCGTAACCCCCGGATCTCCCCCTTACCGGCCGGCCCGCTCTGGCTGGCCGGCTTCTCCCACCACGGGACCGGCGAGGGCCGGTCCCCCTGCTTTGACGCCTCCGGTCCCCCTACTTCGTCGCGGCCTAAGCCGTGGCTTATTCTGTCCGGCGCGGCACAACAACGCCGCACCCCTCTGCTGCGGCCCCACTCCAGCCGCGATGTCATTGGATTTTTCTTCTGGCATGGAGCGACGGTGCTGCGGATTGGTTCGATTTTCAAATGCATGGCGCGATGGCGCCGCACATCCTTACCGCTCGTTCCAGCGTGGTGCGATGGCACCACATCACTATCCTTTGAACCGCAACAACACAAAAATAATAAGGGAGGAGGGTCGGCCGTGTTGGTGCGGTCCAGCCCCATCCCGTTAAACAATAGAAAGCGGTCCAATTGAACGTGGATAGATGATGGAAGTAATTCACAAAAATAAATGCCTAAATCCCCTACCTTGCCAAATGTTGTCGAATGACGGTGTCACGGAAAACGGCGTCGCGGGGTGAGGTTTCGTATATGCCGACGGATAAGGCCCGAGGAGGAAGCAGTGTCTCCCTTCCTTTCACGCGGAGAGAAAATTGAAAGGCGGAATGTCGTTGCCGAGTTCCCATGTCGGTGCATCCTCCTTGTTTGAGGAAGATGAAGACGGAAGAATCTGGGTTGCCGAATCGACATTCCTTGATGAAGAAGAAGAAGAAGAAGAAGAAGTTCTTTAAAAACTCACAAGCTCTCTTCCCTTACCCTCAACACCAAAAATGCCAACCCTTCACAAAAAAATAATGGTTCCGCATTATTTAATCAACCCAGGCCAAGTTTTTCCAAAATAAATTCAAAAGATGAATTCACTTAATTTAATGTGTGTGTTGAATAGAGTTAATGAGGGAGAGAGTGAGGAAATGGAAGGTTACTCATTAAATATAAGTTTACAAAAAAAAAATTAAGAGGGAGTTAGGGAGTTTAAGAGGAATGTGAAGGGGTGGGGTTCATGTGGGCCCCACATCACCTTTAATCCTCTCATGGGTGGTTAACTTCAAGTGCATCCCACCCCTAACTCCCTTTCTTAGGTTATAACCACTTAAGAGAGGGTCAAAGTGTTGTAACACATCACTTAATCCTCTTAACAAGAAAAGAAAATATAATTGTAACAACTATATTTTATCCCTCACATTTTTTTAAAACAACTCCTCCCGAGAAAATACAACTCCAGAAAGGGTCTTCTTAAGCAATTACCGGCACTGCGGTTCCATCGGTGCCCTCAGATTTCGATTCCGTGCACCGGTTCAAAAGATAGAAAAACCCGCTTGTTCTTTCACTAAACGTACCCGAGCTAAACTTCGGAAATTGATTCCGGGCACACCGGGCCTTAGAATAAGGCGCCGTCAATAACTGTGTTCTCGTAAAATCCCAAAAAAAAAAAATCAGAAAAAATTTCCCTTGTATTTTACGGTTCTTTACATTTTGTAAGGGGGAGGAGGGGATTTTTAGGAATGCGAATTTTTTTTTAATTTGTTATAAAATGATATTCAGGTTCTAATAGTCCAAAAACATATTAATGTAAAAGATAAGATGATTCATGTTCAAAATAAAGTCATCCAATAATAATTGGTCCGATTGTTGATATTTTTGTAATCATAATTATAATCATATTTATTTAAATCAATCATTAATGGGGTAAATATTGCGTCGTTATTGTTTCATAAATAACATTATTTATCATATTTCTAAAAATTATAAAAAAATACCATGATGTAGGAATTATTTTTAGATTTTCAATGAATATTTATAGTTAAATAGATAACTTATATAAACCAGTCTAGAAATTTATTTACTAAAAGATATCTGTTTTTGTCATTTTGGTCTTTACTTTAAATTAATTAATATAATGTGTCATTATCACTCCCATGTGGAACCATGGGGTTCCAAAATCGATAGAAGGATTCCCATGGTATAAAATGGATCATGAAATAGTATTATTACACATGTTAGGGTAGTTTAGTATTATTATAATAATATTTGTGTACCATTATTTACCAGATTTATCCTCTAACCACCGTTAATAAAGTATTTATTATGGTAAATATTTAGAATGTCTAAAAATAAAAGTTACCTGTTTTCACCATTTGGGTCTCTAGATTACAAATATAGAATCCATTTTCCCATATTCAACACTCAAAAGTGGAAGAAATTAATTTAAAATCAATTCCTACTGTCAAAACAAAAAACCTTGTTTAAAAAAAATAATAACTATCTAAAGATTGACACTTATTTATGTCCAATTTCAAATTGAATTTAATAAAAATGACAAAAATTGGATTAAATGGTAAAAATATAATAAAAATAAACTTTAAAACCATTTATAATGATATTCTAACAATGTAAATAAATTATAATAAAATAAAGTTTAGAAATAAAATGCTGTATTTTTCACTATTCATAAAAAATTGATCATTATCAGAAAAAATAATAAAATTTTATCCTAAATAAATTTTGATGTCCTGATTCTAAAGAAGAATATTATTTTGTCAAATATAACATATTAAGGTGACCACAATTATACTTAATGATGGTTCCCCATCAAAAGGTGGTAAATCGACCTTTTTATGAAAATTAGAGTATTTATGCTTAAAATCAGATTCATTATTATTTTAACCCTCTAAAATTTATTGGATAAATGTAAAAAAATTTAATATACATGTATATTAATATTTTAGATAGTTATTTCAATTCCTGAAAATATAGTAGCAAGGTGTTATGTACCATTTAAAATAATATTATTTTTTAGTACGACTCAGCATTTTGTGCAATATATGTTATCAATGAAACATGTTGTCAAGTATCAGGTATGAAATAGAACATAGAATACCCATTATAGTGAAATTTATCTTTAATTCCCAAATTTTAATAAATATAGAAAATTTTATATTCTTTATTTTCCTGGGATGTTACATCCTTCCCCCCTTTAGGGAATTGCGACCACGCAATTTTAAAATTGGGCTTGGAAACATCATTAATTGTTCAAGATCAGAAAAAGTGTAAATAAAAATATCACTTTAAAAGAAATAAATAGAAAGAAAAATGTCTCCTTGGACAATAGATACTAGGATTTAATGAAGACATGGATATTGATAGATTAAAATATAGTGATAGAGAATTTTATCATGGAATGTTAACCAACACAATACCATTAATTTTTAGTTGGGTAAAATTCTAATGATAAATGAGTCATTATAACATTTTTTCTTCAAGGTAATTTTCATACAGTTCAATAATTTTATTAATAAATAGACTAATATAAAAATGAAATATACATACTTGTCATGTAGAGTGACATCCTTTAATAAAATTCTACCACAAACACATAATTTTTCAAATGGTATAAATACAAGATGACATAGTCTCACCTAAAGTGCTAGAGTAAACTTCTAGAGCATCTCATAATCAACAAATGATTAACTATATATTTCCACTATCTTTAGACATCAACAAAAACAAAAATTGGTTAGTACAAGATCAGATAATCCCCTAATGGATAATCCTTTATAAAAATAAATACTACTCTAAATCTCCAAAATTCTATAAAAATAACCCAAAGTTCAAGAATGATCATTCAATATACAATTGCCCTTAAAATTCATCAAAAATAATCCAAACTAAGATTGAAACCTAATAATCTGAAGGATTTTATCACATTGTCTTCTATAGTAAATCTTAACATTTATCTCCAAAAAACATCTACTACTATTAAAGTCTCATATTGATGTGCAATAAACTTAAAGATGTATTCTCTATGATTGATTAATCATTTCCATAAATAACCCAAACTACCTTTTCTCTCTAATAAAAACATATATTTTTCCAAAATAATATTTTAACCATTACTACACAAATTAAATCTATTAGTATTTTATTTTCCTTAAGCATATAGTCTTCCCAAAAGAGAGAATGCCAGAAAAAATAACCTTTTTTACTTAATCTCCAAATCATTTTCCTATACTATAGATATCCATTTGTTAAATCATAAGATCCCAAATAAAATTATTCTTGATCCATAAAATCATTTATCTTAAATGAATAAGTCATAATAACTAGGGACTTCACGTAGGACAATGGTAGATGTTAAATCCCAATCGCACATTGTTTGTCTTTTCGATTCACGTAGCTTTTTCCGACGTGAAGGGTAGTCACACAGACTGTGTGTTGTCCTTTTTCAAAAACTCTAAAATTTGATAACATTCCAAAAAAATATAAAATTCCACAATATTAACCATTACTTATTTTATCCTCAAATTTTATCTAATACCCTTCATTTTTAACCCAAAATGTAATAACCATTTATCACATCTTAAATAACTATGACAATTTCTAATATACTAACCATTATAGTTATGTCAGTTAGGCTTAAATAAAACTCTATCCTCTAAATTTATCTAAAGCATCCTTTGATAACAATAATTAGGACCCGACCTTAAGAATTACTTAATCTTGAGTTAAATAAAGAATTCACATTGGGGATATTTTCAAGTTTAGTGTTTTAGAAAATTAATTCATAACTATTACATATCAACTTGAAAATTACATGCAGACAATATTACTCAGTAACCAATTATTTCATAAAATAAAACCTCTTACAAAAACAGGTCTACAACCATGTTTTAGACAACATGACTTTTCCTTGATCCCATCCATGACCCTATTTATATTTATATCCTATGGAAAACATTTCAAAATAACTTGGGATGAGTATAAAAAGCTCATAAAGGGTTATACAATAATTAAGGAAAACATTAGTCCATCAATAAATACAAATCAATGAAACCATTATTTTCAATAATAACATACCTCGTTAAATCATAAGATTTATTAATAACACATAGAAATCATAAATCTAAAACGTAATTTGTGGAATACATAATAATATTACATTGTACATATCACAACTACACATCAAGATACATTTGGAATACATGGTTTCCCCCAAATTATTCCTACCGGTAAAATCGATCATTAATGTACCCGTAGGGATCGAATCCACAGAGACCGAAGAAAAAACCTTGGGACACTAAAATTTGTTGATGGATTGAATATGAAGTGGCCAACATTGACGTAGATTATAATTTTTGAACTAATGATATATTTAAAATAAGAGACAAAAAAAGGTTTGAAAAAAACAATTATTAATGATGGGTTGATCTTACAGTTTCATTTGGGGTGGATTGGATAAATTTATTTTCTAAAAAATTTCATGTCATTAATTGAAGACGTATCCAAACAACGAGATAATTCACCCAAATAATTCACCAATTTAATCTCTTCACAATACCAAGGACAACAACCAATTCAATTTGAGGATCACTTTACTAAGAACTCAAATGAAATAGATCATACTAGCACTCAAAATGTTTCATCATTAAGGTTGGTGAAGAAGGAAAATAATAAAACTCCTCAAATTGATATCATAAAATAACAAAAATATTTAAATATTAAGTACATGACATAACATCCAATCCCCGACCTTGATACTCCCATGGATCAACCATTAAGTGGTTATCCCACCATTTATTTTATTCTATCGATGGAAACAGGTAGTAGACTAATGAAGTTAGAAGTGGAGAAGAAGAAAATTATTAAAAGAACGAATACTCAACCATTGTGTGATTGAATTAAAAAATGCTGGTATGAATAAATTCACACCATGTTTCGATGGTATCAATGTGTGATGAAAGGAAAATAATAAGGTATGTATAACATTAAGTTTTATTAAAATACTATATTTGAATAAAAAACATACATGGGAAAACTTTATGATGTGTTTACAAAATAAAAGAAAGAAATTATAATTGAAAGAAATACAATGGATGAAAGAAAAACTCAGATTGAATGAAAAAATTTATATGTTAATTTCCTTCACCAACAACTCCATATATAGGTATATTTGGAGCCATAGATACACCACCAATAATAAATTGCATCTCTATTAATTGGGAGAGTTAAAAGGAGGGTGAGAAAATAAAGGGAATTTGACATTTTGATATCGACCTGGAAATTCATCCAGATTCATCCACCATTTTTACGTGTAAATTTGTAATTGAAGGATGCTAAATACATAGGGGTCATAGCTATAAAATATGCTCGACCATATATTCCCTATTTTCTATAAAAATTTCAGGTAATTTGGTGCACAAGTTTGGATGTTATGATCGAATTGGTGGGAGGAAATTATGGGCATTCAGGATGGGCCCGCCATTTAAATGTTAACTTCAGATCTATATATCTCCATAAAAACATCAGAATCAGCTGTGAACAATGTTGAATAAAATGATACCCATATTTTTCTCTTTGTACTGTAAAAATTAGAGCTTCATTAGGGCTGGGTTTTGGGCCCCACATTTGATTGATGGGCCTTAGGCCTATTATGCTTTCTCCAGAAAAGTTCTGTATTAATCCCCAAAAAACGCCATTTTTATTGGGATTCATCCATTGATACGAAAATAAAAAATGTTCAAAAATAAGTGATCAATCATATCCCAAAATATCAAATTCAGAAAATGAATTTAACGTTGTACAGAAATAGATAGATGATTGGGCCCAACTTTGGATTTTGAACATTAACTGCATTTGAGATGAGAAATGAAGTTCAATTTCTATAATGCACTAAAATTATTGTTTATGGACTTGGGAACATATTATTAAGATATTAAAAATTAATATTATCCACTTTTATAGGATAATCTCACCCCCAAACATGAGTTTTGCTAGTCCCGAGCAAAATGTATTAAAAATATGAAATTCGAATTCCCTTTTCCAAAAACTATTTAATACACATTTCTCAACCAAAGACCTCATACCAAAAAAATTACGAAACCCATCAAAATAATTTAACACAATCTAGATCCATAAGAATATCTTAAACCCAAGCCCATTCGTTTGTTCAACTTCATCTCCACATTTAATCAAATTTCAATTAATCTTGATAACTTGTTGTGCGTCACAAAATACATTGGGCCCATTTTATTGTTCAGGGGGGGGGGGAATGGAAGCGCAAGGTAGGAATCACATTAAACCTTAAAATGAGTATCCATTTTTTATTATTTATTTTTTTCTTTTTTTTGATTTTTTAACAACAATAGATATGAAAAGACAAAATCTGGGCATGAAAACTATAGAGTCATGACCCGCAAGTGCTGGAAGCCACACATATTATCAATTCAATGCTCTATAATAGAGATATAAATCCTAACTCTGTACAAGACAACTATGGAGTCATGATCCACAAGTGTCAGATGCCACACATTAAAACAAAACATTTCTCTATGTGGTCATTAGTTTTTTTCAATTTATTTTGTTTTGTTTTTGTTTTTTTGGATACTCAAATTCAACTAAAAGTGACCCCAAAACCCTATTCTATAATGAAATGGTCCCAAGAACTCAAATTTACACCCATGATCCAGTAGATGTGCATTGTGGAGTTTTTATTAAGGGGATGAAAATGTAAACATTGAAAAATCACATCAGAAAACCCCACTTTCCAAAAACTATGATCATGGACATAAACATGCATTAAAATCAGTATCAAGGCATGGAAAATTATATTATATCTAATTTTATAGTTTTCAATGTGTGTTATCATGTTCAAGGCTAATGGAATTTTTCTTTTCATTCATGTTTTTATTCACAAAAAAATCATTTTTTATTTCATCTCCCCCTAATATAGAATAACATTATCCCTAGTGTTTAATGATAACCTAGAATGGGGTATGAGAGAGGTGTTCAAAGAGGAAATTGAAAATGAGAATCATGGAATGATGTCACCTGGTGGTTGATGAGGAAAGCGTGTGCCACAATCTACCATCAATCTTGGGTTAGAGTCTCAGCTGCTTGGACAGTTGTGAAGGCATTTTCCCTACGACCTAAGACATGTACTTTTAATTTTTTATTATATAAATATATATATTTTTTTTACCCTAAAAAACATAAATATAAAATAAACTGATGATACAATGTATTCTTTTTAAATTTCTAGGAAAGGTATTACTCAGAGATTACGCCACGTGACCCCGATGAATATGTCGCTCCCCTTTCATACCCATCCTTACTCATAAAAAATAACAGCTCAACAGTCTATGGTAATTTATTATATGAAAAATTTAAAGAATACAGATGATTCAAAATGATTGGAAACATAAAACCCATGGGTTTCCTCCCATGCATCGCTTTTGTTTAATGTCATTAGCTCGACTTATACCCCTGAAAATATCCAATTCCAGCTTTGAACATTTTTAGGACACCATTCTTGTCCAATTAAAATGGTTTTAGATTTATTTTTTTTAGAATTTGATTCATGTGAAATCCTTGGTTCTATAATGAGAGGTAAAATCCATGTAATATCAGAAATGGATGATTCTGTTGAATTTCTAGTGTTTCCTAAGACATCAAGGACCATTTGAAAATTATTGGTTTCTTGAAAATAATGAACTATAGATGAAAGGTAGTTCTTATCACCTATGGTGGTATTCCTGAGTTGGGATGGGTGGAAAATAATTTTGAGCCCGTGTTTATTGAAATTCCATAAAGGTGATTGAAAAAATTTATTCAAAATCAGTTTCTTCCCAAAAACATTTAGAAATAATTGGTTCATTTTAAAAATATGATTCATCCCGAAAATTTTCCAGTTGAATATCAGGAATAGGCATGGACTCATTCTTTGTGATATCTCCTAATAGTTCAATGATTGGTGCTTCTGAAAATTTATCAATGGAGTTATATTCATGAAACTCAATCCATTATGTCAAATCTTTCTCCTCTGAGTCCAAAAAAGAAATTTCCTCCTAATTTAAAAACCCTTCAAAATTTCTTTCATCCTCTCCAGTTATCACATATCTGAAGTTCATTTCTTTATTTAATTCATTAGAGTTTTTTGGGATAAACGATTCGTCTATCATTGACGAGGAAAGGACATATAGAGTGAGAATAGGTTCCTCAAAAGTCTCAATGTTTTGTATTTCTATTCTCATTGATGAAACATTGGAATTCATTTTAACTGTTTTTTCACAAAATTTTTAAAGAAATATTTCAGGATTAGGGTTGATAGTTGTTTTTACATCATGAACTTCATTAAGTTGTATCTCTTCAATCACTCTTGATGGGTATGAAAATTTATCTTTTAAACATTCATCATTACATTTATCGTTTATGTTATCGGGAGTGGGTTTCCATTCAAATATTGATCAATATAAATAAAAAATATTGGTGATTACCAATTTGGATTTACAAATTTATTCCAACCCGAGTTTTTGAAGTGATATTGATGATTATACTCCATTGTATGTTTTTGAAAATTTGGAAATGTGATTTTTGAGAGCCAAAAAAAAAGAACGGGGGAAAGATAACAGAAATGGGATGCGAAAAGAGAAATCGGGGAGAATAGAAATATGTTCTATGGTAACTTACATGGTCCCTGGCAATGGCGCCAAAATTTAGTAGCACCCAAATTTACCCTAACGGTAAAAGCGGTCATTGAAGTACAAGTAGGGATCGAATCCACAGGGACCGAAGAAGAAAACTTGAAACCCCAAATTTTTTGATGGATTGGCTATGAAGTGTCCAACTTTGAGGTATATTTTAATTGGATAACTAATGATATAATTTAAATAACAGACAAAAAAATGATGTGACCAAAGCCATTATTGATGATGGGTTGATCTTAGGGATTCCCTTGCGGTGGATTGGATAAATTTCTTTTCTTAAAAATTTAAAGTAATTAATTGAAGACGTGTCCAAACAACGAGATAATTCTCCCAAATCATTCACCAATTTAATACCTACACAATTCCATGGAAAATTAACAATTCACATTGAGGATCACATTACTGAGAAATCAAAGGAAATATATCATACTAGCACTCAGAATGTGTCATCGTTATGGTTGGTGAAGATGAAAAAGAACATAACTCATCAAATGGAAATCCTAAAATAACAAAAAGATTTAAATATTAAGTACATGAAATAACATCCAATCTCTAATCGTTCTAAGCCCTTGGAAAAACCAATAAGTGTTAAGACCTCCATTGATTATATTAAATCAATGAAATATAGTATTAGACTTATGATGTTATAAGTGGAGAAGAAGAAAATTATTAAAAGAATGAACACTCCAGCGTTGTGTGATTGAATTCACAAGGGCTGGTATGAATAACTTCACACCTTGATTCAACGTTATCAATGTGTGAAGAAAAGTAAATAAATAAGTTAATAAGAAGAATAAATTTTATTAAAATACTATATGTGAAAAAAAACATACATGGGAAAACATGACGATGTGATTGAAAATTGAATGTCGGAAATTACAATTGAATGAAATACAATGGAAGAAAGAAAAAATCAGATTGAAAGAAAAATTTTAGATGCTCATTCCCTTCACCAAATTCTCCTTATATAGGAATATTCAGAGCCTTAGATACACCTGAAAATAATAAATTACATCTCCATTAATTGGGAGAGTTAGAAGGATGGTGAGAAAATCAAGGGAATTTGACGTTTCGAAGTGGACCTGGAAATTCATCCAGATTCATCAACCATGTTGACATGTAAATTTTTAATAGATGGAATCCTAATATGTAAGGAATATAGAAGAGAAATATTATTTTCCATCTATCCTCTATTTGCTGAAAAAATATTTGGAAAACCATTGAATCCATTTGGATGTTATGATCAAAATGGTGGGAAGCCATTATGGGCGTTCAGGTCGGACCCACCATTTTAATGTTAACATCAGATCCATATATCTCAATGAAAACGTTGGAATTAGCTCTGTCCAATGTTGAATAAAATTATCCCCATATTTATCTATTTTTAATGTAAAAAATTTGATCTTCAATGGGCATTTTTTATGGGCCCCACATTTTTTTGATGGGCTTTAGGCCCATTATTCTTTATCCAGAAAGGTTCTTTATTCATCCCCTAAAATATCCATCTTAAATTGGGATTCATCAATCACTCCTAAAAGATAAAATGTTCCCAAAAAATTGGTCAATCATATTTGAAAATATAAAATTCAGAAAATGAATATAATTTTGTCCACAAATAGATGAATGATTGGGCCCGAATTTTCATTTTAAACATGAATGGAATTTAAGATGAGAAATGAAGTTCAATTTCTATAATGCACGAAAATTAATGTTATGGACATTGGAACATATTATTATGATATTGACAATGAATATTAGAAACTATCAGTGGCTAATCAATACCCATCAATGTATATTCCTTAAATGTTTTAGGAGAATCATTCATGTTTACCTCGGTCACGTTACCCAATACATTGGAGAGCTATCTCGGGCTCACCCAACATTGTTTTATTACGAAAGCACCCATATTCGTAATCAATGCCCAACAATCATAACATATTCATAACACATAAAAAATGAATAATGTAAAGTTAGCATTTCCACATTGCTACCACAACATATCATTTCATGATATAGACATATTCAATTATTATTAAAGCTTTTTCAAAACCATTAAACACAATTAATAAATATATTTTTGAATCAAAGGATCCCATAACACATTGAAACATTTAGAGGTATTAACAATTTGAAACATTAATTTCTATATAAATAAATTCTCTTAACCTATTTGTAATACATATACATTAATGAAAATTATTTAGAAGAATAAATCATTAAAACATTTTAAGAAATATTTTAGCTAATGAGTTTTTAACAAAAATGAGACGCCATTGAATACAAATATTTGAGGAATAACATTTAATCGCAACTTTATAATATCATGAGTATAAATGAATTCAATATATAATATTCCAAAAGAAATGTATATACACCATATAAGAGTGAATTGGTGCATAACAACAATGAAGTATCAATGTAATTTAAATTGACATGAAATCCCTTTTAAAAACTGTATCCCTAGATTAAGGATAAATAAATTACATAATAATGTGTGAAAAATATAATACACTCAATATAATTGGATATTCAGTGTAAATCAATGAGAGAACATTCAAAAATATTTTTTTAAATACAACACCTATGACATGGATGTTTAACATATGGAATGGACCTTGAGTTAAAATTACTCTTATCAAGTTCATATCGATGACTTGAGTTTTTATCAATAGAGTGATTATGTTTATCAAAAGTATATCCACACAAATGGGGTTTGGATATTACAACATGAACAAATAAATTGTCATTCATCACATAAAAAGAGCATAAAATAATTAAGAAATAGAACATTAACCCAACGATTTTAAATTCGGTTAAGAAGTTCTCTTACAGAATTTCGACAACCTAATGACGTCACATTTAAATTAAAAAAATGAGTTGATGAGTGAAAAAAGGGTATCTCATCACATGTTAATAATATTTTTAGCAATAACGATATTGAAGAACATATCCAATCATTAAATTTTGTAAATTAAATGACATAACAAAAAGAAGTCATTGATTAAAAGAGAAGGTGAAAGGTTCTCTTACCGACTTGGTAACATGAAAAACATACACCCCATGAATGTAGGATCATACATTGAAGATATAAATACCCATAAATTTAAGTATATTACATGATGAATAAAATAATGATTAGTACATACTCCACAAAAAATGAAATAGTTTCCAATATATCATGAATCTCACGGGAATAAACAATTGTGATGAAGACCTCTTACCATGTTGTAATCAATAATGTCGTATGACCAAAATTTAATAACCACCAAATGAATCATAGAATACCATGAATATAAATATAATCATGATAATATATATCAAAAGTCAGTATACAATACACACCATGCAAAAATAAGTTGTGAACGATGGTAATCTCAGAGAATTAGAAGTGATATAAGATACCCCTTAGCACGTTGTGATCAATCGCGCCATATGTCCAAAAGTTAGTAACCACCGAATGAATCACATAATATGATGAATATAAATCCAATTATAATTATATATATCAAATGTAATTACACAATTCACCACATGCAATAAATAAGTGGCGAGCAATGGAAATCTCACATAATTAAAAGTGAGATAAGAAACCACTTACCGCGTTGTAATCATTCGAGTTGTAAGACCAAAAGATAATAACAACCAAATGAATAACATAATACCATAAATATAAAGATAATAATGATAATATATATCAAATTTAAGTACAAAATACACCACATGTAATAAATAAGTGGTGAACAATGGAAATCTCACAGAATTAAAAGTGAGAAAAGAAACCCCTTACCATGTTGTAATCAATAGAGTCATATGATCAAAAGTTAAAAACCACCAAATTAATCACATAAAACTATTAATATAATGAAAATATTTATAATATATATAAAATGTAATTTCACAACATACCACATGAAATAACAATGTGTCGAATAATGGAAATCTCACAGAATTAAATGTGAGATAAGAAACCCCTTACCTCGTGTCCTACTATACTAGATTGTTATTTGATTTATTTAATAATAAAAAAAGATAATTTAAAATTTCTTAATATCATTTTCATGTTTATTATTATTTTTATATCAATTATTTCCTTGCTATAACAATTAGTTAATTATTTGTGTTCATAGGAGACAGTTTGTCGATGTTTGGATGTAGAATAAATAATGAACTTGTTATAATAATAAATTGTCCATGTGGTCAAAATTAAATTATCTCAAGAATGATATTCATGATTTAGATATAATTTATATCATATATATCTATTATATATTTTTATTTATAATATTACATAACATTGGAGATAAAAAATTAAATGCATTGTTTATGGGGACGGTAAGCCGTACGTACGCATTAACACTACTTTCATTTATATTTAATATTTAATAGAATAAAAACATAATTATAAAAAGATATATTAAATTTATAGTATAATATAATATATAATTTTATTAACTCCATCCTTTATACATTCCACGTATGGAATGAATGAGTCATGTCACTTTGAGGGGGTGGTAGTCCGCACCAAATAAAATTTAATTATCGTATTTACCAACTATGGAAACATAAAGGTATTATATAATTGATAAATACAGAAGCATATAAACCATATAAATATAATATATATCACATATAAATAAATCTAAATCTTAATGTCCACCATGACAGAAGTTAGGAGATAATTGAACAATCATCGTTTCGTGAGGCAGTAGTTCGTCGTCCACAGAGAGAGTATGTTCTTTAACCATTGGATGGGGGTGTGTTTATGTTTAGTTCGAATAAATATCATAATAACAATATAGTATATTGAGTATACTATTTTTGTTATAAAATAATGTAATAAAATTAGTTTATGGGGTTCGAGAAGTAATATAAAATTAAATTACATAAGAGAAGATGTTACCTTTAAATCAGATATCTCCCTTTGGTTTGAACCAAAAGGATTAATTAAATTTCCTTATAACAAATAAAAGACTTCTAGGATGAGGAGAGAGATGTAGGGAGCTTAATGGGGCAGGGTTGGATGATCCATGTGGCTTGAGAAGAGTGAGGAATGGGTTAGAAGTTAGGGCTTTTTATAAGGGGGGATGTCTCTATAAGAAAGAATAAAAATATTATTTTATTATATAATGATTTTTGGTTTCTAAAATTAAAAAACATATTAATATTGAAGATAATATGACTCATGTTCAAAATAATATCATCCGATAATAATTTGACAAGTTTTGGATATTTTTTTAATCATTATAATCTAATTTATTTAAATCATTCATTAATGAGGTAAAAACTGCATCATTATGGTGTCATAAATAATATTATTTATTTGAGGTCTAAATGTTATAAAAAAATAATGTGATGTAGGAAGTATATTTATATTTAAAATTAATATTTCTAGTCCAAGTGATAACTTGTATAATCTGATGTAAAAATTTATTTTCTAAAAGGTATATGTTTATGCCATTTTTGTCTTTACTTTAAATTAATTAATATAAAATGTCATTATCAATCCCAAGTGGCTCCAAGGGGTTTCAAAAACAACCCATGGATGTTCATTTCCAAAAATAGATCAACCAAGAAGATTAGGACCCATTTTAGAGTAATTTACTATTAATATAATAATATTTGATTACCCCAATTTACCAGATTACCCTTTTACTTTGGTAAATATAATAATTATTGAGATAAATATTTAAAATATCTTAAAATAAATGTTATCTATTTACAAAATTTATAACACCTGACTACAAACATGGAATACTTTTTTCCAAACTGAAAACACAGAAGTGGATGAAAATAATTTAAAATTAATTCCCACTGTCAAAACAAAAGCGTGTTTCTAAGAAATAATTACTATCAAATTATTGACACATATTTATGTACAATTTCAAAGTGAAATTACATCCACAGACCAAAATTGTATTTAATGATAAAAATAAAATCTAATTATACATTAAAACCATTTATTAAGATAATCTAACCATAAAAATAAATTATATTAAATGGCAGTTTTTAATTAAAATTCTGTATTTTTCGCTATTCATTAAAAAATGAACATTATCAGAAAAATACCAAAATTTTATCAAAAGTAAATTTGAAGGTCCTTATACTAAAAAAATACTATTTTTTTATATCGAAAATATAAAAGTGAAAAAAACTAGATTTACTGAGGGTTCTCCATCAAAAGGTAGTAAATCGACCTTTTGTTCAAAATTAGAGTATTTATGAATAAAATCAGATTCATTATTATTTTAAGACTCTAAAATTTATTAGATAAATGTAAAAAAATTTAAAAAAACATTTATACTCTTATTGTACATAGTTCTGTACATTCTTGCAAATACAATGTCTAGGTGTTAACTACCATTTAAAATAATATTATTTTCCGGTATGACTCATCATTGTCTGTAACATAAGTTTTCATTTAATCCCATTGTTGTGTATCAGTTATGCCATTAATCATAACATCACCTTTAAGGTAAAATTAATATTTAGTCCACATATTTTAATAAATATAATAATGTTATATTCCTTAATTACCTTGGATGTTACATTCATGATGTCATGTTCTTTTCCAGAGATCTATGAGGATCACAGTTAGAGTTTCTCCATTAATCCATCTTCATTGGGGAATGATTTGATATTATGCACTGATATTGATCGATAATGTGTTAATAATAACCCATTTATCATTCATATACTAATTAATTTTTGTCAAATAAAATTCAAATAATTTTATAGTCTAGAATATTATATACTATGATTGATGTGTTTTCAAAAAATATACTTCTTTTTTTAATTTAGATTCTATTATTGAGTTATAATGTTAATTCATAACTTTTTTCATTTATTTTTTATGATATAATCAATTTCAAAAATATGAGATCACATTTAATTTTATTATTATCTTTCTATCACTTTTAATTCTTCTTGAAAATGAAACTATGTTAATAATAATTATCATCATATTAAAGGATGGTTTCCACTTCTTTCCTATATTTACCATTCCAGAAATATTTTATTTTTTATTGGAAATCAAATTAAGTGTTATATCATGTATACATAATATTTAAATTATAATCATTTTTAAATAATAATTTCTTTTATTTATGTTGTTGTATTTCATATATGGTGTTTTTAATCAGAAAAAAATGGTCTTATAAAAAATAATTTTTACCCTTTTATTTCATTTTCATATATTTTTATCCCGTTTAGGTTTATCTTATTCTCAATTATATCATAAATTTTCTATATATGTAATCTATATATAAATTTATATATATTGATTTAACTTTATTTTTATTCAAGAATACATGTTCTATTTCTAACTAAATTTCATTTTTTAATAAAATTTATCTAATGAAATTTTCCTCATTCTTCCCTTATGTTGAGTATCTCCCACACAATTTTTTATGCCCTGAATAAATTATAAAAATCCTCAGTATTTTATATAGTATTGTATTGTTACAGTTTTCATTTTATATAAATACATACGGTTGTCCCTTCATTAAAATATTTAATTTCTATTTTATTAAAGAATCGCCTATATCTAACATGTTTATTGTTTCTTATATAAAAATATTCCAATTAATATTATATACTAATATTAAAATATCATCATCTATATTTTATTTCCAAATAAAAACATAATAATGATTTTATTTCTCATTTATTTATGAATATTTTGGTTTTATACATTAGTTAGGCCTTGATTCTGTATCATTTAACTGAATTCCTACTAATAGAATTCATCTTTCAATTATAATTTTTAGTTTTTATTTTCTTCATTCGTCTTGCATATCTATTATATTAATTTATTTTTAGGGTGGGAATGGAATTCTATATTCTAACAATGCATTTGGTAAATCATTATATCTCATTAGATATATGTAAAGGATTTTGGAGAGATAAAAAATATTCACCAAATAAATATTTATTTGGAATATAAAACATATCCTATTTTTAAGGTCATACAAGAAAATAAACATTTATGTAACACAATACTCAAAAAAAAATTGAAGCCCATATTGAATGTGTTTCTAAAACATATCTTATAAAATAATGATCAATTAATAATTAGCCTAATATAAAACCTTATCATACTAACATTAATAGATGTTCATATAAATGATGCGTTATTATAGATGGTATATTATTTAAAATACTCCAAAGATCCTCTAGTGAAATGTTTCATGAGTGTCTGGTAAAGAAAAATGAACAAAAATTAATGCCAACTGATTACCTAAATAGGTAAATTATGTCCCCAACCTCACACAAAATAACTGTTATAAGGTATCATTAATGAGGGATCATATATTATTGTAATAAAAAAGGGTATCTGCTACTACATACCCATATGATTTCCTCTCATCCCCACTACCATACATTCTAATCCTTCTCTCCCCAAATGTATGTTGTCTAGTAAACACCAAGGGTATGAATCAAAATTCATATCATATTGTGACCGATGATTCTCGTATATACATATTACATCATCATAGATGAATATTAATTACATTTTATAAACATAAATATGATTATTATAATATATTAGTAGATTTAGAAGCATGGTACACAAACTTCTTAATTCATAAATAATCTTTAATGTCTTACAAACAATCATCCCCATTAATAAACATAATTCAAAATGTTCAATATAAATTAGGAAAATGAAATATTTGAAATTGGGATATTAGATGTCGGTTAAGGGAAATCAAGGGATATTTATAAGAATAACGTGATCATAATGGTATAAAAACATGATTGTGATAAATGGCGAGGGCATCAAGATCAAATTGGGGAACAATTTTCCCTTAAGAAAAAACCAACCAAACCATGAATTAACCACCACTATATGATGTGTGTCAATAAAACATTCCAACATGAATTCCGAAAATACAACCAAATGTTCAACAATACAACCCAAAAACAATACAACCCAACATGTCTACACCACATCAGAGTACAAGCGGAAACCAACATCCAACACCACGAGCCATGAAACCACCATAAATCCAAACCATTCTCAAAGCTCCAAGATCCACCAAGAAAAAAAATGCACCACTAAAGGAGGGAGATGCCTTACCTTTTCCCACGTCACGGTACATGACATCTGCAAAGACACCAAAGTGAAAAAGTAGGGGGTGAGTATTAAAACTCATTATGTTTTCCCCAAAAGAATTCCTTACCCAAAACACTAGGATAAAACCATTAGCATATTAATATAAAACAGTTTATATAAAATAATAACAAGTGCAACCATTAACATAATCCAAACACACCGTTAAAAATCCATCTCACCCAAACCAACCAACCATGGGAATGCCAACAAAACATGCCACAAGCCATCTCATCATTCTACTAGTAAAACAACAATTTCCAACATGTAAAGAAATGCACAACAAAACATGTAAAAAAACCAAATGGTTGAGATTCCATCCAACCCATTTACCCATTCACACCTAGTGGTACTTCCCGAACACAACCAAAAAGTAAAGCTTCCATCCAAGTCATTCACCCATTCACACCTAGTGGAACTTCTCATCCACTTATCCTTTGATGGTGGCCCTTACGTCCACTATCCATCCAATTTGTATAGTGGTACTTATCTCCACATCCACAAAACATTCCAATCAATCACAACCAATCATATAACCCACAAATTTCACAACAACATGTCAATTCAATTGCAAATCGATCCATTTCAATAAATAGCCATTTTATTGAAATCCATTTTCCATTCCAAAAACATTTCAATAAAGAAACCTCTTTATTGAAAATCATTTATATCAATCATTTTCAAAAATGAACCATAGAATCCAATTTTTAAATCTCAATTTTAAAATCCACAACAATAGAACTTCACCATAAAACCACCTTTTTTCTAAAAATCCCCCAAAACATCACACAAGGGATATCCAATCAATTTATCACTTCAAACCAAAATTAATTCAAAGCACACGAAATTTATAGTAAGAAAAAACATTAACTCTAACCAAGTGGAGTCGAGAGAGAATCCACCTACCATTAAGGTTCCGTTGAACATGAACCACAAGGACCCGAACCTCAAATACGGAAAATGCACCGCCGAAATCTCTCTAGATACCCTTCTCTAAACATCACAATCCTTAAAAATAACATCCAAGGCAACCAAAAATCAAGATCTACAAAAAAAGTTTATAACTTGAAAACCCAAAAAGAGGAAAGAGTAGATCTAGAAGAAAACACAAAAAAACCCATGTGGAGAGACTTACCCAGGAGAAACCGCCTTCAATCCACCTCGAAAATCCTTAAAAATGATTCCAAAAAGTATGGGAGCGAACCTCCAACCTTTGAAAACCGAATAACCTGGGTGAGGCTCGAGTGGGAGATAATTTTGAGAGGAATGAGGAAATCCTGAGTGAACCGAGGTTGTAAAACCCTATTTCAAGTGGTCGCACGGTTAGACCGCATGTTTTGGAAAATCGTGCACTAACCATGTGCATACTACTTCCTTGAGAGAAAGGGTCTTCACGGTTGCCTTTCACTATATGGAAAACCTTGCACAGGCCATGCGAAGCCTACTGTCTCCCCATGCATGGTTTCCTGGAGAATCCACACCGTTTCCACTAACCGTGCTCAAACCGTGCTCCCTAATAAAATACTCCAAATTCATTCAAAAAAAAATCCAAACTCTCCCAACCTCCTCCAAACTCATCCCATGCACTATAAGAACATAAAAAAAGCACAAAAAAAATCCAAATACCTCAAACCGGGGGTATAACATTCTCCCCACCATTGGTCCTTCTGTCGTGAGAAAGTTGTAAACCCAACCATTGCCAAAAGAGCTCGGACCATTGCTCGACCATCTCTTTATCCCGCTCACAAGTCTCATCTTGAATGTGACTATGCTTCCACAAACAAGAATTAAACCGATGCTTTTACCACCGAATACATTTTCTTGCCTATCTAGAACCCGCACTGGCACATGCACCAACGAAGAATCTGGTTCTAGTTCAACTTGATCCCATTGAATAACATGGTCATGATCAGGATGATACTTTTTCAACTGTGACACATGAAACACATTGTGCACCACACTAGACCTAGGTGGCAAATCAAAACGATAAGACACCTCACCAACCCTCTCAAGAATCTCAAAATGCCCAATAATCCTTGGGGATAACTTTCCCTGATTCTCAAACCGACGATGTCCCAACCTAGGAGAGATCCTCAAGAAAACATGATCACTCACCGAGAATGACAATGACCGTCGATGATAATACACATACAATTTCCGATGAATCTGAGCCGCCTCCATATCTTCCTTATTAACATGATATTTTTTGTAGCCTCTTGTACAAGGCTCGGTCTATCCTTCGAGGACTCAATAGTTTCCACACAGCATTGTGGAGAACGACACAGATTCCCATACAATGCTTCATACAAAGCCATATGAATGGATTCCTGTTAACTATAATTGTACAAGAACTCAACCAACGATTAGTGCTCCTCCCTTGAGGAACCAAAAACCCATGACACAAGCCCGCAACATATCCTCCAAAGTTTGTATCATCTTCTCGGAATAAACATCCGCCTGAGGGTGATAAGCCATACTCATGGCCAACTATGTTACAAGGGCTTGCTGTAATGATATACCAAAACGATATGTAAACCTTGGATCTCTATATGATATAATATAAATCGGACCACCATTCCTCTTTACCACCTCCCGGATATAGATTTTGGATAGATCTTCCACATTGTGAGAATCACAAATCGGGATTAAATGGGCCAACTCAATTAACTGATCCACTATCACTCAAATGGCATCGTGCTTCCTAACTGTTCTTGGATATAAGTGACAAAAAATATCTCTATTTTCTCCCACTTCCAAATAGGGATTGGTAAAAACTGTAACATTCCTGTTGGCCTCTGATGCTATGCCATGACCTGCTGGCAAGTCATGCACCATGAAACAAACTCAACCACTATTATTTTCATACCATCCCACCAGAACTGCGCTTTTAACGCTTCATACAATTTATGAATTCTAGGATGAAAAAACCAACTGGAAAGATCATAATCCCTGAAAAGATCCTCCTAACATGCAACTAGTACAACCAACTGATTTTGAAAACACAAAACCGAATCTCTATTCAGTTTCCATCCCACAATGGTCTCCTCACCATTGAGTTTCGACCACATAGTCACACACTCAGAATCAGATATCTGAGCCTTTTTAACCAGTGCAACCAAGTCAGGAATCAACAAGACTGGAATGAAGACCACCCTCTGCACTTTATTGCGTTGATGATACGTCGTGGTATTCCAAGAATCACCATGACCCACTTTTCTCTCCTGACAAGGGTTGTGTTGTTGTCCCCGTCTCGTCGAAGCATAGGATGTTTGTGATCCCATAGAATTATCACGCACACCCGACCTCAAGGAATTCCGACTATAATGCTAAAGATGCCCCATATTCTTACAATTATGACATTATCGATGTTCTGTTGTACAATCTCGCTTGATGTGGCTCGTAGAATCACACTGGAAACATCCTAGTTTTCTCTCGGGCATCGGAGGAAGATTCACCGATCCTTCCATCGGATTATGTTCCATACTCCTGCTCTGGGAATAAGTGTCTCTCCTCTGCTTGAACCTAGCGTTAGAGTTCCAACTATACCCCATGGGTATCACCATGCTTTCTCCGCCCGGAACGCCCAACAGATCATCCTCAGCCACTGAGGATCTATTCCCCATCTCTATGTAATCATCTATACACAGTAATGATATCTTTGAATGGATTTATTGCCTTATCCCCTCTTCAAAAATCCTTTCCATCCACGACGTGATACCCACCACCTCGGGTGAAAACCTCACTATGTTCATAAAGGATGCTGCATACTCTGTTATAGACATAAGCTCTTGCTTCAAACTGAAGAAATTAGTCGTACGCTGAATACTGAATGTATGTTGGTAGAATTATTTATTAACCAATTCCTCAAACCCTTCTCACATCACAACCTGGTACGTCCTCGCTTGGACTACCAACTCCCACCACTGAAGGGAAAGATTTTCCAATATATATGTGGCCAACTTCACTTTTAACTCTACCGGTGTTCCCAAGAACTTGAAAATCTTGTTCACTATATTCAACCATTCTTCTACCCTCTACGGATCTGAATAACCACTGAAGATGGGTGGATTCTTCATCGTAAACTGAATTTCATAATCCAAATGCCTCGATTCATCCATTTTATTTCCACTTTCCAGAGATTCGAAATCATGCACTATACTTTTCACTAGCTACTGGTTCACCTAGGGCTAAGGTGCAACAATGTTCTCATCGGCCACTTCCGGTTGGACTCTATGATGCCTACCCGATGACATTTCTATCAACAGAAAACAAAAAACCATGTGTATCACTTCTGTAGACATCATGGATTCCCATTTCTAATCACAATAGACAACACTATTGCACAAGTCATTCCACAAGTTCACATTTTCCACATTTTACCATTTTGAAAACCAAACCATTTTCAAAACACCAAATTTATTCACATTATAATTTCACACATTTAAAAAACCATTTCTAAATTCAAAAAATAATTAATTATACCAAAGGAAATATTCATCCTAGAGGGATGTCATTTCAACCATATATTCCCTGCACATCTCATTGGTTATACCCAGGAAAATGATATTTCAATGCCTTTAAGTGTCTCCAAAACACTTATGGAACCAAATCCCTTGTAACTTGATGTTCAGCATAAAAGGGTTAGATATTTCCTTTTGTGCTATACATTCCATGTTCTGACATTCCTACACCTTACTCCCATCCCAACTCAAGGAATATACCACAAATAATGTCAACACCAAAACCAATGATCAACACCAAAGGACTGAACAAGCTAATACCACTTGTGACACCCCACCCCTACCTCATTGGATTGAGGAGGCAATGAGGGCTGCATGACCTTAAGCTTAGTTCCCAATATGCCAAAGGCTGTTAATAATTGCTGAGGGATACAAGATCAAATTGCGGAACAATTTTCCCTTAAGAGAAAACCAACCAAACCATCCATTAAACACCACTATATGATGTGTTTCAATAAAAATTCCATCATTAATTCCCAAATGAAAACCAGATGATCCATAATACAACCCAAAAACAATTCAACCAGACATTACTACACCGCATCAGAGTACAAGCGGAAACCAGCAACAAACACCAAGAGCCATGACACCACCACAGATCGAAACCAAGCTCCAAGCTCCAAGCTCCACCAAGACATCACAATGCACCACTAATTGAGGGAGATGCATTACCTTTTCCCACATCACGATACACAACATCTACAAAGACACCAAAGAGCCAAAGCTGGGTGTCAGTACTAAAAATCAGTAGGTTTTACCTAAATGACTTCCCTATACACACCACTTGGATAAAACTGTTAGAAAATTTATATAAAATAGTTTATAAAAAATAATCACAAGAGAAACCATTACCAAAATCCACAGACACCATTACCAAGCCATCTCACCCAAACCAACCAACCAAGGGAAATCCAACCAATCGTTCCATAAGCCATATCATCATTCAACAACTAGCACAATAATTTACAACTTGCAAAGTAATTCATAACAAAACAACCAAAATTACCAAACAATGGAGCTTCCGTCCAACCCATTCACCCATTTACACCTAATGGTACTTACACACCACAGCCAAACGGTGGGACTTCCGTCCAACCCATTCACCCATTCACACCTAGTGGAACTTCACATCCCCTTATCCTTTGATGGTGTCCCTTCCTTCAACTATCCATCCTCTTTTTACAGGGGTACTTATGGCCACATCCACACAACATTACAATCAATCACAACAACATGCAATCAAAATATTCCATTGCATATCAATCCATTTGAATCAATCACCCAATTATTGAAAACCATTTTCCATGCCAACAACATTTCAATAAAGCATCCTCTTTATTGAAAACAATTTCCATCAATCATTTTCCAATATCAACTATAGCATTCCATTTTAAAATCTTCATTTTAAAATCTACAACAATATAATTTCATCATAAAAACCCCATTTTTTCCAACAATACCCCAAAACATCACCAAAGGGATATCCAATAAATTTTTCACATCAAAACACAATTAATTCAAAGAACAAAAAATAAATTGCAACCAAAACCGTTAACTATAACCATGTGGAGTCAAGAGAGAAGCCACCTACCTTTAGGGTTCCGATGAACTTCACCCACAAGCACCTGAACCTGAAATCCGGCGAATGCACCACTGAAACCTCTCTATATCCCCTCCCCTAACCATCACAATCCTTAAATTTAACATCCAAGGTAGCAAAAACTCTATATCTACAGAAAAAAAGTGTAGATTTAGAAATCCATGAAATAGGGAAGATTAGATCTAGATGAAAACACAAAGAGCCCTAGAGAAGAGACTTACCCAGGAGAAACCGCCTTCAAACCACATTGAAACTCCTTAAAAACGCTTCCAAAATGTGTTGGAGAGAACCTCAAAACCTTGAAAACTGAATAACGTGAGTAAGGCTCGAGTGGGAGAGAATTTGGAGAGGAATGAGTCAATCCCGAGTGAGGATGGGTTTTAAAACCGTATTTTACGTGGTCGCACGGTTAGTCTGCATGGATTGGAAAACCGTGTCCAAACTCTGTGCACGCTACTGCCTCAATAGAAAGGGTCTGCATGGTTTCCTCGTACGGTTCGGAAAACTGTGGGTAGGCTATATGAAGCATGCTCTCTCCCCCTACACGGTTTCCTGGAGAATCCGCATGGTTTCCCCTAACCGTGCTCAAAACGTGCTCTCTATGAAAAGCCTCCAAACTCATTCAAAACCAATCCAATCTCTAACAACCAATTCCAAACTCATTACATGCACATTAAGCACATAAAAAAGAAAAAACAAAGGCCACATACCTCAAACTGGGGTTACTACAATTAGAATAAGACATACATTAGTGGAACACACTATACTAATTGAAACTTTTATCAATTGAAATTAAATTCTTTTAATAATATGATATAATATAAATAACATCATACCACATGAATAACAAAATATAAACATTATAAATGAATAATATGTTAAATATTAGGTTTTTTCAAGAAATAAAAGAACCTATACCGATGAAATTGTATCTTGAGAATTCGAATAATAAACTAAGCATCAAAAATAGTAATCCATCAATTAGAACTGTAACCTCACTTTTTAAATTATATCTTCAATTTTGGTTATATATAATGGAAAATATGATATATTAATATATTAAAATAATAAAATATATTTTTCTTTATGATAAATTACTAATAAGTTTTTGTATCTTCATAAAACATAAATGATTAATTAAAATTTTATAATTAATATAAAGACTTCAATAAAAATTATTTTCATAAATTTATAAATTAATATTCTGTTGTATTATTTTTTTAAGATAATTTTTTGAGACCTTACTTAAATTTTCAAAACGTCATAAAATAAGATATAACATCAAAATAGGTATTTTTCAAATTTTTTTTAATTAAAATTTTAATTTCTCATATTTAACCACTTATTTTCATTAATAATATTAAATTTTCAAAATCATTATGTTGAAATTTTCTAGGGGTGATTTTTAGGTAAATATTTAAAATACATCAATTCTATGATGAACAGTAAAAATATTATTTTGAAGTAACTCATGTAACTTAAATTACATAATTTAACACATATTAGTGAAATAATGATTTAATGGAAAAAAAGTATAGATCCAACTAATCTAATTTAAAAAATAATTTTTTTTAAATAAATTAAACAAAATTTCCAAAACTAAAATGAATTTTCCAAATATGAAAGTAAAAAAAATTAAATATTTAATATAATTTTTTTTAATTTTTTCAGTTTTGTTTTCAAAAAACTAATGAATTGAAATTATAAGGGTTTATGAAATTCTAAAACCCAGTATATTATATTTATATAAGATTTATAATTTAAAATATTCACTATTACAAATCTCATCTATTATATAATATTATATTTTATAATGTATTTTACTCCTCTTGAAATAGTTTATGTAAAATAATGATGATGATATTATTATTATGAACATATGTAACATGTGTAAATAAAGCTAGAATTATTCACAACTATTTATGGTATTTTTCTAGTAGTTCATGATATTTTGTTCTTTTGCATTTCAAAATTAATTACCTTTTTCTAATGATTCTTATTATGATTATTATTATGGTTATATGATTATGTTATAAGGATTTTGACAATACTCACTAAGGATATAATGATTCATATCATTATCTATCTTCATATTTGTATTAGTTAATGTTTTTAATTGATCTACATAATTTTGTGATTATGTGTACTAAGGTGATTTTGAATGCCATTAAGAGTATTGTAAATAATTAATTATATAACGATTATGTTTAAATATGAAAAAATTAATTATGGTCCTAATTTTCTTAAGTCGCTAAAATAATGAATCATTGTTTTTTTGATTTTATTAAATTTTTATCTTCATAAGTATGTAATAATCATTTATGAAAAAGTAGATTCCATATAATAAATATTAATTCATATTTTAGTTTACTTGGGAATTATTATTAGGGAACCGTTGTTAAAACTCTTTGTAAGAGATTATGTATAGGTTATCATCTCGGAATATTTGTTTAAATTTTTTTAACATATGGATCCAATAAGATATTACATTAGAGATAATTATGAAAAGGAATAAATTAGTTTTTTAGGAATTATTGACATTCATTTTGTTGAAACCTATTATATTATAAAAAATCATGTTAACCAAGAGAAACCAGTCCACTAACATGTTAGAGAGACAATGTAGCTATATCCATAATAAAATCCCAAATTTTTTAGAGTCTGTGTACAAAATTTAATGGTGGTTATTACCCATATATATATAGTTAAATATAATAGACATAATAATGTGGAATAGTATCCTTTATGTAATAGGTGGTAACTAGATATTTAATATTTTAATAGGAAAAACCACTATCATTATTTTGGATCTTCTGATCAAATTTTTAACAATATATGTGTTAAATAAATTGAGAAAACATATCTTTCCACCCCTATTATAATATGGTGAATATGAATCTAACAATCTAACATTTATTTAGAGAGGCTGCTGAATAGTTTGTGTTGATTTAGAACACTATGGTAAAAGAAAAAATAGATGATCTGGAGAAGTAAGACATAGTGAAAATATTTATTAACAAGTATTTCCCTCAGAATAATTATACAAAGTTAAATAGAAAACTCATGGAGATAAATAAAATTAGAGGTTGAGTCTATCACTAGTTATAAATAAAATTTCACATGGAATGAAATGTATGTAACATGATTTTTTATCAGATTTTATAGAAAAATAGTATATTCTTTAGTGGATTAAAACCACACACAAGAAAAAATTTAGATATTGAGTTTAGAGAATGGTCCCACACCTATAGAGATACGAACACAAATATAATGTTTCAATATAGAGGATCATGTGACAATGGTGGATAGAAAAATCAACCACTCACGTGAACAAATTATGAGATTTAGAATAATGTGAATTTTTTAAAAATATGTGGAAATGCTTCAACCACATATAGAAGGCCTCTAAGATCCGGAATATCATAGATATATGAATAGTAAGGGAAGCATGGTGGTAAAATTGTGGTCACCTCCCGTAGGTTAATGATCCAACTATTTGGAGGATGGGATCTATGAAATCTAATTGAAAAAACGTCATGTCATGATTGTAATCAACATCCACATCCACAAATTTCAAAAGGAGAAAGTTAATGCTTATTCCATCAGTACTACTAAAGTTGAGTGAGAATTAAATGTAATATAATGTACATGTCCTATTAATTAGGAATGTAAAAATACAACTTTGATTATAATTATACTCATTTCATTATATCCTGATAGTTTACAAGAACTATTGAATCAAGGTACTGAAATCATGATGTATAAATATCTATAATAATATGAAGTAGTTCTATAATGTAGTGGCATGTGTTATAATATTTTCCCACATGAATATGTGGGATATTTCCTATATAAAATATCATGATACATAACATTTTGAAATCAGGTACTATAATGGGCACAGATTGGAGCTCATTATATTGATCACACATTAACAAACGGGAAAATGAAATATTTTTAATATTACGAACAATCTCATGCTCTGATAAAAATACAATGAAGGAAATATATAACCATTGGAAAATAAATCAATTGTGTGGGTCCTTATTCCTTTTTTTAAATAATACCTCTGTCAAATGGATGTCTCAATGGAAACAATCAACATGGATGAAATCTACATTTTAAGGGAATATAGTGATATATTTCCAAAAGTGATACCCAGACATTCCCCAGATCGTGAGTTAGGTTTCTCAATATAAATCAAACCCAAAGCTACTCTTATGACAAAAATTACCTATAGGATATACATTATTTAACTAGAGGGATTAAATAAGAATCTGTAAGAGTATTTAGACTAATGGTTTATAAACCATAGTGCATCACCTAGGGGTATACTGGTTACCATTGTATACAAAAATTATGGGCTAATGTGGTTGTGTATCTAATTTTGAGTTCTCAATAAGACCGCCATGAAGAGAAATTTACATATTCAAAGTAATTTGGACATGTTTTATCAACAATAAGGTGATCAATACATATCAAAATATGATCATCATTCTGGATATATTCTATTAAAGTTTAAGAAGGAATATATTAATAATACGATGTTATGTACAATGTTTGGGAATAAAGAGTTTTTAATGATACCCTTTTAAGCCTACTAATTCCCAAAAAATCATCGTGTATTTGATTAATAGATTCTTTAGACACTACCTTGAGAAATATTTGTAAGTGTTTATCATTGATATTATTATATATTCCTAAATAATGGAAGAACATGTTCAAAATATAGGGATTGTGTTAGAGACATTACAAAATGATAAATTGTAACCTATATTTAACATGTTTTGATTTTGGAAGTTCAAATTCACATTCTTGTAACACATGATCACATGTGGGGAAATTTATATTGGCCATTCAAAAAATGCTATTAAAGAATGTCACATACCCACTAGTGTATTCGAAATCCACAGTTTTATTGGATTAATAGGGTATTATAAATAATTTGGGACAAATTTCTCATGATTATATAGAATTATAAATAATTTAACATGAAAAGGGGTATTATATGTTTTTATTGATTAATTAGAAGAATTAATTGAGGTTCTATTGAAAATGATGATCACTCCATGGGTACTCACATTACCAACCAGCAGAGAATGTATTGTGAAATACAGTGACACAACAAATAAAGGCTGATATTGTGTACTCAAGAAAGATGATGAAGTTATAAACTATGCCTCATGACATTTGACAATCCATGGGATGAACTACCTGACACATGACCACGATTTATTAAATGTGACATTCACCTTGAATATTTCACAGAACTTCATCTATGGATTAAAGTGTCACATATATACCGATCAAAACTATTTTCAGTATTTATTCAAACAAAATGAGATCACTATGAATCAAATTATTTGTTTATAGATAATCATGGACTATGATTTCTCTATTCATTATCATCATTAGATGGTGAAAAAGGTATCAGATTCTCTTATAAGATAAAAAACTAGCTACTATGTCCATGACATGGAATTAGAAATAAACAATCTTCATTGTTATGCAGAGGTTTGATTTAGAAATCATAATGTATTTGAATACATCCAACCTAGACCAAATTATGGGAGAAACAATATGTACAAACCATTATTATGGATGAATAAATGGATGATCCCAAAATAAATACAAGGAGAAACAAGTAAATAAAGGGAGTCAATAAGTGTTCCACATTGATTATGATGTTTTGATTCAGATTGCAAAGATTCTATGTGTACCTTCATCACCTAATATAAATAAGGTTCTATTGGATAATTAATATAGATACTATTTCATTATATATACTATAAGTACCAAGGTGTACCATGATATTTGAGAACAACACAAGTTGGAAAACATAAATAATGATATCTATTTGTATATCTAAATGTGCATGATATATCAACAAGATAATGTAGAAGAAAATAAGACCAAAATAATGATGAAACCATTTTATATACCAACATGGTAATGGGAGGATGTCACTATTCTACCAAAATGATCCAAAGGAAATAATTTGATATCAGTTTTAATGGATATGCTCACTATGAAATCCCACATTATTTCTATTTGGGAAGATATTTTTCATGAATCAAGTCCCATGATATATTTAATGAATTTTGTGGGGCTTCATGGGTTTCAAAATTCGACCATCTCTGATTGGGATCCTTTTTTCACATATAAATTCTAGCGAAATACTGAATATTATTTCATTATTAAACTGTATTTTCTCATGACCTATCACCCAAAGACCAATGGACAATTTAAAAAGAATGTTGGGGTACACGAAGAGATTACAAGAGACTGGTCAATGTAATTCAGAGGAGGATATAACATCATATCATGTTAGTTGATTTATCATATAATAAAAACATGCACTATGTCATTCAGATGAATCTATATGAATCTCTCTATGGTAAAAAATGTATAACTTTATCCTATTGAGATGAATTTTCGGATTTACATATACTTGGACATGATTTTATTCATGATATGAAAGGTAATAATCAAGATATTATTAAAATAATCAATGATGCTCTGAGTCAAAATAATATCAATGATGAAAACCCATTGAAAGAATATATATTTTGATATCAAAGACTAACTCTTCATTTGTGTATCACCTTGAAAAATAGTCATGCAATTAAAAAAGAATGGATTTCTTAGCACAAGGTACATTTTCAACTTTCAGATCCTCAATTTCATATGGATATTGTCTTATTGTCTTTAAAATAAACCAAATATAGATCATGTTCATCACGTTTTCTATATATTACTCCTGAGTAAGTATATAAATGACCCTTACATGTACTGAATATGTTGGGGGTGTAACTATAAAACAACCTTCCATGTAAAGAGAAGATGGTAATGATCAGGGATTGAATAGATAAAGTCCAACACAATATGAAAACTCCCAATTTAAATGTGGTGTGGTGGAAACATAAGTAAAAATGAGTTATTTTTGAACTGGATGATGCAATGAATGATTAAAACCCTCACCAGTCCTAAATATTGTATTTAAAATAGACTTTTGAGGGAAAAATTTAATAAGGGGATAATAATGTAACAACCCAAACGTTTACCAATGGAAATAATGTTAGTAGTATAATTTCATATAGTATAAATAACACAATATCACATAGAAAACACAATAAAAACCATAAAAATTAAAAACTAATTATATCAGAGGTATACCTAGATATTAACGAACCTACACCAATAGAACAGTGATAAGACAATTTGGATAATAATATGACTTTTATAATAGTAATATTACGATTTGGAATTGTAATCTAGAAAATAAAACAATACACACACCAATGAATCTATATATAAAATTTATGTTTCTTATAAATGAAAATAATATATATTTGTATCATTGAATAAGTAAGTAAATGTTTTTTTGATAAAATAAGAAATATTGTGTTCATATTTTTCTAAAACCTAAATATCTATTTACATTTTTATAATTAATATTAAGATATTAGAGAAAATATATTTTAATAATATGAAAATTTATATTTTTTTATTATTATAGATAATTTTATGATACAATAATTAACTTTTCAAAGCGACATAATATCTGTTAAAACATTAAAATCATTATTTTTGAATGAATTGATATTTATATTTAAAATGAAATTACACATATTTAGATTTTTTTAAATGTATATAAATTTTAAAATCAACACATAGAAATATTCCAATAGTAATTTTGGGGTAATTTTATGAAATACATCAATTTTTCAATATGTAGTAAAAATGAAATTTTCATGTAACCACTATAACAATAATTACATTATTTAGGTTGTATTTGTAAAATAATGATTCTAGAATTCCGTGTTCAGATATTATTAATTTAAAATTAAACATTATTCATTTAAATAAATTGAACTCACTTTTTAAACCTAAAATGTATTTTTTGAATACTAAAGTCAAATGTGATTCTTCAAAATAACAAGATTTCTTATTTTTTTTCAAATTCATTTTTAATTAAAAAATTATTTCGAATTATAAATATGTTATAAATTTTTAAACCAATTATATTATATAAATATATGATTTATATTGTCAAAAATTAACTATTACATGTCTAACCTTTTTTATAGTATTTTATTTAATATTTTATCCTTAAAATACCCCTCTCTGCAACTATAAATACATCATCAGACATTTATTGTAAAACCCAACATAATACAATTTCCAAAGCCAAATCGCCAAAAAAAAATCCACATTATTAATCCTCATATAAAACATAGGGATTTATTTGGAGAAGTAAGGCCCCCATAACCAGGGAGTTATATTATTTTACAAGACAAGCCACACTAAGGAAAGAGTAAGTCTTCATTAAATCATCCCAACTATATGCTTCACCTTTTTAAATTTTCTACTTCCTTTCAAAGAATTGCATTATAAAATTAATTATGATGTTAGTTAAAATTATATTAATTATTTTCACCTACTTTATGTATCATATATATGATAACAATAAATTCCATACTCCATTTTCACGTACCCTCAACATCGCCCCATTAATTCTCGGTTGACTATCTATGGGATCATTTTTAATACAACAATTATTACCACATTCATGTATGAATAGTGATAATCATATATACGATATAAACATTTACCTATATTAATTGTAATATTTTAGAATTAATTCTATTCTTATATAATTTAATTTTAATTAAAATATATAATTTAATTTGAAACAATTTTTTTGAAAATAATGATACGAGAATAGAACTTTTTCATCAAAAGAAATTAATTAATATATTAAAATGATAATAAATGATAAATATTTATATAAATTAATAGAATAAAATTAATTATTTTTTTAAATACATTTATATATAATACTCATTAGGTGCAAATGATAGAAAATGAAATTAAATTCATGTATGGTAATTCAAGAACAAAATTTCTTTATTCGGGTTATTCTATCATCCATGATATGAATGTTCATAATGTTTTCTTCAAGTTACTTTTACATTTTACTTCTGGAATATACATATTCCCACAAAAGGAGTTTTTATAGGAATGTATGTTTTTTAATGTGACATTAATTTCCAAGAAATATTATTTCACTCTATATGAAATAATTCTTTTCCATTCAAGAATAATTACATATTATGCACAAGACTAACTTATCTTGTTTATTATGGAACCAAAACATTATTAATTTATTTTTTTATTTATAAAATTTTTATAAAACCCATTATTTTCCTTATGTTCATTTGTTGATGTTTATCAATATAAATTCTATGCGGAAAGAATGATTATGTAACTTTTATGATGTGACTAGTCAGACCAGAATTATAAATACAATAATTTCATTAGGTAATGTAGTGTATCATGTGAAATAAAGATAAATACAAATAAAAATGATTCAATAAATTTTTTCAATGTGGATGATGTGATTATGAACATATTTTATGTGTGAAAATGATTCTGGATTTGTTCACAACTACTCGTGGAATGTGATGACTAAGACGTGATGTTTAATTTTTTTTTGAATTTCAAAATTTCATTCATTTGTTTATTACCCCTCCCAATATTATGATGATGATCATTTTATTATTTTATTATGATGATTATTATTCTCACCAATTTTATATTTATTCATTTCCTTATATATCCACAAATTTGGATTTTAGATCACCCCATTCTTTGACATATATTCTTAGGTGATTACTTGTTTTAATAAGATTATGAGGGTCAAAAGTATATAAAGAATATGAAATTAATTAATTTTAATGTTTTAATATGTAAATGTTATGCATGGTCATACTGATACAAATATAATAAACCTTTGGATCCCATTTTTGTAATGATATTATGTTGTTTATCTCAAAAATGATGTAATTGTCATGTAATAAGACATAGTGTCCCCATACACATATAAAAATCGAAAATATTATGTCAAGGATATCCCAAAATACATTAATAAAAACACATCCTTGTGATAAACACCTTAATTCATTCATTGGCATTCATATGACCACCTGTCTACCCTCTTTCAGTCAAGGGATAACCTATCATTAACCCTTCAAGATTGTACAACATTAATTCATACCAAATTCATCGGAGGGAGACATTGGTCATCCAAAAAAAATACATTTGTGTGGAATGAGATCATTGAATATATATCATATCATAGCCCAGAAAATGAACTGAGTTTCCAAAACATTTCATCACGTCAAAAAAATTGAGAAAAGGGTCAGGTTTCGTAACCATTTAACCATTTCATAATAGCGTAACCCTTAGAAATAGAATCACGTTTCATAAGAATTGAATTATTGTATAACCCATGATAAAAAAATGGGTTTCATAAACATATTTCCATAATAAAACATTTAGATGATTATATTTAATGGTATCCTTGGATCATATTCCTAATAAATCATGGTTGAAAAAAATTGATATCATCTCAGATGGATAATAATTATGATGAAACATTTATATCATTTCTTTAGGAAAATATCATATCCAATTTGGAATTTTTTTTGTAAAATATACATTATATTAAATTATTTTTTAAGAATTCATAGATAAATTATACGGGATTATTAAATGAAAATAATTTTCATGATGGTGGAATGTTTCATTTTTTCCATTAATGTTATAAAATGATCCCAATCAATTTTTTTTGGAAAATCAAATTCCAAATTATTTAGAGAATAAAATTAGTATTAAATAAAAACAGTTTTTTAAAAATTTAAACTATGAAAAAAAATTCTATTCAAAATTATAATTGATTAGTAAACATTTTTTGAATGTAGTTTTCAAAAACATGGTTTCTAATGTAATAGGGTTTTTGACTAAATGGAGATATATAAAAGTCGTTTAGTTAAAAATAATATTTTGAAATCTTTGGTTCATAATGAGAGAGGGAGAGTAAAATGATGTTAAAATACACATTCTCATAAAATATCCATATGAATAGAAATTTCATGTGTTTCATACAATATGGATCATAATATTTTTTCATCTGAAACATTATTTAAACAATCCTGATAAATGATGATATTATGACATGAAATATTTAAGACAATGATAACATTGAATTGTAATTTCCTTTAGGAATATCAATAAATTATATTTAATATATCATGAGCATAAATAAATTCCCGATATTGAATTTTTGCGATGCTTTATTTACACCTTGTGAATGAATAGTCATGCATTATATAGAGTACGTCTTAAATAAAAGAAATTGAGACAAAAATCACTTACTACATTAGTAATAATTTGAATCGTATGGCACAAAAAATAATAAAATCAAATGAAACATTAAATATCCTAAAAATAATTCTATTATTTATATATAATTTTAAATTTCTAGTATATACCCAATAAGTAATTAAATGGATGGTGAATTTTCATATATATCTTAAAATTATATAAGAGACTACAAATCCTTTAACTATAATCTCAAATTATATCATAAAAATCTTTGCCTCCTATTTTATAAATATAATTTTATTAAACATATATTAATTAAACATAATTATATATATCATACCATATATATTTTACTATAATTCATTTATTAAATGTTTTTTTAAATTCTATATTTAATATATGTTTAATTTAATAACTGCATCAATTTTCCAATGTGTTTTGATTTTAAAATTTTTAATAAAATTAAATCGATCTTGGATCTGTTATCTCCAGAATAATAATCATGAATTTATTTTCATATTTTTACATCAAACATTCTTCTATGACAAATCATTAATGACAGTACTCTGAAAAGATGTATGTTACAATTATTATTACGGTAGGTTTTACAAACGCATGAGTATGGTTTCCATTTTTAAAGATCATTTTCAAAAATATGTATATAAAATATTATAATTATATAATGATAATAATATAAAAAATACCCAATATAAACTTTAAATTTACATATATATCATATCTATGTGGTGTGGTGATGAAAAGGGAGTAACATTACTTTGTGAAGGTGATATTTCACACATACATGAACAACATTATCATCTTTTAGTGATTGAAATGGTGAAAAATAAAACTTTATATATTGTTTAAATAATGATAAATATTCCATTAATATCATAACGATTTAATGTTTATCATGTTTAATTTTTCATTTTATCATTAATGTAATGAATTAGATAAAATGAATCTTATATCTTCGTGAGGTGGTAGTCAGCCATTCACATGATCAATATTATCTTATCCCCTATGGAATAGAATTTAAATAGGTATATATGATATTATGAATCAATATGTATAATAATGTTATAATTATCATATATATTATTTATTTCAATCTTCATTACCAACCATTGATTGTTGTAATGGAAAAATGATAAACACTATTTTTTGAGGAGGTAGTCCAACGTACACACAACAAATTATTTCATAAATTATTTAATATTTATGGATATTTAGGTAGGTAATAAATATACTACAAAAAAAAAATCAGTATATTGAATATAATTGGGATATTACTTCATAAATATATGATAATAATTTATATAGGTGGTGTAAAAATTAAAACAAAAATGGTGATTGATTAACATTACATAGTCTTTGGGTATGCTCATTAGGTTTTCATCGAAAGCATCCCTATAATAGATATATGTTCTAATTAAATATGATATGATGATAATAAAATATTATAGAATTAATTTGGTATGTTATATGCCAAAAAGTGTTTGATATTATGTCAAAAAGAAGAGATTGGGTATCCTATTTTATGTGAGGTGACTAGAACACTTTAAATTTATAGAAAGAATAAATTCCACCAATGTTTCAGTAATGTAACAGGGAACCAATAATAAAATAATTTTCAATCCTTTAAGTTATAAAGTTGAATTATTTCCAACCACTATGAGTTTTAATGTTTTGGGTTACTTTTGACGATTTTATTTTATGTTACCCCCCACCATCTCACAGCAAAACATTTTTTCCAAAACTACGGTAAATAATGTTTTCTATTTTTTCTATTTATTTTGGAATTTTTTTTATAATATTAGTTAATATTAAATATTTAGATAAAATAATTAAATTCATTTTTTAAAATTTTAATGAGTGAGTTTTCAAAATTTAACATTAAAATTATCCTGCAAATGTAATGAGGACACCTGTTTTGAAGGGTTAAATTTTTGAATGAAGAAAATATTTTCATCTTGAAATTCAATAAGAACATGATTATTATGAACAAATTTGGATTAATGGATAAATAATTGAAATAATTTTACTTAATAATAAATTAAAATATAATATATCTGTATCAAAAAATTAAATGAAAATGTTGTTCTCAATTATATTTCAATATTTTCAAAATTCATTAAAAAATAGAAAATTAAAAAAATTCATCATAATATAATATTGAACTTATGAATTCAAAAATGAATTATATTTTATCAAATTTTTTTTTTTAGTTTTATAAATTTACATTATTAATGTTAAAATGATAAAATAATAATCAATTTTTGAGCAATTATTATTTTTGAATCATATAGAGACATTAATGAAAATGAATTAATTTTTTATAATATGTATCATTGTATAAATACATAATAATTAATATATATAAAGTAGTTATTTAAATTCATAATTATATTTTTACGATATTGGATAAAAAATTCCCTTTTAAATACCTACATTAATAATATATCACGATTTAGTTAAAACTCGGTGATGTGTGTAACACAATATTACACCACTGTTGGGTATAATGAAAGCATAGCTCAATGTGGTTTAAAATTAATTATTAACTATGTTATTTATATTAATAAAGATATAATAGGTGGTTTGGAAAAATGAAATATATAAATGACTAAATTTCTTTTAATAATATATATAACAAAAAATCTCATGGTGTTAAATTCCACCCAACATAAAATGAATTTCTCCATCCAAATTTATCAATTTGGTATAAAAAATAAGGATTCTTATTACTCATTATATCATTATGTTCCCAAATATATATATTAATCTATTAGTTTCTCAACAAAACAATTACCTTTTAAGGGGTCAATTTTTATAAAAAATTATTTATTTGATGAAAAAACAATACTTGTTATTCCTTATAAGAAATACAATCCACCATTTGTATTACCACTATGTTTAGTACCTGTGATGTATCATGTAGGTAATAACATTTGAGTAATATAAGAAACACCTGATATGGTAGTATCTTGAAGTGTTCAATTATTTTAAAATGAACCATACACATAGGTGTTTTATTCCATTTTTCTTCCATAAAAAATTCATTGAATGGATTTCATATTAATAATAAATTATATGTTATGTCGATTATTACCAAAATAAAATTTAAATGAACATTTTTATTTTCTTATATTTTTTTGAATGGGTTTTAGCTTCAATGAAAACTCATCTACTTTCTTCGGTTCAAATATAAATCATTCAATAATATCTGTCATCTTTGATTGACGCATACACATTTTTCCATTATTGGATTCATAACAAAAACTGAAAATTTTAAAGTGAATACAATTTTTTATAAAGATTCAAATTGAAGATGGTTTTGATCCGAAAAATCATTTAAATTCATGGAATGATATCTTAGTATATCGTCTATAATATTCCTTCTTATAATGATAAGCATTGGTGAGACTCGGCTATATATCAATATCATATTGAATATATCACAAAAAAATCTAGGTAAACTCAAAATTAATCAAAAAAATAAAATTTAAAGTGGTTATCTATAATATTATACCACATATTTAATATATTTTATTTTGTGCGTGTGTGGGGGTGGTCCATATAGAAATCATCTCAGATAGTAATGAATTGTGCAGACTTCGTATGGTGATCGACGGTAACCCATGATTATCTCAACATTAAAGATATACTAAACCATAATGGTAAATAGTACAATTAATCATATGTCCACAATGGTTAAATTAATTCCTCCTCAAATAAAACTGCCACTATATAGAAAAAATGGTTTCATTTCCATAAATGTCATTAAAAATATAATTAATATCGATAATATCCTATAACAAAAATCATCAAATGTGTTGTTAATGTATTGGAAAATGTGATTAAAAATGAACTAATTATCCCATGATGGAATCTCTAACTCCTAATTTAAAAATACATAGAGGCCTAAATTCATTAAAAATATTAATCACTATTTATACATTGAAAAACATCTTATCTTATAAAAAACATTTCTATTGGATACATTGGTTCGACCATAAACTGATAAAATATTAAATGTTATTTTTTATTCTGTAAAACATATAGTGTGAACTAATCAAATGAAATTTCACTACAGTTTTAACAATAACATATTCATAGGGATCATTCATAAAAAATATTTCATTAAATATGAAACTAATGTGGGGTGGATTAGTATTCTCATATGGTAAGGATTAACATCAACCATCATGATTTCATTAGTTTTCTCTATGTTCTTTTTTAATTCGTTTTTTTTTCATTGACACTAATCATTCATCTACAAATTTGGTATCTTTTTAAAATAATTCCTAAAATACTTTCAATCAATTCAATAAAGTATAGGAGGTGAATTGTATGGAACTTTTTCATTATTATCATAATTAGTTAACTTCTTCTCATCCCATCCCCAATCAGTTAATTAAAGAACATCCTTTCCTCTGGTAAATAATTTCAGAGTACTGTTAAGGAAATTTCCTCCATGATTCTTCCAACACATTGGGAGTAATGAAAATATGATATTATACTCTTCATTGTTCCATGATTTTCCTTTCAATTCCATTTTCTCATATTATCAAAAAAAAAATATTTATATATAACAAAAATAAATATTTATACATATATAGAACATTAAAAAATGTATTTATTTATTATTATATACCTTATGGATTACCTCCTTAAAAAACATGGTTTTAGTCCACTGAATAATAGAACAACCAAGCATTCATGTATGATGATTATACTAGATGTATACCTTATGTGTCTTATATCATTTTCCTCAGGGGTACCGATTGATTCATAATTATTTTAATTTTTTTAGGGAACCCCAACACAATATTTTTATTATGATTATGAGGAACTTTTTTATTGATAAATAATTTAATCAAATTTCCCTAATTTATGGAATAAATTTCCTCCATTTTCCTAAAATTATTGAAAATATTCTGGTTGTTATCTTCTTCAACTTATAAATAGAAGATATCCGAAATGAAATATTCATATACCAAACACTGAATAAGGAAAAATATCTTTTTAGTGGCGATGATAGATTTTCGATAATCTAGAGGATCAGAAGACCCAATTAATGAAGGGGTTTTGTTTCCTCTGGAAGTAGTCAAAATAATATTTTTCCCAACATTATTTCTGTGGATGTACACCATTATCTATAGCTAGAAAATGTTGTATGTTCATATAAACAAGAATATTCATTAAATATTTAATAAAATATGGAACATCAAGAGGTAAGTCATATCATTTTCCATTGCACCAAGTATAAATGAGTTTCCTTCAGATTTCAGCCATCAACTGTATCCAAAATCATAGTGTTAGAAATATAGGTCAGAGTGTTGAAAGTCATAATAATAAAAATTAACATATATTGTGTTTAATATTGGAAATTTATTTAAAATAATTTAATCCATACCATTAATATTATTTCGTTAGGATTATAAACTATTTAAATCATTCATGATTGTTGTTAAAGAATTTTTGGATTTCTAGAGTATATGACATGGATGATTCAAAATTGGTGTGAAACATGTCCCATTGTCAGGCACCAGGTGGTGATTAAGTCTATATCAATACACATTTTTATATTTTTTACAACATGGTAAATATTTTATAGAGACATATCCAAATGTATTATTTAGACATGAAATTAATTTTTTAGAAACCAATTTCTCTATCCATTAAAAATATAATGGTCATTTTCTTATAGATTGATTCTTTCTTATTTATTTCTATTGTTATCTCCTAATTATTCCATATTAATTTTCCAACATATAAATAAAAAAATTAAATTATATAGACTATATTGACCAAAATTTCACATATATGTATTTTACATCCTTTTTATGACTATTCTGTATATTAGAAAAACATATGCATGAGGACCATTAAAGATTAGTTCCATTATAAACATTTAACAAAATATTCATAATTCATAAAAGATCTTAAATTTCTCCCATAAATATCATCCCTTATTAATTTTATTTCAAATCATTCTACATCGAATATGGAAAGGAAGCATTATAAATTTCTATATCATATTTCCTGTATGGGTATACACGGGAGATAAGTATGTATAACCCCGACATAAGGATATGAGAAGATAAGAATGATATTTGAAAAAAATATTGGTCATATCAACAAAAATATTATTGGGTAATGTAAAAAATATTTTCAGTTCATAAGACATAAGTCAAATGGGAATCAATGAACATGATCAATGGGTGAATAACATTAGAAAAATTTATATATTTTTGGGATACACATAAGCATTGAAAATCATATGTTAAGGCTGGGAAACATGCCATTAATAAAATGTAAGTCCTTAGATTACCACTAAGGTACCTAGATTGAGATTTGTATGGACACCTATGTACCCCCTTTAAAGCATGGGATGAATTCCTAAATACCCCTTGAGCACACATAACATTAATCATTTTTCAATGCATTGAAGGTAGATGTAGGTACCACCTATCCAATAATGAAAACCATACATACATGTCACAAAATATCATAAAAGATATATCATATAATAACCCCTAAAATGAATATTTTTTCATCACATTTCATCAAATAAAAACTTATAGAAAAGAAATATTTTTTTAATCATTTGATTAGTACAGATAAAATAACCCATGGAGAAAACAATTTTGTTTCTTAAAAATATCATCATGGATTAACCAGTAGATGAGAGTAGATTTTCATTAAAATATATCATAATAAAACATTTGAATAATGAATAATAATTGTCTCATTTTTTATAACCCTATTATGAATTGGTAAATTAAATCGATTTCTTCATAGATGGTAAATTATTTTATAAATAATTTTTTAATATTAAATGGAAGGTATCATTTTTTAATTTGAAATAAAAAATTTAAAAATATATCAATTTGAGAATATTTTTCTCTGAAAATAATATTTAAAACATATCATTTCATATTTAGGTTAAATTATAGTCATTATAATGGGATGTTTTTTATGCATTATATGTTATATTAAATATTCCCTACACATTTTCAGAAAAAAATCAAATAATATTTTGTAAAAATAATAAGAATAATCCATTAAAATGATTTTTTTAGAAAATATAACATATGGAAAATTTTATTATAAAATCATACGATAATATTAAAACATTCAAGAAGTATTTTTTTAATATGGTTATGGAGGTAAAAGGGTTTTTGAGTGTGATTAATACAATGTCAATATTTCTATAATAATTTTTTTGTACTCATAGATATATAGGGAGAAGGAAATGGCAGGAAATATATATATATTGTCATGAAATAACCATTATAAAATAAGATGTATGAAAGTATTGATATGTGGATAATATTATTTTATCATTAGAAAAAAAATTATATACAATCACGATAAATGATGATATTGTAACTTATAATCATTACCACATTAGTAACATTGAAAAATTATTCCCAAAAAGGAATATTTTTAACTAAATCAATAAATTACACACTTTGACCTTGGATAATCATTAATTTTATTATATTCTATCTTTGAATATGTTATAATTATTTTTGGGTTGATCCCCAATTAAATTTTTTGAATTTTGGAAGCCCATTGTGATTTATTAGTCAATTCACTACATGGGTGCACAGTTTGAGAAACTCTTCACCATTTCTAGGTAACATTCTTAAATATATTTTGTGTTTTGTACTGAGGCATTTGAGTTTATCGTAGTTTAGGAATTTTGCGGGAAATATGTGGTTTGAGTTTTTAATGATACAATTAAATTCACCATGGTTGGGACATAATTTGTAAATTATGATGCCAGCATGTGTGAGGTGCCAACTTTCATCCATTGGAGGGAATATGGATTGCCCATGTTTACCAAACCCTATTACCTAAATATTATAGTTTCTTAGTAGATTAAAAGGATAAAATTACATTATTACCCCACCATTTTTTTCACAATTTCATTATATTCCTCCCTTGTTCGACATAGGAACATCATGGGGCTTTACCAAACCACCATCTCTTGATCTCATTCCACTTTTGGAGGTCTTTAAAGGTTACTAGTTGAGTTTTATTAGGATTAATGGTTTATTTATTCTTATCCTCCCTCTCATCTCATCATTTCAAAGATTCTTATAGAGTGGATATCCTTTTGGACGACCTCAAGATGGTATACATGATGTGTGGTTCTATTTTCTTGATATTTAGGTTGTGCAGATTATTCTTCGGGGGATTTAATTCCTTATCTAATATTTTCATCACATCCAAAATCCATTGTGGTCGTTATCTCCATAATTTTTCTTTATGATTCATTCAATTGATTCTAGGCTTCTTTCAATAAATTAATAAATATATATCACATCCTTTTGATTAATTGGGATAATTTATTATAGTATTTTCATGATGTAAACTTCTAAAAAAATGGTATTTGAAGAGAATATTCCATTATTCTTGTAAATAAATGCAACAATTTTTTCTTGATGAAATGTAAATTTATTTTTAATTGTCTGTTGATATATATTACTCTATGTATTTGAATGTGAGGTGTTGGGTAAAATTGAATTTTTCATGAAAGAATAATATTGGGAGTTTTAAAATTTGGTTTTTTTGGTTATGATATTGTGTCTGGGTTTTTAGTGAAAATGGATGTTTGTGTGTCTGTAGGGTCCTTAATATTCGGCAAGGGGGGAATCCAATTACCGCATGACTTGGAAAAGGACAGAACCGGTCCATCTACTAGCTCCCAGCAATAGTACACATCCGTTTCGGTGAACCACACTCCCGCAGAAGCTATCGTTCGCAAAATTGGGGCGGAGCGCCTACGCGGTCGTGAACCTGGAAGACCGCTGGTGAAACCAGACCGATCCACTACCACGAACCGCGTCGACTGGCCCATGTCACGTGCGCCATTGCTCGCAAAATGGAGGCAGAAGTCGTATGCGGCCGCGAACGCCGTTGCTCACGAAATGGAGGCGGAGTGCCTATGCTGCTACAGACCGCTATCATTCACAGAATAGAGGTGAAGTGGTGCACATCCGTAGAGAAATTAGGTGGATCTTGGTTCCAAAAATCCCAAGCTGACCGAGTCATCCGCGGGCGGGGATTGCTTCATGGGCTTCCGCAAAAATTGTCTTGTGTCATATCTCCTTCATGACACTATAAATATTCACCGAGGGGAACCAAAAATGTGTAGAGGAAGCACGGGTGAAAACCAGTGGAGATACGCTAGGGAAATCGATCCCAGTGGTAACGTTCCGCGACCATCTGCAGACCCCATATCACCCGCGGATGGACTCCTTTTCGGATAACCAGTCCGCGAACCACATGCAGCCAGCTCCTCCACGGCCAGCCCATAGCGGCCATTTCCTTCGCAGACAACCTCCTCCGTGGAAAGCCACCTTCACGGCCTATTCCTTCGCGGCCTGCTCCATAGCGGCCATTTCCTTCGCGGATAGTCTCCTTCGTGGATGAACATCTCATCCGTGGCTATCTTTCGCGGACGTCCATCTCCTCTGCGGCTATCCTTTGCGGACAGTCTCCTTCGCGTCCTGCGCGGCCTAGTCCTTCATGGCCTACTCCCTTGCATACAGCTCTTCCATAGACACCCTTCGCGGGCAACAAAACTACAAAACACTTGCAGCCAATCCTTTGTGGACATCTCATCTGTGGCCAGTCCCTCATGGTCGGTGCCTTGCAGCTAGCTGCTACCCGGCCCGCCCCATGCTGAAACCCCCATGAACTTGTTGGTCCATACCTCGGGGGCTGCGCCCCCGCACGCCTACTCGGGATCAGTGCCGGGATTCTGTCCCGACCCTCCGGGCTTGTCCCTTCACTACCATTACTGACCCCCATTAAAAAACGGAGAGTCGCACCGTGAACTTTTCGAGCCGGGTCAACAGTATTTTACATTACACCCTTGCGCTGCCCCAACATCCATCCAATAAATGCAAGGAGTTGAGCTACTCCTCATGAGACTCCTAAAATCCCATTACTTAGCTCCCATGATAGGTTCATCTAGAAAGGGCTGCCCTTGCGAAAGTCCCACACCAACCATTGCTTGACCTCTCATACCTAGTCGTCCTGACCACATAACGTTAAACTGTATGGCCGTCATCCTGACCACATGACGTTAAACTATAAGGCCCTCATCATATCCATATGACATTAAACAATATGATACCAGTCCACTCTACATGACTATAAACTCTAGCATTCCCTATCATTGAATAATTGGATTCCTCTTTCTCCATGCAAGAGATGACTTATGCTATTTTTACAGTGGCATAACATCAAGAGCGCTGGAATCCATTCAAACATTCCATCACTCCACCCCACGATTTACGTGTCCTTCATTTAGATCTTCATTCCCTTATATTTCTGAAGGGACCCCCTAACGGCCTGTCCTCATGCCGCATCATCTCACCTACCGTCCTAGGCCAACTCCCTAGAAGACTTTGGACAACACTTCGAGTCATGTCATGTTTTTTGAATATGGTCAACAGTTGAACATCATTTTTTTGTCCCCATTTCAGGCTAACGCGATATGGATGCTGTGTTTTGAACATAGTCAATAGTTACCCTCCATCGCTATGCCACCACCATTGCGTTCCGAATGTCGGGAATGTAATTCACACTTTTCATCCCCCTTTGTTCGGACTGATTTTAATTCCCTTGGCGTTATCCCGCTTGTGCACTTGAGCATGGGAATTGGCCCCCATTATATTCCTCAACCCACAAATGGGTTTGGATTCCCTCATGGCCAGGCATGAGGCTTTCACCCTGGGCGTCCGTCCTAGAGTAAGCCCCGACTTTATGGTCCGCCCTCATTCATAAACCCCACTCCACTTCTCATGGATGCACCTTCTGTGACGTGTTCCTATGGTATCTGCTTCCTCTATTTTCTCACACTGAGCATGAATCACGTGGGCTTAGAGTAAGCATCAACCATGACATCCTTTTATGGGCCTCCTCAGAGTGTAAGACCCAATCCATCGCCCTGGGACTTCTCAGAGTGTAATCCCCAATCCATCATTCTGGGCTGCCTCACAGCGTAAGTCCCAAGCCAATGTGAACAATGATGACTTTGATTCCCTACCACAGGGATACGTAGGAATCCTCCATGAGGTTCAATCCCGATCCCCAATGGATGATCGGGTCCACCTTCACAACGGTTCTCTAACGCTCCCCTTTCGAACTACGTGAACATTAATCCCTGTCCCCTAGGCAAGGTATGTAGGAAGCCTCCATGAGGTTCATTCCCAACAACCGGTCAATCCGACTATCTTCACATTGGTTCATCGCGCCACTCCTAGTGCCACTGGAATGAGTTCTGACTCCTCAGGGTCATTAATCCAATGAGGGATGGTAAACCTTGGGTATAAATGATTCTGAACCCCTATGTTCAGTTGACAATTTCAAACCTGGAGAAATCCTTGGATACTGTTCTAGGGTATAAACCAATGATTCAAGAACATATGAATACGTCTTTAATCTAAAATAGTGTCCCAGAAAATGCAATAATTCCCCCCAAAAGGGTGAGATGAGCCCGACTTCCCATCCTCTTGACCAATGTGAGTTCTTAAGTATCGCTGGTCAGACCATCCAGCAAACACATACCTTTGGAATGTAGGTCCATGCGTCATCAGATATAGAACCGTTGGGAGTTTTGAGACTGACCTGAAACATTGTAAAAAATGGAGACCTAATTAGATGAGGATTATGTTTCATTCATTATGAATGGATGCTTTTCAAAAATGGTCCTTGTATAATCTATTGTTTTCAAATGAAAGTGTAATTGGATGTGGGCTCATCCATATGGGTGCCCGTATGAATCGGCAAACATTGGATGATGGCATTGAAAAAACATGCATCACTTTTGTACCCATGTTTTAAGAATTAATTTCCCTACCTTTATTCCTAAAACATATAATTTATAAATAATTCATTCAAACCATTGGTGGTTATATATATGATCCTTGGTTTAAGATTGATTGGAAATTTTTTTTATAAAGAAACATGGATTGATTGACTATTTATAATTTTATGGGGTGTATTGATTTAAATTTTTTTTGAAAACACATTAGAGAAGTTATTGTGGAACTATTGTTTCAAATTTTTTTTGGAAAAGGATTGGAACTATTTTTGTTGAATTAATTTAGATGTTTATTCTTAAAGGAGTTTTTGGAAGCGTAGAATGTTTTATGAAATTGATTGAATGTTTATTTTATATAATGGCTTGGTAGGCATTTGTGAATGAATTGGTGTATGATAGGAATCACTATAAGGGATTTCTCTATATGGTTTATTGTCTGAGTTGTTTCAATGTTTGGGGTAGGGATGTGTGGTGGTGGCACGTAGGTTGATTCAAGCATGTGAGGGACTCCTCCTGCCACCATGTACTATATCTATTGGTTTACTCGGCATATTTTTTTATGTTCGATTGATAGTTTCTTATCAAACATAATTAGATGTGTTTGTACCCCCAATACATGATAGGTTCTGTTCAGATGTCCCACTTTATTGGATAGTTTAAATTGGATGATTTTTTACAGACTTTGGAGCTACAACATATGATGGTTGGTGAGTCCGACTTGAGTATATTTAGGGATCTCTCTAGGGATGTTTAGAAAATGACTTTGGTTTTTTGTCTATATAAGTAATATTTATTTTTATGCCACATGTCTAATATTATTCATTATAGATTCAATCAACTTTTTTTGGTTCCTATTATTTTTCTACATATCCCTATTTTGGTTAGTTTGTGGGATATGGTGGACATTTTATTTTAATATAAATTGGGATGTGGAATGTGGATCTATTTTTTATAGTGTAAGACTATCAGTTTTTTTTTAAAAAAATGTTAGTTGTGGAATGATGTGATTTTTTATTATAAATAAAAAAAATACTATTATATATATATATATATGTATATATGTATTTCCAAACTACTATTTGCTTACTATTTTCAGGAAAAGAATTCTATGGATTGTACAGTGGTTTCCTACTGAGATATCAAGATCAGATAATACTTATAATATTTAGTGTCAATAAGAATGAGATGTTTTTCATGTTTTGGTTTTTTTTATTGTTAACAGCTGGACTAATTTGGTATTTTGGTTTTTGGTGACCAAGAACTCATGTGCAGATCTAGTATTGTGATTCGGTCTCCGTTTGGTTTTCAGTTTCAATTTCATTTTTCGGCTTTCATACCTAGATAGTTTTGTAAATTTTTTATATTATGATATTATAGGATATTTATTCATGCTCTGTGTATTTACATAATCCAAATTTATTTGTAAAATCATTACCATAGTTATTACATTGACTCATAATTCTATTTTCCATCCCGTAGGGATCAGGAATGCCTTTCAGGTTATTTCTCAGACCGAGTTGGAAGTTAGTTTCGATGGAATTTCATCTTAGTTTATGAAAATAAATTTTATTAGGATAAATAAAATCAGTATATTAAATTTTAAAAGTTCATTAAATACACACCATGAATTAATATTGGGATATATCATATTTTACGTATCAAAAAAGGAATGTTCATACAAAAATCATTTAAAACATTAGTGATATTTTGAATTGTAAGACAAAATTACGAATTTTTTTAATTGTGATATTAATTTTATGTAAAATCGTTTCATTTCTAATATATCCTTTTAAATTGTCAGTTTATCAAACACTAAGAATAAAATATTGGTGAATTTCCATATATGTCTGAGAAATAAAAGAGATACTTTAAATATATTATCTTAATTCATTACATCCTTCGTACAAATTCAAATCACCTATATTATAAATAAATGTATATTATAGATATTAAATAATCATAATATTATATATCATTCCATATATGTTTTACTTATATCCTTATATATCTTGTTTACTTATAAATAATTGTTAACATAAATTTTTAGGCAACAACCGCTTGGTTTATTGTATTTGTTTTGATTTTTTATTTTTTATTCTCTTAATTTTATAGAAATGTCATTTCCTATATAATAATAATTATTATATAATAATCATATTTATGAATCAACTTATCTTTTAAGAACCATCGTGAAATATGTTTCTTAGAAATGATATATGTTACGATCATGGTGACAATAGTCATACATACACATGAGTGTCATTTCAATTTTTTTATTATATTTATAGAAAGGTGGTAATTAATATATTTTGATTCTAGAATGATAAAAATATTATAAATAAAATATTTTTTCATATAATATACATATATATATCAACCATGTCTTGTGGTGATTAAAATAGAGTCACATAGGTTCATGAAGGTGGTAGTACACATGTAGAAGAACGATGTTATCATCCTATAGTGACTGAAAAAGTAAAAAATAAAATGATATATTATATTTAAATAATGAAAAATATTTTATGAAAATATTAATTATTCAATTTATATCATATATTTGAGTATTTATTATCTTCCATGTAATGATTTAGTGAAAAAGAATTATATCACATTGAATAATGATCATCATCCATACAAACGATCAGCTTTACTAAATCGCTTATGGATTAGAAATTAAATATATTATGCCTGATATATTAATGAAAAAGGTATAATTATATATAAATATAAATAATATATATATATATATCCATAATAATTCCCATAAATTAGAGGTGGTATGGTTATAATTAATGACATCTTTTCGTGAGGAGGTAGTCCACCATACACATGAATGATGATTACATAAACCATTTGATGGAAATTGCGATGTTTTTTGGTAATTACCTTAATGTAAAACAAATTATTATTTGTAATATACTATGTTAATTATATCTTCAAGATATAAAATTATTGTTTCACCTAATTTGTGTTTTCTGTAATCTATAATATTTAACGTTAGCCCCCACATCCCCTGGTAAACCCAATTATTTCTTAACTACCAAAAAGATTTTTTTTATTAATTTGACAATACATATAATAAAAATTAGAATCAACATATTAGATAATATAAATTATTATTATTAAAAACATGAGATATATTTTTTAAAACATCATTAAAATAAAGAGAAAATTTTAATTGAAAATTAATCTTGAAAACGTGACAAGAACATGTGTTTTTTAATAGTAAATACGCAAATCTTTATAGATTTCAATATCAATTTTCGAGACTAAATTTATTAAAATTTCCTATATTAGATATGGATTTATAATATATATAATTTCAATTTAAAAATATTTTACAATATAATTTATCATTATAAATATATTAAATGAATAGGCAGTTTTCAAATAAAATTTATTATTTTTTACTATTCATCAAAAATTCATTTCTAAAAAATCTGATAAATCTCAACCAAAAATTATTTTGAAAATTTTATTAGAGAAATTAATTTTGTATTATCAAATAAATATTCTAAAATTATGAAATATTAATTTTTTTAACATTTAAAAGATGAAAAAAATATTTTTTTTGAAAATTTAATTTTTGAATCATATAAAAACTCTTTCGAAGATTATGTACTTTCTATACATATGATTATTTTATATAAATCCATTATAAATAATATTTCTAAATTAGTTTTTAATATTAATATCAAAATATTTATATTTTTGGTAATAATAACTATATTTAAATAACTAATTTGGTAATATATCACAAATTTGTTAATAATCAATGTTGCGAGTCAAGTAGGAAAAACTGAGTGTAGTGTGTAACAACAGTTTAGATTATTATGTAATTTAATAAAATAATAACATGATATCATGTGTAATGAAAAGTAACCTCAATGTTTCATCAGAAATAATGGAATTTCACTTCTAGGATCTCATTAAGGAAAATTGAGATATGGAGTTCTCCACCATCGAATGGCATCTATTCCTAGAAAAGTAATGTAACCACATTTATTTATTCTTTATTGGCCAAAAAATTTCTTATGAGGTTTGAATTTTAATATATTTTAAACTATCTAGTTTCCCAACTTTTCTATTATTGGTCATTCATAAATAATAATATATTATTTGTACCATCCATTGCATCTTCTTACTATCCTAGGTCATGTCTCTATATATAAACCATTTAGTATTTGGGATCCATCATATCCCACATGTTCTATAACACATAGTTCGTATTATATGTATACACATAACAACCAATACACTTATTATATTCAATGTTCCATTATAACCCATACCGGTAAAAATTATAATTTTTCATTTGTATAATATATTCATTGATACATGTATATTAAATAACCCAATCCATTATATCCTTATAAAAGCATATATAGGATACTAGCTAATATGAAAATTACAACAAAATTCTAACAATATATGACTGAAGGTATAGAGAGGGAGGTTATACATCCAAGCCATTCCATTATATATGTTGGATAAAACACCGAGTACGAGTCCACTGGGTGTTAGACGAACAGAAAAACTGGGGTTGTGTAGGTCATAGAGCCATAAAAAACATAATATACAATATAACTCACAATGGAACTATGTAAATAATGGAGTCCTATTCTCAACTGTATATTTCACAATGGAAAATCTAATATCCACTACTAGGGACTATGTATTATATATGAAGAGAAGCTATTATAAAGAATTAAATTAAATTAATTCTTAGTATTTTACAGTTAACTTTATGTAAAATAACTAATTATTCAATAATTATCATTTATTATAAAATTAAATTACCATAATAATTATAGTAATGTTTGTTAGATATTAGTATAATAAAAAGTAAGTCCGTGGTTTATAATGGTCATATCATTTTCATTTGAACAACTTCATTCCCACATATTAAGTAATTTCATATAATTCATTTCATTCCATATGTACAGGTACACTTAGAAAACATCGTAAGCAACAAATAAGATTGATATTATCAAGAATATCCAATTTCCTTAAGAAGTAGGGAAATTAATATATGTAAACAATTAAAACATCCCTTAAACACGTTAAATATATTTATATCAAGAATAAATCCATAATTTATCACATTAATGAGTAATACAAGATTCCTCTCACTCTAACCATCCTAATACCATCCCCAAAACCATTATTCAAATCATGAAACATCTCACCATCATTTGGGTCAAGTGCTTCTATTTGTTCAAGAATCCCCTCCCATATCTAATTAATAATCCTAGACATGTATCACATAAAAATTTCATATTTATAGAACATATAAAGTGAAAAGAACTATCATTGTCAATAAGTAAATATTGGACCTAAAAATAAGTAATTCAATCTTTACATACAATCAAGATTTCACATCCCCCAATATAAGTTATCCAAATTTTATAAATACTAGGAACTAACTAACTCAACCATTAACCTTCATTAAAATACATATTCTATTGCTTCATTAATTTATAAAATTCATAATCTAGAAGGTTTGTTTCCAACATTAATAAATTAATACGATCATGCTGCACACAATGTGAATGCATATAATGAATAATTTTTTCCACCTAGATATTGACATCCAAATAACATTCTACATCCTAGATCCAAGTTGATTAAGGTGATGCAACACTGGTTCATAGTATTAGAAAGTTAATCCAAAATATAATAAATCATGAATGGTTTGGAGAGAAGAAAGAGGGAGATAAGAATAGTAAACCATCTGTATTTCTAGATCAAACTACAAAAATTAATTGTTAACCTATATTTATCAACATAAACAATAAAATTAAATTAAAAATTAATAATTAAATGTAGGATATATGATTTTTATTTTGAAATAAGTACAAATCCACATGAATTAGGTTTTTAAAAAAATTTCATGAAAAAACATAAAACTAAAAAATTTAAAACCATTAGAAAAATGGAACATATAATTTCCATGTGATAATAATAGATAATATTGGTATCTTTAACCTATATCTACTACTAATAGTTCCAACTATTGACTACTACTACTAAAATCTACAAAAATATTGTGCATTATATAACTAAATACTATCACTAGACAAAATATGAAACCTCTTACCATTTTTTTCTAATACCAAATCTAATCATCAGCAATGGTTTCTAACTTCAACCTCTATAATAATTCTATTGTTATAAGATACTACACCCATATTATTTCACAATTATAAGAAACCAGTCTTAAACATTACATAATCTTGAATTATGTTAATAATTCACATTGTGGGACATTTCATGATTATTGTTTTAGAGAATTAAGCCATAAATGTTACATTACATCTCAAAAATTACAATGTAGACACTTCTACTCAATTTCAAGTTTTTTTAAAAATAAAAACACTTAAATGAAAACAAGAATTATTTTCATGATATGAATCTTCTTGAATTTTTCCTTTAAATTACTCTTCCATATATCATTTGGTACCAGCTATATGGACCCAGCCTTAATCATTACATAATCATAAAATAAGTTAATAATTCACATAGAGTATGTTTTCATGTTTATATTATTAGATAATTATGTCACAACATAAACATATAGACTTGAATACTACATATAAAAACTTCAACATAGTATCCATTATATCATTAAAATTAAAAATCAGGAAGAGGGAGACATTTATAGTTCCATGTTTTATACATCATGATATTTCCTTAATCTCAACTGTAACCCTATTCATCAATAATCCCTTTCAAAAACTTTTAAAAAACTAGGATGATCATAAAAAGCTCATTAAGGGTTATAAAATAAGGAAATAAAACATCAATCCATTAATACATAAAAGCTAATGAAATAAATCATTTAAATCATTAACATACCACACAAAATCATAAGATTTAGGAATAACAAATAGAAATCATGGATCATAATGGTAACTTTTGGCATCCAAAACATACTAATGTTGTAGCTGTCACAGATACGTAGGGGGTCACATTTAGAATACCAATCACAGTATATTCTCTAAATATCTTATTATAAACATTTATGTTTACCTCTATAAAATTAACCAATTAATTGGAGATATATCTCATGCTCATCCAACCAATGTTTATCATAGAACCACTAATATATATAAACAATGCCCTAATACCACATCATATTCATAACACATAAAACAAACTTAATAGAAAGATAACATTTCAACATTTCTATAAAAAATATTATTTAAATATATTGACATAAACAATACATTATAAATTCAATTTTCAATACAAAAATACATAAAATGATATATGGTATTTATTTTCCTTTTCAAATATTACGGCGTGTTATGGAATCCAAATATCAAAAAATGCTCACAGCAGCAGAAAGATTATTTTCACCACATACATTAAAAGAAATTATCCCTTTTTACGTTTATAAAAAATCTTTGTATATAAAGGTTAGATTTGAATGAAATGAAAAGTCAAAGGGCTTTATACACCCTATAAATGAATGTTGTGTATAAATCAATATATGCCTCAATTAAAGGCGATTGAGATGAAGTCCCTTACCTCGTGTCCGAATTGACTCATTCTTTCTTTAATCTCATTAATAATAAAGTAAAGATAATTTAAAATTTATTAATAACATTTTTAGGTTTATTATTCCTTTTATATCACTTATTACCATGTTATAAATATTACATAATCATTTGAGTTAATAATAGTTGTTTTTTTTCAATATTCGGTACTTGAGCCAAAAATAAACATCTTATAATTACAATTAGACCATGGGGTAATAATTTCATTATCTATAGAATTATATTCATGATTTATATATCATATATATAATATATATTCCATATATATATGTATTTATATTCCATATATATCATATATATGTAGGCCATACGTACATGTGAACGCTACTTTCATTTCTATTTCATATTTAATGGAAAGAAAACACAGTTATGCATAGGTATATAAAAATTAATGTATAATATAATATATAATTTCATTAACCTCATCCTTTATATGTCCCATGTATGGAATTAACGGGTCATATCACTTTGAGGGGGCGGTAGTCCGCACTTCCTCAATTGAAATTTTCGTATTTAACCATTATGAATACCATAATGATATAGAATAAATGGAAAATAAATATGTATAGAGACATTATAAATATAATATATATCACATATAAATACAATTCCATATTAATGGAAATCTTAAGAGGTGGTAGTAGAAGATTGACCAATCATCATTTCGTGAGGCATTTGTTCATTGTCCACAAAACATTACGTTCTTTACTCATTAAATAGAGCTTTGTGTTAGTGTAGTTTGAATAATTCTCATAACAAAAACATAGCATATTGGTGATATTTTTTTTTATAAAAGAATGGAATAAATTTTTTTTAGGTGGTTGTATAAGTAAACTAAATGAAATGAACATGAGGGAAGACATTACCTTTAAATCAGTTAACTTTTTTTAGTTTAAACCAAAAGGATTTCCCCATGTGCTTTATGACTAAGGTAAGGATTCTATGTTGAATAGAGGGATTTTGGGAGTATATTTAGTAACCGTTTAGATGATCCAAGGGTTAAGAGAGGTGTGAGTAATGGGTTACATGCGATGGATTTTTATAAGGGGGATTATGTGCTCTTTATGAACATTTGAAAACATTATTTTATTATAAACTTATTTTCGGTATCGAAAGGTCTAAAACTCACTATGTTATTAGATAAGATGAAAATAATTCAAAATAAAATCATAAAATAAGAATTGGATAGGTTTTTGATAGTTTTTGTATTTTTAAAATCTCATTTATTTAAATAATTTATTAATAAGTTTATCAGTACATCTTAATTGTGTCATATGTAATTCTATTTATTTTATGTCTAGAGTTCATAAATTAAATAACATAATGTAGGAAATATTTTCAGATTTATAATAATTATTTATCATTGTAGATATAGGTTATATAACCTCGTGTAAAATTTGATTTATTGAAAGATATATGTTTATGTAATTTTTTCCTTTGCTTTACATTAATTAATATAAAGTGTCATTATCACTCCCAAGTGCCTCCATGGTGTACCAAAATCGACCCAAGTATTCCCAGGGTCATAAATGTATCAAAATTTAAGATTAGGACACATTTTAGGGTTATTTAATATTATTTTAATAATATTTTTTTACTGTTATTTAACATATTTACCTTTTAACTATGGTAAATAATATATTTACTGATGTAAATATTCACAATGCTTTAAAAAATTTATATATTTAGAAAATTTGGACCTCATGATTCCAAATATGGAATCCATTTTTCAAAATTCGAAACATATATTTGGAAAAAATTAATTTAAAATTAATTCCCATTTTCAAAACAAATTGCGTGTTTTTAAGAAATAATTATTATCAAAAATATTTTCCTTTGTTTATGTAAAATTTAAGAGTTAAATTATGTCAATTTACCGACATTGGATAATATGGTAAAATTATAATCCAATTTAAATTTAAAACAAATTAAAAAAATAATATATTTATATAAATACATTAGATTTAAATGCATTTGTGAATAATAATGTTGTATTTCTTATTATTCATTAAAATTGAACATCATCAGAAAAATAAAAAAAAATTATTCAAACAAATTTTGATGTCCTGATTCTAAATAATAAGATTATTTTGTCCAAGAGAACATATAAAAGTGAAAAAACTATATTTAATATGTGTTATCCATCAAAAGGCGGTAAATCAACCTTTTAGAAAATATTATAGTATTTATGCTTAAAATTGGATTCATTCACATTTAAGTGTATAAAATTTATTGGATAAATTTAAAAACATTTCACAAATATGTATAATAATATTGTAGTTATTCCTATTAATTTCTGTGAATACATTGACTATGTGTTAACTATTATTTAAAATAATAATAATATTATATTATTTTTCGGTATAACATAACATTGTGTGTATCGTATGATTTCAAAAAAACATGTTTTTGTGTATCAGGTACATAATTGACCATGGAATCCTCTTTAATTTTAAATTTACATTTAATTCAAAAATATTAATTAATATGAAAATATCATATTCTTTATTTAACTAGTATATTTCAATAATACTTTGAATTCAATCAACATACTATGTCTACTACCACCATCTTGTATCGCCTACTACAAATACCCACAACATCAACTAGACTCCATCATATGAAATAAGAAACTACCTCCAGTTACTAAATCTAGACTATGTATTCTACCACTAGGATATGTATCATACCCCTAGCTAGTAACTAAAAAATATACCACCACTTAATATATAAATCCTCTAAAAACCCTTAGTCACCCATAGTATTAGGGTAACATAATGAACGAGTTTGTAAGAAATTAATAATTATTGTTTTAAGAATTATTTTAAAAAAATAATGAATACTTGAAAAAGCAACTAAATAAACATTTTGATTGGAATTATAATGTTTTATGAATAAAATTTATAATGGAAATGTTTATAGAGTTCAAAATAACATTTTGAAACATAAATATTTTTTCATTTCATGATCCACATCATCTAGAAAATATACCATCCATGCACTCACAATAAATATCAATTTTCAATTTTTTCATTTATGTGTAATTGACAACTATAATTTCATATATCTCACTATAATGTTATTATGAATATAATGGTGCAATCCAAAAAAACTATTTTCATTGTAATACATTGTTAGAAGGAGGAGAAGGTTTCTCTAGTCATCTAATTCTTTTATGGAAAATATGATAATTTAAAAACATGGGAAAAAATATATATGGTAAAGGATAATATCAAATCAATGTAACGATAATAATTTTTTAAAATATTAAATAAAATTATTTTAACATGTACCCATATTACATATTTAGATATATAATATTTTCACCTTATGAAAATGAAAAAATATTTTTGAAATATATGAGCTAAAATATAGATGGCCTTTACAGATTCTTCAATATTTCTTATGAATGATTATAGAAAAATATAAATCATTCTTAGTAGTTTAAAAACTCATATAAATGTATATATATCAATTTTCGAATTTAGGATTTGTGATGATGTTGTTTCATTTTCTCTAAAAGTACATATTGAATTTGAATAATGGTCTAGAATATATGATTGTAATAATTAATTAATGAGGTTTTAGGTTGGAGTACCAAATGGTAAAATACATGGAGGAATCAAATCAAAAATACTAACATTTCAAATGTTTGGAAACAATAAAACTATAAATTTCCATAAATCAACATTGAAATTTTTCATGTGTTTCAAATAATGGCATTGAGTTTAATAATTTCATTAGGTCATGAAGATGTCTATAAATTTGGTGGAAGAAAGAATGATTCCACATAACATTATACCTCTGGTTTAATGATTAATATTGGTGAAACATAGGACCAATTTTTGTGAGTGTAACAAATCAATGGTCTTCGAGGGTAACCAACATCAACCACCAGCTAATAAAATATATGAAGCTATGGGAATTTCCACCACCACCAATGAGGTGCAGTAAAAATATAACGTGTTAAAGAGTACACATTACATTATATAAAGAAAAGTAAATTTGTTATTGGATTATCAATTAATATATTCTATTATATACATAATGTTTTCTAGAAATATTAAATCAAATACCCATTAAGATGAGGTAGACATGTTTTTGAAAAGACGTATTTGTGATGTAATTATAACCCATTTGGTTCTCTCTTCCCTAAATAATCTATATGTGATGATTAATTTATAATAACATGTAATTTTTTATTTTTTTTAATTTAATGAGATGTTATTTTTTGATTTGATATTATATATATATATATCATAATAACCATAAATAAAATGATATTTTTTCATATTCCAAACCATCAAATTATCCTATATAAATTTATGTCACATTTTAAATTTTCTTTAAATATTTATTCAAGGAAATGTTCACTAATATCCAATGAATACTAGTTACATTATCAAATGGATATGTCCATGGAAACATTAATAATTGATATATATATTATAAGGAAAAATTATTATTTATTTTACAATGTGTCAATTAGATTACAAATTTAATGTTGAGGAAGTGTTCCTAATATATAAATTACTCCATGTGAAACATATATATAGTTTACCTCATATAAATATCACTATAAAATATTAGGATACAAAGATGAGGTTGTAGATGAATTTATACAAAAGGTCCATAACTCCAAGTGCATCTATTTATGCTACACTAATACTCATTTTCATGAAAAATGATGATTCCTTATGAAATTCTATCAATCACTAATGTATAAATGATTTCTCTATAAAGAATATGTATCCACCACCCTGAATAAATAAATTATTTTAAAAATTTCAACTATATTGTTATTATATAATACATGATCATAATTATGGATATGATCATCCAATGGTGAACATGGATGATATTCATATGGTGACATTAAATAAAATATACAATGATTATATGATCATATTTATTCCATTTAGATATAAATAATCCCAAAAAACTGCTTCATAATTATTAATAGTGTATTTATAATTTTTCAATGATAACATTCTAGGTTTTTTTATTTGTGGTGTTCCATTATAAAATAAGATAAATGTAGATGATTACGAGAAACTAGGTAATGTTATGAGTTATTAATGAACGAAAATATATTTTATCAGTGTTATATATGTTGCCTTTTAATCTAGAAAGACACAATCTTATTGAGTCTTTCCCAAAGCAATTAAATTTAAGAATTGATCAATGGAAAATTATTGTTATGAATGGGAAACCTCAAAATGTGTTATAGTGATTCATAATTTTCATTCATTTTCTTGGTGTAACCGATAATTATTAAGAAACTTCTCAGCATTATTGATCCCACAGAAAAACTTTAAATGCAATAGAGAAATGTATCTTTATATGGAATGATGTGATGAGACATTATGGAGCATAAGATTATGTTTGTCACTATATCTATACTGACACTACCATCTAGTTAAAAATGGATAATATTATAAAAATATTCCTTATATAATGAAATGGTTTTTTTCTTATGAAAAATGATATAATGAAAGCTTATGCATCATGAAAATTAAAGATAAATAATAAAAAATATCTATCTTATTATCCACAATTACTATTTTTGATATTTACATTGACCATTTAGTATAATTATCTATATTATGTAATTTGATGAATATATAATGATCAAAAAAGTTTATTGTATATATTCACATTGATGGAACTAAAAACCAATCCCCAAAGTTGTTTGCAGTTAATCAAGGATGGTGATTGATTAGTATATTTTAATCCCAGTAGAATGATTATAGTAGCCTATGATCATAGAGGATAATAATTTTCTCCCACATTAATGACGAGGATTTATATAGATAATATATTTTGTGATATACAATATTTGGAATTCAAAATAAAAATTTTCAGGAATATATCATACTATTAAATATTGATTGTACAATCATCAATCAAAGATAAAACCAAGGATATAAAGGGGACAATATGGAATAGTTAAAAATTTGATAATAAAAAAGTAATAATCATGACTTTAATATTCTTTTATATTGATTCTTTAATTAGGAAATATAACTCTATATGTCCTCGATAACAGAAATAAAGAATGTGATACAAGATAATGCAAAAGTAACGCTATTCTCTACCCACCCAAGAAGTACTATGATGTAATAAGATATTGGAGAGCACTTATGGTGGAAAATCATAATGAAAAAAAATTGAGTACACATAAAATTATTGGGTATGTTAGGGATTTAATGATTAGAAAATAAATTTATGAGGATAAATAAAAAATTACTCATCCTATAATAGAATATGATAAATTCAGAAAATAATTTTTTATAAATATTTTTAATTCATATATTGTAAACATTATTATATAGGTTCTTCAAGATGTATTGTCATGTATTACACTTTTTATAAAAATTTCATAATATTTCTCACCCAATAGAATTGTAATTTTTTTTATGAATGTGATGTTATTACAATAGGTAAAATATTAATTAATTTTATATGGGGATCCATTGTTAACCTCTAATCATTATAGGATCATTTTCTATCACTTTAATTCAAAGCTAAATATATGCATAAACTATCACTCCCATACTTATAGTCCATCTTAATAGTAAATAATTTAACATAAATTAGTACATATATTTTACCTAATAGTCCAAAAATATGTTTAGGACCAACATATTTTTCTAGTGTCATGGTCAAATAATATCAGTTTTTACTATAGTGTACAATTTTTCTGATATTAATAAATTTTGGGAAGTGATGTAGCAGTAAAATGTGATTGTATAATGTTTTTCAATTAATGTTACTATGATTGAAAGATATTCAATATATGATAGATAATAATTTACTTCATTTACAACACATTTATGTTATCAATTCCCAAAACTCGTAATCTCAATCCCTTGCAAAAACTAAAATCTATAAATTCCATTCCTTGTTACCAATAAATGTGACCCTATTTCAACCATGAAAAATATATAACATCAAACTTAAATTTTCGATCAATTACATACTAACAAACCTTTGAAGTTATATTTTTAGAAAATTAGGGTTACTTATTTCAATGTGGATGCTCATATATAGTATCCATTTTCCACAAAATATGTTCTTAATTAATATATTATTTCATTGTTTAGGAAAAACATCCATATATAAAAAACTGAAATTAATAACATTTCTAATCATCCCTAAACTGTATGAAAAATTGGCTGACAACCTTGGATGAAAAAACAAATGTCATTAAAGGGATGAAATGTATATCATCTGTCTTTCCAGAGGAAGAAAACCACATATATTAATTACCTTTTACATGATATTCTTTATTAATATTAACTAAATCATATAGACCCGAAAAAACCGTTTTTAATCAATTATAACATTAAAAAATAGAAATATAATAAAATACATTTAAGATAATATATATTATTAAATCAATAATCTATTTCAAAATCATGTTAGAAATAAATATTGACAAGTTAAAACTATAGGAGAGACCACCCTAGTCATCTCCCTCCATCCATAGTTTAAATAAAATGAACATTACATATTACATTATTGAAAAATATTTATATAACCCACTATATAATGTATATATTGCTCACTCTTTTATATAAGATTCATCTGGATCACTAGTTCATATATGTTGTATCAGGCTCACCCATTAATATAAATTATACTAGGATTAACCATTCATATAACTTGTATCAAGACCAGCCATAAACGTATATAATTCAAAATTATCAATCCTGAATATAACATTTTACTCTACCAAATTTTTTTTCTTAGAGCCACAAATAATATAAAACCCAGAATCAAAACATTTTACATTTTGAAATAAAAAAACAGAGATATTATCCTCTTCTTAAATGAACATAAAAGTGGAAAAAAAATTAAAAGGTATTATAAAAATTATTTAATTTGAATGTATTCGTAAAAATTTAAAAAAATGTTCAGTGAAATGAAAATAAATGAGGGTTTAAAATACCATTTATGAATTATATGATAAATTGAATCATTCACTTACACATTTGTAAAATGTGTAAAAAGTTGCAAGCGAAAAATTATAAACATATTCCATTTGAAGACATTTAAAATAATGAAATATATGATTAAAATGAATATATGACACTATTTATGAAAAAATAATAATTTTTTAATGAATAAAAATGGCATGGAAAGGAACGGAAAATAATTGGATGGATCGTTCAAAAAGATAATTTTTTTAGAAAAGTCCCTTAACATGATTAAAACTCAACCTATATGTTCTTATATTTGTAAAAAATAAAATTATGTTAATTATTTACATGTATAAATTAATATTACACTTTAATTTCATTATAATTTCACTTTTAAATCAATTGTGGTCATTTTTTATTTTTTTACACCATCAGTTATGATTTTATTCGTTGGTTTAAGAATGTTATGTTCATAATCCCAAAATTTTAAATTTATAGATGAACATGGTCAAAGAGAACATTATATTATCATCTCAAAAATAATATTAAAATAATTACCTTTATTATATATTAATTATGATATTTGGTTAAACCATGATAGACAAATATTAGAAAAATTATTGTAACAATATTGTAATCGTAGTAAAAACGTACACATGAGTATTGCATCCATTTTCTAATGAACATGATTGTATAATGGTAATTATCATTTAAAAATATTATAATTTTTAATATATAATTAATAAAATTTTATTTCATTAAATACATTATATATATCATTGCGGTGATGGAGTGATGAAAATCGAATAAAATAGCTTTTTGGAGATGGTAATCCGGATATTGGCAGGAATGACATTATCATTTTTCAATAATTGGAAAATTAATAAAAAATTACATATAAAAATATTCCATATTGAAAATTCATTATATGTTATAAAATATATACATTAAAATCATTATTACATACATTTGGGATAGGTGGTCTTTGTTAATGAAATTCATCGGTTAGTGAGATGGTAGTCCTATGTACACATGAACAATGCTTTCCATTTGAATTTAAGGGAAGAAGTGGGTGTAATAAGGTTAACCCATTAACACATTAAAATATAATAAGATATGATTTACATATTTAATTACACCTGAATGTTTGTAACATTTCTAATGTTACATTCGAATAAATAAAACTAAAACATTCTATTAATGGATAAAAATATTTTTCAAGAAAATAAAATTTTCATTATACGTTAATCCATATACGGAATGCATAATGGTAAGATTAAGTTTTCTAGGAAACATATATGATTTTTAAGAAGGTATTTATTTATTATTTTTCTATATTATCATCATGATGATCTTTTATTAATAGAGGAGATGATATTTCCTTATATAAGTGCGGGGAGGGGAAATCTCGGAAGTATGTAAATTATTAAATTATTCTAAATTAATTTTCACTGTCAATTGGAACCAAATAGATACAATTATAATTTATGATGGATATTAATTTATTTTCACCTATAAATTAAATTTTTTTATAGTTTAGTTATTTTTTTAACTCTTATATCTTTGTATTAATCACTTGATAACACATTTAATGATTACTGAGATATCATGATTTTACATTATAAGATTATGGAAAGTTATTATATAAATATTAGTTAGGTATAAATTTACTCTGGTTGATTTTTAAACTTATCTCATCCACTTCCCCAAATATAATTTTTTTAAGAATATGAAGTAAAATAATATATTATTGTTTATTATAATATTTCAAAAATTTTATTTTCGCAACTATTCACCCATTTATTATTTTAAAAACAGAATGATAGGTATAAATTTAAATTATAAACTATTTAAGCATCAGTAATATATTATTATTAAACATAGTATTTTAATGAAACCAAAATTCAACAAAAAATTAATACATCTTATTTTTTTAAATCATATACATTAATTTTATTCCACTTTCATAAGAATTATGTTAACTACGTATAAATGTCAATGGAAATTATAAAATTAATAAAAAATAAAATTAATATATCATCAAAAAATAATTTAAAAAATTTTAAATCAACGTTTCTGATTTATTCACTAATCATTTTTATTCCAAAATTATCATATCATCGAAATTTAAAATAAGGTGAGGGGCATTTTTTATTTATATTTACAAATAACTTTATAAAATTTTCATGCATCAAAAAATAAAAAAAAGGTTCAATAACATAGAATATTTTATGATTATGGTTTTAAAATCCTCATCAAATATATTGAAAAAATATTTACAGTTATTTTTTACTTCTTATCGTATTATTTTTATCTTTTATTACAATTTTCCCCCTATTGAGGATATAAATATTTACCAATGGTATTTTTAATGATTTAAAAAATAAAAAACACATATATATGAAATTTGTAACCCTTGGTTCTTAATTTTGTATACATTATTATTATATAATTTCAATATGTATAATAAATAAATTTTTATAAATGTAAAGAATTCAATGAAAAAGAATTTTTAGAAAAATTCATTTTATGTCGTAAATATTAATATATAATAATATCAGAAATAATGATGATTTATATAAAATTAATTAAAGTACTTTTAAATAAAATATATTTATTTAAATTTGATTCCATATTGGATACATGATGTGAAATTTAGTTTCAAATATAAAATAGTTTTATAGAAATTGGCATTTCTCAATATTCCCTAAAAAATCAAACTTTTTAGAAAAATCCTAATATTTATCCCCAATAATATTTATTTATGTTTATTAAAAATATTATACACTTTTACGTGGAAAATTTATAATATTTATTGAACTTAACTATTATATTATCTCAAAAAATTAAATAAAATTAATTTTTGAATAAAAAGTATTATAGAAGCAAAAAACCACATTCAATAAAATGTGTGTTTATTTTTTAATAATTAAAACAGAAGTTGTTATTTTGTATGACCTATATTTGTAAAATCACCAATATGGAAACTACTAAACCGGTGCTCCGAGATGAGTCGTCATATGAACTCAAGTGCACTTTTAGGTACTGCAGAGTTTGCTGACAAGTGCCGAGGGTCTAATAAGTCATGTGGGAATATATACCCTCTTTATCAGATCCATACACAACAAAACACAATATTACTAGTAGAAACAATATGAAAAACCATTAAACATGTATAACAAAGCATTTCCCAAAAAGGGTTATGAACCACAAAACAAATACTATAATGTCATGTCACACAAGTAGTGAAAAGTGAATGAATCTCAAAAGTAAGAGAAATAACTAATCTCCAAACATTTCCTGACTATAAGTCTAGATCCATCCCCATAAACATCCCCACCCCTACTCAACATCTTCATGAAAGACATTTTCCCCTATCCAGACCGTCAACCAGGATATCTTCTCGGGTAACCAACGACGGTCGAGTAGGGTGTGAGAAGAAAACTCAATAGGCCACCACCAACAGTGTCTACAAAATATCTAGTCTAACAGATAGACCATATAGGTACAAAATAAATTGTATGTAAGCAAGGACAGTTTAGGTTCCATTAGTTAACAATGTTTATTTAATTCATGAATAATATTTACCCTAATTCTATTTCCTATACCGTCTTTTTTACGTAATAAATATTGATAAAATGTTCCACGGGATAGGGATAAATATCTACAAAGGGTTATAAGGCAATCAAAAATAATACATAGGGGGCACAAATCAAGTCCCTATCTCACTAGGGATCAACATATCACATCCACACATTCTCTTCACCTGAAACCCCAGTCTGGGTGGAAGGAAACCATTAGGGGAATAAATCCTCTGTCCCCTTCCCTAACCCATGAATTTAGGGGTGGAGTTTAGAGCCTCGGTCTTACTCGACCCATGGTAATAGAACCTCAAGTCAATACCCCACTCTACCATGTCATGTGCACATGATTATTTATCAAATCACCCCAACCATTCCATAAAGAAACCTAGAAAATTCCATTCTATTCGATGTTAAAATTCGCAACAACAACATGGGAATTAATACTATACCATAATCCATTATTACATTTACCATTTACAATTCAGATTCATTTAGTAAAATTCTCACTCCCACGCCTTAACACATTATTTGTATTCAAAAACTCCCTATGCCTTATCCAAATTCATCATGGACCATTCATTAACCCATTTATCCCATTTATCATTTCACAACAATTTAACCAATTATTCATTTCAAGTATATTTCTCATATCACAAAACACAATCCCTTCATTACATTCAAACATTTAGGTGTCCCACCTAATTCTCATGTATTAACCCATTCCACAATTTCATCTATTCCCTTATAAAAATCAATTAACACATTCCCCATTTCCATTCCATTACAAAATTTCATGTTCACCATTTAACAATCCCTAATACCATTCATAATTTCTAACAGAAATCATGAAACAATCGACATAATCTTTTTCAACCCAATTACCCATTTTCATGTTATTCCAAAAAAACTCTATTACTTTATATCCCTAGTCATATTTATCATTATTCAATTAAAAACATATTCCATCCTTAAGACACAATCTATATGGTTTTTACATTCTTATTCAGAAACCCACCACTTATCCCTACCACACCCTCGGTTCGGGTTAGTTGGCGCACCCCATGGGTGGCCCTAAAATGGTCAAGTCACCGTCAACACATCCCACATGGATAGTGAGGGTTTCAAATGGCCACTTAGACACCCATTTTTAATAAACTCTTCAATATAACCAAAAACACAACAAGGGGAAAACAAGAAAACCAAATTCCATGAATAAATCCGATATAAAACTAAGGGATAATACTTGTAGACCACCCACCTCGTATTTCTTGATTAAAACAGTCATAATCGGGGTCTTAGTTAAAGATTCAAGCACTCCTTGAAGCCTCCACCTGGATCTCATCCAAAAATGATGGTTTAAGGGTTTTTAATGGATAAGAGAGTATGATACAAACCCCAAATTGAAAATAGAAGAAAGGGTAGGATTATACTTAGCCAGATCATCAATCCGCACATGACGACCCTCAAAATGCCCATGAATCGACGGAGATCCATCCTTGAGAGAACATGGGTTATTTGGTCAGTTCATATGATTCCAAGGTATATGACAGAGAACAAACCCGAGTTTGGTCTTAAAATCATGGGGTGGAATTTTTGTAATTTTTACAACATTACTAGCGAACACAGTTTACCAGCATGGTTCCCCAAATCGTGTGCAAAGCATGTGACAACTACTGTCCGTTAGTGGTAAACTTGTATGGTTCCCTAAGGAACCCGCATGATTCTCCCTAACTGTGTGTAGATCGTGTGATGTATACTATCCTTGGGTGGCTAGTCTGCAAGGTATACCCACACGATTTCCCCTAACTATGTGCAGACCATGTGTGTTCCACTACTGGGCCCGATTGCCCCTCTCTTCACTTCCGGAGCCCCCGGGGCACCCCTGAGCCCCGACCTAAATTAGGGAATCACTTATCTACCAGAAAAGGGGGTGATCTTAGACAAATCATAATGAAAACATTCTTTAATAAAATCTAGGTCCTTACACCTTCCCCACCTTATAGAGGCATGTCCTTGAGCCTCTCTTCCAGGCATCACTAAGACTCTGTAAATAAAGTTCATTCCACTAGGCCTGCCTATCCTCCCGCATTCTGAGATTCTAGTTACACATCACAAGTACCTTAACATGTTTCTAGGGAAAATAATTTCCCTTCAAGTATTCTTCACCACAACCCACATCACGAACCCAAAAAAACTCCTCAAGCATGCATCCACGTCAACCATTCCTAACATTAGAATTTCATGTGGATAACATAGGCCACAACATATAACACAAAACACCTGGAAAAATAACACACAACATCAAGTAATCATGGAGGAACTAATTAGTACCCCATAGGATTGATCCTCTCTACAACTAATGACCCAATTCACTTGCCATCATTTTACTCTTTTTTCCAAACTCTAATAGTGACAACCCCAATATCACCTAGAGAACACCCGATCCTTCCAACGATGTATGCTGAAGAATTCATTCCACATGCATACAACCAAACACCGCCCGAAACTCTCAGTTACTCAACCAACTAAACTTGTGACAATGCTATCTACCTTGGCCAACACCCCAAATCAGTGACCAATCATGTCCTTCCAACCCGAAACACTGATCACGTCATCAACTAAACATTTATCTGGTATGGTTTTTTCCACCAAGTTTGGTTACACAGAACCTCCTCCATCGACAAAGGATCGGCAGATCTAGACTCAACTTTACAATCATCTTACATGTTCCAAATCACCACGCCCAAGCATCCATATGGGCATTACCCGACATTGGCATCTAGCTGCACCGTTGAAATAAAACAAAATTTCATTCCAAAATTATCCCGTCATCGATTAAGATCAACTTGAACTCACTCAGATACACATCATTTCCAAGAATGTACTATCTACCACAACATCAACTCGAAGGTGGGTGAGTCTCCCCCCACCCATTCATGTTTACCATATCAGGTCGGACTGCCCCCACTGGGATATCCCAGAAAAATCACCATTAGTCGGTGTCACATTACCCTTTAATCACCTTCCCCAGGTGATTCGGGACTTGAAACCTATCATTATTTTTCCATTCACCCATTGAGGTCATCCCGTGAATTCAAATAGAATTTTACCATGTCGGCAATACCACCCTCCAGATAGTGATCGGCTTCACCCATGGCATGACACCTCATCACATGGACAAGGTTCATCCAACATCATGACGTTCCACAACCACACAAGGGAATGATTAAAAAAGTCTAAATTAATTTTGGTTGGAGTCATAGGACCCCAACTTCTCTTGCGACAATTTTACATCATATCCAACAACATCCTATTAGGAAGTCAGTACCACCATCACAAGCTTCACATGGAACCTCCAAAAGCTCAATGAAAACACTTGGCACCTCAGTGACCGCATCGAGGGCCCACATTCCACTCCAAGGTACCAGAAAAGAACCTTACCAGTTCTTTACTGGCATCCTGGTACCACTACATCATCTCAATGTTCTCCTCTCCAAATCTATGACTAACATTTCACTCCCCACATTCGGATTGTTGTTACCACTGCTCTCAAGAGGGATTTAAATGACCATACCTTATGTCTGATCACAAACCAACCCCAAAACATTGAAATTGACAATCGGCATTCTTGAAAACAAGAAAATGAACATCACACAGTTCATGTTCCCAGCTTTCGTGGTTGGAACCCATGACATTTTTCACCATTCAATCCATCTCGAGGGCCTCACCCAATCCCAAAGAAGGTGTATTCCATTTTCAAGCTGCAAACAATCCTTTTACATTCTTGTAAAGTCAAGGATATCCCTACTCCAACTGAACAACTCCATGTCACTTTGTGTGAGCCAGAGTTTCTCAACGTACCAGGGACGATGTTATGATGTTGGGAATGCTTGTCACTAGATGCGTTAGTCTAATAAGTTTTCAAGGAACACCACCACAAACTTATCCATTCTTGTTATCAAACTATGGGACAGAAAGACATGTCTAGTATTCCAGGCCTACTTGTCGAACATGTCACATCATCACTTAACCATTACCACTCAGGTGTGGTTTCCAACCAGGTTAATCATCACTCCACAACAAAACCATTCATACAAACATGTTTATCCACATGACCACCCTCACCTCGAGTGTCACCATTGAGTGAAATTATATAACCACATTCCATACATCTTTATATTCTACTTGAAAAAAACATCAAGTCTATATTAAACATCATCCTAATAGGTGATCCATGAATATATAAGGTACAACCATTTAATCAAACCTTACATACCATTACAATAACAAGGGTTCCATTAAGGAAGAACCAGTTATAACTATAACCTTTACTAAAAAATGGTGTACATGATACACATTTACACCACTTCTGAATCATCTCCCATTTTTCATATTCGGAGGTACCTGCACCACTAGGATAACCTCCCACATTGTCACCAATGATTTTTCAAAACTATCAGGGCATATCCCTAACTCGAGTACCACCACCAACCATCAATAATTTCACTTTCCCCCGCCCTTATGTCAATCCTACACCAAGATTCACTCCGTGTCCCCCTATCATGGTTCCTGATATCTACGTGCATGAAACACACCCAAATGCACTAGAAGAATTGTCAATCCTCTCTCATAGGTCACCGTGAAGGTTGAATGATACCAAATCCCTAAACTAGAGTCACAACTAGGATAACCCAATGGTCCTCTCTCCAAACAAAGCTTATCATGACATAAACCAAGAAATACTTTTGAATGGAACGATCACTACCATTTTGATGCACACTATGACTAGCAAACCAACGACCTTTTACTCCAGGTCACACAAAAAGTTGTAGACATTCGTATGTACTATGATCAAACCACCCTCTCTAGGATTCAAGACCCAACTCACAAGGTCTGTACTCATAAGGTCACCATGTCCTAGGCACCATCCTTAGGGTCCAACAAGAACTCCGTACAATCACAAAAAAAGAGAGTTTTCCTCGCCCACATTTCATAACAACGCCTCACAACCCCAAGGCCACAACCAATCCAAGGTTTCACTAAACACACCACCTATGTCATATCATAACTGGTAAGGCCTCACACATAAAATCCAAAGTCTCCACTAGGGCTCTCTCACTTCCAAACTTATGCATATAGGGGTCAAACAAACCACACAAGGGATAATAACTATTGAACTAAATCATTCTCATTTCAAACAAACCATTTACCCCACACCTTGAATAATGACCCATAGGACTTAACCAAAAATGGAAAAGTTCACACACTCACAACCTTAAAAAACTCACCCTTCATGCTATAACCCAGTGATCATCCTCGAACCTAGAGTACTGCCCCCTTACCATGCAAACCATGGGTTATGGCCAATAAGAAGTAAGCAAATTAAATTAATAACATGTCTTTATTCAACACCTCAACAAACCAATTCATCTTTTATGAAATGATCCACTCATATTAGGCACACTTCCCCTTTCACTACTTGTTATAATCAAAATTTTAACTTATTGAAAACATTCATTAGTCAATGGTGGTTAAAAATTTTACCATCATTACAAAAAAAATCTTTTAGACACCGAGGCAACATTTTACAAATTATCACAACCAAAAATTTAAACCCATATGTAACATTTATTTTTACACATTATTCTGTAACCAAAAATTTAAACCCATTCATTACCATTATTAAGAATCATTTTCATTGTATTTATCAGGAAATTAAATTTCATTCTACTCTCTATTCCCAACACACACTTCCCATGTATGTGTCTATGACGATGCATACCACTTATATCCTTAGGTTCCTAAACTGATTCAAGAATGCACAACCCCATGACATTTCGGAAATTAGAAAAATATCATAAATCAGTCAAATCACACAACATGTGCATCACCCAATGGTGAAAAATCATTAAACTATTACAACACACATCAAGAACAACAATTCACACATACGATGACTTGGGTTTTACCTCATGGATGGGTTAGATACTCCCATGAATGAGCTCATTACCAAGGCCCAACACATCCTAATATCTTGTCTACAATCCGAAAATAGTATAACAGAGAAAATAACTCCTATGATACCACTTCTTAACATCCCCAACCTAGAAGACACTATATTGATTCATCATGTTGTGTCATCGCATGACCTCATGCATTTCTCCTTATACACGAGAGGTATTCAACTAGTGGAGAGGGTCTAGTATGTCACGTGGGGAGACTATACCCTATTTATCATAGCCCAGCATAACAAAACACAATATGAATAATAGAGTCAATATGAATAACCGTTAAACATGCATAACCAAGCATTTCCCAAAAAGGGCGACAAATAAAAAATCAAATAAAATAGTGTCATGTCATACTAGTAGATTAGAGTGAATGAAACCCAAATGTACGAAAAACAACTAAACTCCAAATGGGGAACCAATGAATGTCTGTATCCTTCCCTATAAACATCATCTTACCAACTCATATTCTTCATGTAGGGCATTTGGACTTATCAAGAAATGCATCCAAGAGATCTACTCGGGTACACAATGGTTTCCCAAGTAGGGTGTGAGTACAAAACACTCTTGGACACCACCAACATAGTCTACAAAATATCTAGTCTAACAGATAGTGCATGAAGTTAAAGAATAAATTGTATGTAATGAAGGATAATATAGGTTCCATTAGTTAGAAAGGTTCATTTAATTCATGACTAGAATTTATCCTAATTCTATTTTTATTACCATCATCATTACATAATCCATATTAATCACATGCTCCACAGGTTAGGCATAAATATATACACAAGGGTATAAGGTAATAAATAAAAATTAATATGGGAAACAAATCATGTCCCTATCTCACTAGGGATCCACATATCACGTCAACACATTCTCTTCACCTCTAAGCCTCAGTCTGGGTGGAATGAAACTGTTAGGGGAATAATTCATTTTTCTGCTTCCATAAACTGTGCATTTGGGTAAAGTGTTTAGAGCATCAGTATAACTCGACCCATGGGAGTAGAACCTCAAGTAAATACCACACTCTACCAAGCCATGAGCACATGCTAATTTATCGACTCGTCACAACCATAACATAACACAACCGAGCATATTCAATTCCATTGGTTATCACAATAACAACATGTGAATTAATTCTATTCCATAACAAATTATTACATTTACAATTTACAATTCATATTTATTTATCCAAATTCACATTCTTGTGCCTTAACCCATTAAGTAAATTCTACAATCCCCTATGCCTTATCTTAATTCAACATGGATCATTCATTAACCCATCAATCCCCTTTATCATTTAACTAGAATTTACCCACATATTCATTTCAATTACATTTCTTATATCACATAACATAATCCCTTCATTAAATTCAATATTTTTGGTGTACCACCTAATTCTCATGAATTTACCCATTCCAAAATTTCATCCCTTACCTTATTCCAACCCATTAACACAATCCCCATTTACCATTCCATTACCCAATTGCATGTTATCCATTTGACTTGCCCTAATCACCTTAGGCATTTCTAACCAAATTTATGAAACAATCGACATAATATCATTCAACCCAATTACCCATATTCACGTCCCTCCAAAAACACCTTATATCAATATCACCCTAAGAATATTTATCATTATTCCATTTATAACATAATCAATCATTAAGAAACAGTATACATGGGTTTGAAAATATTATTCAGCAACCAATGATTAAACCCTTCTACACTCTCAGTCCGGGTGTGCAGGAGAACCACATCAGGGTCCAAAAATGGTCAACTCACCCTCCATGCATACCATGGGGATTTTGAGGGTTTCAATTGGTCAATAGGACACCAATTTTTAACAAATACATCAATTGAACTAGGAACACAAAAAAGGGGGAAACAATTAAACCATCTTCCTTGCACAAATCCAAAATAAAACTATTGGATTATACTTGTTGACCACCTACCTCAAATTTGTTGGTAAACAAACTCTTAATCTTGGACTTAGACCTGTCATAAATCACTCCTTAAAGCCTACTCATAGATATTGTTCAGAAATGAGGGTTTTATGGTTTTTTATTGAGAATTGGTGCAGATACCAACCCCAATCTAAAAACAGAAGCAGGAGGAGGATTAGGCTTACCAGAATCGTCAATTCGCACTACGGGGCACTCAATACCTCATAGAATCTAAGGCGATCCATCCTTGAGAGATCGTGGGATAATTGGTTCATTTAAAGGGTTCCTAGGTAAAGGGAGGTGGAATACTTGAGTTGGGTCTTAAAATCCCAAGGGGGAATTTTTGAAAGGTTTTTCAACATTAATTGGTTGCACTGTATTCATGAAAGATTTTCCAAAATGTGTGCAAACTGTGCAATAATTACTATTTGCGATAGGTCAGCCCACAATGTTTCCTGGGGATCCCAGACAGTTCTCCCTAACCATGAGAAAACCGTGAGAAGGCTACTATTCGAGGATAACTGGTCCCCATAGTTTCCCCTATCCGTGTGCAGACCATGCACTCTTCACTGCTTGGCCTGATTGCTCATATCTTCATGCACCGAGCCCCCGGGGCCCCATGATCCCCCACCTAAACTTAAGAAAGACTTATCTAGCCACAAACCGGGATATCCAATCCAACACATAACGAAAACTACTTTAAAAAAATCTAAGACCTTACAATATTTTTAGAATATGGTTATTCATAATCAAATGTTCCAATAAACTGTCATTTAATAATGGGAATATATTAATTATTTGTTCTTTTAATATCTATGTACCATATCTTGTACATTATAAAAAATATATAACATTGATATATTATGATTTTACATTATTACCCCTTTAGTGAAATGTCTCTTGAAATTTGAGGAAGAGATCATAAATATATGGTTTGAAAATCATAGTTACCATTTATGAAATTTAATATCATAAACAACGTTAATCATAATTTCTCTTCATAGGAGGTAAGTGGAAACCTTGTAACACCCCTAGCTTCCATGATACACTTATCTTTTAATAATGCAATAGCTTGCATTGTACGAAAGTTCGAGATTCTAACACACCGCGACTAATCAAAATAGCCATTATGAATAGTAATACACAATTTTTGAAATAATTTATATTTTATATTTCAAAATGGACTTCATTTTTGTATTCAGAATATCAAAGTTATCCTAAGTTGAACTTTTTGTAATTTTCTGAGAACATCCAATTTTTTATGAATAGTGAAAAATACTTAAAAACAACTTTTTTAATCAAAATAATTTATAGTGATAAATTAAACTATTGAGTGTTTTTAATTTATAATTAGAATATATTTTTACCATTTTATCCAATGGTGGTCATTATAATTAATTTCACTTTGAAATTGGACATAAACAATTGTCAATCTTTTGATATATATTGTTTCTTAAAAACACGCTATTTTTTGTGACAGCGGGAATTAATTATAAAATTAATTAATGCAACTTATATGTTTGGAATTTTTTAAAATAGAAATCATTTTTGAATTCATAATATCAATTATATCTTAGGGTGAAATTTTGGCATTGTTCTGAAAAACTTCAATTTTTGATGAATAGTGAGACTACTAAGTGGTAGTTAAAAAACTGATTTTTGTTTAAATGAAACATTACCAATTCTGTGATTTGATTTTCAAAAATCCTATTTACATGTTTTTCATTATTAATTAATACGTGGTTCAATGGGATTAAAATAATATTTTTGGTGAATAGTAACTTTTATGTTTTGTTAATCGCGATTAAAGGTAATTAGTGAAATTTAAGGTAAAAAAGATATTATAAAAATATGAAAATACCCATACACTTGTCCTACACAAATTGGATGAGTCATGGACGACCAATAAAATCCATTGGTCAACTTGGGGACCCCATGGATACACTTTGGTAGGAAAATGACATTAAAAACTTTTTATTTAATGTTAAAATAAAAATGTCACAAACATGAGTTGTTTTACTAAAAAAAATTAAATGATGTTATACAAGTCATATTTTTGACTATAAATATTCATTATAAAGATAAAAATATTTCCTATATCATGAGATTTTTTTTTATAATTTTTAGACATTAAATAAATTAAATTATTTATGACACCATGATGATGCACCGATTACCTCATTATTTAACGATTTAAATAAAATGAAAAGATAATGTTAAATAAAAGAACTACACATGTAAAAAACCTATTGGATGGGAGGATTCCGAACTATTATCACCTTATCCTCGAAATATATAATTTTGGGTCCTTTTAAATCCGAAAATCATTTTATAAAAAAGTAACCTTTTATAACTTTCCAAGAGTGACCCTCCTCTCCTCTTATAAAAGGCCCCCATCTCTACCACCTTATCCACATCTCTCTAGCTTTTGCCTCGGCCAAGCCCTACCCATTTTGTCTCTACACATCCCACTATTACTCCTAGAAGCCTTACTTTGGGATGAATTCTTCCCAAGAAATCCTTTGAGATCAAATCAAAAAGAGTTGCCCGATTTTAAGGTAATGTCTTATCTTATGTTATTTTGTTTTATTTTGCTTCACCAACCCCTTAAACTATTTTTATTCCTTTCTTTTGTAACAACAAAATTATCTTCAATATACTAGGATGTTTTTATGTGAAGTATTCTATATAAAATTACACAAAACTTTCTCTAATGGTTAAAGAACATAATGTGTCTGTTGTTGGCGAATTTCTGCCTCACGAAACGATGATTGTTCAATCTTCTTTTAACACATCTCATGGTGGCCATTATGATGAAACTATTTTTATATATGATATATATTATGTTTCTGTTTTCCTTATGATTGTTTATTTTTCATTTATGACATACCTTTATGATTTCCATTATGGGTAAATACGATAATTTCATTTTAGGAAGTGCGGACTACAGCCCCCTCAAAGTGATTTGAATCGTTAATGCCATATGTGGGATGTATAAAGGATAGAGTAAATGGTATTAAACATCATATTATACTGAAATTATAGTATACCTTTATATAATTATAATTTCATTCCATTAAATACAAAATGGAAATGAAAGTAGCGTTCATGCGTACGTACGGCTTACCGTCTCCATGAACGGTGCATTTCATTTCTTACCTATAACTGGTATGTAATATTATAAATGAATGTATATACTGGATATATATGATATATATGATATCTACATCATGAATATAATTCTGGATATAATGGATATTTCACCACATGAACAACTTGTAATTATAAGAAGTTTATTTTTGACTCAAGTACCAATGATCGACAAAACGACCGTTATTAACTTAAATAATAACATAATGTTCATATCATGGTAATAAGTGATATAAAAGGAATAATAAACTTGAAAAATGTTATAATGAAATTATAAATTAACTCTAATTTATTATTCAGGAGGTTAAAGAATGGTCGAGTCAAGTCGGACACGAGGTAAGGGAACTTCTTAACCCAATTTCCATTCTTTGGGTTAATCTCCTACTTTCAAATTATGTCATGATATTATTATGTCCTATATTTTATTTTTACTTTCTTTATGTGTAATTATATTTAATACAGATAATAGATCTATTTTATTTAAAAAATATTCTTTGTAAGGGACTTCATCTCAATCTCCTTTCATTGAGGCATATTTGGTTTTATTCACAACTTTCCTTTATACGGGGTATAAACCCCTTTGACTTTTACATTTATTCAAAAGGAATATATTAATACGAAGCATTTTTACTAAACAAAAAAGTAATGTTTTTTCTTACATATTCGGCGACAACAACTTCTCTACCGCTGTGACCATTATTTGAGTTTTGACTTCCTCTACAAGCCATAACTTTTTTTTTTGAAAAATAAATACCATGTTTTACTTTTCTTTTATTTTGGTATTGAAAATGGTTTTGATAATGTTTTATTATATCAATGTTTTGTATTTATATCTTGTGATTGAAATGTGGAAATGTTATGTTTCCTTTATGCATGTTTTATGTGATACAATTATGTTATGGTTTATGATAATATTAAACATTTTCATATAGGGAATGCATTGGACTTAATAAGTGACGGGTGGAGATCGCTATAGCTCCTCGATGCATCGGCTGGTCCAATGAGAGAAACTAGTTTCTTAGCATGAGGCCTTGACAAAATCTTTTTTTTAGTCTTGTCACAAGGCCTTGGCTATGTGGTTATGATAGTCTGGTATTATTCATTCAATCATTATGAATGAGGTTATTGATATTGCATGTGGTTATTAGACCAGTAGAATATCCATGTGAATAAGTTAAGGGAATTATCTCATTTTACATTCTCCATATTATGTTAAAGTTCAATTTTAAAAGGCTTTTATTTTAGTTATACATTATCGTAAAATGTTTATGTTTATTTATGAAATCTTCCACTATATTGTTATCCTTACTGAGCATCTGATCTCACCCCTTTAAATGTCTTAATTTTTCCAGGATGTGAAGAGGTATATTATGAATGACCTGCAGGGATAGTATGAGGGGATATGAAGACAAGATGTGGTTTTATTTTTGTTTTACTTTTTGATGTAATGTAAGACTTATAAATGTATCTAGTGTTTCCAAGGCTACAAAACTAATCATTCTTTCAAGACTTTATCTTTTATGATCATGCCAATGTTACACAATAATGCACCGACCCTGGGTAACTGGGGTCAGGGCGTTACAGTTGGTATCAGAGGCAGTATAGTATTAACCTTGGAAGCTAGATTTAGATAAACTCTGATTAGATAACTTAGCCCTAAGATAGACATTGAGGATTAGTATAGAAGAACATCCTATAATTTTGGTATTATAGAGATTTTTGTGAGTTTTCCGAGAAGTACATCCCTGTCTGGATACGAGAAGGTAGAGGCACCTCTAGCACAGATGTACCTAGGGGTAAAACCCGAAAACACCTCTTTGAGATAGACTCGAATGGGAACTTGTGCACAACAACGTGCTTTGCTGTACACTTGGTTATGAAACTCCCGAGGGATATACTTAGGATAATTTTCATTTTTTACAAACCATTATAAAGGGTTTATGAGTATATACTTCCTCAATGAAAACATTTTTTATGATTATGGATTATATCCATAAACCGTTCAATTTTCATTAAGTATTTTACAAGTTTGTAATTATTCATTACAATTCATACACTAACCTAGTTTATGCCATTGTATTGAAATGGCGCCCAGTAGAAGGAATGTGAACTTCATCAATACGTCTGATCCAAAGAGTAAGAAGGATCGTATCTTTCACAGTATTAAGCCAAAATTTAGAAGGGAAATAGTCTCCCATGTGTTCTCAACATATGAAGAAATAATATCATGTGTTAATAAGATATGTAAATAATTTTCTGAGTCTTATGGATTTGAAGGGAATAACGAGAAGAAAAGGATGGAAGGGAGAATGATGGATAAAGGGACGAGGGAAAAGAAGAATTTTCCAATATGTGATAACAGTGGGAAGAAACACCTTGGAACTTGCCTTAAGGGAATGAGAGTTTGTTATAAGTGTGGAGGAAAAGGACACCAAGTGCATGACTGCAAGGGTAAGAAAAAGGTTCCAAATGTACAATGCTTCATCTTCAAGGAGTGGGGACACTACGAAAACTAATGTCCAAATCATCAGAGTATGCCCCAAATGATGTTATTGGATAATAATCATGTTATGATACTACCACAGATGAGGAGGAATGATTAGAGTTCTGATGTTGTTTTTAAAGAATTTTGTCATTTGAGTGTTGTATCAATGATGTACTGGTTATAATAATTATGGAGTATATAAGGATTGTACTGTAGTACTATTTTATCAAGGACTTGAGATTGTGTGGAACCAAGAAAAGTGACTCCACTACAGGTTAATTTTTTGGAAAATGTATGATTGAGAGAAAGATAAACCATAATATGTTTCTGATACCGAGATAGTGATTTCGGAATAATATATGATTGATTTGGATAAATTATATTGGATATTATTAACTTCCTTGAAACTGATTAATGATTTGTATATATTTTTGGATAGAAGTAGTATATCTAGTATTCTATAAGGAATAAGGGATCATGAATGTAATCAATAAGGATTTATGGTAATTCAAGATGTTGTAGGGTTTTAAAAGAATACATGATGAAGGTGTTCACATGTTGTTATGCGGAAAAAATGATCTTCATTATGTTTACCTTCCTTATAAAATTTGGACTGTGAGTTGGACAGAAGTAATTTGGATAACAATAAAGGTTGGAATGGATTAAATTGAAGCTTGGATAGTACTGTTTAAGGTTAAAACATTTCTGAATATTGTTTTTGGAATATTATAATACTATAGTTTTAGGAAAAGGACAACATGTAGGTCGGGGGATATCCCATCACGTCGGACACTCTGAAGGAATCGAACCCACAACCATAGTGCGACAGGTCTTTATTACCTATAACTAGCCTACATGAAGTCCCTGGTTATTACAAAATAGTTTTCCTAATCTAAATGGTATGTGTTAATATTTTGAACATTGTACGATTAGGATAAAAATAATATTTTTGAGTTCTATTATCTTTTTGAGTGAAAGATGAGTTTGTGGTAGAAATTAGTTGAAGGTTGAAACTCTACTTGTCAAGAATAAATAAATATATATCTATCTCTTATTTTATGAATAATGTAAATTTTAAACTTTATTAAAGGGATATAAAAACAAAAAATGTGTTATCCTAAAACATTATGTCTTGTTGAACGGATAATATTTTAAACCAACATAGATTGAAGGCTTTGAGGCCCTCAATTTTACACTTGTTTGTGACTGATGACCTCAATCACTCCCTGTAAATATTTATGTTTTTCCTCCAATAATATGTCTATAATTTCCACCAATGTTCTCTTTATCAAGATCATAATTTGGTGGTGAGTTTTTCAATTCCCATTCCCTCTTATTAAGGCTAAATTTTATTAACCTTATTTCTGATGTGGGTTTTCCACAAATGTATTTTCTATTTTCAACCTTTTAATTTCAAAGAAAAATTTCAAATTGCGAGGACACAATTTATTGAAGGAGGGGAGAATGTAACACCTCGTGCTTCCATGATACGCTTCTCTTTCAATAATGAAATAGCTTGCATTGTACGGAAGTTCGAGATTCTAACACATCACGACTAATCAAAATAGACATTATGAATAGTAATACACACTTTTTAAATTATATATATTTTATATTTCAAAATGGACTTAATTTTTGTATTCAGAATATCGAAATTATCCTAAGTTGAATTTTTTGGAATTTTCTGAGAACTTCCAATTTTTTATGAATATTGAAAAATATTTAAAAACAACTTTTTTATCAAAATAATTTATAGTGATAAATTATATTATTTATTGTATTTACAGTATAATTAGAATATATTTTTACCATTTTATCCAATGGTGGTCATTATAATTAACTTCACTTTGAAATTAGACATAAACAATTGTCAATCTTTTGATATATATTGTTTCTTAAAAACACGCAATTTGTTGTGACAATGGGAATTAATTATAAAATTAATTAATTAAACCTATATGTTTGTAATATTTTAAAATAGAAATAATTTTTGAATTCGAAATATCAATTATAGCTTAGGGTGAAATTTTGGCATTGTTCTGAAAAACATCAATTTTTGATGAATGGTGAAAACACTAAGTGGTAGTTAAAAAACTGATTTTTCGTTTAAATGAAACATTACCACTTATGTGATTTGATTTTCAAAAATACAACATACATGGTTGTAATTAATAATTAAAAAGTGGTTCAATGGGATTAAAATAATTTTTTTGGTGAATAGTAACTTTTATGTTTTATTAATCGCGATTAAAGGTAATTAGTGAAATTTAAGGTAAAAATGATATTATAAAATTATTAAAATACCCTTACACTTGTACTACCCCTATTGGATGAGTCATTAATGACATAGAAAATCCATGGGTCAACTTGTGGACCCCATGGAGCCACTTTGGAAGGAAAATGACATTAAAAACTTTTTATTTAATGTTAAAATAAAAATGTCACAAACATGAGTTGTTTTACTAAAACAATTTTTAAATTGGGTTATAAACGTCATATGTTTTACTATAAATATTCTTTAGAAATATAAAATGATTTCCTACATCATGATAATTTTTCTATAATTTTTAGACATTAAATATATTAAATTATTTATGACACCATGATGATGCACCGATTACCTCATTATATAACGACTAAAATAAAATAAAAAGATAATGTAAAATATAAGAACTAAACATGTCAAAAACCTATTGTATGGGTGGATTTAGAACTATTATTACCATATCCTATAAATATGTAATTTTGGGTCCTTTTAAATCCGAAAATAGTTTTATAATAAAGTAACCTTTTATAACTTTCCAAGAGTTCCCCTCCTCTTCTCTTATAAAAGGCCCACACCTCTACCACCTTAAGCACACCTCTCAAGACTTTATATCGGCCAAACCCTACCCATTTTGTCTCTCCACATCCCACTATTACTAATAGAAGCCTCACTTTGGGAAGAAGTCTTCCCAAGTAAGCCTTTGAGCTCAAATCAAAAAGAGTTACCCGATTTTAAGGTAATGTCTTCTCTTATGTTATTTTGTTTTAATTTTGCTTCTACAACCCCTTAAACTATTGTTATTACTTTCTTTTGAAACAAAACCAGTATCGTAAATATACTAGGATGTTTTTATGAGAAGTATTTGATATACATTTACACACACCTTCGTATAATGGTTAAAAAACATACGGTTTCTGTGGTTGGTGAATTTCTGCCTCACGAAACGATGATTGTTCAATCTTCTTTTAACACCTCTCATGGTGGCTATTATGATGACACTATTTTTATATATTATATATATTATGTTTTTGGTTTCCTTATGATTCTGTATTTTTCATTTATGGCATACCTTTATGATTTCCATTATGGGTAAATGCGATAATTTCATTTTAGGAAGTGCAGACTACCGCCCCCTCAAAGTGATTTGAATCGTTAATGCCATATGTGGGATTTATAAAGGATGGAGTAAATGGTATTATACTGGAATTATAGTATACCTTTATATAATTATAATTTCATTCTATTAAATACGAAATAGAAATGAATGTAGCGTTCATGCGTACGTACGGCTTACCGTCTCTATGAACAGTGTATTTCATTTCTTACCTCTAAATGTTCTGTAATATTATAAATTCATATATATACTGGATATATATGATATATATGATATCTACATCATGAATATAATTCTGGATATAATGGATATTTCACCACATGAAAAACATGTAATTATAAGATGTTTATTTTTGACTCAAGTACCCAAGATCGACAAAACAACCGTTATTATCATAAATAATTACATAATGTTCATAACATGGTAATAAGTGATATAAAAGGAATAATAAACATGAAAAATGTTCTAATGAAATTTTAAATTAACTCTAGTTTTTTATTTAGGAGGTTAATGAATGGTCGAGTCATGTCGGACATGAGGTAAGAGAACTTCTTAACCCAATTTCCATTCTTTGGGTTAATCTCCTACTTTCAAATAATGTCATGATATTATTATGTCGTATATTTTATTTGTACTTTATTTATGTGTACTTATATTGAATACACATAATAGATCTATTTTATTTTAAAAATATTCTTTGTAAGGGACTTCATCTCAATCTCCTTTCATTGAGGCACATTTTGTTTTATACACAACTTTCGTTTGTACAGTGTATAAACCCCTTTGACTTTTACTTTTATTCAAAAAGTAATCTTTTAATATGAAGCATTTTTACTAAATGACAAAAGGAATGTTTTTTCTTACGTATGTGGCTACAAATACTTCTCTGCCGCCGTGACCATTATTTGAGTTTTGGCTTCCTCTACAAGCCATAACTTTTTTTTTGAAACATAAATACCATGTTTTACTTTTATTTTATTTTGCTATTGAAAATGGTTTTGATAATGTTTTATTATATCAATGTGTTGTATTAATATCCTGTGATTGAAATGTGGAAATGTTATGTTTCTTTTATGCATGTTTTATGTGATACTATTATGTTATGGTTTATCATAATTTTAAACCTTTTCATATAAGGAATGAATTGGACTTAATAACTGATGGGTGGATCCCTCTATAACTCCTCGATGCATCGACATGTCTCATTAGAGAAACTACTTTCTTGTAACAATTCCTTGAAAAAATATTATTTTTAGTCTTGGCACGAGGCCTTGGCTACCTGGTTATAATAGTATGGTATTATGAATTCCATTATTATGAAAGTTGTTATTGATTTTGCATGTGGTTATTCGACCAGTAGAATATCCATGTGAATAAGTAAATGGAATTATCTCATTTTACATTTGATATATTATGTTGAAGTTCAAGTTTAAAAGGTTTTTGTTTTAGTTATACATTATCGTAAAATGTTTATGTTTATTTATGAAAGCTTCCGCTATATTGTTATCCTTAATGAGAATCTGAGCTCACCCCTTTCAATGTTTTAGTTTTTCCAGGATGTAAAGAAGTATATTACGAATGACCTGCAGGGATAGTATGATGGGAAATGAAGACAAGATGTGGTTGTAGTTTTGTTTTACTTTTTGATGTAATGTAAGACTTATGAATGTATCTAGTATTTCCAAGGCTACTGAACTAATCGGTCTTTCGAGACTTTATCTTTTCTGGTCATGCCAATGTTACGCAATAATGCACCAACTCTGGGTAACAGGGTTCGGGGCGTTACAAACCTGAAGTTCAAATATAGTAACATATAATTACATTTAAAAATTGGTGAACTTTAGTGGAATGTAAAAATATAGATATTGAAGGAAAAATTAATGATTATATTATAATAGAGAGTGATGGAGATCATTGATCCCATGAAACAAAGTGATCATCAAAAGTTAAATGAATTGTAAACCATAAATCAATAATGTATAAAAAAAGAAATCAATTAATCCCACAAAATTTAATATGATATCTTTTTTTTCTCTATATCCATATCCATTATCTCATGAATTAATTTACCATCTATAATATGACTAAAAATTTATATTTAGTTTATTTTCATTAATTCCATAAGTAAAATTTCATCCATTGATTGTGTTATTAATTCAGTTGCCTTATTTATCTGATCACTTACACTAAATGGTTAACATCAATATTTTATTCCAAAATCAAAAATATATATTTCTATTTTAAAATAATGTATATAAAATGATGAAATTATTTACATATAGTCTTTTCCAAAACCAAAATGGTTAGCACATGGATATATTAAAAACAAACTAATAATATGTCATATAAAGATATAATAAAGTAATCTCAAACATTCAATAGATACACCAATACTTCCAATTAGATAATTATATAAACAAATAACATTATATAACAATTATCCACTACAATAATTAAATTATATAATTTCATAACCTTGAATGATTCCTCATACCATTCGAGTTACATCCCTTGTAATATAATAACATTATTCTAATATAATCCTTCACATAAAAACTATTGTTTAAAAATAAAAAACCCAATAAAAGGCTTCTCAAAATATCATTAATAACCACAAAATAATAAATCATAAAAAATAAAAAATGGCTTCAATGTAAATTAAAATATGATAAAACATTAATGTATAAATCCTTGGACAAAAACATAAATATTTATTTAACCTTAAAAAAACCTCTAAATCCCAAAATATTCCTTAAACCACCTATGATACTAAATATTATTCTATTTAACCCACACTCCATGATATATTGATAAAATAAAAATATTTATATTTTTTTATTTGATAATGAGAACCGTGGAATAATTTTATCAATACAAAAAAATTAACTTCAAACATAAATTTTGGATCACTAATATGACCAAGGACCTATTAGGTTAACAGTTTTATAGATTTCATACTAACACATCTCGTGGAGACTTCAACCCAGTATCATTTTTTTCTAATCCAATATGTTCTTTTTAAAAACATTATTTATCTCTTCATTGAAACATCTATGTCTATAACACAAAAATTAGAATGTTTCATACATATCCATTGTATGTTTGAAAATTAATTTGAAAATCTGGTATGAGAAAATTTAAATTATCATTATGAGACATAAAATTATTAAATTTCATTGTATAATGGAAAATATAAAAACCCATTCAATTTGAACCCTTTGAAAATTATTATTTTATGGTATAAAAATTTATGCACATGGAGACCCAATTTTTTATCAAATAAAACCAAAAACACATAATAATATAATATAATACTACTAATAGTAATATGTCATTATATACATAATACATATTAAAATCATTTGAGAAATATAATTAGAAAATATAAATTCATTGGAGATACTACACTGGTTAACTCACTCTATAATACGCCTAATTAATATTAACATTTCTAAAGGAAATATAGAGATATTTTGGGCTCCTCTTTCACAAAATACATATCGGTCTCACAGGTTCATTGATATGGAAACAGATCTTGTGTATTTATAATCTTTATTAGCCAAACCCTTTCATATATGATGTATCATCCTCACCCACTCTTATAAGAAATACTAGGATCTCCAATCATCATATATAAATATAAAGTACAATATTCAGAATAAAGTTTTTTATTCTTAGTCACGTTTTTAATAATTCAATTACAATATCATTCAATCCTAAAATTTATTTTTTCAGTGTATATATAATAATAGAGTGAACTGTCAATTTCCCCTAAAAATATTTAAAATGAAACAAATTAAAAAATAATGTATCAAATATTTCATTTTAAAATATCCTTATATACATTAAAATAAATAGTTAATGAAAATCAAATTCATGATACTGGTAAATCTCATTCATATGATATACTCTATATTAAAACATTATTTTTCATTTTGGTCAAAAAAGAATCAAAAGTCACCTATATGGAAAACATGTAAATTATTCCATTACAAAACATCATAATAAAGTAATATATGTTTGAAAATATAATTTAGAAACCATTTATTTTTAGTATTATTATTTTATTTAATCATATAAATATACATTCAAAATCAAAATATATATAAATAAGGGAAACAGTAAAATCCATTTTTTATAAGAATGTCTCTAACCACAATTCTAACTAATTACAAGAATTATTTATCATATTGAATAATAAATAAACAATAATTATTTAACACATTATAGTAATTTTAAATTATAAAAGATTTTTTATTATACATTTCATAATATTTATTTACTTTTTTATTTATTTTCTCCATCAATAATTTTTACATCTAATATTTTAAGGAAATTCAATTTATAATCCCCAAAAAATATGATGAAAATGGAAAAAGAGTTCACTTTACCATCCTCACAATAATAAAAAATAATTAAAATTTAAATATTATAATAATATTGTTAAACTAACAATGAATTATGGTTATGAAAAAACGAGTTTATTACTACATGGAGACTATAGTCCGTACATATTGCTAAAAAATTGTTTTTTCAAAAAACATGAGGAAAATATACACTGTATCATTACTGTATAAAAAATAATTTTATATATTAAAAATATTTTCATCTCTCTAAATAGTTAATATATTGTATCCATGTGAGGTGGTGATGAAAAATTAATCACATCACTTTATGGGGTTGGTAATCCACATATACACAAGAACAAATTTTTTTTTATGAATAGAAAGGATAGATAATTGATGATATATTATCTTTTATGAATAATAATTATTTAATTAATATCATATATTTATATTAAATAAATAATTATAACAATCCACGTGATGTGGGGATTGGAATCATATTACATCTGTTCGTGAGGAGGTACTCGGATTTACAAATATTTGATGGTTTCTTTTTCTATTTAATGGAATAAGGAATTTTAGTAAGATAAGGTAATTAAAATAATAAAATATATGTATATTTTAAATATTCAAATACTTATATTTCATTTTTTAGAATATAAATTAATTACATAGAATAAAAAATAAAACTAAATCATTCGGCAAAAAATCATACCTCTTTTCTAGACAACATTCATGGTATTATACATTAATGAATTTGTGGTTGGTATTATTCAAGATCTATGAACTATAGGATGTGGGTAGGTATTTTTTATATAGATTTGGGTAGTTATTATCCCATATCTAGTTCTCATAATGTGGGAGGAAGAGTGGAGGGGTGGTTCCCATTTATATGAGAGGGGTGGGGCACTCTTGGAATTATATAAATAATTAAATTAACAGAAAATAATATTCATGTAAATGTCACTGAAAATTTATATAATTAAATGATAATATGATTATGGTTGGAAATACTTGAATCTAGAGAAATATATACAAATTTAAAAGATTTGTTCACTCCTATATATTTCCATTAATTCGATGTTACTGCTTTTGAAAATTAATATGATATCAATGATTTATAAATGATTAGAGTAATTAAAATTATTATTTAATTGAATGTCTCCCATTAATGGAATTTTTTTATTAGCATGAATATCCTATTTACATGTCAAATTATAATATTTTAACTATTTTTATGTCATGTAAAAAATATTGTATATTTGAAAATATCTGTACTTTCTATTTAACCAAAATTCATATATTAGTACTATAAAGGCATATATAATGGAATGGAAATAGAATATAAACTATTTAAAAATAAATTATATAGTATTAGAAACAATAAAAGTTTTATGATACCATAATTCATTAAAAATGTATTAATTCTTATGTTGTTAATACCATATTCTCTAAAGATTTACTACTTGAACACATAATGTTTTAGGGTTGTATAAGTCTTTAATGATAATATAGAATCACTATAAATTTAAAATAAATTACACTAGTTATAATAATTTCCTTATGTTTAAAATTAAATTTTATATTGCTACTAAATCTATTTTCATTCCTATGTGAACATATAAGTTAAAATTAAATGCAGGAGAGTGTGATTTTTTATTTTTCATTACATAAAATAATATATCATAATTCTTTTGTGAAAAATCTAATGAAACATCTGTAAAATTAAATATATAATGATTATGGTTGAACTACAATAATAATATATATTATAGGCAATTGTTATAGTAATTATAATTATGTGTCAGTTTATTTTTTTCTTAATTACGTGATTTACCCTTATCGTCATGATAAGTTTTAATTATAGTTACTATTCATAATTACCATATAATAAAAAAGAAATATTTATAATATTTGGATAACATGATTATAAATATTTATTTTTCTCAATATTCAATTTCTATAACTGGTGGAAATTAATTTAATATTAAAACAATTAATGAAAAAAACATTTTTTATAGAAATGGATTTTTATGAAAAAAAATTTTATTATTGAAAAAACCTAAATATGAGTGGTTCATTATTAATTTAATAAAGAAATTTATAATTAAAGGATAAATAATTAATTTCTTATTTATTAAAAAATTAATATAAATTGATTATAAAAATAAATGATAGTTTTAGAAAGGATTTTTTATGTGTTCAATGAAATATCAATATATTCACAAAAAAAAACAAAAAATCATCACCCTAAGATAAATTTTATAGAATGATTTACTAAAATATAAATTTTTATCAAATGGAATATTCAGAAGATTAATTAATTAGTTAAAATACATTTTCACATGAAGTAAAAATAATAATTATTGAGGAAAAAAATTTTAGATGACTAAAATAAAATTATGATATATTGAGTTCTTGTTTCCTCAAAGTTAATAATTAAATTATTAATAAGAATGTACTATATATATATATATTGTAAATTGTTTAATCCTATTAATATCATAAAAATTAATTACAAGGTTATAATGTTGATATAATATTAAATTTTTTATTTAAGCTACATGTTCTGTGTCATACTCACTATCAAACTAAATAATATTATGATATATTGAGATATTATAATTATATCAACCTATATCCATAAGAGATAATATAATAATCATTGATTGAACAATTATTTAGATGTTATTGATAAATTAATCAATTAAATTCCACCAAATAAAAGATTAATTATGTTTTAAATAAAATAAAATCTCTAAGATATATACAGTAACCCCTTTAATATTTTTGATTGCATAGAAAATGTAGCCTAATAAAAATATATTCCACAAAGCCTGGAATTTATTCAAAATTTGATCCATATATATATTCTTAAATGTATGGATAGGAACCCTAAACTTTATTTAACTAGTATGTGATACAACTGAATCATGATCTCTCTTAAAATATACTTTTGATGAAGATATTATATCACAAAGATAATGGTAAAATTTATTATGGGGTGAAGTGTCTTGAAAATGACATTTCTATATCTTATATTGTTTCTAAATAATTATAATTATAAATTATTATAGAAGTTAAATTATGCACCATATAATAATAAAATTAACTAATTTACTTTATAAATAACAAACATTACTTGATGATAATAAAATAAAATTAAAATTACGATGAGTAAAATTCTATAACAAATAAAAATAATAATTAAAAATATGATGGGATAACAAATAGAAATTTAACTGCATAAAAATATGAAAACTTATATAACATAATAAATAGAAAATAGAACACTTGAATAAATAATTTTATTTTTTAAATGATGTAATTTAGTTTGAGATAAAGAAAAACAATTAATGAATGAAGTAATATGTATTCCTATATATTTGAAATCCAATCTGACTATTCTGGTAATATTTCTAGAGGGATTGAAACTTGGATATTAGAATATTATCCTAACCACTTAAATAGATAAATTACCATTAGAAATATAGAATTACATGTAAATAATATGTTCTATGAATAAAATAATTAGATCATATTATTCAAATTTCAAAAAAAATATTAATATTATGCATCTCAAGGATATAAAAAGTTTATATTTTTAATAAATTCTATGTTTATTTATTTAATTCAGTAATAAATTTTATATTAATATATAAATATATAAACTAAATAATATTTTATATTATTAAGTGGATATTATTTTAATTTTTTAAGTCCTAATTTTAAATTTATTAATTATTTATTTTTATTAACATATCAAAAAACATGAATTTTTAGAGAAGAGTAAAATTAATGTTTTCTAAATATTACATGTTCTATGACAGAATATTGATATAATAATGAAATAGTAATTAATAAACTGATTTAGTCAACTGAATATTGATTTAGTAAGATAATTAAGTTGTTTTATTCAGATAAATTCACTTTAATAAGGTTGAAAATAATATTCAAAATTATAAAATTACGTAGTTTTCAAATTAAAAGTTTCTTTTCCTTTTTTCTATTTTTATTTTTCATAAAATAATTAATTCATAAGTTTAAGGGCTTATAATATAAAATAAATTAAATATTTATTGAAATATTATTTATAGTCTAAAAGAAGAAAACTATTTTAGGTCATGTTCTTGAAATAGTAATTTTATGATTATTATAGTCGGAAATGCCACTCCATTACCAGTATAAATTGCTCTTCTCATTATAATATAAAATCACTTTCCATGTCCATTTGATTACACAATTTCTTATAAAAACACTTTTCTATATATTCTTGGTAAATATTGGAATATTTTGGAATCACTCCACTTAAATAAATCAAGGGATTCAAGGCATCGTGGGACATAGTAAATGATTAACATAAAGGATATTGTGTCGTTGTTTTTAATTTTTCCCTATCATTTTTTTAAAATAAAACTCATTAATTATTCTAACCTCTAATTAAATCCCACCAATATTTATTTATTAATATATTAATATATTAAAAATAATTAAATAGTACTATTGTGGTGTTATAAATTTTTTATAATAATAATATTTCATTTCTCCTTATATGTTAAGTCCCATTAATTATCATTTTACAGTTCTATAAGAACATTGTAGATTATTTAATTATAACTTATATTTTTGTTGGATATAATAAATAATATATTATCTAATAAACTTTTTTTATAATTAAATTCAAATATACATGGATTCTAACAAAACTAGATCCCGACATGACTTACCACTAGTTAGAGGCATGATCTAGTATACCTTGGGCTCGTGATAACCATTGGAGTACTAATAGGGTATAAATTTGGAAATATTTATCCCTTGAGATAAAAACATCCAAATTAAATATAAATAATGGAAAAAACTATTTTCGTAACACATAAATATTTCCCAGAATGATAATTTTCAACCCATAAACAAAATGGACATAATAAAGAATCGATGTCAGGAGACCAATTCAAGCAACCTAAGACTAATACGATGAAATACCCAAACCCACTACATGTGACCTGTTATTCCCTATCCATATCCCAATCCAACCATATAATACATTATCACCCAATAATGATTGGACAGAAATAAATAGAGCTAGAATAAAGCCTGATAACTGCATACACTAAATGGTGTCTAGATGGAATGAGAAAATTTGACATCAATTTGTAAGATCTATAGCATTTTTGAAAATCATTTAAAATGGTAAAAGTTAAAATAAAGGCACTTTGAATTACATTTATTGAATATGTTTTTATGTATTTAAGAACCAAATAAAATAATATAAGATGGATATAATTAAACTCTATTATATTATTTTTCTAAATATACAATAATATATTAAGAAATATTTATTTTAAATCATGCACTCCATAAAATCATCAATCTATCATATAAAAAATATTTTTTGAAAAAATTTATAAAATTATTCATAGAAAATCACTCATATTGCATAAATGAATTACTATATAATGGGGGCACCTTGTCATTAGAAAAATATATTGAATAAATTAAGTTATACCTCAATGAATTATATAAATTGAACAAATATGAATATCATATGAGTCCAAGTGAATCACCTATAACAAACCTCTAACCAATGAACCGATTTTCGAGATATATTCTTAGTTTTATTATAATAGTGTTCTGGATTTAACAGAAATAGGGAAACACATTGGCTAATGTTCATAACTAACACCGTCCACCAAACTACCCTACTCATAGAATAGTCATAGTGAACACTACATCTTGTGTAAACTCATACTAGTGGTTACAGTAATAGTGACAAACATTCTAGTGAATAATACATTTACTACTCCCATATAAATACATATGTTCCCATTTAAAAACAATAGGGGTGAATAATAAATATGATCAATTAATAATACAACATAGAGCCCGAATAATCACTTACCATCACCAATAAATAACTCACATTAAATAACCATTCATATCCATCACCATATCAACACATACAATAATCCATTCACATGAAAGCTAACAAAAATATGTGGAATGAAGAGGGTTTCACATGATTATCCCTTTTAAAAACACTTCAAGGTGCCAAACTATACTACATTAAACAAGGATTGGGATTCCATACCATTTATATATGTGTGAAATAAGATTTCAGGAAAATATTCTAAAATGATCAAATTAATTCCAATTCAAAAAATGGTTTAAAACAATTAATCAAACTATTTAAAATATAATAAAAACCTTAATCGAAACCAGTACCCAAATGAGGTCAAATACAGTCCAAAAATCTAATATTAATAAAATAATTGACTGAAATAATTTTAATAACATTTCAAAAAATTGAAACACAAATTAAGATTTAGAAAAACCATAAATTCTATAGTCCATTTTTTAATTAAATTAAAAAATTTATGAAACTTAATAGATACAAAAATGTAACATTAATATGATAAATTAATAATCGAAGGAATTTATGCGCAAACAAAAAGTTAAAAAAATTAAGAGACTTGAAAAAACGATATTAGTTCATTGTATGTCGATCTATAAGATGCTTGTTTCAATGGGGGATGATCAAAAAGTGATCCATGATACATAAAAGACCCAAATAGAATATAATCAACCATTATTAACAAATATTAAATCCAAAATATTTCTAATGTTACACATTTGGATTGTATGATATTAAAACCTAATGGTAAAATAATGGCAATAATAAAGAATAATTAACCCAATCGAATGATGTGATTAATATCAAAAATGAATTTGAGTAAATTCAGAGAAATAAGGAATAACAAGATGATGAAGAAAGAACCCTCTACTACCCACCGATAGGTCTACTAAAATAATATAGATGCGAGGAAATAGATTTAAAATTTTAATAAATGATGGAAATAATGTTAAATCACATTTTATAAAAACATGTAGTCCCTAATGGTTTGTCCATAAGGATTTACAAACAATAACTTACTGTGAGAGTCATCACAATAATTACAATATGGAAGTAAATTTCCTTAAATTTAATTCTTGTTTTGAAAATCCATTCCAATACCATGTGAAAAATATATATCGTATGTACTACCCCACACATTTTCCACCCAAAAGTTCGCATATCCATCCACTAAACTATAAGAATCTTATTAACCAAAAGAAATTATGATCTTGAGGAAAAAAACTCTTGTAAACACTATAAGACAACCAAAAAATACATAAAAAATAAAATAATAGAAAATTAATGTTTTATATATGAAAATGTTTTTTAAATTATCTCAAAAATTATACATTTTACACACCCAAAAAAACTATAATTAGGTTTAAAGGAAAAGGTAAAGTATAGAAAAGAACCTCTTGGAGGAAATTTGCTAGTAGGAGAAACGGTATAGAGGATATTCTAAAGGAGAATAATACATATATAGAATTATTGAAAAATTTAAGAAACTCCAATGAACATCACCAATAAATTTTTATAACATTTACTGAGGTATCATCTAATGTAGGGGGAGACCCCCTGGGGGTCACATAAAAAAACATAATTTCCATAAATAGTGAGATAGTTATGGAAACTCGTCTATGGAGGACAAAATAGTAACACAATTATACTAATCATGATAAAAATTGTGGAACAAAAAGTATCTATTAAAATTGATACAACCTAAGAGAACTCTACATTATATAACTGGGGATAATCACCAAACATAACCCCACATCTATATAGAAAATCAGTGATGATCTACTCAACATTATACTTATTAAAGAAACAAATAGGGTATTACACATTTGTGATCTAACTCAATGGGTAAATAAGGATCTACAGTATGAAATATCATCCTATGGTGATTCCATAAAATCAAATCCCACAATATCATGTTCTCAATAACCTAACGACAATAATCATCCATGTTACCAAAACATTGGACCTATGGCATCCCATGGTTAAAATATTGACATCCAATAAAAATTATATTCATAAACCATATTTTACAGTTAAAAAGGCCCATGTAAACTTTTAATAAAATTTTTATTCATTATATAAAATATAAAACCCTTTATATCCAAAAAGATAATGCTAAAATATCAGATATACACAAGGAAATTTCCCTAAAACACACAACTAACAAATATGCTTATAAGGGAAATATCCATTAATAATTATACCAAATAAAAATCAATAAATATATACTAGGTTTTCGCACCAATGAAAATCCATTGGGGTAATTCTCACATGATGACTTAGAATATACTGGCATGATATAGTAGACATATACAAGATGGGAACACTACATCATGTAATAAAACGTGCCATAAAAAAACAACTCTTCTGTCATAGAATCCTCACACATATGATCCTCAATAATTGTTGTCTATTTTAAAATTTAAAATATGAAATTTAGATGAACCTCCTTCGATATTTATTTTGAATGAACAACTTTTGTAAAATTATAATATTTGTAGACTAACATAAGAAAATCTTATTAAATTTCTTCATGAAAAAATGAAAAAAATTGGTCCTTCAATAAAACAGATATAATTCCATTGAATAATTAAATTTATTCCTATAACCATAAATCATGGGATGTCCTAAGTGAATTTAGATATATAAAATTATTTTTTATTGACACCACCACCTCAATAGGACCTTTTACAATAAAAAATATGTATAGGTGATGATTCAAAAAGGCTTGGATGGGGGACAAAAATGATGAGGAACTCAAATACACCACATGGAATTTTTTATTTTTATTGTAAATAGGAGAAAAATAAAATCTTATTTGATTAGGGAAGCTATCCATATGATCATCACATTCAATCATCTACCCACTTCAAATTAAAGTATCTTTTGGTGGTATAATCATGTCAAAATGATATGAAAAATATTAATTCATATGTAAACATAAATATAATTACATAGTGACCACAAAAAAAATACCATAAAACATACTATCCCATATCATAAAAAATAACATCCATAAAGTTTCACACATGAAACTATTTTACAAAATACAAATCAAAACATTTCATCCCCACTAAAGTATTTACGAAGTCCACACTATCTAAACAATTAAATAAAATCATATATATATTTCAAAACACACTAAATAAATTTATTTTAAAAAATACAACTTATATTATCAAAAAGTATATTTAAAATTAAAAATTGAAAATATATAAAATTGGAAATAATACAAATAAAAGATTTTAAAACATAATATAAAGAACACATTCAATGCATAACCTGGGAAAAATTAATTCAAAAAAATTCATCCCAAAAATAATTCATGGAAAATCAATCCCATTCTAAACCATTTTAATATCAATTTAATAACCATTCATCCAATGAAATCCCTTTTCTCAACAAAAACACAATTTCATAAAACCTAAAACAACATCCCTAAAATAATATAAATAACATATAAAAACAGTATTCAATATATTAATATTTAAATTAGATAATATTAAATTAATGGTAAGCTCAATTGGAGTAAATTAATTGAGAAATTGAATTAAAAAATCATTGAAAAAAAATGTTCCAAAATATTTAGCATTATGGGATTGAAAACAATACACCCTCTCTGTAGAAGATTCTAGAATGGTTCAAAACCACACTCATTGGAACTATTGTAAAGACCCAAAAATTTCAAGGATATTCTTTTATGAATTTCTATGAAAGTTTATGAGTCTGTGGCTTCTGACGACAGTTGATTCCGAAGCCCGGTGTGACCGTAATCAATTTATGAAGTTTAGCTCGGGTATGTTCAGTAAACGAATGAGCGGGTTTTTCTATCTTTTGAATCGGTGCTCAGAATTGAAATCTGAGGGCATCGTTGAACTCGATGCGCGGGTTTTCTCTTAAGAGGACTTTCAACTCGATGGCACATGATCAAGTATGAAATTTAGTTTTTGGGGTTTTACGTGGGTTAATAAAATAAAATAAGTGAACAATTTATTTTATTTTTTTAAACACATGTCGTGTGGATAAAGTGGTTAAAAGCTCCACTTGGGAGTTGGTGGTGGGACCGCCACACCCTAACCTCCCATGACAGTTTATGGTGGTGGGGCCCACCGAGATCCAACCTCCCATTTGAGGTTAATTGTGGTGGAAACCACACGAGGCCTCCCATTAATGGGAGGGGAATCATAACTTCTTAACTCCCACTCATTTATGAGGGAGAGCATTTAGGATTAAATCCCCGTCTTAATTGAGGAGGGTGAAACCCCCTTTTTAATGAGGGGACCACCCAAGCATTAAAACCCCTTTACTTTTTCTGGTTAATTAATGGTGGGGCCCACCAGGAAATATCCTCCCTTTGGAGGAAATTCTTCTATGGGGACCACCCGGGCCATTAACCTTTTTTTTACTTCCACTCTATTTTAATGCGCCACCACAACGAATTAATTGGGTGGAGTCCTCTATCATAAATCATGCATTTATGACATGTGTACCGATGAAGAACTCTCCCACTCCTATAAAAAAGAGGCTAGGGGAAGGATTTCTGGATGGATTCTTTAAATTGCGGAACGCTAGCAATGAAGCACAATGCCCATCACTTGGAGAGTTTTCCTCTTCCTTAAACGAAGAACGAATAACGAAAAACGCCGACAACACCCTCGGCTCCTTCCTTTCCGATGTTGGAGGAATAACGCCTATCTTCCGCGACACCCATCTTCCATGACTCACCATCGTTTAATGCCATTTTAATCGAGGTAAGGGTTTTTCTTCGAAAAAATTTTGTTCATTATCTTCGTGAATTAAGATATGACCTCTTGTTATCGTAATAACAGGAGGCGGTCGGACCGCACAAACATGGCTGATCATCCTCCCCTTTTTCCTTCGTCTTTGTGGATTGTTGTGGCGAAGAAGGCATGGTGACGTTGCACTGCGCGGGAACGAGAAAAACCGCGGCTGGAGCGCACCGCAGCGGATGTGCGCCGCGCCGTCACGCCGCATCAGTGATGTCGGAGGAACTGCGGCCGGAGTGGGCCGCGGCAGTGGTGTGTGGCACCGTCGCACACCGCCAGAGGACCCGACGGATGACACGGCTGGAGTGGGTCGAGGAATATGGCGCGGCGCCGTCGCGCCGCGGCGATCAGGGGAGAGTCGCGGCCTTTGGCCGTGCGGGCACAGCAGAAGGCGGCCGGTCAAGATGGTCTCCATCACACCCTTGAGGCGGGACCACCACGGGTCCCGCATGGATCAACCGGCCGGCCATAATGCCCTACCATTCAAACAAAAACCGGTGGATGGAACCCATGGCCAGCGCAATGGGCAGCACCCCCCTTTGCACCCCGCTCGGCCACTGCCTAGCCGCCCCACTTGGCCAGCGCCGAGCCGCCCGCGCTGGGTCGGACCGCCCACGCTGGGCAGAACCGCCCGTGATGGGTCGGACCGGGCACGAACCCCTTAATTTCGGACAGATCTGTTCAAACACCCATAACATTGGCTACAGACCTCCGATCGATGCACAGTCAGTTGTGTAGCGATCATTGGATTGAGACGGATTTTAGAAATTTTACACTTAAGGTTTGGGAGAACTTTTGTTATGTCCGGGTTGGTTCGAACACCAAACCAACTGGACCCTCGAAGTGGAAACAGTTAAAACATGAGTTACGGACGTCCGATTGACATTCCGTCAATCGATGTTAGGATGCAGTTGGAATATGGCCGGGTTGGATTGTACCCGAAATCCAACCGGGCCCCTGGAACGGAAAAGCCGATAACTTTCAGACCGAACGTCCTTTGACGAACCGTTAGTGGCGTTTGTGATCACGTTGAGAAACTGTCTCTTTTAATACACCCGTATGAGAGTTCGGGGCACATTTGAGATATGGCCGGGTTGGTTCGTACATGAAACCAAATGGGACCTGGAACAAAAGGCTAATAACTCACAGACCGGGCGTCCAATTTATGCGCCGTCTATTGTGTTGAGACCCCTATGATGAGGCAGTCCTTTGTGTTATTTCTTCGCTGGACTTTGTGATACTTGGAGTATCGACCAGTAGCTCGTGTGGTGGATCCTCCTAGAGATGAGCATACGGAGTACGGTGACCTTGTAGCTGGCTCAGACCTAACGACTGCTTGTCCGATTCGATTTAGAGTGACTTGTATAGCCCAATGGGGAGCACTTCTTTGTGAGGTGGTAGACCCATAGCGGAAGAGCACTACTTTGTGAGTTGGCAGACCTGCGGTACTCGACAGGAGGAGTACCTCTGTAGGCTATGAGGGGAGCACAACTTTGTGAGGTGGCAGACCCATGGCAGAGGAGAACTACTTTTTGAGGTGGAAGACCCGTGGTACACGATAGTAGGAGTGCCTCAGAAGTCTAAGGTTAGTGAGTGACACCTCGGAGTCGTGTCAGGACTACTGCGCTTGATAGAGGAGGAGTTCTCCAGCAACCGTTTTTTCTTCATCATGAATAAAAAGCCTGGTTTGAGCTGAGTTAATAATCTTCGTGTTTTCCTCATGATTGAGATGGGTTACATGATAACTTATGTATATCTACGGTCATATAACTAAGTAGTGTTTATCCATCGACTTCATATCTGTGTGATACCTTGTGGATGAGATGGGTTACTAAATAACATCGGTATAATTATGGGCTTATACCTAAGTAAGGGTTATATATTTAGAGCTTTCATTGTGTTTATCCTTTTTGAATTTAGTGAGACATTGAGGGTCTTGGGTTCCCTACTGAGTATCGTATACTCAACCTTGCACGGGCGATGCCCGTACCTCGTTGTGTTGGATGTAGACGACGGACATCGCTGACTGAGATCGAGTGTACGAGGACTGGACGATACCCAGAGGTGGACCTCACGACGAGTCAGTACCCAGAGGTGCACCTCACGAAGAGTCAGTACCCGGAGGTGGACTTCACGATGAGACGGTACTCATTGGTGGGCGAGAGCGTTGAAGAGTCTATCTGTACCTACCCTTCAGGTAGGTTCTGAGGTGGATGACCTAGGAGCTGCTTCTATCTTCCAGTTGTTCATCTTTTCTGTTGTACTTTCATTCAGTTGTAGCTGTACTTCTCATTTGGGTTTGTATTTTGGCCCATTTACTTTTTAAAACATTCCTTTATACTTAGTGTATTACTTCTTCTTGTACTCTGGTTGGATGTGTTTATGTTTTATAAAGGCAATGACTTCCCAGATACAGGGTTTTACGCCTTTTGTGCTAGTCTCCAGCCCCAAGCCTATGGAAGTCGGGCTTGGGGTAGTCACGACACAAGCCCCTAGGACAGGTCGTGAAAAATTGGTATCAGAGGAGTCAGTTTTACTGTAGAACACAGAACTCTGATCTTTCCTTTCTGTGAAGCAATAGTGTTAATGGTACTAACTGTGGTCTTCAGTTCATGGAGTCCAGTGTTGGTGATGCGGCTGACGTATCCATACACGAGGACCCTGACTTCTGAATTCTGACATCGTGCATGAAAACACTGATTGCATGTGTGTTTCTAAAAAGTTTTAATGTCAGCTCAAACTAGGTAAGCTCACTAGGTATAAATCATTTACCGTGATGCATCTATTCAGGATGTCTTCACACAGACAGTTAGTGGGTGTTCTGAGATAGTACACGATGACGGCCCACCGAGCGACGAGGCTCTGGTGCAGGGCCCTTTTTACTATATTGGAACCCTCGAGTGGTGTACCGGCACCACCACCACCTGCTGGGTTGAAGATGCCACTCGCAATACTAACAGACGGTGGACACCGACAGAGCGCATTGTACGAGTTCCAGCAGTAGAGGCCTTCGAGGTTATAAGGCAAGTCAGATTCCTAAAAAGCAGAGGACTGGCTGGAGGTGATTGATAGAGTTTTCCGCCTAGTTGAGACACCAGTAGAGTAGATGCTGGGCTTAGCTACATGTGTTTTCCAGTGAGATACCATGAGGTTGGTCCGTATAGTGATGGGGCTTCAGCACGTGGACCTATGCCTGAGATAGTACCATCGGGTAGTGTTCCAGTTATGACACTACATGTTGGTCAGTAGACACTACCGGCCGTACCGATAGAGGATACTTGTAGGATTAGTGCCTTACTTATGTTTTAGCAGCAGATATCCCTCATGTTCTGAGGAGAGTCCGACTCACAGGCGGCTGAGGACTGGCTTGAAGATGTAGAATAGGGTTTTCTAGAGCTTATACAACCTCGGTAGGAAGACATGTTGGTAGCTGAGAATTCATCGGGGCACACCTAACCATTCCTGGTACTCGATGAATACGATGTGATCAGTGATTCAGGGTTCGGAATTCTGAGTGAGGTGTGTCTAAATGACATCCGAGCAACACTTATTTCTCTATGCATTCCTACTTATATTCGGGTTATAGAGAGAACCTTTGTGGTTGATAATTCTTTTGCTGAGTGGATGTAGCCAGTGAAGGTTTTCAGTGGAAAGAAGGAAACTGGCTCCGGTCTCGGAGACTTGGGCATGTAATATGTTTCAAGAAGAGGAAGTGAAAAGGATAGATGAATCTGCAGGGCAGCAGACGTTGAAGCAGAGCTAGGAGAGCTGTAGGTGGTGGTGAACATTTTGACTTTTTTAAACCACACGCCTTTGTAATCCCCGCTGGGCTCAGGGAGCTGGAGGTCATGAGAAGAGAGTAGCTGCATGTGGTCAAGAAGTGCGACTGAAATGCTCTAGGGATGATACAAAATACAGACTGTTCTTTCTACTAGCTATCGTAACAATAGACATTGATACGAATCATCCCTTCCTTCCACAAATCTTGTCCCAGACCTTGAGTTTCCAGTTAAGCCATTGACATGACCCTCGCGTCTGGAGATACCTTTGGGAAGAGACTCAATAATCATACTAATGCCGACGGTGTTATATGACCCTTGAGGTGATAGTTTCATTTGGATCCTCTTGGTGGAAGCGTCGAGGCCTTACGACGTTAGTTTGAGTATAGACCGGGAACCACAATTCATACACAAATTAACGGTATTAGGAAAAAGGTTGCAGTTTATCTACAATGTTGGGATGGGGTTTTTCCTTGGTCGGAGAAAAGGGAAACCCAGGCAGCACAGGATAAACTCATCCTTATGAGGCTGCGTCCAATCATTCTTGAGTCGATCGAGCTTACCTTCGTGGCAGCAAGAGTTTTTCAGTTATCAGTTCCTCCAGGACTATGACTATGAGATAGTCAATACTCTTGGTAAGGGGAACATTTTTGCAGAAACGCCCAGCAGGAGGACTGATATTCGGCTGTTAGGAGGGGCGAGTCAGCAGCTGGCCACGTTTCAGGTGTCCTTTGTGGATAAAGAAAGAGTCAGCACGTGTAAAATCTGAGATGATTCACGGCAATTGAGACTGCATAGTACAGACATAATTCCTATGCTGATAGAAGACGAGACCACTGGAGTTCGATGGTGATGAACACATTTTCTTATGGGTCTCACCTTGACAAGGTCAATGGATTTTTGGCTGGGCCTGCAAGTTATCTCCGCGTGTCATCGGACCTTTTCGGGTCCCCAGCAGCGTAGACAAGGTGGTTTACCGCCTGGCCATTCCACCTAAAATGCACTAGGTACATGACATCTTCCACGTATCTCATCTGAGGAGATGTGTGCACGACCTAACCATCATCATCGACCACTGAGAGCTGGATATCGATGACGGGGTGACCATTACGGGGTTCCCGTAGAGGTTGAGTATCGACAGGAGCAGGTCCAACGGGGATGGTCGATTCCTCTTGTGCGCTTTCGCTGGCAGTACAGGAACCTCCAGGAGAGAACATGGGAGCGTGAGGCTCAGATGCGTGCTCGATACCTCCTTTATTTTCCCTAGTTTGCGTTGTAGCTTTACGAGGACGTAAATCCCTGAGGTGGGAGTAATGTAATGACCCAGAAATTTAAAGGAATTTTTTTTCATAATTTTATTGGAATTTTACGAGTCTCTGGCTCTTGTTGGCACTTGATTCTGAGGCTTAGTGTGCCCGGAATCAATTTCGGAAGTTTAGCTCGGGTACGTTCAGTAAACGAACGAGCAGGTTTTTCTATATTTTGAACTGGTGCTCAGAATTTAAATCTGAGGGCACCGTTGAACTCACAGCGCGGGTTTTCGCTTTAGAAGACATTCACCTCGATGACTGATGATCGGGTATGAATGTTAGTTTTTGGGGTTTTACGTGGGTTAAGAAAATAAAATAAGTGAACAATTTATTTTATTTTGTTAAACACATGTTGTGCGGATAAAGTGGTTAGAAGCTCCACTTGGTAGTTGGTGGTGGGACCGCTACACACTAACCTCCCATGAGTGGTTATAATGGTGGGGCCCACCGAGATCAGACCTCCCATGTGAGGTTAATTATGGTGGAAACCACACAAGGCCTCCCATTAATGGGAGGGGAATCATAACTCCTTGACTCCCCATCATTTATGAGGGAGAGCCTATAGGTTTAAATCCCCCTATTAATTGAGGAGGTTGAAACCCCCTATTTATTAAGGGGACCACCCTAGCATTACCCCCCCCCATTACTTTTTGTGGTTAATTAATTGTGGGGCCCGCCAGGAAATATCCTCCCTCTGGAGGATATTCTTCTGTGGCGACCACCCGGGCCATTAACCCTTTTTTTTGACTTCCTCCACATTTTAATGAACAACCGCAGCGAATTAATTGGGTGGATCCCTCTATCATAAATCATCCATTTATGACTTGTGTACCAACGACAAACCCTCCCACTCCTATATAAAGGAGGATAGGGGAAGGAGTTCTGGACTGCTTCTTTACTCGGCGAAACGCTAGCAGCGAAGGACGACGCCCACCACTTGGAGAGTTTTCCTCTTCCTCCAACGAAGAATGAAGAACGAAGAACGCCGATGCCACCCCCGGCTCCTTCCTTTCAGATGTCGATTTAATGATGAATGTATTTCGCGATGCCCATCTTCCGCGACTCGCCATCGTTTAACACCATTTTAATTGAGGTAGGGGTTTTTCTTCGAACATGTTTTGTTAATTATCTTCATGAATTAAGATATGACCTCTTATTATCGTAATAATGCGAGGAGGTCAGACCACACAAACACGGGCGATCCTCCTCCCCCTTTTCCTTGGTCTTCGTGGATCGTTGTGGCGAAGACGGCATGGTGCCGTTGCACCATGCGGGAATGAGAAAAACCACGGCCGAAGCTGGCTGCGGTGGAGGTGCGCGGTGCCGTCACACCGGGCCGGTGAAGCCGAAGGAACCGAGGCCGGAGAGGGCCGCGGCGGAGGTGCGCAGCGCCGTCGCGCCACGCCGGAGGAACCGACGGAGGCCGCAGCACCGTCACGCCATGCTGATCGGGGTATAACCGCGGTCGTTGGCGACGACGACACATCGGCAGGCGACCGTTCAAGCTGGCCGCCGACACACCCAGGAGGCGAGACCCCCGCGAGTCCCGCCTGGATCAACAAGTCGACCTTAATAAATGGCCGTTCCAAAAAAAAACCAGGGGTTGAAACCCTCATCCAGTGAATGGGGCGGCGCCCCCCCTTTGCGCCTCGCTCGGCCCTCACCATGCCGCCCCCTCGGCCAGCGCCGAGCTGCCCGCTCTGGGACGGACTGCCCGCACCGGGCCAGGTCGCCAGAGCTGGGTCAGGCCAGCAGCGGCGGGCCGGACCCCGCCGGTGAGGCCGGGCCGCACTGGCCAGGCTAGCCGCGCCCAACTGGGCCGGACCCGGACCCGGGTCGGGTCGCCCGGATCGGGCCGACCCAGGGTGTATTGGGCCGGGTGGGACCGGACCCGAACCCCCTAATTTCGGAGATATCCGTTCAAACGCCCATAACATGGGCTACATAGCGCTGATCGATGCAACGTCAGTTGCGTAGAGATCCTTGGATCGAGACGGTCGTTTCAGTAGACTACATTCATTATTTCGGAGAACTTTGGGTATGGCCAGGTTTGTTCAAACACGAAACCAACCGGGCCCTCGGAGCGGAAACTGTTATAACTTGAGTACCGGATGTCTGATTGATGTGTCGTCGACTTTGTTGGATTCATATTAGTGAGACGATTCGTTTGGATTTCTCCGCTCGAGGTTTGGAAAGAGTTGAAATATGGCAGGGTTGTATTGTACCCGAAATCCAATCGGGCCCCTGGAACGGAAAAGCCGATATCTTTCAGACCGAACGTCCGTTTGATGAACCATCAGCGGTGTTGGTGATCACGTTGAGAAACAGTCCCTTTGAATATACCCTATGAGAGTTCGGGGTACAGTTGAGATATGGCTGGGTTGGTTCGTACACGAAACCAACCGTGCCCCTCGATGAAAAGGTTAATAACTCACAGACCGGGCGTCCGATTGACGCACCGTCTGTTGCGTTGAGACCCCTATGAAGAGGCAGTCCTTTGTGTTATATCTTCGTGGGAATTTTTGATACTTGGAGTATTGACCAGTAGCTGATGGAGCAGATCCTCCTGGAGACAAGAATACGAAGTACGGTGACCTTGTAGCTGGCTGAGACCTGACGACTGCTTGTCAGATTCTATTCGGAGTGACTTGTATAGCCCTGTGGGGTACACTACCTTGTGAGGTGGAAGACCCATTGCGTAGGAGCACTACTTTGTCAGGTGGCAGACCCGCGGTACTCGACAGGAAGTGTACCTCTGTAGGATATGAGGGGGAGCACTACTTTGTGAGGTGGTAGACCCATGGCGGAGGAGAACTACTTTGTGAGGTGGAAGACCCGCGGTAGTAGACATGAGGAGTGCCTTAGTAGTCTAAGGTTAGTGAGTGGCACCTCGGAGTCGTGGCAGGACAACTGCGCTCGATAGAGGAGGAGTTCTCCAGTAGCCGTGTTTTCGACATCATGAATAAAAATCCTGGTTTGAGCTGAGTCAATGATCTTTGTGTTTTCCTCATTATTGAGATGGGTTACTTGATACCTTACGTAAATGTATGGGAATATACCTAAGTAGTGGTTATCCGTCAACTTCATATCTGTGTGATACCTTGTGGCTGAGATGGGTTATTTGATAACTTAGGTATAAGTATGGGCTTATACGTAAGTAAAGGTTATCTGTTGAGAACATTTTTTGTTTTTATCCTTTTTGGATTTAGTGAGACCTTGAGGCTCTCGGGGTCCCTATTCAGTATCGTATACTCACCCCCGCACGGGCTATGCCCGAAACTCATTTTTTTGGATGCAGACGACGGACATCGATGACTGAGATCGAGTGTACAAGGACTGGATGGTACCTGGAGGTGGAACTCACGATGAGTCAGTAGCCGGAGGTGGAACTCACGATGAGTCAGTACCCGGAGGTGGACTTCATGACGAGACGGTACTCATTGGCCGGCGAGAGCGTTGAGGAGTCTATCTGTACCTAACCTTCAGGTAGGATCCGTGGTGGATGACCCAAGAGCTCCTTCTATCTTCCAGCTGTTTGTCTTTTCTGTTGTACTTTCGTTCAGTTGTAGTTGTACTTATCCGTTGGGTTTGTATTCTGGCCTATTTACTTTTCAGCACTTTCTTTTTAACTTAGTGTATTACTTTCACTTGTTCTCTGGTTGTATTTATTTATGTTTTATAAAGGCAATGCCTTCCCAGATACCTAGATTTACCCCTTTTGTGCTAGTCTCCAGCCCCTGCCCTATTGAAGACGGGCATGGGGTAGTCACGGCACGAGCCCCAACGATGGGACGTGACAACTATATTGTTTTCTAGACGTTGATGTTGTAACATTGAAACATATCTTTTCACCATTATCTCATTAAAACATCAACATGACCCACGATATCGTTAACTTTATCAATGGATTTTCAAATATTTTAAAAACTAATAAATAACTCAACATAATGTATCAGGACCCAAAAACCAACGGTAATGTGTGGTGATCAAGATGCCAATTGAGATATACCAAATGAGTTATAATGGTGACCCTAAACAGCTATCTACCCAGATTCACCAAAAATTAAATTAAAATTTTTGAAAGAACATAGGAACCCTCTAAAGAACCTAGAATATGATTACATTTGAAACCAACCATCCTATATTAACACATAATTCTAAACTCAAACCACTCCTTAGGAATCCTAAATGGAATTACATGTTATAACAAAAAAAACCATTTCATTGTTGTCATAGGATCCTTGTGGGTAATGATTCTAAAAAATAACTAAATCAAAATAATGTAAAAAATTATATTATTGAAATAGAAGTTAGAGAACAACATCTAATCACCAAAATAAACTGAAATAAAAGAAATAATATCACATATATAATATAAAATAGAAGAAAAGAGAATTTTTTTTTCAAAAATAAACAATGAAAATAAATTTAATATGAAACTGAATCACCAAGATTCACCTCTATGGGATCCATGGTCACACAACACATCCATTCATGGAAAGTAAAACAATTATAACGTTTTCAATGAAGAAAGTACCCACACTGAGTATCCTAAATAGAAAAAAGGACTGTTAGAATACTCAAAAATGGTGTATTTATAGTTTGACTGAAAAAATCATAACAATAATGATCTATTGTGTTCATAAAATTACTCCCAAATGATAGATAATTTATGAACTTTTTATTTAAATTTTGGATATATGTTTTTTTTTATTTTTTCTTAATACATAACATAAAATGGAAAATACATTAATTTAATTATGATTCATTGTTTTTATTATATGAGAAAATTGATTCGTTTTTTTATCCAAAATCATCCACACATTACAGGTATACATTTATAATATAATCTCATTTTAAAAAATATTTTATAAGAAACCACTAACTTTTCATAACTAAATGAGTAAACTAAGTCTCACCTCTACATAAAATAATTATGTAAAATAATAATAGAAAAAAAATATATTTTCTTATTTTTTTAATGAAATCAAAAATGTACAATGAGGATAATTGAATCCCTTAAAGTGAACCACCAATCAAAGAACATATTATATAGGATCATACCTATGTTTTATGGTTAGATAGTCATATAAGTACCAAACAATGAAATAAATTGACTATGTTGTAGCCTAAAACATGCCAAACAACACTCCAACACATGTACTGTAACATCCTGATTTTTTTAAAATAAATTACTATGTTTGATAGTGTATATGAAATGCAACACATAGCTTAAAAATAAAAAATAAAAATTTTTATTTTTATTTTTATATACATCCCATTAAATTGGTGGGAATTAATAGTTTCAAAAAAAATAATGATATATAATATGGTTATACTAAGTTTTAATGTATAAATTAAATCTATGAATAATTTTCACATAATTTTGTTAATGTTGTTTTATTCTTCAAATATACTTTCATAAAAAATTATTTTTTCTAATTTCATGACAGAAAAATATAATTATTTTCTAGAAAATATAGAAATTTAATTTAATTAAATATATATAACTTACTAAATGACCATATGAAACATATCATGTGGTCAAAATTTTAATATTTCATAAAAAGTTTATTTTGTTAAGGAAGAGTGAAAAGTGTGGATTTTTATTGAAAATTAAATTTTTTTTCAAGTATTTCCAAATTAAGAATAAATTTTTTATTTACTTATTTTATTTATTTTTATCATATTTATTTAAAAATTTAAAATTATTTATTTTTAAATGGATTTAATGTTATAATTTCTTATAAAAATATTATATACTTCAAAGTGAAATCTCCAGAAAAATTGTTTTCTGTTTCATATTATCTACTTAATTTTAAATAAAATAATAAATATTTTGTGATCTTAATTGTGAAATAATGGATTCAAAATTTTGAATCATGAGGTCTAAAAGTAGTAAATATGTTCTCTTATTTTTTGAAAAAATGAAATGTATCTTTAGTAATTTTTTAACTATTTTAATGGGTAAACAAGTAATTATGGGTAAGAATAAAATGATAAGGCCTAGAGAATGACCCTAAAACCTATCCCAATTTTATAATATGAGTAATTTGATTCCATCAGAATTTATTTTTTGAGTATATTAACAATAGTTTACATTTATAACTAATTAAGAAAATTATAATATATTATTTACATAGAATTCAATGATTTCATGCTTATATTTTTAAAAAATTTGAGAATATTTATACAGGGTTAATGAACAGAAATATTAAAAAATAGTGACTTTTTTTAAAGTTAATATATATATATTCATCATAATAAATTATTTTATAATTTCAATGAAAAAATAACTACATTCAATTCTAATGCAACATTAATATCGAAATTTATTTATTTTTGAGAATATTAAATAATTCTTATTTAAAATATAAATGAATTAATTTTAGATAATATATATAATAAAAAAAATCTATAGATTTTTTTAAAATTTTAGGGTTGTAGTTTCATTTTTTGAATTATAATTTTTATCATTATATTATTAAAGTGATATTAATCTATAATCCATAATACTGACATTATGAATATTTTATAGAAAACAATATTTTATTGATTGATAAAAAATTCAAAATAATAATCAAATCATCAAATACATTGGAATAATGACTAAATTTAATCAACGATCCATCTATCAGTTTTGTGTTCTTTAGTAACAATATTGACCTTCAATTTGTATAAATCAAGTTTGTCACGTAAAGAGTTAAATGGGATAAATAATGGTAAAAACTGAATGATAAAGGGAATATTTCCATCTAAACTTGACTCACAAAAAATTGTTAAGGAGGTTATTTATAACCATTCCCATACAATATTATAAATAAACATTGAATTAATTTGGAATGGATATTAAATTTATAATAATATAACATATTTAGAAATTCCAAGGGATCCCTATTTCTATCCTATAAACAGACACATATTATTCTAATTTATTCATAGCTAAATCCCCATTTCAATTTCATATAACCACCCAATTAAATTCCTTAAATCAACCCCCTAAATATAGATCCCGTATTTTGGTAATAAAAATAACCTTAGTGTACTTAAGGTGTAATGGAAATGTGTTTATCTATAGAAAATATTATGTTCTAATCAAATGGATTGGTTTTAATTCATCTTATACTGAGTAAAAATATTATTATGTCATGATCAAAAAATTAATCCATTATCCAATATATATAAAAACTATTTTTTTTATTAAAATTACCCATATCTATCTCATATTTATAAAATAGGAATATAATTCACCATTCATGTATACAGTGGACTACCACCTCACGATTTGATGTGATTCATTCTTCCTCCCCACATCTCAAGAGTAGTTATTATTATAAAAATAATATTTTTAAATGAAAATCATGAAATATGTTAAATTTTTAAATTTTAATATATCAGTTTAGTTCTTAACATTCCAGGCACCATCAATTGATAGTGTCGTTCATACGTACGTGTGTACTATCACCACTATAAAGCGATGGGATTCATTTTTCATCACCAAATCACATGGATTTTTTATATATGTATATATATTGTAATATTACAATATTTATTATATTAGGATTGTGTTGGAAACATAATAGGATGCATACATTATTTCCTAAATAATCATTTAAAAATGGAAATGTTTCACACGTGTATGTAAGTCCTACCATCCGTATAATTATGACGTCATTCATTTTTTAGAATCAAATTTGGTGTTGTGATATATAAGTATAAATGATTTATTAAAATGATAAATATTCAATAAATTATATACTATGGATGACGAATTGTGGACATCGTTGTCCAAATTCATCCTATATAAGTGATTTGGATCTTATGAACCGAATATGGTCAAAAACATCAAACATGATTTTAAATAATTAATTACTTGTTTTAACATGATTATAAGTTATATAAAAGAAAAAAACATTAAATAGGTTATAAATCATGTAAATAAGTAAAATATGATTCTTACTTGGGATAATAATTAACATACGTTACAAATAATGCTTATGGTAAAGGGACATCCTTTAAAAGAATATTTTATAATTACTACATACAATAGTCAAAAATGTTGTTTTAAAAATATGAAAACATGAAAATGTTTTTATATTTTTGAAAATATATAATTATTTAATTTTTCATTTATTGGTTTTTGTAGTTTTTTTAAAAGAAAATAGATTCATTATAAAGTGTGTGGATTATATATTTTAAAAGATAATTCATAGAGAAATATATATTTTGATATCTAGATGTTTAATACACTAGGATTTTAAATAGATTTTAATGGTTTTATACATGATATGGAAAATAGAAATTATTTATTATTTGTTATCTTAGATACTATTAGTAGAACCTATTAGATATTTTCCGTTACCGAGATTGTGATTCAAAGAATTGGGTAATGAAATTTTTCTCTATAATATTATATTTTACATCAGCCATATGGTTATTCTAATTTATAATTGTTTTTGTGAGGGTTATATAAGGGTTATATGAATGGGATGTCCAATGGAACCTATATTGATTTTTTATTCTTTATAATGTGTTTTCATTGAAATTTATTTATTATAAATTTTAATATAATGAAAAGTTTAATAGGAAAAATAATTATTTTTTCAGATGAAAGGTATGTTTTAAAATAGGTTTTGATGGGATCCCATGTTTCATAATGAACAAATGATTTTATTTATTTTATCTCTTAATGGGGTTTCATTCTCATTCATTGATTTAATTTTTTTCATAGGTCATAAATTTTCGAAATGATAAATACGAAGTTTGATGAATTAATTGAATAATCTCGTGAAAATAAACCATGTATTATTTTTGAAATGTTTTCATTTGGTGAAAAAACATTGATACTCAATATAAATATCCAATTATAATGTATTAGTTTTCTATGTATGATTTTTTATTTATTATCTACAAACTCCAATCATAAATGATCTCTAAGAAATAATGAATTATAATTACAGTATAAATTCACATGAATATGTGATGTCCATGGTTTGGTCTTTACAGTTGGTATCAAATAAGGGTTTAGAGAACATTAGAGATTGTAATTATTTTTGGAGAGCCATTCTTTGTAATTATAGAATTCATTGTGAGATTACTATTTGATGTTTTATTATATGTTTACGATCTTAGAAACCAATTATGATATTTGAATTTATGATATTTTAGTTTTTTGATATTATTTTTATAGAATCGATTTATAATTTTAATATACTTAGTTATAATGGATTTGAAAAAATGTATAGTTGAAAATCCATGGGTATTGTCTTCTTTGGGATAAAATAATTAACTTCATTTTAAAATTTTATTCTTATCTATAGATAAATGATTATTTATAATGATATAAGATGAATTATATCACATATACTTGTTATCTATTTAAGATTATTTATTCATTACTATCATGAAAAAATCTTCTTTATATAATCTTTATTTGTTGAGCATCCCAATCACTTTCTAGAAACTACACAACCAGTCGAAATTTTTCTCAATTCTATAAAATTTTATGGATCATGATATTTCCCTTATTTTATTTTAAATACTGTAATTATCCACATCAACAAATAATATGACTAAAATGAAAAAATTTAATATTTCATTTATCTAGTTTGTACTGCCATATGGTTGTTAAAATAAAAATCTACTAGATAATGGATGATCTTGATCTATAGATTTATGGTAGTTGTAAGTTTCTTTGAATATATTTATGAATCATGGTTTTTTGATACTAAAAAATCATAATGAGATATTACATCAATTTATTTATAAGAATAACTTCCTATAGAATAAGGTATAGGATATGTTTATTATTAGTGATTCCTCAAAATATGGTATAGTTGTATTTCATAAAATTCATATTAAATCATAAAAAACTAATTAATTTTCTATAATAGTTTTTACATATCAAAATTTATAATCACATGTTAGATGAAATAGATAACAAAAAAATTATTTTAGTGAGAATTTTCTACTATTTTGGAGTAATTACTCAGTTTCAATAAATTTTAAATGAAATTTTAACCCTAATTAATATTATATGAAAACATTAAGTGAAGAATAATCACCTTACATTTAGAATAGATAATATTAAAGGTGTTGTTAGACATTATAGATTCAATGATCTATGATTATGTTGTAATTATGGGTTTATTGAATTTGTGAACAAATATTTTATCAAAGATATATCCATGATATTTTAAAGTGATATTTTAATTAGGATATTAATGATATATCAGAATATTTAAACTATTTTAGAAACATTATATGATTTATGTAAATAAATTTTTATTGGATTTTATTTGAGATATAAAGGTTTTGTTGTATTTTTTATTTTTTATCATTTTATTGTGGAATTATGGTGATTCATTTTATTTATAGAAATGGAGAGAATGCTTGTAGACTATTTTATTATCTATTTATGCTATGTGAAATTATGGACAATTGATGTTATTTTGGGAGAGAAATAATAAATTTATCTTGAAAAAATTTGTGACAGAATATTTCTAAATTTTTAGTTTCAATCATTATCTAGATTATCTTTATAAATTTTTTGGATGTTTTTTTTCATTGATATATTTTTAATTTTGGGTATTACTATTTAATTTCATAGAATTACATTTTTTATTTTCTTATTGATTTTATAATTATCCTATATTTGCTTAAAAATTTTCATTTTTGCTATTCTCTAAATAATTAAAGAATATATTGTAATCACTTTTTGTTATAATATGTAGAAATGATTCTAGTTCATCAGTCATTAAAATATTCAATCATGGTATTTAGTGGTAAAGATGATATTTTGGTGGAAATATATTAGTGGATGAAATTCTACATGTATTGTAATTATATTTCATTATGTTGTTTTTTCCAGGTATTAAGAAATTCCTCAAGTCTATGAAATGGTTTCTGAATAAAAAATTGTATCCATTAACTTTTCTTATATATAAATCAAGTACCTCTTAACCCATCAATGATTTTATGGGTCTTTATGGATAAAATTTTCATGATAACATTTTTTTCATTGTTTATCATTCTTTTCGAAATATATTTTATTTTCAATGACCATGATATAATAAAAGAAAAAATATTCTATATTATGAAATATAATCATCATACATCCCTCTATTTTAACTAAATTTGTTATTAATCATTTTGTAATGACTTATTTCCAAAAGATATTTTAAAAATTCAATCCCAATTTACTGAACATGAGTTCAAAATTATAGGGATCTAATTTCCAAAGGGGTTGAATATAGCATGTCATGTTTTTTAGTGAAACCCTTTTTATTAAAGAGTATAAATACACATCATTGATCATAACCAAACTAATAAATGTGTTTATTATGTGATAGTTATAGAATAGAAACAACATTGGTGGAAATAAATTTTAAAAATGCTATTATGAAATATAAAATTTAAATAATCACTCGTAATTTAGTAAATAATTATTATAAAATTATGGAATTAATTTCAGTAAAGGCTATTTTTTTCAAATGCACTTTCTCCAAAAAATGATTTTTATTTATTCTATGATTGGATGATATTAATTATTTCAAATAATATAAGAAAATTTATTCAATGAAATAAATATAATTATATAAATAAATATATGAAAATTTTATTGTTATGATATCTTTAGAATTTTTTGAATTTTTTTATTTATAAATGAATTATCAAACAGACATATTTTTATTAAAAATAGTTTTTTATTTTCATGTATTCTAAAAATAAAATTATATTTTCTTTTGTTATAGAATTCATTTTTATCATTTTTATTTATAATAATCCATATTTGGTTTATAAAATGGGTTTATTCAATTATTTTGTATAAATAATTTTTTTGTTTAAAAAGTTACTTTTTCAAAAAAAAAATCAATTATATTTATCGGTTTATTTTTAAAAAAAATACAAAAATAATTATGTTAGATTTTAATAACATGATTCAAAATTTCAATCAAGTATCCGATATTTATTACAAATATCCCAATTACATTAGGATATTATTAATAATAACCTTATAAAATTTTTTACCGTAATAAATGGTAAATCATGTGAATAAGGGTCAAAATAAAATTGTAAGAATGAGAAAATTACCCAAAGGCATTATAAAAATTAATTAGTTGAAAATTTGAATACATATACATGCAATATTGAAATATATGACATATATATCCAATTTATATGTAGTTATAATATTTATAATATTTTATTTCAAGAGTAGTCAAATATATGACACTAATTTATTTAATAAATATATCATTTTTAATATAATGTTTACCACTGATTATATTCCAAAATAAATAGAATTTGAAACTTAAAACATTTATCTTAATCATAGTTATTTAGTTTTATTATGTGTTGAATAAAATTACATCTTAAAATCATACACAATTCTTATGAAATAATTATTATACTAATTGGAATATAATATAATATAATATAATATAATTATGTTATTTTTTTGAAACAATTAATGTAATGCAAGAATTATTTATTCTATATTTAAATATATGTTTAGTAATAGAATACATTTTTTAATTTTAAATTTTATCTTGATATTATTAATTTCAATTTAAAAAACCATAATTAAAATTTTTATTATGAATAATTTCCAAAAAAATATTTTAATATATAATATAAAATTTAAAAAATATTATAATTTTCCAATAAAAATTGATAAAATCAATCCAGTAATCCATGATTTATTTATGTTTCCTTTACATTTTATAGTAACAATTTTAAAACTGAATGTTCCAAAAGAAATTTGGTGCCTAAATGGTCTAAAGGCATTCTTTTTATTTTTATCATGGATAATCCCCATTTCAATGGTTGAGGGGAACCCTTATAAGGCCTATAGTCTTAGAAGAATTCATGACCTAAAGGTAAAATTGTAATTAATTCTAGTAATGACTAGATTAAAATCACCTTCAATCGTTTAGACTAGGAAGTCATCTTCCAATTATCACATATCTTTTTTCTAGAAATACATGTGCAGAGGTGCACATGCATGGTCCTGATCGAAATTTCCATACCATCATATAGTTTCAAATATATATATCATTTTTCAGGTGAGACCACGTTTTCTAATTCTTTATATAGAGTATTAACATTTGGTTTGTCTAGTTTCATCAGCAGTTCATGATATGAATGAGGTGTCCCAAGGGTCTTGATGTAGACCGAATGCCTTGGGGTCTCATATATTCTTTTACTGGATCAAAGGCCTTCGTTTTCCCAAATTCCATATGGACTCCAAGCCCAAACCAATGTCCTAAAAGTGAATATTTCTAACTTTCACAATAATGAATTGTACATTCTAATATAATTTCTATAGTACTTCTATAGTACCCATGAAATATACCCCTTTTAGGATTCAAACCTAGGTCTCATTAATGTGTATAAGGTGTCCCCACACACCAGGCTAATGATCATGTAAAACAATGTGGGTAGTTAACACTGAATCCATGTGGGGGGACCCGAGCAACCCCATGATTGTTCCACATTCCCTAACTAGGCATTGCCTTTGAATTTCCCTCTCTGTAATACACAAAAAAATCCTAGGTTTCCCCTCCACTCTTCTAAAAAGATAAGATCATAATAAAATCACCCCATGTTTAAAACCCATTTATCATATTTTCAACCTAAATGGATTCTTTGAATCCCTAACATCAATGTAGAGTCCTTATTTTATGAATAATAATATATATAAGGGTGTTACGGTTTTATGAAAATGAGGTTGTCTAAAGAAAAGGTATTATTTTAATAAAATGATTATATTTTATTTATTCTTACACCTTCTATAAATGTACATAATCTAATATAAAATATTAACAACATTATCCTTTATATGGAAAAATGTTATTATAATAGTGTAATGACCGAGATTCATCTTTATATCTATTAAATTTGGAAATAATTTCATCAATCATTTGAATGTTGGACTATTACCTCACAAACCTATGTATTTCGTTTTCCATCATTATCTCTCAAGGCTCATTATAATAAAGGATTTAATGTTTATATATGTAATTGATTAAATTTTCTCATTATTAAATATTAATATATATGTTTCTTTACTACCCATCTATGTGTAAAAATTGATAATGAATTTCATTCATACATGTGGACTACCACCTCCAAGAAGTGATGTTTTCGTTTTCCATCAATATGTCAAATGAATGATATATATATGTATATTTAGTGAATTAATAAGATATATAATGTATTATTATGATACTAGAAATATAATTTGATTATTAATTTATTTAAAAAATTATCATTGAAAAATGGAAACATTATTTATGCCTACATATAGCTAACTACCTTCATTATTATAACATAGTTACTTTTAGATAACAATAATTAATGGATATAATATAAATTATGGTAGATTAATTTTAAGGATAATTGTCTAATTTATATTATTCTAGTGATTATGAAACTGTGACCTCCTTGTCAATGTCCAAATACTGATTTCATTTTAATCTAATGAACTAAATATGGTCAAAATTTCTCAAAAGATGTTAAATAATAAAGAACATTTCATGAAATGGTAATACGTTTTATAAAATAATAATAATCTTGTTGAATTTTATTAATCAATTAAATAATATACATATGTTTTTATTGAATTACATGAAATAAATACATGAAAAAACATACATAATGTATGATTCCTTATATTTATAAATCTTCATGTAATTTTTCTTTTTAGAAAATTCAAAAATAAGGTTCTTATCTTTTCAGTAATGATCATATTTTTCCATTAATATTAACTTGAAATCATTTTGAGTATGATTTATAATATTACATATTTATTTTTAAATAATTTTTCTAATATGATGTTCCAAATGTTATATTTTAAAAGTGATTTTTATGTGAAAGTGGTATTTTGATATCAGAAAGTGTTTTTCACACAGGGTTAGAAGGGTGTTCAATGGTTTTGTTCATGATATAGTCCATGGACATTATTTGTGATAGATTTTATGTGATAGTGATAGATATACCATTATAGCGTTTGGTGTTCCCAGACAGCTCTCCAATTCACTGTCTAATAAAATAATTTGTTGGTAAATTATATTTAATGTCGATCATATGGTTATTAAAAAAATAAACTGTTTTAATAAGGGTTATATAATATTATTAGGATTATGATGTCCAAATGATCCTACATGACTCTCTTATTAACAATTATTTATTTTCATTGAAATCAACTGATTTCGAAAGGACTCATAATGATGTTTTAAATGGAAAAATGATTTATTTTCGAATGAAAATTGATATTTTTATGAAAAAATATTGATGGGGTTTTATGTTTTCATTAAACAAATAATTTTCATTATTGTATCCTTTATTTAGCTTTTTTGTGCTTCCCATTTTGTGAATATTTGTATTAAGATATAACGATTGGTAAGGGAACATAATATTTTAGGATGATATTATTAATGAAATGTGATGATAATATATCAAGATAAATTTTGAATGGGTCTATATTGGTGGAAAATGAATATTGAGTGTATGTTTACACTTATAATTTATGGGTTTAAAAATTATATTCTTTTAATTATTTAAAAACTATAAACATGATTTATCATAGGGATAGAAATAAATTGAATTATATTCTAAACCCATTATATTATGATATGTTTATGTTCAGTTTATACATGAACTGGTCCCATCTAGTTATAAAGTATACTATATTGGAAAATAGTAGTGTAAAAATATCTTTTAATGTATATGTTAAAACCTCCCACATAGTTCTCTGTGATCCCTTGAAAAATAAATATTGTGAGGAGGAGTAGAAAATATTAACAATAAAATGAAAAATAATATATTATAAAAAATAACCCACCATAAGGAACTACTCCCTATTTTGAAATATCCACTAATATACATTTCCTAATAAACACATGCATTAGTCACTACATTTATTGGTAAACTCAAAAGGTTATATAAAAAGTAATTGAAACACCTTATTATTTAGAAAATAATTTTATGGATTCAATAATGTCTTTATTATACATGGATTAAAATGTAAATCCATTTATATTTTTTTCGATACTCGATTTCAAATAAATTAAAATAAATACTGAAATCCATTACGAAATATGGTTTGAAAATAATTCCTCAAACCATTTAAAATATAATTTCATCCATTGTTTATCCAAATACCCAAATGAGTTCAAATAAAAATCTAACAAATAAATTTTAAATAAAAAATGAATCATATTTTTCAAACCAAAGTAATGAAATCATCCACTTTTCAATTTATATCACAACATGTTACCTTTTATGTCATATGTGAATTAAACAAAATCATTTATAAAATTTTATATAGTTATCAAACTTATTTTAAATTTTGAAAAATAATAATTTAAAAAACACAAACAATAAAATGACATGTAATATAATGGAAGAAAATTAATAAAAATACACTTTTTAGTGGAGTTCAAGTCATATGAATCCTCATTTGATGATGAATTCGAAAAAATTAACCAAGGTATTATTATGAAAACATAATGAAAAGATTACAACATTATTAACTCTCCTTGAAACCAAAATATATCTATAGAATCCCCTAGTGTCCAAGGGATAATGAAAAACAAATGAATAATGGGAAGTGGACTGGAATGTTGAATAATGAAAGATAAATGAAATATTTACCATGAAGAATAACAAATAATTGTAGGGTAGAACATGGAATCACAAGTAAACGATTGGATACAATCCTTATTATATCATGGGTTTCTAGTTAGCCCAAAGTTAATGGAGGAATGGATTTTAACCAATTATTTTTATTAGGTAAAAATATTGCAATCATATTTTTAATAGACCTAGGCATGTCGCGTGGTTTGAAAATAATGTTCTAAAAACCATGCAACAACTGTTTGGGTCAACCCATAGAAAGTAATAGGTACATGATTTATTTATAAAAATTTAATATTTTAAAAAAATATTTGATTAAGATATCAAGAACCAGCTTTATAGTTGTAATCCCCATTATAAAGATTCAACATGGTTATTCCTAAAAAAACACCAAAACTATACATCGGTCGAAAACCATCGAAATTCTAAAATGTTTTCACTAAATGTATTACAATTGTAAAATGAATGAAATAATATTCTAATAAAATAACATAATATATTATAATATAAAATAGTGAAGGATGGAATTTATCAATAATATTATATATATATTGTACACTATTTTTAATTTATGTGAAGTATATGAGTCTCCCAACCTGAAAAAAATATCATTGATGGTGGATTCACAACCTATGACATTTTTTTAAAAACTATACATATCACTCCATTCCATTGATACTATGATAAATTGTTTATATCTAGAATATATTTAATTTTTCTATTAAAAAAATTATTATTTATTAAATATCATTGAATCCAAACCATAAAAATGAAATCGTAATGGGATAATTAAAATAGACGTATCATTTAACTATTTAATGTTCAACTGAATCATAATAAATACATTTCTATTATTATAGATGAATAATAATGATATATATGAGTGTAAGATAATTATATAATATTTTTTCATAATAATAATTATTTCATATTTACGGAAAAATGAATATGTAATAATGTTATATGAACTCTAAAATATGACATTTAATTTGTTTAACAACTCTTTATCTCACTCAATACCATGGAATATTTTAACATACCACATAAATATATTTACATATATATTTAACTTTATTCTTATATGGATATGAATTACATTATATTATTGGGAAAGTTACTTATACATCAACTATTATTTTGATAGAGCCTTTATCTTCAAAGCAGCTAATTTATTAATATAGTGTTAATTATTCCTTGAATAATTAACTAGGATATTTTCATTGTGTATTTTATTTTGTATTATTTAATATAATAATTTCCCGATTTATTTCAACAAAATTAATACTTTTTTTGATTACATATTTATTTTTGAATTATTTTGAAATATATTATTTTATAATTGGTTTATCTTATTGTCAATATTTACATATTTTTGTATTTTATTAGTTTAGTATGTCTAAGATAAAATTATGATGTTGTGATTGATACCAAAATTATAAAATCATTTAATGAATTAGTTAATGTGTTATATATTAATTTATAATTATGAATATACAATATATAATTTTTTATCTATATTATTTATTATATATAATCATATGATCTTTTCTGAAGGTGTTAAAATGTATTTTTTACGAGACTTGACACATAATGTATTATTTTTGTGTTGACCATCTTACAAGAAATATTAAAATTATTTATATTATTATGGTACTATATTTATTATAAGACGATGTTTATTATCCAATCCCTCGTACTCTAGTGGATCATAGAATTTTGGTCCTCCTTATTATTCATTTTCTTACATGGCCTGTTACACCTCCCATTCCTTGATTAATATCACTATGTAATTACTTATATTTGTAGTAATATGGAATCTAGTAGGATAAATGTGATTGAATATTTATAAAAAATTTAAATTTTATATATGTTAATATGGTATGAGCTATATTTTTTTATTATGACAAACAAAATTTTTCAGGGTATAATAATATTTTGTGAGGTCATCTTAAAAATGATTTATTAATATTCATATAAGTTATTAGTCACAATAATTTATATTTTTTTTATTTTAATAATTTATTTAGTCCAAAAGTGCATATATTTAACATTATAATTATATCAATCAACTCCATGGAAATTATTTACTAATATGATTATGTTGTTTATTCAATCATTATTGACATAAGTTTTTTCTACATGTCTCAATTTTAAAAAATTGTGCAAATTGAATGGAGATACGACATGATGTAATGTCATGATGAATTCCAATATTGTTCAATAAATATTCATAATGAAATGGGATATGGAATTGAAAAACTCATGGTGTTAGTTAACAACCTTCATAGGGATATAATAACTAATTTAAAACATTTAATGTTTCAAAAAGTTTAGAAAAATGATCGTTTATATATTTATTCTTTATGAAAAAATGTTGACCAAAATTAGTTGATCTTTTGATCTGATTGTTGATGAAAAATGTGTCAAATTAATTGAAAATGTATTCACTGTTCATTTGTAAATCAATATAAGTGAATGTAACCTTTTCTTATATTTCCTAAAAGAAGAATTTGACCAATAGTCTATATTTACCATGATTAAAAATCCAATGGAAAAAAATTATTAAATGGAGTGGGATAATATTCCCAAAAAATCAACTGCATGTATTTTTAAGGTTCTATTTGTTCTATATTAATGTGATACTTTCTAGAGCATAAAAAAATACAGAATGATTCTATTATATCATTTGATGTAAATTTCATAATTCTTAGATGGTGTACCTAATTTTATGTCTTAAATAATGATAAAAACATAGATAAATTAAAAAGTGGTTTAAAATCACATATTCGAAAATCTCCAGCTAACTATGATCTTATGTATTTTGTAGATGTTGTTGAATCTTCATTGAAAATATAAATTGAATTTCTATACTATTCACCAAGACATTAACATAATAAACAAAGGGTGAATGTTCATGTTGGAAGATAAAATAACAAGGTATTTGGGGTATCATCATTTAATCTAATGTATTTAAAATTTGTGGAATTAAAAACATAGTACCATACATAAAAGGAATGATAAAATACATTATGTGTTGTAAATAAGGTAATCATGATCAGTAATGACAAAGGGATATTAATATGAAAATATATTTTGAGGAATAATAAATTTTTCAACTAAAACATTTACTCATATTCCAATGTTTCAAATAAAATGAGATTAAACTCTATAGAAGTAATGATACTAAACCAAGGATCCTAAATAATTATCAATGCCAATAAAAACTACTAAACTATAGTTAAGATATTATTAATACTTTTCTATTACTAATTAATATAAAAACATTATTTTGAATGTTAAACATAATTTACACTCAATAATTTAATAGTAATAATTTATTTTTGAACATTTAGTACATTTATATCAGATAAGTTTACAAGATTTTTTTATTAAACAATATGATACATTGAACATGAGGTATCTATGAAAACCAGCAATGGTGGAATCATTTGAACCAAAGTGTTGGGAATCAACCATAATTATTGAATTTAGGAATATTAATCTAAAAACTAATAATGGAACCATTATTAGAATTTTATACTTCACTACCCATGGGTTGGGTATAATTATATAGATATCATAAAATCCTCCACCGATGGGAAAGTATGTATACATGTGGAAAATAAAAACTTAATATTCAATATTATTTACATATTCCTTAATTTAATTATAAAAAAAGTTAATTAATTAATAAAATATTGTGTAATAAAAAATTAGTGTTTGAGACTATTTTTTTATAAAATTTATCCTGTTTTGTCAAATGTATGTAATCTTCTTCCAATTTCATTAATATATAATGTCAATCCCAAAACTATTATTGGGAATTTAACTTTTATCAATAAATATTAGGTTTATATCATATCTTACACAAAATTTGAATATAAAATATGCAATGACTTATTCCATTTTGGTTGACTGTTTTAATGAAATATATTACAATATTATGTAATATAGATAAATAAAACATAATTAGGAAAAAATTAATTAAACTATAGTTAAATAAAAAAACGTGTAATGATATATTAATATTCTAGACATACCATAATGAATATTCCATTTATTATAACTATATAAATAATATAAAACACTAAGAATAAAAAAATAATGATATAATGAATAATATAAAATGTTGATTTTTAGAGGTGTTTTACGGAAATATATAGATATAAGATCATAAATATATTTTTTATATTTTTTTGGGAATATTTTTTTGTTTTCATATATAGTAATTGGGTTTAAATTAGTTTTGTATAAAAGCGTGACTAAAATTAATATTATTTTATTTTATTGATTGTGGAAATAATATTTTATTATCAAATAACATATTCATGTGATGTGACGATTTTATATATTGTCATTCATATCTTTGGAATAATACTAGAAATAATATTATATTTTTATGTAGACATATTGAACTTATTATTTAATGTATTAAAATTCATCCATATAAATGTAATGTTTTAAAGCATGCGGAGGGACCATCCATATGGTTTGGGATTGGGTTAAACCCACATGAGTATGATTATTTATTTGTTTTAAATACTTATTTATATCATATGACTACTAAAATGGTTTCTAATTTTCTAGTGACATATTATTATGGAAGAATAATGCACCGACTATAATAGTTTCTATGGGGGTTATTGATTAGATTTCCATTATGGAGGATTAAGACACAAAATTTCAAATAGAATATATGTATAATATTTTTATAAAATAATATAAAAGATATTTATATTCATTGATATTTTGATCAATTATAAATTACTATTGTATTATTTATTTATTTTAAAAGGAATTGTATGAGGTAATTATATTTTAATTTTAAGTTATATAATTTTGTATAAAATGTTATAGATAATACTTTAGAATGATCATAGTGTACTTCATAATTGTCATTGTGTGACTCAGAATTCATTTTTAGAAATGGAATGGGAATATTTTATCGATTCACAGAGATATTATGAGATTCATTTCATCTTTTTGAGGTTGTTTTCCTATGTCAAAAGGATAATGGAATGTTGATAAGGATTAATTTAATATATTTATTGTATTAATTTCCTACTTCATAAAGATGGTTTCGAGTATCCTAAAGATGGTTAATGATATCATAATGAAGGTTACAGACTATGTAGAGATTAAATCATAATTAATAATAAATATTTTAACTTCATAAATTAATTACATCCATATGAAATAAAATCTTTATGATATTAGATTAAATTAATCGAAATAACATTGAGTTAATAGGAATCAATAAATTAAAATAATTTGAGGAGTTTTAAAAAAATATATTTTGATGAAAAACTAAATCGTAAGACGGTATTATATTTCCATCTTAGTAAAATATATTCTAATAAAAGGGGATTTTTATTCAGTTGAATTTGATATTGAATAATCAATCAATGTATCGGTTGGATTTAGCAATTTATCAATATTATAAAACGTTGTTCCATGTTTTGATTATTTAATGAAAAATATTTAAAAAAGGTAATATTAATGCAATAATATAAGCTATTATTTAATTAGGCCACATACAATAATATATTCATTTAAATGGTATGAGTATTCAAATAACAAGAATTATGATGATCTGTAAAAAAAGGAAAAATCCATAGAATAGTGGAAATTTAAAAAGGGGTTTTTTTTAAGAATCTTATATAATTTAAAACTGGAAATATTTACAATTCTGAATAAGAATGACATATGTTTTCCCTAAAAATCGACATTTCATTTTTGAATTGTAGAATCAATCTTAAAAAGAATATTATAGGTATAAAACTCTATATAATGAAGAAGTATAGATATTATGATTATGAAATATATTGTGACATTAAAAATTGGAGTTCTTTTATGTATAAAATAATGGTGATCAGTATTTATTTATCCCATATGTTGGATTGAGCATACAGTGGTGATAAATCCTTATGGGTAATTTTTTTTTCTATAAGTGAAATAATATATTTGGTTCATGATTGCCTTTTAAATTGGTTCATGGGCATAACCTTTCTTATTCCAAAATCAATATAATAATGGGATACTGTTCTACATATTAGATAAAGAAACATCACACTTGAGATATATTCATCCTTATAGAGGGTGATGACAATTTATAGACATGTTTTCATAATTTTTCCATCACTATAAATGTTTTTATAGAATTATGTTTAATAATAAAAATATAATAATTTATTTTAGAAAATAATATAAACATTTATTTTCATCCATCCAAAATTACTATTTATCACAAATTCATACAATCCTAAAATTATTAATATAAGAAAGATTAACTCTTTGTTATTTTTGGATATAGTATTCCATAGGTAACCAAACCAGTGATAATTGAAAAGGAATTACAATGTATGATGGATGATGTATTAATATTTGCAAGGAGGTAATGGATCTCTACCTTCTCTTATAGGGTCAAGGTATATTCAATTCATTATAATATAGATTAACTATTCCAAATGACCCATTATAGTGGTATTTATTGGATATGAAAAATATTGAAATTCATTTAATATCTATACTCTCATTGTTTTACACATTGTTAGTATAAGAAAATAAATAATTTTATGAATTTTTGAGATACAAATTACTTTTAGAATAATATTTATTACAATTATGGTGGATACAAAAAAGATGAGATAATACAAGTTAAAAATTAAAGATCCACGATTGAAAATATTTGAACGATGAAATAAAAAAATTTATTGATCTTCTCATTGTATTTTATGTGATTTAATTAACCATTAAATAATATGGTTGAAATACTTAATAGTTGAGTATTATCTGTAATGTATTTATAATTATACTTGAAAAATGTTATGCTATGATTTATGCTTTAAAAAATAGAGATATTAATTATTTTTCATTTTATGAACATCATAGTACTCTCTTGAATTAAGATATGGGAAAAGGATCATAACTCAAATACATGTGAATGAAACACAATTTAAATTTCCATTTATGTAATAAATGATTCGAAAATAGAAAATTAATTGTTTTATTTTCGTCATGAATGATATTTTTAATATTAAATTGATACATTTTCATTGAAGTAAAAAATATTCATTAATGAGATATGATTCTATAAAAAACAACCCTTAAAAATGATTTATTTGTGGGAATTTTTTCAATTTATCTTCTAATTATCCAATGAAAATAAGAGATTAATGTGATGTTGATAAAGAGGAAAAAATTAAATAACAAAAGATATTCAATGATTAAAATAAATTTAGAGGGAAATAAAAAAACTAAAATTCTTTTATATTAATATTTCATTTACTTATAGAGGATCTTTTAGAATATGAATAATATTTCAATATTGAGGATGATGCATGTAATGATAGAAAAATTTATCTCAAGGGAAATTATGTTGAAGAATATTAATCTATAATAAATAATTAGAAAAATGGATTAGAATTATAAATAGAGAAAAATCATATGAGGTTTGAAATCAAAATCTGTTAATGTTGATATATCTCATTGAACAATAAAATATGGAAAAAATAATCGATTTTAATTGAGAATGGTAATACAGAAAAAAATCGAAATAAGGAATATTGAGATTTCTGTTAAAGGAAAAATCATTGATGATTTGAAATATACTATTATCCTTGGGTATTATAATATTGTAAAATAAACTATGATGTTAAAATAATCTAATAAGAAGAAAAAATTAAATTAAATTTCAGTAAGATATTATTGTCAATGTAAAACGTAAGTGTCATAAAAAATGTTTCAATAGGTATTGTTTTCCTAAAAATGAATTATATTTATTGAAAAATAATTCATGTTCCACCTAAAATGAAGAAAATTATTTTAGAAAAGCACAGTGGAAGGAAAAAATGAAATTAATAAAAGAATACGATGAAAATAATTTAATTACTATAGATGGAAGAATAACGGTTTAGGGGGGCTATGTGATGCTAGTCTCATGGATTTAGGATATATTTATACAAAATAAAATAATGACATAAACATATATAACAACTGAAAATATATAATGATAGAGAAAAATTCATTAATAATAGTTAATTCAATGATGAATTTATTAGAGCTACTTCTTGTGTTCTGTAATGTTCGACCTTAAGGACATTAATTATTAATATGACATAACACTAAGTGAACTTAAAATAGTTCATGAAACAAAAAGGACAAAAAAATCATTTTTAGAATAATATCATAAACTTTGAAATCCTATTTATGAGATTAATGACATGGAAAATTTAGTGATATACCTAATGTTAATGGATGATGTGATCACACGGTGTTCTCCAAAAATTAATGTATAAGATTTATAAAATCCAAAAATTATCTTCAAAAATATGTTAATATTGAATATTGAAATCATTTTATTCAATATAAATATCTTTTTTACAGTTTTACTAAAGGATAACATGTTTGATAATAAATATATCACATGTTGTTGTTCATCCGATAAGAGAGGTCACTAAATCGTCCTGAATTGTTATTAATTATGAAGGAAATTTTTTACCTTTTTTAAATATTTGAATCTAAAGAAAAAATAATTAATATTATCTATTATTGGGGGAAATTAAATTCTTCCTTATAATTTATTAATTCATTTTCAAAAATTAAAAATATATTGAGTTTATCCAAAACAATTATGCTATTAATTAATTAATATTTAAGAGACATATTTTTTCTAGAAATGATATTTATTGATGTGTAAATTATTATAAAAATGATCAAAAAGTCCAGTTAATCTATTACAAGTGTGATTTGTAAGAACAATTTTGTACATGAGTTTTCAATCATAATAATTTTTATAGAATAAATGACATGTAAACCATGGTGAATAAAATATGAAGAAACTCATTAGATTAGAGACACTGAGAAATACCCTAAATCAAATTTAATATACAATTATAAAGGCACCCAATACCCACACTCGTGATATTAGTGATCAAATAACAATCTTGAAAACCAAGGTCTGATAAATATTGATGGGACGGTAGATAAAAATATAATTATTTTATATAATTTCCATAATTTTATTCCATACATATCAACAAGAAAATAAAAAATCCACTAAATGGAATGTTTTTTACAATAAATATAATCTTATTAAACATCATATTTTTCAACACTTTGGAAAATATAACTGTAGTTATGCCAAACTAATATCCATTCAGGACTTATCATTAATTACACTAATATTTATATCACGGGAAAATGAAATTCTATGAAAAGGGGCGAACTAATACCCATAGTATGGGAAAACATAAGTGATAAAATTTATAAACTACTAATTAAAATAAATTGAGTATGTAAATCTAATATTGATAGATAGATATAATATTAATGGATGATTTCAATTTTTGAAATGAAAAAAAATTATTTATGCAATAATTCTTCTAATGACATTAGATATCATATAAAATAGAGAGAAAAAGGTAGTCCAATGACATGATCCAAGAGAGTGAACATCATCATACCTTAGAAATGTCACGCAAATTTTGTATATGGAATTATCACCTTAATAAATCACACATTAGAGGACATGATTTTGTTAAAATTAATTTTTTTTCTTTTATTTATTCCTTTAGAGATAAGAAATTCTTTCAATACATTAGAGGGGATATCAGACCCCACCAGTCATTTAGCCAAACATACATGATCTATTTGAAATTAATTATCCATCCTAACATAATGAAAATGTGGAATAAAAACATGTTTAATCTATTTTTCAACCTGATTCGTATAAGAAAATTATTTGGTGTCCAATAAATAATCCTATCATGTTAAATCCATAAAAATTTAATGGTTATGTATTGATATTCCATAACATAAAAGGTAAATAACATTCCATAAATATTATAAGGTGTATTATATTAAAACTATGTAGAAAAAAGGTATGCATTTTAATTATTATTTTTCTAGTAATTTGATGTATTAAATAAATTTATTCATCTTTAGATAATGGAATGAATTTTATATTTGTTGTAAGTGGAGAGGAATTGAAAAAAAATAATCTTTATACAAAGTGTATATCTACGAATGAGAAACTCATTAATCGATAAATCTAGTAATAGAAATGACATTTAATTATACATCATATGAAATAAATTGGATGGTTTAATTTGAAATGTATACATCATGAATTATAAAACATTTAAAATTATTGCGACTTAAATAAGTACATTAAAAAAACAATTATTGAATATAGTGATGGAAGATGATGATTCATATGTGAAGAGAATGTGAAGGGTTGGATTCCAAAAAAACATTAAATATTTATGGAAGGGTAAAATTTAATCACGATAAGACAAATAAAATCCTAAAAATAGTCTTTGGAAAATAAAATGATTCTATTTTATAGAAATAAATTAAAAAAATTACAATATAGATTTTATTTTATAAATACTAATGCTTCTAAATTAAAAATTAATTAAAAACCCTAACTATAATGGAAATGTAATAATCAATTAAAAATTAAGGGACACCACGCGAATGAAATTGAATTACCATAAATGAAATATATTAACTATAATTTAGAGAAATAGTGTAGTATATAAACCATTTATTATAAATAATGATGCACATTATCAATCATGAATCAAATGATTGAAAATATTGGGAAATGAACCATCCTTTATTATCAATATTCCATGACTATTATTTCACCATCTAATATAAAAATTTCATTATTTAAAATTTTAAAAAAACATTCATTATAATATTCTTTTATAAACTACATTTAGGTTCATAAATATATTATTTTTTATATTACATGTTCATCATCGAACCTTATTATATTTTATTCTTGGTTTAGTTATAGTATCATAATGGGGGGTAAATTATTATTTATAAATTCAAAATTTTCCATTTTTAATATATGATGAATAATGGTGTAGATTTTTATAATTTCATAATATTTTATAATTTATATTCCTAAGAATTTTACTTATTATTAGTGATGAAAATGATGGTGATGATAATGTTTTGGTAATTATTTTAATGAATAAATTGTGGCATTAGTAATAAGTTAAATATTAATAAAAACATTCCAAAACCATGAACCAAACAGTATTATATCACTAATTTATTGTTACACATTTATGGTTGTTTCCTTTTTCATCCATGATATAAATTCAAATAATTGTTCTTGTATATCGACAAACCCATTCAAACAAGAACAAGATGTATGATATGATTATGTTTAGTCATGTAATTGATACCATTGGAATAATACAATTTTAGTATATGAATAATGATAACATTTCGATAATTTTTTTTTGGGAAATTATTTTATTAGTAATTTAGATATAAATTAAATTTAATAAATAAAAAATGGAATATACCACTTTTATTGAGGTAGTTGTCTACATGTATACATGGGTGAATTTTTTTAAATTAATCAAAATAGATATTGGGATATTATAAAATTTAAAATTATTAATAATGTTTTAAATATCATAATTTTTATTAGTTACCCCTTCAAAAAATCCATCTATGGTGATTATGAAAAATATATCATATCACTTATATAGGATATTTTCGTTACATAATGTAAGAAACATAGAGTTATTCAGATGTTTCACGTGAATATATAATATGTATTTAAATTTAGTATAAATAAATTTAATAATATTATTAATATTTATAGTATCAAAATCCAAGGGATTATAATGTACATTGAGTGGTTAGTCGAAAAATAAATAATAGGTCGAGGATCATAACTTTTCTTATCCAGTTTTATTTTCCCCTTTAGGTTAAAATTTAAGAATATTTATAGTGTTATTTTGGAAAGAGATATTATTCAAGGATGTGTATAAAAATATAATGTGGGACAAGGGTATTTTTATAGTAAATATATTTTTTGAATGGGAAGATAGATTCTTTTGGAAGTGATATGTTTTTATGTAAAGAAGTTGACATTTTTAAAAATTCAATTTGTTATTTCAATGATTACATGATACAATTCATGGGTTTTTGGCTCTTAAAGTGGAAAATAATTAATATTTGTGATTTATAATGTCAATAATTCATCAATAAATCATTTTCAAAATAAATTAAATCATGATTAAAGTATTTTTCTACTTATTTTTTCATTTTATAATTTTTATTTCTACCTTGGCCACTATTCTTTACCCAAGTAATTTATATTTTTTCTCATAAAATATGTACTGAATATTAAGAAAATATATTTTATAAATATAAATATATTTTCCATAAAAAATTATTCAACATAAAAATATTATTAAAGTAACATTTAAAATAAAACATTCAATATAAAGAAAATATATTTTGTAAAAAAAGATGTATGTGTCATTGAGTGTTCTTAATATTATATATAATTAATTAAAAATTATATTTGGTAAAATATATATTTATATACGTTTTAAAAAATATCAATTCCATTATATAAAATCAATATGTATATATTATTTCATTAAAATAATATAATGTTCATAAAAACACTATGAAAATAACCATTTCTCTGTTATCATGTTCACTATCCTTAATAATAATAACAATAACATTATTAATTAATATAAAATTAAAATAATTAAATACTAAGAAAATATTAATTGAAAACATACAATCCAAAATTTTGTAATTAATTTAAAAATTTGATGGAAACTAATTTTTAATATAATTGAATAAGAACTATTCTTATAATAAATTATTTCTATGTGGCAGTCTCTAGAGAACTCTTCTCTTACGAGTGAACCTAGGTTTTGTTTCAATTTGTTAAATCATAGGCTCTCAACAAAATCTTATGGTGGTGGTCATCAGCATGAGTTGACCACATTCGTGGCTATAGTTGCATGTGTTCTCATCAAGAATTGTTTTATCTGGATTGGATGTTTGGGGTATAGGTGTGTGGATATAGTGGTGACCCTTATGGTGTGATCCATTTCTTGTATGGATCCACTCCATTTTATAGAATCTAATAACCATATCTATTAATGATCTGATGTCGGCATCAATATTTGGTTCATATCAACCAGCCGCATAGGATGTCTCCGGAGGTGAGGTGATGGTCTTGGTGGGTAGTGTTCCATGGGTTGTGGGGGAACTTAAGGGTTCTATGTGAGGAATAAGTTAATGGAGAGGGCCCTATCGATTTCTTGGAGAGTTATTGGGGAGGGGAGAAATTCAAGAGTAGGTCCTATACGAAATTGTTCATCATTAGATGGGAAGATATGAATTCAGCAGCGTAATGGTATGGATGCAATACGGTTAGGGTTTTTGATGTTGTGATTTTGGAGGTTAATTGGAATTTCACGACAGTTTTGATGTGTTTTTTGAGGTTTTTTGTAAAGAGGTTTTTAATAATGGTCTCATGCTGCTCAAATATATGGTTTCATGCCTCTAACCATCATGATTGTAATCGGTTCTCCAACAACCCATTTAAAAAGTTAACTTTAATTATCATTTGATTCTCAATAAGGGGGATGGTCCACAACCTATTTCAGTATTACTTTTATTCAAAATAATACTAATCGGTTTATTAAATAGAAAATTGATTCTCAAATGAATAAATTTACCACTTAAATTTATTTTTTTCTTATTAATTTTCTTTATGATATTCATGTTACAATTACTTAATGAAATTGATATAAACATTAATGTATTAGAAAATTAGTATTTTTTATTATTAACCATTATTGAAAATTCAAAAAAATTGTCTTAATGAAATATTTAAATGGTTAATCAGAAAATAGATAAACTCTTCAAATAAATTTTAAAAAACATAATGAAAATTATTTTATTTTAAAATATAATATAAAAATTAAAATTTCTTTTGATGAAAAATTACAATTAAAACATCACTTGTTTAAAATCCTATTTTTTATGAATTTATAATTTTTTATAATATATATAACAATTATTGTTTTATGACTATTAACATACATTTATAGTACTAATTCAATATATTGTGGATAATTTTATTTTGGATTTTCTTTTGAATCAATGTATCCAACATTGTATTAATTTTGAGATTAATATATTCAAAAATATCATGGTGTAATATTCTCCCCCTATTATCTAAATTATTATTATAACATAATAATGAATATAGATATGGATATATAAATTATTTATACATACAATTATATAAATTCAAGAGAGATATAAATAGTGATCTTTTTGGAATCATATATTTTTCCCACAAATTATTGGTTTTATAATATTTGGTGTATATCAAATTATTTAAGATTGAAAACCCTCATGATTATGTATTGTAACTTTTAAAATATAATTAATTTAACAACATACCTAATAGAGATACTATAATTAATTTTTAATCATATTTTATTTCTAAAATGTTATTTCTGTATTTGAGTATTTTATATAGAGCCTATGTTAAGATAGAAGATCTAGGTCCAAAATCACATCGAATTCTTCTAAAGGAAAGCATAATAAGACATGAGTTAAGTATAAAAATATAATATATTAAGGATATTCAGACACCATAGACAAAAAACTTATATCTCATGAGTTTTGTGTTATCATTAAATATAAAATGCTTAGTGAAAATTAATGAGATATTAGACATCTCGAAATCATGAGTGAAGAACAACTGACAACTCTTAGTTATCACAATCAACTTCAGCAGTAGAAATTGAATATGATTAAAATTTTAACTATGGTATATGATTGTTTTGGTTTTTATTTTAATCATTATAACATTCATTAATGTACTAGATTCCATAGTACAAAAATATCTAAAATCAAAAACATTGAATTTCTGGATTTTTATTGTGAAGAACATAATTTTTCTCTGTATATAAAATAAACAATTTCTTTATCCTAGAAATATTTCATTCTCAATTCCTTTAATTAAAATATAAAAAAAAATATCATTTTTCTTCTTGATAATCTATTGGGTTCAAAATCTCACATATTTGATATAATAGAATATGAAACATTGTTTATTTATCATATCTATCACTTGATCATACAAGATACCCAGTCATTCACTTCTTTGGAATTTTTGGAAAATAAACAGTGTGCATGTTGTTAATCCCAATTATTTATTACTTGTATAATATGATAAAAATATTTTTTACTCAATATCCTATCTCATTAGGGTTTTTATGGGTAAAATATCAATCTTATCCCTGTAATTGGTGTATACAATTGTTCCTTTGGGAGTTGTCCATTAATATAACTAATTGGGGCCAAAATGAGTGATGAATAATTATCATTATAAAATATTTTTCAAAAATTAACATAAAAACTCTCCACAAAAAACAATTTATTTATAAAAGTGTTACATTAACTTTCAATTTAATATAAATCAATATCAATTCAATATTGGTTTCATTATAGTGGGTCCTCTTATTCCCCTTAACCAAATTTATTATGATAATAAATCTATTGTATTTCTTCATAAATAGAAAATGATTGATAAATTTATATACTAAATGTGTATATAGTCTGTTGTGTTGGATTAGGCCAACTCATCTTTCCCTATGTGATGATAAAGTAAATAATCAAATGAATATTATTATGTAGATATCACTAGATTCATATATTACAGAACAACATAACACAAGCATTTATCTCGATTTTGATGTAATATTTAACAAGCCACACAATCACTACATTACAAAAATCAAGATGTTATTTTATATGTAACCATATATGAATAGTATTACCAATGTTATATTATCATATTCCCAAAATATAACTAATGTATACATTGAAATTAACTAAAACCTACTCTAATGAAAAATAGGGAGCCCTGTAATCATATTACTTGATAATATGCTAAAAAACATTTTATAACCAATGGATTTGATAAAATTAATGAAAAAAGTGGTTAAAGGATTACTATTTACATCAATTCAATATTTCATACCATAAAACACACATAAATCCTCACAATCCAATGAATTGATGTATTTATATTTTTAACAATCAACAATTCAAGAAACACGATTTATAATATTTGTGAGATTTCAGCATAATTGACCCACACTATACTCTCTTCTAAAGAAATCATAAATTACAGGAATCCAAAAAATAATAGGAAAATTGGGAATATAATTCCTTATACGAACAATTATATATTTGATTCTTATGTACATATTCCATAAAAACAGTATTTGTTACGATATATATAAATAACCTTCACAGATATAAAAATCCTTAATTAAAAATCAATAAAAATAATTTAATGTCCTAAATATGAATCATATTTAATGTTTTATGGATTTAGAAAATTAAGACACAATATAAAATAATAACACCCATTTTATTTTATCATTGGAAAATTTTACCATTATATACGAAACTACTAAATCCATGATAATTCTTCAATGTCTCTCATCAATTCATTCACATGTGTTATCATAATAATCATTTTATGTGTACTATATTTCAATATAACCTATTTAAATAGAAATTTCAGAATATGTGTTATCAAATTCATATTAAAAAACATATAACTAAAAAAATAATTTCATAATAATTTCCTTAAAAGTGGGAATATAAAAGGTAATCAAAGTGAATTCATAATCAAAATGAAACAAGACATGAAAAATCTAGCGTATAAAATAAATATATGAATGAAAAAATATCATCTCAAAAAAATTAAATTCTACATTTTGAACTAAAAAAACTACTATCAACTTTATATTCGAAGAGAATTAATTTTCATTCTAACTAGATTCAAGAAATATATGAATCAATTCCTTCTTCAAAGACACTATCCTATTATAGGAGGATGGTTACAAAAAACCCATTACATTTTGACTCATGAGACCTTTCAATTCATTCATAGCCTATATAATTTTGGGACCTAATTAACACTTAAAATAAGTCCAATTCATTCAACCAAAGATTCAAAAAGCCATTTCATATCATTCCCAAATGAAATGTTGTTTGAATTAAAATGTTGTTATATTTATAATTATGAATATAGAATATTAACATATGATCAAACTATGTTTATAATCATTTATAATAAATTATATAATTTATTTTTCACATTCAAAAAAATTTTATAGCCTTATCATAACCTATTAATAAAATGAATGTATATGTTAAAATAATATATAGTCAACGTGACAGTAATCATTTGTATTTTAATAATAAATTATTGACTGATAATACATTTCCTAATGCATATAGAATAAAAATAATTTTAGGTAATCATTATCCTATATTATTTTTTGTAAAATGTAATTCTCACACTATATATAATAGTATTTTATAGGTTTTTTCATACTCGAATAACATTATCAAAATCTGTATGGAGAAATAATGTCGATTGTTTTAAATGATCATAAAAATATGTTGAGAAATGTTTGTCAAACAGTTTATGTAGTATGGGTGTATATCCCAATAAAATAAAAAATGTAGTGCAACATAATTATATCGATGTTCATTTTTTCCAAATAACGTGAAATAAGTACTAGATATTGATCACAACATAATAGACCAATGTTGAGTTACAAAAGACTCCAACAAGTTGATGAACATCTTAATAAATAACCATGTGAATTTGGGAAAATTATTTTGATATTAAATCGCATTAAATACATTGAGTGTGATAAAAATATATAAATGGTCAATAAATAAAAAATACACAATAATCATCGTTTGTACATTGTTTTCGGTCTCAACGAATCAGACTTGAGACCAAGAATTCCCTTTTGACTTGAGAAAAACTCTAATAAATACCACTTAAAGTAGAGTTGATGTAATTATTCATGTAATATTATTTTTAATGTATAATTCCTGATATGATATACCCTGTTTTTAGTATATAATCAATAATAATTAAATTTGAAGAGAAATGTCAAACATGACTCAAAAGGAATAGTTTATGATGAATATCATTCCACATTTACAAACATCCAATAACATAAAATACCCTCTTGTATCATATACATATACAAATATATATATATATTAATCTATTAATTCATAACCCTATTGATATAAATTTTCAATGATAACCTTCATAAATATTATTTATTTTATGAACTCTATAATTTTTAACATCGAGGGTTAGTTGTTCAGATTTTTTATAATGGTTTCATAATAGTTATTTATGTGTTCATTATTACATCTATGATCATCAGTGATATATAATTTAACATATAATTGATTAAATATAATTAAATATAATTTTTTATATTCATTAATAATGTTTTTATTTTTACTCTTGAAGATGAAGTTGATAATATGCTTGTTTCTTAGATTCTTGATGAAAAAATTGTGATATAACAAATATTAATCCAAAATATCAAAGAATAAAATTTTATTTATATAAAATTCAAATATTATTATAAAAATATATATGTTTCTATAGTCATTCAGGATATAAAATCATAGAATTTTCCAATTTGGTGGTTTAACCATTGAAAACACGAACAGACTGTGATGTAGTGAATGGTTATAAGATGGATTAGTTGTGATATTATTATTCCATAATCCTAATGATATAAGTTAGTGTTTGTTACTATGATATTTCAGAACAATTAGGAATAAAAAAATGGAGTATTATTTATATATTGGTTTGTCTACTACAAAATAGATCATTTCATCCTAGTTCAATCAATATAAATGATTAAATTAATGATAGTAGTGTATTGATCATATCATTAGTGGGTTATATAATTTATAATACAAAAACCATAATGATATCATCCAAAATATTATCAATCCATAGAAATCATCCTTATATCCATTCTTTTAAGGAAGTTTTTGAAAATGAAACATGTTAATTATAGTATGCATGAGATAGTAAAATGCATAAAAAAGGCCTTTTTACCATTGGATAGGGTATATAAATCAATAATGTCAATTATATTAATATAGTAAAATTTTAGAGTATAAATCTTAATAATATAATTATATTAGTGTTGATATAGAAAATTTTAAAAATAAAAATTTAGAAGGAAAATTGGTTGTTGATAATAATAACATCAAGCACTATAACATTCCATATATGGTTCCTTGAATTTAATGGAATATAGTAATAATTAATTGAATTTTTTATATTAATGAGATATTATTTATTTAAAGAATAAATTTAGAGTATTGGGGATTTTTTGAAATGAATTTTTTCCCTTTATGGGGTGAATATCTTACCTTATACATGTAAATGTAGGGTTTGTTTTGGGAGTAACCCTTACTTTTTCAATAATATAAGGGTGTAATTAATGTGTGGATTGTTATTAACATGAAAAAATATGTTAGTTAAACTATTTTCACACAATATTAATCTCTTAGTCACATTTTTTGAAAATTAATTCACTCTTTTATGGATTTTTAAATACATTAATTTTACAAGAATTTACATCCACCTTGGAAATTAATTTATCATTATAGTAATTAATTTTAATTAGAATGATTAATATTGATATATTTAACTAACATTAAATATTTGATTTTATATACCAATTTTTGTTTCAAATATAATATTTAATGGAATAAAAATATAAATTTAATATAAAAAACTGAATCACTTAAAAATAGTTTTCCAAAAAATAACACAATTTTATTTAAATTTTAATATATAATATAATTAGTGTGGTTATAGATTTGGAATCCATAATTTTTTTAATGGATGGGGAAGAAGCCTCATTTATTATTAAATCGATGCAAAAATCACTTTTAATTAGGTAGAGGGAGAGCCGTTATATATCATGAAGGCCCAGTGGGCATACATCCCACTACATGACCCGTAGGCCCAAATTGTTTGCACAAATCCCATTCTTGGAATATAACTGCTATAACACCATCCTACTACATTTCAAAACATTACCTACAGCTGTTATCATGTCTTTTAACCACTATGGTGTCCTGCGGCCGCTACAGTTCCTGTCGTTTCTACAGTTCCTCTTCTACTAGTGTATCACTTCAGAACTGTTATAGTAACATGCACCAAATAGGGTTTGAACCCCCATTTATCATGTAGGATTACATGGTTCTTACCACTAAGCAAAAATATAACTACATTGAAAACCAAAATTGACTTACTATGACCATTATAAAAATGATGATACTTCTATGGAAATCCAAAAATGTAACTCCCCCTGAAAACACTTGAAATAACTATATGAAAAAACAATTTTTATAGGAGTGTAATACTTCAAAATGTTTTAAACCAATTTTTCTAAGGTTTTCTAGTATCAAATAATATTTTATACAGAGTTATAATACTTATAAAATTCATATTTTGTTTAATATATTGTTTTTTAATCATTTAGATTATGATTACATAGTGACAAGATCATTTAAATTTAAATTTTAAAAAAATAACTTCATTTAAACCAAAACAGTCAATTTTTAATGTTATCATATGATCATAAAAATTGAATATATATCTTATTTGTTAAAAAAATTATTTTATTAATTAAAAATTATAAAATTTTCTTTATTTATATTTAATACGGGAGGTAAAATATAATTAATATTTATTTCCTTGAATTTTATATTTTTCAATATTAACAAGATTTACCATGTAATCATATAAATAATGTTATTTCAAATTGATTACAATTTTCATTGAATTAATAATTTCATTATAAAATTTTGATTCAAATTTATGGAATGTATTGTATGGAATAAAAATTACCGAAAATCTTTAAATATTAATAGGCAATTACAATGTCATTGTGTTATATTCTCACAAACCCTAAATAAATTTTTATCTTCGTAATTTGAATTTTAAGGTCGTATTAATCTGTATAAAGAACATAACCATACACTTCTAAACGATAATGGGTTCATTAATCAAGTGTAATCATAATTTTATATAAAAATAATAATTAAAATCACAATATAATTAGATCTAATGAATTCATAATTTCATAAAAAATTCTACTGTATGAATAATTTCTTGAAATATAAAAATAAACATGAAAAAAATTAAAAAAATGTTAATCATTCCACTAGTGGGGTTTTCCACAATATATAGTAATTGGTGAAGTCTTCTATAACGTAGTTCACAATGAAATATATATTGAAAACTCACGATATGATTCATTGGAACTAGTTTAATATGGTTATCGTAATTCACATTATTTTTTTGAATCTCTAACATTTTGAACGGTAGATTATATTTCATAATTACTAAATGTACTAAGATTTAAAAATAAATTGGTATATCTTCCCCATTTCCCTTACACATTTTTGTTTTATTAACATTATTATCTTAATCACCGGATCATTATTTAGATTCTATCATTCCCTTAATTTTTTTTGGGGCTCCAAATTTGATAATATTGAAAACCATATTTTATGATAGCTTTTTTTGGTATACTAAAATTGTTATTGGCTCTATCCCCCATTATAATGGGTGTTTCACTGAGTAAATATTCAGGTTTTCAGTCACAACTGTTGTTCCTTCTAGTTTTAGTTTTTTTTGTTTAAATAAAAATGGTTGACATCAGTGAAGAATCATTGAAAATATGAAAAAAAATATTATAATCAATAGCCATAAAAGTGATTAATACGTAAAATATTTTACTCTTATCACCATTTTAGTTTTTAAATAATTTAGTTGAACCAATTTTTTTTTTATTTTAGCCTATATAATTGTAGGTTAATCTTAAGTTACATTGAGTTTAGTTTTCTCATACATGTTAACCAATTACATAGAATATATATTCCATTGTATCACAATATATATATATATATATATATATATATTATAAACACTATAACAATTGAACTATTTGAAACAAAAAAACTATCATATCATTATTTTTAAAAAATAGTTATTCCTAATATTATATACATATGTATGAGTATACCATGGTCATATTCTCTCAATAAAATACCTTTCCAAAATCCAGTTAACTCACTAAATCCAAGATAAATGTGATTATATTTTCATAAAAAACATAACTCTTTCATTAACAGTCATATGGTATATGGTACCACACTACTTACTATATGAGATGACTAGTTTTTTTTAATTGTGAAAATAATAAGAATTGGAATTATTTCATTCATAGACATGTATAGAGGTAGATTTTATCTTTTCCATGGATGTTGATCACATATAATTATTTTGACAACATTTTAATCCTATAATAAGATTTTAAACCTTATATGGGAGCTTGGTCGAAATATTATCCTTTTAAATTTTCATGGAAAAATTAAAATACCATCATTTATTAATAAAATATTACATTATTTGAACATTTTTGTTCATCTATATCACTAGAATGGATTTTACCGATAATGTTATGTATTATATATTGAGTCTATATTAGAGTGTTTTCTGTATGATATTCATAAACTCATGTTGGGTATCATGGCTAAGCTCGGGACTAGTTTGCCTTTTTCATTTCATTTCCTTATTTTATTTCTGCATTTTTTTGTGCCCTCTACCTGGATTCTCAAATACACTCCTAGGGGATTCCACATCATATTATCAAGAGAAAAAACGATTCTAGATAGACATATATGTATATGGTAAGAAGAAATGTGTTTTAATAGAGAACATGAGGATCTATTTAGTTGTGTGATAGTGGTGGAACACGTATAACGGTACTGCTTCAGGGGGAACTACCCAATAAAAAACCTATTTTTATGTTTATATCCAATATCCGCATATTTTTTTGTTTATTCAGATTAAATTCCCATTCATGGTTTCTATAGATCAACTGAGGGATTCTCTATGAATTTATAGAGAACATTATGTGCATCAATAATTTTCCATTAGTTCCCCTTTTAGAAATCCCGATCAGTTATTGTGTGGTTCTACGAAAACATACTGTGTTATCTTCCTAAATAATGAAGATGAATTTTTGGAATGTATACACTGACAACTATGACTACACTCCATGAATTAGTACTTCGCCATGTACATTGCCTTATGTATGAGTACATGATAATATGAATTTTTGAAATGTCCATGCTTTTCAAATTGAAATCACATCATGAAGTAGTACATAGCCTTGTACCCTGGGTGCTTGGGAAAACACCCCATTCTATGGAAACATGGTCATGTAGTAACAATAGGTCTTGACCCCAACTATTTCATGGGTGATCAATAGTATAATTCTATTCCCTATGTATGCTTCTACCATATAGTATCACATGACCAGACCCCATGTGAGTTAGGCCATGCTTATTTAAATTTCCATGGAGAAGGTATTGTAGTGAACATCTTGTACTCTATGTACACTGTATGTACTACAATAGTTATAAAATTTTTATGTTTTAAATGTTTGTACACCCCAGATTCAGAATTGGTTATATGATTATTCCATTTTTAACATTATTCATTTTTATTATCATGGTGAAACCCATGTGGTTATTTCTCTATAACGAAATGGTTTTTTGGGTGATTGATATTTTTTAGAGATATTATTCATCAAATTATTTAATTCAACTCCCTCTAATGTGTGGGACATTAAAATGTAATTTTCCATTATCCATATCCTTATAATGATGATGAAATTTCTTATTCCTTTAGGTGATATGGTTATTTGGGTGTCACCCAACGAGACTAGTTGTGACCAAGAATCCCATAGAGGAATAATCTCTTTATATTAATTTTCCATGTATCCCTATTGTATTAGACTTCATATCAATGGGACATGAAGATCCGAACATCAATTCATCTTCTATTCTTTTATATAGGGCATCTAGTGGGTTCCCTTTACAATGAGTAACCAGAACATAGTGTGTTGTGGGTTTCATTTCAGAGATAGTGTTTGTAAAATAAATCCTTTTTCAAACATGAATTCCTTGGAGGATATATATGTAGTTGTGGGGTTTGGTTCTCAGCCACCCTCACTCAATTATTCATTCATTCACATAGGTACTATTTATACAACTTTGATAACCAAATGTGATTCATTGTCCTCAACACATAGGGCCTAATATTAAAGGATACAATGATTATAGTTTCAAGAGGTAAATTTGGGGATCTAGTAGTAGATCCATTAATTTTGAAAGTAATTTCATTTAGGATTATTAACCATAATTACGAGGATCCAGATTATGCACTTTTTTATTAAATAATACTATTACTAATTCTTGAAGTCTCATTTTCACTTGGATTAAACCCCTATTTTGGATAATAGTAGTGGGTTACAAAGTTTGTCATATAAAACCTCTAACATTCGTCCACTATAAAGATGTCTATATCACATGAAACAAATATACTCTAAGTATTGATCAGTGTGCACACTTCATCCAATTAGCTGGATGTTGATTGGATCCTCGAGGATTGCCTTGATATCATTTTTTCATAGGACTATCCATATAATTTGGTGGACACACAATTATAATATGGCCATACATGTCTACGAATTTTCTTGTTAAAACATTTTTTGTATAAACTATGAATGTAATCATGGATCCAAGGATTTTTACTTACATGAAACCAATATTTTATTGACATTAGGGATTATCTGAGTTCTATTTTCATGATTAAATAAAGAGTACACCTTATACTCTGACATCATACATTATTACAAAAAAACTAGTTTCATATCTTTCTTGATGTTTTATTTGAGGAATATATATTTGATATCTATAGTTTTCTATATTAATTATTGGAATTAATTATGGTAGATCCAATGGAAAGAACATGTATCCCAGTGTGGTGTGGTGTCTTGTTGGGAGACATTTTTTTCCCTGGTAAAAGATGGGTTATTTTGTTGGGATTAGGGAACTAAAGAGAGAATTGATTTCACATATTATAACTGGTATGAAATATAGATCAATTATCTATTAATAGGGTGTCTATTTAATCCTAATATCAAATTCTGTGATTGACTGTGAATTGATTTCATTTTATTTTTGTTATTTTTTATCTTAATTACTTTTAGTTATTTATCGGTTAGCATTATAATATACAATGATCATGCATGTATGATAAATATTATAGATTTTAGTTATGGGTTTCCAAATGAGATTTTAATTTCACCCCTCATATGTCCTCCTTGGTATACATAAAGAACTTATGTCTACTTTCTGGTATATTACATATATTTGCTGGATAGTGTTGATGCCTTGTTATCCATGATCAAGTAGAGTTACTCATGTAGATTTTTATGAATCGGTTATAATAGATTGAAACTATCATGATGATAGATTTTAGAGATCGACACATAGTTATATATTGATCTATTTACCTTTATTTCCATTTATTTTTCTTACACTAGAATATGGGATCATTCCATTTTGTGATTAATGCTTTTTTCTTATGACATGGTTGTTCCACCCATTAATTAATTATAATATATTATAACCATGAGTATATTTTGTAATTACCCGATAATTTTATTTAATTATATTGATTATTCTATGTTATTTTATTTTTTCTATTACATTGATATGAAGTAATTGTCTCCCCAAACACACAATGTAAGACCTCACAGCTAATGGGAAAATTCTAGAATCTGGTTAGGTGTTCTTGTGGACTTGTAGAAAACTATCTGAGGCACTGGTTAGTGGACTCTGTGTCAGGACATTACAAAATGGTATCATAATTTATTATGCCTTTTTTATTTTAAATTTGTGATGTGTTATTTTTTATAATTATAAATATTTTTGGGATTTTAATATAATTTATATTGTTCGATAAACAAAAAACCCAATAATATGTATGGGTTTCTAAAGGTAAGGGAATATAATTTTTGGTATGCAATGTTATAGTTTTATATGTTTTTTTCATTTACCAATGCACATATTGTGTGGATTTTATGATTTATTAATAATTTTTTTCCCTTATCTCATTAGATAATAGTAAGACATTGATTTTTTATTTGGAGTACAATGGAAGGAGGCATCTCATACATTATATCCCTCAATTATTATCCTCATGTTATAAGCCTGATATTGTGATATCCTAAAATGAACATGAGGTAAACTATCTAATGTGTTAACATCAGCCTAAATTATATTTTCCAATATCGGTTCTTTGTGGAATTATACTCAATTATGATGACTCATATATATAATTCCTTTTTATGTGGCTTATGTGGTCTATAGTGAGATGATAAGTGGTGATTACATTCACATAGTCCACATTCATTGGATGAATAGAATGAACAATTGGTCAATACGACACGTGGATTCCTTTTTTGTCAACCCTTGGTAGGTTTATCCTTATAAGGTATTATTATATGGATATTATTAACAAACAACATTGTGATTTACCCTCTATCCATATATGATATTTTACATAATCATCCTTACTTTATGGTTAACTAGTGTGATCCTTTAGTGTGACATTTACTGGTACAGAAATGATTATAGTAAACTGGTCCTCGATGGGGTATTGTCATATGTGGTTCTTGGGGAATGTATTTTTTTAATTTCTCGATTATTATCCTGACCCCTATGGAGAGGATCCTTTTTCAGGATTATATGCTAGGACCCAGGAATTAGTAGGCCGATATATGGAAGGTGATTCCATTAGAACACATTCATAAAATTTATTTATACTAATGGGTTTCACATAATTGGGTTTCAAATTAATTATTATAGGTTTTGTCTCTATAAAATTCAATTAGAAACATTTATAACTGAAACCATGTTGATATTTTTTGACCCTTGTAGATCATTTTATCATTCAATAACCTAGGTTGTGTAACAATCATGAAAGATTCCTAGTTCTAAGATAGTTGTGTTAATTTTTCCCCTTAAGATTTATTCCAAGTGAGATATTGAAATTTGGGTTAAGAGTAAAAGATTATTTACCATGTTATTAATATTGATAATTAGTTTTAGGTGGAATAAATAGAAGCCCTTATTGTTTATGTAGATCCATGTATATTGATGGTATGTTGTGTCGAGGGAAACCAAAAATAGATTTTCTATTGGATATAGATTCCATTAAGGTAGTTAGCTTGGTCATACACTTATTTTGAGGAAGATTCCCTGAAGGGGCTTGGATTTTATGATGGATGGATGATGATAACATTGGAATCTAAGGAGTCACATAGGGTTCTCATATTTTATTATTGAGTTAAATAATCTGGACATAATTTCTTCCTCACTCTGTTGACTAATGGATTTTTTTATGAATCATTGTTAAGGAATGGGAATATTCAAAAGACTAGAATGATGTTATATTATGTGTTATTGTGGGTTATAATTTGTACCCAATTTTGAAGTGGATTTCAATCAGAGCTTCTTTTTAATAAATACTAACATGCCTTGTAGTGCTTCTATTATATCCTTGAGATGGATGAAATGTGGGATTTTGAGTCAAGTGGTAAGGGTACACGTCTATAATACATTATTCTATTTAATTTTTTTGTTGGTGGGTGTCCATGTATGAGATAAGTACTTATGGTTTTAAAGAAACATTATGGGAATGATTACTGATTGTTTTGATAAAATGGGAAATAAACCTCCATGGTATATAAGAACCAAAGAATAAATAATTTGTTATGAGACCGTTAAACCACGATTGGACCTGGAAACAAATTATCATGATATATAATGCTAGTATTTGGTTAAATTTCTGGTTATTCTTTTCATGTGATCATAGATTAGGGAGAGTAATATATACATATTTATATATTATCATTTTACTTCTTGATTATAGGTTATCGTGCCTAATATTAAGGCATCACTATAGACACATAGTGAGAGAATAATATATATGATGAGATATTTTTCCTACTTATAAGTTTTGACAAATGGACAAATTTTGAGTTTTTCACAAGGAATGAAATAATGTATGGAATTTTTTGGGAGTGCACCGTTATCCGTTTTATGGTGTGGACACTTGTAATGCGTTGAAATTCGGTTTTTTCAAGGAAACTCATTATTATGAATAGGTATGTTTTGGTATTTTTTATGATTCCATGTTAATTATTGTGATTAGTGGTTATATACTGATTATTAATTTTGTTTGTGGAAGTATTTAGTGTGTTCATATAAGAATGTGTTCTAGTTATGAGGCAATAATAATGATAATATGATAGTGGGGAGTGCTAGGATAGTCATGGTTAAATGTATTCTATTATTGAGGGGTTATCGAAAATAACATACTAGTGACTGGAAATTAAATATAATGTAGTTTTTCTGATTCAAAAGAAATAACATTGTTACAGTATAACCACAAAGGATTCTCTTGGATGGAAATGATTATGGTGGAAAGGATAGAAAGACTAATTGTTTCAAAACTAACAAATTTATTAGAAATATGAATATCTTCATCACGTAATTTTATGTGATATGATAATATTTTTTCCATATAATATGACATCAGGTAAGTTTCTTTTCCACATTATTATTCTCAAAATAAGGTGATTCCCATAGGACATAAGTTTGGTAGAAATCCAATCCATTCAAAATTTTTATGGAAAACTGAATATTTAAAATGTAATTAATTATATATTAATATATATTCACACATTCATTTGGAATATATTTTATATATATAATAATATCAAGAATGATATTTATTTGTTTTTATAATATGGATTAGTTCCAATGTCATTCATAATATAAAATAGTGATGTGGGCCACACTCGAGACACATCACCAATTTAATTTATTTCCATACATTTACTTTTCTTAATCTATTTTCTTTTCCCCCATTGGATTGTAAAATATTCCCCCAATGTGATTCCTCTTCATGCAGTTGTGTGAGAAAGTGGGAGTGGGAGAGATATAATGAAATATAGAAGATGAGAGTTGTTACCATAAATCATAGGATGAGCTATATCGTTATATAATTGTGGTGGAATGTGTATTTAGGTGCATAATTTACGGACTTGAACCAAATTTATGACGTTTTTTTGAATAATTGATAAATACCCATGGATGCTAAATTCATGGTTTTATATTCCATTTATGGGGTTTATAAAACTCATGAGGGATGATCTATGAATAATCTAGGGAAGCAATTATTTTGGATGATTATAGTTGTAGAGACCCGAAGCTTGACGTACATTGACATTACATTACATTTGCGGAATACTTAGTACATAACAAAAACACACACACAAGGATCGTAATAGTTTAGTGTCTTTGGAAACTCGGAATATAATATTCTATTCCTGGTGAAAGATCTTCAACATCTCCCATAAATATCTTCCTCTTTTTTTATACCTAAAACCATTCTTTATATCCTGGGGAAAAGTAAACATAAAAGGGTGAGCTCAAATGCTCAGTAAGGGTAAACAAAAGAAATATTAATCACATCGTATACACAAGCACATAACTTTTGGAAATCTTAACCTGCAAAAGAAATCATATTTTCATAACATGGTATAAATCATGGAAGTGAAATGTAATCACAATAATCATAACTTAAAATATGAAACTTTGTGGCATACACACATAATCATAGAGAATCATTTCTTGTTAGTCAAGACTCATTGCGAAGACTATCTTAGTGGACAAAGTCCCTTTCTGAACCGAGTCACCCTCGTTTCAGTCCTGTTTCACTGAACCGGTATAACCTACCGTTCCGGCCATGTCTATCTCATGAGATATAAAATAATTACCCAATGCATAGGAGAGAGATATAGGTCCCACCCATCTCATAATGATACCATTCTTATGTGTGCCACAAAATCATAAATCATACATCATTGCATAACCCATGTAATAAAAATGGGATTCTTAAAAAACATGACATCATAAAACAATTCATATACGATAAATGAATTCATAAAAATAATTCCATCACAACATAATCAAATCAATGTAATAATAGGGATAAAAAAAGAACCCTTTATTATCTTAGATGGAAAATAATATTGATAAAACACTTGAACTCCATTCTTGAGGAAAATATCATTTCTACTTCAAAAACATTTTTCCTTTCTTAACATGTCATACAATTTTAAACTAAAAGGAGTCGATTAAAAATAAACTTGAAAACGTGTAAAGGAAATATTTTGGAAATAATGTTTTAAAAATCCATTCATGCCGTATAAGTTAAAAAAAACATTCTTCCCGTACTTTTGTTGGAAAAGTTAAAAAGTACCTCGTACGAAAAACAACAAAAGATTCCTTTCATATCTTTTACTAAAAACTCACCGAAGGGTAAAATTGGATATAAACTATTATATAATGATGTAAATATTACATATTGAGGAAACATGGATGTGGATGATAAAATTCCCCCCAGTAAATTCCAATGTATAAACAATCTCGGATAAAAATGAGATTGTGATATTTCCCTCACCTTAGGTCCGATTTGCTTCGTAAGTGTCCGAACCTACTGTATAATGATTTAAATGATGTCGTTGACTTATTACAGAATCATATTCATTGTTATTATATCATATATGGTTCACTTATGACTTTATATTACCCGTTCTTTTGTAAATTCATGTTAACGTAGCGTTTTGGGTAAAATCGTCTCATTTGTCGTTCGTGTTTTAACTTGTAATTATTCATATGATTACATAGATCATTATTACTTAATTATAGAATATAAAACATTATTTATATATAATATATATTCAGAATATACATATATACAATGGATTGATAAATGGAAAGAAATACACCGTTCATGGAGACGGTAGGCCGTATGTACGCATGAACGCTGTTTTCGTTTCCTTATTGAATTGAGTGGAATTAAGTAGATGACATACATATATATACACATAAATACAGTAGCTTAATAATGTCATATATTTCATTATTATTTCTTATATATACTTTATAATCATTTTTAAATGGTTAACATGGAGAATGAATCTCATCGCGTCGTGGAGACGGTAGTCCGTACGTACGCACGAGCGATGATATCATTTCCATAATTATTGAATTGAATTGGATTGAATGATACCATATATCAGAATCATTATGATGTTATAATAACTATGTATAGTTATTCTTTACACCTTAATACCCATCCATGTAAGGTGTTGATGGAAAAACAGATTACACCACGGTGTGGAGACGATATTCCGTACGTACGCACGCGCGGTGATTTCGTTTTCCGTAGGATGGATAGATGGTGAATTAGTATTGTTTCATACTTATAATAACATATCATTATATGAGTGATACTGATGTTATTAATTCATAATGAAACAACCTAAGAAGAATAAGTGGAAGAAGAAATAAAGGTGAAAGAATTGGTAACGGAAATTACTTCTTCTTTGAAGTGCCTCGTTGAGACCTCCTCTTATGGCACTACAATTGGTCTTTGAGGAATACCAGAAACTCTAGGATGTTTCTAGGGAAGTGGATAAGAGATTTTGGCAGGGGTTGTCCGAGCTTGAAGGCTCAAAGTTGTGTGAGGAAGAGAGGGAGGAGGTGTCCTTTTATAAGGGAGGAGAGGGGCACCTTTGGAATAACAAAAAATATTATTTTATTATAAAGTCAAGTTCGGTTTTAAATAGCTCCAAATTGATTTATTTCGAGGATAAGGTGGGGATGAGTCGAAATACTATCATCCAATAGAATTTAGACAAGTTTAGGTTCCTATTTTAACCTTATCATTTAGATTTAACATTAAGTTAAATAATTTTACTTTTACCGTGTCTTCTTGTGTTCTTATACTATAAGGTTAATAAACTTACTATAAGAAGCCAAAAGAACCCCAAATTGTTTATTATTAATATATATAACCTTATCTAATTCATTTGGCCGAACCTTAGATTTTTAGGAATAAAATAACAATTAATAATATAATATTTGATTTAAAACCTATTTTATGTCAATTTTGACACTATTTAGTAATTGATTTTTTGTGAAAATCATAACAGAATGATAAGTTCGAACAAGGTTAATTAAATAAATACTAACATATCATATTAACCTAGAAAATTAGTTTAATTCATAAAAAGACTTAAATTACATTTATTTTGGTATTTATAACATCAATTATGTCAATATTTCATTAATAAGATAATTACTGCATCATCTTTGTGTCATAAATAAATTAAATTATATGATGTATAAAAAGTACAAATAAAATACCATTATGTAGGAAATATTTTTATATTTCTAATGAATATTTAAAATCGAATTTATCTTATGTATAACTCTATATTCAAAATGTTTTAGTAAATAAACTTTGATTTTAACTCTTTTAACCCTTCATTAAATAAATTAATAATAAATGTCCTAATCTAATCCAAGTAGGCCTAAATGGTCATATGTTATTCCTAAGTTTGTTTTTGGTCTAATTACACTTGTCCAATAGAATTAGCACATGTGTTAGGGTAATAATAATATCATTTCTACCCTTAATTACCCTATTTACTTTTAACCGTGGTAAAAAAAGTAAAAAGTTACTATTCACCAAAAATTATTTTCATCTCATTGAACCACATTTTACTTACTGACATCAACCGTGTCTCTCGGATTTTTGAAATTCCACTCACAGAAGCTGTAAAATTAAGTTTTATGAACAATTCATTTTTTTTTAACTACCACTTAGTGGTTTCACTGGTCATCAAAAATTGAAAGTTTTCATAAAAATACCAAAAATTAGGCCTAAGCTTCATTTGATATTATGAACTCAAAAATGATGTCTATTTTACCAAATTCAAAACATATCAGTTGCATTAACTAATTTAAAAATTAATTCCCGTCGTCAAAACAAATAGCGTGTTTTTAAGAGATAATAACTATCAAAAGATTGAAACTTGTTTATAATTGGTTTAAATGTGAAATTACATCCAATGACCATCATTGTATTAAATTGTAAAAATATATTCTAAATATACTTTAAAACCACTAAAATTAATAATTTACCACTATTAATTATTTCGATTGAGAAAGTTGTTTTTAATTAAAATTTAGTAATTTCCACTATTCATCAAAATATGAAAGTTATCCGAAAATTACCAAAATTTCACCCTAAGATAATTTCGATATTCCGAATCCAAAAATGAAGTCCATTTTGAAAAATAAAAATTTACAAAATTTCAAAAAGTGGTTATTACTATTCATAACTGCTAGTTTTAATAATATTTTAATAGCATATCGTTGTTTAGTGAAACTCATTATTGCGTACTACACACGCTATCAAATAAGGTCGTGATTGCGTGTAATGAAAGGCAAGTCAAGGATGCGTGTTGTGCAAGCTTTTTTTGGTGTAGCGTAAAACTCAAGACATTAATGAAATTAAAAAGAATTAAATCTCGGGGTGTTACATTCTACCCCCCTTAAAATGAATTTCGCCCTCGAAATTCGTCGGGGTTATAAATGGTTTACTATTAGAAAGTTTCTTTAATCGAAACCCACATCGTAAAAAGGAATACCAAAACCAATCTTTAAAAACAAAATTATGAAACGTAACGGTTACCCAAATAAACTAATCACTGGGTTTCCACATAGGTGAAAATATGGATATGGAAGAGAAATCTAACCATCATATTCTGATGGAGAGTGGTAGAGAACATGTCTATGGAAAAGCTAGCAATCAGAAAGCCATAAATTTGTGACGATCTAAGGTACCATCTGATTAATCAGATATAAGAGCACTAGGACAACATTTTTGGTTTTCAAGATCGTTTCCCTAAAGATGAAGAATTTGAATTAGAATAAATACTTACTTTATTTTGGTACAATCTCATTGTTGTTCGTGCCTTGAACAATTTATACTTCATCTCTTAAATAAGTGAAGTTGAATTTGTTATTCGTGAAGTGTTAGCAGATCATGCGATAGAATGACGGGTCATTCCATCTGTCTCAAACAAAAGGTTAGCAAAAGTTATAAACATAAGTCGATCTATAGTGAGATTAATCATATATGGTTTGTAAAATGCACTTTATACTTAATATATCATACTGCTTAATATAAAAAAACTAGTTTCTACTAAACATGGACTTCCTGTAGGCCAGTGGTAGGTGAAAAAGTCCAGTCGCACTTCGGTTGTGGGTTCGATTCCCACATCCTTGTCCGACGCGATGGGCTATCGCCCGTCCTACATGTTGTTCTTTTTCTAAAACTACATTACTATAACATCCGATCATTAATATCGAAAATCTTCTATCCTTAAACAATACTAACTTATGTCCAACATAATCCATTCTAATCTTTAGGCTTATCCATAATACTGCAGTCCACTCACATAATATAGTGAAAACGATTACCAGAGATTTAATACTGTCGTTGATCCCCATATATCATAAGATATGTCTTGTTGGTCAAATTCCAAACATTCAAAGGCCTTAATCACGTATTCTCTTGAATACCCATTGAACCTTAGTGAAAACATAAATGCAGTTAAAAGTTAACTCTTTCCACATACCAAAATCCGAAAATTCTATATACTCAAACCATGATATAACCTTCTCCTTATATCAGTCATGAGCTCATGAATACAATCAAATACCTCATTATCTTATTATTACTTCATTATGCGAATATCATCTACTTTCCGAAAAATATCTGAATAACATTTCACGTTTACTAGTATCATTAATCATACACTTTAAAAACTTAGGAAAGACAATAGTGTAACAATCCTTAGATGTCTCTTTATTCCATAGTACCATGAGATTACTTATACAACATTACACTTGATAAACATGTAATCGTTCCACTACCTTCTTAAACCATTGACTGAGCTTCAAAAATTCTTTCATCTCACATATCATTTGTAGTCTCTTCATCATCATCAACATAAATACTTCCCATACGACCATACTGATTCCCTTCATGAGACTTTCCCTTAGGGCATTGGTTTGCATAATGCCCGTACATTCTACATTTAAAACATTTAACCATTGTTGATATCGTAGCAATTCCATTATCCTCATCCATGATGTTAACTGAACCTTTTCCTTTTCACTTACATGCTTTGTGTCCTTCATTTCCACTCCCAAATCATCTTCCAGTTCCTTTGAAACATTATCCTTGATGCCTCTTCCCACATGATTTACATAGGAGAAATTGAACTTTCTTTCCTCTATGATCATCATGAAACTCCATCTTTCTCTTATTAGCTGAGTCAGGAAACTTACCATATTTTACTTTATTGATCATATTATGAGATTGCTGATTTGGCATAATAATTATGTTTGGACTTCCAAATCCCATTTCATTATGAAGAATATCATTCCATTGTCCATCATATTCTCCATTATCGTGAATCATCTTGTTTCCAGCCATTTTCTAAAACCCAAAAAGAATAGTGTGAGAGGCAAAAATCATGCTAGGGAAAACAACATAATAAAGGGGGAGTACCTTCAATATCTAACATCTTAGGTTTAATTCTATGATCGTTAGCGTAATTCTAGTACTATAACCTATACGTATACTTATCCTTAGGGACATCCCTAGACATACCTTAGAAATATCTCTAGGGATCTCACTAACGTTTTCGCATCATAGTTTCCAAAGGTTGACTAAACCTTTCCTCTGATACCAACTGTAGAGACCCGAAGCTTGACGTACATTGACATTACATTATATTTTCAGAATACTTAGTACATAACAAAAATACACACACAAGGATCGTAATAGTTTAGTGTCTTTGGAAACTCAGAATATAATCTTCTAATCCTGGTGAAAGATCTTCAACATCTCCCATAAAGATCTTCCTCTTTTTTTTATACCTAAAACCTTTCTTTATATCCTGGGAAAAAAGTAAACATAAAAGGGTGAGCTCAAATGCTCAGTAAGGGTAAACAAAAGAAATATCAATCACATCGTATACACAAGCACATAACTTTTGGAAATCTTAACCTGCAAAAGAGATAATAATTTCATAACATGGTATAAATCATGGCAGTGAAATGTAATCACAATAATAATAACATAAAATATGAAACTTTGTGGCATACACACATAATCATAGTGAATCATTTCTTGTTAGTCAAGACTCATTGCCAATACTATCTTAGTGGACAAAGTCCCTTTCTGAACCGAGTCACCCTCGTTTCAGTCCTGTTTCACTGAACCGGTATAACCTACCGTTCCAGCCATGTCTATCTCATGAGATATAAAATCTTTACCCAATGCATTGGAGGGAGATATAGGTCCCACCCATCTCATAATGATACCATTCTTATGTGTGGCACAAAATCATAAATCATACATAATTGCATAACCCATCTAATAAAAATGGGATTCTTAAACAACATGACATCATAAAACAATTCATATACGATAAAGGAATTAATAAAAATAATTCCATCACAACATAATCAAATCAATGTAATAATAGGGATAAAAACAGAACCCTTTATTATCTTAGATGGAAAATAATTTTGATAAAACACTTGAACTCCATTATTGAGGAAAATATCATTTCTACTTCAAAAACATTTTTCTTTTCTTAACATGTAATACAATTTTAAACTAAAAGGATTTGATTAAAAATATAATTGAAAACTTGTAAAGTAAACTTTTTGGAAATAATGTTTTAAAAATCCATTCATGCCGTATAAGTTAAAAAAAACATTCTTCCCGTACTTTTTTCGGAAAAGTCAAAAAGTACCTCGTACGAAAAACGACAAAAGATTCCTTTCATATCTTTTACTAAAAACTCACCGAAGGGTAAAATTGGATATAAACTATTGTATAATGATGTAAATATTACATATTGAGGAAACATGTATTTGGATGATAAAATGCACCCCAGTAAATTTCAAAGTATAAACAATCTCGGATAAAAATGAGATTGTGATATTTCCCTTACCTTAGGTCCGATTTGCTTTGTAAGTGTCCGAACCTCTTGTATAATGATTTAAATGATGTCATTGACTTCTTACAGAATCATATTCATTGTTATGATATCATATATGGTTCACTTATGACTTTATATTACCTGTTCTTTTGTAAATTCATGTTAACGTAGCGTTTTGGGTAAAATCGTCTCATTTGTCGTTCGTGTTTTAACTTGTAATTATACATATGATTACTTAGATCATTATTACTTAATTATATAATATAGAACATGATTTATATATAATATATATTAAGAATATACATATATATAATGGATCGATAAATGGAAAGAAATACACCGTTCATAGAGATGGTAGGCCGTACGTACGCATGAACGCTGTTTTCGTTTCCTTATTGAATTGAGTGGAATTAAGTAGATGAAATAAATATATATACACATAAATCCAGTAGCTTTATAATGTCATATATTTCATTATTATTGCTTATATATACTTTATAATCATTCTTAAATGGTTAACATGGAGAATGAATCTCACTGCGTCGTGGAGACGGTAGTCCGTACGTACGCACGAGCGATGATATCATTTCCATAATTATTGAATTGAATTGGAGTGGATGATACAATATATCAGAATCATTATGATGTTATAATAACTATGTATAGTTATTCTTTACACCATAATACCCATCCATGTAAGGTGTTTGTGGAAAAACAGATTACACCACGGCGTGGAGACGGTATTCCGTACGTACGCACGTGCGGTGATTTCGTTTTCCGTAGGATGGATAGATGGTGAATTAGGATTGTTTCATACTTATAATAACATATCAGTATATGAGTGATACTGATTTTATTACTTCATAATGAAACAACCTAAGAAGAAGAAGTGGAAGAAGAAATAAAGGTGAAAGAATTGGTAACGGAAATTACCTCTTCTTTGAAGCGCCTCTTTGAGACCTCCTCTTATGGCACTAAACATGGTCTTTGAGGAAGACAAGAACCTCTAGGATGTTTCTAGGGAAGTGGAGAAGAGATTTTGGCAGGGGTTGGCCGAGCATGAAGGCTCAATGTTTTTTGAGGAAGAGAGGGAGGAGGTGTCCTTTTATAAGGGAGGAGAGGGGAACCTTTGGAATAACTAAAAACATAATTTTATTATAAAGTCAAGTTCGGTTTTAAATAGCTCCAAATTAATTTATTTAGAGGATAAGGTGGGTATGGGTCGAAATACTATCATCCAATAGAATTTAGACAAGTTTAGGTTCCTATTTTAACCTTATCATTTAGATTTAACATTAAGTTAAATAATTTTACTTTTACCGTGTCTTCTTGTGTTCTTATACTATAAGGTTAATAAACTTACTATAAGAAGCAAAAAGAACCCCAAATTGTTTATTATTAATATATATAATCTTATCTAAGTCATTTTTCCGAACCTTAGATTTTTAGGAATAAAATAACAATTAATAATATAATATTTGTTTTAAAAACTATTTTATGTCAATTTTGACACTATTTAGTAATTGATTTTTTGTGAAAATCATAACATAATTATAAGTTCGAAAAAAGTTAATTAAATCAATACTAACATGTCATATTAACCTATAAAATTAGTTTATTTCATAAAAAGTATTAAATTACATTTATTTTGGTATTTATAACATCAATTATGTCAATATTTCATTAATAAGATAAATACTGCATCATCTTTGTGTCATAAATAAATTAAATTATTTGATGTCTAAAAATTACAAATAAAATACCATTATGTAGGAATTCTTCTTATCTTTCTAATGAATATTTACAATCGAATTTACCGTATGTATAACCCTATATTAAAAATGTTTTAGTAAACAAACTTTGATTTTAACTCTTTTAACCCTTCTTTAAATAAATTAATAATAAATGTCCTAATCTAATCCAAGTGGGCCTAAATGGTCATATTTTATTCCTAAGTTTGTTTATGGTCGAATTACACTTGTCCAATAGAATTATAACATGTTTTAGGGTAATAATAATATCATTTCTACCCTTAATTACCCTATTTACTTTTAACCGTTGTAAAAAAAGTAAAAAGTTACTATTCACCAAAAATTATTTTCATCTTATTGAACCACATTTTACTAACTGACATCAACCGTGTCTCTCAGAGTTTTGAAATTCCACTCACAGAAGCGGTAAAATTATGTTTTATGATCAATTCAGTTTTTTTAACTACCACTTAGTGGTTTCACTATTCATCAAAAATTGAAAGTTTTCAGAAAAATACCAAACATTAGGCCTAAGCTATATTTGATATTATGAACTCAAAAATGATGCTTATTTTACCAAATTCAAAACATATCAGTTGCATTAACTAATTTAAAAATTAATTCCCGTCGTCAAAACAAATAGCGTGTTTTTAAGAGATAATAACTATCAAAAGATTGAAACTTGTTTGTAACTGGTTTAAATGTGAAATTACATCCAATGACCATCATTGTATTAAATTGTAAAAATATATTCTAAATATACTTTAAAACCACTAAAATTAATAATTTATCACTATTAATTATTTCGATTGAGAAAGTTGTTTTTAATTAAAATTTAGTAATTTTCAATATTCATCAAAATATGAAAGTTATCCGAAAATTACCAAAATTTCACCCTAAGCTAATTTCGATATTCCGAATCCAAAAATTAAGTCTATTTTGAAAAATAAAAATTTACAAAATTTCAAAAAGTGGTTATTACTATTCATAACGGCTAGTTTTAATAATATTTTAATAGCATATCGTTGTTTAGTGAAACTCGGTATTGCGTACTACACACGCTATCAAAGAAGGTCGTGATTGCGTGTAATGAAAGGCAAGTCAAGGATGCGTGTTGTGCAAGCTCCTTTTGGTGTAGCGTACAACACAAGACATTGATGAAATCAAAAAGAATAAAATCTCGGGGTGTTACAACAGTGGTTTTACATTTTGAAATCCAAAATAATATTGCGTATTTTTTCATGAATACACACAATGATTTCTTCATATTCTTGGATGGTTAATATTTTAGAAGCTCATGACATATATTAATTTGTGACCATGTACACGACCAGGTGTCCGAGTACATTTGTATATGAGTTTTTGGGAAGTACAAGTTGGATTAATTTAGTATAAATTATATAGTACTGCATGCCCCTATAGCCATAGTTCCTGAGAAGTCACCCTATATAAGGAGGACATAGACAGAGAGTGAGTATATGGATGATCTTCAAGTTTTTATAGGCTATTTAGTAGTACATGACTGAACCATTAGAATGTTGATGATCTATAGTAGAACACAACCAAACCCCATGTGATTCAAGCCATATAAACATACACGGACATGAATGAGGTTTTTGTGAAAAATAGAATTCTCTATGAAAAATAATTGTACTACATCATTTTCAATATATTATGTTGTTTTAATATTTTGACATAATGGAGTCTGAATTATTTTATTAGATAATGATTGTGAATCAATTGATGTGATTTCATGATCTATATGTGGGGTTTGGGGTTACTGAGCATTGATATAGATTTTCTTCAACCATTAAATGATTATATTTGTCTTATAATATTGTTAAATTTATATTTTATTTTTCATGATCCATATTACTAGACTAATGACTGTGTATACCTCATTTTAAGGTGAATTTTTTATTAGGGTATTACCCCATGATGGAAGTTGTGGCTGAGAATCCCCTATAAGATTCATCTTTTATTATATTTACAAGGATCTAATCAAAGATCCCTATGATTATTTATGGAATTAAATGATTTTGAGTAGGATACCTCTTCTAATATTTGACATATGGGAAGCATGTGGGTTCCCAAAACCATAACTGTCCCAAATCAATTATATTGTCGGCTTTTTTATTAAGGCTAGCAAGTAACAGCTAGAACATTTCTTAAACATGTATTCCCATGAGGTTATAGAAGTATAGGTGTCTCTTTGTTTTTTTCATCCTCTCATTAGTTTATTATTTTACATAGTTACTATTTATATATCTATGATTTCTAATAGTGATTCTCGGTGCTTCACTAATGGGGCCTAATATGATGTGATAATATAAAAAGGATTTTAAAAGGTACAACAAAAGATCATTCTACTTAGCCTTTCATCTTTAATGTTGTTTCATTTAGGATTCACATTTGTACTTCTTGGGATCCATATTACTTGACATCTTATGGAATGATACTATTACTGCTGCTAGATATCTTATTAAGAATCTGGATTCCACTTTCAAAAGTGATTACAGATGCACATTTTCAGGTTTATCAGAAATAACATCTTACACAAGGTTGATATGAGTATGGATATCTTAATTTCACCCAAAGGATGTCAATGGTTTTATGGTTTAGAGGTATCCCTTTAGTAGAATCATATACATGATCTCCCAACAGATTGATTTGATCATCTTTTTTATTCCAATTATGGTTTTTAGTATTGGGTGAACAAACCATTATATTATATCCCGTATGTATTTATAGATAGGGATGTTGATACATTTATTGAATGGATTTTTAGTTTTACATAGGATCAATAGGTTACACCTTAAATATCACATACGGGTAATACCCTTAAAGATTATCTCATTTTTTTGTCATTATTACTAAAATATTGAGCCCATGGACACATAAATAATAATTGAATAAAAATGGATTGATAAGAATTGAATATGAATTGATTCCAAATAAATTTGATATACAATTGAAATGTGGAATCCCTAATCATAGATATAGTAGTTGGGTGCATATTTTACATGGGATAATAAAATTATCCCCTTGTGGTTACATAGCTTTTTATGTGATATTTTCATCCCTGGATATTGATTGTATTTTTTATTGGGAATACATACCAAAGGTTCAACATAATAATACACAAGTTTATTTGTAAGGTATTATGCTCATTTCCTTATTCCTAGGATATTATGTTAATCATGATCCCGAATTTTGGTATTGAATATGGATTGATTAAAAAAACAATTTTTTGTTGTCATTATAACAAATTTTTTTGTATCATCATGGATAAGAATATTTTTTGAGAATGCACTTATAATAGTACATTATGGGATCACCATTTATTGTAGCCTTTTGAGATTTAATTCTTATCCCTGTATGTGCACCTCAGTTTGTGTGTAGACCTTATGTCTTAATTTTAGTTGAGAAATGATTTGTGATGTCTAGGGATGATGCTTATGTTTTTATGATTGTGGGGTGATTATAATGTAGATTCATATGATCGGGTTTGAGTACCATGAATGTGTCTTTGAAAAGAGCTATAGTGACCGGATCAATGCTATTAGTAGATCCATGAACCATTAGTTCCAGTTCATTTAAGAGCTCTAGTATATGGGGTTGGCCTAGTGGGTGATTTGTGTTATATTTATGGAATCATCATTTTAGTATTTTAGGAATTCCACTATATTATATATTGGATTATATTAACAACATCACCACTCTATTTATCTAATTCTCTAGATGAGATGTTTTTATTTATTTTCTTTATCTTTCTATATGTTGAGTGAATAGTCTTCCCACAGACACAACGTACTACCTCACAACTATTGGAATGCTTCCATCTCATGTGGAGGTGTGATTGAGGCCTTCAGGGAGACTGGTTTAGGGAATTAGTTTGTGAAAAATGCGTGAGTATGTTACACTATAAGTCATAATCCAAAAATGAGATGAAATTAACCAACAATATCATGAATCAACAATCTACCCCATAGATAACAATAACTATCTAACATAAACCATCCAAATAAAACCACCCCTATTAAATCAACATCATTTGTATATTAAATATAAGAGCTATCCAAACCACAGTCATGTGTTCTTGAATAGTAATCCCCAAAACATTTCCTTATAATAAAATCAATTTTCACGGTTTTTAAAAATATGTTATATATTCCACCATAGAACTAATATAAAAGGAATAATAAATAATTTTTAGATGTCCACATAATATTTATAATCACTTCGAATATACAAAACATTCACACAAAAATATCTTATCTCTAATTAAAATAGACTAGGGTATCTATAATTAATTTCAATTATGTTATAATCCACACTAAATTTTGTTATAGTACGAGTGTTTTTTCCCTCATAATATTCATGTGAATAAATTATTAACAATTTATTAATGATCCAGTATTAAGTTATATAACATAGTGGCTTCTAGGTACATACCTTTTTCAGATTAGTTATTATGATTGCGGGTCAACCAAATACTAAAAAAATGGTTATGATAATTTCTAAAATATTAATATGTAGAAATTAATTATATTGCTTCATCCCATTTGACACATTTATTTTTAACATTTGATGGTTTTTTATTTATCAATTACTCAATTTATTCAATCCTTGGTTATCCAGAGTCGTTATTCTATAATATTATATAAACAAATTAAATAATATCATTCTTAATTCTTTCATAATGGTTCATCAAAATAATATGAATAACAAAAGAATATCCCCCAGCAGTGTTTCACAAAGTGTGATTTATTAGGACCATTAGTCAAGCTTCAAGTACTCTATGAACCATTTTATAGATGATTAGCCATATATGTATTCGATCTATAGTTTCATCCACATTCAATTTTCCAGATAGGGATTTATTAATTTTTTATCCAAAAGATCTCTACATTAATAAAACATCATGATGTTATCCAATAACAAGAGTAGTTCTTTGGGTTTTCACTAGAGTAATATTTCTCTAAATAATAAATAACAAGTGAATTATTTAATTAGCATTAATTTTTATAATATTATAAAGGGTTATATTTACATTTGAAATTGTGATAACCCTAATCATTTAAATCAATAAATTGTCCTCAATAATCATCCTAAAATTAGTATATATATATATATATAATTATACATAGATACTAACTATAATACCATGTATCAACAAACTAAAATTTCATTCTCATAGACACATATTTTATATAATTACATTGATTCCACCTATAAAATATTCCTCGATATAAATATCCATAATTATATAGTCAATAGTTATTATATAATATCTTATATTTGGAGGTTTTCATCATGTTTATGTGTTTATAAATCATGGACGAGTCATAAAATTATAAATATGATGTTATTTTTCAAATTTGAAAATATTTCGATTTGAAGGAAACATCATAAACTATGATAATTCATCAGTGTCTCACACATATTTTAACATGTGTTTACCTTATAAAAATTTCATCTATACTAATTTTCTCAATAAAATTGGGAAAGGGAAATATAATATGTTGTGATGTCGAATTCATAATATGGGAAAACACTAACTAAAAATATCAAATAATGATAATTATTATAGGAATAGGTAATTAACATAAATCCATAATCAACTAGAAACATGGAATAATATATTTATGATAAAAAAATTATAAAAATTGTTAAAAATAAATCAAATATCCGAATGATGACACTCATAATATAGTTCACAAAAAAAATACTATGTTGGCCTTGTTCTAGGACATTTACAAATCATCGAGACCACAATAAAGACATCCTACTAATAAATATTTGTTATAAGACGCTATCATGATTTTGAAAGAGGCATACACCAAATCCAAAAAAATAATGTAAATAAGACATATAAATTAATTGAGGGTCTATATAATTATATCCCACTCCAATAACTTGATTAACGTCAATTAATTTACCATCAAATGCAACTACAAATTTTATACCATTCCTGAAGGAACGCTTATTTGAAAAAAATAAATTTCTACATAATGAAAAATACATAATATAAATAAATGATCATAATAATTTAGGATTCATTAATCATAAAAAAATTCGATAAATCTTCTCTTATAATTTAAATGAAAAAACATGATTATAACAAATCTATAGAATGAAGGTGGATCATCAAGAAATACATCGTCATCATGTCAATAATAATCTACATTCCAATTAAAAAAATTAACATTAATTCATTTAAAAATGTGAATGGAATAAAAATAATTATATTTTAACTTCATACAATCTGATTTATAAATGTTATGATGGTCATAATATACATTCAAATGATTATTAGAAAAATTAATATTACGAATGACATGATCATATTCCAGCTCGGTGGAGAAAAAGTATGGATTAAAAAGAACATATACAAAAAATTGATATTTTTTTTCAATGTGTTTATATGGAATGAATTTATATCCCATGAAAGAAATTAAATAATACCACATAATATAAAAAATGGAATCATTTCCCAACATTATGTGTAATAATTTTATTAAAATTATCGTAACTCATCAATTAAAAGTTGTGTTACCCAAAAATTTTACTATTGGGGAAAACAGAATCAACTAACACATGGATAACGGATGGGGATTGAAAAATTAAATCACATGAATCAAAATAGTAATTATAAAAATATATTCATTATTAGTGAAAACTCCATACAAATTAATCATTGGGAAAAAATCTATCTTTGAGAAACATAATTTCGACTGAGAAAAACATTGATACACGAATAACACTATAAACAATACTAATTGAATGGAATGTAATTTATATTATATTGATATAATATAACTAAAAAATAATTTATCATATGATTTTTAAAATATGTAGTATATATACCAAAATAAGAAATAATGGAAATAATACAAGACATATATCAAGGTGAGGAATTTGAGACGAAAACTCTTATATATTTTCAAAACATTAACTACTAGACATTATTAACCTTTATAAAAAACATAATTATCTTAATAAATAAATTAATAATTGTTATAATATCCATTATCATTTATACACCTCTTTAATAGTCATTCATTAAATTTAATCTACCAATTTTTTACATCAGTTTTCATAGTGTTAGTCATTTGTACTAGTTTTATTGAAATATTATTTGTGTTCTGTAATAATTAAATTTTTTCATCACTACATAAATAAACCAATAGTTATTGAAGATTTATATTTATTTATTAATTTTAATATTTCTTTCATGTGTTTTTATCATTATCATAGTAGATGAAATAAATAATAATCATGTTTGAGTGATTATTAATGACCAAACTATGTTTTCTTAATTAATGAATTAAATATTGATATAAGAAAAAATGAAAGAAAAAAAAATTATATAAATATTTATTTCACCAATTAAAATTTATTGTGTTCCCATGTTAAAAAATGACATATACTCATAGTATTGATAAATTTACTAGATAACCCATTTCAAAAACGAATATATAATAATTCAGTTGTTGATTATGAGAAGGTTTATTTGTAATTTAAATATATAATAATCCTAATGATAATATTTATTATTTATTAGTTTTATATTATATAATTATAATTAATTATAATGTGAATATAATTTATATAAATTCAATACATTGAAAATAGATAGCATTTTCTTCTCAGTTTGTATGTTTGATATAATTCAATTAGTAGTAATCATAATTTGAACGAATCATTAATTTATTATATAATTTTCATAAAATAACTTCAAAAATATTTTAATAATCATCATTATCAATAAATTTCAACCTTATATCTAACCGTGTAATGTATTTAGGGAAAATAAAACATGATATGTTGTTGTGACAACTATCCCACCACTGAACAAGCTATGTTTTTTCGTAATAGTTCGTGAATATGATTAAGTAATGATAATATCCTTAACATATAAAAATAAAAGTTTATAAATGTAAATAATTAAATTATATTTTTGTCTTTATAATAAATTAAAAATAATAATTAAGAAGAATACGAAGAAGATTATTATAGTCACATCCAAGACATGAATTTTACAATAAAGTGTTAATTAATTTTTGGATATCAGTATATCAATGAGTGATCAGTGGATTATATTAATAATACACGGTTTTATGATTTTTAAAAAGAATTAATTTCAAGGTAAAATTTGATGTTAATTTTTTCTTATAGTGGAGTATTTGTTAACAGTTTTTTATGGAATGTGTATTTATCTGAGTAATCTTTAAATTTTGAATATAATAATGATACTAGGACTCAAATTAATATAATAAAATAAAAAAATGGATACGGGTTGTGGGATAAAATATATCTCATAAAATTTCTTTTTTAAAAATATTGAGTTGATTATGTATTTGTTTTACATCTTATCTTTCTCCCTAATTTACTTTAACATATTTTATTAATATATATATATATTAATTAATATTAATGAAATTTTTTTGATTTTGCATTATAAATAATTTCAATATCATGTTTTAATATTTTAAATGGATGTAAAAAATATAATTTCATATTGTGTGAAATTTTTCTTTTAATATGAACACATATAATCTTGTAAAATCAATAATGATAAAATTTATCTTTTTAGTATTTTAATTTCTAAATAATATAATATTTTCACACTTACTGATTTTGAATCCATAAATTTATTTATTATTAATTTAATAAAATTGTTGTTTATCCCATATAAATACAAACATCAAACCTCCAATTGAAAGTAATTTTATTAAATAGTTCCCCAAAATTAGTTTTTATAATATTGAAGCATCTATATTATTTAAAAATAATATTTTATTGATGTTCTATATTTAAAAAAATTATAAATGATAATTGTTATCAAAAAATTCAAATTTTATTACTGAAATGATTTTTAACCATATAGGTTATTCTTATATTGGTATAAAATACTGTAAATTATATATCTTTTGAAACCGGTTTTTTAACATAAAATTGCCATTTTTTAAAAATGATCAAAAATTAATAATAACTGATTTATTAATTAATTAGAAAATTAGTTTTAGTTTATATAGTTCAAATTATTTAATTATAAAATTTATCAATTAATGGTATGTTAACTATATGGAAATACTTTTTTAATGAAAACAACATTTTTCATATTTAATTATATTAAAAATTTATCCTCTATTGGTAATGATTTTTATTTGACTACCTTATTAAGTTAACTAATAATATTATTCGTACATGATATGGATAATTTAAATAATTTATTATTTATAAGAACACATTTTAAACCTAGATCCTTCATTAATGATTATTAGAATTGTGGTGTTTCACATTATCCAATCAAATAAATGCATCCTCATAGTTTGACTTCTATTATCTGAGTAATTTCAAAAGAGAACATAATAATAAAAATTTATATTATCATTGGTTTATTTTTCATGTTTAAGGATATTTATCAATAAGAAAATTCATTATATTCCCTACAAAAAAAGATGTATCCCTTATTTAATTTCAATTATAATTATTCTAAGGTAAGAAGATCTACACCAGTAAAGAATAAATTTACCTTATACATTAAAATTATTACTATTAAAATCATAACACTATGGATTTTTATTTATAATTAAATATTTAGAATCTTGTGTAGTAATACATGACTGGGAGCTTTGAATATTAAGAGTGAAACCTCATTATCTTATATATTTATAGTAGTTACATAGGATTTAACTTATTAGTATGATTATTAGTGATTATCTCCCTGGTTGTCTTTATATTGAATCATGTAATCCATAATAATAATTCAATTTAATCTAGGAAATTTGGTAAATTCATTATTTACCTTACACCATTGAGTTTATGGAACCTTATCATCTTTGTTTCTTAATATTTCACAAGACTCCAACATTCTATTCATTAGGGTCTTTTGAACATTTACTATATTGATATTTTTAATCATATTTAATTATTGATGGTGTGTCTTAATCAAAATTTTCCTCACTAAATTCTCAATTCCGGAGGTTTTATCACCATGAAAATATCCACATTTTCTATTTCACTAATGGTTCCTTCTTTTTCCAAGAATTAATAGAACCATATGTGTTAATGTGAGTGAGAAAACATTAATATTATGGGGAACTTATTAAATTCAAAATTAATAAAATGTATTCCACAATAAATATATATACCGTCATTCTCATATTAGCCATTAATTTCAATTTGATAATCATAGATCAATCTTAGTTAAAAAAAATCATCTTTATTGAAAAAATCATTAACCATACCACAATTAAAACTAAATTAGATAACCTAGGGACATAAATATGAAATGGATAAGCTATAAACCACTATGTGAATAAAAATTTCATAACAAGAATCAAATAATACATGTTAGACAATTGAAAAATCAATTAGTCCTAAAAGGAGTAGGAATCATAAATATGAACATGAGACATGATATTGCGTAAAAACATGGGAAATATAGAAAAATCATATATAAAAACATAAAAATTTGAAAATTGTAAAATGTTAACTATATACCTTCCATAATTATCATTGGAAAATAGAAATTTCACTCAAATGTATGCATGACCTACCATCTCCATCATTGTAAATTGATTATTCTTTCTTAAACATTCTTGATAATTGGTTATAAATGTGCATCTAAAATATTAATATGATAAATATTCAACTATTATTATTATATATATGATATAAATATATAAAATTAATAGTAATGTGCTTTTCTTGTGAAAAAATAATCATGAGAAATTATGTCACTTAACACCTAAAATAGTGACAATAATGAATTATTATTAATGAACTGTTATTATGATATCATGTAGATATCATATACGATATTATAATATGTAAAATAGTTCTATTTTAAGTTAATATAATTTTTTAAAATACTATATAAGAGTTTAATATTGTTCATCATGTAGTGCACCAGACTAGATTTACCACTAAAAGGAGGGTGAATCAGTGGTTTAAATTTTTCTAATTATTTGTTTTAAATTGATCCCATTAAACTTGGTATGGTGATCCACCTACTATGTGATATATCATTATCTCAAATTATATTAAATTGAGAAAAAAATTATCAGAACTCATGATCTTTACAAGGTTCTGTATAAACACATGCATCTTTCCATGTCGGTTATTCACCCCAACATAGTTCATCCATTATAATTAACTATCAAACATGTTATTATAATGGGCTTAATCTCAAACTGAAACACTTATTATATAGATACAACCTATTAGATATTATTCATTTGGATATATGAAAAATACATAAAGTCACATCTCATATTGATGACTTCGATTCCTACTAGATCCTACTGGAAGACCCAAACTACTCCCGGAACCAACCAGAAGACCACACGTCTAATTATGGATTTATCCACTATAATATTAACTTTAACATTCTTTATTTAGATTTTAGGATATTACCATCCCAAATACACTTCCAATGTGTTTCAAATCCACTAATGTTCTCTTTTAGACTTGATCATATAATTATGACCATCTATATTGACTATTTTCTTCATTTGAATAAATCTCAATCTATGATTCCATTATATGGCTATCCCATCCTTAGTAAAATAAGTTTATGATGATAAGAAAACATTAATATATATTTTAATAATAAAAAAATAAAAAACCTTAATTTATTACTCTATATATATATATACAATTCCATCAAGTAAAATTTATATATATATTACATTCCATCTAAATTGATTCAGTTATCTCGGATATGTTCCCATTGATTTCTTGGGGAACATAAATTTTATGAAACATTTGTGTTTTTTTATTCTTCATTTTATCATGAGAAGTTAATAACCAAATCGAGTATTTGTGATTTGCTTACTTCCTTCAAATAATCCTTGAATGGCATTCCATGTTTTGTCACATTATAAAATATTAGCATTAAAATATCTCAATCATTGTCCCCTGGTATATGCCTCACTATCTTCAAAAGACCTTGATATATCATTGGTATCTTAAGAATGACCATATATATTCTTTTTCAATACATTTTTGGTGTTCATATGTTAATCTCTAGTTATATTCAGGACAAGATATGATTCTCTAGGTTTTATATGTCAAAAATAATTATGGGACTATTTTATTCCATGAATGTATATTCCTCATTACTTTTTAATAAATTGTGTCTCTTGAGTTTTCCTCAATCACTCCACAATAGTTTTGTGTCTTTCTAGTTTCAACTTCACAAGACAACATATCTCAAGAAACATTATAAGACTCATTCATTTAAGAAAGTGTTTTCCAGTTATTTTGTAAGACAATAATGATGTATTATAATTATCCTTCACATAAAGAAGATGTTATTTTGTGAGATGGATTCATGTGAATGATCCATAATGGTTATCGTTTTTATTATTTCTTTAATTTTTTTATACAATCAAATTATTGATGATTACTTGGAATATATAGTGAGCATGACACTATATATATATGAGTTTTAAGTAATTCCAAGGACATTATCGTACACCTGAAGAGATTGGAATCTCATGAGATACAATATTATCAGCTTATCCAAGAACCATTTAGGTGATCATGAGATATCCTCATTACATATTTTGATCAGGAAAATCCTCTATAATTTTATTATTATTCATTCATATCAACCTTTTTGTACACTCAATTGAAATTCTCAAGTTAATCCAAAATGATAATTCATGTAAATACGGTTTCATAATGCGGTTGGAAATCATCATGTGAAGGATTTAGTGGTTTTCATCACCAGATTATCAAATCAAAATACCATCACTTAATGGATTCTGGAATTTCTACGAGTTCTTGTGACATCCACTTATTCCAACTATGGGATACATGTGATGACTTTATGGTAGTCAATATCATTGACGAAAAAGCCTCATTATTTCATCGGTTCCTCCTTCCACGTATCTATCCATTGATAAATTGAGTGGGATGAGTCCCATGTCTTGATATCATGTGGTTGAATTTCCTCATTTAGGCCAAAATGGTACCTCTGGTGGTTGTTTGTTGAATATAGTAGGATAATTTACATTTTAGGGGCGTGGGATCTAAATTACATCTTAGATTGTTTTAATTGGTCATTTCATTTAATTTTCGTCGTTTTAGTGATGTGTAAACTATGACCACACTTCATCCATCTCACATCAATAATTCCATAGGTTGGATCCCTAGAATATCACTCAACTACATCAATTGATTATCTTGAATTCTAAAACCCCTAAAACACATCCCTATAATGGTTCTCCATATAATAGAGACACCCTGAATAGTGGAATATCTAATTCACTAATTCAATATGTTTGTATTTCTTCTCATATGCTGGCCCCATATAGGTCTAATGATGGATCCCTTGTTCGTGCATTACCTATGGGTCCCAAATGTGGATATGGTCTTGATGTCCTTGAATTTGAAATTTAAAATTTAATTAAAACATTAATAATTATTAAATAAATTCAATACTAATCCATATCAATTAGAAACATCATGAATAACCTCTTAAATAAATATTTTACCCCCTCATGGAATAATAATTTCCTTTCTCATGGATATATTTAAATATTCTATTTATATAATGTAATAAATAATTTCAAGTCCTTCAATTAATGTTTTCATGACATTTGAATTTGTTATCGAATGTTCATATTCTTCATCTCATGACAAAAAAAAAATAGAATAGTTAAACCATTAATTCGATTTACAATGAGAATATTCCAAGTTTGATATCCAATTCCATTAAATGAGTCCATAAAAAATCTCTATGAATACCTCTTCATCCACAAACATTTACAGACTTTTGTAAAAAAATTCATTCTAGGACCAACAATCCCCATTTGTATTTTTTTTTTCAATATCAGTATATATCATAAATAGAAATATGTTTCTAACATTTCTCCCCCTTACTAAACATCATAATGTGAAGTGAAAATTGGTTCCTCTATACACATCACTATTAATAAAATAATGATTAATGAACTCACATGGGTTTCCAAGTAATGATCCTTCATTTAATAAATACTACATTTATTTGTGTTATCCAAGTGCAGAAAAAATGATATATACAACCAATTATGTTTAACAATTTAAAAAAAATATAAATGTGAAATCATATAGAAACACTAAATTTCCAATAAAAGAATTAGAAATAATTAGATTTATCAATGTACATATAATCCTACATGTAATAGAAAAACACAATAGAAATGTCAAGCGAAAAAACATATAGATACCCCTTTTTTTATCTTATCATAAAACCTCATCTCTCTTTTAATTGATATATATAATAAAGATTGGACATGTAAATGAATGTGTGATTGGAATTAAAATGATTTTTAGATGATTCACATTCACTAGCTAGCGATGATTTAACAGTTTCATCATTTCAACACTCTCATGAAAGAGATGATTCTATCCCCCTAAATTCCATGCATGATAGAATAATATCATTCATATGTAATGGAATTTGGAAGAACCTTATCATTCATTAGGATTAAAATTTATGAATATTTTTATCTCTCTACCATGGACATCCTTATATCCCAATCTTAATCATTACATTATGCCATGTTTCATAACATAATGTTTCCAATGATTTCATTTTAAAGTTAAATAGATACCACTAATTAAGGAGATTATCCATTCAGTTTTCAAGATAATGTATACATTTAGCACACCTTACACACATGTCACTTTCATTTATTGTAATATATTTTTCCACCAAAATATTTTTTGAAAATTAATTTCCATTATATTTAGAATATTTTATCATATAGTTTTAATTTTTATCCAATTTAAAATTGATTTTTAAAGAAAACGTGGAACTCCTTCTTGAAATTATTTATATTCCCTAAATATTTACATGACTCACTACTATTTTTATAGTATACTGACTTCCCATTTTTAGAATATAGAATATCTTTTAGTATTATTTTAAAACTTTCCTCACCATTGTGATCCGTCTATTTGAAAAAATAATTCATGGAAACATTGATGAAATGATGGTCAAGTAACTATTTATATGAGACTCTATTCTCATTTACACCCTAAAATACCCTTGATTAATTCATGTTTTCTAGAAATGACATGTTATAATAGAATTAGTGGTCTTTATTCCAATATATTTCACTTTTCCCAAAAACACCTCAAAACCATGATCATCAACCATGATATTTATTATATCCAAATACCTTTTATTAGTATAAATTTTCATATTGATCCCACTTTTTTCACAGGTGATTTTTATATTCCTTTATAATCACTTTATCTTATGGATATAGGATATAATCACTCATTTTTCATCTTAGTGATAGATTTTTTAATAGTATTCTTGTTTTTTTCACATTTGATGCTTCATTTTCACCCTCTTTTCATACCTATCATCCCATTTTTTGTGGTTCTATATTTATATCATTATATTATTTATGCATTATATGTGCATACCAACACTCATCATAATATCAAAAAAAATTGTTTGGGGTATTAATAGAAAACATTAATGTATTTATATAAGTATTGTGTATAAGAATTCGATTACGATGAGTTTTTATTTTCATGTGAAGGAAATCTATGGTCATCCAAACTGCTCCCCCTAACTAAACAACTTATACTATTTCTATGAATTTTCATGTTGTTAGAACGTTCCAAATCATCATTCATAGACTTCCAACAACAGCAATGATATCTAATGGATATTTTTCTAATTTATTTTGATATAATCTATTTTATTATGATATTTTGTATTTTTCTAAATTTTAGTGACATATATATTATTTTGGTTGCTTTTATGGGATTCTTTCTTCATCCTTCTTCCAACATCCTTCCTTTATGTTGTGGGTTGAACATCATTTATCACATTACGTAATTTCCAATAGTATTGGTTGATAAATATACCAGTATTTCAATCATCATTAGAAAAAATAGAAATTCTAGGTTATGTGTTACATTATTATTGGATTTTGATTATATTTTATAAGAGGATTATCTCATTTTCATCATAGAATCATAATCCTCAATAAAACATGATTTTTTTTCATTTTTTACCTTAGTCCTTTGGGAACATCCATCTTGTGACGCTTCCTGATATTTAGGTCTTGTATTCATCTATAAAAAAATCACGTTGAGGGATTTATTCTCATCCTCAACTGATATCCTCATTTATTTTTAATACTTTTTTAGATTCATAGTTTTTCTATCATGCAAGTTTCATGATTCTTTTAAATAATAGTGTATTTCCATTAACATGGAATCTCTATAATCTAATTGAGAAATTTTGAAAACTATGAAACCATTTTCAATTTTCAAAAAACCATAAAATAATATAACAATTCAATCTCCAATATTTATTTCCCACAAACAAATCCTTTGAATTCTTTAATAGCACTGACATATCTATCATTAAAAAATAAAATCTACCTTACTTTAATTTAATGAATTTTTTAAGAGTCAGGAATATTAATAGTGATATAGAAATTTCCTCTTCCAAATAATTATTCCCTTATTGCAGTAATAATTTTTTCAACCTAATGACCCTAGAATCATTTAGCAACGTTCTTTATAACTTATTTATGAAATTTATTCTAATTTTATTTAAATTCCTGGAGTATAATACTATTTTCTCCATCAATATCAAATATTTAATATGATTAGAATAATAGAAATAAAAAATGAGAATTTTAAAATTTTGATTATCATCACTGAGATATATCATTTTCTAAACTACAAAATTATTCTTCCAATTTCTATCATATATCATTCTTCTATTTATCTGATTCCTTGAATAAATCTTTACACTATTATTTGATTGAGTAACTTCCTTTTTCTCCAACTAAAATATCTCACTCACTTACTTAATTATACACTTCATAGACAATATATTAGTTCATTATATGTGACCTAGAATCTAATAAAAATTTTAGTTCCCCCGTATAGATTAACCAATGAGTGGGGTGAAGCAGTTGTTTACGTTTAATTTTTTTTAATTCAACCTCGTCAACATGTCAATGTTATTGATACACTCAGTGATATCTAACTGTATCCCTTCATAAGTAGAAATAACAATATAGATAATATAACACGATATATAAAAATATATGTATAAGGGAATACTCCTTTTCATTTTGCTTATTCACCCCAACAAGGATTCTATATTATACCGCACTATCTAATATGTGATTACAATGGATTTACAAACAAACTAAAATACCTATATTCTAGATCAATACATTTTACTACATTTCTTTTATCTCTAACAAAATTAATTTTCTCCTATTATAATCGAGATACATTGTATCATCCTCGATCCTACCATAGTACATAAAATGCTCCTGACACTAATTGAATGAATTTAACTATAATGTATAATTGATCCTCTATATTTATATATTTTACCATTCTCAATGATCTTGTAGGACCTATCATGGTCATATACACTACAACTATCATTGAAATCTACTAAAATTGTCTTTTATCCTTTCTCAATTTATTCTGACGACTTTTAATGAATATATGCCTCAATGAAAAAATATAGGGCTATGATTAATTCTATATAAAGTCTTATCATCAATAAAATGTGTTCAATATATTAATGAAATGTTCTTAAATATTTAATACACCACCAAAATTTCAGAAACTCAAATTTCATCTTCTTTAATTATCTACTATATTCTATCACATACACATCAGTCATAGATTACATGTCATACAAATTATTTTGAGTATTTAAAATATGATATCGTTGATTTAGTGGGAATTATTTATTATATAATAAATCTAGATTTTTTAAAATATATCTATGTCTTGGGAAGTTGATTATCTATCCAAGGATATGTGATATTATGGATCCTTCTCATTATCCATTTTTGGCATTACAAATTTCATCATATAGAAAAACTAACACAGCACACGATCTCAAGAATTATCTACAATATGATATATAACTCTAATCACAAGGAATCTACGTCTCAGTGGTCTCACCCCATGATATGTACTAGATTTCCTTCATTAGAAAATGGTGGTTTCATATTTCATGGTTCATTGAAACTTGTGTTCTAGTTTAAGAATAACTATTTTTAGACAGTTTTCATTGGATTTATTCATGGAACCTGAAAAATTCAACTGTTCATTATCCAAATGGGACATTCTTTCCAATTTTACATGTTCGTTATATTTGAACATATGATACTTAAAAACATGCATTAGTTGAGATGATGGTAGGTCGGACTCAACACACCCTTTTCGGGGGAAATATTTTCTACTCTAGGACACTCATTATATATTTGAGATATTTTCTTGAATCATTATAAATCACCATGAATAATGAAGGTTTCCCTTGGATTTTTCAATCAATTATTTTCTTTTGTGATATTTAGAATCATCTGTATATATTCAAGGTTCTTCATTAATGGAGACATCTATTTTTATGTAGGGTCCTCCATTAATGGTATCCTCTCATATATTATTTAGAGATTTAATTAATCATCATTATGATGATACTAGTTTTTAATCCACTCATTGGGACACTCTGTAATTTATACTCATCCAGGGAGATGAAGGTTTGTTATGATATTATGATTGTACACATAAAATGGTATACCATTGTATCATTGTGAAAGGAATATGATCCCCTGTAGTTTTTTTGTGCTTAATGGGACACATATTACCTTTTACGGTCATGTGATAAGTATATAACAATACAATTTGTTTTCATATGTCAAGGAAATATAAGCCAAAGGTTCTTAGTCATGTTCGGGAGTGGGACTTATGCCTAAGAGGACCAAGTAACGAGGTATGAAAATGGGTTTCAAAGAATGAATGGACCCTTTTGAGAATATGGATCAAGGAGAAAAATGTTTATATAAAGTGTTGGGTTTAAACCTCAAGCAGGCTTTCTATATATCCCATTTGATTGGGAATCAAACACCATGTAGTTTGATGTGTCTCATAGAAGAGTGTAGTCCTTTGAGAAAGATGGGTTTGGGATTACATCGGGAAAAGGATGCCTTGGGTAAGGGAGTTCGGGTTGGACTCCTAAATACAATATCCAATGTTCTCGGGCCCTATGAATGATTCTGATGAATCCCAATTCTGGAGGGAATCATAGTTCTCTTAGTTCATTCATTGTGGGTGTTTGTGGAAATGTCTAAATCATCACAAATATCTATGCCCACATGAGTAGTGCTCTGTGTGAGAAACAAGAGTACGTGAATTATTCAATAAAAACATCCACACTTCTCCTCCTCCACTAGTGGAAGAGGATGCGCCTACAACGGAAATGGGGGACAGGGCGAGGAGATTGAAGAAGTGGGTGAGGTAACTAGCCTTTCCACTATTCTCTTTACAATTGAAGAGGTTCCAATGTACGGATGAAGTAAAGGTGAAGTAAGTATAAAGGAGAAAGACTACAACCTCGTACTTGAATTGTTATTGGCCTACATCAGGATGGATTCCCTAGTGGATCTTGGTAGTATAGAGAGATTTACCATTTTCATGATTGGAAAAGAATGCCGAAACTGTAACTTTTTTACCAGAGACCTGAGGTTGTGGGATTTAAAGATGATAAGGGGAGGTCAATACCCTAACACAAATCCATCAAACTAAGAACTCCCCAACACTTTTCATGGGAGAAAAGTCAATGTGACTGTGAATATACAAACCCATCAACATTCTAGGAATCTCATATGCATTTTGAAAAAAATGAGGGAAACCAATGAATGTGGATATAAAAACCAAAATAGGATGCCCATTGAACTGCCATTCCAACAGGATTGATAAGTCAAGTGGTTTTGGTGGAATTCCCAATCTTTTTCTTTTCACACAAGGGATCCATGGAAGAAGAACCCTTGTCATTAATGGATTTGAAGAAGGATTATTGGATTGTATACTAAAGAGATTAAGTGAATCAAATAAGGGTTCCCATGTAAGTATTGGCGTGTAAGTATGGGTGTGAATGTAGTCTTCTGATAACTGATGTTCACTTATGTAATGAACAAATTTTATGTTTATAAATGGTAAAGACTAGACTCAAGCCATCAAGAGTATTCACATGTATTCTAGGAAGTGGAGCACTCGAGTTCCTATGAGAGGAATAGGTGGGGTACATATGTTTTTTTTGGAGGTTGGAAACCATAGGCATGCAAGTGTTATGGATTTCAAACACAAAAAGGACTTAAGTCCTCGAATCCTCCTTCAAATCCACTAATGTAGGTGTTAAACTACTACCCTGAGTGTCTCAGATGACTTTGTCAAAGCACTAGGGAGACCAGAGCATCAATTAGGCTTTTAAAAAATTCTTTAGTAAAAATGAAGACACCAATGGTCTTTTTATAGGAAATTATGGGACCATTGGAGGAATGGTGAGGGGCGCACAATTAGGTTTCATGCCATATTTGGGCATGCAAGTACCTTATGTGCCAGCAACTCCTTGATCTGACTAGGGTCATCCAATGTTCATGACATTGTAAATCATGATTTTCATCATGGGGTTTCTCCTATTTATTCTAATGCATTTCCCATTGTAACTTTTTAGACTCTATGATGGAACAGAGTGTCAACAAAGCCCCCCTCCCCTCAGAATGGTATCTGGAAAGAAAATATAATCTTATTATGAGGAAAATATATGAAAAAAGAACAAAGGTTATTGTGGGGAGAAAGCGGTAGAACAAAATCTAAAATATGTGCGCTAGGTTTTGGTGAACATGGTAACATTCATCACATATATATATTAGCCTCACATCTACAGAAAAATTCATGACTTCTGGAAATCTAGATCTCAGTGCTCAATTCCATTTTTCTCTGATGAACCTGTTTAGTAGTGCTTCTTCAATATGTTTTTTTTCTGCAAGCCAGAACAGGGGCGCCACAATTGCCCACTAGTTTTATAATTGTGCGCCATGTTCTAACAAGCGCTCCTTAATGCCTTTGTCATATTTTCTCAATCCATTTATCAACACATCAAAAATGAACAAACATTACTGATGATTTTTGGTAACATTTATTGGTTCAATAGATCTCAAAATAATAAGAAATTCTGATGAATTGGCCATTAACAAAATTGATTACATGATAATGGTTTCCGGTCATGACTAATTAGGCGTCTATGACAATACACTCCCATATTTGACAAAATATCTGATTAAATATCACTTCAATTTTCAATAGATCACTTCTTTTCCTTTTTATATCTACTGCCATCTGCAAAATTCCAACATTATGGACCCAAAGTGTTATACTCCACTTTTATTGTTTCAAGTCTATATAAATATCTCATCTACCAATATTAATTTTTTGGGGTTCATATGTTAATGTAGGGATATCATATAAGGTAAATTTCATGCATCAAAACCATTATGCTTCATATTTAAAACCACATACACTTGTGCTATGACCACAATGATATTCATCTATCATCTGAGAGTCCCAGATGGATCGATCAAATGGATGGATGAAAAGTTGGGCTTTGTACCAAAGAGAGGGTGTAAAACCAACATGTATGTATGGGTATTGGGTGCACAAGACGCATGCAGTTTTTAAAGATGACTTATGTTGTGTTGGTATTTATAAGTCTTTATGGGTTTGGAAAACCTATGTACTATGGAATGAGGATTTCCTACCAGAGTTTCTAAGCTGTTGGAGTCTAGAAACTAACTCCATCGATTTGAAAAATATATAAGTAGGAATCAGTTTGTGGGATGTCTACAAGATCTCTATATCTCTAATTCCTAGAGATAGGTACTATGAGTATTTTCCTCACAAGGTGAGATGGGATGAATTAGAAAAAACACCGGCATTAGTTCATGAGTTGGTGAAAATATTTTATAAACTCAAAAATAAGAAGACAACAAAATCCCACATAAGAATGGATATTTATCTAGATGAGAAGATAAAACATTCTTAGTAATGAAGAATCAAAAATTTCCCACATGAATTCGTCCAACCAGTTGTCCAATGTTAGAGAAGATAGGTACACCTCACACATTTTATTTAACATTTGACAAAAATGAGTTTGACTTGTTGGGGTATGAAGTCAATTACAAAATTTCTGCACACACACTTCTTGTGGGTTTCCAAGACATGTGAATTAGCGTGTATCTTTTACCAGTTAGAGATTCCATCTGAGGTGTAAGGCTAAGAACTTTTGTTATTGCATCCTTGTTGGCTGTGAGAATGATAGTAGAGTTGTACACCTCTATTTTGGAAAATATTCATAATATCTTACTGCATATTTAGAATGAAAAATATATTTTTACAATAGTGGGACCATTCTGTAAGAACCCAGACCTTCTTTTTTAGGTATGTATCTCTTTTTTGGTCATTTGATCAGAAAAAGAGGAATTTTGGGATGAAAACATTAAAAATTGTAGAGGCTGTGCTGGGGCGCACATTTGGCGGACAGTTTGTTCAAACCGTGCAGCCAGCCCAGGAAAACTGTGCACCTGTGAATGTGGTCTCCGCACAGGAGGCGCACGGTTTGTCAAACCATGCGGAAAAAACCGTACGAAGTTCCTCATTCAGATAGTGGGCTTTGCACGGGCAACGCAGCGTTTTTCAAACCATGCGGGAAGGTCGTTCGAAGTCCTTGGGTGAGATAGTGGAAACCACACAGTTGGCACAGGGTTTGCCAAATTGTGTGGGGAAACTGTGCGTCCACATAAAATTAGGATTTAATGTCCCAGGCCACTCCTGATTCCTTATTTCTTCTCCAACCGCTCTCCCACTCGATCCTCAATCGTGATTTTGGGTTTTCAATGGTTAAAGGATCTCTCCCACTCATTTTGGAGGCAAATCGAAGGGTTTTCTTGGTGGCTCAAAGGCAATTCTTCTCGGGTAAGTCCCTCTTCTTGGTTTCTCCTTGGTTTTCCTTAGATCTACTCTTCACTCTGTCCAGGTTTTCTAGATCTTCATACGTTGCATGTAGATCTAGTGTTGGGGTTTCCTTTGGTGTTAATTTTACGTCTTGGGCGTGATAGGGAAGGATTTATAGAGTGGTTCTCGTGAAGCGTTGTCGGATTTTGGAGTGTGGTAGCTTGTGGATCATTTTCATCTGAACCCTAAAGGTAGTTGGTTTGTGCCTTTCCGTAGGAATTCTATGAGTATTTTTGGAAATTCCACCAATATCTATGAACGGGGTATTGCGTGTTTTGTGTTTTTTCCTTGTTGTTTTTCTTGCTTTTCTTATATGCCTGAGTAGAAGATATTGTCTGTGAATAGGGTAATTTTTTGTGCTTTGGATTATTTTCCCTACAAGTCTTTCCTATTAGGATTTTTCCAGTTCTATGCCTGGTTGTAGGATGATGTGACTGTTTTTCAATGCTGAGATGTTGTAGAATTCTATCCATGTAGTTCATGAGGATACTTTGGCCGTTACGCGATGCGATACTTGATGACATTACACAGGGATGTGAGAACCTAGTGTAGTTGACCCTAGGGAGAATGGACATAAGGTATTCTCCAGAGTGTCTTTAATTTAAGATGCCAGACCATAGGGGGAATTGACGTTGAGTGCTTCTTCAGAGTTTCTATAGTTCCTCCATTCGGGACATAGGGGGAATGAGACGTTGAGTGCTTCCCCAGTGTGCCTTTAGTACGATATGAGACTATAGGGGGGAATTGATGGTGAAGGCTTCCCCAGATTGTCTATTCATTCATTAGCTAAAGTAGAGGGGTGAGACTGTGTGGGACTCCTAGAGGGTTGCTAGTGCTGGTATGATGAACCATAGGGGTTAGGGTATTAGAACTACCTAGAGGGTTTCCTGTTTGTTTTACTTGCTTGATTGGATGCTTACATGTTGTAAATTATATGCTAGAACTGTGGATTGTTTGCTATTAATTACTTTACTGCTTACTGCATACTGCTTATTATTTACTGTACTTTACCTGCCATATACTCACTGACTGTTAGGAACATATCATAAGGTGGTTTCCTACTGAGAATTCGTCTCACAACCTATTTGGTCTATGCGTTTGTGCCCAAATAAATTATATTGTTGCAATTATAGATAAAGGCAAGCGCCCTTCTACTTCAGGTTCTTGATTTCACTAGAGATGGAGAGCATGGGACCAAGATGAGGCTTGTGATGTTAATGAGTTGTTCATATATTTTTCATTTGTACTTTGGTATAGTAATGTTTTCAACATTGTGACTTGTTGGGCTGTTTTCATCGACACATATGTATTATGAATCATTTACATATATTCCTAGTCCAGTTGTATATTTATCAGTCTTTCATTGTTATGGTAGTTGAATATTTACTACTTCCACTATTCTATCTATTTACTACTTCTGTTGTATACTCTTCCAATGAGGGAATAGTTTCCCCAATATCTCACCCAAGGCCCTCACTACTTCTCAGCAACCTCTGGCGCTCGGGGAAAAGCGCTTGAGGCTATGTGACCAACCGGGAACGGAGCTCCTCTGGGTGGATTTTGGAACTGGGCCGTTACAAAGTGGTATCAATGGAATTATTTTCTCTTGACTTACTATTTGGAGCCTTTAGCCAGGGATAGGACGGAACATGAACTTGGTAATGTGTTGTGCCCGAGTGTGGCTAACCCATGTGAAGTGAAAAGCCATACTAACTCGTTTATTGTAATTTTATTTGGTTTTCAAATATTACAGTTGATTTGATTTCACTGTTGAGTGATTCACACGCTTTGTGTTGTTATCGTTGTTGTTATTACAGTTCTATTTTCTGTCGCTACCTGATGAGACGATGGTACTCCATCTCATGCATCATATAGAAACTTGTTTGAAATCACATGCCATGCATTCTTTCCATGACATCTAGGATGCATTAGAGATTGAGTGTTGTTGTGATATAAGTTTTTTAGATTATGCATGCAGTTTTGATAGACGTCGTGATAGAATCTTTTCTACAGTTACATCTTTTTTATAAAGTATTGTGTGAATGAACACCAAATTTTAGTTCTTGGGGGGTTATGGGCCCTCTTGGACCGGAAATTGGTGGATCATTTCCTTGTCTACTTTGCTATGACATGTGTAAGATGCCAAGATTTGATTTGTGGGGAGTATGGGCCCTCACTGATCGGAATTAGGCACTTTCAATGTTAGTTTTAGTGTTTCCCTGGGTTCCGAAGTAGTTTCTGAGGCATAGTGTCTCAACAAACCCAGAATTCATGTCGTGTAGTTTTGACTACATGACATGTGTTCTTCTATTCGGGAAGAAATGTTCTTTCTCTGTACATGCAGTGTACTCCTATGTTTCAGTCTCGGTTAATCTTGATCTAAGGTGTGTGTTTGACCATGTATAGTCACGCCACCAAGACATCCTCTTGTTGTCTGCTAGCTTCAGGGCGATGACCAGACACTGGATATGGATGATTAAGGACTTCCAACAGTTCCTCCTACTGTTCCAGTCTTGGAACCAGTAGTTATACCAAATGTTGGTGCTGATGCACTGTTCAGGGAAGGCTTCATGAGGATGATGCAGAACTTCCTGGGAGCACCGCCTCCTTCCTTGTATATGGAAAACTTGACACGGGTTTTTTAGCAGCAATATCTTCCCACCTTCTCTGGGGAAAGAGTACCTCAGGCTGCAGAGTCATGACTAGTAGCCATGATGATGATCTTCGAGCATCTGGAGACGCCTCCAGAGAGGCGGGTCAAGATCACTACCTACATGCTATGTGACTCCACCAAGAGGTGGTGGGATGTGATATCACAGGCTGGTCATCAGCAAGTTATGGCATGGGAGGAGTTCAGTGAGTCTTTTATGACTACTTCCATCCAAACATCTTGAGGGCCGACCGAGCCTGGGAGTTCATGAGCCTGGAGTAGGGTACTCTTTCTGTCATGAAGTATTCTTCTCGTTTCACCGAGCTTCAGTGTTTCACACCCCTTAAGAGTGCAGATGGGTTGTTCTTGGCAAGAAAATTTGAGGATAGTCTAAGGCGGTAGATCCACCCACAGGTGAATATCTTCAGGATGAGTTTCATTGCCTCCAACGTCAACTAGGACCTGATTGCAGAGCACAATCTGAGAGATTCCGGAGCTGATAGCTAGGGCGGTTCCGCTTCTAGAGTTAGTGCTTCTCCAGCTGACCGCATTAAGCGCCATAGAAAGTCTAGGCTTGGTGATCTAAGATAGTGAGACACATCTTCAGGTAGGCAGGTAGTATCCTACTACTGTGGAAGGGCTGGAAATACGAGGTCGTAGTACCAGAGGGACATAGTGGCGTGCCGATCTTGTGGAAAGATGGGTAACCTAAAGCGCTCCTGTCAGGTTTTCTCACAAGCAGCAGCTAACAGAGGTTCATCCAGGACTCCTCGTTCAGGAGCAGCACCACCAGTTTCTCACCAATCTAAGAACTGAAGTACTTACGGCCGTTCATGCCGAGGTGGTGGTCGTGTCCGGGGTGGTCAGTCACTGGTTCATTAGCGACAACAGGGCGGATCATCTTAGAGTAGTCAGGAAGGGCCACAGGGCTGTGGTAGAGGTCAGGCTTTTGCAGTGGAGCAGACCCAATCAGAACAGTATTTCAGACCGTATATAGTTCGAGTTACGATCTTAGTAGCCTCAATTTTATATTTAGCACTTTTCGATACAAGTGATATGCATATCATTATCTCTGTGGCTATTGTGGAGAGCCTTGGGCTCTGCATCTTTTCCTCTACCAAAACATTGACTCTAGACACACCATTGGGAACTAGAGCAGTTAGTGTATGTTAGTGCAGAGAGTTCCCCCTTGAGGTTGCAGGGTGTCACTTCTTATATTACCTATATGTTCTAGAGATGAAAAGTTGTGATGTAATTCTCGGAATGGACTGGATAGTTCCCTTCCAGGAATTCTTCTACTGTTATCGCCGAAGAGTGAGTTCCGTATCACCAGAGGGCGGATACATTCTTCATAAGGGCGAGTGGGATGTCAATGCGAGTAGAGCAGGACCCGAGAATCATAGGCTATCTGGAGTTACAACTCAGATTTCTTGTCTATATATGGATTACCAGGGTACTTCACAGGTAGAATTTCCTCCAGTGGTGGATCGTTTCAGAGATGTCTTTGCAGAGGACATTTTAGGTTTTCCTCCGGAGCGTGAGGTAGACTTTATGACTGAGCTTTTTCTAGGAGAGGCATAGTTGTCCATTCTTCCTTATAGGATGCCGACACCTAGGCTACAAGAGCTCATGAAAGAGTTGGAGGAGTTATAGGAAAAGGGTTACATCCGACCCAATATATCTCCTTGGTGTTTGCATGTCCTATTTGCGAAAAAGGAATACAATACCCTCAGGCTTTAGGTGGACTATCAGAAGTTGAACCAGTTGATGGTCATGAACCGATATCCCTTGCCTAGTATTGATGACCTCTTTGATCAGCTTCGAGGAGCCCGGGTGTTCTCGAAGATTGATTTGAGGACCGATTATCATCAGTTGTGCGTTAGACCATCAGACATACCTCTTTCATCATTCAAGAGAAGGTATGGTCTATACGAGTATATGGTTATTCCGTTCAGCCTCACGAATGCACCTACAATCTTCATGGAACGGATGAACCGAGCATTCCATCCATACTTGGATTCTTTCCTGGTGGATTTCTTGCACGCCATATTGGTGTACTCTAACTCTCGACACGACCATGCTACCCATATTGAGATCATTTTGGGTACACTAAGAGAGAATTAGTTATATGCTATGCTCTAAAAATTCCACCTTTGGATGGATCATATTCACTTCTTGGGTCATGTTATCTCAGAGACAGGAGTATCAGTAGACCTATAAAATGTGAGAGAAGCAGTTTCCTAGGAGCAGCTGAAGAAAGTCTTTAAGGTGCAGAGTTTTCTATGGTTGGATGGATACTATATGAACTTCATACATGACATTTTACGCTTAGAAGCACCGCTGACAGGTCTGACTAAGAATGGTGTGAAGTTCATGTGGTCAGATTATTATGAGTCATCCTTTCAAGAGTTGAGGGGGAGGTTGACGTCATCACCGATACTAGTCCTGCCAACACTGGGGAAGAGCTATATTGTTTACTGTGATGCATCAGATATTGGGCTGGGTGTAGTTTTTATGTAGGGTGATCAAGTAGTTGTGTACGTGTCTCGGTATTTGAGGCCAGAGGAGAGGAATTACCCGACGCATGATCTCGAGTTCGCAGCTATTTTCCACCCCTAACGCTATTGGAGACATTATCTTTTGGGAGATAATTTTGTGGTTTTAGTGACCAAAAAAGTCATAAGTACATCTTCACTCAGTGTGATCTAAATCTGAGATAGCACAGTTGGGTCGAGTATCTTGAGTCCTTTGATATCGAGCTAGCCTTTACCCCAGGGAAAAGGAAATGCTGTGGCTGATGCGTTGAGCAGGAGGACTCAGATTCAGGAAGTTCGGGAGGCTAGCAGTGAGTGGTTGCTTATGGATCTATTCTCTGAGATGCATTTGGAGGTGCGTGAAATAAAAGGTCATACTTTTCTATCTTCTGTAGTTGTAACCTCTACACTTCTTGATCGGGTACGAATGCGGAAAATATCATATTTGTAATGCCTAGTCCTACCATAAAACGTGTCAAGAGAGGACCTTATTCGTGGATGGACAATAGGCGATGATGAGATCTTGCATTTCTAGGGACGCGTATGGGTGCTAGAAGACAAACGTGAGGAGCTGATGCGAGATTTTCTTTCCTCGGCTTGGGCAGTTCATCTTGGCATCACCAATATCTATCGTGATCTACACCACCAGTATTGGTGGCCAGGTATGAGGAGAGATGTTGCAGGTTTTGTCATGAGGTGTTCATCTTGTCCCCAGGTGATAGTAGAGAATCAATGACTAGCAGGTCTTTTACAATAGCTAACCATTTCGGAGTGGAAGTGGAATGACGTCGCGATGGGCTTTGTAACCAGTTTTCCAAGATCACCTCGAGGGAATGATGTTGTTTGGGTTTTCATTGACAGGCTTACGAAGGTTTCTCACTTCTTTCTGATCAAGGAGACCATCAGTGTTGACGAGCTGGGATGGTTGTACATCTGTGAGATTGTACGTCTGCATGGAGTTCCACACTCCATATTTTCAGAAAGGGATGCACGTTCTACTTCTCGGGTCTGGAAAGGTCTTCAAAAGGCTTTGGGTATACAGGTACTTTTGGGTACATCATACCATCCTCAGACAGATGGCCAGTCTAACCATATGATTCAGGTTCATGAGGATATGCTCCGAGCAAGCATCCTGGATTTTTGAGGTTCTTGGGAGAAACATATAACTCATGTGGAGTTTTCCTATAATAATATTTTTCAAGAAACTAATTAGATGGAACCATATGTGGCTTTGTACGGTAGGCTATGACAATCACCTTTATGTTGGCTGGATGCAGGAGAGGAAGCTTTACTGGGACCTCGTCTTGTTCAGGAGGCCACAGAGCAGAAAGAGTTGATTTCGGAAGAGGATGGATACTTTACAGTCTCATCAGAAGTCTTATACTGATCAGCGGAGACGACCTCTGGAGTTTGAGGTCGGTGATCAGGTTTTTTTAAGTGTCACACCGAGGTTGGGACACAAAAGGATTAGGAGATAGGGTAAACTTTTGCAAAGGTATGTCGGGCCGTTTGAGGTGATGGAGAGAGTTGGGCCAGTTTCCTATCAGTTGCAGCTACCTCAAATGTACCGGGAAATACACGAAGTCTTCCATGTCTCTTAGGATAGACTTTAATTTTCAGACCCATCTCATGTCTTTAAACCTGAGGAGGTTGAGCATGAAGAGGATGCGTCTTTTGAGGAGAATCCTATCCAGATTGTCGATCATAGTATAAAGGATCTCTGTGGCCGGTCTGTTCCTCTAGTAAGAGTGCTATTGCAGCATAGTCAAGTACATGACGAGGCTTGGGAGAGGGAGGCTGATGTACGATCTTAGTGGCCGGAGCTGTTTGGGGTTTCTTCTTCTGCATCGTGCTAGGGAAATTTGTGGATTAATTTCTTAAGGGGAATGTTTGTAACAACCCAAACCTTCTTATCAGGTATGTTTCTATTTTCTGTTCGTTGTTGAGAAAAAGTTGGATTTTGGGATGAAAACTTTTAACGTTGTAGAGGTTGGGTAGGGGTGCATGGTTGGTGTATAGTTTGTTCAAACTGTTAATCCATCCTAGGAAACCATACACCCTTGACAGTGGGCTCTGCACGGGAGGTGCACAGTTTGTCAAACTGTGTAGTCAAATTGTTTGATGTTCCTAGTAGAGAGAGTGGCCTCTACACAGGCAGTGCACTATTTGTCAAACCGTGCGGGCAAGCTATGCGATGTCCCTGGGTGAGACAGCGGCAATCGCATGGTTGGCGCACAGTTTTCCAAACCTTGTGTGGAAACCGTGCGACCACATAAAATAAGTTTTTAAAATCTCGAGCCACTCGTGATTCCACATTTCTTCTCCAAAATCTCTCCCACTCGAGCCTCACTTGGGATTTTGGGTTCTCAAAGGTTGAAGGGGCTCTCCCAGTCTTTTTGGAGGCAAATCGAAGGGTTTTCTTGGTGGATCAAAAAATATTATTCTCAGGTAAGTCCCTCCTCTTAGTTTCTCCTTGGTTTTCCCCAGATCTACTCTTCCCTCTCTCTAGGTTTTCTTGATCTAGATTCGTTTCATGTAGATATATTGTTGGGGTTTCCTTGGGTGTTAATTTTATGTCATGTGGATGATAGGGAAGGGGTTATAGAGCGAATCTCGTGAAGCATTGTCGAATTTGGGAGTGTGTTTTCTTGTGGATAATTTTCATCGCAATCCTAAATCTAGGTGGTTTGTGCGTTTCTATAAGAAGTCTTTGAGTATTTGTGAAAATTCCACCAATACCTGTGAACGGGGTATTTTTTGTTTTTTTGTTTTTCCCTTGTTTTTTACCTGCTTTGCTTATATGCCTTAGTAGAAGATATTTTCCGTTAATAGGGTAATTAACTATTTATTGTATGATTTTCCCTTGAATATTTACTTGTTAGGCTTTTTTCAGTTCCCTTCCTAGTTGTAGGATGGTGTGACTATTTTTCCATGATGAGATGTTGTATAATGCTTGCGAAGTATTTCTTGAGGATACTTTGGCCGTTACGCGATGCGATACTTGCTGACTTTACACAGGGCTGTGAGAACCTAGTGTAGTAGACCATCGAGAGAATGGACATAAGGGCTTCTCTATAGTGTCCTTAATTTATGATGCGAACCACAAGGGGGAATTGACGTTGATAGCTTCCTCAGAGTGTCTGTAGTTCCTCGACATGGGCCATAGGGGGAATGAGACGTTGAGTGCTTCCCTAGAGAACCTTTAGTATGATACGAGACAATATGGGGAATTTACAGGGAGTGTTTCCCCAGATAGTATATTCTTTCTTTAGCTCAACCAAAGGGGTGAGACTATGTGTGCCTCTCAGAGGGTTGCTAGTGCTGGTAGGTTGAACAATAGGGGTTAGGCTGTGAGAACTACCCATAGGGTTATCTGTTGGTTCTACATGCTTGAGTGGCTGCATACTTGTTGTAATTTATATAGTGGAACTGTGGATTGTTTGCTGGTAAGTAATTTCCTGCTTACTACTTACTGATTATTGCTTACTGTAATTTACCTTCCATATACTCACGGACTATTAGGCGTAGATCTTCAGGTGGTTGCCTACTGGGATTTAGTATCACACCCTGTTTGGGAAAGGATTTTGGGCCCAAAAAGATTAAATTTTTGCAGGTATAGTTAATGGAAAGAGCCCTTCTACTTCAGGTTCTTGATTGCACTAGAGATGGAGAGCATGGGACCAAGCCGAGGCTTGCGATGTTGATGATTTTCTCATCTGTTTTTCTTTTGTACTTTGGTTTAGTAATGTATTCAGCATTGTGACTTGTTGGGTTATTTTTCTAGACACATATGTATCATTTATCATTTACATATATTCATTCTCCAGTTGTTTATTTATCATTCTTTTGCTGTTATTATTGTTGTATATTTACTTCTTCTGCTATTGTATGTTTTTACTACTTTCACTGTGTACTCCTCCAATGAGGGCATAGTTACCCCACTATGACACCCACAGCCCTCACTACTAGTCGGCAGCCTCTGGCATTTGGGGAAATGAGCTTGAGGCTATGTGACCAACTAGGAAGGGGCGCCTCTGGGTGGATTTCGGAACCTGGGACGTTACATGTTTTATGTGTTATGGGGGTGGATCACTACTTATTTTAGAACTTATTCCTTGTAATGTGGGGTACATGGCATTGGATGTTATTTATGGCCATCTGATCAGGCTTTCTTCGGTATTTCATCTTTTTCTCTAAACACTTATTATATTAATGCCAGGTTGATTATGTATAATGAATTTCTTCATTTTGTTTATGTGAATCCTTATACGGGGTTATTCATTGAGGATGTGATGATCATCTTAGATCTAAGAGAATATATGTTATCTTATAGAGATTATGTATTGTCCACTATGATTGATGAGGAAATCATATGTGAGGGCTATGATCCTCATAGTTTCACACGTCAAACAAAATGTTGGAAACAAATTAATGTATCACATCCCGTGAACGTTATATTAGAGAAATATATGATGGATTCTGGACAACAATGGTTTCTAAAATATGTGATGAAAATTGGAGGAATATTTTTATCACCATTAATTGATGCAATAAATATATTGACTAACCGGTATCCTGAAAACATGGTCACATTATACTCGAAAGGGGATTTAATCCTTTTTTTCACTTTAGTGGGGATAAAAATATATTTTAGGAAGGAACCCTTTTATTGGAAGGTTATTCTTCATCACCAGGTCCTGACTCGTTGGAGACAGAGGTTGGAGGTGACGAGGCTCTAAGGTCACTAAAGAGACCTCTTGCAATATCTAATCCACAAGTCAGAGTTATGAGAGCCACTCCAACAATCCCTACTGAGGCTGTATCGAGGTAGTCTAGTCGACATAATTCTATAAAGCGATGTGTCCCATTTTTTCATCTCTAATCTAAGATTGCGTGATTGGGAAGAAACATAAATCAAAATTTAAAGGAACAAATTCACACACCTCTAGAATGTACTCTAAATATATATAACCAGAGGCTATTCAAACATAGAAAATATTTCAGTGTGATGTTGAAACCACGTGGATAGATTTATGTGATTGGATGTGTGTTCTAGGAATAGGGTATCTAGATGACTCTTCTAATTTTCTATTTAAGAAAAATCCTAATGAATTAGGAACTTATATCCGGGAACTAGAAATGCACATATGCGTAACTGATAAATCCTTTCACTCCATGAAGTGGGTTATGGAATTGATAAATCAGGGTACAATTTATGGGATTGTTCTTTCATTAGATGAATAATGGAATGATTTTGTCGATCATGAAGATGTATATTTCCTTTTTATCAAATTATCTTCTTCAAAGCAATTTGAATTTGGTCAATGAATTGTTACATAGGGAAATATCATTTTAACATACAACTAGATAAAGGAAATCTAACTAAAGTATAGTCGCCAAAATATAGCCCTAGTGGTACTACTGTTGGAGCTACTAGATTACCATGTGAATCAGGAGAGATATCTCTCGGTCAATAGGACATTGAATATGAGATATAAAGGTTCCTGTAGTCTCCAATAACAATATTTAGAGATGATGATATGTGTATTCCCATTAAGGTCATGAAACAAACGCATTGAAGAAATATTAAGATATTTAAACATTTTGTCGTTGGTGGTATGCCTTATGGACAACATGGATTTTATCCTTATTTATGAAAATGGGATTTAATAATATTGGAATTGCAGGAGCTTCTTTCTTCTATTAAATAAATTAATGAAAATCATCGAGGAACTATGCAGGGTGCTTCTAAAGAAGAAAAAATTCAAGCTAACCTGGTCGTTTTTGAAGAGGCATTGAGGCCAAAGGAACCAACGTCTTTTCCCCACATTGCTCGTGTTTTTTCTATCAAAATAGAGGCGATCTCTAATTGAGAAACAATTCTTTATAACTAAATGTAACAACAAATGACATTCATCATGTGATACATTAGGTTCATTACATGCACCTTAACATCATGTGAAAACAGTTGTTGAACCCACAACTATTGTTAAGGAAGCTATTCAGGGTCAAAGTTCGTCTGAGGAAGGTAGTGAAGCAACCATGCTGAGTGCTCTCATGGGTGAGAGTAAAATGGGATCTGGGATATCATTTGATACAATTGTGAAACTTTTCATGACTTTTCAAAAAGGATTAGAACGTATTAATATACCGAATTCATTAAATGATTTTGAAGACCTTGTATAGAAAAAATTGGACTTGAGTTTTCATTTTTCATGCTATTAATCTTATTTTGATTAAATTTCTAACAAATAATGGTTGAAATATGAAATTACATCTAAAGAAATTGTTTCTGCTATAATTCCTAAAGGAAGCATCGACATTAATGTCAATCCTACCATTGAAGAGACATCAAATTAGGTGAATCATGAGATAGAAGATATTCCCAAGATTCATTCAGAGGATCATGAGAAAATTGAAGAGAGCATTCCCCATCTAGAGACATCAACCAAAACCGTTGAAATTGAAAACAATGAAGAGGATTCTTCTTAAGGTTCCGACCTAATGTTTTGTAAGTGATGCCGATATTGTGAATTTGTTACCTCTAATTATACCTTAAAACTAACCATAACCATAATTCATTTCACCATATAAGGCTATCAACATCAATAGAAACATCCAAAGGTGAAGCCTCTGCATCAGCTCAAACATTATTAAGTAGTAAAGAAACCACTATCATGAATGAGTATAAAAAGGCACTCCATAAAGTGCAGTATTTTCCTAATTTCTTCCTCCTTCTGATAGTGATTTTGAATCAATCTCAGAAATGAAAAATTCCCTTCATCTTTCATGTTGAAAGGTATGTAAAAATATTTAGAAGATAATATCTAAAATTCCCCTTGAGGAACTACCTTCATTAATTCCACAACATTTATATTTGTTATTTATGCCATGATTTGGTGTTTTTCAATAATATGAAATTAATACTATACTGGACTATGTTATCTGAAAGAGGGAGCTAGAGTAGAAGCTTCAGCAAGATCTGATAAAAACTAAACTATTGATCAACAGTGATGACTTCCTAGTAGTGTTATCACATGCTGAGGCCAGTCATACTGAAAAGATAAAAAAAATGAATTATAAGATTAATGAAAATATTTTTCATTAACCTAGTCATCAATAATAGATTGTTAATATCATATGAGAGCTTGACAAGCTTCATGATTCCATATGAGAAGTCCATAAGGATGGTGAAAAAGCCATTGTAGATGCTAAGGAATCACTACACCATGCTAAGGAGAATGAAAATAATTTTTTTAAAATGATAATAGGTAGCTAATGGGGATTAATAGGTCATTAACCAAATAAAAGGTTATGAAGGAAACTTCTTGTTACTTTTGGTAGAATAGAGAATCTATTTTTGCAATGCACCTATGTGAATTTTTAGTCACCAATGAAAAGTATTTCGTCTTTCATCATCTGTGTTTTAATTCCATATAGATATTTTTTTCCATAGACAATGGCTTTGGTAAGCATAGTTTGTTTTTTATAGGGTTATAAGAAAACCCCAAAAAAATTCTTTATTTTTCATTTTATTAATCAATACTACCTTAAACATACAAAAATGTACATTTAGTGAGCTGGGACTCAACTTTTTCCAGAGTGACCTTTATAGATTTCCAATCTGGTGAGTACCACATATTTTGTTTTTGGAAATTTATAATCATTCATGTTGGACTAGAAAGGGATAGTGTTTATTGTCGAACAACATTGCTGTATATTTAGAAATTAGATCTGAAACAATGCTCAGTGGCTAAGAATGTCTCTAATATTCTTTAAATACTTCCATGGGGAATCTTGAGTCATGTGTTTTTTATGGATAACAAATCTAAAACTTTTATAAACATAAAAAATGTCTCTTCTAATAATGATGTTACCCTTATTTGAAAACCCCAGTTAGTGGGTTGTATTATGTATGGCTAACTAGGGAATATGTTGCATAGCAAAATAATGGCATCTTTTGTCTATCAGGCCTGTAATGTAGGAAACTTTTATGCAAGGCCCCATGGGTCACTAACTACAATGTCAAGAAAAATAGCTCTTAGTAATTTAACATTTTACTTTTGATAGAAAATGTAATGTATGATTTGGATGAATCATGAACATAGTGGGTGGTCGTTCGATGAAAAAAAAATTAATAATAAAAGCTTATCTATGACGACATATTTCATGAATAAGAAAACCATTTCTACACAAATTGTGTGTATGAAGAATGGTTAAAATTTATTATTAATGGGGATTTATAATACCATGCTACATTGTTTTATGTCATGCATTTTGGAAATTAAACAATGTTGTTCTAAGTCATGTAGTGAGGACATTGGGTTGCTTTAATTTTAGGTATTTAGCTTTGACCAAAAGTTGGAGACTCTCTTAATTTCATTAAAATTTGTTAGGAAACATACTACAATGTTCAGGGATGAAATGGAATTATTGTAAACTATGATTTAGGAATTTATGGATCTGAATACTGATATGATTAAATGTGAAATGTGTCATTATAGAAAGTATTTACTATGAATGAAGTTACCATTATCTAAAAACATTGTTATGGGTGTTGTATTATACAGGGTTGACTAGGTCATAAGTCATGTAATCAAATAGTGGAATCCATTAAAAAATAATCTTGTTTGGTAGGCATGTTTTATGAAAGGCCTCTGGGGGTACATACTAAATAGTAAGGAAGATGATCTATCAAAAGTTTCACATTCTATTGCTAAAAGACAAAGACTGTTTATGGAGATTCAGATCTTCCAAAGCAACGAGTATGGATTTTCATGAATGGTACCTAGATATATAGAGAGTATTTCCAATCATGACTTCCAAGGAATCTGAGGAATATGATTTCTATGAAGGACTAACCCAAACATTGGTTGAATGGTGTTTGTATTTTTCAGTTAATTCAACTTGGAACAAAATGGAAACAATATATGATATTTGGTCAACTAATCCAATGTTCTTTCATATTTCATTGTACACAAGGAGAGGGAAATTTATAGACCAAGTTATTGAATTCATCCTGATTGAGAGAAAGGTAAGGGAATAAATACCGATTAATGACTACGTTAAAATACATATTCTTTTATTTTTTTATATAATATTGAAGGTGTAAAAAGTTACTTTAACTAATAACAAAATTTCCATTATTTGGAAAACCCATAATGAGGGAATTATTATGAAATTATAGCTAGGGAATATACTGTATATAAAAATAGTGGAATCATTTGACTGACATGGCCATTATGTATGAACTTATGCAAGGACACCAAGTGGCACATACTGCATAGTCAAGAAAATGTGTTCTCAGATATCATAGACTCTATCACCAAAACTCAGAAGAAAGATTATGAAGATCATAAAATATTTATGATTAATAGAGTGAAATGTTAAAGAGGGTAATTCTCAATGCACATGAGAAATATTTGAATCAATATTGGCCATGAATTTGGATTCCTTTACATATATATAACTCATATGTAAAATGGAAAAATTCTTGTTTCCTTGGTGGTATCTCTATGGATAGAACCCAAAATAAAGAATCCCACATAGATTTTTAATTATAAGTGGAATTGGAAAAATAAGTATCATGAGACTGGGACTTGGAGCTATGACCTAAATTTCACTATGCATTTCAATGAAATGAGAATCAACACATACGTAGTCCTTTGGGTGCATTGAATTTGTTATTTCATGCAGACAGGACTTTGTGTTGTTCATTTTACAATAAAGCGGTGAGGAGATGATGTGATTCCAATGTAAAAATGTTATTATTGTGGATTGTCAAGGGAATTAATCCTAGGTGTCACTACGTATCTAGAATGGATGATACTCAAGAAAAAAGTAGTACTTGAACATACCTATGCAGTTTTGATTCATACATAGGGAATAAAGGTGGTTTTATTATGGCTAGGACCATGATTAACGGTCTATGCATCTTTAAGAATCTCGTACGGATGTGAATGATGCCAAACATAGTTCGTGATCATTCATTTAACACACTAATTGAGCTTAATGTGGGAGACATGGAATTTTAACACATTCAAGAAAAAAATGGTTAAAAATAAGACACAAAATGGTATGAAGATCAAACCATGTACCTTAGAAGAGCACTCTGTATAGATATGGTTTATATGCTAGAAAAAAAAAAGAAAAAACATGTGGTAACGGATGGGCCCAAGATTAGAGATGTCGACACCTATACATTTCTCATTTGGATGAGAATCATGCCACACATAGTTCCTGAAAGTAGGACCCTTTGAAGATTTGATTCAGACAGAGGGACAAATGAAAATCATGTAGCACTAAGGAGTAGAAATGAGGTTATTCAGGTGTTTTCCTACTGAGATTTAGTCTCACACCATATTTGGGCAATGATTTTGGGCCCAAAAAGATTAAATTGTTGCAGGTACAGTTAAGGGAAAGAGCCCTTCTACTTCAGGTTCTAGATTGCACTAGAGATGGAGAGCATGGGACCAAGCCGAGGCTTGCGATGTTGAGGAGTTTCTCATCTGTTTTTCTTTTGTACTTTGGTTTAGTAATGTATTCAGCATTGTGACTTGTTGGGTTGTTTTCCTAGACACATATGTATCATGCATCATTTACATATATTCAATCTCCAGTTGTTTATTTATCAGTCCTTTGCTGTTATTATTGTTGTATATTTACTGCCTCTGCTATTGTATGTGTTTACTACTTCTATTGTGTACTCTTCCAATGAGGGAATAGTTTCCCCACTATCACACCCACAACCCTTGCTACTAGTCGGTAGCCTCTGGCATTCAGGGAAATGTGCTTGAGGCTATGTGACCAACTGGGCAGGGGTGCCTCTGGGGGGCTTCCGGAACGTGGGATGTTACATGTTTTATGTGTTATGGGGGTGGATCACCACTTATTTCAGACTTTATTCCTTGTAATGTGGGGTACATGGCTTTGGATGTTCTTTATGGCCATCTGGTCAGGGTTTCTGAAGTATTTAATATTTTTCTCTGAACACTTATTATATTAAGGCCAGGTTGTTTATGTATAATGAATTTAGTAATTTTGTTTATGTGAATCCTTATACGGGGTTATTCATTGATAATGGGATGATCATTTTAGAGCTAAGGGAATATATGTTATCTTATAGAGATTATGTATTGTCCAATATGATTGACGAGGGAATCATATGTGAGGCCTATGATCCTTATAGTTTCACACATCAAACAAAATTTTGGAAACAAATTAATGTATCCCATCCCGTGGACGTTAGATTAGAGAAATATATGATGTATTCGAGAAAAAAATGGTTTCTAACATATGTGATGAAAATTGGAGGAATATTTAATTCACCTTTAATTGATGCAATAAAAATATGGACTGACCGGTATACTGAAAACATGGTCGCATTATACTCAAAAGGGGATTTAATCCTTGTTGTCACTTGAGTGGGGATAAATATATATTTTAGGAAGGAACCTTTTTTTTGGAAGGTGATTCTTCATCACCTGGTCCTGACTCATTGGAGTCAGAGGTTGGAGGTGACGAGGATCCAAGGTCACCAAAGAGTCCTCTTGCAATATCTAATACACATGTCATAGTTATTAGAGCCACCCCAAAAATCCCTAATGAGGCTGTATCAAGGTAGTCTAGTCGACATCATTCTATAGAGTGATGTGTCCCATTTTCTCAACCCCAATCTAATATTGTGTGACTGGGAAGAAACATAAATCAACAATTAAAGGAACCAATTCACACACCTCTGGAATGTACTCTGAATATATATAACCAGAGGCTATTCAAATATGGAAACGATTTCCTTGTGATGTTGAAACCACGTGGATAGATTTATGTGATTGGATGTGTGTTCTAGGAATAGGGTATATAGATGACTCTTCTGATATTCTATTTAAGAACAATCCTAATTAATTAGGAACTTATATCCGATAATTGGAAATGAAAATATGCATAACTGATGAATCCTTTCACTCCATGAAGTGGGTGATAGAATTCATAAATCATGGTAAAATTGATGGGATTGTGCATTCATTAGATGAATAATGGAATTATTTTGTGGATCTTGAAGATGTATATTTCCTTTTTATCAAATTATCTTCTTCAAAGCAATTTCAATTTGGACAATGAATTGTTACTTAGGGAAATATCATTTTAACATACAACTAGATAAAGGAAAACTAACTAAAGTACAGTCGCCAAAATATAGCCCATGTGGTAATACTGTTGGAGCTACTAGATTACCATGTGAATCATGAGAGATATCTCTCAGTCAATAGGACATTTAATATGAGATAAAAAGTGTCATGCAGTCTCCAATAACAATTTTTAGAGATGATGATGCATGTATTCCCACTAAGGTCATGAAACAAACGCTTTGAAGAAATATTAAGATATTTAAACATTTTTTTATTGGTTGTATACCTTATGGAAAACATGGATTTTATCCTTATTTATGAAAAATGGATTTAATAATATTGGAATTTGAGGAGCTACTTTTGTTTCTTATATTAAATAAATTAATGAAAAGCTTCGAGGAACTATGCAGGGTGCTTCGAAAGAAGAAAAAATTCATGCTAACCTGGTTGTGTTTAAGAGGAATTGAGGCCAAAGGAACCAACGTCTTTTCCCCACACTACCCGTGTTCTTTCTACAAAATATAGGTGACCTCTAATTGAGAATTAATTATTCATAACTAAATGTAACAACAACTAAAATTCATCATTTGATACTTTAGGTTCATTACATGCACCAAAACATCATGCGACAACAGTTTTTGACCCCACAACTATTGTTGAGGAAGCTATTCAGGGTCAAAGTTTGTCCAAGGAAGTTAGAGAAGCAACTACGCTGAGAGCTCTCATGGGTGAGAGTAAAATGGGATCTGGTATATCATTTGATACAATTTTGAACCTTATCATGACTTTTCAAAAAGGATTAGAACGTATTAATATACCCAATTCATTAAATGATTTTCAATACATTGTATAGAAAAAACTGGATGTGAGTTTTCATTTTTCATGCTATTAATCTTATTTTGATTAAATTTTTATCAAATAATTGTTGAAATATGCAATTACATATAAAGAAATTGTTTCTTCTATAATTCCTAAATGAATCATCGACATTAATGTCAATCCTACCATTGAAGAGACATCAAATTAGGTGAATCGTGAGATAAAAGATCTTCTAAAGATTCATTTAGAGGATCATGAAAAAATTAAAGAGAGCATTACCCATCTAGAGACATCAACCAAAACCGTTGAAATTGAAAACATTGAAGAGGATTCTTCTTATGGTTCCAACCTAATGTTTTGTAAGTGATGCTAATATTGTTAATTTTTTACCTCTTATTATACCTTCAAACTAACCATAACCATAATTCATTTCACCATATAAGGCTATCAACATCAATAGCAATATCCAAAGGCGAAGCCTCTGCATCAGCTCAAACATTATTATGTGGTGAAGAAACCACTATCATGGAATGAGTATAACAAGGAATTCCATAAAGTGCAGTATTCCCCGAATTTGTTCCTCCTTATGATAGTGATTTTGAATCAATCTCATAACTGAAAAAGTCCCTTCATGTTGCATGTTGCAAGTTATGGAAAAATATTTACAAGAAAATATCTTAAATTTCCCTTGAGGAACTACATTAATTAATTCCACAACATTCATATTTGTTAATTATTCTATGATTTGGTGTTTTTGAATAATATCAAATTAATACTATACTGAACGATGTTATCTGAATGAGGGAGCTAGAGTAGAAGCTTCAGCAAGATCTGATAAAACCTAAACTATTGATCAACATTGACAAATTCCCAGTAGTGTTATCACACGCTGAGGCCAATCATACCGAAAAGATAAAATAACTGAATTATAAGATTAATGAAAATATTTTTCATTAACTTAGTCATCAATAATAGATAGTTATTATCATATGGGAGCTTGAAAAGCTTCATGATTCCATATGAGAAGTCCAGAAGGATGGTGAAAAAGCCATTGTAGATTCTATGGAATCCCTTCACCAGGATAAGGAGAACATGACTAATTTTCTTAAAAATTTTAATAGGCAGCTAATGGGTATTAATAGGTCATTAACCAAATGAAAGGTTATATAGAAAACTGCTTGTGACTTTTGGTAGAATAGAGAATCTAGTTTTGCAATGCACCTATGTGAATTTTTACTCACCAATGAAAAGTATTTCGTCTTAAATCATCTGTGTCTTAATTCCATAGAGATATTTTTTCCTTAGAAAATGGCCTTGGTAAGAATATTTTTTTACAGGGTTATAAGAAAACCCCAAAAAAATTCTTTCTTCTTCATTTTATTAATCAATATTACCTTAAACAATAAAAAAATTTACGTTTAGTGAGATGTGACTCATCTTTTTCCAGAGTGACCATTATAGATTTCCAATCTAGTGAGTACCACATCTTTTGATTTTGGAAATTAATATGCATTAATGTTGGACTATAACGGGATAGTGTTTAATGCAGAACAACATTGACTATAAATATTGAAATTAGATCTGAAACAATGCTCAGTGGCTATGAATTTCTCTAATATTCTTTAAATACTTCCATGGGGAATCTTGAGTCATGTGTTTTTTATGGTTACCAAATATAAAACTTCTATAAACATAAAAAATGTCTCTTCTAAGAATGATGTTACCCTTATTTGAAAACCCCATTTTGTCGGTTGTATTATGTAGGGCCGAATATGGAATATATTGCATAGCCAAATAGTGGAATCTTTTGTCTATCAGGCATGTAATGTAGGAAAATTTTATGCAAGGCCCCTTGGGTCACTAACTACAACGTCAAGAAAAATAGCTCTTAGGAATTTAACATTTTACTTTTGATAGACAAGGTAATTTCTGATTTGTATGACTCATGAAAATAGTGGGTGGTGGTTTGAAGGAAGAAAAATTTAATAATAAAAGGTTATCTATGACGACATATTTCATGAATAAGAAAAACATTTCTACACAAATTGTGTGTATGAAGAATGGTTAAAATTTATTATAAATGGGGATTTACAATACCATGCTACATTTTTTTATGTCATGCATTGTGGAAATTAAACAATACTGTTTTATGTCATGTAGTGAGGAAATTGGGTTGATTTAATTTTAGGTATTTAGCTTTGACCAAAGGTTGGAGACTCTCTTAATTTCATCAAAATTTCTTAGGAAACATACTACAATGTTCAGGTATGGGAGGGAATTATTTTAAACTATGATTTAGGAATTTATGGATCTGAATACTGATATGAATAAAAGTTAAATGTGTCATTATAGGAATTATTTACTAAGAATGAAGTTACCATTATCTAAAAACATTTTTATGGGTGTTGTATTATAAAGGGCTGACTAGGGAATATGTCATGTAATCAAATAGTGGAATCCATTAAAAAGTATGCTTATTTGGTAGGCATGTTTTATGAAAGGCCTCTGGGGGTACATACTAAATAGTATTGAAATAGATCTATCAAAAGTTTGACATTCTATTTCTAAAAGCCAAAGAATGTTTATGGAGATTCAGATCTTCCAAAGCACAGAGTTTGGATTTTGATGAATGGTACCTAGATATAGAGAGAGTATTTCTAATCTTGATTTCCAAAGAATCTGAGGAATATGATTACTATGAAGGCCTAACCCAACCATTGGTTGTATGCTATTTGTATTTTTCAGATAATTCAACTTGGAACACAATGAAAACAATATATGATATGTGGTCAACTAATCCAAGGTTCTTTAATATTTCTTTGTACATGTGGAGAAGGAAATTTATAGACCATGTTATTGAAGTCATTATGATTGAGAGAAAGTTAAGGGAACAAATACAGATTAATGACTAATTTAAAATACATATTCTTGTATTTTTTAATATAATATTGAGAGGTGACAAAGATACTTTAACTAATAACGAAATTTCTATTATTTGGAAAACCCATTATGAGGGACTTATTATGCAATGCCAGCTAGGGAATATACTGTATATAAAAATAGTGGAATCTTTTGACTGAAATGACCGTTATGTATGAACATATGCAAGGACACCAAGTGGAATGTACTATATATTCAAGAAAATGTGTTCTCAGATATCATAGACACTATCACCAAAACTCGGAATAAAGATTATGAAGATCAAAAAATATTTATGATTAAGAGTGTAAAATGTTAAACGGGGTAATTCTCAATGCACATGAATAATATTTGAATCAATATTGGCCATGAATTTGGATTACTTTACATATATATGACTCATATGTAAAATGGATAAATTCTTGTTTCCTTGGTGGTATATCTATGGATAGAACCCAAAATGATGAATCCCACCTAGATTGTTAATTATAAGTGGAATTGGAAAAACAAGTATCATGAGACTGGGACTAAGAGATATGACCTAATGTTCACTATGCATTTCAATGGAATGAGAATCAACACATACGTAGTCCTTTGGGTACTTTGAATTTGTTATTTCATGCAGACAGGACTTTGTGTTGTGCATTTTACAATAAAGCGGCGAGGAGATGATGTGATTCCAATGTAAAAAATGTTATTATTGTGGATTATCAAGGGAATTAATTCTAGGTGTCACTACGTATCTTGAATGGATGATACTGAAGACAAAAGTAGTACATTTAACATATATATGCAGTTTTGATTCATATATAGGGAATAAAGGGTGTTTTATTGTGGCTAGAACCATGATTGATGGTCTATGCATCTTTAAGAACCTCGTACGGATGTGAATGAAGCCAAACATAGTTCATGATCATTCATTTCCCACACTAATTGAGTTTAATGTGGGATACGTAGAATTTTAACACATTCAAGAAAAAATGGTTAAAAATAATACACAAAATGGTATGAAGATCAAACCATGTATCACAGAAGTGCACTCTGTATAGATCTAGTTTATATACTGGAAGACAAAAAGAGAAAACTTGTGGTTACGGCTGGGCCCAAGATTAGGGATCTTGACACCTATACATTTCTCATTTGGATGAGAATAATGCCACACATAGTTCCTGAAAGTAGGACCCTATGAAGATTTAATTCAGACATAGGGATGAATGAAAATCATGTACTACTATGGAGTATCAATGAGGTAAACGATACATGCATTTGGTTTCTCTTAACTTCAAATAGAGAAGACCTTTACTATATAGTTTATTGTCGTATTACGTGGACAAATGATATTATGAATTTTATCACCGTGAAACATGAACACTTATAGTTTTTATTCAGTTTAATGTATTCCAACTTGTAATTTGTGTTGTTACGTTTAGATTCATATAGTAAGGAAATAAAATGTTCCGTTACAAAAAGTATTACATCAAAAATCATACACTGGATATAGTTGTAATAAGTTCTCTATTCACTGTGATTAGGGAATAAACACCATTTAAGTAGAGCATAAATATAGAATAAGGCCTTTCCCACATGGGATATTGTAGTGGAAGTATATTTCTTTATATCATTGGAGTCATGAAGACTAATAAAAATTCACTTGGAAGAAATGAGTGGAGGTGAACTTTTTTATAAAAACCTCATGTTATTCGGTTCTAATAGGATTCTAAATGATATAATGTATGAAATATCATTCCTTCTAATCATTATGACTCTTCAAATCATTTCTACGAATTTTCGTCTGTAGATAACTGATCAGAGATTGCAACTCAGAGTGATTGTAATTTAATTTCAATTGGAAAAACTTCTTCTATTCCATACACAAATGAATATGGAGTTTCATGAGTTTAATTATAGATAGTTGTCTGATAAGCCCATAAATCATTCAAAAGTTTATCGATCCATGGTTTCTTATCTTTATCCATAATCTTCTAGAGTATATTTGATAGGGTCTTATTGAAATCCACCATCTGTCTATAGGCTGCTACATGATTGCGAGATGAATGGTTGAATTTAGTATTGTGCTCCTGATATAACATTTTTTACCCAACAAAACAATAATTAGTTCTGTTTCCATCAGAATATAATGAGGGAGACCAAACATGTTGTTGATGTTAGTTTTGACAAAACTTCAAATTCTAATGGCTCCAAATTCTATTATAGGAATTTCCTCATCCCATTTGGATACGATATTAGTACCAGTAGGAATATACTTGATCTTAAAAGCCTTAGCTGGATGATAAGGTCCTACTACATCCATTCCAGATGTGGAAAATGAAAATGAGTATTTAGATGTACATAAAAACTATGGGGTTTGATGAGTGAATTTGGAATTCACATAGAAGGGATGACATTTCATGGTGAAATATATTAAATCCTACATAATTTAAGGATAGAAGTATCCAATCCTTCATATTTGATCAGAAATCCTATGCCCAAACTTCTAATAACTATAAGGTTCTGCATGTTATTCATTCATGACAGCTACAATTTCTTCACTGTCAATACACATGATGACAATTCCATCAAATCAAAAATTTTAGAGGATCTTTTGGTGATCTGGACTATCATAAAGTGTCAAATTGGACACTCATCATTAGATTTTATCTTTTTCAGCTCTATTTGGTGGATGAACTCTATTTTGAATTCATTATTTGATGGGTGTCTTCCTTCCCATGTTATGACCATGTGGCTCAGAAAAATTGGATTAATTTCATAAATTTCCTCCATTATAGATTGAACGAAAGGTAAAACAACATGACGATCGGCAATTATGATGATTGTCTCATCCAAATTTGGATCGTCAAGGGCCGTGGCTGCTTTAGCTAGTGAATCATATTGGGAATATTGTGATTGCAGGACATAAAATAATGTTTTCACTAATGGAAATTCTACCATTAACCATTTGACATAATCACACAAAGTGATGAACTCTTATTTTCTGATACTATAATCACCATTTATTTTATTGATTACCAACTCTGAATCACCTTTCACATTCATTGGTTCACCTATACCTGGAGTGCCAATTCAAGGATTGTGATGAGAGATTGTTATTCTGCCTCATTATTGAATATTCATTCTAACAATAGCTAGAATATGGTAACAATTCAATTTTTGGGGAGATAAGTACAATTCCCAACCAAACATTATTGAGATTTGGGTTTTCCATTCTATTCCATGTTCGACATTTAGTGGCACCATCAATAAAAATTTCTCACAGTAGGGTATTATTTTAAATAGAGAAGACCTCTTCATCGGGAAGTTCAATGTTCAATGATATATCCTCTGCAGACGGATGTTCAGTAAGGGAATCTGACAAATCATGGCCTTTTATTGCATTCTAATGCACAAAATGTATATAAATATATTTCAAAATAACATCCCATAGTGGATAATGTCATTTAATAATAGGAAGGCTAAGGATAAATTTTAGTGGGTTATTGTTAGACACCAATTAGAACTCCTGATGTTGTAGGTAGTGCCTCAATTTCTGAACTACAAAGATTAATTCCATTACATCACTTCTCAATACTTGAATATTGATTCTTTGTGTCATTCATAGTTCAACCGAGATAGTAAATCCTATTTTTATTAAAAACATTATTCTTTTGGGAATGTAATGCTCCCAAAGATTACTCTAAAGAAATCACATAGAGAATAAAGGGCCTTCCTTCAACAGGTGGAATTCATTCTCATGGACACTGTAGATATTTATTTAGGGTATCAAATTCCCCTTGGGAGTCCAAGGACCATTGATAAGTTACTCCATTCATAATTAATTTGTTGAAGGGTAAACACATGCCTACCAAATTGGAGTTATAATGTCAGAAATATAGGCCATGTTTCCTTGAACACATCTTAATTATTTCAAATATCTAGGCTTTGACATTCCATGGTTTTATTTTTCTTCTCAGTATCATCTTTGATTCAATGATGGCCTACAATGAAGTTGATGAATTTTCATAATGTTACCCTAAAAGGATATTTCAAGGGATTTATCTTCAAATTATTTCATCGAATATTATTGAATATGATATAAAAATTAGTTAGGTGATCGGTAAACTATCAGAAATTAATTACCAGAACATCCACATTTCATTAGAAAAATATCCCTATGAATCAGTTAAAGATATTATGCATGGTACATTGATATATGTCTTCTACATTATTTAAGAGAATGCAAATTAATCGATTGCAAAACAAAACATTAGGTGATTGAAAGGATTTATACTCTTCATCATCTATGGGAATTTTAATTTGATTGTACCTAGAATAACCATCCATGAATGAAAGGCCTTCATAGACAACTTTTTCATCAATTAAAATCTCTGTGATTTGAACTGGAATGTTATCTTTGTGACAATTCCAATTAACATATCAGAAATCAATATAAACTCTTATTTTCACATTCTTATTTATTATACTCAATCAATGTTGGATAGACACTTAGGATATAAAAATTCATTGACATAGTGATCCTTAATAAGCATATATATATATATCAACTTAAATTTTAGAGGTACAAGTCGGGTGTGTTCTTCTTACTACCAGCTTGAATCCTCGATGTTCCTCTTGATAACCAAAGTGATGGGTGGCTACATCAGGATTAAGGAATGGAATTTCTTTATAATTACAACAAAATATATCTTGATGTAGCCTTCTATGTTAATTATACATCTCTTTCTCTTTAGATGTCATGGCCAAACAAGTTTGAGTAAGGCATGGATCTTCTTCTATACCCAGACTTATTTCATTGAGCTCATCCACTATGGTGGAGACCCTTTTCACAAATGGTGGAGGAGCATCCTTGAGATCCTCCTATTCTTCTTTCATATGTGTTACCAATTATGTATCTACTTGTATAGTATGTGATGAATAAAAACATTCAAAGATAGGGTATGATTCAGTATTTGAACATACTGAACAAAGAAGAAACCATTTCTAACCCAACTAATGATGAAGGGTCTTCCTGGAGTATTGAAGAGAATATGATGTTTTGATAATCAATATCCATTTCTTACTCTAGTATTTCTACAACTTACTCTAGTCTTATTGTTGAATCATATAATTTTTCATGTTATATGGTTGAAATGAAGACACCTTCATTTATGATTTCATAACTTCTTTGTAAATTATCAATTTATCCCATCCTGTCAGGCTCGAGTGTCATAATTGACATTACAGAAGTCACTAGATGTGTGTTAATGTTTAGGTTTATCCTTTGAATTTGATTTATATGTAACACAGAATCTATACTACAATGATTAAATGGGTCTGATGGAATATTTTTTAAGACATTCATTGCATTAATTATGGTTACCTCCTTTGCCACAAACATTGTTCCTTTCATGTGATAAAACTCTCCCTCGATATATTAATATTTACACTTTTTGAATGGCGCTTTATCACCATACAATTTCATGAAATGTGTAATTCCCCGACCCTAGTTACCCAGATCCAGTGCATTATATTAATACATTGGCATGATTACAAGGAATCGAGTCCTGAAATACTGATATGTTTAGGAGTCTTGGAAAATTTATTACATACATTAACATTACATTACAATTTCAAACATAAAACACATCGTAGATTGTTCTTTGAGATCACCATTATTCCCATTTTCTTAACCCTTCATATCAATCATAACACACTTCATGGAATCCCAGGAAAATAAAACATCAGAAATGGGTGACCTCAGATCCCTAGTAAGGGTAAATAATTTAGCAGAAGGTATAAAAATTTAAGGCAAGATGTGTGAAAAAATAACAACCTATTTAAACATAAACATGAACATAATATCAAAAAACGATAAATCAAACATTACCATATAAACATGCACATATATATTCAACTAGTCGAATAATCACATGTAATAACAAATTTCAAAATGAGGGAATTCCTAATGCCGGATATCATTACCATATAGTCAAGGCCTTGTGCCAAGACTACAAATAATTTTTTTTCAAGGCCTAGTGCCAAGACACTAGATTGTTTCATGAGACCTACAGGTGCATCGAGGAGATATAGTGGGCTCCACCTATCACTTACTAAGTCCACTGCATTCCACATATGAAAAAGATGAAACACAACATAAATATTCGTCTTAAAACGAGCATAGGAAATGTCAATACATTAACCGTAAACCAGGAATGGTATAAAAATAGCACATCCACAATCAAACATATCATAACTCATTCAATACAATATGAAATATCGTATTATAATAAATCAACCTCAATAAAAAATAATTTTCAGTAAAGGATGCTGACATAGTTGAAAATGATGAGTAATACTTTTTGAGAGAAATATCATTTTTTGTAAAATCATTTAAAAGTCACAAATTTATAAAGGAAGTAATTTAAAAGAGAATTTTGAATCAAAGTTTCCCATAACACTTTGTAACTTTTGAAAAGAATTATCATTTCAATTAAATCATGTCCAAATAAATAAATTCTTAAAATCAGTTTGAAAACATGGACATTAATTGAAATGATTTAGAAACATAAATCATTAAAACATTTAAAATATTGATCTTTATAAAGAATACTGTTCACAAATCCTTAAAATATTTATTTTGAAATCATTTTTATGAAAATTGGACTGGGATGAAAAAAATGACCCAATAAATACTTACACGTAAAAAATCTCGGATAATAATGAGACTAAGGAATTAACCCTTACCTTGCACTTTCCTTTTTTCGAGGGTACGTTTAACCTTCTGTATGAGGATATATGTATGTTATTAAATTATAACAGAACCATATTAATATTTATGATATCACACATGATTCATTTATGACGTTATACTACAAATTTAATAATAATTTCCATGTTAAATTAACATTTCGGGTAATAATCGCTTTCTTTATCATACATATTTTAACTTGCTACTCTTGATTGTATCGCTTAGATAATGATTTAAATACTTCCAGAATATAACAAATGTTTATATATCATATACATTTATAATATAAATATGTATAATATACATATATATGAAATGAAAAAAACCATTTATGGAGACGGTAGTCCCTACATACGCTTAAACGATGTTTCCGTTTTCATATCGTATTGAACAGAACTAAGTGAATAAGATATATGAAAGTATATATATATATAAATATTTATTTCTCTCCAATAGAATTATTACGTCATATATTACATACATATTATTAATATATATTTTTATAATTGTCGATGAATGGTGAACATGGAAATGAATCTAATCACGTCGTGGAGACGTTAATTCGTACGTATGCACGAGAGACAATATCATTTCTATAAAGGTGTGGAATTGGATGGTATATTAATTTTACAGAGACAATATCATGTTATTTTCATTATTTATATAAATATTACTCGTCATTATATCCATCTAAATAACATAATCTTGAATAACAAATTACACCACGGCGTGGAGAAGATAAGTCGTACGTACGCACACATAGTGACATTATCATTCATAAGATTTTTAGAATAATGAATAATGTTGTGCCATATTTGTAATAACATCATAGTATATTGAAGATATTTATGTTATTATTTAATAATGAAACTACAAATAATGAGTAAGTGGAAGAATAAGAGAACTCGAAAGAGGGTTGTGAAATCTATACTCCTAGGAAGTGGAATGTAGTAGCCGATGCTCTCAACAGGAGGACGGACATTCAGCTACTCGTAGAGGCGACATAGCAGCTAGCCGCTTTGCGGATATCCTTTGTGGATAGAGATGGAGCAGCCTTCCTTCAGTCTCTCACAGTCACCCCTCCACTACTGCAGTGGGTCAGAGAAGGTCCAGGACATCCTGGAGCAGATGAGGACAGCTCAGAGCCGGAAGAAGTCTTATGCTGACAGGAGGTGGAGGCCACTAGAGTTCGAGGATGGCGACCATGTCTTCTTGCATGTCTCACCTCGACGTGGATTAAGGATATTTGGTCAAGGCGTAAAGTTGTCTCCACGCTTCATCGGACCATTCCATGTCCTCATCAGGATTGGTGAGGTGGCTTATCGCCTGGCTCTACCACCTCAGTTGCACCGGGTTCACGACGTCTTCCACGTATCCCAGCTAAGGAGATACGTGCATGACACGACACACATCATTGACCATGGGGAGCAAGACATTGATGATGGGGAAACTTTTGCGGAGGTCCCTGTGGAGATCAAGGATAGAAATGAGGGGGTCCTACATGGATGGTAGATTCCTCTAATGTGCATCAGATGACAGCACGAAAACCTCTAGGAGAGCACTTGGGAGCGGGAGGCTCAGATGCGTGATCAGTACCCATATTTGTTTCCCTAGTTTTTGATGTATCTTTACGGGGACATAAAGCCCTGAGGTGGGAGTAATGTAAAGACCCGTAAAATTCAAGGGAAATTTTTTTCTTAACATTCTTTGGGATTTTAAAAGAACACAGTTTCTGACGGCACTTGATTCTGAGGCCCGGTGTTCCCAGAATTTCTATCCGAAGTTTAGCTCAGGTACATTCAGTGAACGAACGAGCGGGAATTTCTATATTTTAAACCTATGCCCGGAATCGAATTCTGAGGGCACCGATGGAACCATAGCGCTGGTAATTTCTTAGGAACACCATTTCCGGAGTTGCGTTTTCACGAGAGAAGATGATAAAAATTTTGGAAGTTTAATTTATAAATTAACTACAATTTTTATTTTCTTTAAGTGGTTTAAGGCTTTGGGTGGAAGTTGGGTAACTACCCAACTTCCCAAGGGAGGTTATGAGGGTGGTGGGGCCCACACAAACCCCACCCCTTCATATTCTTCAACCCACCTCAACTCACCATTAATATTTGACAACTTATGTTATTAATTAAGTGAGTTAAGAGTGGATGTTTGAATTTCAAAAGCTTTGTTGAGTTAATAAAATAAGGGAGGTGCTTATTTTATTTTGGGGTTGGAACCTTTGTTGCTTGAGAGGTTTGGGGAGAAAAGCTATTGAAAGCTAGAGTTCTTCATCTTCTTCGTCAAAGAACACGAAGAACGTGAAGAATGCATCGAACTCCGTCGAAGAACGCCGAGTCCTCGGAGACCGACTATGCGACGCCGTTTACCGCGACGGTTCTTCCGCGACGTCTCCTTCTGCAACGTCTCCTTCCGCGAAGTCTCTTACCACGAAGAATCCTCATTCGACGAACCTCCGTTCAAGCTCGCACAAGGTAGGGGTTTTATTTATTTTATTTCATTCGTGAATTCTACTTTGTCATTATTTGTGGATATACGACCAAATTTTTTCGATTAACGAGAGGGGGCCAGACCGAACAAACATGGTCGACCCTCCTCCCTTATCCTTGTTATTGTTTCTAATGTGTTGGAACGGGAATGGAATGACGCCGTCGCACCACGTGGAAGGGTGCGACAAGGGATGCGTGGAGCCGTCGAGCCGCGCCGTGAAGTTGAACCAAGTTGCGGCGCCGTCGCGCAGTGTCGTAGAGAACCGAAGACACCGCAGCTGGAGTGTGGCCGTGGCGGAGGGGCACGACGCCGTCGCGCCGTGCCGGACTAACCAAAACTGCGGCCGATTTCGGGCCACGGCGGAGCAAGGTGACCGGCGGCCGGTTCAGGGCCGCGATGGAGCAAGGTGACCGGCAGCCGGTTCCGGGCGGCAGGTGTCGGAGTAGAGAGGGGACGGGTCGTCGCCGGTCCCGTGGTGGCAGAAACCGGCCGGCCGGGGCAGGTGGGCCGGACAAGAGGAAAACTGGGGGTTCAAACCTCCGGCAGGCCAACAAAACGGCCCCCATTAAAGGGGGGCCGCAGTTACAACCAGGGGGGGCAGGCGCCCCCCCCCCCCCACGCCAAACGGCTCGGTCGTTTGGTCGAGCGCCTAGCCAGCGCGCTGGGCGCGCTATGCCCAGGCCGGGCCGGGCCACGCCAGCCGGGCCGGGCCGCACCCAAGCGGGCCGGACCCAGACCCATTTCGGGTTGACCCAGTTCGGGTCGACCCCGGGGGTATCAGGCCGTGTCGGACCGGGCCCGAACCCCTTATTACCGAATCTTTTTTGTTCTTTTTCCTATATCTCGGGCTACGGACCTCCAATCGATGCACCGTCAGCGGCGATGCGATCCTTGGATCGAAATGGTCATTTCGGTATATCGAACTCAAGGTTTCGGAATACTTTGGTTTTGGCCGAGTTGGTTTGTACACGAAACCAACCGGGCCCTCGGAGTGGAAACACTCATAACTTGAGCTCCGGACGTCCGATTGATGCACCGTAGACTTTGTTGAATTCCTCTAAGTGAGACAGATCTTTTGGCTTACTCCGCCCGAGGTTTGTACGCAGGTGGAGTACGGTTGGGTTGGTTTTTCCTTAAAACCAACCGGGCCCCTAGAACGAAAAATCCAATAACTCTCAGACCGGGCGTCCGATTGACGCGCCGTCTACGACGTTGAGTTCATGTTGATGATACGGAACTTTTGGATACATCAACTCTGGACTATGTGTCAGTTGATGTATCAGCCTCACGACTCGTGGAGTGGACCCTCCCGAACGAGCTTGCTATGTGCGGGAAACCTAGAGCTGGCTGCGTTTGCTACTGTGATGATGACGACTCTACAGAGATCCTTAGTGGATTCGACAACGACAACTTCAACACTCAGAAATCCTATGTGGATCAGTGCTACCGATCTTGTGTGGGTCCGATCCTGTGTGGTTCAGCACTCATCGGTTCTGTGTGAGCCAGCGCCTACAGATCATGTGTGGGTCCGCTCCTGTGTGGGTCTGATCCTATGTGGGTCATTGCGGGGGTTAGTTACCTATAGATCCTTTGTGGGTCAGATCCTATGTGGGTCATTGCGGGGGTTAGTACCTATCGATCCTTTGTGGGTCCGACATCTTAGATGAATCAGTGGATATATCTGATCATCTCTATCGTCATACGAAGAAGTATACCTGTGTGAGGCGAATCCTGTTTTACATTCCTATGTGGATTGTGTTGTGCTATCCTGTGTGGATTTATGTTTTGCTTTCCTATATGTACTGGGTTGTACTTGGGCTCGGATGTTGGAGCCGAACGAGAATTGATGACTTAGGTATATGTATGGGCATATACCTAAGCAGTGTCAGATGTTACTTCGTGTTTATATCTTTCCTTTGTGGATTATCCTTTGTGGATTTAGGGAGACCTTCAGGGGTCTCGGGGTCCCTACTGAGTAGCTTATACTCACCCCTTCACGGGCTATTCCCGCACTACGTTGTGTTGGTTGCAGACGACGGACAATGCTGATCGTGGTTGAGTCTTGCGGAAGAGGACAATGCCTGGAGGTGGACCACTAGACGAGACGTACTCGGAGCGGTCGGCTGGACCTGAGGAGCAGAGGAGGCTATCTGTACTCACCTTTCAGGTGGTATTTCCACTGGACAGCTCGACGTTGTGGCTTTACTTTACAGTTGTTGTTTTCCCTTTCCAGTTATAATTTACTTTCAGTTTGGGCTTGTATAATGGCCCACTTACTTTCCGCACTTACTGTTGTACTAGCTTTTCCTTAGTGTTTACTTCTACTGCTTACTTGCTCTGTGTTGTTTGTTTACTTTTCAAAGGCAATGCCTTCCTATTTTATCAGGAATTTATGCCTTGGTGCTAGTCTCCAGCCCCTGGCCAATGGAAGTCGGGCTTAGGGTAGTCACAGCACGGGCCCCGAGGACGGGTCGTGACACCTACCCCCACCTAATGTATTTTATTTATTACCCTTATTAAATATATAGGGTTATTTAATCCACAAATTTGATAGGTGGGATGGGGAAATTTCCTATCACTTTTATTTTTAAATTTTAATACCGAAGAATCAAACAAAACCTTCCTCTTCTTATCCACATGAAACCCTTGAGATTTTATGATCTACATTTCATCTTTGAGTGAAAATAAGACCTTTCCTGAAATCTATAAATAATAATGATTTCTAGTTCATTTAATATAATATGTTTTAGCCCAAAAATAATTGAATAAACCTTTCATTTTGGGGTAATGATAAAGAAAATTACATATCCAAAATGTCTTGTGATGTTTTCCATAAAAACCCTCGTAGATTTTTTTTGTATATTTTCATTGAGGAAATGGAAATCCACTTCCATTTTAATATATAGAGAGTGATGAAAATATTTATTGAAAAAATATTTTTTGGAATTTTTTCTACAAAATTACATAGATCTCATCATCATGCTTCTTATGATTGATCAATTTCCAACACTCATCCAAAACTCCCTCTACTATACAAACAACAATAATAACATTATATTTCTAATAATAATGAAATAAAAAGAATATATTCTCAATCGAGTTGATCCATCATTAATAACATATATTCTTCTGTGTATTTTTAATACTATAATTTTGTTTCATAATGAGATTATAAATTTACCTATTTATATCAGCTAGTACTGTCAAACTAAGTGTGTTATAGAGCCCATTTTCTTATACGAGATTAAAATTATTTAGGGATGATGCACTTTTTCATTGTTATAACACCTATGTCCATCTATTCTAGAAACACTTCAAATTTTAGTATCAAAAAAGGGATTATTTTTCAGGATAAACCACTTAATCGATACATACCCCAATTTAGGGATGTTTTCATATACTTAGTATTATCCTTAATTCTTTCACAAGTGTTTTCTAACAGTAATCCCAAGATATAATAAGACATTTCTTATTATAATAACTATAAAAACACATCTCCTTATATCAAATTAAAAATTGATTTTTTACATAAATGTACACATAATAAAAGAAGGATATTAAAAAATTCTTTTATAATTTTGAATTAGGTTTGTTACCTAAAATATAAAAAATGAAATGATCTTATTTTTAAAAAAATTATTTACATGATTTAGCTAAAAATAATATGGGATAATTTAGGGAAATACCTAAGGAAGGGGTAGGCTATAAAGACAAGTGATTGAATTATCATGGAATAAAATGAAGGCAATAATACATGTCCAAGAAATAATCATTTCAATGGGGGAATAAAAGGATTAGGAATCACAAATATGAACATGAGACATGATATATCACTATATCATGGTAAATATGGAAATTTTATTAAACATTGCATCATATACATTGGTTCATGCTAACATACAAGAAATAATGATAGATAGAAGTCCAATAAATTAATTATGTTCTCTATCTATCCCAAATTGATTTCTAATGAGAACAAACAATATAAAATGCATTAAAACTATATTTAATTTTAGGCAATACCATCACATTGATTTTATTCTCAAGTTTACTTTTGCCTCATTGATTATACAACATGGTTTCATTCGTCATATTATTTCATTCCATGATCATGGAGAATAAAATAAATAAATTTATTTACCAATTAATATGACTATTTGTATATAATGTTGAACACCCTTTATAGTTAATGTATATTTTATTCACTACAATATTGTTTTGAAATGTAAAAATTACATGAAAATTTTATGAATATAATAGCGCCACATAATATTTCACAAAATGGGATGATAGGGGTGAAATGGGTTTCGAATCATTCAAAAAAAGGGTTATAATAGGGACATGAAAAAACATATCCAACCCATATTTATTGTATATACAACAAATAATATAATAACGAAACTCTAATAATGAGAAGTTTTATATGATCCCTTAGTTGACTGTGTAACTCAAAATGCATGGAAGGAGAATCTTTAGAACATGAAGGATCTATGGGAGTAATATAGAGAGGGACGGGGGAAAGAGTAAGGACATGTTCCAATGATTTTTATTGATGATAAATTGGATATATTCTTGGTTTATATTAGAAAGGTGTGGGGAATTGTTTATCAATTTTCAAACATAGTTTTTGGACTATTTATAATAAAATAACCAAATCAACAACCATTGACATGGTTTTTTTCAATCGAATCATAAAAATGGGAGTGGTGTTAATAAAGTTATAAGAAATTATGGAAAACATAAAAAAATACCAATTATTATGTGGAATTGTGTCATACTCTTAGTGAAATGATTTTATAAACATATAATGTCTTTTTTATTTTGGAAGATTAATAACAGCTTTTTAAAAATCATAAATTAAACATAAAAACAAGTTATATTAAAGGAAATATATATATTCAATTATGTATACACTTTATTTTATTTATTTTGTCTCCTTTGTTTCATTTTGTTTTTATAATACACACCATATATTTATGTCAAATTAATATTTTAACCGAAAAATAAATTGTCTCAGAAAATTATGAAAAATTAACCGTTGGAAAATTTCAATGTCATGATTAAAAAGATAAAGTTTATTGTATCAAGATAATTCAATAAATATTTTTATTTTTATATATAAAATAATAAAATTCATTTATTGATAAATACTAGGTTATTATATAATAATAGTTTTTGAACCCTTATAAAATTTACATTCAACTGCTTAAAACATATATCATAATTTATCTTTATTAAAGATTATTTAAAGGATTTACTATAATATAATTTATTCTGGAAATCCAAAAACACATTACTATAAGTATATTAATTTAAATAAAATACAAATCAATATACTATTTTTTGTTTTATTATATAAAATCAAAATCATTTGTAATTTATCGATCATAATAAAATATTGAAATTATTATAATTGGAAAAGAAAATTGTAATATAAATATTGTTTTTTTGTTGATACATTTTCATTTAATTGTACATTAGAAACCTTTTGAGTGTTTTTTGAGATGGTGATACTATCACAGGGTGGTTTAGTGTAGATGGATGGGTGTGTGATATCTATGTGATTGAAATTCAATTGTAAAGGGATTTTATCATCCTTATATTATTGGATCTCAACACAAGAATTTTCAAGGGAAAATCCTAGTTAGGTTACCTCCCTCAAAAGATTTTATAAATTATTTTCATAAGGTAAATGAACCTGGTTGATTCTGTCACATTATTATTATTTTTTAATTTTATTTTATACTCCCTATATTTATAAAAATCATGTGATAATTGTTCAATTAAAATTTTATAAATGGTAAATAAGATTAACATTAATTTAAATATGACATGATATAATTAAACCAAGTAGGTTTATGTGTCTTTTGTATTAATAATATATAATAAGGCATTTCAATACATCAACAATGGAATTTTTATTTAGAGTAGTTCATGTCTTTAAAAGGAGTGTAGAAAGGCCTCTAGTCATGCACTAGGGGAAGATTTAGTCCATCACTATGTTCTCATTTCAAAGTGATTACAACTAGTTTCTTATGTACCATATAAACATGGACTATTATTATATATACAGGGATATAATTAGATGTAAAACACATTCTCTATCATTTAAAAAAAATCAATCAGCATTTCCTATACCTTGACACAATCATAGACTTATCCTTATAGACATACTTATTGAATTCCATTAATATATCTATAAGGACCTCACTAAATATTTAATATCATATTTTATAAATAAAAACTAATCCATTCCTCTACTATGAACTATAAGAACCTAAGATTCTCATACATGGATATTGATACATGTTATATGAATATTATTTATGTTACAAAAAAACATGTCAGTGGAGTGTAACCATTTAATGAATTTGGGAACTAAAAAATGATCATCTAATGTGGATAAATATCTTTAATTTATCCCAAAAGAAACCTATAATTTATTACTCTTCATAGGAATACTACAAATAAATAATTTCTTTATAACATGGGGAAAGAAAACATAATAATGTTTGATTTCCAAATCAATGTAAATAAAAAAATATAAATACATAATCATAACATGAGCATAAGGGTATTAGAATAGTATAATAACATATGAATAACATACATATCATATTAGAGTTTAATATCTTGATTCATGACATAATAATTGAAATTTTATAACACATGAAGCATATTGGAATCAAATAAACACATCTGAGAGGGCCTAAAATTGGCATAAGAAATGAATTTTTTGTGTACAAGAATGAATAGAAAATCATTTCTCAGGGGTACCCACCAATATTTTCATAACATATTATCCATGGTATAACATGTTGTGTACCTTCTTTGGTCTTATGATGACCTCCTATGTACCCCATTTCTAGCACCATATACCCTCATGTATACATTATTTCTAGCTCGGGATAACTTATTTTGTAACCATGGAGATCATATAACATTAATCAATACCTAATTAATAGGATAGATATATAGGTATCACCAATCATAGAATTGAAATCATCCAATTGTGTCCCAAAATATTATAAAATATTAATCATATCATGTTCTATGAAATTAAATCGTCTTTTTAAACACTTCATCATATCAGAACATATTGAAAATATTTATGTTTAAAAATAATTTCTACCTTTCAAAATAACATAATCCATAAAAATAAAGATTACTTAATAATAACGACATCATTTTATAACTTGTGAAAGGGAAATAGGTTTCATAAAAATCATCTCATAGTAAACCATTCATTGAAATAAAATTAATTGTATACATTGTCTATATCTCTACAAAATCATAGTTATCATTAATATATGTCATATTAAATGGAAAATGAATTTGAATTATTATTCAAAACACAAATTGAAGAAAACAAAATATCCAAGGAAATAATTTTTTGAACATAAACCCTATTCAAAAACCATTAGTTGATGAATAACTTTGAGAGCATAAATATGAATATTTAAAAACCATTTAAAACATTTCCAATTAAAAATATTATATATTTTTTGAATAAAACTAAATAAAACATTTAAAATTATTTTTTACAATGCAATATTGTACTGGAAATTATTAAATTTTAAAAAATATCAAGAAAAGAATATTATTTGAATGAAAAATTGAAAATTTTTAATTTATTCTTGAAGTTTTGTATTATTCATTAAAGTGGGAAATATAGTCCCTTTTATTCATGTTGAAAATATATATACATTCAAAAAAGTTTGGTAAATTAAAAACTACACAAGATGATAAAATGACATAATTATATATGTAAAAGAAATTATAAAAAGTAATACATTGTTTATAACTTCATTAGTAAATTATTTTATAAAATTTTAAATCACATTTGAAAAAAATATTATAAATAGTGATTTTTGATGATAAATGGGTATTCATTCATAGAGATAAATAAATAAAATTATCTTAAAATTTTTATTTTGATGTTTTTTGATAATATATGGAGGTTATTTAAGTGAAACAATTATTCTCATTACATAACCAATGGATATTAAAATACTTGAGTTTCTTTGGATATGAATGAAAATATTTTATCATCAGAAACAAAATCAAAATAATCCCAATAAATGAGGAGAATATACTTTAAAATAATAATCGAATGGGAAACATTAAAATATAACACCCATGAATGAATTTAATTAAATGTAAAATGAAATATCTTGAATAAAAATAAATTCATTATATTACAACTCAAATGGAATGTATATACACCTCATAAAATAAGATAGTTGAATAACATAACATATGAATTAAACAAAGAAAATTGGGAAACAAATCCCTGGGCACATCGATAATACTTTTAATCATAATCCAAATCATAGAATAAAATAAAATGAACTATTAAATATCATTAACATAATTTCATTCATGATATATAATTCCAATGCTTATAAATGTACACCACAGAAAAGAAACAAGTGGTGAATTTGTATATATCTCCCTAAAATAAAAGAAAGTCTATAACATATTTACCATAAGTATTAAAATACATTGATCTTTTTGAACCTTATGTATACTAAATATAATTTCTTATAAAATTATTATATTAAATTACTTCAATTTTTAATAAAATATATTATTTACTTATGTTGTTTTATTTCCCTTTTACTTATAATTCCCTGTTAAAATCTTGTTTTTTGTAATAACAACTTTATTTTTCATATATGATTTAATGCATTAGTTTCAAAATTATTACTCTAATCATGGTGATATTACCTCTAAACCCTTTATTATAACATAATTAACATATTAATACATATTTTATACATTTATGACAACTCATTAAAAATGGTTTTGAGAAATGAATTGCATTACTATCCAAGATATGGTAGTTCATACTTACACAAGTGTAATATTTTTATTTTTCATTGAACATTATGGAATATGGGTATGTAATATAATATATTATAAAATTATACTTATATACAAAATAATATATTTTATCCAAAAATGTTCATATATATATCACCCATGCATGGTATTTATGAAGAGAGGGTCGCATCACTTCATGATTGTGGTAGTCCACATGCACACGGATGAAGTTATCATCATTTAATGAGTTAGAAGTAAACAAATTAAGAGATATATTATATTTATATAATTATAAATCTATCATTAATATAATTATTATGTAACATATATTTTATATATTATCCTCATTATCTTTTGTGTGAATAATTAAGCAAACCAAATCACATTGCCTCATGAGGCGGTAGTCAACCATATCCACATGCGATGTTATCATATAAACTATGGAATGGAAGGTATAAAAATTTTTACATGTTATTATGGATAAATAGTTATAATTATTTTATTTATATAATGAATATACTTCATATCGGTCATCATAATCAATTGTGATAGGTGGTAATGGAAAACACAAATGACATTGGTTCGCGATGCAGTAGTCTGGAATAAATAAGAATGATGATTTAATAACCCATTCTATGTAAGTGGATATATTTTTAGGTCTTGAATTTGATGCCAAAAATAAAATTATATGGAATATTTTTTTATTAGAATTTTTTAATAATAATTTATGATGAAGTCAAAGAAATAAATCAAAAAAAACTCATTGATGAATCTTCTATCCTCACGAGGTATCTTATGAATGTTTCCCCAAAAAACCAACATAGAATTTATTAATTACAAAAACTGAATATTGAATGAGATTATGGAATTTAGGGAGTGATTATGAAATAGAAGGGATGAACCAAAAGTTTTTATGGTTTAAATAAGAGATGAGTTGGAATTTTATTTGTGTGTTGTGTGGCACAATTGTATTATTTAATGAAAACGTTGTACCCTTGTTGTTATCATGAAAATGTTCATAATTTTATCAAAATATATACTAGTGGTGGTACTTATTATATTTATTCATCTAATGGGGTTTTTTCAATTTTTAACTTACTTTTGACCCTTATCAGTTTAGTTATACGCTATTGGGTAAATCATTTTTTAGCAAAAATGTGGTACATAATATTTATTTTTTTTATTATTAATATTAATAAAAATATTAATTTGACATAATTAGATAATTAAATTTGTTTTAAAGAAAAATGGAATCAATTTTTTTTAATTCCATTCATATAAGTAGAAAGGTTTAATTTAACATAAATATCTCAAACATGATGATAAACTGGGTTTCTAAAATGAAAAGTTTCAAAATATTGAAAATTAGATATATAAAAATTAAATATAATAAATTTTCAAATGACATAAATTTAATTATTAGATACATAATTTATCTAATTATATTTAAAAAAATTTAAAATATAATTAAACATTACAAAAAAAGTAAATGAATATTAGGTTGTAATAAAAAATTTAGTATTTCTCATTATTCGTCAAAAAAATGCAAATTTTTAGAAAACAAAAATAATAAATACCGCAGTGTAATTTAAATAATATAATTTAAGAAATATATTAATTTTTTCAAGTAAATATTCTAGTGGAGGTTAAATTAAAATTTAAAATATGTGCGCCAAATATGACAAAACCACTTTTACAAAATACAGTTTTAAGCATACTGTAAAATGTATTCTTATATGTTGTATAAAAAATACCATATATTAATTTTAAATAATTTAATGAATATTTAATATATTTTTATATATATATATATATCATTAAAAAACATCAGAAATGTTGTTTCGTTTTATTTATTGTGGAAAACACATTAATCTGTATAAAAATAGTTTTCCGTAAATTGATTTCATTTATTTTCTAAATGATTTTTTTATTTTCATTTATAAATAAATGCTGTCAAAATAATTAATTATATTTAAATGTTTCAACCATATATATTTATATTTTCCCTTTTTTCATACATTATATTCCAACTGAATGGTAAAAATTGTCACGACCCGTCCTCGGGGCCCGTGCCATGACTACCCTAAGCCCGCCTTCCATAGGCCAGGGGCTGGCGACTAGCACCAAAGGCGTAAATACCGATAACTGGGAAGGCATTGCCTTTATAAAAGTAAACAAAACAACACAGAGTACATGCGGAAGTGAAACACTAACTACAAAGAGAAGTGCTGAAAGGTAAATGGGCCAGAATACAAACCCAAATGAAAATACAACTACAACTGAACAAAGTACAATAGAAAAAGACAACAGCTGGAAGAACGGAAACAGCTCTTAGTTCTTCCTTCTCGGATCCTACCTGAAGGGTATGTATAGATGGAGCAGCTCTTGGATCGTCCACCACGGATCCTACCCCAAGGGTAGGTACAGATAGCCTCCACAACGCTCTCGCCTGTCACCCTCCTCCGTGTGTCGTCTCATCGTGAAGTCCACCTACGGATACTGACTCGTCGTGTAGTCCACCTCTGGGTACTGACTCGTCTCGAACACTCGGCCTCCGTCAGCACTGCCCGTCATCAGCAACCAACACAATGAGGTGCGGGCATAGCCCGTGCAGGGGTGAGTATAACGATACTCAGTAGGGACCCCAAGACCCTCAAGGTCTCACTAAAACAAACATGGATAACCATAAAGAAGATCTCAACATATAACCTCTAATTAGGTATATGCCCATGCATATAACTAAGTTATCATGTAACCCATCTCAATCATGGGGAAAACACCAAGATCATGAAATAAACGGATAACCACTACCCAGGTATATGACCATATAGATACCTAAGTTATAATGTGACCCATCACAATCATGAGGTAAACACAAAGGTCAAAAGTCTCAGCTCAAACCAGGATTTTCATTATCGAAACCGTAACAGCTGAAGAGCTCCGTCTCTGGAGTGTACAGTGGTCCTGTCACGACTCCGAGGTACTGCTCACTAACCTATGACTGCTAAGGTACTCCTCCTGTCTAGTACCGTGGGTCGGCCACCCAAACACAGTAGTGCTTCCTACCGGGGTATGCCACCCAAACACAGTAGTGCACACCCCCTAGTAGCCTGCTAAGGTACTTTCCGGACGAGTACTGCGGGTCTGCACTGTCACACAGGTAGTGCTCTATCTGCCATGGGTCTGAACCTCACAAAGTAGTTCTCCGTCCACTGGGCTAGCCGACTCACTCCAAGTCGAGTCGGTCAAGCAGTCGTCAGGTCTCAGTCGGCTACACGGTCTCCGTACTCCACACGCTCGTCTCCGAAAGGGTCCACTCCACGAGTTACAGGTCGATACTCCAAGTATCTCAAATTCCCATGAAGAAGTATCTCAGAGGACCGCCTCGTCATAGGGGTCTCAACGCAACAGACGACGCGTCAATCGGACGCCCGGTCTGTGAGTTATTAGCCTTTTCGTCCCAGGGGCCCGGTTGGTTTCGTGAGCGAACCAACCCGGCCGTATCTCAACTATACCCTGAACTCTCATAGGGTATACTCATAAGGACCACTTCTCAACGTGATCAGCAATGCCGTTGAAGGTTCGTCAAACGGACGTCCAGTCTGAAAGATATCAGCTTTTCCGTTCTAGGGGCCCGGTTGGATTTCGAGTGCACTCCAACCCGGCAACTATCCAACTGCATCCAAAAGACGGGCGAAGTATTCCAAAAGATCCGTCTCATCAAGAGGAAAACAACGAGACAGACGATGCGTCAATCGGACGTCCGGTCTGTGAGTAATTGGCTTTTTCGTTCCAGGGGCCCGGTTGGTTTCGTGAGCGAACCAACCCGACCGCACTCCGACGACATCCAAACCTCAAGCGGAGTAAGCCAAAAGATCTGTCTCACTAAGAGTAATCCAACAAAGTCGACGACACGTCAATCGGACGTCCGGAGCTCAAGTTACGAGCGTTTCCGCTCCGAGGGCCCGATTGGTTTCGTATCCGAACCAACCCGGCCGAACCCAAATTATTCCGAAACATTGAGTGCGATATACCAAAACGACCGCCTCATTCCATGGATTTCTACACAACTGACGATACGTCGTTCGGAGGTCTGTATCCCAAGATATGGGCATTTGACCAAAGAGGGTCAAAAAACGGGGGTTTCGGGCCCGAACCGACCCGGCCCAAGACCCCCCGGTCGGCTCGAACGGGTTCGACCCGCCCCATGTCCAGGTCGGCCCATCCCGGCGCGGCCAGGCCCGGCATAGGCACAGCACGTCCAGCGTGCTGGCCCGCTCGGCCAACGGCCGAGCCGTTTTTTGCAGGGGGGGGGGGGCGCCTGCCCCCCCCCCCCCCCCCCCCCCCCCCCCCGTGTAACCGAGGCGCCCCAATTAAGGGGGCCGTTTTGTATAGCCGGCTGGGGTAATTAATTCCCTCGTCTCCCCTTTGTCTGGTCGGCCCGCACCGGCTAGCCGGTTCTGTCAACGAGGACCGGCGACGGCCGTTCCTTCTTCCTTCGCCGACACCGGCGGCCCAGAACCTGCCGTTGGTCACCCTGCTCCGCCGCAGCCTGGAACCGGCCGCAGCTTGGTTCGTCCGGCATGGTGCGACGGCACCGCGCCCCTCCGCTGCGGCCCCGCTCCGTCCGCGGAATCTTCGGCTTTCTTCGACGCGGCGCGACAACGGCGCGTCCTTGTTCATCTTCACGGCGCGGCGCGACGGCATCGCGTCCTTGTTCATCTTCAAGGCGCGGCGCGACGGCGTCGCGCATTACTTGCCATGAAATTCCCGCACGGTGCGACGACACCACGCCATTCCGTTCCATCCACAATGAATCAAACATGGATAAAGGAGGGGGATGGCCGTGTTTGTGTGGTCTGGCCTCCTCCTGTTAACTGATATCATGCGGTCCAAATATCGCAGATAAAAGACGGAAGAGAATCATGTAAGGAAAATCACGTACACCCCCTACCTCGGTTCCAAGAGTGGAGTCGCAGAAAGAGGATTTGAAGACGACGTCAGGGTGCGTCTGAGGAGGAAGAGGAATCTTATCACGTGTTGTGGTGATGAGGAAGGAAGACACGTCGTTGTTCTTCGTGAAAGGATGGTGTTCTTCGTCGGAGACCAATTCGTTCTTCACGTTCTTCATCGTTGAAGAAGATGTTCTTCAAGCCTCCCAAATCCTCCCAAGCATCAAAGGAAGTAACCCAAAATAAATTAAGCCACGCTTAATTTATTAACTCAACATGGCTTTTGAAATTCAAGTGTTTGAATTTCAAAAACTCACATTAAACTCACAACATAAATGTCATAAGTTATTAACTTAAGTTATCAATATTAATGGTGTGTTGAGGGGGTTAGAGGATATGAAGGGGTGGGGTTCATGTGGGCCCCACCACCCTCATAACCTCCCAAGGTAGGTTGGGTAGTTACCCAACTTCCTTCCAAAGGATGAAACACTTATAGTAAAATAAAAATTGTTGTTAAATTTTTATTTTTAACTTCCATAATTTTTATCAACTTCTCTCGAGTAAACGCAACTCCAGAATTGGCGTTCATAAGCAAAAACCGGCACTGCGGTTTCATCGGTGCCCTCAGAATTTGATTCCGAGCACTGGTTCAAAAGTTAGAAATTCCTGATCGTTCGTTCACTGAACGTACCCGAGCTAAACTTCAGAAATTGATTCCGGGCACACCGGGCCTCATAATCAGGCGCCTTTAGAAACAGTGTTCTTGTAAAATTACAAAGAAAATTAAGAAAAAATTTTCCTTGAAGTTTCTGGGTCATTACATTACTCCCACCTCAGATATTTACGTCCTCGTAAAGTTTAAACACAAACTAGGGATACAAAAGCAGTACTGAGCATGCATCTGAGCCTTCTGCTCCCACGTGCTCACCCGGAGGTTCCCGTACTTCCAGAGAAAGTGCACCTGATGAATCGATCGTCCTCATAGGATCTGCACCTGTCGATCCTCGATTCCCACTGGAACCTCCATGAAAGACACCCCATTGCCATCGTCCAGCCTCTCATGGTCGATGATATGCGAAGGGTCGAGCAGGTATCTCCTCAGTTGAGATACATGGATGTCGTCATGCACCTGGTGCAACTGAGGTGGATGGGTCAAGAGGTAAACCACCCTGCCTACCCAACTGAGGACCTATAAAGCTTCGTTGAACCTCGGAGATAACTTGTCGCCTTGACCACATCTCTGTAATCTTTGTCGAGGTGAGACCTGTGTAAGGACGTGATCGTCATCCTCGAATTATAGAGGTCTCCAATTCCAGTTAGAACTGAAACTCAAAACGACTACTACCACGAGAGTATGGTTGACAGACTCAAAAGTGATCGGGCGCACTCTCCTGTGCATGAGTTACCCTGTGCTGCCTGGGGTTTCCTTTTTCGCCGACCAAGGAAAACCCATTCCGACGTCGTAGCTAAACCACAACCTTTTTGCCTAATACCGTCAATTTGTGTGTGAACTGTGACTGCCCAGTCCATACTCAATCCAACGTTGTAAGGCCTCGACGCTGCCACCAAGAGATTCCAACCGAAACTCTCGCCTCGAGGGTCTGACCACACTGTCGGCGTAAGTGTGATTATTGAGTCTCCTCACAAGTAATCTCCAGACGTGAGGGTCAAGTCCACAGATTACCGGAAAATCTAGGTCTGGAACAAGATTTGTGAAAGCAAAGAATGATTCGTATCAACGTCTGTTACTACAGCAGCTAATAGTGAACAAAAACTGTCTCTTGAATCATTTCTAGAGCTATTGGGTCACTCTCCCTGACCGCATACAACTACTCTCTTAGCTCTACCTCCACGTCTGCTGCTTCGCAGACTCATCTCTCCTTAAAGCTTCTACTTCTTGAAACATTTAACATGCCCGAGTCTCTAAGACTGGCGTCATTTTCCCATTTCTTACTGCACTGTGTAGTCTTCATCTGATCCTGGATGATCTTCACCTTTCTTGCCTACAATCTGAAAGAGCTGCTAAAATTTCTCCTTTGCCGAATAGAGAAACTCTGTCTCATCCCCTAGATGAACCACTCCCATTGCCTAATACAGACAATCCTGACATGAATGATGTATTCATTCCATGTATGGTGTCGTAAGGCCTCAACGTTACTACCAAGAGAGCTAATAGTCACTCTTGCCTCCAAGGGTCGAGTCACACTGTCGGCATCAGTGTGAGGTCACTAGGTCTCCTCCAGTAGAAAACTCGAAAGTGAGGGTCAAGTCAACAGTCTTAACTGGGATCACTCAGTATCAACTAACAAATAGACAGAAAAGAAAACATCACAAAGATAAGTGTCTTTTTATTATTGCATCTCATAGTATAAAGACATGAATACAACAACAACATGGAACTAGAAGTACAAGAGACGTATCCACTAGTTCCTCTTCTGTCCACTTTCTCCCGAAGCTCTACTGCCTTGTCCACTGCTCGGCAGTTTCTCAAGCACCCGCCGCTGCTTCTGCCTCAATGGCTCCTCCAAAGCTTGCGGATCAACTGTACGAGGAGTCGGACAGTCACGTGCCAGGTGACCCTTCCCGCCGCATGAGTAACATTGTCTGTTTCTGGAACTCCTGGCTCTGACCCCACCTCGGGTGCCCCGCACCACCGGTCCTAAAACCCGAGATCGTCCAACTGCTGGTCTGGTCCCCTTGGACCTCTGCATCATCTATCTACTGCCCACATATGACTCGGCTACTGATCGAAAAACACGCGGCAAATGCAGAATCTCTTGTACACGCTCGGGGTGTACAGCTACTGGCACAAACTCCACCGTGAAGAAGGTCTCGAAGTTTTCCCATGCGAAGGTCATCCAGTCGCAAAACTGAAACAAGTGGCTCCACCACCTGCCTGATGTTTCCTGAAGAAGGCTGGTAGCAAAGATCACCATGAAGTCTGCAGGCATCCCCACTAGCCTGAAGACTCTCACCACAGCCTCCAGCCAAACCTCAGCCGCCTGCGGGTCCGTCTCTCCCAGGAACCTGGGTGGCCTCTGGCGCTGGAACTCGTGCAGCGCACTCAAGTGGCGTGCATCGCCTACTGCTAGGGCTGGTGGCATCGGTGGCCCAACGTATGGTAGTACCGCTAGTGCCTCAACTGCAAGAGGGACCTATACCGAAGCCTCGTCGCTCGGCAGGCTGTCAGTACGCACATCCCTCTGGGCTCTAGCTGGTCGTTCGAGAAAAGGAATCCTGAAAGAAACAACGTGACATGGTCAAACGATTATACCTGGTGAGCTGACCTGGTTTGAGCTAATATTTAAATAAAAATTCTGGAAACACACGCGCAATCAGTGTTTTCGTGAACAAAGTCGAAAATCAGTTTTCAGGGTCCTGGTGTATGGATACGTCGGTCGCCCGCACCAACACTGGACTCCTTGAACTGAAAACCACACTCGGTACTCTTAACACTATTGTTTCACAGAAAGAAAATGTCAAAGTTAGAAGTTCTGCGGTAGAACCGACTCCTCTAATACCAATTTGTCACGACCCGTCCTCGGGGCCCGTGCCGTGACTACCCCAAGCCCGCCTTCCATAGGCCAGGGGATAGCGACTAGCACCAAAGGCGTAAATCCTGATAACTGGGAAGGCATTGCCTTTATAAAAGTAAACAAAACACCATAGAGTACAAGCGGAAGTAAAACACTAAGTATAAAGAGAAGTGATGAATGGTAAATGGGCCAGAATACAAACCCAAATAAAAGTACAACTACAACTGAGCAAAGTACAACAGAAAAAGACAATAGCTGGATGAATGGAGGCGGCTCCTGGGTCGTCCTCCTCGGATCCTACCTGAAGGGTGGGTACAGATGGCACAGGTCCTGGATCGTCCACCACAGATCCTACCCGAAGGGTAGGTACAGATTGCGTCCACAACGCTCTCACCCCTTAACCTCCTCCGTGTTTCGTCTCTTCGTGAAGTCCACCTCTGGATACTAACTCGTCATGTAGTCCACCTCTGGGTACTGACTCGTCGTGTAGTCCACCTCTAGGTACCGTCAAGTCCTCGAACACTCGGCCTCCGTCAGCAATGCCCGTCATCTGCAACCAACACAACGAGGTGCGGGCATAGCCCGTGAAGGGGTGAGTATAACGATACTCAGTAGGGACCCCGAGACCCTCAAGGTCTCACTAAAACCAACATGGATAACCACAAAGAAGATCTCAACTGATAACCTCTACTTAGGTATATGCCCATGCATATACGTAAGTTATCAATTTACCCATTTCAATCATTAGGAAAACACCAAGATCATGAAATCAACGGATAACCACTACCCAGGTATATGCCCATACATATACCTAAGTTATCAAGTGACCCATCTCAATCATGAGGTAAACACAAAGGTCAAAAGTCTGAGCTCAAACCAGTATTTTCATTATCGAAACTGTAACTGCAGAAGAGCTCCGTCTCTGGAGTGTACAGTGGTCCTATCACGACTACGAGGTACTGCTCACTAACTTATGACTGCTGAGGTACTCCTCCTGTCGAGTACCGCGGGTCAGCCACCCAAACACATTAGTGCTTCCCGCCGGGGTATGCCACCCAAACACAGTAGTTCACACCCACTAGTAGCCTGCTGAGGTACTCTCCGGACGAGTAACACGGGTCTGGACTGTCACAGAGGTAGTGCTCCGTCCGCCATGGGTCTGCACCTCACAAAGTAGTGCTCCGTCCACTGGGCTAGTCGACTCACTCCAAGTCGAGTCGGTCAACCAGTCGTCAGGTCTCAGTCGGCTACACGGTCTTCATACTCCGCACGCTCGTCTCCGGGAGGGTCCGCTCCATGAGCTACAGTTCGATACTCCAAGTATCTCAAAGTCCCACGAAGAAGTATCTCAAAGAACTGCCTCGTCGTAGGGGTCTCAACACAACAGACGGCGCGTCAATCGGACGCCCGGTCTATGAGTTATTAGCCTTTTCGTCCCAGGGGCCCGGTTGGTTTCGTGAGCGAACCAACCTGGCAGTATCTCAACTATACCCCGAACTCTCATAGACTATACTCATAAGGATCGCTTCTCAACGTGATCACCAACACCGCTGACGGTTCGTCAAACGGACGTCCAGTCTGAAAGATATCAGTTTTTCCGTTCTAGGGGCCCGGTTGGATTTCGGGTGCAATCTAACCCAGAAACTATCCAACTTCATCCAAAACATGGGCGAAGTATGCTAAAATTTCCATCTCATCAAGAGGAAAACAACAAGACAGACGGCGCGTCAATCGGACGCCCGGTCTGTGAGTTATTGGCTTTTTCGTTCCAGGGGCCCGGTTGGTTTCGTGAGCGAACCAACCCGACCACACTCTGACGACATCCAAACCTCGAGCGGAGTAATCCAAAAGCTCCTTCTCACTAAGAGGAATACAACAAAGTCAACGGCACGTCAATCGGACTTCCGGAGCTCGAGTTACGAGCGTTTCCGCTCTGAGGGCCCAGTTGGTTTTGTATCCGAACCAACCCGGCCGAACACAAAGTATTCCGAAACCTTGAGTGCAATATACTGAAACGACCGTCTCGTTCCAAGGATCGCTACGCAATTGACGGTACGTTGTTCGGAGGTCCTTAGAAAAAGATATCGGCATTTGACCAAAGAGGGTCCGAAAACGGGGGTTTCGGGCTCGGACCGACCCGGCCCGAGACCCCCCGGTCGGCCTGACCCGGGTCGACCCGCCCCGGGTCCAGGTCGGCCCGGCCTGGGCACAGCGCACCCAGCGCGCTGTCCAGCTCGGCCAACGACCGAGCCATTTTTGGCAGGGGGGGGGGGCGCCTACCCCCCTGGTGTAACCGCGACCCCCCAATTAAGGGGGCTGTTTTGTATAGCCGACCGGGGGAATTAATTCCCCTGGCTCCCCTTTGTCCGGCCGGCCCACACCAGCCGGCCGGTTATACCAACGAGGACCGGCGACGACCGGTCCTTCTTCCTTCGCCGACACCGATGGCCCGGAACCGGCCGCCGGTCACCCTGCTCCGCCGCGGTCTGGAACCGGCCGCGTCTTGGTTCGTCCGGCGTGGTGCGACGGCACCGCGCCCCTCCGCTGCGGCCCCGCTCCGGCCGTGGTGTCTTCGGTTTTCTTCAACGCGGTGTGACAGCTTCGCGTCCTTTTACATCTTCACAGCACTGCACGATGGCGTCGCATCCTTGTTCATCATCACGTCGTTGCGCGACGGCGTCGCGCATTACTTGCCGTGCAATTCCCGCATGGTGCGACGGCACCACGCCTTTCCATTCCATCCACAAAGAATCAAACATGGATAAAGGAGGGGGACGACCTTGTTTGTGCGGTCCGTCCTCCTCCCGTTAACTGATATCATGCGGTCCAAATATCGCGGATAAAAGACGGAAGAGAATCACGTAAGGAAAATCACGTAAACCCCCTACCTCGGTTCCAAGAGCGGAGTCGCGGAAAGAGAATTTGAAGACAACATCGGGGTGCGTCTGAGGAGGAAGTGGCGTCTCCTCATGTGTTGCAGTGAAGACGAAGGAAGGCAGGTCATCGTTCTTCATGGAAGGATGGTGTTCTTCGTCAGAGACCGATTCGTTCTTCACGTTCTTCGTCGTTGAAGAAGATGTTTTTCAAGACTCCCAAATCCTCCCAAACAACAAAGGAACGAACCCAAAATAAATTAAGCCACACTTAATTTATTAACTCAACATGGCTTTTGAAATTCAAGTGTTTGAATTTCAAAAACTCACATTAAACTCACAACATAATTGTCATAAGTTATTAACATAAGTTAAAAATATTAATGGTGAGTTGAGGGGGTTAGAGGATATGAAGGGGTGGGGTTAGTGTGGGCCCCACCACCCTCATAACCTCCCAATGGAGGTTGGGTAGTTATCCAACATCCTTCCAAAGGATGAAACACTTAGAGCAAAATAAATATTATTGTTAAATTTTTATTTTTAACTTCCACAATTTTTATCAACTTCTCTCAAGTAAATGCAACTCCGGAATAGGCGTAAATAAGCAAAAACCAGTGCTACGGTTTCATCGGTTCCCTCGGAATTTGATTCTAAGCACTGGTTCAAATGTTAGAAATTCCCGCTCGTTCGTTCACTAAACGTACTCGAGCTAAACTTCGGAAATTGATTCCGGGCACACCGGCCCTCGAAATCAGGCGCCATCAGAAACTGCGTTCTTGTAAAATTCCAAAGAAAATTAAGAAAAAAATTTCCTTGAAATTTCCGGGTCTTTACAAAAATAATCATATAAAATAATAATATTTTACATGTATGTCATGTTTTGTTTGAACATAGTTTTGAGTGTAGTGATAACTAAAAGAGATATTATGTATAAAGTATGAAAACGATGTTGTTACATGTATTAAAAGCTAAATATAGTGATTTTTGACAACATATATAAAAAATTTTAATTACCATGGATTGAAATTATTAGAAAAAATATCTTGGTGTGGCAGTAATCATAACCCATATTGAGACATAAAGTGGATGGTAATAATATAAATAGTCAATATGACTATAATTGTATGTATTAGAATAATAAATATTTAAATGTAATATATTTAACAAATTAAATAAATAAATATTTCCTATTGTGAATCATCCAATCTGAGTTATGTAAAATTTGATGTTTACAACATATTGAACAAATAGTATAAATATTTGTTAATCCTGAAAAAACATGATATTAAATTATCCCAAGGAAAAAAATTCTAACATCAAAAAAAGTACCTCAATAAGTGATATATTTTTCTCAGTGGGTTAATGAGGTTCTATTGTATATCCCTATAATACAATGGATGAATACCACATAAAATGATAAACTAAAGGATTGGAACATCTTATGTTAAATAAGCTCAAGGGAATGGTGATAACTCAATAAATGAATGTAGATGTACCAACAACACAAAAAACTAGAGAAATAAAATAAACAACAACAGTAGAGATAATTTAAATGGACATGGATAATAAATCAAATTAAATATAATTAGTATAATAAAAATAAATCATTTTTTAATGAATACACTAGAAAAAGTAATCTTAATGCCCAAAAAGTATTATGAATCATGTTATAATAATTAAAACCATGAAATATATTTCAGAAATATTAAAAATAAAATAAAAACCCTTTGAAATACATGGATTGAAATTAATCATCAAGTTAAATGATTTAATTTTTATTCATGATATGATAGCATAAATTTATAGTATATACACCATAAAGATGAAAATACATTCAAAATACCAATCACGTACAATAGAGAGTAATATGATTATAAAACCCTTACCTTGAATCCTAACATATAAATTTTTTTTAACTCCTTGTAACACAAACATATATATGGTATTAAATTTATAAATTACCAAAATCATAACCATTTTAACCTATACACTTAATAAACAATAATTCTCTATATGAATTCAATTAGTTTTTCACATAGGGTGATTGTAGTTTTGACCATCTGTTATAGATTCATAATAGTGGTTTCCATGTTCATTATTATTTAAAATTAAATTATTTCTACATAACTACAAATAATAATAATGATTAATTTTAATTATTTAAATTTTATTAAATAACTTTCATGACGGTTTCAATCATTATTCTTGGATTGGAAATATACAATCAAATTTTTTTGATACATATAGATAATCAAAGGATTTTTTGTAAATTAATAAATTAAATATTTATATAAAAGAAAACTAATATTAATGTTTTACAGATTTTATTATATTGTAAATGTTTTTATATTCACATATAAATTTTTTATATAATTTTTCAGTATTGATCAATTTAGTGGTCAAACCAAAACTAATATGATCACACCCAGATTTAGTGGTTGATTATGAGATATTTCACTAGTAATATATTTAAAAAAAGATAATGATCCTATATAGTGTTTATTGGTTTCATGAACACTAACAGAATAGTTTTATCAAGATAGTAAAATTTATATAAATTTATTACATTTAAATATGTGATCATTTTACATTTTTTCGCTCGATTTAAAAGATTGAATCAATGACAATAATTTATTGATAATATCACTAACAGGTTCTATAAATTTCAATAAAATAAACTAAATTATATCACAAAAATCATATTTATCCTTAAATTATATCATTATATCTATCCTTCTAATGTGGTTAAGGGGAAAACATTACATTGTTGATGGAAAAATCGATAAAATGAACAAACAATAAGTTCGTTTTCCAAAATGGATAGATTATATGAATAAATAATGATAATACACTTAATATGATAACATTATATATTCTAGATTATAATAATATCATTATATTAATTTTTATAGAATAATTATGTTAGAATATAAATTTTAATAAAACAACATATTTTAGAATACTCACAATAGGTCCATTAATTATCCTTGGTAGTCACCTTGAATTTGAAGGGATTAGGCTAAGAAATTATTATAATGTGATTATTTTCATGGGAGAGGGTAATAAATAGAAATAAATTTCACATACTAATGGAAAATACAATTATTATGTGGTCTTTGATGTGGTGAATATGTTAACCATTTATATTGTATGTTAAGAGTATTTTTAAGATAAACCATTTAATTTTATCTAATGAATGTTTACTATTCATCATTCAATGTTCATTAAATGGAAAAAATTGGGAAGTAATAGGAATTTTTTTAAATAACATTGTAATCTTTTTTTATGAAACATTTTGTGTGTCATGTATCTTTGTTTTAAATTTTTATATTTTAACCAAATTTAATCTTTGATGGGTAAATATTTTCTTACCATTCTAATAATTTTGATTGATAAAAAATAATTTTAAAACATTCACCGACATTAATAATTTTGATTTTATACATTTAAATTATTCTTTCAAATATAAATTTGTATGGCGTGAAATGATAATTTTAAATTAAACACAAATAATCACAAAAAAAAGTTTTAATAAAAATAAAATTTTATTCATTTAATTTATATATGGGATACATTTATTTGGATTAATGATTTGAAATAAATAATTTTATTGATAATGAATTTAGTAAAAGGTTTTATGATGATAAGACATGAGAAAACATAACATCACCTTGAATACATTTTATTAAAATAGAAGACCAATAAAAATTTTTATACTAAGGTCAACATTTATTTTCTTAAATAAATGATTTTTATTTGTTTAATAGGTTCAAATAAAATTTAAAATAACTACTTTTACTCATAATTTTTTTTATTTCACTACAAAATTGTTTTTTGACTATTATTGAATCTTCTAACATAGTTATAAAATCAAATAAATGATAATATTCATTAATCAGAAATTATGGAAAGAATAAATATTTAAAAAAATATATAATATTTAACAAAAAATTGATATTGATATTCTGAAATGAAAAATGAATTTTTTTTTCACAAAATAAAATTTTTTAATTTGAAATTTATCTTTAATTGGGAAATAAAAAAATATTTTGAAATAATTTTTATTGAATACATAAATTTTCAACATTAAGTCATACTTGATATTTTTTATCTAAAGTTAATTTTATTTGTACAATTTTAGTTAAATTGAAAATTTTATTCAAATATGTTTTGGATAATTTTTTATTCTATTTTTGGATGTCAATGTTATCGAACACTCAATGTTATTAAATTGTAATTACAATTTTTAAGTGTTTTAGAATCATAAGAAAACTGGTGATATTAAATAATATGAAGGGGTAATAAAATGTGACAACATATAAAGATCATAAATGTTCATAATATGATAATATAGGTATAATCATGGCACATGGTTATAACATAAAGTAATAATTAATTAAAATTTTAGATCACAAATAATGTATCGTGGTGCAAGAACTCACATAACAAATGAACACAATAAAAAATTATGAAACATTGGGAAGTAAACATGACTCATGATAATATAACACTAGGAAACCTTGCAAATTTATAAAAAACGATAACATAGTGATATATCACCTTCAAAAGTCACACACATTCACCTACACTTACATGAAGTTAAATTACAACGATAGATACATGTCCCTTTAGATATAATTCTTTACCATACGAATTGGAAAGAGATATAAGACCTCACATGTCATTCATCCATACTTATCTATGCCACATGAAATTAGTAATTATTTATAAAATCAAAAAACCATAAAAATAAAAAATTAATCATATCCATTTCAATTGGAATTATATTATAAAATACTTCATATTTTTTAAAATAATCTTAACATGATAAACTGATTGAAAATAAATTGTTATCCAAATATATTTGATAAAATTATATGTAAATAATGTTTAATTATGATGATTATGTAAATCTAATTTATATCATAAAGAGTAATGATATATGTATTTATTATTATTTTATCTATTCATTAAATGTATTACATTTCGGTGAACACCCTTCAACTCGATGTAGGAAATATAGATTTTCAAAGAGGAAGCACATTAGAAAAACCAAAACTATAATACCTAGTCAATGTTTTGGAGTGTAAAAAAATTGGTACAGATCATTCCTATATAATAAATTAAAATTATGTAATCAATTAAATTTAAATTGGTTGATGGTATCATTTAAAAAATATAATAGATAAATAATATAATAGTTCAATGTATATTGGCATATATGGAAAACATTTTTTTAAGTGAATTAAGAAGTACCGACTGAAAATTTGAAATATTCATGAACATTTTCAATTCATTTCTTTAAATTGGATATTTTCTAAAACTGAAATAATATGTATTTGTTTTAGAATACTAAAAAAATTATAAATGACATTTCATAATGAAATAAAATGTTGGGTGAAATATTTATTCAAAGTGGAAACACTAAAAAGTTATTATTTTAAAAGGATGATGAAAACTAACCACATAAGAAATATTAAAATTTTGTTTTTAACATTATAAATAATTATATATTATTTAATATGTCCTTAAAAAAATTTATGTTAAAAAAAGGAATTCATAAAATACTACAATGAATTCAGCCATGGAATAGAAGGATTCCCACCTAAAAAAGAAGAGGTGGGGTAAACTCCCTTAAAATGGGTAAATATTGATCCATGGGGGGAATTAAAATATTTAGAAGAAATTTAAAACAAAAAATTTAATCTATGATGATTAAATGATATGTGATTTTAGAAATGAATATCAAAAATATTTCTAGATGGACATTCCTTAATAAACCTAATTTAAAATTTAGATACGAGAATAAACCCTTATGGTAATAGTAATATAAGAATAATATTATCATCATATTTTATCCATTAAATAATAATTCCAATATCATAAAAAAATATTTTAATTATATATGATTGTAATTGGGAAGTTAATACACCAAATGAAATAATCATTAGTCTCTAATATCAAATAATTATTTTTCAATTAATAAGAGAGACAAATAACTCTTACCATAATTCCAAAATTCCCTAAAAAATATTTTAACCACATGTAAGAAAAACAAAAATATTAATAAACTATTTTTTAATATTTTTATAACTATATCATTTTTCAATTAATATTTATTTTTTAATGTTTATTAATTTTATTTTATTGTTTTCATAATCCAATGTTTTTGTCTTTGATTTTTTAAAGCCATTTTCTCAATAGAGGTTTCCATTAATATTTATAAATATTATGGTTCCTCATTTGGATATTATAATTGTAATTATAATATAAATTTTATAGATAATTACAATGTTTTAATTTTATTTTATAATCATTTTCCTGATCAATCATTGACGAGGAATTTGAGGACATTCATTTTTTAGAAATGGTATTTTATGATAAATTATTGGTATTAATAATAATTTAAGTAATTATATAATTATTCAAATAAATGATAATTTTTTTTAAATAATTTATTTTAACCCCAAATCGTATTTCCCCATTGAAAACCTTTATAGAAATTTATTTAATTATTATTTTCAGTTGTCGCACCCTAACCATTGTTTTATAATTAATTTTATTTATTTATATATGCTAAACCTTTTGGTTGAGGTTTGGGTTGACTGTCGGATAATGGTCATTGTTTTTTGGTGGTTTAATTTTGTTTCATTTTTAATATTATTGTGAATGGTATTACGAGATAGTAGGATAATAGGGAGTTTCTGACACCCATGGGGTCACTGTATTGTGTTGAAATAATTAGTGGATCATTGGGTAGACCAAAATTGTATTTAAGGGTAATTTGATGGGATTTTCCCATACTTATTAGTCTGTGTGGTTTGAGAATGGGATTCCCAAACCATGAATATTAAATATGAATATTTAAAAAATTCATTGTAGTAGTCAGATGGTTTCCGCATGACTTACTAAACCATGTAGAAACACCATGTATCCAATTTAATCCTAAAAAAAATATTCTAAAAAACATATTTCTATAATTTCACGTCCATTTGAATCCATATTAGTTGGCTTGCGACTAGAGTGTTCTCCATATTATTCTTAAATCCATGTTATTTTTTATATTTATTATATAACATTTACATTATGAGAATCCAAATTAAATAATAATGATCAATTTATGTATGTTTTAATGGATGAATTAAATAAGTTAGAAAACTAGTTACCTTAATGAGAAATAGAAATGACACAAATTAGGAATAATTGGAGTTAAGGTACAATTCTTATTAAAAAAATGTAATACTCTTAGGTTTTGGAAGTGTTTATCAACCATATAATCTATCCCTTATATTATTATTCAACTATTTAGCCACAAATGGTTATGGGTATGACCCAACAATAAATAATTTTGAGTATTTACAAGAATTCTACTTTTCCTCAACTATAAAAGGCTCTTTCTCTCCACAATTATTCACACCTATAAATAATTTTGTCTCCTAATAATGATTAAAAAATAAAATCCCAAGATAACAACCCACATAATTAAATTCTTATATTATTATTAAACCAAAAAATTATTTGTTTTACTGCAATCCAATAAACGATCCCAGAAGAAGAGGTAATATTATTCCTAAAGAGTTATTGTTTTATTTCCTTCTCCATTCCCTTAATTTATTTTTTAAAAATTATTATATAAAAAACTCATTATTAAAAGTAAAATAATTTTTTTATATGTTACAATTAATACATTCAACGACACACAGTTCAATCAAATGGGTTATGAAATCATCATTTGTGTGTATTTCCTATTACCGCCTCACAAAACAATGTCTTTCGTTTTCTCCACTACCACCTACAATTGTTGGAAATTATGAATTAAATAATAATTATATATAATATTTATGAAATTATTTACATAATTATAAATATTTAATAATTATATCAAATAATCCCTCATTAAATTATGTTGATTATGGGATATGATAGCATTCCTTTTCTGTACAGTAGACTACCGCCTCACAAAGTGATGTGACAAATTTTTATTAATGTGTTACATGGAATGTTATAATAGTAAAAATAATTAATATATATTTTATAAATTAAATAACTATGATATGAGTGACATAATTATATTTCTATAAATAAGATATATCATATTCTTCATACAATTTCACACACAAAAAAAGTGATAATGTTGTTCCTGGACATGTGGACTACCACCTCCTCTAAGGGAACTGAAAACTTTTACATAAAAATAATTATATATATATATATATAATTGGATATAATTATACTTATTATATATTATTCACTATGGAAGTATAAAATATTACTTACCTTCTTTCCATCAAGGTCACTAAAATATTGAAACATTACACATGCGTATGTACATCCTACCATCTCCATAATCATATGTTGGAAAATTTTTTATAACCATATTTCATGATTTGATTTGAAATTATAATTTATATATAAATATTATATTTTATTCATTATTATAATCATTTCTATTTTCTAAAAATGAATATTTAGACCATCAACATTCTATGAAACTCATTTTTGATAGATAGGAAGAATATGGTATAAACATATGATGGTAACGTAATATATTTAGTAATTATATATAGAATGATAATGTGTGAAATAAAATTAGTAATAAAATATAAAAAAATTATCATTAATTTAAATATTAATCATATTTTTATTATTCTAGAAGATAAGAACACATGTGGAAAGTCATACAAAAAGTAAAAGTTTTTCTCATCAAACATTTATTTCTCTGTGATACATGCCATATTCACAAATTTTTTTGGCATATATACTAACAAACAATTTATTTTACAAAAAATATTTTTAAATTTATTTTGATATAAATATCCATTTGTGGATATCTCTTTTATAGTGTTTTTTATTTCAAATATACAAATGTGGTCACAGATTTTTGTCACAATTTTTCTTCTTTTAGTGTTATGTTGTGTTATTCTCCAACCTTATTTTATGAGGTGTATATAAAACACATTTTACATATAATGTCATGAATATATTTATTCTATTGGTATTTTATTTTTATTATAATTTAATACATTAATGGGGAATTTGATTCAATCATACAATAGTGATATAAATCATCTATTACAATCTCACCATTTATCAGAGTTGTCTATGATTATATACGTAATTGTGAAATATTAAAATTCTAATAAATTATCCTATCCTATAGTTATTCATGATGTTTTAATGTAATATTTCCATTTTTTACTCTTCGATAATTACAATAATTGAGAATGTTTTTTTTAGTAAAATTAAACATCATTTGATTCTTTGGCTGGAAATCTATGTTTATTCAATATAATATTTTTTAAAAATGATTACAATGTGTTTTGAAATGATATTTTAATATCATTTGAAAGGAATTTTTTTAAATTCATATATAAAACTATCTTAATTATTTGTAATACATACAATATATGATTACAATTCATTATTCAAATATATTATTTTTAAATATGTATTCTGTTTTTAAATGGGATTATGAAAATAAAAAGAATATTATACTAATAATTATTAAATTAATATCATAATGGTATTTCCATATATCAAAATCAAAAATCCTTTTTTCTACATAACCTCCACTAAGGAAATTCTGTATTGATAACATTATCATTATTTTCTAGATGCAATAAGATTGTTATAGAGGTATTTTTATACAACCTTTTTTCTTTTCCAACAGTTAACCATGTATCAAATATATATTTATATAACCCTTTTATTTTTCATGGGTTAATTATGGTGTCAATGCAGTAATGAATTTTAATATGAGTTCAGGATGAAATGAATGTTTTTATGTGTTATTATTTGGTTATAGTATATTGACTTTTGATGGGTGGTTACGTTATAAACCAATTAAGTGTGGCATCATGATAAAATAATTATAGGAGGGTCTATGATTGGACTATGATGTGTTTTCTATGGATTTATAACATATGTATATTACTTTTGTAAGAGTGATTTCAAGAGTTGTGATAAAATGATGTCACATGTTATGTACATATATTCCTTATAATTTTTATGGGTTTATAATGTTTTCCATGATCATGATAGATATCACATGGGCTATGATTATTGAATCTTATGAGTATTTATTTTAACATTTTTTCATATATAATAAACTATGTTTTTCTTTCTGTGAGTTAATTTATGATTTTATCAATTCAATTGATCATGTCATCATTCCATTATAAACATTTATTCTCAATGATTGAATTAAAATGTCAATTCTTTTCTTTACCCATAGTAATCTATTGAGATCACACTTATTATATTTCATATTCCCCTTTTTATAAATATTTCGGTTGAATTATTCATGTATATAAATGATTTCAATTGGATTATTTTAATATCCTATTGTGAAATAATAAAAACATAGTTATATTTGGTAAATGTTCATTTTATAATAGGGGTATTATTTATGTACTATTTATCCAGATGTTATAAAACGATAAAACTAAAAGGACCTCATATATGTGAGTGAAAGAAGTTTTCTATTTGATTTTTTTGGTTAAGATAGAAAAATTTGGCAAACAAATATCTGCATCATTTCCAGAAATGTATAGTAACATATTTCAGCATTGGATCAAGGATTGTGCATCTAGGGTTCTTATAGTTGGTTTCAAAGGTAAAATTTAAAAAAATATTGGATTTTGATGTTTTCATGTGAGGATATATAGAGATTTAAGTCATACATCATAGTACCATCATTAGTTAAAATTTATTGACATCATATTTTAGGGATTTCGATTGTATGATTTTGATGTTAATAGTGAAATTTTCTGATATGTTTCTTGTTCTATTTTTTATTTTCCAAACCAATGATAACCATTATGTTATATTTTTGGGAGGTGTCCACTTCGATGTTTGAAGAAAAAAATTATACAATTTGTATGTTTGTTGAAATCACATCACATCTGGTAAGTCAATGGGGATTAAAACCATGATCAAAGGATGATAAAGGGTTTGTATGTACAACTGTAATGTATGATGTACTTGTTTGCAAGAGATTTTTAACGATTCTGATTAATTTTATGTCAGAAACATATACGATTTTACATGAGCAATAACTATTTATTTATCTTGGATTAACATATGATTAAATCCGTCTAATATTTGGGATTGAAAATTAGTCATTAAAAGACTGAGTAATCCAATATATATTTATTTATGATATGATATTTTTGTGCATTGGATATTAAAATTTTATTTTTAATATTATTGTATCAAAAACTGGTGTATTCATTTTGGGAATTATCGTACCTTATGATACCCATTTTGGTTGATGTCTAAAAAATGGTATAAGAGCTTGTTATCCATTTTTTTTATTTTTTTGGTCTTGAAATTTTTAATTTTGTACCATAACCATGCAAATTTCACCTAAAATAGCAATCCTTTGGAAATAAGATTATATTATGGTGTAAATTGACCAAGGGATGTAATTATATTCATCATGTATATTTTAGTATTTTTCATAATCCATATGGAATGGGAATTCATAAAATCTATGAAAAGGATCCTTAAAATAAAATGTTATTCTATTACCATCATACTTAATGGTATCAATGATAATTTTCATTCCACAAGGTTGTATGGTTATTAAATTGATAACAATATCTTGATCATTGACTTTATTCTTATCGATAATCCTAGTCAGTCTATATATTCGGTTTTTATTTATGTTTATCTTCGATTCACATATCTTAACATTACACCAATAATATCTTACATATGGAAAAGTTACATGTTATTCCTTATAAACCAATTACATACCTTTTAATTTTATTAAGAAGATATCATAGTAACCATTTTTTATGTGGTTTTAGGGAAATAAGTATTCACAATTTTCCAACCATAGACGGCGGTGTTAAATACCAAATTATAATGAATAATTTTTTTAATGGGGGATGAAATTTTTTATCTATAATTAAAAATAAAAAAAATTATTTCTCAGGTTCCAATAAATTTTTGATTTTATCTTACATTACATGAAACATTGAGTTTTAACTACAGAAACATAGGATTAACATACATGGATATTACACCATTTAAGATAAATATTCTACACATATAAAAAGTAAATTCCCAACAATGATAATATTTTAATGAATATGAAAATTTTAAAAAAAGTTCATCTAATTTGATCAATTATATTCAATGTCTCTCATCACAAACATTCCTTTATTTAATCATACTAAAATTATTTATTCACAACATTAGAAATCATAACATAATATGTGTTGAGCATAGATGTGTTTTAAGGGTAACAATAAAATATACATGTATTAATTACATTGATATAAGTGTATGGTAAATTGAGAATACCATTTGTAGATCATATTCTACAATTTAATGATCATAATCATTTGTAATGGAATAAAAGATGGTAGTTCATAATATATGAATCATAAGGATGATAATTCATCAAAATTCAATTATGAACCACCAAATAATGTCATGTATGTGGGGATCCATAATAAATATAGAAAATGATTTCATGTGTCATCTTTATCTATTAAGACTACCAACATTGCGGAACAAGAAACACAACTATCCCATTATGGATCTAGACGCACCTATATCCCACTATGGTTCAGAACACACCTTATTACCATTGTGAATCTAGGCACATATATTCCCCCCTATGTATTAGGACAAAACTGTTTTTCTTGTTTAACCAGGACACACTTGTTTCCAATTATGGATCAATCACTTCAAATTTTTACCCTTCATTATCTAATGAGATAAAAATATATTCCCAACTTATTAGATAGAGATATAGGTCTTACCGGTCAAATAATTAAATCATACTTATGTATTCTACAATATTAGAAATAGTCATTGTACAATAACCAAATATATTTATTTGGTATCATTAACATTTCATCATATAATAACATTTTTAAAATATATTTCTTTTATAATAATTCATCATAGAATAACCCATGACAGTATTTAGGATTCATATTTATTTTATAATAATATAACCCATGAAATATAAACAGGTTCAAAAAACCCTTCATTTTAAATATATATTATTTACAAACAGAGTGATAATATTATCCATAGATCATATACTATATAAATCATTAACTATTTCAAATGATATCATCTTATCTAGACATGTATTTTGGAAGATAAAATCGATTATTTATGATTGAAAATATCCATTCATTGAATATCCCCATCATTAATCATTTTAAAATACCAATTTCTTTTAAATAAATCATTTAAATATCATTAACAAATTGTCTTGGGGAAAATATACACTCTCATAGATAATGGATTAAAAAAATTAAAATTCATTTTCTTTGAAAATATAAGTACAAACTTCTAAAACAAGAATTGAAATCATTGAAACCAATTACTTTAAAAATAAAAATAAATAACATATAAAAGATGTTTTCGAAAATAATATAAATTTTTAAAAAATATAACATTCTTTAATGAAGTTTTCTTTTAATTTAACCTCAAAAACATAAAAATTAGCTTTGAAATACATTTAAACACATTTGAATAAATGAAAATGTTTTAAAACATATTTATTTGAAAACAAAATTTAAAAAAATTAATTTCTAAAATATTATGGAAAAATGTTTCTTTTAAAATATCCACGATAAAATTCAATTGAATCACCATGAAAATTCTGTTCATGATGGTGGATTAATCCTTATATTGCAAATTGTACTATTGGACATCAAAAAGAATCGAAATGTTCCATGATATAAAAATTACAAAATGTCTCCTTTTAAAAAAATGTTTTTAATTTAAAACATGGGATAAATTTCTATTTAAAACCCATTGGATATTAATATATGATTTTTGAAAAATATTTTTAGAAAACATTATTTTGGGAGAAAACCGATTTCTGATTTATAAGGGAAATAATGTAAAATAATAATGAAATATGTTTTCAATTTCATTAATTACAAATTAATTGTAAAATGGAACCATTACATAAAAATATCATTAATAAATATAGATAATAAAATAAATGTGTGTTATTGAGATAAAGATAATAATATTACTTTAATTGAAGCATAGGTGTGGTTAAGCATGATAAACAATAAAATTTTATGAATAAACACTTATCGTCATTGCAACATTTAATCATAATCCACATGAAATAATAAAATTACATGAAGCTTAAAATATCATTAATGAATATGTATTCATGAAAAAATAATTAAAATTTAATAATATACATATGGTAATATAGTATAAGTGCGATGAAAAACAAATGTATCCATGAAGGTAAATTGAGTCCAAATTACCATATTAAATTGGTATATTTTGAACAGCACAACACCATTAAATAAATATCATCAGTTTGATGATTTATTATTCATAAAAATTATGGAATATTGTAATGTAAAACATTCATCATGGGTATATACACCACAGAAGAAATCATTACAGTATAATGGACAAGACTCACGTAAGTAAATGTTATACTAGAAATCCTTTTATTACTTGACTAAACATTGAATCATGAGATTCAAGAACGAATAAAATATAATGAAACTTTTAATATCATGAAATAAATGAAATTAATTATATTAAATTTTATATGTAGTTATATAAGCCACCTAACAAGTATAAGTGGTAAATATAACATATTTCAAAAAAAAGTGTGATCAGAAAACCCATACATTAAGTATTGATTTTCATTTAACCCAATGAAAATACATATATAATAAATATATGTTTATTATATATATAACATATAAAAAATAATTATATATCATACCAAAATGTAAAACTTATATATTAATATAATAAAAATTTCATACATAATAATTTAAAATTACATATAAAATATATAAATAGGAAATGGAATAGATCCGTTATGGATTCTGTATGCCATACATTCACATGCACATTGCTTCAATATTGCTGTCATGTTAAAAGATAGAATGTAATTTAAATATATAAATATATTATAATTATAATTTCATAAATATCATATTATTTTAATAAAACCATCAATAATACATTCCATATAATTTTTAAACTAATCACATCATAATGAGGAGGTGTTAGTCAACACATCAACAAATGAAGTTATTATATTCCCAATAAATGGAATGCATGATGGTATGTGGAATATAAAAATTCATAAAGCATAATGTCATCTTAAATATCTTATATTGAATTTAGAATAGTAAGTCCATAATTATTTCCTTCTTGTAAATTTATTTATGGAATAATTAAGAACATTGTTTCGCGTTGTGGCAGTCTATCGTACATACAAATGATGATTGAGTATCTCTTTTGATGGAATTTTATGTAATTGTACGTCATAAACTTATAAAATGAAAATAAAATTTTTGAAGTAGGGTTATTATATAATAATATAATAAATATAATTTATTAAGTTGAGAAATAAATAAATAAAATTCTATTTAAAAGATGTTATCCCTTCATTAGGTAACCCAATTTTGTTTTAACCAGTGGTCTTATTAAGATAGATTTATTCCCAAACTAATTTAATAAAAGGAGTGGATGTTTATATTTTTTTTCTTCTGTTTTGAATTGGATGAGCTAAAAGTTATAGAGTGCTGTTATGGTATGAAGTGGATTTGAGGCCTTCTATGAGTGGAGAAAAGAAAGAAAATTGGGTATGGTTAAAAGGATTTGAGTTCTCCAAAGGTTTTACATGTCCCCAGTGAGTTAAAAATTGAGAATTTTATATCTGTATATAGGTTATCATATAAATATTTCTTGATAATAACATTTATACAATTTTAGGGTGATTTTTACACCTTCTGTTCTTGGTTTAATCACTATGTATTCCTATTTTTACCTTAATAATAGTATTTGTTTTCAACAAAATTAAATAATATTTTAAAAAATAATAATTTGACCTTAAATTATATTATAAAAAATGCTCATTCAATATAGGAAATCCAATTTTCAAAATTCCAATAAAAACTTCATAGAAATTAATTTAAAATTTATCCAATAGAGGGGACGAGTCTGAGTTTTTTTAGAGTGAAAAAAGATCAAAAGTTTGGACATATTATATATATAAATTCAATATAAAAAGTTAAAAGGGAAATATAAGATTAAGATATCTAAAAATTTATTATTAAACTTTAAAACCAGACCTAATTGATCTATATAAATAATTTTGCAGATAAAACAATTTTTAATTAAAGTTAATTGTTTTTTAGTTATCATTAATACTTGAAACATCTTCGGAAAATAAATAATTTCACCCAATATAGATTTTGATATTACTATTTAAATTTTCCTTATTAGGAAATATAAAATTTTTCAATGTATATGAAATTATTTTCAAAATCTGTTATCCATTAATAGTTGAAAACAATATGTTTTGATAAAAACATGTTTGGTTAATAAAAATGAATATATACATATCTTATGCCAATAATATCTATTGGATGAGTATCAATTGTTTTTGAATTTTTAATATATTAATTTTCTAAAAAAATTAATCTAATCTTTTTTATTTTAATTTATGGATATTATATGGCACTTGTACATAAAAAATAGTTTTCTTATAAAATGAATTTCATTATTGTAAATGAATTCATACATTCATTTCTAAAAACTTGATAACCAAATGATTTATGTTATATACATTTGTAAACAAAATATTCATAATTTAATCTACCTTATTTATATCATCCATTCTTAATCATAGTTGATAATTATAATAATAGTTTATTAATATTATTAATAGTCAATTTTAGATTGGTAAAACTCGATCTTGCGTGTAACAGATGTTATTAATGGGACGTGGTAATGTTTGTAAAAGAAGCCCAACATAGTGATGTATATACAGAAGTATAATATAATTGTTGTAAGTAGTGAAAAATTAACATGTTGTGTCACATAATTCAATCTAAACGTAGTTCATCCATATAATCGTATCAATATTTAGTGTTTTTTGTAATTAAAAATACAAAAATGGTAAATTATTTCAAATTTTTTTTTACAAAATTAATGGGTGTTATATTAACAAATAACTATTGTTTGATTATATTTATTAAATTTATATGTTCTATTCAATAATTGTTTTTCATTCACCCAATAGAATTGACTGTCACAATATAACAGAAATTCAATTTAACACATGAAGTCTACATTTTCTGAAGATACTTTTCACCTTTTAATGGATTGATTATTAAAAAAAAAATGAAAATTTATTTTTAAAATTTTTTTTAAAAAATTATTTTTTAAAAAGACAATTTCAAATTTATATTTGGGTGTTTTTTTAATTTTATGAGATGTTTCATTTTTTTTAAATAGTTTAAAATGTAAAATTTTAATTGAAAACTAAATTTTCATCTGAATAATTTATAATTTTATGTAATAACATAAATATTTTTTAAAGTCAAATTAATGCGCTTTTTTATATATATGAAATTTAGTTCATTAAAAATGATTTTATATTGGAATATGATATATAATAACAATGTAAACTTTTTAACTATTTCACACTAAAATCTCACTTTCTTATATCATTTGTGTGATTAATTTCAAATTAATTTCTACGACTTCCTTGAAATAAATTTGTAATTATAGACTTCATAATAATAATAATAATAATTATTATTATTAATTAATAATGATAAATTAATTTTATAAAAACATATCAGTAAAAATAGTTAAATTTAATTATATCAAATATGGTAAAAACATTTTTATTTAGTGGTTAATCAAATAATTCATAGTATAAGAATTATCATAAACTTGTATCACACACATATTATAGATACACATCGACCCATAATGAAATATTATATAAATTTATGTGTTTGTGGGATACTATTCATTGAATTGTATCTATATAATAAGTTAAGTAATGAAAAAATCATAAAAAGATATGCTTCCCCATTTTAATTTCAATAAAGCATCGGGAATATGACAAAACAACATAGGTTTGGTTTTATGTATAATGTTTAAATTTTAAATATTTAATTTATCATTATTATTGTTCATTAAATTTTATACAATATATCATTACATAAAGTTCTTAAGAAACACTAATAAAAGGATTATTTAATTAATAAATAAATAAAATAAATTATTCAAATAATATGAAATGTGGTGTAAATAAATTTACTTTTTGTGTCCCATTATTTTTTAGATTCTTATATCAGGATAAAATTGTGATTAATTAATATATTTTAATTTAATTTTTGACTTTGTATATTTTTCAATTAAATTTAATTAAGTAATGTAAAAAAATTTCTCTAGTACTGTTGTATAAATTATGACATTTAGGGAAATGAAATAAAAATACTAAAAAAATTAAATTATGTAAAGTGATTCTAAAATGTTGATAAATGTCTAATAAGGTCAATTCATGGAAAAATGATCATTTATGATTAAAATATTTTCACCTATGTAAAAAAATTCATGGCATGGTTATTGTAAAATTCATTTTTTTGAGCATTGCATGCAGTTCTATAAAATATAAGTTCCAAAACCCAATGTTTTTTTATTTTATAGTTTTAATTTAATATATATAATCTTGCATCTATATTTAAATTTAATTTTTTTTTCAATATAGTATTAATGGACTTATTACATAGGTTATAAAACTAACTAACTTAATGAAAACAATGAATAGAATAAGAAAACATAAGTTTCAAGTAACGAAATGATTAAAATGTATTTATATTAAGTAGTGGATGTGTTTAATGAAGAAATATAACATAAAATCCTTTATTATTAATTTTTTTGGGGCACAATGTGTAAAATCCAATGTTTAAAAATAATAAATACTATGATAAAATGCATATATAATATTCCACCTGAACCTTTAACGAACATCTAAATATTATAGTTCAAATGTTACCACCATAAATAAGATTTAAAATGGAAGGACTGAAAAAAATTATTTGAGTTATTAAAAATATTGACTAAAAACTTATAAATATTTAAATATTTTCTCAATAGTTAATTATCAATGAATGTAAATCCTGTTAGAACTAAGAGTAATTGTTTTTTCTGAAAAAATATTTAAATGTGTTGTGGTTCATTTTTAATTAATATGCTTATAAAACCCTCTTTTTTTATTATAGTAATTAAATATATATTAAATGTATTTAATTGAATTTCTTATATTTATCTTATATTTTTCTAGATATGATATTTCGACAAATTTAATTTTATGCATAAACTGAGTATTTTTCAGATAATTCATTTTACAACATTATGATGGAGAACAAAAAATTAATCCATTTTTTTTTCAATTTTATAAATAATTTTTTAATATAATAAACATATTATTTGGATTAGGGACATTAATATTTAATTTATTTTTAATTTTTTGTATTTATTTGATAAAATTTATATTCTATGGAATACTAAAAATATTATGTTTTAATTCTATACAGGTTATATTCTAAATAAAAATTATTATTATATTCCCTATTTAATTTGTTTTAATGTATATTTACATTAATTTTTTATCATTTAATCCAATTTAAGACATTTGAATCAGTTCCATTTTGAAATTGGGTATAAAAATATGTGAAATTTGAATTGTTTTTCTTTGAATTTTTTGTCATTCCTTCAGTGGGATTAATTTTTAATTAATTTTTGGACAGTTATTTATTTTTAATTTTGAAAAAAATTCCATATTTATAATCATAAAGTCCAAATTATTTAAATAATCCTATTTAAGATTTTTACTTTATGAATAGTTACATTAAGATTTATATTTATTACCATGATAAAGGTAAATTAGGTAATAAAAGGTTATAATAAAACTATAAATATTATAATTATACCCTAAAAAAAGTACTAATATTATTTGATGACTTATTTTTGACTAATACAATCCTTGGGAGGAAATTGTTTCTTTTGAAGGCGATTGGGTGTCATTATGACATTTAATACATTTTCTTTAATGTGATGACCCGGATGTCGTAGTTACATCTCTTATTATGAAAAATATTTTAATATGGGTTTATATAAGTGATATATTGGAATATAATTTTTAATTAGAAATATAATAATATTACCTATATCATGGTACTTTATAAATAATTTTTAGGTAATAAATAATTAAAATAAATGGCAACACAATGAAGATGTAGTAATTTTTTAATTAATTAATGAATTAAATAAATGAGATTAGAAATATTAAATTAAATTTTTTTGACATCATTTATTCAATAAATAGATTTTATTCATAAATTGGATATCATGTTGATTGATTTAATAGATTTTTTTGAATATAACATGCAGTTATGATATCTTTTAAAAGTCAAATAATTAATAGTGCAAAATTCATAATATTAGTTTTTTAATATAACAAATATTATTAAAGGAAATAAAATTTAAAAAAATTACATGAATAGTCCAAATAGTTGATATATGTTCTTATATTTCACTAAAGACTCATTAATTGGTCGTTTTTCTTGATATGGTAATAATTTTAACTCTATAACTTAAAATTACATAATAAAATAGTTAGAGTTAAAAGGGTTAAAACAAAAAGAAAATGAGTAAAAACAATATAAGTGGTATAAATGGTGTAGACTAATTATATTTTGATCCACAATCATCTTATATTTTATATAAACTATTTCTTTTGTATTTTTAAAAGAAAATAAATTTATATTAATTTAATTCATTTTATAACTCCAATAGTGCCCTCCCCTCTACTATAAAATGGAACCTTTCATCTTTAATCATTACAATTCAATACCTTCTTGGATCAAAAAAATATCTACCCTAACACATTTATAAAATAACATCCCAAATTTTATAGGCCTTAGTTTACTCATAACACACACCTTAAGGGTTCTATGTTTTTTAAGAAGAGCTTATCATCCAAATGAAAGGTATCATTTTTATTTAAGGGTTTAAAATTAATTTATTATTCCATTTATTTCAAATATTCTCAAATCCTGATAAGATAAAAAATAATGTTTTCTAAATATATTAAGTTTTTATTACATTAATATCATCACATAAATCCATCTTTAATTTCATAAAATGAGAAATTAACTTTTCTCTCATTTTTACGGCCCACTACCTCTTCATGAAAACATATATTTCATTTTTCATTACAGTATATCAAAAATGGTATTAAAGGTTGAATAAATGTTTATATATGATACTAATGAAATATTTATAATTATAATATAATAATTTATCAATAAATTTCTTACATTACATGCACATAATAATGATAACGTCATTCGTGTTTATATGTGAACTATCACCTCAACGAAGTGATGTGATTAATTTTTAATCACCACATAATTTGTATAATATATAAAAGTATTATTAATATAATTTTTATTATTTTAAGACCATTCTAGAAATTTTAAATGATAATTTCATTATTTCCTTAATGATAAATTTAGAATGAAAAAAATGGACATGGGTATGTACGGTTTACCGTCGCCATAATGGTAATGTTGTTCCTTTTTAATATCCATCTTTAAGGAATGGATTTAAAGTTATAATTTATATATATAAGTGACTATTATATAATGAATATTATTCTAGATATAATTGACATATCAACACATAGACTATTGATACCATTCCATGTTCATTTTCTAGTCTAGTACTGAATATCTACAAAATGTATTATTTGACCTTAAATAATACAGTGATTATTATAACATAGTAATAAGTTATATAAATGGATTAATAAACATGGACTATCTTCTAAGGAATGTATAAATAAACCTATGATTATTATTAAAGAATATAATAAATGTTTCTAATGAGTGAGACATAAGGCATGAGACTTATTAACTAAATAATGGTTTTAAATATCTTAAAGAATTATTCTTCTAAATATATCACATTAATTTCCATGTTTTAAAAATTATGTTAAGGAATTAGTGATATTTAATTGAATGATTTAAAATTTTAATTCATTTTCGATGATTTAATGTTTTATGTGACACTTTTATTAAAAAAATGTTTTGGATTAGTTTTAAAAATTGATTGATTCTTTCAATAGCATTGATTGTTTTTTAAAATACATATCATGTATGAAAATTATCATTATTATTTATATTTAATTTACTCATGATTTCTTCACACAGTTCCACATTTAGGGTCAAAAATTTTGTTCTCTTTTTAGAGAGTGTGACATTTTAAAAATGAAAATTGATTTTAATGTGGTGATGTTATTATTCATTTATGCATTATTTATATGTTGTCATTATGTTATCATTCATGGGAATTATTTATGTATAAGGGTGGATAAGTGACATAGAAAGGGAGGGCGAGTTAATGAAAGTTCTCTAATGAATTAGGTAATGAGATTGAGTTAAACGACATGGTTTCTCTTAAGAGATCAAGAAAATATACAATGATGGGTATTCCAAATGTAACCATTTAGTTTACACCCTATGTAGCCAAGAAAGCTATAATGTATGAATTTTACGGATTCCATAGGTATACTTTATGATATTTGATTTTATGGGGTTTTACAAGAATCTTTTGATTTTGGGAGATAATATAAATTGTTAAATTTTTATGGGTGAAGGGTATGATTTTTTTGAAAATATTTTCAAGAGTTCAAAATATTCATGGGACTAATGGTTTTATTACGAGTTCAAATTCCCTTACAGATAATTTTGTTCTCATCCTAAGATTTAATTTTTTGATGTGTCTCAATACTCTTAAGGATTATGGTGATGACGTATCTAAGATGTGTCTTCAAAATATGTTAGGTTTTATTTGGAATGATTTTTCGTTGGTGCTAAATAAATTGATTCTGAGTATATCTATCAAAATGTCATAATGTATGGGTCTACATTGTAATATTTTTTCATATTTATCTAAAAATGTAAAATGAAAAAATCCACTAATGTGAATTATAGTTATAAAATAATACAATATGTTATGTTTAATGACGAGTCCTCATAGATTGTACTAGATGATGGTTTATATAACTTTAGAGATTTGGATTTCATTAAATTGTTAGGGATATCATCATGAGTATATAATTTTAAGGTAAATATGGTTTATTACTTTTTAGTAGCAAATATAAATGGTATTAGATAAAAATTTTGGTTAAAACATGTAATTTTTTTTGAGTTATTTATCATATTTTGGAAATTATCTACTTTTATGAAATGGGAAACCAGCAGGATGGGTAAAAACCCAACATATTGGTCAATTCTATGAGGAATTAACCCAAAACTAAAGAAAAAAAGGGTTTATCACTACCAAGTGGTCCACGTGAACTCCCTGCTTAATATAAAATTTTCTTCATTGTATAATTTTTTACGGATTAATAAAAATTTTATTTTGGGAACTTATTTTTTTCAAATGCATATCATTGGTATTGGAAACAAATTGGGAATTAAGTGATGAATGTTCATTCAGATGATGATCACTATTTAAGGATTCCAATATAATCTAGTAAAATAAAATACTATGGTATTTTATTTGATAATGTAAATTTTTAATTATATTTTCGAATAGTCTATGATTTAATTTTGGAATTATGGTGATTCATGTTATTTATGGAAATGACAAGTATATTCTGGAGATTATGTTATTTAAGAAATTATATTAATGATATGATACATTAAGAGTGATTGAAATTATTTGGAGACAAATGATACAATCAGAGTTTGAAGATTATGTGATCAATTCATTTTTTGGGTTTTTATCTCAGTTTGGATAATTTTGAGAAATTTTATGTTTTTTATTTTATTAAATGGTGTATATTTAACATTGACACTTTTTTTAATTTTTAATGATTAAAAACTATTATTCATATTTTAATGTTTTTATATTTAGGGAATGATATTATATTATTCTAACATTAATTTTTTTGGTTAATGTTTGAAGATATGACAAATATATTGTTTATATTTTTTGGATTATTTGAAGCTCTTGATTTTTATTCAGGCATGAAACATTCATCTTGAAAAGGATATGTTTGGAGTGATACTTTAATAATGGATGAAACCATATTTTTCAATTGGGTATATTTTTATATGATCTTATTATAAGTTGTAAATTAATTCCACAACACTTTGAAAAAGATCATAAAACAAAACAATTCCCGTGGCTTTTCCTAAAATGAAATCAAATACCATTTAAACCATAAAAAATTTATGGTTTTATGATTGTTAAATTTCTAAAAAAATTTAATTAAAATATCTTTAAAATTTATAATTAGAATTATCTAAATTTACATGTTTTCCTACTTGGATCCCTTGTGTTTGTTATCTCGGGTGAATTTCATTTTTCCATTTATTTCTTCTAAAGTGCTAGTACTATTAATCTTTTCATGATTTGGAATTTCAACAAAGATATTTTGAAAACTCAAAACACATTATTTTGAATCCATGTTCAAATTGAAATTAATCAATTTATAATTTGGGGATGTAAAATCTCCTATTTTAGAAAAAATAAAACTATAATTGATATTGTACATAACATCCCAGACCAATCATCAAAAAAAATTAAATAATGTTATTTAATTGGTATGTCATAACATACATACTAAAATAGAGGGAAAAATAATATTAACTAAATTATAAAAAATATGGCCAAAATATATATATATATAATTAATTTTATAATGAATATTTATTTATAATTTTATTTTAAACGTTATATAAAAATAAAAGGAACAGTTCTTCATAAAAACTATTTAAATGTGCACAAGTGTGTTTTAAACCAATAAGATAATTAATCCCTCATGTTGGATTATAGTAATTTGATTTGTATGAAATATATTTAATGTAATATTTGATAGTCATCCTATATTTTTTCATGATATAATTTAATAACAAATTCAATTTCATACATAAAAGAAGTATTTTTCAGAAAAATTCATTTTACTACCTATTGTTGGATAACCAATATTAAATATAGTTTTTGAAAATATTATAAATTATTTTGGAAATAATAATATTCATATTTGTAATGGGTACTTCTATGTTTACTTAGGTTTTATTTTTGGTATTTATCTGATTAAAATAATATTTTAATGATTAGTGATAAATAAGGTGTTTTAATTTTATAATAATGTTTTATATAATTAATTTCAATTTTTAGATTATCCATTTAATTGGTTTTAAATAATATTTAGATTATTTTTTCTCATTTATTAAACTTTAGGTCACTGAAATCCATTTGATAATAAACATTTATAGAAAAACTATGAGAACTTCTGAACATTTTACCTTCAAACTACATTCATTCATTCAGTCAAGAGTGTTTTTTTAATTAATTTCAATAAATTATGTATTTAATATTTAGATTAATAGACTCTATAATTGGAATCAAATGGTATATATTATAAAAATATGTCTCTTTAATTTTTGGACATTATGAATACTATCATTAGTTTTTATTTTTATACCACGGATGAGGGTAAATCATCTTATAAAAAGATAAAATTAAATTAAACTAGTATGCCGCCCGTGAGATGTAGGGAACTATAAAATAATTATTATTATTATTTACAATAGAATACTATTTATCAAACAGAATAGTTAATATTAATATTGAAATTATTTGAAATCAAAATGACATATATAATGAAAAACACATAATGAAGGAATAAAAGTTACAGAAATTGTGTTGGAACTAGGAAATGAATCCATTAAGAAGCATGATAGCTTAATGAAATAGTTATTGTGACTTTGAAAAATGATAAGTAACATATAAAATTAGATGTGCTAGAATAGTTTAATCTGTACATAATATGACTTCCAATTGTCATCTCATTGCATCCACCTACTGGCACATCCCGGTTCTCCAAACATAAGATTTGAATATGTACATAATGGTTAAAAAATAAATTACAGAACACGAAGAAACATTGTTTTATAAACATTCGAAAGGTTTTTTGATACCTCACATGACTCATAAGAATTATGTCTAAAGAACACTAATCCATCTTGTAATGAAATACATGATCCAGATATCTAAAAGGGATATATAAAATATATAATCCAACGTTCTAAAAAAACATCCACTGGTCATATTAAATATCTCCACAAAGTAAATGATCCTATTTTCAAATACAAATTACACAAGCCTTATATAGTAAAAGTATAATAAACTTACAACTATGAGAATAAAAAATGATCCATGATGATGAAATCCCCATACGCTTCCTTGTTTCATAATGCTGAGTGTATCTTCAAAATCTAGTTATAGGAAACCCTATCACATTGAATTCATGAAAGAAAGCATGAATTAATGTTGACTATAATGAAAGGAACTCTCCTAATCAAATATAAAATGTTCATGCTTATGCGAGGAAGGGATATATAAAATTTTATAACTATAAAAACTGAACATGAACTATTATTAACTTCCTCCCCACGATGTGAACCCCTACACCAATTCAATCCACAAAAGTTGAAAAAGGAAAAAGCAGTAGAGGCTCACAAGTGGTCATTCAGATTTTTATATGAACTGAAATAGAACAATATATATAGGGAGAAAATTCCTAGACATATACAGCTCTCATGTTGTTGGGACTGTGGAGGATAGTATGGAGATCTAAGGTTGATTTCTATAACTATTCAGGTAGGATCAGTCAATCTGCTCTTACAAAAAGGCATCCAATCATAAGGAATTATAAACATCCTGAAAGGGAAAAAAATTAAAATGGTCCCCATTACAAAATATACTCCTTAATAACACATGAATACATGCTGTGCCTTTGACTCCCCAGATTGAATTCAGAAAACAATTACAATTTGAATGCGTACATAAATACCCTCATCAATATCTATATTGATTCTCCTTTTAATATCAGTACCATATAGACTAATATCATAAGCTAATGAATATACCCATAGAAATGTTATTTACTTTGTTGCATAATTCATGATGAATTATTATGCAACAGTGATACAAGAATTTTATCTTTAAAAAACGCACCACCAAAGGAGAGCCAAATAAACGAATGTGAATCAGATCTACATAGAAAATGACCTTTAAACTTCAATTTAAATAATATAATCTATAAAAGGTAGTGGTTGTGGGAAATTCAAGATGAGAATGAATCCCGGATAGAAGATTAGTCGTACAAAAAAGGTGTGGAATTGAGAGACATAGAAAACTCACCTCGCAGAAAATTACTCAAATACAACAGTAGGATTTTTATTCAATGTAAATTTCATAAAATGACCACAGGGCAGAGATGGAGAAGGGAAGAAGCATGGAGTCAAAAAATGGTGGTATTAGTAGCCTAGGATTATTAAAAATCACTTACTGAAGTCTAGGAATCATCTGATGGAGTCTGACATTGTAATAGATGGTTGAACATTTTCATTAAAATACTCTATAACCTACATACGGAATCAACACCAATTCTCACCCATTGCATCTAACCTATGTCTAGACTATGAAATTTAATCCCCCTTATAACTATGTAGGATTTCATGTAGAGACCCCATGGAGGAAAACTAAAATGGAAACACACAATGATTCCTCCTCTACACATTACAGTTGGTTTGAAAAATCATTTTAAAACAACCTAAATATAGATAATAAAAATGTAATACATAAATTTTAATAAACCTACTATACTATAATAATTGAGATAAAAGATTGTGGGTTGGTTAAAATTTAATGATTTAAAAATCATAAATAAACATGTGAATGGAACCTGAGATTGAGTGGATAATATTCATACCGACAAGATGGTGGTGCCCATCTTCCACAAGAATATGTAGATAGTACTTCCATAATGGTGATCTCTATGCATATGTTGTTTTTCTTGATCTCACTATTCAACAACATTTGATATGAGAGAATAATTTCTGATAGAAATGGAAAAGGTGTGAGGGAATGTATGGAATGTAATTCACATAGTGACATTTTAAACCAGTGAAACTAATATATTACTTTTTCACAATGTGAATAATGTTTTCTATGATTGTGTATAATGTAAACCAATAAGATACCACACGTTAGGTATTGTTTATAAAATACTTCACATTGTGATATATTACAACATTAATATAATTTTTGGTGTTTTTCAGCTAATATTTCATATAATATCATTGTAAAAAAACACTAGTAATAATATTATATGCATACCAATAACAATATAACATCACATTGTTTGAAAACGAACTACTGTCAAATCAAAATAATATTTTGTACGTAGATATGATTAGTATTAAAAAATAAGAGTACAATACATTAAATCACCATCTGGGATCTTATAAATAATAATAATAAACCGCTTATCTTCATGTTATATAGATACGAATAAAACAAACTAATTTCTAACAATTGTGTCTCTAGGAAGCACATGGTTGATGTAAATGTTGGAAAACTGTCTTTAAAATATGGAGGTGAAGGGTGGAAAAAAATGAGAAGTATATAACAGTTGGGAGAGGAGAAAATAAACCACCATAAAATAAGATTAATGATCTTTTTATTGAAAAATATTGGGAAGTATTCAGTGTCATAATTTGAGAATTCAAATATATTTTTTATAGAAGACATGGAATGGCCTAACATATAGTCGTGGATGTTTCCCACCATCCAAAACATTCCAGTTGATCTTTGATATCATTTCTTGAGAGGGGTACATGTTTAACCTCCACAATTCTATCCTACATTTCATTATGTAAAACCTTGATCTTTTTATATTATGTAAAACAATCAGTTGAGCATTAAAAACCACAAAAACTGATAATATGGTCAGTTGAGGATTGTTGTTAATGAGATTACATCAAAGTATGTGTTGTTTGACACAACTAAGTACTTAGGTAGTCCATATATTTATAAGAGTTGTACAAATAGATATAAATATAAGGAAATATTTAATAAAAACCCTTGAATTCTCTCACAACATCAGTCAAATTATCTCTTTTGAAATACATGTTTTAGTATAGATAATGGATTTACTTATACATGATTTGGGAATTAGAATAGTACATTGTTTTGAATGTATCCCAATTGAGATCACCATCATGAACATTACATTATTGTATATTTTTTTTTATTATATGAGCATGGTTTAATAACGATTTTTTTATTGTTGCCAATTTTTCACTAATTTTATGTTTTTAAGACAATTAGGTTCTAAGGTAGATAGTAGATGCACTTATAAGATAAATATGTTTCTTTATGTCACCAGAATTTCAAATTTTAGTAAAAGAAAAATCAATCATCATAAAATGAGATGAATGTTTAAAAATTAATTCCATGAGGTTAAATAATCAAAAAGATTAGGTTATCCTGGAATCATGTATACTATTTCTGGGTTGAAAATCCATAAAAATGAATTTAGTGAAAATCAATTAAAAAACATCAAATGGATTTTTTTCTTAGCAGGGACTGTATATATCATGAGTTTTTGTGTTTGAAAATTTTCCATCATTCAAATTTTGAATGTATCGCAGACTCAAATCAATACATTAATCATTAAACTGTTGGAGTTCTTCATGTTTACAAAGTGTAAGGTTTAATACATTTTTGTCAATTCCACTAACCTATCACTGATTGTTTTATAATCTGGTTTTGATATAAATAATATATGTGGTTTAATGATAAATATGATTCTTTGTAATCTTACCAAAATATCAATTTTTAGAAGAAAAAAATCATCATTTTTATAAATGGGATGTATAAGAATTAAATGGTACCTTAGAACATTATGTTACAAAGAAAGGATATGTAATTATTTGGTGCTGAGAATAGATAATAAAGGCTTGAAATATTTGAAGCATAACTCATGCATACCTTGATGAGGAGGCATGTGATGAACCTGATAGATTTTTTTCATCATTCATAATAGCTACTGAAATTATCAAGGAGAATATTAGACGATGAATATCTCAGTTGTATAACCTAAATTCTGGTCAAAATTAAACAGGGACATAATACTTACAGAATGAAAAATGGAGATTGTCTAAAGGCATCTGGTCTTTGATTTCGCTTGTTTGATCCTGCAGAAATTGTTGTCTGAGTCATATATTGTTGAGGCATTCTAGATAAAGAAGTTAAAAATTACTAATTTGTGTTATTCTATAATGTAATTATAAGTATAGGGATTTAGACATGAAAATTTAAACAGAACTAACCATAGATAGAAATTGGTGTTCATGGAATGAATGTAACTCCATCTATGATGTCTTTGAAGAATGATAATAGATAATATATTTTTAACTGAACATAATATAAAACTCACAATTGTTTTGTCATTCCTTTATTAGTAGTCCCATTTGAAACATTGAATCCATATAGGTTTAAATAAAAGAGTAAATGAATCAAAAAACATAGTATGGGATTACCCATAAATGAAAGAATAAATGTAAAAATGTAGTGATAGTCCCTCCACAATTTGTTACCAACTTCATCTGATCCTACACTTTCTCATGACAAATTTTTTTATTCAATTCGATCTTATCTCCTGAAATAAATAGATGCCACACAATACAAATAAAACAAAGTAAAAAACACTATTAAGTTGACATCAGGGAACAAATGAATCAAAAAATATAGTATTTATTTACATATAATACCATGAATAAATTAGAAACATAATTAATATCATACCTGAAGTGTGAAGATGATGTGGAAGGGAATAGGAGTGGTAGGAAGCAAGCCGAGAAGATAAAATGACATACCTAAAACTAACCATGGTATAAGTTTGTTATTTTGAAACATAACATGAAAAATCAAACAAATATATTTTCCCCTAAAGTAATATACAATGTGAAATGATATGAGAAATGCAGAAGCAAGAAATTCTGTTTTGGAATAGGTAATTAATCTCATGCATGAACTCCAAATCAGATGCATGAGGGAATGGGATAAATAAATTATAGAACATTGAAAATTTTAATTCCATGTATTGAATAAAATAATGTACGTATACTAGTGTTAGACAATATGATATGGAGTTGCTAGTTGCAATCCTTTGGCACGAACAGTGTGGCTTGATGTAGTTAACTGTTGTTGGAGTAGTAACAATAGTTATAAAATAGTAGCAGATTTGTGTCGTCCCATCATTAGTAGTCTCAGTTGAAACATTGCATCTCTAGAGGTTGACATGTTAGCGTAAATGAATCAATTAATATAGTATGAATTTACACATATAAGTATAAATATATCGAACAATGTAGTGACTGTCACAACACAATCTGTTGCCAATTTCATCAGAACCTACACTTTCTCATTAATTTTTTTTTTCATCAATTCGATCGCATCTCCTGAAATCAATATCCACACAACACAAGTCATACAAAGTTAAAAAATTACATTATGTTGAAATCAGAGAACAAATGAATCAAAAAATACAGTATCTATTTACACATAATACCAGGATGAAATTTGCAACATAATTAATGTCATACCGAAAGTGTGAAGATACTGAAGGAGGGAATATGAGATTCATGAATAAATCTGGAAAGATATAATCACAGAACAAAAACTAACCATAGTATAATCATAAGAAATATTGTTGAATAAACAATGACCGAGATGAAATATGGATGGAGTAGTTGGAGTATCCGAATATGAGATTTATACTATGAATATATTAGTAATTAATGTTTTACTACAAGTATATCAATATGTATAGAAGGATGAAAATTTCTATGAGATTATGATCAGATACCTATTGTAGAGATGTGGAGTCATATTCTTTCGATCTTGCAAGAATAGAGGGGGTTTGATGTAACGTGCAACACAAAAAGAGAGGGGGTTGGGGAAGGGGTGGGGAGTGAGGCTGTGTCGAGAGGGGTCGAGGAGGGCGGCAGTTTCGAGAGGGGGAGTCGAGGATGGACGGAGTTAGATAAGATGAGGGAAATCGAGGTGTAGGAAGTGTAGATTTGAAGGTGAAGGCATATGCGTGGTTGGAGAGGCGAGACGGAGAGGAAGATGATGATATTTGGGAACCCTAATCGGAACGGTGAAAAATCTATAGCGCGAGGAGAAGCACGAAGCTCATTGTGGGAACCCTATTCTAGAAGGAGGTAGCGGAAGGGGTTTCGGATGAAACTGTCGGATGAACATGCGTAGGTAGAGGCAGATTGATCGGTAGAGGTGGTAGGCAGTTGAGGATGAAAAGACGGAGGCGGTGTAAAAATGGCTTGAACCCTAATCGCAACAAAGGGTAATCCCGAGCGAGGAATCCAAGATGAAATGGGTACGCGGTCGAGGGACACACGATATTGGAGGGAGGTTTTTATTTTTTTAGGTGACGGGAAGCTTCTTTTGGTGGCACATATGCCGGAGAAAGCCTGTCTTAGTATAGAAAATGGATAATAGATAATAGATTTTATATAACTACCAAATCAGTTTTGATAATATTATTTAATTATTTTTTAAAAAAACATTTTTGGTAAAATTGTGACATTTGGAATCTACAAGGATTTGATTATGACATTTATAACATTTTGTTTCATGTAAAGACCAAGAAGTCATAATCACGCCTCTTATTACAATTTTTTTAATATTTTTTTATATAAATGATTTATTAGAATATAAATATTTACATATAATATAATAATATTAAATACATCAGGCTAACTTATTTATAAGTTTTAGAGTATAAATAACTAAAATAAATGTTCAAATCGTGATGATGCAATAATTTCTTAATTAATGAAAGAATCAAATAAATTATTTTTTAAATATTAAAATAAATATAATTTTACATTTTTGATGAAATACACAAGTATTATTGATTAGTATTACATGTTTTAGATTATTTAATGGACTTTTTTCCAACCTATCTTTCTATAATGATATTTTTAATAGGACAACTAATTAAATGTGTCATAATTGACACTATTAGCAATTTAAAATATAATATAATTTATTAAATTTCATAAAGTTTATAAAAATACAGAATTATGTTTTTTATAAAAGTCATAAAATTCCATTAAGATATCATTAATTTGGTGGTTTTCATTATAAGTTATTTATTTTGACTCCCAAATTATAAATTACATAATAAAAAAGTCAGTCTTAAAAGGGTTAAAATAAAAAGATATGCATAATAAAAATATTTAAACATGTATAAAATGTCATTTCATGATTATATTTAAACCCATAATCATCCTATCATCTAGATAAATCTATTTAGTCCCATTTTCAATATAATAACAATTTATATAAATTTTATTCTTTAATGATTCCACAATTTCTCTTCCCCTTGGCTATAAGAGGGAACTCATTCATCTCAATTCCAAACTCATAAAATTTTTTTTTACCAAAAACTAACCAAATCCATTACTATAATGCCTCCTCACATTATATAGGGAATATTTTAGTAATAACACCCTTTTTAGGGTAGTTAAGTTGTTATGAATAGGTGATCATCCGATGGAAGGGTAATATTTTTATTTTTGTTTCCTATTAAATTTATTATTTAATTCCTATTATGTTATCCAAAAAAATGAGTTAAAAAACTAGTATCCCCAATATAATGACATTTTATTATGTAAATATCTTAACCTAAATGCTTCTCCAATATAATCTAGTAGTCAATGAACTTTTCTTTCATGTGTGTAGTGGACTACCACTCCAAGACCTAATATAGTTCTTTATTCATTTCCTTATCTTTATACTCATTATAATGATGGAATAAATATTTATATATGATACATGGCATACTAAAAATTATAATAGAATAGTATTTACATTATGTTCTTTCCTTCCATGTAAATAAAAATTATTGCCTCATTTTTGTGTATGTGTGAACTATCAACTGAACCAAATAATTCGATTCATTTTAAATCCCCACATCAGTTGTATGATATATAAAAGTTTCATTAATGTGATTTTAATGATATTATGAATATAATTTAACTGCAAAATTAAAATTACCATATATCAAGAATGATCGTTTAAAAATGAAAACATTACTCATGCATACGTATGGTTTATCATCTCGATAATTACAACATTGTTCTATTTAATTATTCAAATTTAAAAAATGGATTTAATTGTATAATTTATATATAAAAGTGATTATAATATCATTTATATTATTCTAAAAAATTTAAATATGACTATATAAACTCTTAACATCATATCATGGTCATTTTCGGCTCAAGTGTCAGATATATTAAAAAATTATAATATGAACATAAATAATTATGTAATTGTTATAACATTGTAATAATTGATATAAAGGGAATAATAAACATGAAAATGAATAAAAATATAATATAAAATAACCAAATTTTAGTATTCTAGAATATAGATATTGTATGTTATTATTCATACTCAATGTAAGGGACTCTTTATCAAAAACATTTATTTGAATGTGTTACAGTTTTTTTCTTCTATATCAATAATGTTAATTTCATGCTTTCAAATTGGTTTTAATTATTAATATATATGGGAATTAATTTTATGAAATTTTATTATCATTTAATATTTTAATTTTTTAGGGGACACTTTCATTTATGAATGTGTTCACTTTTTTAAAAAAACGAATTGGTTATTTCATTAACAAGGAATATTTTTTAACATATACGTCATAAGAAAAATTTCTATCCTCATATGCCATTTTTATGTTTTTATATTTACATTAAATGTTTAAAATATTATTTACAAATAATGTAATTCATTTTTTCTACAAAATTATAAAACTAAAAAGTGATTTCAATGGGATGGTGTTAGTCATTAATTTATGCATGATTTATGTATTATTATCATGTTATGATTCTTGGTAATTGTATATGTATACTAGTGGTTCAACAGAAAACTACGGGATTGTGAAACAGTTATATATGTCCAGTTCATTGGGTAATTATAATGAGTTAATCAATAGAGATCACCTAGTGTTACTTTGATAATATACCATGATGGGTATTCCAAATGTAACCATGAAGGCTACACCCTATTTAGTAATGAAATTTATAGTGTAATAATTTTATGGATTCCCAATGTTTTCATCCTAACTAATTTTTTCCTTGGAGTTATAAATTAATCGAATTATTTCAAGTGGTAATATAAGGTGTTTATATTTTTTTTGTGAAATGTATGATTTTTTGAATTTTTTTATTAGATTAAATTATTTATAGACTAACAGTTTATTTCTTTATTTTGTTTTCCTTAATTATATTTTTGGTCTCATCTAATTTTTTAATTTTTTCGAGGTGTTAATATTTTTAAGGGTAAATAATACTTTTTATCAAATATGGGTTTTGAAAAAATTTCTTGTTTTATTTTAATAGGGTTTCCTTTATTGGAGAAAATGACAATAAGAATAATTGTCCACATAAAATATAAGGGTTTACTTTGTAAGAGTTTTTCCTATTTCTCTAAAACACTAAATTGAAAATATTATTGAAATGGAATTATATTGAAAATCACTATAATAATTTATACCTAATGATGTGTAATTACGCATTTGGTATGGTAGAACTCCTAACATTAAATTCTTTGGATTATTTACTAGAATTTCACTCCTCCTCAAATATGAAATAGGCACACATTCTCCACACTAATTATCACCTCTCAACACTTTTTTGTCAAAAAACCCTCCCAAAATCACCTCCCGTTTTTTTGTATCCTAATATTAGATGCATTAGTTTTTTGTAGAAATAATACCTTTTCAGTTATTAGTGGAATCATATAGAGGATACCCTAATAAGTGGTATTTTCATTCTTAAAATTCATTTATTTTATTTCCTCCACACCTACATAAAATCATAATATAAAATGCTTTTTTAATTCCTCCAGTATCTTAAATATATTAATATTTTGTAATATTAATGATAATACCTAAACCCATAAACACATTAATCAATTGGATATCAAAGTCTTAATTCATGTGTATTATGGACTACGCCTTGAGAAACAATTTCATTTTCCAATAATACCTCTCATTGTTGGGAATAATGACTTTAATACTGTTTATACTTTATATTTAGGATATAAATAAAATATACATAACACTGAAGTAATTATATTGAATAAAACCATTATTTATTTCATCCTATAATGTATACAGTAACATCTCTCATGTGTATGGCATACTAGCACCTCACAAAGAGATGTAAAGAGTTCTCCCTAATGTTTTATATAGAATGCAATAAAGGTACCTATAATGAATTTATATTATATACATGACATAATTTTAATATAAATGACATAATTAAATTTCTAAACATATAATATATCTTTTTCTTATTAACATTAAAAAATGAAAAATTCATAACGTCTTATATGGATATAAATAATTTATGTCGAAATATGATAATTGTATCCTGATAATGAATATGGATATTTTAATATTATGAAATATTTATTATATTCAACATGTCAAAGCCATTTTTTATGCAGAAGAGAATTTTTTTGAAAAGCCTGATTTAAATTTAATCGATTTAGTAATATTATATAGCATGATAAAGTGTGAAATAAAATTAATAATCAAATATAATAATATTTTTCATGAAATTAAATAATTAGCATGTGTTTTTTATTATTGATGATAAATACACACACAACAAGTTCGAGTCAAGGTATGAGTTTTTTTCATCATATATATATATATATGAAATAAATCCCATATTGACCACTTATTTTTATTGTCTATTATATAGACTTAACTATAATATATTATATGATTCATATTTTGAAATTTCTGTGGATGTGAAATTCCATTTTAGGATCTCTATTTATTTGGATTTACAGTTTCCATTATACCAAAGCTATAATATATTTAGGTAATTATCTTCATTCATTTATATTTATGTAATTTTATGTACCTATTATCAATTATGAGGTTCATACTCACCACTTTTACATCTAATAACATTAATTAATTTACTACAATTGTTTTTCAAATTTATTTTATATTAATTTCTCAATAGGGTTTGTTATTCAATGTTACCAGAAGTGGTATGAGTATTTTATTACAATCGCAATGTTCATCCGGTTTGTGTACGATTATATATCTGATGATGAAATTTTATAACTCACAAATCATCACTAATCCTCTTGTAATTTAATATATTTTCATTTTACAGTATCATTTTCCAATAATATGTATATTTAACAATTTATAAACTATTTTTCCTAAAATCATACACATTTTCTATTATAGAAATAAAATATTTGTTCCCTGAAATCAATATATTATAAAAATATTTTCCAAATGTATTGAAATAGACATTTAAGATAATTTTATATTTATTAGTTTTAAATAAAATGTTTTAAAAAGTGTTTAAAATGATTTCTAAAACATATTTTTTTTGGTTTTATGGTTTTTTTATTAAATAATCATTTAAAAAATTTTATGTAATGAATAGTGATTTTAAATAAAATATTTATGTTTTCAGAATAAAATTCAATAAAAATTTAACTGTATTTAAATTTCTCAACATCAGCAAACATTGTTGTTATATATCATCCACTAGGGATATATTGGGTTAATACAATCCGCATTCACTGTTTGATTGATTAAGATCGTTTTAAAAAGATTTTTATAGAAATCATTTCTTCTCCTTGTTTCAATAATGTTTCAATGATATTGTCATATAACCCATTTCATTTAAAAGGGCTATGATGTCTTAAAAGGGAAAATTTTTCAATGAGGTTATGAAAAATTAAATATCTTTTGGGTGGTGATTTTTTATTAGTACATGTTCATTTTATGGGTGGTAGAATTATAATCCTAGGACAGGTTGTTCAGTGGTAAAATAATGATTGGAGGCTTCCTTGATATTCCCTCAATGCATTGTTATGAAATTCATCCATATGGTTATTCCATTTGTAAGAGTGATTTAAAGAGTAATGTGAAAATTATTCCCCATGTTATGAACATGTATTTTATATGCATACAATTTAATGGCATTACATCTCAGAATCGATTATAAATATCACATGGCTCAGTATTATTTATTCTTAGGAGTCATTCCTTTTCCATTGATTTGTATTTTATGATCCATATATTGATGTGTATGTGATCCTTTTTTATTTTCTCATGTTTTATTATTATTTAATCATACACATATGATTTGTAATCTCATTTATTACATTAAATGGTTAATTATTATTAATAACCTTACTGATCATTTGTTATCACCCTTAATATTTTACATTTCCCACAATTTATAATGATTGATGTTGAATTTTTTTTTATTTTAAATGATCTCCCATGTATCATGGGGATGACATATTGAATAATTAGAAATGTTGGGTTAAATGGGAGAAATGTTTTTTTTGAAAACATTGGTATTTTTAATATAGGGGTTCTTTTAATTCATTAAAACATTATAATGAAATGGTCCTTCAAAATTTAATTAATTAAAGTTTCCCTTCAAATGATACACAGTTTTTATGAGATTGTTTGGGTCGAAAATATTAGCATCAAATTGAAAAAATTAATATATTTGATTTCATCATTGGTTCCTAGATTACTAGTCCTAGGAAGTTATTAATTCCACTCGAATATGAAATGTTTAATTCTAGGACAATATAGTTTATTTAATGGGAGGGTTTAGATAAATTTGGAGATTAGAATGTGTTTTCAAGAGATTATATTAAGAGTTATGGATACCATTATCGATATATGATATTTTGATTGATCAAATTATCAAATTATTATATAAACCATTTATTTTTTAATGTATTTGTATTTAAAGTGCTTAGTGATGTTTTGGGAGACATTTTACTGTGTTGAGGTATATGTGACCAATAAGATTAACATAATGTATTTTTTGTGGTAGAATTACATTAATTTTTTTAATATGAGTTGAAATTTATTTCTAACCATTTGGGTTTATATTATCTGTGATAATGTGGTAATTATGGATCAAATGAATTATAAAAACATATTTCCTTTGGATTTAGATGTTATTTTTGGATTACATGATTAATATTATTTCTGTAGAATATTAATATATTTTTATTTAATTTTATATCACATAAATATGTTTATTAGGATTCAATGTTGAATTATCATTTTGATTCACATATTATTTTATTGTATCACTATTTTTATTGATGTTATTTTTGGAAATTGTTATCATATCATTGATATTATATTATTAGAGCATATAAATTATTTGGTATACGATTTTTTATTGACTAATGTCGATTATAGATAAATATTATAATAGTATTCAAATAATATATAATAAAATTATTCAAATAATTGGGTTTAAATATTATTCATAATTTTTTTTAGGAAATTAAATTAATGATTTATAAATAATTGTCTATGTTGAACATTGGTTTTTGTTCTTGGGGATATTTAAATTAATGATGTATTTCATTATATAATGGTTTATTAATATTTTAAATTATCTTAAATTGTTGAAACATGTTTTTATTTCATTGATTATTAATGGTAAGAGGAATATATTTTTATACATATTTGTATTATGTGAACAATTATATGTTTAATTTTTTTCTTCATGAATTTTGAATTATTCTTGAATACACATCATTTTGAGGAAAATATGATAATCTATAGGAAATTGATTAATGGATAAAATTATTACTATCATCATGTAATTGTAATTAAATATTAATTTTATCTAGGTGACATATAATTATATAACTCTTGGAAAGGGATCCAGATAAAAAAATTATAATATTAAATCCATTTATGAGAAATCAATGAAAATTTCACATCCCTTTTGTTTAATGTTTTTGATTGTTATCTTCTCATAATCATTCGTTTCCTTTGAATCATTGTCAGGTATCACCCTCCAAGAATATTTGAACATTAATATTTACTTACATGTCCAAATATTTAATTACAAATAACATCTACCATTTAGAATCGGTGTTATGTGATATTTTCAATTACCAGCATACATCCCATTTACACTCATATAAATGATGTTTCATTAACCATTATTACTATAATAGATATCAAAAAATTAATTTTAAAATGTAAAATTATATATTACTGATATTAATATAAATTTAATTGAATAATTTTTATTAACAATGGTATAATGTAAAATCAAAATATTTTAAACTGATAAACTATATTAAATATCATACAAGATACACAACAATGTGTTTAAATGAGTGAAGAAATATTATAATTCAAATATGATAAGTACAACGGAGTCATTAAATTGTAGTGTTTGAATATTATTATCAATATTTCAACTATATAAATAAACTAATCAATATAAATTTACTTAATATATTTTTGTAATATGTACTAAATTTTTAGTAATGTCAATTTATTCATCAAAATTTTGATTTCTTAAAATTAAAAATTTGACATATCATATGTGAGAATATTATAGTAATTATATATATATTTTCATTTAGTTTTATTTTATAAAAATTATATCATTTTTTAAATAAAAATTTCAAATTAATCTTAATGTGATTTGTTTTGATTTTTCAGAAAAGATTGATTTTCTAGTTAATTGTGATAAAATAATTATTTGATAGAAAAATGTATTTAAGTTTATTGTATTTAAAAATTTAAACTATATTTTTTAGTTTTAGAATTTTAATATATATATATATATATTATTAATAACAAATTTAAAGAATTTTTAATGAAGTTTATAATATAATTTTTCATTAAAATATTATTATACAAAATAATCATTTTCCAGAAAACCATTTTTCATCACATTTTGAATTTTTAATTTTAAATAAAAATCTATTAATTATATGAGTTCTTTAATGAAAATGCATTTTATATTTTTTAATTATGAAGTCCAAATTTCATAAATATATACATTTTATTATTAGTCACTATGAACAGTAATCATAGTAATTATTTTACCATGGTAAAGGAAAAATGGATTAATTATGGTTTCAAAAATTGTGATAAAAACTAAAATGTAACCATACTACTTGCATTAATTTTTTTATGAGTATATAATTTCCAAAATCATCCATGATTCAAATATGTGATTTTTTTTTCAATTTTCCATGAGTCTGACTGATATAATATTTTATGTTAGGAAAAGTCAAAAATATCAATTTATTTATTCTATTGTATATATAGATTTAATATATCGATAATAATAAAAATTGTATAGTTATATACGTAAAAATATAAAAAAATATATGTTTTATCATATAAAATTCTTTATATTTTATTGATTAAATATTTACCATAAATTCTTATAGAACACTGACATTGTAGTTATTTATTATATAGAAAAACAAAATAAATGATTATAAAAATATTGGATGTAGTATAATTTAGGTTATTTATAGTGTCCTATTAATTGTTTTAGTTAATTATAACATATTTAATATACTTTGGGGGTATATTTAGTAATTAAATATAGGTATTGATGTTAACAATGTCATATTAAATTAATAGTGTAAAAATGGTAGAAATGATATTTTATAACAAATGATAATTAAGAAAATGATTTAAAATTATAAAAAATATTATCATAAAAACTGACAAGGAAATAGATTAAAATAAATCCCATGGTCCATTTGGGAACCAATTTTAATATTATAGTGGTTATCTTAATATATATAGTTACAAACATTAATATCACTGTAATATTAAAAAAGGATCATGGGGGTTTAACAAAAGAGATAACGTCAACAAAATACCATAAACTAGTCCAATTTTTTTTTGGATAACATGATTTATTATTTAAATAATATGATCTTAAAATTATTTCAACATGGAACCATTTTAATATGATCTTTAATTTATATTAAATTAAATCTTTTATAAATTTGAAGAGTACACCTCCCTTCCCTTATGAAATGTATCCCACTCTCTTCCTTTATTCACACTTAAAATTAATTTTTCCCTTAAAAATTACAACCCATTTACCTTCGATAAATCACTCCCCACATACTTGATTAATTTCATTGATAAAAAATTATCCTTGGAATATGTTTGGTGTAAACATTAAGTAGTTGTATAAATATGATGTATAGTTCTAAATCAAGAATTTTTATTATTATCTTTTCCCTTTCTAACTCAAAAAGTCATTCTTTAAACCAAAATAAATAAATAAAAACTGTATCTCACATATACATAAGTGTTTTTATATTTATTGTGTGACCTATATCCATCATTTATTATATCTAATGAGAAACGAAACCATTGTTCGTGTGTGTGGCTGATTACCACCCCACGAACAGTTAAAATATATCTTCTATAACCACCACTCATGGATGGTTATAATGATCAATTTTATGTATATATATTATATTAATGATATATTTGTCATTTCATATGTCAATTATAAAAAATATCATCTTACACATCAATTTATGCAAAAAGTATACAGTTTTTCCTTTATACGTAGAGACTAGAACCTCCATAAAGTGATGTGATTCATTTTTCATCAAAACATATCATATATCATATATATATACATTTAAAGAATTAATTTCCTATTAATTATATAATTGACATTATATAAGTATAAATTAGTACTTACCCCCTTTCCATTATGATGGTTTAAAATTGGAAACATTACTCATGTGAACATATGACCTGCCATCTCTATGATTATAATGTTGTTAATTTTATATAAACATGTTTCATAGTTGTTTTTAATGTATATTTTATGTAACAAAATAATATTATGTCACGATTTTTATTTTTAATTTCATGGAACAATGAACACTTTTACTAGAGTGAACCAACAGAAGTCATATTTGATTTATAAGTCAAATACATTCAAAATTACTGATGTAAACACAATACATTATATAATTACTTATAAATTTTAAAAAATAATATAAAATTAATAATTATAATGGAATAAATTCCTATTCAAGTATATTGGAAAATTATTTTTATTATTCTGGAGGAATAATATCATATCGGATGAGCAAAATCGATTAAATATATATCCTTTTCGAAATCCTCTTATATGGTTTCCCATAAAACTATTTTACTTTCATTCACATACTATGTTTAAGGATTCATTTTTATTAATCTATGTGGATCCAAAATAATTTTAAAGGTTTTATTATGTTACTTTAATGGAAATTTTACTTTTCCTTTCTTTTTTTAAAATTAATTCAAAAATAAATTTTTCTATAGAATATTTTGACATTCATTACAAATAGGGTAATTTGAAAGTTCTTATATAACATATATACCATCCACGAATCCTAACTTCTCCCTAAACATTATTAGTATTTGATTTTATTGACAATATTTCATGACTTAATGGAATATATAACATTTTTCTAGGTTACTTTTGTGTCGAAATATGGTTTTAAATTAAACAAATATTCCATGTTTTAGAAAAAGATACAAATGAGTAGAGATTTGTTTTAGAGAATTTTATGATAAATGATGTAGGAATGAAATTTTATTATTCATGAAATTTTAAATTTGAATTATAGAGGAGAAATTTGATCCAAATATAGCTTATACAATCGGTGATTCAGATACTGCCTATATGAATGGTAAGCCAAATATTGCTTATGAGAAAGGTGTCCCAAAATAGTTTCTTGCTGGATTGTGAAATGATCGTTCTATTGATGAGCATGAAGGGGGGATTTTACCAGGAATGATTATCCTATGTATTAAATTAGGCTATATTAATTTCTATAATTGGTCATTAATATATTTCTATATGTTTCCTAATAGGTTTTTTCATTCCATGGGTTTTAATGGTTTTATTTGAGATATAAATTTATATTTCTAATACCTATTTTTTGAAAAAAAAAATTAATATAAGCATATGCCATAAATTTATTTAAAAATTATTTCAGAATGGTAATATAGGCCCTAATACATTTTGGTCATATATAAAGGTGACAATGATTATTCCACCTTTCAGAGAAAATATATAATTTTATATATACATGTTTGTTTATTTAATTTTTTTTTAAAAAAAAATATTGAATTTTTTTAGAATTTTTTCCATTAATATTTGAAAGTTAGAATTTTATTTTTTTTTGAAATAAATATTTTTAAATTTCAATTATATTATAATTATTACTTTTAGGATTTTTTTGTTTTCTATTTTATTTTCTGTATTTTGTCACTTTTTCAAAAATAATTTAGATTGTATTAATATTTTATAGGTTATATGATTTCAAAGCCCCCTACATGAAATATTTTTTTAAGATTGTTTCTTTGAATATCAATAAACAATAAATTAGAAGTACAATATATATTAAATATAAAACAAAAACTTAACAAGTCAAAAATAATTCTAAATAAATAGAGTTTCCTTAAAAAATAACGAAAATTGATTTTAATGGCACAATATACTTCTATTTTTATATACTAAAATTGTATTTATTATATTTTATAATATTCATTTTATTTTGAATAATATATTATATTTATAAAATTATACTTATTTTAGAAAACTTTAATGATCCATATGCTATGTTTTACATTTTATTTAGATTTTTTTATAGTTTATTTTTAATATGATTATAATTTTACTTACATGAAATTTAATAACATTTTAAACACCTCATGTAGTTTAATTTAAATGATTAGAAAATATTAATTGTAACTAAAAAATAAATGAAAATTGGATGAGTGGTTAATCATTTAGAAATGGTTGATATTAAAAATAATTTCATTATTCCCTATGAAAGAAAAAATATATAGACTATTGACTAAATTTCTATTTCAAATCCTTTCAGTCATTTGAAAATATATAAATGAAGGAATATAGTCGCTATCTTTGGTGAGGTAACATCTTAAAATCTATTGTGAAAATGAGACACCAGTTTTGACAACATCGACCTCTATGTTTTGGTGGATTATAATTACTTGGAAAAGCACAGATCATTATGTACCTGAACCATGACTGTCAGATACTCGATCAATTTTTCAATTGGATTAGGTGTGAACATGATATAGTCATGTGCACCAGATCCTTCTCCCACTATGTGAGTAGAATCACCACACATCATTTTCTGGGGGAATTATATAGTCTATGGAGGCTCGGGCATGAATAGTGGAGGCATGGGAAATGGCCCCTGATAAAATCTCAAACGATCTATATCTGGATAAAACCATAGATATATTGAAAATAACTATGGATACAATGCCTCCTGGTGCACATTCCCAATCAATAGAGGCTATAATGCTAGAGGGAGAACCTCATGATAAGAAATTGGTGAGTCCTTAGATGTAGTATGAGACAGTCTATATCATCATCTTCGTGGATCCACGACATCCCCAACTACTCTGGGAGGTTCTTGAGAAGGAACCAGCAGTCCATGGGTAGGGTCCCCATTTTCTACTGGATGAAAATCTAAGGTAATATCATAAACAAGAAGATAAGTTAAAGTCATTTACTAGGATATAACCTCGATTTATTCCAACCTCACAACATCCTCCTCATACTCTAGATCAAACATTAGGATAATACATTGTATTCATGTATGTTTTACAGTTAATCAAAATGTATCATAAAATATTACAATAAAAAAATAATGAATATATTTTTGACATACCAGAAATTAATCCGTGTTTCTTATGTAATAAGATATTGAACATAATTTATTCTATAACATGGATCGGGATCTATATGCTCTATTAGAGAGAATCTCATTATACACAGACCCATGATATGAAATGATTATTGTCTATCCCATTGGTTGTGATAATAGTGCGGCCCACTTTACTAATAGACATCCTACAATGTTTTTATCATTACATAATGAATCATTGGTTTCTACCTTGGTGTAAATGGAATAATTTTAACACATCCAAATGGCTAAATAACTCTATTTGGAAAGTGTCACTCGATAATAGGAATATGAATGAGAGGAACTATAGTCACCGTATCATGAAGTCCAATAGTGTTGTAAGTAGTAAATTTGTCTAATGAAGTCTAGTATTGTATCCAAATATTCAAAAATGAAATGTTAGACTTGTTAAAAAATGTTTTCTATAAATAAATATTTATATCATGAAATTAGATAGTCAATTAATGATTTTATATGCATACATTAGTGGGTAGTAGTCTATCCATAATGATATGTAATGCACCCAAATTCTGTCTTAGGGCCCAAATTTATAGGTTTTCCTAAACCCCTTATTAAATTAAAATTTGAATGTGATAAATAATAATAAATTAAATTTAACATTTCTTTATATCGTTATAATAAAATATAGAGGAGTGAACATACCATCATCAATGTGAAGCATCACCCAACACATATATATAAAGGTCTAGACCAAAACCAATAGGGGATATGGAAGTGATGCACTCCCATTCCCACAACTATTGAAGGATGAATAATCCCTAGAGACCAGTGAGATATGAGTAGTATTATGTGAATAAGGCTCTGTGTGGGTATCCCAAGCATGACTATCCCCAAATATATCTAATAAACAAATATAAATCCTACAGTAGCCCTAGATATATCATTTTCTTAATGAATAATATAGTGATCATCACTAAATGTCGATCCAATGATCCTTAAAATATATATATATATATACATGAGCATGAGAAATAAAATTATTCTCATTAACATCACATGGTAAATGGGAAAAGTGTATCTTAATTAATTACATAGATATCAAACTACCATCTAAAGCATAGTCAACAACCAAAATATTGTAGCATTGAAATCCATGTAAAACCATAGGTCAGTCCCCATGAGTGGGCCCTATTACTTCATCCCCTTCTATAGGAATACTGAGCATCAATACAACATCCTCAAGGATGATGGTCATATCTCCCTTAGAGTAGTGTAAAATATGTGCCTCTGGTCTCCCTCATAATATGTGTGAATAAAGTCAGTGATGATCAATGAATGTAAAATCATATACCAATAGTCCAACGAATCTAGAGTGATAAGGACGAGGTATAATGGAGGGTGGAGGTGGAATGTGATTATAATGTTTGGTCATTTTACCCTAATATGTCGAACATCACAACACTCTAGAACATCATGTAGAAAATTTCAATACTGACCAGTGAGTAGCAATGTATACCCCATCTATACATAATAAAACGAAATAAGTATTATGTGTAAAATTCAAAAATAATTTTATGGTTATCAGAATATATGACTGGTACAATTTAACACATGATATGTTTACTCCCATTTTTATTGTGTTTATTAGAGTAAAAATAATTTCATGTCTTCTGGTTTCTAAAATCTTATTTTTAATGTGGTTTTTGATGTGTTATTTCATTAAAATATTGTTTTGTAAGATATGGTTTTATGTATTTATATATAGAAACGTTTTTTTCTTTTATATCTAAATGTATATTATAAAATAAGTGACAAAATATCTTGGAATGTGAGGTAATAATAAGAGGAAACCAAAAATATAATTATTTATCTATGATAAAATGTTAATTATGATCATATAAAGTGATATGGACAAAAAAACACATGAAAAAATCAATAATGATTTTAAAAAAAAGAAATAGAATGATTTTTTTCAATATAATGGATTATGGATGAGATGTGTCTAATAGAAAAAGTTATGTAATATCAGCATTTTCTATGTGGTGGCATAATAAAATATTCCAAATGGATGAACATAAATTTTTAGTTTTCAAATGCTTTCAGCCTTCAATTGAAATCATCACCATATTGGGAGGAATTTAATTATAAGGAAAAATGATGTGAAAATTCACATGTTAAGAATATCCCCTTGGTGGATATTATTAAGATTCCACTCAATAAAAACCCGAATTTTACATTAGATCTAAATTCAGGCTCATCTTATCCAAACTCTATCCTTTCAAAAAATGCCAAGGTATTTCTTATTTTTTTTAAATAAATTAATTTGTTCCTTCATGGGTTTTCTATTATCCATTTTACATTAAATGATCTTAATTTTCATTTTATCAGGGTTAAATATATTTTAGATAATGTATATAATTTGTTTTTATGACCATACACTTCCTTAATATAACATTAACTAATAATTTAGATCTCAAATGGTTTGAGTTTTTATTTATATATGATTTCTCATAATATGGAGTGTCTCATGATTATTCTCTTACATGATTTCTTTAGGGTTTATCCGTGGAATGTTTTATATTGGTTTCATGTCACCACTCATTCCATTTTCATATTCATTATAATGTGCATATTAATGTCTTATTTTTAATTTATTTTAAAAGTATTATTAGTGTTATAAAATTATAAAAAATGTAGGCTTTTATATTAACAACATGTTTTTAGTAATATTATAATAAAACATTAGAGACAATACATCATTTTGGATAAGTGTTTAAACTCCATCATTTAATGTTAGAGCATGTTTTCATGTATTGAAATTGTTGATGACATATGTTGAATCTCTAATATCACTATTGTTAATGAGGCTAGTCCATCTCATTCATCATCCTTCAGGATTGTGGTCTCACTATTTGATGGAACATGTTGACTTCATGTATCAATAACATCCATTCATCATGATTTGGGAAATATCAAATATTCCTAATATGATTCCATTTTACAATATAAAAGTTCTCAATGGTTTCCATCCAATACACAAGATTAAAATTTACTCCCCATAGTATATTTATAGAGGCACATTCTTTAGTGGTATTTTCATATAGAAACTGTGATTCCTAGAAAATTCCGTATTGAAATTTCCACCCTTCGAGTAATACCACTACTTATTAACCACTTCAATTTTTGATAATGTTAATAGTTGCATGAACATTAAATTTAGAGTCTCCTCGAAGGAAACAAAACACTCGATAATAATAATATTCATTAATGTTCTTTTAAATAAATTATTTAATGTGACTTTCATACATTATCCCTTAATGAATCGGGACTGACGATAGTTCCTTTTTATTAATGAACTACTTCAAACTATGATAAAAAATTCAACAAAACTATGGTAGTTGTAGGTAAATTGAAAATCCACTTGATGAAATAACTAATACACTCCATAATGTTTGTGGTCATGTGTATGTACCTCTACCTCACCCCATCATATGACTATGTCCATTTTTTCATTTGGAATTTATATCATTTAATCATTTACTTCATAATTACCCTTCCACATTTTTTTAAAAAACATTTTCTTAAACATCATTGATCTGTCTCATATGATGCATAGATTTCATCATATTTCACATAAATTTGTTTATAATTATATTGAAATGGTATAAATTGATAAATTCATTACATATCAAACATCATGATTTCCTTCTTCATAGATTTGTTAAGTATTTTTTTTGACATATTTCTAGAAATGTTTTTAATGATTTACCTATGACATTAATTTAGGGGTCTCCTTGAATCAGGATTCACATTTATCATATCATAGATTGCATGATGTAAATGAAATATCAAATAGACACCCCAAATTAAGCAAAATGGTTATTGATTTATGCCAAAAACCAACTCCAAGATTCATAGTTTTCCTTCTACATTATTAAGAATGAAATTGGAAGAGGTGAATGGTTTCCATAATGAGACCCCTAAATCATAAACACTCTCATAATTATTCTATATTGAAACATCCTATCAATATTTATAATCATTTTTCTAATATAAATTGAAGAAATATTGGGGAGTGATTCCTATATAAAACAATGAAATTGAACAAAAGATGGATCACGTCGTGTATCTTGAGACACATGTTCATTCAAGGGATTATGGAATAAAACATGTTCATTGGGTCTCACTAAAGAAATATATTTTTACAAAAAACCCATATGATTCATCCCAATCACCATAGACATTAAAAATTGTCTTCTTTTTCTCCATTCATTCATTATATTAAGAAATATTATAACAAAACGTTTGTTTAATTGTAAAATCTCATACATCATGGAGATGTGTCCTTGGGTTAATTATTTTGGATTAAATCTCTGGTTTTGGTTATATAAGAGTTTTCTTTGGTGTTTAAGGGTCCTCAAGGATGTTCTATGAGTAATAACATGAATTAAGGGAAACAAATTCCTACTCGCTTGAGGTGCATGGTTGGTGTATGGCTAGTGCATAGATAATTAAGTAAATTGTGTGAGGCATTGGACCCATACATTGATAATGGAATATCACATATTTGGAACATGGTTTGTAAACATGTGTGACTCCCCGGATAACCATACTTTAAAAATTCCAAAAGATAGTGTATTTGAAATGGTTTTTGTAGATATTTGAAAATTGTGTGGCAAAATGGTGTACCATTGTTAAAGGAGAAAAAATTATAAAATTTACAGATTATAATTTTACATCCATTCTAATTATTTCGTCCCATACTCCTCCCTTTAGTCTTAGTGATGTACACCAATCCACAAACATTTTGATGGGTGGTTCTCTCTCAATTATAGTCCGTTTGAAGAATTGTTGGATGCGAATCAAAGATTTGAGTGACTCTAATCTTCTACAATATATTATTTTTTGGATTAGGGCTTCTATCTTAGGTTATCTTATTTCAAATACATGAAACCCTATTTTTAGGTTTGAATATAGGTTGATTCATCAAACAGTATTTGTATCAGGATCTAATCCTGTATTTAAATGTTAATTCATCATCGTATTCAAGATTGGTGGTCTATATGTTATATCCAATAGTTTTATTATATATTGGTGAATGTGCATTGAGATCGTTCTTAAATAATGTTGTGAACATTTTACCATAGGTGAAATTCTATAAAATGTTTAGGTAATTAATAATTTATATCTATAATGATCTTTTTGGTATTCATTGATGATGATTAGAAGGATTTAGGGTCACCCATGGGGTATGCCGTTATTCTCGAACCTATAAATTGGAAAAGTTGACTATAGGTTTTTCTTGAAATAATGTGGAGACATATTGAACATATTGAATATGTTTTGTGGTGTTGACATTTAAATATTGATAATTTTTACCATTCTTTGATAATGGAATAAGTGGATGTTTAGCCTGGTTTGAAAAATAGAAAAATTGGGTGAATTGAGACTATGTAGAGTGGATTATTAATTCTATTAAAATTTTTAAATGGGTCAGTATATGTGTGAAATGATTAATGTGTTAAATTGGATATGGATTATGAATTTAAGAACATGTAAATGGGATTTCATAAGGGAATTTATGAATATGTGGAATGGTATAATATATGAGAGTTATGTGGTATTCTTAATGGATTGAATGTAATAATTTGGTTGTTCAATGTGATATTAGAATTATATTAGACATGAATAAGTGGGGAAATTCTTGTGAAATAATTAATAGGAGAAATTGGATAATGTATGGTAATAAGTGAATATTGACTACTGAATGGGGATTGTTGAATAAACATAATGGGTTATGGAATGAGAATGGGAATTTGTCTATGTATCCATTTAATGTAAAAAAGTAAATGTGTTAATGAGTTACAACATAGTAATAATTCCCATGCTTATAGTTGTAGACTATGATTTCAATTCAAATTTGTTTGGTTTGGTTGTGATATGTTATGTATGTGGTTAATTGATAAATATACCCATGAACATGGATGGGTGGGGAGATAATGAATTGGGTGTCCTCTCATGGGTTTGGTTGGACAGATTCGTTAACCCCACATAGGAATGCATGGGTTAGGGAGTCTGTATACTACTCTATGCTCCTGAATGTAACATTTAATGAATATACATGGACAGAGTCTCAAAGACAAGTAAGATTAAATAATTGTGAATCATTTATCACTATTAATATTGGGAGATGATTTATTTTCTTATTCATAATATTTTATTGCCTTAGACCCATGTGTATTTGATTTATATTCCTAGACCATTAAACGCATGTTGATAATGAATTGTGTAATAAAGATGACATAAATGATAAATATGATACTATGAAGAGAAATGTTTAAGGTAACTATAGTTAACTAAGGGAATTTGAGTTTTCCTTTCTTTCATGTCATTTAATTATTACATTCATTCCCTATCTATTCAAACCGGATATTTTGTAGACACCATTGATGGTGGCCTACTATGTTATAATCACATCTTGTTTGGTTCAGCATTCAGTACCAAAGAATACATCATTGTTTTATGTTCAGATATTGGTAATGGTCTAGTGAATGGGAGTTTAGTTTAGAATAGGATATTTACAGATGAGGATCCCAACATGGAGTAATGAGAATTTTTCAGATTCTGATGGGTTTCATTATTTTGGGTTTCCATCTTTTTTGCACTAATATTATGACATGAAATGTGTAATGATGTATTTTCATTTGTATCCATTTTAGGGAGATGTTTGGATATGAATGTTAATTGGTTATTAAAAATTTTTCTATATATTTGTGTTTTTAACTATTGTTTCCTACTCAAGTAGAGAGGGTATAGTCTCCCCATGTGTTATATTAGACACTTCCCACTAGTATGAAACCTATGTCATAATGGAATTTGCGCTGAAAAACATGTAATTTAAGTGATTGGAGAACTGGTTTAGTGGCTCCTAGGATAAAGATATTACAATGTTAAATCAGTAGATTTATTTTTTGGGGTATTATTATTTGGCATGGTTGAAATGTGGATAAGATTTTGTAGGCATTGTTAATTAGACCATTCTAAGTAGCAGGTAACCCATGTATGAGGGAAATATCATGTCAGTGATGGTGGAAATTTCATACCTTGTTATTTATAGTTATAGTTTAATTATATTTCATCATTATGTGATGCACATGTTATGTGATGTGACTGTTATGTGATTGTTTTCTCATGGTTACAATATAAATAGGTTTTTAATTCATGAATTATTTTTGGAACATGGATATATAAGTGGCATAAATTAGGGTTGGAACACAAGGGGATGTGTATGGGGGATATGAAATGTAGGATGGATTATTATTTGATTATAATTTAATGAGTGTAGTGTCTAAAATGAATGATGAAAATGGATAAATGGGAATGATTGTAAAAAAATGGGTAGAAATTTTTTCATAAATTAAGGTGTAAACATGTTTAAATATGGGTTGTTAAAATATGTGAACTCTGGAAATGTGATTAAGAGGATGAATTTTTATTGAAACTGTGGGAATATCATTACCCTTGTTTTTAGTAAATGGTCATGGCTACGTAAACTTGTTCACCCTTATTCACCACAACCTATTTTAGGCATGATAGGGGTTATATTCCATGATTGATGGTTACTATTTGGATAGTGTATGCATATTGGGTTTTTAATATTGATAGAGTAAATCCTTTTCATATGTGTATTATTTACGTCAATCATTCATCGATGTGTCTGTTTGGGAATTTTTGTGGCACATATTGGTCAACAATGTTTGGATTTATAAAATTTTAGGTGAATGTGGAATTCAAAATGTGAATGATTCCATTCAAATATAGATGAGTTAATTATTAAATGAGGTGTGGTGATAGAAATTTTTGTGGAACCGAGTAGTGGGTATTCATTGTATAGTCAATTTGATCCCTATATAGTTGGTTTGGGGAAATGAGAGTGTCCTTGATTGAGAACATGGATTTGGGTTTTGAGATGTTTTTGGCTATTATATGTAATATGAGTTGTTCTTATTGAACCATTGTTATGGTTTTGGCCTTCTGAATGTGAGGCTTTATTGGGAAATACATGTATTAAAACTCTTGTACATGAGCCTCAACCTTGTTGGTGAGGTATCCTTTTGTCAATCCACCGGACCCTGGTTCGAAACCAGGTAGAGTTATATTTTCGGGTAATATAGGAGTACTATAGCGAGCCAGTAGATGTACTGTGGAAGGCACTCTGCGAGAACTATACCAGTTACTATAGCTGGTATTGTTTATTACTGTAGCAGCTGGAACTATTCATCCTGGGCCGCTGGTTTGGGCTTGGGGTCCTGAAGCCCTTCTGGACACACATGCCATCCGTTCAGTATGGGTTTTGATGCACCGTTATTTGATTCGGGCCACCTAATCTCCTTCCAACCACATGTAGTTTTACCATACAGAATCTACAAAAAAAGCATCCATAAATGGGGATTCAGTGTAGGTGCACTCAATAGAGCAGAACAAATGGATTTAGAAGAATGAGAGGGAATAGATATGTCATCTGGACTAGGTTGTGCTTGCATGGGATGCTTAGAGAGACGGTCATTCATATTTGGTTATTTACCATCATGATGAAGATGCTAGGGATGGTCAGTCCCTTGTATTTATAGTATGGTGAAATTCCCTAAGACCATTGGGCCATTTAATGTCTCTTAGCCTATGGGCAAAGTAATAACTAAGCCTAGAAGACATTTATGGGTTCCCCCTCATTCTTTGAAAGGGGGTTATCAAAAAAACAATAAAAATGGAGGCCTTAGGTCCATATAGGGGTTTTGTATTTTAACTCTCATGGGTCATGATTGTAGAGAGCACATTCTAGACATTAAATATGGTTCATGGGTTTTGGTGACCATGTGAGTAGGTATTTCACATGTCTTGTCTTGGATTCTGGAGAGGGATAGTGAGAGGGATCATGGTTTGGTGATGTGATTTCAATTATGGTTATATGTTGGTTGTTCCATAAAAAAATGGGTGACCTATTTTGAGGCAAGGGTTGTGATGATTGTTCCTTAGAATATACATTGTGTGAGATGCAACATTGGTCAAATCGATGTAAAATCAGTACCATCTAGTTTCAGTAAAGGATATACATTTTTCCTAATTCTTTTACAGGGACCATAGGTGATAAGGGCATGTTTTATGGTTTTATAAATACATGTACCATATAGACGAATAATAATTCTTTATAGATGAGAATTAATGGATGTGCCAATGTTTTTCTGAGAGGAATATTCATGGGTGATTATAGTATGACTGTTTTTGTTGTATTGAAGTTGACACATGAGATGAGGGTGGGCATGTGGTTGAGCATGTTTGTATTAATTGTTTGGGTTTGGGTGAGATGTGGGGAATTCCTTGGGTCTGATGAGGCTGGTGAACAAAGAGGCTTGGTTAGGCAAGTAAGTAGGCATTTGGGATGTGTTTAGATGATTGTGGGATGGTGGGTCATAATGATAATTTGAGATTGGTCACATGAAAAATCAAAATCAAGAGGTCTCAAATGAGTTCCATATATGGGAACACACTTGTAAGGCTCGACTTTGGAAAGTATAATTTTTTTTCATTCTCTATGAAAACAATGCATGAAGCGTGATTATCTGAAATACCATTTTCTTGATAGGTGTGGTAGCCCATTTTTTATTGTTAGATGTTGAGAGAACATTGAAATTGATCGAGGGGTGTCGTAGAAGTAGTTCCATATGAAACCTTGGTTTACGACCTCTTTGTGTATGGTGATGGAGTGATGGTATGTCTTGGTTGGAAATCAAGCCTATGTAGTGGTATTTATGTTCCAATGATATGTATGTAGCATGGATTCATGGGATTTTTGATAGGTTATGGTGTCCCATATTGGGAGGTTACATCATCAATGGAGAAGTTGGTTGTGGTATTAGTCGAAAACTCCATAGTATACGTCGGCTAGTGATGATCATCCCCATCATCTTGACATCGTCTTATGTATATTGAAAAGATCTTGATTTTAACCAATAGACTTGATGGTTTTTTTTTGTAATGGGAGGTATATCAAGGATTTGACACTCATGGAGGTTGTTTATATGGAGTTGGATTCTAAAATGTACACCATCGACGATTTCGATTGAGTTCCTCGAGATGAACTAGGTGTTAAAAAACATCACGCGTGATGGTCACGAAAGATAGAACATTCACTAGGTGATGTTTAGTTATTTTATTTTCTGAAGTCTATAAATCCATGTTTATGTTTTGGGGATTAGATTCGTTTCGAGTTCAATACATGTAGTAGGGATCCCTCGTAGAGATAAATGGTAAGGACCCTCATAAGATGAGGAGTGATAAATCATTCCTAGTGGTGGATAAGATAAAATAAAGTTTATGTTGTGACATAGGGATTATAAGGCATTACCTTTGAGGTGATTTCAAGGTCTCTTAGAGAATATAGATGGACCTTGATTATAATGGTTTGTTGAACCCTGCTTTGACTTTGTACTCAGGGTTGTCTAGAATGAAATTTTATATTCCCATGTCTAGTAATCAAAGGGGGTCATAAGACATGACATTGGTTTGTGGAAATAGAAGTTTTATTCTACAAATCCAATAAAATCATAATTATACTCATGTAAGTGTCATTGGGTGGTATTGGAATGTTTGGATTATTGATAGACCCTTGTCCATATGATGTTGTGCCATGCCTTTGGTAGAGTGAATCCAAGTGTTGTAGGTGAGCCTGTAGGGGAGAACACGACTATGTTATGATCAAGGGATAAATGTGGAAATATTTAATTAACATTTAGTGTATGTTTTTAAGTGAGAAGAAAGATTCATATATTGGAATGGGTTTGAGTGATATCATATACATCAATAGTTATAGTATGAATTGTTGGAGTACATGTTTTGGGAATGTTGATACGGATTGAGGATGATCCATTATAACATGGGAAGGCTTTAAGATCATGAACGTCGTGGAGGTGTGTGCTTGTTTGTTTTAATTTTGGATTAGATCTATTTTTTGATTGATGATGTGTTTTATCAATAGTTTGAGGGGCCTTTAGGATGTTCCAGGGGTTCAGAACACGAATTATTGAAAAATGTTTCAACGATTTTGAGGTACATGTTTGGGACACGATAGGCACACAGTTAAGTAAACCATGTGATGTGAGGGGCCAAGCTGTGTACTTTTTTACAATGACATATCCTATGGTTGGTGAATTATTTTTAAACAATGTGTGTCTCTTTAAGATACACTAAAACTCGAATTCCCTAACACACATGCTTCAAAATGGTTTTCACATGGTTTGGAAAATCGTAAGGCCAAACCATTACGCCCTTGTAAATGTTGGAAAAATTAAAAAAATGTCACTACATGATTTTAAAGCCTTAAACAATTTTCCTCCCCTTACTCCTCCCTCTAACACTAGTGGAGAATAAAAATACTTGAACCTTCCCAAGGGTAGTTTTACACCTATTTTATTCCTTTTGAAGTATCGTTGGTTGTGAATAGAATAATCGAGTGATTCTAATCCTCTCATCTCTTCTATTTTCAAAATCTAGCCTTGTATCTAGGGAGATCATATTCATAATCCATAAACCCCTATTTTCTGGTTATATATAGGGGGAATATAAAAAAGGGATTGGTATCCAGATCTACGGCTATGTTTACTAGTACATTCATCATTGGATTTAAGGTATGTGGTTCAGATGTTATATTACATAGTTTTGTAATATATTTTCCATATGCGTGGAAATATTTCTAACCTCTTATTCTACATTTGTTACCATGAGTATGATTCCATAAAATGGTTTTATAATTAATATTTTATACACCAAATGATCCCCATGGTATGCATTGAGGATGAATAGAATGACTTATGATAACCCTTGGGATGATCCAACAATATTAAACCTTTAAAATTTGTTATATTAAGTGTAGAGGTGACAAGTGATAACGTAGATCAACATTTTTCATGTTGTATATGTTTAGTGGATTTGAAAATGAAATAGTGATAATTATTCCTATGGTTGAATAATGGAATCAGGGGTTGTTTGACTTGACATGGAAAATAGTTAATTGTGTGAATTGAAGCGGTGTCGATTGGCCTGTGAATTGTGGTGAAATTCATAAAAGGGTTAATATATTTATATATAATGACTAAACTATTAAATTATAAATGTCATGTTAATTTAATAACATGTAAATTGGTATTTATATTGTAACTGATGAATATATAGAATGGATTAATACATGAAAATTATGGGATATACCAATTCGTTTGAATGCAATAATTTTGTTTGCATTGTGATATAATAATTGTCCAGAAAATTTATAAGTGAGAAAATAATTGTGAAACAATAAATTGGAAAAATGGGATATTTTATGGTTATTGGTGAAAATTGGGAAATGAATGTGAATTGTTGAATTCAATTAATGGGTTAAGTCACGATAATGGAAATTTGGCTAAACGTTTATGTAATGTATATTAATAATGTGTTTATGGGTTATAACATGGTATTAATTCGCATGTTGACATTTGTGGAATGTGATTTCTATTCATATTGGTTGTGTCTAGTTGGGATATGTTATGTGTCTATTGAATGGATAAATAAGCATGTGCACATGGTCTGGTGGTTGGATAAATGATAGAGGCTCCTCTCATGGTCTAGGCTATAGGGAACCTCTAACCCCACCATGGAATGTACATGGTATGGGGACAAACTACCATTATATGCCCATAATGGTTGCATTTTATGAAAATAACAAGACTGAGGAAACAAGCTTTGTAAGACTAATTCATGTGAAATGTATATCCCGAGTGAGATATGGGCTTGATTTACTTCCTCATTAATGGTGATTGATGACATTAAACCCATTTGTAGATTATATATATGCCTAAACCATTGAACACATGGTTATAATAAATTATGTGATGATGCTAATGGAAATGATTAAAATGATATTAAATTTAGAAATGGATAAAGAAATTATTTTTAACTAAAGGAATCCAAGTTTTCCTAATATTTTTTTTATTATTTCTTACAACTACTATCTATTAGAACATGATATTTTGTAGACAAAATTGGGGGTATCCAACTAAGTTGTACTCACTCCCTACTCGGTGCACCATTGGGTACTCAAGAAGACTTCATAGTTGTTGGTTAGAATAAATGAAAGGCCACAGTGCTAGGGATATGATATGGTCTTCGGTTATTGATGAATGAGGATCTGAACATAGAGTTAGAAACTTTTTAGGGATTCAAATTGTTATCTTTCTTTTGGGACCCATTATTTTTGTCTTTGTTAGAATGACATGAAATGGTTAATATTGATTTTTTCCATGTTTTGGGAGATGTATTGCTATACATGTTTATTTGTTAATACATATTGTTTCCAATAATTATTATTTTTAATTGTAGTGGCATTCTTGTGTATAGATAGTGTAGTCTCCCAAGGTGGGTGGTTAGACCCTCACCACTAGTCAATAACCTATAGTGTAGGGGAGCTTTGAATGAGGTCATGTGATATCTCAGCTTGGAACATCGGTTTAGTGGATTCCATGTCAGATACCTTACATGTACCCTCTCTTTCACATGAGATATAGGAACTTCTTGTAAATTTATATTCATATTGATGATAAAAGATAAAAAAATTAGTATCCAATGATGTATTATCTTGTTTCAATATAGGATGAATTCAATAATTATCTATCTATATCATCTAAATTCGTTGACCTCATAAATTCAATTTTTTGAAACATCATCAATTATAATCTATATACATCTCCATATTTATCATGCAATATGATGAATTTTCTATTACATGATTCATGAACTAAATATCTAAAGTTTTTATCAATATGAATTTTTTAGTAATTTTTTCAATGCATATTTACCTGTTAAATAACATTTAACATATAATTTATTGTCTATACTAGTAATGAAATCCAATATAAATCTTGTAAAATCAGTTGTAGGTCTGAACAAAATTTAGATGAATTTACAAAAATATTTCATTACTTCAGATAAATATGAGAATAGTGGTTGATGATTATTTGCGGTTCAAGGTTGTTTTACAACCGATTAATTTCTAGAATCATGACCATAAACATCTAATTCTCCCTCATCATCCGAATTGTTGACTATGTCTTTTACATCATTTGAAAAATCCAAATCAGAAGATATATTTATATCTATTTTTATGATATTAGATAATTGTTCCTCTTCCGAATCATTGGGAATATCCTCAATCAATTTTTATGGAACATTTTCAACTACTCGGGTATAATTACAAATTAATAAAATAGACATTGTTATTGAATATTATAAACCTAAACATATAACACCTTCATGGAACAATCTAAATGGAGGGAAAATAAATTTATTTAGGAAATTTCCATATACATCCCATTGAGAGGCTATATAACATAGTGTAGTAAGTAATTATAAATGTTTACAGATAATAGGGCTGATATCATAATTAGATTCAACATTTAAATAATAATAAAATCATTATTGTTGTTCACTTGTTGTTACATAATCATATATCATAACTATTATTGTTGGATATGTACTATACAAATCCTCTTTCTTAGTTTGGATAAACTGCACATAGCAATAGACATAGTAAAATATGATTCTCAATGTGAATAATGTTCTTTTATAAATATTATTATTTTCTGAATAATATTTACAATTCGGATTGACTATAAAGTATTTATTATAATGAAATTTAAGAATTCATTTTTTATATCCTAAAATATTACATTGATGTTTCATAGTATAATTTTTATGCTTTTTAAAGGAATGTTCAACTGTATATAAATTAAATATTAATCCTATAAATTATATCCCTTGGACTTTAAAACAAAGTGTTTTAAAGGATCATTGTCTTGCACCAATTCCTAATCAAGTCTAACTCAATGGGTTTCTTCGGGTTTTACCCTTCGGTACAAATGTCCTGGATCCACATCCACATGTATTATCTATAGAGGGATTTCAATTCCTATATAAAAACATAATATTTTATGATTCCAAAATTGTAGAATGTTTTTTAACCTGAATTGTGACAAAAAATTTTGTGTTACATTATTTTACTATGTTAGTGGAATTTTCAATGTTTTATAAATAAAATGCAATTCATATAAAACATATCCCCAGACAATAATAAACCAGGCATAGAATAATTTATTTATACTATAAATCACAGGAGTATCAAATAATGTGTGTAGTTAAGCATCCTTGTCATTAAATTTTATATCTTTCTTCTTATATTAAATTTTTTATAATTCAAATTTAATTAGCAGCTACTAAATAATTAAATATTATTTAACAATTAATTAATAGTTATTTAATCTTATATTATATATAACATAATCCATTATTAATCAGTATTTAATAATTACATAAATAATAGATAGAAAATACTTACATTTTATATAATTATTGGTTAAATAATGTTTAATCATCATGTAATTATTTCTTAATAATTCATTAGTAATTAATTAATTAGTATTTAATTTTTTTTAATGAAATCATTTTATAATCATTACTTATTCATCCTGTAATAATTATTCAATCATTATTTAATCATTATTTCATCTTTCATTATTCATTAATTAGTAAATCATTAATCATTACGTGATCACTCATTAAGGAATTATAATAATTGTTTATTAATTAGTGAATAATTAATTAATAATTCATTCATTATTAGTTAATTAATCTTTAATAATTAGTTATTAGTTAATTTATGATTAGTTAATCTTTAGTTCATCATCAGTTAATCATTACTTAATCATTACTTAATCATTACATTACCATTACTAATTCAATATTTGATATTTTTTTACCATTCTATAATCATTTGTTAATCATTATTTAACCATAACTTAATCATTACATAATCATTATTTAATCAATAGTTAATAATTAGTTAATCCTTATTTAATCATTATCTATTCATTCATTAACCATTACTTAGTCATTATTTAATTATTATTTTATTATTAGTAAATTAATCATTATTCAATTGATATTCAATTGTTAACAATTAGATAATAATTATTTAATCATAATTTAACGATTATATAATAAATATTTATTTATTGTTGTATTATTATTTAAAAATTATATATAAATTATTTAATCAAAACTAATCAATATATATTCAATAATAAATCATTTGTTTTTAATTCATTAGTGATTAGTTAATCATCCATTATTAATTATTTAATCAATATATTATTTTTTATTCTTGGGGGTATAATTGTATTCAAACCCCCACCCACACATAAGTCTTGAAAGAATGGTCATATCCTCGCTAAGGGATATCCCAGCCAACCAGTGACATTTTATTACATTTTATACATTTTTGGCTTAAATCACTTGTCATGGTAATTCCCATTACATGGCTTCTAGGTCCACCATTGGATGGCCCTAAGGCCCTCATACATCATTAAAATATCGCTACTATCATGTTTTTCCGACTTCACCGCCCCCTTGATGGCCAAAATACCTAGTGGGCCAAAACCCCATTCATGGTGAATAGTATTACTACAACAATGTCTTTGTTTAATACATCCACTGAAAAAATCTATATTTCCACAACAACGTCTGTTATAGTAATATAACTAGACCTGCAAAAATTATCTCCCACCTAAATGAGTTCATATTACATTAATAATTGTTTAATGATCTATTAATAATTATTGAATGATTATTTAAGAATTAATTAATCATTACACAATCATTCTTCAGAAATTATTAAATCATTAGTGATTCTTAATTTATTCATTATTTGATCAGTCATTGATTCTTAGTTAATCATCACTCAATAATGATTAATTCATTCATTAATAATTACATAATCATTACATAATCATTACATAATAATTATTTACTTATTATTTAATAATTTTTTTTTCAATTTCAAACAATTAATCAATCATTAGATTATTATTACTTATTCATTAAATAATAACCCATTAATAATTATTTAATAATTATATTAAAATTCTTTAATAATTAGTGAGTCATTAATTAATAGTTTTTAATCATTAGTTTTTATTTCATTTATCATGATTTAATCATGATTTAATCATTAGTTTGTCATTATTTAATAATTACTTAATCATTTTGTAATCATTATATAATATTTAGTTATGAATTATATAATAATTCTTTACTCAATAATTAATAATTAGTAAATAAGTAATTAATAATTACTTAATAAGTATTATATCATTACATAATGATTCATTGATCATTATTTAATAATTATTCAATCATTTTTACATGTTTTATAATGAATATTAAAAAAAATTAAAATAAAATATAAATTATGCCTTCATCATTAAAATTTCATATTGTATTAATTTGTTAATTATTATTTTCTAATCACAATTTAATCATTATTCAATCCTACATTACTGATTAGTTAAATTAAAAATAATCATTAAAAATGATAATTTTTTTTCTAAATTATACCTAACTAACTAAATATGTAAATAAAAAACTTATTTAGAACTAAATAAAATTATCCATTAATTAAATAATCAAATTCAAATAAATAGTTTATAATAACATGAAATAATGCTTCGTAGAAATTTAATGTCCATTTAGACCATCGAATATACCACCCAAAACAGATGAACCTTTAGACATATTAAAGATGGTTCCATTACTTCTCATGTGGAAGTAGTTGGAAAGATGGCGTCGGTACACATTGTATTCTTTTAGCTAGATCAAATTTCCCATATTTTGAAAATTCCAATAGTTAGAGTTGGGAGGATTTTATTATAAATTGTCATCATATCATTGTGAGTAGTAGAAACAATGATGTAATGATCAATTTACTTGAATATGTTGAGATTACAAAAATAGTGTCTAACATGAACAAAAATGTGCTTATGGCCCTGATGGCTTCCCTAGTTCATTTTTCATTGAGGCTTGGGATAACATTGAAAATCAGGTTAGCGAGGCCATCTAGGAATTTTTATAGGAGGTTCTTTAAACCGTGTAGCATATTCCTCTAAGATTATCCTCATTAACAATGTTACAGATCCATCCACCCCAAACCAATTTAGAACCATATGATTGTGAATCATTTATTATAAAAATATTACCACTGTAATCAATGGTATGGTTTAAACATTCATTCCAACTATTATCCTGTAATATAAAAATGTATTTTTTTAAAGCAAGAATCATCCATGGAACTTTTTCTATTACTCGAGAAATGGTCAAACATTTGAAAAAATGGTGGTCTCTAACATAATGATCATGATTTTTCATGAAAGTGATTATGGAAAATTATAAATAGATATTCATTAACAAGGCTATGTGAAATTTTATCATCAATGATTTATTATATTATCATTTATTTATAGTCTATTTTTCAACATGGGTCACGATAATTCTAATGGGTAAGGATTTTGGTTTCATTAAATTAGTTCAGGGTGTAAGGAAAGGTGACCCCCTTTCACTAACTCTATTTATTAATAATTAATATGATCTTACAAATAACATTCATATAACCATATGGGTTTGAATGATTCTACCCTGACATAGCAGGTTTCATAGTAGTCTTCGATCCCATTTATTATTTGTGATGTCATGATTTTTTCATTTTTGGTAGGAAGTGATAGATTTATTGATTCTCCAATACAATGTCTATATATGGAAACATGAGTGTCTAGATCATCAACTCACGAAAAATCAGTGTTTTCATTTCAAATAATAACACATGAATATTTTCTATTCCTATACAATCCATGTTCAATTTCTAGTGTCAACATATTTTGATGATTTATCTCACTACCACTATCTCAAATATAAGGGTGAAAAATTAGGATATTTCCAACCAAATCATGAGTATAATTTTAAATTTGAAGAATATATTTCCTTCATTATATGGAGAATGAATATCTTTAATAGTTCTCTCACATCCATTAAAATGTATATTTTATCTATTATTAAGCCAATGGGAATAATTATAAGTTTTCCTAATATCATTCCTCCACTCTTATTAGATTTCAATCAAGATAGTTGTTGTCCTTGGGACTTATGAAAAAAATTGACTAAACTAGTCGAAGGGGGTATTGGATTATATGATGTGGAGGAATATATACATGACAAAACATGTTGTCTTTAGAATTTATCATAGGAAATTCTCTTCAAGATATATTTACTTCTCATATGTTTGGGGATGAATGGAAAATATGGAATAACCATCCCCAATGGATTAATTTATTAATCAATGTATTATTAGTATCTTGGATGAGATGTAATGGAATAATTTTTTGATTTCTGAATGTTGATACAATAATATATTGAAGACTAACTGGTTTGGTCTGATTCCCTACATTCAAGGATGTCGTGATCCAAAAATCTCATCCATAGAGGCCATATGATACCTGGAATTATTTGATGAAATATATAAGTAGGATAAAAAAATTATATATGATGGAAAAATATTATTAGATGACCATATTGTTTCTACTGCATGGGATCCATCTCAGGAAGATTCTGTGTTCATAATTTTTGAAATCAGTTTCACACTCCATGGTGTTTGTATTGTTTGGATACTAATTGGTGGTGGATGTAAATTCCATTAATGTTTATCTTTTTTATTTAGTGTCTAAGGAACCATGTGAACCAAATACATGTGATTGTTCAATGAATATGACTTTTCATGGTTTCTTGAAACTAATGATTCTTGAATCCTCAAAAGAAGAAAACTGAGCACTAGTTTCATTATGTTGATTAGGTAAAGGGAGTCAGATATCACATAAAATAGGGAATGAATATCAATATCTCAAATGAGTACAGGAAAAGTATTATTGAGAATGGGTTCTGGGGAGTTGGATTTTACAGGTTTGAGGTAAACATCCTATGAATGATTTTTGCAACCACATACATGTCTCTCTAGGAAGGGATAAACAAAGTGTGCAATGGTATGAAACTGTATATTGATTACCATAATGTCGGAATAAAAATTTTAGTGTTAGAGTTGGGGAGGTTTAATAATAGAGATTGACTTTCCTCTTACTCTCAAAAGGTTCCTAACATGTTCTTCCAGGACCCAGATTTTTTTAAGATCCATCTAGGGCTGATTGGTCGAATGGAATCCCACATTCATGGGTTTGAAATTGAATGTAGATGGTTCTTGTGTGAATGGGGAAATGTAGGAGCTTAAATGGTGAGGTATAATATAGGTTTCATGGTTTTTTTATTTATTGTGACAAAATTGGTATGTCAAAAAAAACAATGGTATTAGGTATTTCTTTGTGTTGGGTATTCAACATTCAAATGTATGAAATAGAATCAGATTCAACCAAGCTGATCGGATTTTATCAGGTGAAATTTTTTTTCTGTTGGGATATAGGTTTCTCTATTAGGTATTGAAAAAAATTTAATTGTAATATTCATGTTAAACACAACTGGAGAGAAGGGAACTACCTAGGTGATTCACTAGCTAGAGAGGAGGGATATTATAGTATATGTTTCTCTACACTAACTTGGGTTCTTAACTCAGTGACTATAATCTTTTTTTAATATTGAATATATAGTAATACACTATATTTATCGTCCCCAATCATATACAGTCATTATTTATTTAAATTTTTATGTTTCCTTGACATAAAAATTAATTTTTAGTCTATTATTTATATTTCAATAAAATGATGTATTTTTTACCATTAATTATGATCTTTTAATATATCAGTAATGAAAAAATAATTTCACACCAATAATAAAATAAATAAATTTATATCATCCCCAAGAAAACTCACAATGTGATGAACACAATATAACGGATCATGAACCATAACCACTATACCAAATAATGCGTGGATGAAATTGAACAAACGACACCCGATAATTACTTTGGAATATGTATGATTAATAAATAGGTTAAAAGTTACTATAAATTGATTTTATTAAGAAAAATAAATATAAATACTCTCTTGAAATATGTTAAAACGTATCCTACATGTACAATACAAGATTTTGGTGTGTGTGTGGTCAAGCGGGAATCCTCAGTTAGTGTTTTAATGACCCAAAAATTTTTCAATGAATCAAAATATTCATCATAATATAATTCTTTGTTATATTTTGTAAACTTTTTCCCTTATCTAAATCATATTTTAATTTATATTTCACTCTATGAAATTTATATTTTCTTGTAAAATCTACTCATTTTATTTTTTTCTTTATTCTAAAAATGAAATGTTATTATAAATAATTAATTTGCCCTATATTTATTATTTCCCTTTAATATAAATAATAATTCGTAATAATATTTTTTTTATTATTTTTAATCATAAATTTAGACTCTCTTATGTACCACTCATATTTTCCTTTTTCACTAACTAAATAAATATTCTATATTTTTTATTGAACTTGGTTCTGTAAAAATAAATTAAAAATATATACTCATTTATTTCTACTACTGAAAAAATATCTATCTGCTACTTCATATTTTTTTCAAAATTTATTATTTTCAAAAATACAGTATTAAAAATTTTATTATTAAATTATGCTCTTAAAATTAGTTTTGGAACTATTTTACAGTGATTTAATTTTTGGTTTGTTACATTGTTTTTACTAATAAATTAGAAAAATGATGATATAACAATTATCATAATATATCATTCACATTAAAATATATCTCTAAAATAAATATTTTCTATGAGATTATTTTACATATATCATCAAAAATATTATATTTCAATATTCTTCATACTTTTTATTGAATTTACAGTTTTATTCGAATCATTTCGTCATTTCATCATAGACAATACCTTATGTAAATTGTTTCTGAACAATTTTTACTCAGAATTCACATTATTATTTATTGAATAAGGAGAAACAATGTCCCAAATATATGGAGGAAGAAAAAATTAAAACCTGACGGAATCATTTTTAACATTGAGATGAACATTAGGTTGTAAGGACCTCTTATAGTAATATACAATGATACCATTAGTATGATTCCACATTATATCTAGGATATCTGCTGAATGATTCACTTCACTCCACATATTCCTGATAATAATCCCAATATCCATGAGTCACCTTAATATTGTTTCCAGTTAAATCAACTATCAAAGAAATTTAGATACTACCTATCATAAAATCAATATAAAATCCAGAATCTGACACCACCTCTGAGATATCAAATTTCTAAATCATGTAGAGAGATAAACCTATTTCCAATGCTCTCACCCTCCCCAAAGATTTATCTACAGAAAAAAGGCATTGAAACCTAAAAATAAAGAGCTTGTCTGGTACCAAATGACGCTTCCCCCTCGCATGTCCCCAGATGCACAAGATATGTTCATGCTCAGTTTGATCCCATCTCTAGGTGGTTACAATTTATCCCAACAACCATTAGACCATCTTCCCCTATCTCTCATAGTAGTTTCAAACACCTTTGTTATAAATTTTTAAAGGATGGAAGGAACCCTGCAAACATTGATGAGTGGCCCAATTCCATCCACATAGTTATTAATGTAGACTATAAAAAATGGTGGTGGGAGCTCTCAACCATCTTTTTTTCAGTTTCTTGCCTACTATATTTCCCAACACATGAAATCAAATAGTAAGATGCGACCCTTGATTTAACCTCCTGATAGATCGGCTCCCTAAAACTGGATCACTTGGAACTATGTGATAGTCACCCCTCCCAAACTAGAGATGTCTCCTACCTCATAACATTACATATTATAAATAATTAGTAACATTTGAAACGGATTTTCCATACCGATTCTAAGCATGGAGAAGTGAAACACCTTTTTCTCGAAGCGAAAGCAACCCCCTTTCTCTACAGAATTTCATTTGTAGGAATGAAATGGTTTCATAACCTCTACAGTTGAAAATTATTATTCACTTGAATTTCCATTTACCATGATTTCATACCACATTCCTCCTGGAAAATATTCAAATGTTATGGAAATAAGAACTCATTTGTGTTGAACATACCCGAAGAGGATCCAGTGTACATGCATTTGTCATGCTCTTCAGAAAAGTATATTCCATTTTATATCATTTTTTTATTCTAATTAAGAGTGCTTCTCAAAACTTTTGGGTAACTAATAGTCTCTACCAATGTTATACAATGATATGGGCACCTTAGAAATAAAATCCACTCTCCAGCCCAGTTATTATCCTAATATTTTATACTTCTCTACCCTAATATTCATTGAACATCATCCTTTTGGATTTTTCAATCAATATTCATGTTTTTTTAAATGCTAGGAAACCTCCTTTAATGGTCCCCCCACAAATTCCACTTATCCCTATACAAGTCCCTCATGAATTTGGTCAAAAAGTTTATTCCTTAAATAATTTACCAAGCCATGCTCGCATGTAATTCTTTTTTTAAACCACTATGCAAAACAGATCCACCTTCAGCTATAGGTTTTTCCATTCTCTTCCATGAAGCTCATCAATATTTCCCAAATTTCATCCCATCCCAAATTAAGGCAATCATAGAAAATAAATCCACTATAAGGATATCTTTAGAGAAAGGACAATGGAAAAAACCTGTATGAGAATAGAAATTAACAAACTATTAACCAGATTTGTCCCTTAACGATAAACTATAGTTCTTCTAATTGAAAATCCTTGAAGTGAACCGATCTATTATATTTTCAGAAAAACATTTTTAATTATTCCAATTGAAATAGGTGTCCATGTGTATACTATAGGAATATTGCTCTTTTAAAAAACAAGATTTTATGGAATAATGAAATGATATATGATCGATATTAAGTGAAAAAAATGTATAATTACAATTATGTGATTGGTATTCATGGAAATATATTTCACTTGAAATAAATTCAAAGAACATTACATCTTCTTAGATTATATTTGACAGTTCTATTGGATGAATAAATCAATTTTTTTTATTATACATGGTTTTTTATTCCCAATCCCTAGATTCTTGATTATCATTAAAATTTTCCATGACGTATTTTATGCTTTTCTAGTCAAAATTTTCATTCAGATTCATATATAATATATTTATTGATTTTTCACATTTTCAAATGGATTTATATTTCTATGTCATTATTACAACCCGCAAAACTATAGAATAAATAATTTTAATATTTGATAGTATACTAGAATTATGATGTTATATTTATAAAATAATATATAAATTAATTTATAATATATAAAATGGAAATGGTTTTATTAAACACATTCGATAAAAACAATTATCTAAAATTATAATTTTAACATAACTGAATGTAAATTTGAGAAAATGAAATTAAGATTCAATCATAGATTTTCAAAATTATCATTGGATGATTTTGTTATAGTTTAATGAAAATATTTATTTTTCAATGAATATATAAAAATAATTATTTTTAACTATAGTATTTTATTTTATTGTTTTTACAAGGTCAAATTATGATTTGTATTATTTCATAAATTTTATTAGTTCATTTAAATTAAATGTTTTTATATTATATTTTTTAATTTTTTTAAAATTTAATTTACTATTGATTAATTTTATATTAAGGATGTTATTCTTTTAATAAAAAAACAATTTTTCGTTTTGTTTTTATAATTTTGTATTAATATAAATATTGTAAATTTTTTGTTCTTGATTTTCAAAAATTAATTCCATATTTGAAATAAGTTATTATAAATTTATTAAATTAGCCTCTTATTTTTTATTTGACATGAATACTAAAATTCATAATTTCATTACAATGGTAAGTGGTAATTTTGGTAATTTTGGTTACAAATAAATTGATAAGGACTATTAAATGTAAAATAAATATTTTTATTAATATATATATATATATCACCTAATAATCCATGTGTATAATTTATTTACTTTTAAGGAACTTGGTTGATATTATGACCATTATAGTATTTTATTTAACGAAATATCAAATACTTACCAGTTTTGTTTTTAATAGGTGTATTATTTTTAATATAATGTTTTCTAGAGGATATGTTCATATATAAATTGTAATTTGAAATATAAATTACTTATATTTATGATGATAGTTTCTTATTAAATTTTTTGGAATGAAATAATTACATTAAATTCTTTTAGAATATTGAATGATTAATTATTCAATTAATGGGAAATAAAAAAAATATTTTATAAATATTAACATAAATATAATTTTAAATAAATAATTTTATTAAATAATTTAATAAATTTAATTTTTATGTTATTTATATTATAAAATATTTTTTTGTAATTTATTATTTTTTCTGGATATTTGTAAAATCATTTTAATGCATAGTTCTAATAGTTTAAAATATCGATATGTTATTTTAAATGATAATTTATGGAATGATATAAAATTCCCAAACATCATAAATCTATAATGTTAATAATAATAATTTTAAAATATAATTTTTTTTCCATTTATGGGGTTTTTATTATTATAGTATTTATATTTACCCTCATGATGTAATCATCCATATTTTCATAGTAAGAGTTAAAGGGGCTAAATTTTTGATAACACCAAAGGATATAGGTATAAATATAGTAAAATTTTATTAATTTTATTTATATTAGAATAATTATTTCCATATAATTCACTTGATAAAAATAAAAAACCTCAATCTATTTATGAAGGAAAATTTTGGTTTATTAATTTAATAATTTTACCAATTCCAATAGTACTCATCCTATCTCATATAAATTAGAACCAATTATTCTCATATAATAACACATAAAAAATTTTGGGGAAAAAACTATTCTAATAAATTCCAATAGTTTGTCACCTATATATAGAGTCCTTTTTATGTAATATATGAATATTAATGGCCTTAATGTTATATGAATAGCATGGTTCCCTAAGATGATGAATAATTTTTATTTGCATTTTTTTTCTTTATTCTTTCACATCCCTAAATCCTAATTCAAAAATTATAAGTTAATGAATAAAAAATAATAAATACAATTTCATATTGCTTTTTTACCTTAATGAAATATATCAATCTTCTTTTCCATCAAAATGGATAATAATTCATCGTCCTAGTGCATAATGATCTACAACTTTGTAAACCTATGTAATTTTTTTCTAGCATCATTAGTGAATAATGGTTATGATGATGAATTTTTTTAACATATTATATTCCTGACATATTTATTACTATTAAAATATTATATATAATTTACATTATTACTATTCTGTGTGTATTAATTAAGATAATTTTTGTTTGTGATTATGTGTAGTCTACCACATTCATAAAGGGAAGTGATTAGTTTTTCATCACCACGTAAGATATATGATATATATATATATGTTTCTTTTAAAAATTTATATTATATATATTATATATTTATCCTTATTTAATGATAAAATTACATGTCTGTAATTTATATAATGTTCATTGGAAAATGGAAATGTTACCCATGCGTACTTACGATTGACTATCTCTTTAAATGTAATGTAGTTCATTTTTCATAGCCATATTTAATTGTTGATTTTAAAATAATAAATTATTTATATAAAAAATAACTACATGATTAATGATTTTCTTAAGATGGTTTAATAGTTTCTTATTTGACCATAGTTAACCAATCACAACCATAATGAACATCTTTACCGAATATTAGCAAAACTTCTGACAAAAACATAAGTGATTAAGTAATTATATATAACATAGAAGAAAGTGATATAAAGAAGAATATAGGTGAAAATTGTTATAATTATGGTAAATAATTATCCTCGGTTTATTGTTATCTATGATAAAGAGTGTACCTGGATAATTATAACCATGGCAAGGGTATTTCTTATATAAATTATCTTTATAATGTTTCCCTTAAATCCCTAATTTTATTCCATATCCATATTTTCATAAAATTATTTACTAAATGTTTTTATTTTTAATATATTACTTTTTAAATTTATTGTATCCAAACATAGATTTCTAAAAAATCATTTCATCAGAATATTTTTTTCATTTTATAAATTATGTTTTTTTTATTTTACAAACAAATATAGAATAGATTTTTCTTACAAAAATGAAATTTTTAGACATTCCCACTATCATGAAAAAAATTTCCATTATTTATGAATTTTATTTAAATTTTAATATTAAATGGAATGTGATTCTTCTTATGAATTTTTTTTTTCTAAAAATAAACGATTTAATCCTAAAAATTTTATTTTACTTAAAAATGATGTTTATAATGCAATATTTCATGTTTTATAATTATGTTTTGGTTCATGTGAATTTTTATAAGGATGGGTGGTTCCATTTTAAACCATGTACGTGTGTTTATGTTATTAACCAATGCTGGTAGGTTTTCTGATAAGTTAAGGACATGTTGTGACATTATAATCTATAACTCATTGAGAATAAAAGTCAACCATATAGTTATTGTCTCATTGAGTAAATGTTACCCAATTATGTTTCTCATAAGAGATAATCATAAACATGAAATTATTTTTATTCTAGGATTATCTCCAATGTATTATTTTTGAGTATCTATGATGGTTACTCTATGGTAATGATTTGAAGTTCACTATGATGTTATTTTATGAGTAGTTTTGGTGGTTACTCTAAGGATGTCCCATGTTTACAACATGTTTTATCATTGTTTTCAATGTATTATACAATTTATCAATGAGAAAAAAATGTTTTAGTATGAAAATTATTTATTCTATATAATCAAACAATAATGTGATAATGTTAAGTATATGTTAACTTTTTATATTTTCAAATTCCTAATTGATTGCTTTATTTGATATATCATCATGATCATTTTTTTATAATACCACAATATTTAACTATTATTCATGTGGTTTATGGATGATCAAGTAAAATGAATTGGAAAATATTATAATTTTTGAAGAACTGTTAGGAAAATAAACCTTATTTTATTTAAAAAGGATTGAATTGTGGAATTATTATTATGCATTATATGTGTTCACTTTAAGATTATGGTTTTACTATGTGTGAGTTTTTCCTGATATTCTAAATATTAAAACCAAAAAAATATTCATGATTTTTTATTGTCACATATTAAAAAAATACACTATAATATGTAATTTTTATGTTTCAGAACCTATAGTTGGTACTATAGTGATGTTTAGAATAATATGGATATTAAGATGTTTTCAAGTGAGGTTTTTATAAGTGTTATTGATATCATCATGGGTTTATATATTTAAGGATGACCGAATTTACAATGGATTTGAAACAACAGTTGAGGCTTTGTTTTACCCAATTTTATGTTGACTAAAAGTTTATTTTGAAAAATATTATTTTGAGATCATTATGAGTTTTTATATATTGTAAAGAAAAATGATATGTATGAGATAATTATTGAGGTAAATTTGTTTCATTAATATAGAATATATTACAACTATTATGAGGATTTTATCAAATTTCTTAGAATGATTTAAGGTATATATTAATATAACATTATAAAAAGTATAACTCACATTTCTGGAAATAACCGATCACTTCTAATAAAGACATGGGAATTGAACCTAAAATTGAAATAAATCTATTATAAAATGCCTACAACTAGAATACATGGTTTCTAGGTTTTTATAATTTAATGGATCAGACCTCTTCGGCCCATTCTTTTGTCAAAAAGTAGGTCAAGAAGTGTTCTTGAGGGTAAAATAGACTTTTCCCACACCTTCCAGAATTTTGAAACTACACGCCATGTAGTTTGAGTACACGCCGTGTTCACCCTTTTTTGGGTATACCCCATGTTGCAGGTCGTGTCCTCACCATGTGAAGTAAATGAGTACACTCCATGTAGTATAACTACATGTTGTGTACCACCTTGCCGGGTATACGCCATGTTGAAGACTGTGTCCTTGCTGTGTGAAATAATGGGTGCACGCCGTGTTCCCAGTTCTACACGCTGTGTAGTCTTTCCCCGCGTACACGTTACCAGTCAACGGTCATGTACCATGTTGGAGCCGTGTCCTTGTCGTGCGAAATAAATGAGTAAATGCCATGTGTCTAAACTACACGACGTGTAGTCCTTCCCCGCGTATGTGTTACCCTCAAACCGTGTGTTGACCAGTCAACGGTCGCAGAGCCGTGTTGGAAGCCGCATGGAGACCGTGTAAAATAACCGAGTACACGCCGTGTACCATAATGTACACATCATGTACTTTTCCTTTTATTGCGTATAAAAGGAGGGGTCCCCTCCTCCTTTCAACTCACCCCTATCCCCCCCTTTCCTCTGAGCAGAGTTCTCCCAAGAGACTCGAAGGCTCTTTCTTCCATAACTTCTTCGTCTGAGCTCTAATTTACGATTCGTTAGTGGTCACGGGATTGTAACGACGAGGCATAACTTCCATGCTTGGATATGTTGTCCTTCCTTTGGCCTTTTCTTTTACAACTTCCACTCGAGGAGGTTTTGCTGGGACTCGATGGAAGTAACAGATGCCGACAGACATCTTCTAAAGTTGATCCGGGGGAGCATTGCGATCGGAATCTATTGAGGTAGGGATATTACCTTTGTCTCTCTATTTTGTGCACCATGTGGGGTGGGTGTTATATTTTTTATGTGAAACACTTTTCAACCGGTTTAATAAAGATAATAAATGGATTATATAACGAGGTTGGGAAGTTTGTGATTGCTGTTACTTTATATCCTGTGATATTATGTTTTGAATTGAATAGGTGTATGCCTACTGAAAATCATGGTCGTTGGGGGCCTTTGCGTGTCCAATTAAATGTTTCCATATCTTTCTAGACCATTTCTGTGGATGAAAATTTGTGGAATGTGGATATTGGTTAATCACGTAAAGTTGGCTGTTTAAAATCTGGAACCCGTGTGTGATCACCCCGGTTAAACAAAAAATGAAAAATGAACATGTGGGTGTTGTCTTGGATACGTGGAATGTGATGGGGGTGTTTTGTGGGTTGTTGTGGATAGGGTGATCAGCGGGGCTACAGTTGACTTGGTTGTGGGTTGGTGTGAATGTTGTGTTACTAATGGGCATCAGGGATGCGATAAATGGTATTAAAGGGATAATGATGTATGGTGCAGTTGTGGTTATAGAGGTTGGCAGCGGGGCTGCAGGTATGGGTTGGAATATGAACGAACTATGGGCTGTGAATAATAAATAAAAAGTGGAAGATTTAATGAATGGTGGTCCATGGAAATGAAACGGAGTTGATAATCAATGGGGATGTTTGTTTAATAAGAAGGACATGGTTGTGTTGCTTGTGTTTTCCTAACTTGATTTGTGGATGGTAGGGATATGTTTTATGAATGACTGATATGGTTGGTTGTGGTTAGTTGCCCAGTAGTTAAGGAACTAAATAAACTAATTCTATTGAAACGTAAAAACCTAAATGGGAATGGGGTTGTTTGTTGTATGCTTTCTTCGTAGTAGCAGTGCCGAGGCACATGCTCAGTTTCTCTATTTAGAAGCCATAGGTTGGGATGTGTGTTTGGTATACATATATATATATATCTGTATCATTTGTGTTTTATTGCACCCCACCAATGTTGAGCACTTATTTCCGAACACTCCCATTTCACGGTATAGGGTGTTTTTCCCTTAGTTACTAGCTCCTTCCTACTCCTTCTTCCCTTGGCTGTGATGGATTGAGGCAACCTTACACCTAAGACCCTTCAGGTAGGTTTTGATTGGGGTGGTTCTTGCCCAAGACTCTTCAGGAAGGTTTTAATGTTTCCCAAGAATCTTCAGGATGAGGCCCAGGTGTGTGTGGGCGGGATACGTGGTTGTGAGGCCCATGTGTGTGCGGGCGGGATACGTAGTTGTGAGGCCCAGGTGTGTGCGGGCAGGATACGTGGTTATGAGGCCCAGGTGTGTGTGTGCGGGTAGAGTGTGGTAGCGTCAGGACATTCACCATTAGGAAGAGAAGCTCAATAAAGGGAAATGGTGCGGGGTACCCAATACTCTTGTTCTTATATACTACTACCTGTTGTGATTGTGTTTTTGGTGAGTGTGGGTGGTGAGGTTGGGTGGATATAATTCCTTGCTAGGTTTTTTCTGTTGTTCTCACGGGACATTAGGATGTCTCCCCACTTGTGCACGAGAGCTTTAGGTTTCCATACTGAGTAAACTTTTATTCTCACCCTACGTTTACTTTCAGGTTTCCAGGAGGACTACCAGGGCCGTGCGGGACCCTACTAGTCAGACAGTTGGAGTTGTTGCAGTTTATGTACACTTGTTTCTTTTGGTATTGTACTTTGATATTTCTTGTACTTTCACCTTGTTATAAAATTGTTTAAACTTCATATGGTCTTGGTTTGGTTTTATTTCTATACACTTGTTCTTTTCGTTTTTGGTGGTTGACTTGTACTATTTCCCAATCCTAAATAATAAAAAGGGGAATGCCTCCCATATTTGTGAAAACTCTTTCCCTTGGTGCTAGTCGCCACCCCAAGGCCTACTAGAGGTGGGACTCGGGGGTCATTATCTCCCTTTCACCATTGCCAGCTCAGGAGGGGCATCTTTGGTGGGAGGGGGTCATGAAAGAATGGTATCAGAGGTGATGGTTGAGAGATAGGATGGAGTCTGGAGTTAGGAATGGTGAGGACTGCATGGGATGTTAGGGCGACAATGTTAGTTAATCTTGGTGCATGACATAGGCCAGGGAAGACCAGCTAGGACACGGGATTTTAGGGCCCCCCATGATCCGATGCAAGGACTCTGAGCCTACCAAATGACCAAGTGAGACTACATTGATTGCAGGGTAGAAACCCTAGGGAAGGTACATGCATCATCATGATTGTGTTTTACATGATTTGGGTGTTCTGGAAAAGAAATTGAAAAAAATGATAAAATAAAACCATGGGGTTTTCCTTACTACTTGGGCTTAGGTGATCCTTGTTTATCGTACATCAATGGCACCTGGACGTCGTCCCCGGGTGGCTCAGACGACCGAGGCCCAATAGATCAAGGTAGTCGATCAGTTGAGGATTGACCAAGAGGAGGAAGATAGCCAGTAGCAGAAGTCTCTCCGCTCATTCCAATGGCAGACCCTCCAGAAGTACGAGGGTAGTACTTAGGATACAGAGATGGAGGGGTGGATTGAAGAGCTAGGGATCACTTTTACCTTGATCTGTGCTCCGAGGGAGTACTGGGTTCCCCTAGCAGTAAGTCAGCTGAGAGGTGCGGCACGATAGTGGTGGACTCTCTACCTCAGAGAGTGGATAAAGGCAGAGGTTCTATAGGCTGACTTTGAGAAGGAATTCCGAGAGGAATTCCTTTCTTCCATGATCAAGGAGGAGAAGCGGCAGGAGTTACTCTCCCTTCAGCAGGGGAGTATGTCAGTACGAGATCTGGGGATCAAGTTCACTCCTGCACTTTTCTCCAGATCTCTTTCCGGATGAGGAGTCTCGGGCGAGACGTTTGGAAAAGGCACTTTATCCTTTTCTCCAGTATGATGTCACCCCCTTCACCCTTCCGGCGTACTTGGCGATACAGAAGAAGGCAGAGGTTGTAGAGAGGATGCACTCTCTGGGAGGTGCACCCCGAGAGGGGAACCAGCCAGGCTCTTCGAAGGGGAAGGCAGTCAGCTACAGGTCTCCTGTAACGGGACCTTCCAGGTTCAGGCCAGTGGGGAGCAGGCCCCAGCAGTTCCAGTTTAGATCTTCGGGTCATCATCCCTTTTTCACGAGCCCAAGACCGAGTTGTTTTTCTTGTGGAGGTTTCAGGCATGTTTAGAGTTGGTGCCTGACCCCAGCTCAGTACAGTGGAGGTGGGCAGGTTCAGCACCCACATCAGCAGCACCAAATGTCGGCGAGGCCCTTCCAGTAGCAGCAGGACCATGCTCCTCTGACGGCAGATATTGCAGGAGGAGGTCAGCCTCAGGGTGCTCTTCAGAGACCTCGCCTAGGGAGTGGTCAGGGAGGTGGACGACATCATAGAGGCAGAGAAGCTGGGAGTGGAATGTTTCACATAGCAGAGTTGAAAGCTCCAGCATGACCAGAGGTGGTGCGAGGTACGATTTGTTTTTTCACCACTCGTGTTTCAGCTTTGTTTGATTTGGGATCTTCCCACTCCTTTGATGCGCCTGGTCTAGCACATGATTTGGGACTAGACGTAGAGAGAATTTCCGTACCACTGGTACTGAGTACACCAGTTGGAGGCCAGACCAGCGTATCTTGTGTCTGCTGGGGATGTGGGCTGACGTTGGGGCCACATCCATCTAGTGGGGACCTTCTTCTTTTACAGATGCAGCCATACGATGTCATCCTAGGCATTGAATGTTTTTTTTTCTTTTAGTGCCGTTATCGACTACTTTTGGAGAAGAGTCGTGTTCTCTGATGTGGATGGGTAGCGTATAGATTTTGTTAGTGAGAGGAGCTATCATGTGGGAAGCCAGCATGTGAAGCCTCTCCTTTCCTTGTTAGGAGGGTTATCAGTGGTTCCAGCTGATACAGAGATGATGGATGTCCCGAAGGTTGTTGGGGAGTTCCTTGAGGTTTTTCCTGAGGAGGTTGTGACTCTACCCCCCTGACGTGACGTTGAGTTTGGGATAGACTTACAGCATGGGGCCCGTCCGATTTCGATGGCCCCTTATCGGATGGAACCTTAGGAGTTGCGGGAGTCGCGGATTCAGATTGACGATCTGATGGAGAAGGGTTTTGTTTGACCTAGTGTATTGCCATGGGTGCTCCAGTTTTGTTCATGAAGAAGGTCGATGGTGGTCTCAGGCTATGCATAGTCTACCGAATGTTGAACTAGGTAACGATCAATAACCGCTATCCCCTCCCAGGGACAGATTATCTCTTCTACCAACTGAGGGGAGCAGGTTGGTTTTCCAAGATTGATCTACGATCTGGAAATCATCAGCTGAGGGTAAAAGACAGTGACATCTCTAAGATAGATTTCAGGTGCAAGTATGGGAACTTCGAGTTTTTGGTGATGTCGTTTGGAGTTACGAATGCAACGGTTGTGTTCATGGGACTTATGAACTTTGTCTTCTGGGTGTTTCTGGATGGGTTCGTTGTTGTGTTTATCGATGACATCCTGATCTACTCAAGATCAGAGGAGGATCACGTTGAGCATCTCACGGCTGTATGTTCTTGACACATGTAGTACACTTCTTCGGGCACGTAGTGTCTCAGAAAGGAGATTCAGTGGACCCGTCGAAGGTGGAGGCAGTTGTTTCTTGGGTAGCACCCAAGAGCGCGACAGAAGTTCGTAGTTTCTTAGGGTTGGCAGGTTACTATCAGAGGTTCGTTTCGGACTTATCTCGAGTTTCTTCTCCATTGACATCATTGAAGAGGAAGAACTAGGTCTTACGATAGAGCGAGTAGTGCCAGAAAGATTTCGACTACCTGAAGGAGATGTTGGTCAGTGCTCTCGTACTTCGGTTTCCAGAGGAAGGGTTGTTGTATGAGGTGTTTTGTGATGCTTATGTCCTTTGTCTGGGGTGCGTGCTGATGCAGAAGGAGGGAGTGATCTATGATGGGTCTAGATATTTACGCCCTCACGAGCGTAACTATGCCACCCATGACCTAGAGCATGCAGCAGTAGTGTTCGCACTGATGTTGTGGCGACATTACCTCGTTGGGGGGTGCTTTGTGGTCTTCACCGCTCACAAGATCATGCGTTATATCTTCTCCCAGCGTGACCGGAACTTACGACAGTGGAGATGGGTCGAGTTTCTATAAGACCATGAATTTGAGATCTCTTACACTGAAGGTAAGGGCAACGTTGTGGTTGATTCCCTAAGCAGGAAGTCGCATCAGGAAGTGGTTCGGGAATCCGTTGATGCTTGGATGGAAATGGGAGAGCCGGCTGCCTTGCACTTGGACGCAAGGGAAGAAGGTGTTAGAGGATTTTTTTTTCAGATGTCGGTGCAGTCCACCTTGTTGTAGTAGGTGGAAGCATCTCAGTGGGGGGACTCCGAGGCAGAAGTGATGTGTGATCGTGTTGATCAGGGAAACGCTCTAGAGGTATGGTCAGAGGACAACCGACATTAGATGCTTTTCCATGGAAGGTTGTTTTTTCCGGAGGCAATTCTTGAGGGAGTTATCCATGAGTTCCATAGCTCAACCTTGGAGGTACATCCAAGAGTTTTGAAAATGTACCAAGGCCTGAGGGAACAGTTTTGTTGGCCCGGGGTGAAATGGGAAGTGGCGGTGTTTGTGGCTAAATGCCTAGTGTGTCAGAAAGTGAATGTTGAACACCGTGTTCCCAGTGGTTTGTTGAATCCTTTAGATTTCCCCGAGTGGAAGTGGGATGACATCTAAATGGACTTCATCATAGGACTACCCAGAGCTCAGGGGGGTTATGATGCTATCTGGGTAGTAGTGGATCAACTGACGAAATCAGCCCACTTCTTAGCAATTAAGGATTCATGCCCAGAGAGTACCATAACACAAAGATACGTAGACGAGGTGGTATTTTTGCATGGAGTTGTAAATACTATCCTCTCAGATCGGGATACTCGGTTTACCTCACGAGTCTGGAGGGGGCAACAACATGATTTTGGCACCCAGCTATGCCTTAGCACTGCTTTCCAGCCCCAGACTAATGGGCAGACAGACCGGACTATCCAGACGTTGGAGGACATGCTGCGAGCATGTGTTTCGGATTTCGGAGGATCATGGTTATGACACTTGCCTTTAGTAGAGTTTGCATACAACAATAGCTTCCAATATACTATTGGCATGGGACCCTTTGAGGATTTGTAAGGAAGACCATGTCGTTCAACCATTTGTTGGGAAGAGGTTGGTGAGACAGGTGCTCTTGGGCCAGAGATAGTGCAGAGCACCACAGAGAAAGTCCAGCTTGTACGTGAGAAAATGAAAGTGGCTCAGGACCAACAGAAGTCTTCTGTTGATCGTCAGAGGAGGCCTTTGGAGTTCGAGGTGGGATATCATGTGTTATTGAAGGTTTCCCATCGACGGGGGCAGTGGAGGTCTGTGAAAGGGATCAAGCCCTCACCTAGGTTCATCGGACATTTTGAGGTGTTGAAGAGAGTTGGCGGGTGGCATATCAGCTGGCCCTGCCACCTCACTTGGAGAAGGTTCATGACATCTTCCACATCTCCCAGCTTCGTCAGTACTTACATGATGACTCTCACGTTATCGACTGAAGAGAGCTAGATATGGGAGACAACGTGACCATCAAGGAACGACCAGTCAGAATCGAGGATCGTAAGGAGAAGGTGCTCCGTGGACGAACTATTTTGTTGGTTCGTGTGTTGTGGAGGCATGGCGGCCTCGAGGAGAGCACATGGAGTGGGATACCTAGATGCATGCTCAGTACCCGGAGTTGTTTTGAATGTTTATTCCTTTGTTATTCTAAGCTTTGGGTTGATGTTGTACACTGTACCTTTGATATTTATGGAATTCTTGGCTTCTCAGTTGTGATACCTTTTGTTTCCTTGTTCACTGGTAATGTGTGACATGTCTGGATGTGTGGGGAAAGGGAAAAACCTGACCCTTAATTGAGACGAATTAATGCGGATGTGATTGAACCCGTGCGGGCGAGTCAGTGCCACCTAACGAAGAGGATATCTTGACATAGGAGAAGGAATTTCCCAAAAACCAAGTGTTTGGACAGTGAGTTGGTTGTGTGGTGTTGGGGGTAGTACGAGTTGAAAAATCCTAATGTTTAAAAGTGGGAAGACCCAATTCTTAATCGAGACGTATTAATGAGGATATGATTGAACCCGTGCAGGCGAGTCAGTGCCGCCTAAAGCAGATAATATCTCGATATAGGAGAAGGAATTCCTAACACATATGATTAGGGTTGTTGGTTGGGTTCCTGTTATAATGAGAACCCTATGTGGTATCTTGTTGGGTTTCCTCTGGGTTGGTTTTTAAATTATCATGGGAGAGAATGTTTCAATAGGTATCTGATGTAATGGACCGGACCACTCAGGCCAATTCCTTTGTCAAAAATAAGGTCAAGAAGTGTTCTGGAGGGTAAAATGGAGTTTTCCCACACCTTCCAGAATTTTGAAACTACACGCCTTGTAGTTTGAGTACACACCGTGTACTCCCTTTTTTGGGTATACCCCGTGTTGCAGGCTGTTTCCTCCCTGTGTGAAGTAAATGAGTAGACACTGTGTAGTGTAACTACACGCCATGTTCCACCTTGCCGGGTATACCCTGTGTTGAAGACCGTGTCATTGCTGTGTGAAATAATGGGTGCACGCCGTGTTCCCAGTTCTACACGTCGTGTAGTCCTTCCCCACGTACGTGTTACCAGTCAATGGTCGTGTACCGTTCTGGAGTTGTGTCCTTGTCGTGTGAAATAAATGAGTATAATTCTTGTTTCTAATATACACGCCGTGTAGTCCTTCCCCGCGTTTGTGTTACCCTCAAACCGTGGGTTGACCAGTCAACGGCCGCGGAGCCGTGTTAGAAGTCGCGCGGAGAGCGTGTAAAATAACTGAGTACACACCGTGTACCATAAAGTAAACACCGTGTACTTTTCCTTTTCCCGCCTATAAAAGGAGGGGTATCCTCCTCCTTTCAACTCACCCCTCTCCTCCCCTTTCCTTTGAGCAGAGTTCTCCCAAGAGACTCAAAGGCTCTTTCTTCCATAACATCTGCGTCTGAGCTCCGATTTACGATCCGTCCGCGGCCACGGGATCGTAACGATGAGGTGGTGTAGAGACCCGTATCCTGACTTACATGGACTTTACATTACTTTTGCGGAATACTTAGTACATAACAAAAACACACACTAAAGGATCGTAATAGTTTAGTGTCTTTGGAAACTCGGAACGTAATCTTCTAATCGTGGTGAAAGTTCTTCAATATCTCCCATAAAGGTCATCCCTTTTTTTACCTAAAACCTTTCTTTATATCCTGGGGAAAAGAAAACATAAAAGGGTGAGCTCAAATGCTCAGTAAGGGTAAACAAAATAAATATCAATCACATCATATTCATAAGAACATAACATTTTGGAAATCATAACCTGCAAAAGAGAGCATAATTTCATAACATGGGACAAATCATGGCAGTGAAATGTAATCAAAATAATCATAACATAAAACATGGAACTTTGTGGCATACACACATAATCATAGAGAATCATTTCTTGTTAGTCAAGACTCATTACCAAGACTATCTTAGTGGACAAAGTCCCTTTCTGAATCGAGTAATCCTCGTTTCAGTCCTGTTTCACTGAACCGGTATAACCTACCATTCCAGCCATGTCTATCTCATGAGATATAAAATCTTTACCCAATGCATTGGAGGGAGATATAGGTCCCACCCATCTCTTAATGAATCCTTTCTTATGTGTGCCACAAAATTATAAATCATACATCATCGCATAACCCATGTAATAAAAATGGGATTCTTGAAACATCATGACATCATAAATCAATTCATATCAGATAAAGGAATTCATAAACATAATTCCATCTCAACATAGTCAAATCAATGTAAAAATATGGATAGAAACAGAACCCTTTATTATCTTAGATGGAAAATAATTTTGATAAAACACTTGAATTGAATTCTTGAGGAAAATATCCTTTCTTCTTCAAAATCAATTTCTTTTCACAAAACATCATGGAATTTTAAAAGAAAGAGATTTTATTGAAAATAGTCATGAAATCTTTTAGAGGAAGCTTCATGAAAATAAGGCTTTATAAAACAGTAGAAATCCGTTCGTGCCGTATAAGTTAAAAAAAACATTCTTTGTACTTTTGTCGAAAAAGTCAAAATGTACCTCGTACGATAAACGACAAAAGATTCCTTTCATGTCTTTTACTAAAAACTAACCAAAGGGTAAAATTGGATTTAAACCATTGTAGTTGGATGGAAATAATATTACATATTGAGGAAACATGGATGTGGATGATAAAATAAACCCCAGTAAATACTTACGAATAAACAATCTCGGATAAAAATGAGATTGTGATATTTCCCTTACCTTAGGTCCGACTTGCTTTGTAAGTGTCCGAACCTCCTGTATAATGATTTAAATCATGTTATTGACTTATTACAGAATCATATTCATTGTTATGATATCATATATGGTTCACTTATGACATTATATCACCCGCTCTTTTGTAAATTCCATGTTAAAGAAGCGTTTTGGGTAAAATCGTTTCATTTATCGTAGGTGTTTTGACTTGTTGTTCTTGACATCATTATTACTTATATAATGATTTAATTACTTCCAGAATATAAAATACGATTTATATATCATATATATTCAGTATATATATATATATAATAGGTAGATAAATAAAATGAAAAACACCGTTCATGGAGACGGTAGTCCGTACGTACGCATGAACGCTGTTTTCCTTTCCTTATTGTCTTGAAATGGAAGTAAGTATATGACTTACATATGTATATATATACATAAATCCAGTAGCTTTATAATGTCATATATTTCATTATTATTTCTTATATATACATTATAATCATTCTTAAATGGTTAACATGGAGAATGAATCTCATCGCGTCGTGGAGACGGTATTCCGTACGTACGCACGAGCGATGATATCATTTCTATAAATATTGAATTGAATTGGAGTGGATTATACAATATATCAGAATCAATATGATGTTATAATAACTATGTATAGTTATTCTTTACACCATTATACCCATCCGTGTAAGGTGGTGGTGGAAAATAGATTACACCACGGCGTGGAGACGGTATTCCGTACGTACGCACGCGCGGTGATTTCTTTTTCCGTAGGATGGATAGATTGTGAAATAGGGTTGTTTCATAATTATAATAACATATCAGTATATGAGTGATACTGATGTTATTACTTCATAATGAAACAACCTAAGAAGAAGAAGTGGAAGAAGAAATAAAGATGAAAGAATTGGTAACGGTAATTACCTCTTCTTTGAAGCGCCTTTTGGAGACCTCCTCTTAGGGAACAAAAATTGGACTTTGAGTAAGACCAGAACCTCTAGGATGTTTCTAGGGAAGTGGAGAAGAGATTTTGGCAGGGGTTGGCCGAGCTTGAGTGCTCAAATTGGTGTGAGGAGGAGGGGGAGGAGGTGTCCTTTTATAGGGGAGGAGAGGGGCACCTTAGGAATTCTTAAAAATATTAATTTATAATAAATCTAACCCCACTTAAAAACCTCCAAAAATGACTCATATTCGAAGATTAGATGAGATAGGGTTGTAATCTCATCAACCAATCAAATTTAGACATGTTTGGATATTATTTTAAACCTTATCAATTAGATTTAACTCTAAGTTAAATAATTTTACTTTTACCGTGTCTTTTTGTTTTCTTTCACTATATGGTTAATACACTTACTATAACATGCCAAACGAACCCCAAATTGTTTATTATTAATATATATATCCTTATCTAAGTCATTTGGCCGAACCTTAGATTTTTAGGAATAAAATAACAATTAGTAATATAATATTTGATTTAAAAACTATTTTGTGTCAATTTTGAAACTATTTGATATATGATTTTTGTGAAAGTCATAACAGAATTAAATGTTCGAAACAAGTTGATTAAATCAACATTAATATATCATAGTAACCTAGAAAATTAGTGTAATTCATAAAAAATCTCAAATTACATTTATTTTGGTGCTTATATTATCAATTATGTCAATATTTCATTAATAAGATAATTACTGCATCATTTTTGTGTCATAAATAAATTATATTATTTGATGTCTAAAAATTACAAATAAAATACAATCATGTAGGAAATCTTTTTATCTTTCTAATGAATATTTATAGTCGAATTTATCTTATGTATAACCCCATATTAAAAATGATTTACTTATTAAACTTTGATTTTAACTATTTTAACCCTTCTTTAAATAAATTAATAATAAATGTCCTAATCTAATCCAAGTGGGCCTAAATGGTCATATTTTATTTCTAAGTTTGTTTTTGGTCGAATTACACTTGTCCAATAGAATTAGGACATGTTTTAGGGTAATATTAATATCATATTTACCCTTAGTTACCTTATTTACTATTAACCGTGGTAAAAAAAGTAAAAAGTTACTATTCACCAAAAAATTATTTTCATCTTATTGAACCACATTTTAGTCCTCGATATTAACCGTGTCTCTCGGATTTTCGAAATTCCATTCACAGAAGCGGTAAAATTAAGTTTTATGCAAAATTCAGTTTTTAACCTACCACTTAGTAGTTTCACTATTCATCAAAAATTGATGTTTTTCAGAACAATGCCAAAATTTCATCCCAAGCTATATTTCATATTCCGAATTCAAAAATGAAGTCTATTTTACCAAATTCATAACATAAAAGTTGCATTAATTAATTTTATAATTAAATCCCGCTGTTAAAACAAATAGCGTGTTTTTAAGAAACAATATCTATCAAAAGATTGACACTTGATTATGTCTGGTTTAAATGTGAAATTACAACCAATGACCAACATTGTATTAAATTGTAAAAATATATTCTAAATATACTTTAAAACCACTCAAATTAATAATTTATCACTATTAATAATTTCGATTAAAAAAGTTGTTTTTAATTAAAATTTAGTAATTTTCACTACTCATCAGAATATGAAAGTTATCCGAAATGTACCAAAATTTCACCTTAGGCTAAATTCGATACTCCGAATCCAAAAATGAAATCCATTTTGAAAAATAAAATTTACAAAATTTCAAAAAGTGGTTATTACTATTCATAACGGCTAGTTTTAATAACATTTTAATAGCATATCGTTGTTTAGTGAAACTCGGTATTGCGTATTACACACGCTATCGAGGAAGGTCGCGATTGCGTGTAATGCAAGGCAAGTCAAGGATGTGTGTTGTGCAAGCTCCTTTTGGTGTAGCGTACAACACAAGACATTAGTAAAATAAGAAAGAATATTTTTTCATAAAATCTCGGGCTGTTACATTCTACCCCCCTTAAAATGAATTTCGCCCTCGAAATTCGTCGGGGATATAAATGGTTTACTATTCGAAAGTTTCTTTAATAGAAACCCACATCGTAAAAGGGAATACCAAAACTTGGCTTTAAAAACTAAAGTATGAAATGTAACGATTACCCAAATAAACTAATCACTGGGTTTCCACATAGGTGAAAATATGGATATGGAAGAGAAATCTAACCATCATGTTCTGATGGAGAGTGGTAGAGAACATGGCTATGGAAAAGCCAGTAATCACAAATCCATAGATTTGTGATGATATAAGGTACCATCTGATTCATCAGGTATAAGATCACTAGGACAACATTTTTGGTTTTCAAGATCATTTCCCTAAAGTTGAAAATTTTCTTAGAATAAATACTTACTTTATTTTGGTACAATCTCACTTTTGTTCGTGCCTTGAACAATTTCTACCTCATCTCTTAAATAAATGAAGTTGAATTTGTTATTTGTGAAGTGTTAGAAGATCATGTGATAGAATGACTGTTCATTCCATCTGTCTCAAACAAAAGGTTAGCAAAAGTTATTAAATATACATAAGTCATTCTATAGTGAGATTAATCATATATGGTTCCTAAAATGGACTTATACTTCATATATCATGCTGATTAATATAATAAAACTAGTTTCTACTAAACAGGGACTTCCTGTAGGCCAGTGGTAGGCGATAAAGGCCAGTCGCACTTCGGTTGTGGGTTCGATTCCTACAGCCTTGTCCGAAGCGATGGGCTGTCGCCCGTCCTGCAGGTTGTCCCTTTTTCTAAAACTACGTTACTATAACATCCCATCAATAATATCGAAAATCTTATATCCTTAAACAATACTAACTTATGTCCAACATAATCCAGTCTAATCTTTAGGCTTATACATAATACTGCAGTCCACTCTCATAATATAGTGACAACGATTACCAGAGATTTAATACTGTCGTTGTTCCCCACATATCATAAGATATGTCTTGTTGGTCACATTCCAAACATTCAAAGTCCTTAATCGTGTATTCTCTTGAATACCTTAGTGAAAACATGAGTGCAGTTAAAAGTTAACACTTTCCACATACCAAAATCCTCAAAATTCTATATACTCAAACCATGATATCACTTAGTCCTTATATCAATCATGAGCTCATGAATACTATTAAACATTTCATTTTCTCGTCTTCATTATGCGCATATCATCTTATTTCCAAAAAATATCTCAATCACTTTGAATACCACATCAATAAATATTGCAATACTCAATGATACAACATTATTTTGGAATCCCATTACATAAACACTTAATCATTCCACCACATCGTTGTCATATTCAACATTGTCAATAGTGATCTCATGTGATTTCCCTTTGTCCTTTGCCTTCAGTGGTTGCTCATGTTGATCATCACTAACCCTTGGATTAGGGCAATTATTAGTATAATGCCCCATTTCCTTGCACTTGAAGCATTGAAGTGTTGGCGGTGCGTTCTCTGCAGTGTTTGCTTTATTCACATCATTAGAAACCCTTTTTCCATTACTTCGAAACTCAGCTGCTCGATGACCTTCTTTTCCACACTTAAAACATTTTCTAGTCCCTTTTAGACAATCTCCACCATGCTTCTTTCCACACTTTGTGCATAAGGAAACATTCATCTTCTTTTCACCATTATTCTTAGATTTCTCCTTGAACTCCATCTTTCGTTTCTTGTCAAAACCATGAGATGGATATGTAACACCAACTTCCATTTCTACCTTGATAGCACAACGCACAATTTCTTCATAGCTACTGAAGTCTCTTATAGCTAATGCCCTTCGAAGACTTGGTTTTAAGCCACTGAAAAATCGATCAACTTTACTTTCAGGTTGGATGATAATTCCAGAAGCATACCTTGCAAGTCTTGTAAAATTTGCTTCATAGGTACCAACAGATTCATCATCCCTTTGCTTTAGTTCAAGAAACTCTTTCTCCATCTTTGTTCGAAGAATACGAGGGAAGTACTTACTGAAAAACAAGTTCTTGAACTCGTCCCATTCCATGGACTCAATTTTATCTCTTGGCCTCGTATTCTTGATAAGATTCCACCATTGATCAGCTTCACCTTCCAAACGATATACTGCTAAGATGACTTTATCATGTTCAGAACATTGAAGAACTGAAAATATCTTTTCAGTAGTACTAATCCATTGTTCAGCAACTAATGGATCAGTAGACCCACTGAAAGAAGGTGGACGTTGCCTCATGAAGGACTCAATAGAATATTGTTCCCTTCTCTGCTCATTTGGAAGTCCAGAATGATTCATAGCTTGTGTAAGTATAGCAATAAGATTTTGCACTCCATCTCCCATAAAATTTGTTTGTTCAGGAGGGCAATCATTGCATTGTCCATTGCATTGATCAACACGGTTCCTTCGGGTTCCAGCCATCGTCTAAAACCCATAAAGAATAGTGTGAGAGGCAAAAATCATGCTAGGGAAAACAACATAATAAAGGGGGAGTACCTTCAATATCCAACATCTTAGGTTTAATTCTATGATCGTTAGCGTAATTCTATTACTATAACCTATATGTATACTTAACCTTAGAGACATCCCTAGACATACCTTAGAAATATCTCTAGGGATCTCACTAACGTTTTCGCATCCTAGTTTCCAAAGGTTGACTAAACCTTTCCTCTGATACCAACTGTAGAGACCTGTATCCTGACTTACATGGACTTTACATTACTTTTGCGGAATACTTAGTACATAACAAAAACACACACTAAAGGATCGTAATAGTTTAGTGTCTTTGGAAACTCGGAACGTAATCTTCTAATCGTGGTGAAAGTTCTTCAATATCTCCCATAAAGGTCATCCCTTTTTTTTACCTAAAACCTTTCTTTATATCCTGGGGAAAAGAAAACATAAAAGGGTGAGCTCAAATGCTCAGTAAGGGTAAACAAAAGAAATATCAATCACATCATATTCATAAGAACATAACATTTTGGAAATCATAACCTGCAAAAGAGAGCATAATTTCATAACATGGGATAAATCATGGCAGTGAAATGTAATCACAATAATCATAACATAAAACATGGAACTTTGTGGCATACACACATAATCATAGAGAATCATTTCTTGTTAGTCAAGAATCATTGCCAAGACTATCTTAGTGGACAAAGTCCCTTTCTGAATCGAGTAATCCTCGTTTCAGTCCTGTTTCACTGAACCGGTATAACCTACCATTCCAGCCATGTCTATCTCATGAGATATAAAATCTTTACCCAATGCATTGGAGGGAGATATAGGTCCCACCCATCTCTTAATGAATCCTTTCTTATGTGTGCCACAAAATCATAAATCATACATCATCGCATAACCCATGTAATAAAAATGGGATTCTTGAAACATCATGACATCATAAATCAATTCATATCAGATAAAGGAATTCATAAACATAATTCCATCTCAACATAGTCAAATCAATGTAAAAATATGGATAGAAACAGAACCCTTTATTATCTTAGATGGAAAATAATTTTGATAAAACACTTGAATTGAATTCTTGAGGAAAATATCCTTTCTTCTTCAAAATCAATTTCTTTTCACAAAACATCATGCAATTTTAAAAGAAAGAGATTTTATTGAAAATAGTCATGAAATATTTTAGAGGAAGCTTCATGAAAATAAGGCTTTATAAAACAGTAGAAATCTGTTCGTGCCGTATAAGTTAAAAAAAACATTCTTTGTACTTTTGTCGAAAAAGTCAAAATGTACCTCGTACGATAAACGACAAAAGATTCCTTTCATATCTTTTACTAAAAACTAACCAAAGGGTAAAATTGGATTTAAACCATTGTAGTTGGATGGAAATAATATTACATATTGAGGAAACATGGATGTGGATGATAAAATAAACCCCAGTAAATACTTACGAATAAACAATCTCGGATAAAAATGAGATTGTGATATTTCCCTTACCTTAGGTCCGACTTGCTTTGTAAGTGTCCGAACCGCCTGTATAATGATTTAAATCATGTTATTGTCTTATTACAGAATCATATTCATTGTTATGATATCATATATGGTTCACTTATGACATTATATCACCCACTCTTTTGTAAATTCCATGTTAAAGAAGCGTTTTGGGTAAAATCGTTTCATTTATCGTAGGTGTTTTGACTTGTTGTTCTTGACATCATTATTACTTATATCATGATTTACATACTTCCAGAATATAAAATACGATTTATATATCATATATATTCAGTATATATATATATAATAGGTAGATAAATAAAATGAAAAACACCGTTCATGGAGACGGTAGTCCGTACGTACGCATGAACGCTGTTTTCCTTTCCTTATTGTCTTGAAATGGAAGTAAGTAGATGACTTACATATGTATATATATACATAAATCCAGTAGCTTTATAATGTCATATATTACATTATTATTTCTTATATATACATTATAATCATTCTTAAATGGTTAACATGGAGAATGAATCTCATCGCGTCGTGGAGACGGTATTCCGTACGTACGCACGAGCGATGATATCATTTCTATAAATATTGAATTGAATTGGAGTGGATTATACAATATATCAGAATCAATATGATGTTATAATAACTATGTATAGTTATTCTTTACACCATTATACCCATCCGTGTAAGGTGGTGGTGGAAAATAGATTACACCACGGCGTGGAGACGGTATTCCGTACGTACGCACGCGCGGTGATTTCTTTTTCCGTAGGATGGATAGATGGTGAAATAGGGTTGTTTCATACTTATGTTAACATATCAGTATATGAGTGATACTGATGTTATTACTTCATAATGAAACAACCTAAGAAGAAGAAGTGGAAGAAGAAATAAAGATGAAAGAATTGGTAACGGTAATTACCTCTTCTTTGAAGCGCCTTTTGGAGACCTCCTCTTAGGGAACTAAAATTGGTCTTTGAGTAAGACCAGAACCTCTAGGATGTTTCTAGGGAAGTGGAGAAGAGATTTTGGCAGGGGTTGGCCGAGCTTGAGTGCTCAAATTGGTGTGAGGAGGAGGGGGAGGAGGTGTCCTTTTATAGGGGAGGAGAGGGGCACCTTAGGAATTCTTAAAAATATTAATTTATAATAAATCTAACCCCACTTAAAAACCTCCAAAAATGACTCATATTCGAAGATTAGATGAGATAGGGTTGTAATCTCATCAACCAATCAAATTTAGACATGTTTGGATATTATTTTAAACCTTATCAATTAGATTTAACTCTAAGTTAAATAATTTTACTTTTACCGTGTCTTTTTGTTTTCTTTCACTATATGGTTAATAAACTTACTATAACATGCCAAACGAACCCCAAATTGTTTATTATTAATATATATATCCTTATCTAAGTCATTTGGCCGAACCTTAGATTTTTAGGAATAAAATAACAATTAGTAATATAATATTTGATTTAAAAACTATTTTGTGTCAATTTTGAAACTATTTGATATATGATTTTTGTGAAAGTCATAACAGAATTAAATGTTCGAAACAAGTTGATTAAATCAACATTAATATATCATAGTAACCTAGAAAATTAGTGTAATTCATAAAAAATCTCAAATTACATTTATTTTGGTGCTTATATTATCAATTATGTCAATATTTCATTAATAAGATAATTACTGCATCATTTTTGTGTCATAAATAAATTATATTATTTGATGTTTAAAAATTACAAATAAAATACAATCATGTAGGAAATCGTTTTAGATTTCTAATGAATATTTATAGTCGAATTTATCTTATGTATAACCCCATATTAAAAATGATTTACTTATTAAACTTTGATTTTAACTATTTTAACCCTTCTTTAAATAAATTAATAATAAATGTCCTAATCTAATCCAAGTGGGCCTAAATGGTCATATTTTATTCCTAAGTTTGTTTTTGGTCGAATTACACTTGTCCAATAGAATTAGGACATGTTTTAGGGTAATATTAATATCATATTTACCCTTAGTTACCTTATTTACTATTAACCGTGGTAAAAAAAGTAAAAAGTTACTATTCACCAAAAAATTATTTTCATCTCATTGAACCACATTTTAGTCCTTGATATTAACCGTGTCTCTCGGATTTTTGAAATTCCATTCACAGAAGCGGTAAAATTAAGTTTTATGCAAAATTCAGTTTTTAACCTACCACTTAGTAGTTTCACTATTCATCAAAAATTGATGTTTTTCAGAACAATGCCAAAATTTCATCCCAAGCTATATTTCATATTCCGAATTCAAAAATGAAGTCTATTTTACCAAATTCATAACATAAAAGTTGCATTAATTAATTTTATAATTAAATCCCGCTGTTAAAACAAATAGCGTGTTTTTAAGAAACAATATCTATCAAAAGATTGACACTTGATTATGTCTGGTTTAAATGTGAAATTACAACCAATGACCAACATTGTATTAAATTGTAAAAATATATTCTAAATATACTTTAAAACCACTCAAATTAATAATTTATCACTATTAATAATTTCGATTAAAAAAGTTGTTTTTAATTAAAATTTAGTAATTTTCACTATTCATCAGAATATGAAAGTTATCCGAAATGTACCAAAATTTCACCTTAGGCTAAATTCGATACTCCGAATCCAAAAATGAAATCCATTTTGAAAAATAAAATTTACAAAATTTTAAAAAGTGGTTATTACTATTCATAACGGCTAGTTTTAATAACATTTTAATAGCATATCGTTGTTTAGTGAAACTCGGTATTGCGTATTACACACGCTATCGAGGAAGGTCGCGATTGCGTGTAATGCAAGGCAAGTCAAGGATGTGTGTTGTGCAAGCTCCTTTTGGTGTAGCGTACAACACAAGACATTAGGAAAATAAGAAAGAATATTTTTTCATAAAATCTCGAGCTGTTACATTCTACCCCCCTTAAAATGAATTTCGCCCTCGAAATTCGTCGGGGTTATAAATGGTTTACTATTCGAAAGTTTCTTTAATAGAAACCCACATCGTAAAAGGGAATACCAAAACTTGGCTTTAAAAACTAAAGTATGAAATGTAACGATTACCCAAATAAACTAATCACTGGGTTTCCACATAGGTGAAAATATGGATATGGAAGAGAAATCTAACCATCATGTTCTGATGGAGAGTGGTAGAGAACATGGCTATGGAAAAGCCAGTAATCACAAATCCATAGATTTGTGATGATATAAGGTACCATCTGATTCATCAGGTATAAGATCACTAGGACAACATTTTTGGTTTTCAAGATCATTTCCCTAAAGTTGAAAATTTTCTTAAAATAAATACTTACTTTATTTTGGTACAATCTCACTTTTGTTCGTGCCTTGAACAATTTCTACTTCATCTCTTAAATAAATGAAGTTGAATTTGTTATTTGTGAAGTGTTAGAAGATCATGTGATAGAATGACTGTTCATTCCATCTGTCTCAAACAAAAGGTTAGCAAAAGTTATTAAATATACATAAGTCATTCTATAGTGAGATTAATCATATATGGTTCCTAAAATGGACTTATACTTCATATATCATGCTGATTAATATAATAAAACTAGTTTCTACTAAACAGGGACTTCCTGTAGGCCAGTGGTAGGCGATAAAGGCCAGTCGCACTTCGGTTGTGGGTTCGATTCCTACAGCCTTGTCCGAAGCGATGGGCTGTCGCCCGTCCTGCAGGTTGTCCCTTTTTCTAAAACTACGTTACTATAACATCCCATCAATAATATCGAAATTCTTATATCCTTAAACAATACTAACTTATGTCCAACATAATCCAGTCTAATCTTTAGGCTTATACATAATACTGCAGTCCACTCTCATAATATAGTGACAACGATTACCAGAGATTTAATACTGTCGTTGATCCCCACATATCATAAGATATGTCTTGTTGGTCACATTCCAAACAATCAAAGTCCTTAATCGTGTATTCTCTTGAATACCTTAGTGAAAACATGAGTGCAGTTAAAAGTTAACACTTTCCACATACCAAAATCCTCAAAATTCTATATACTCAAACCATGATATCACTTAGTCCTTATATCAATCATGAGCTCATGAATACTATTAAACATTTCATTTTCTCGTCTTCATTATGCGCATATCATCTTATTTCCATAAAATATCTCAATCACTTTGAATACCACATCAATAAATATTGCAATACTCAATGATACAACATTATTTTGGAATCCCATTACATAAACACTTAATCATTCCACCACATCGTTGTCATATTCAACATTGTCAATAGTGATCGCATGTGATTTCCCTTTGTCCTTTGCCTTCAGTGGTTGCTCATGTTGATCATCACTAACCCTTGGATTAGGGCAATTATTAGCATAATGCCCCATTTCCTTGCACTTGAAGCATTGAAGTGTTGGCGGTGCGTTCTCTGCAGTGTTTGCTTTATTCACATCATTAGAAACCCTTTTTCCATTACTTCGAAACTCAGCTGCTCGATGACCTTCTTTTCCACACTTAAAACATTTTCTAGTCCCTTTTAGACAATCTCCACCATGCTTCTTTCCGCACTTTGTGCATAAGGAAACATTCATCTTCTTTTCACCATTATTCTGAGATTTCTCCTTGAACTCCATATTTCGTTTCTTGTCAAAACCATGAGATGGATATGTAACACCAACTTCCATTTCTACCTTGATAGAACAACGCACAATTTCTTCATAGCTACTGAAGTCTCTTATAGCTAATGCCCTTCGAAGACTTGGTTTTAAGCCACTGAAAAATCGATCAACTTTACTTTCAGGTTGGATGATAATTCCAGAAGCATACCTTGCAAGTCTTGTAAAATTTGCTTCATAGGTACCAAAAGATTCACCATCCCTTTGCTTTAGTTCAAGAAACTCTTTCTCCATCTTTGTTCGAAGAATACGAGGGAAGTACTTACTGAAAAACAAGTTCTTGAACTCGTCCCATTCCATGGACTCAATTTTATCTCTTGGCCTCGTATTCTTGATAAGATTCCACCATTGATCAGCTTCACCTTCCAAACGATATACTGCTAAGATGACTTTATCATGTTCAGAACATTGAAGAACTGAAAATATCTTTTCAGTAGTACTAATCCATTGTTCAGCAACTAATGGATCAGTAGACCCACTGAAAGAAGGTGGACGTTGCCTCATGAAGGACTCAATAGAATATTGTTCCCTTCTCTGCTCATTTGGAAGTCCAGAATGATTCATAGCTTGTAAGTATAGCAATAAGATTTTGCACTCCATCTCCCATAACATTTGTTTGTTCAGGAGGGAAATCATTGCATTGTCCATTGCATTGATCAACACGGTTCCTTCGGGTTCCAGCCATCGTCTAAAACCCATAAAGAATAGTGTGAGAGGCAAAAATCATGCTAGGGAAAACAACATAATAAAGGGGGAGTACCTTCAATATCCAACATCATAGGTTTAATTCTATGATCGTTAGCGTAATTCTATTACTATAACCTATACGTATACTTAACCTTAGAGACATCCCTAGACATACCTTAGAAATATCTATAGGGATCTCACTAACGTTTTCGCATCCTAGTTTCCAAAGGTTGACTAAACCTTTCCTCTGATACCAACTGTAGAGACCCGTATCCTGACTTACATGGACTTTACATTACTTTTGCGGAATACTTAGTACATAACAAAAACACACACTAAAGGATCGTAATAGTTTTGGTGTCTTTGGAAACTCGGAACGTAATCTTCTAATCGTGGTGAAAGTTCTTCAATATCTCCCATAAAGGTCATCCCTTTTTTTTTACCTAAAACCTTTCTTTATATCCTGGGGAAAAGAAAACATAAAAGGGTGAGCTCAAATGCTCAGTAAGGGTAAACAAAAGAAATATCAATCACATCATATTCATAAGAACATAACATTTTGGAAATCATAACCTGCAAAAGAGAGCATAATTTCATAACATGGGATAAATCATGGCAGTGAAATGTAATCACAATAATCATAACATAAAACATGGAACTTTGTGGCATACACACATAATCATAGAGAATCATTTCTTGTTAGTCAAGACTCATTGCCAAGACTATCTTAGTGGACAAAGTCCCTTTCTGAATCGAGTAATCCTCGTTTCAGTCCTGTTTCACTGAACCGGTATAACCTACCATTCCAGCCATGTCTATCTCATGAGATATAAAATCTTTACCCAATGCATTGGAGGGAGATATAGGTCCCACCCATCTCTTAATGAATCCTTTCTTATGTGTGCCACAAAATCATAAATCATACATCATCGCATAACCCATGTAATAAAAATGGGATTCTTGAAACATCATGACATCATAAATCAATTCATATCAGATAAAGGAATTCATAAACATAATTCCATCTCAACATAGTCAAATCAATGTAAAAATATGGATAGAAACAGAACCCTTTATTATCTTAGATGGAAAATAATTTTGATAAAACACTTGAATTGAATTCTTGAGGAAAATATCCTTTCTTCTTCAAAATCAATTTCTTTTCACAAAACATCATGCAATTTTAAAAGAAAGAGATTTTATTGAAAATAGTCATGAAATCTTTTAGAGGAAGCTTCATGAAAATAAGGCTTTATAAAACAGTAGAAATCCGTTCGTGCCGTATAAGTTAAAAAAAACATTCTTTGTACTTTTGTCGAAAAAGTCAAAATGTACCTCGTACGATAAACGACAAAAGATTCCTTTCATATCTTTTACTAAAAACTAACCAAAGGGTAAAATTGGATTTAAACCATTGTAGTTGGATGGAAATAATATTACATATTGAGGAAACATGGATGTGGATGATAAAATAAACCCCAGTAAATACTTACGAATAAACAATCTCGGATAAAAATGAGATTGTGATATTTCCCTTACCTTAGGTCCGACTTGCTTTGTAAGTGTCCGAACCTCCTGTATAATGATTTAAATCATGTTATTGACTTATTACAGAATCATATTCATTGTTATGATATCATATATGGTTCACTTATGACATTATATCACCCGCTCTTTTGTAAATTCCATGTTAAAGAAGCGTTTTGGGTAAAATCGTTTCATTTATCGTAGGTGTTTTGACTTGTTGTTCTTGACATCATTATTACTTATATCATGATTTACTTACTTCCAGAATATAAAATACGATTTATATATCATATATATTCAGTATATATATATATATAATAGGTAGATAAATAAAATGAAAAACACCGTTCATGGAGACGGTAGTCCGTACGTACGCATGAACGCTGTTTTCCTTTCCTTATTGTCTTGAAATGGAAGTAAGTAGATGACTTACATATGTATATATATACATAAATCCAGTAGCTTTATAATGTCATATATTTCATTATTATTTCTTATATATACATTATAATCATTCTTAAATGGTTAACATGGAGAATGAATCTCATCGCGTCGTGGAGACGGTATTCCGTACGTACGCACGAGCGATGATATCATTTCTATAAATATTGAATTGAATTGGAGTGGATTATACAATATATCAGAATCAATATGATGTTATAATAACTATGTATAGTTATTATTTACACCATTATACCCATCCGTGTAAGGTGGTGGTGGAAAATAGATTACACCACGGCGTGGAGACAGTATTCCGTACGTACGCACGCGCGGTGATTTCTTTTTCCGTAGGATGGATAGATGGTGAAATAGGGTTGTTTCATACTTATAATAACATATCAGTATATGAGTGATACTGATGTTATTACTTCATAATGAAACAACCTAAGAAGAAGAAGTGGAAGAAGAAATAAAGATGAAAGAATTGGTAACGGTAATTACCTCTTCTTTGAAGCGCCTTTTGGAGACCTCCTCTTAGGGAACTAAAATTGGTCTTTGAGTAATACCAGAACCTCTAGGATGTTTCTAGGGAAGTGGAGAAGAGATTTTGGCAGGGGTTGGCCGAGCTTGAGTGCTCAAATTGGTGTGAGGAGGAGGGGGAGGAGGTGTCCTTTTATAGGGGAGGAGAGGGGCACCTTAGGAATTCTTAAAAATATTAATTTATAATAAATCTAACCCCACTTAAAAACCTCCAAAAATGACTCATATTCGAAGATTAGATGATATAGGGTTGTAATCTCATCAACCAATCAAATTTAGACATGTTTGGATATTATTTTAAACCTTATCAATTAGATTTAACTCTAAGTTAAATAATTTTACTTTTACCGTGTCTTTTTGTTTTCTTTCACTATATGGTTAATACACTTACTATAACATGCCAAACGAACCCCAAATTGTTTATTATTAATATATATATCCTTATCTAAGTCATTTGGCCGAACCTTAGATTTTTAGGAATAAAATAACAATTAGTAATATAATATTTGATTTAAAAACTATTTTGTGTCAATTTTGAAACTATTTGATATATGATTTTTGTGAAAGTCATAACAGAATTAAATGTTCGAAACAAGTTGATTAAATCAACATTAATATATCATAGTAACCTATAAAATTAGTGTAATTCATAAAAAATCTCAAATTACATTTATTTAGGTGCTTATATTATCAATTATGTCAATATTTCATTAATAAGATAATTACTGCATCATTTTTGTGTCATAAATAAATTATATTATATGATGTCTAAAAATTACAAATAAAATACCATCATGTAGGAAATCCTTTTATCTTTCTAATGAATATTTATAGTCGAATTTATCTTATGTATAACCCCATATTAAAAATGATTTACTTATTATACTTTGATTTTAACTATTTTAACCCTTCTTTAAATAAATTAATAATAAATGTCCTAATCTAATCCAAGTGGGCCTAAATGGTCATATTTTATTCCTAAGTTTGTTTTTGGTCGAATTACACTTGTCCAATAGAATTAGGACATGTGTTAGGGTAATATTAATATCATATTTACCCTTAGTTACCTTATTTACTATTAACCGTGGTAAAAAAAGTAAAAAGTTACTATTCACCAAAAAATTATTTTCATCTCATTGAACCACATTTTAGTCCTTGATATTAACCATGTCTCTCGGATTTTCAAAATTCCATTCACAGAAGCGGTAAAATTAAGTTTTATGCAAAATTCAGTTTTTAACCTACCACTTAGTAGTTTCACTATTCATCAAAAATTGATGTTTTTCAGAACAATGCCAAAATTTCATCCCAAGCTATATTTCATATTCCGAATTCAAAAATGAAGTCTATTTTACCAAATTCATAACATAAAAGTTGCATTAATTAATTTTATAATTAAATCCCGCTGTTAAAACAAATAGCGTGTTTTTAAGAAACAATATCTATCAAAAGATTGACACTTGATTATGTCTGGTTTAAATGTGAAATTACAACCAATGACCAACATTGTATTAAATTGTAAAAATATATTCTAAATATACTTTTAAACCACTAAAATTAATAATTTATCACTATTAATAATTTCGATTAAAAAAGTTGTTTTTAATTAAAATTTAGTAATTTTCACTATTCATCAGAATATGAAAGTTATCCGAAATGTACCAAAATTTCACCTTAGGCTAAATTCGATACTCCGAATCCAAAAATGAAATCCATTTTGAAAAATAAAATTTACAAAATTTCAAAAAGTGGTTATTACTATTCATAACGGCTAGTTTTAATAACATTTTAATAGCATATCGTTGTTTAGTGAAACTCGGTATTGCGTATTACACACGCTATCGAGGAAGGTCGCGATTGCGTGTAATGCAAGGCAAGTCAAGGATGTGTGTTGTGCAAGCTCATTTTGGTGTAGCATACAACACAAGACATTAGTAAAATAAGAAAGAATATTTTTTCATAAAATCTCGGGCTGTTACAGGTGGAACTTCCAAGCTTGGATCTGTTGTCCTTCCATAGGCCTTTCTTTTCCGACTTCCACCTGAGGAGTTTTTTTCGGGACTCGATGGAAGTAACGGACGCCAACAGACATCTTCTAAAGTTGATCCGGGGGAGCATTGCGATCAGAACCTGTTGAGGTAGGGATCATACCTTCGTCTCTCTAGTTTGTGCATCATGCGGGGTGGGTGTTCTCTTGATTAGGTGAAACACTTTTTAACCGGTTTAATAAATATAATAACTGGCTTATATAACGGGGTTGGGAAGTTTGTGATTGATGTTACTTTATATCCTGTGATATTATGTTGTGAATTGAATAGGCTTATGCCTATTGAAAATCACGGTCGTTGGGGGCCTTTGTTTGCGAAATTCAATGTTTCCCTATCTTTCTAGACCGTTTTTTGGATGGAACTTTGTGGAATGTGGAAATTGGTTAATCATGTAAAGATGGCTGTTTAAAATCTGGAACCCTTGTGTGATCACCCTGGTTAAACAAAAACTGAATAATGAACATGTGGGTGTTTTCTTGGATACGTGGCATGTGATGGGGGTGTTTTATGGGTTGTTGTAGATAGGGTGATCAGCGGGGCTGCGGTTGACTTGGTTTTGGGTTGGTGTGACTGTTGTGTTAGTAACGGGCAGCGGGGCTGCGATAAATGGTATTAAAGGGAGAATGATGTACGGTGCGGTTGTGGTTATGTCGATTGGCAGCGGGGCTACAGGGATGGGTTGGAATATGAACAGACTATGGGCTGTGAATAATAAATAAAAAGTGGAAGATTTGATGAATGGTGGGGCCTGGAAATGAAACGGAGTTGATAATCAATGGGGCTGTTTGGTTAATAAGAAAGACATGGTTGTGTTGATTGGGTTTTCCTAACTTGATTTGTGGATGGCAGGGATATGTTTTACGAATGACTGATATGGTTTGTTGTGGATAGTTTCCCAGTAGTTAAGGAACTAAATAAACTAATTCTACTGAAACATAAAAACCTAAATGGGGTTGGGGTTGTTTGTTGTATGCATGCTTCGTAGTAGAAGTGCCGAGGCACGTGCTCAGTTTCTCTGTTTAGAATCCATAGGGTGGGCTGTGTGTTTGGTATACACATATATATCTGTATCTTTTGTGTTTTATCGAACCCCACCCATGTTGAGCACTTAGTTCCGAACACTCCCATTTCATGGTAGAGGGTGTTTCCCCTTAATTAGTAGCTCCTTCCTACTCCTTCTTCCCTAGGTTGTGATGGCTTGAGGAGACCTTACACCTAAGACCCTTCAGGTGGGTTTCTATTGGGGTGGTTCTAGCCCAAGACTTTTCGTGCAGGTTTTACTGTTTCCCAATAATCTTCATGATGAGGCCCAGGTGTGTGCGGGTGGGATACGTGGTTGTGGGGCCCAAGTGTGTGCAGGCGGGATATGTGATTGTGAGGCCCAGGTGTGTGCGGGCGGGATATGTGGTTGTGAGGCCCAGGTGTGTGCGAGCGTGGAGAGTGTGGAAACTTCAGGATGTTCTCCGTTAGGATGAGCAACTAACTAAAGGGAAATGGTGCATGGTACCCAATAATCTTGTTCTTATATACTACTACCTGTTGTGATTGTGTTTTTGGTGAGTGTGACTGGTGAGGTTGGGTAGATAGAATTCCTTTCTAAGATTCTTCTGTTGTTCTCACGGGACATTAGGATGTCTCCCCACTTGTGCAAGAGAGATTTAGGTTTCCCTACTGAGTATACTTGTATTCTCACCTTACGTTTACTTTTAGGTTTCCAGGAGGACTACCAGGGCCGTGCGGGACCCTACTAGTCGGACAGTTGGAGTTGTTACAGTTGTTGTACACTTGTTTCTTTTTGTATTGTACTTTGAGATTTCTTGTACTTGCACCTTGTCATAAAATTGTTTAAACATGCATATGGGCTTGGTTTGGGTTTTTTTCTATACACTTTTTCTTTTCCTTTTTGTTGGTTGACTTGTCCTATTTCTCGATCCTAAATAAGAAAAAGGGTAATGACTCCCATATTTGTGAAAACTCATACCCTCGGTGCTTGTCGCCACCCCGGGGCCTACTGGAGGCGGGACTCGGGGGTCATTATCTCCCTTTCACCATTGCCAGCTCAGGAGGTGCATCTTTGGTGGGAGGGGGTCCTGACATATGATCACGATTTTTGTTATAAAAAATCTAAATTATGAATTATAAGTTAATTTTGGGAAAATAGTTTTTATCAAATATTAAACCATGTGATTGAAAACTTATTTGGTGACTAATGTAATTCCAGACAAAGGTCAGTATAATATTTTTCAGTATTACATGATTAATGTAACAATAACACTATGGGATTTTATTTTAAAAATAATTATTGAATTAAATTATTCAAAAATAAATTATTTTATTTGTAGATTTATAGTGATTCATGTGATTTATGGAAATGGAATGTATAACCAAGAGATAATTTAATTTTGGAAATTACATTTTTTATTATAAATTTATTGATATTGATTTTATTTATAGATAAATGTTACGTGATCAAATACTAATGATTATTAGGTTCCACACATAGTTTATAATATATTGAGGAAGTGTAAGTATTGTTATTTATTTAACTGTCTATATAAAATTTTTGGTATTACTATTGAATTTTTTAAATTAATGTATTTGTTCATCACATGATGGTTTCTTATTTTGGGGGAATTATCTTATCAGGTGCTAACAATTTTGGTTTTGGATAATTAATAATGATAAGAGGAATGTAATGTTATTATATTTTAGATTTTAAGATATTTATAATTTTATTCATATAATTCAATAATGAAATTTTTTTCTTGAATACTCATTTCAATGTGAAACGATAAGATTTTGGTTGAAATATAATAAAGGGTGAAATTATACATGATAAATAATTATTTTTTCTTGTGTTTTTATGATACATGGAAATAAAATTAATATAATCTCGGCGAGGGATATTAAAAAAAACAATTATTGTTTTACTTTTCATAAAAATAAATAAAAGTATTTTTAAGCTAATATATATTTATGGTATTTTAGTGGATAAATTTCTCATTACTATATTCTCTATCACTATTAATCATTCCTTGGGAAATAGATTTTCACATGTATTTTCATGTTTTACTATATGTAAACCTCGTATGGGTTATCTTAGTTGTTTTATTTACATCCTGTACTTTATTTTTATGATGACATTTTATTAATATATTTTATAAAATTATATATAAATAATGATATTTTGAAATCTCAACCCCCAGTAATCAACCCCAAGATCAAAATTGAGAGGATACAATTTCTTAATGGGCGTTGAATATAAATAACCCAAGTTATAAAAAATATAAATAGGATATATTTTAATAATTATTCCAAATTTATGATGATATATGATTTATAAATATAATATGTAATTCTCAAAATGAAAATTTAAGGGGTTTTATTAAAATGATTTATTATAATATTTTTTTTAAATGTATACAAAATATATATATATATAATTATAATTAAAAAATATGAATTTAATTTTTAAATTCACCATGTAAAATTTATCTTAGGATGAATATTTATAATTTTTTGAAAATATTATTTATAAGGAATACTAAAAAATAATGATTTTAAACAAGTGCATTTTATTATAATGTATTCACAAAGAAAATTATTATATTCATGTATGTTTAAAATTTAATTATTTAGTTTTGATTTAAAATAAAAAAATTTGGGTGTATGAAAATAAAATTATTATATAATTTAGTATACAAACATTTTATATCTTGATAGGGAATTTTTCAGAAAACATGTTTTCGTTGCATTTTTTAGGTTTAATTTTTAATAATATTGTACAACATATATATAATTATTTATGAAAAATTGATTCCAACTTTTTAATTAGTGGGGATAAATTTATTTTATTGGTTCCTTTTTAATGTTAGTCAAAAAGGATAGTGAATATAGTAATTTTATTACCAAGGAAAAGGGTAAAACATGTAATTAATGTTACAAATAAAATATTAAGAACAACTACATGATCGGAACACTTTGTTAAACTTTAGTTTATGTAAAACAAGCTTCTATAATCATTCACGGGTAAAATTTATGACATTTTGGGGCCACATGGATGAGATTATAACCATTATTTTATTTTATTTAGTGAAATGTCAACCATGTCATACTCTTGTTTTTGATAAGTAAAATAATTTTACTATGGATCTTTGGAAAAGTTATGTTAGAATATAATTAATATTCTGAAATATATAATTTTTATATTAATCAAGGTGGTTTATTTTAAATATTTTGGGATTAATTTATTACCATAAATGATTCCACAACACCGAAACTATGACTATTTAATTATTAGAGAAATAATGTAATTGAAATTAAAATATAATATAAGTTTATTTTGAGATAAATTATATAATCATTTTTTTTAAAATTTAACATTACATGTTACATATTTAATAAAATATTTTCTTCATTATTTATATTATTTATTTATATTATTAATGTTTCATTAATTAAATGTTGAAAAATTGGGTGTTATTGATATTTTTTATTAAATATCAATTTATTAAAAAAAATATATTTCATAAAAAAAATTAACATTAACGACTATTATAATTATTAAAATATCATCACCTATCCATTTATGGGTTATTTTTCATTTTATATTATCTATATTGACCCTCAATGAGTTAAAATCCATATTTTCTCAGTAAGAGTTGATGTTGTGAAACACTGGTTAAAACCAAATGATAAGGATATAAATATAGTAAAATAACATATAAATATTTTTGAGGTTATTTCTACCCATTATAATTTAATCATTGAAATTACTCAACTATTATCAATTTTTATTTTGAAATTATTTTTTATTATTTTAATGTATTACGAATTTGAAGAGTGATCTTCCCCACTCTTATAAAATTGATCTGCTTCTTCTATTTTACTTGTTGATTCAATAAGGTTTCCTTATGACTTTACCATTCCTTCTTGGTTATAAAATCACATAAACCTTAAGGAAAAATTCATTTACCCTGTGTTTAACTTGATAAGGAAAACTTTCCTTCCCCATGGAAAATTTATCCTTACCATGTTTTTCATTTTTCATATTTTGTCTAAGTATAAAATTTTATTTCGTATCCAAAACCTCGGAATCTTATAAATACTTATATACATAGAAATCTATTTTAAGAATTCTAATCCAGACTCTGAATTATTTGAATTCATGTTCTGAACTTTCTGATTTCAGACTCCGATTTCTTTGAATTCAGGTTCAGAACATTCTTAGTTCAGACTCCGAATTATCTAATTTCAGGTTCTAAACATTATAAGGTCAAACTCTGAATTGTTATGAATTCAGACTCCAAACTCTTACTAATTCTAACTCCGAATTCTACTGAATTCATACTCAGAATTTCCTTGATCTTCAGACTCCAGAATTCTATAGAATTCAAGTTACGAATTCTTTGGAAAACAAAATCCAAATATTTACGTGTTATAAACACCGAATGGTTTTTTGGATAGACTCTGAACATTTATTTTTTCTTTATACTCCGAAAATATGATTGTGGTTAAGCAACCATATTTTTTCTTACTCATGTTTTCATTATAAAACCATGTCATGCATTCAGTTACATACTAACCATTGTTTGCATGACACTTTTACAGGTCCCTCCAAAATTAATGGAACGATATAACTGTTGGAGGAGGTAGCAGACCGTTGAAGCTATTCCTATAAATAAGATCTCATTTGAACGAGCTCAACACTATTCTACGACTATAATATTACATTCTTCCTATGTTATATATAGACAGAGACTATCATGCTTTGTGCATACTGAACATCTTGTTCATAATTGCTTTCTGCGACTCCGAATGTTATTGAGTACATTTGAGGGCTTTCGGGGATATTAAGAAAAAGGTTCCGACTACATTGAATCTTGAGGAATTGCAGGGATAGCAAGACAGACTCTGATATTCATATCGAGGGCTTACCCTGTTGTGTGTAAGCTAAAAATTCTTCAAAGTATAAATCAAGGGACCCTTATTCATGGTTGTTGGATACACTTCTCTTTGGGTTAACAGATTTACTAATTGTTACTTGTATAGTTTCAATTTGTCCATTGTATTTTGGTTGTTTAGGAACGTATAACTATCTTATACTTACTTCTACTTGTACTCTGATTTGTAATAATCTATAATCTTTAAAGTAGAACCATTATTCTTATAGTATTTTGTTAATTTTTAGTTTTCAGAACCATATTTCTTGAATCAAGAAGATTGTAGAACATATAGGTTTTGTGAAATTACCTAGCATAACTTTGTTAACCATCCTCATCTTTAAAAGTTCCAAAGGAATTTTATTTATAGTGTAGAATTCACCCCCCCCCCCTCTTTTATATTGGTCATATACGTCATTATTTTGATACTACATTCAGTATCATATCGATCCTCAAAATTGTATCAGAGCAGAATATCATACTCCATGCCAACCTAAAAATTGGTATATGAGGAGGTCCTTGAAAAACATATATTCACATATAAGTTTTTGTACTCATGTTTTTCATTATTATATATTTTCCTTTCTTAGGATATTTTGAGACTTGTTTACAAACTTTTATTACTGAAAAGTCTGTGTAAGATATTTTCTTGGAGATTCCAGGAATGAATGTTGGTTCAATTTACAATATTAATCATAATAGACCACCTATTTTTTATGGGAATGATTAAAAATATCAGAGAGTTCATATGAATACATTTTTATCATCACTGGATTATAAAACAGTGTCATGCTTACTAGAGATTACAGGATTCCAGATAAGGATATATAAACTTTTACTAATCATCAGAAATCATAATGTCAATTTATCTACAAGGTATGAAATACATTTTTGTGTTCCAGGTCTAGGAATATATATAGCCAGATTTCTTCTTGTGAAGCAGCGAACTCTTTTTGGAAGAAGCTTGAAGTTACTCATTTTGGTAATTCCAATGTTATTAAAACTTGAAGATCTATGATTATATCTGAGTACAATGATTTTTTCTTTCCTTATAGACAACTTATATGTAAGGTAGAATAGAGATTTATGACTATTTTCAATAGATTACAATCCATGGTTGAAAAAGGATTCAATGATGAGGCACTTGTAGAAATGATTATAGGCATCATTCCTAATGAGTGGGAATCCCAGAGAACGGCTATTGATGAGAATAGGAAAGTATCATAGATTACTCTTGATGATATTTTTTGAACTCTTCTTCAACATGAGACTGGAATAAAGAGAGATGCTGACAATGTTAAGAAGATGATTGAGAATGGATGTGTTGCTTTTACAACTACATCAAATCATATGAATGCCAAGACTCCTCAGATAGTTAGAAGATCCAAATCCAAGAAGGTTGTTATAAAATCCAAATCTAGTGAAATTTAACATTTAGAAAATGAATTTTCTAATCTTACTCGAAGGATGAACAAAATAGATTAGAATAAATACTTTTAGTATAGATTGTAGAAGAAATAAAACAAGGATGAGAAAAAATCTGAAGTCACTTGTTATGAATGAAAAAGATCTAGACATATAAGACCAGATTGTCCTATGCTTAATAGAAAAAATAGAAAGGAAAAGAATTCTAAGAGAAATAGAACGAAGTAATACAAAGCTAATGCTAAGAATGTTCTGAAAGCTAATGACACTTGGTGTGCCAGTGGTGGAGACTCTTCTGATGAATCCTCTGATTATGAATCCTCTGTATAGAAGAATCTTGGTCTAATAGCCATATTACCTATTAAAAATCATTGTTTAATGGAAAAGGTACAGAATGAGGAATCTATCAATAATGTATCCTTCAATTCCAATCATAGCGATATTAAATATTATGAATCCTAGGATGAAGAATCGTCTTCTGATGAAGATAATACTTTACCTACCTTTGAAGAAGTATCTAGGTTTCCTAAGCACCTTGAGAATGAAAATTCCAAATTCAATAAAAACTGTGATAAGTAAATCTCAAAGATTTATATTCATACTAAGGAAATATCAGATCTTTCTAATGATCATGATAGGAAACCCATTTATTTTAAATGTACTTCAAAAAAAAATGAGGAAGTTAATTCTGAGAAGGATAAACTCTCTAAGGACCTAGAAAAGGTAATTTCTATGAAAAATGTTTTCGAGCCTAACTCAAGTGATAAAACTGATGTTTTTGAGGATACGAACTTAGTTATTAGACTAAAGTTACTGATAGTTTACTTGAGGAAGTGTTTTTTAAACTTTACCTTAGGTAAGGAAGACTTTGATAAGTTGTATTCTCAAATTAAACCTCTATGGAATAATTCTGGTTTTGGTTATACATGTTCAAATCCGATTTTTAGTAATAATTGTTTTGTTCCCCAAAATGCTCCATTCTACACTAAGTGTCAGTGTGGTGGGCATTTGGAAAAAAATTGTTCCTTAAACCAAACTCAGACTTTAGTTTTTTACAATTCTTATTTTTCAAAGAAAATGTGGATACCTAAAATTTTACATTCTGATGTTTTTCGGATCCATGAAATTTTGGGTTCCGAAAGTATAACAGTCTTATTTTCAGGAAAATTAAGAGAGTACCCACAATAATATTTGTTAGATGGGTAGTGGATGTTCCCGACATATGACTGGTAACAAAAAAAACTACGATATAATTATCGAGACTAAATGAGGAAATTTAACATTCATAGATAATTCTTTGGGATAAATTATTTGAATAGGTAACATCGTTCTTCTTGAAAAAAACCTTGATTTCAAATGGTTTTTTTGTTAAGGGTCTTAAGCACAACCTCATTAGCATATATCTGTTATGTGATGACTGTTACCTAGTAAATTTTAGGAATGAAATGTTCTTAGTACACAATTCCATTGAAGGGTTTATTCATTATGCCAATAAGCTAGGGAATGTATACACACTAAACATAGAAGACCTCCCGAGACATGATCTACCTTGCCTTAGTGCAATAGAAGACCATTCCTAGTTGTGGAATAGAAGTTTAGGACTTTGTAACCTTATGAACCTATGAAAAGTCTCTAATAAAAGGATATTTAAGGAATTTTCCGGGGCTTAGATTTGATTATTCAAAAGTTTGTGATCCTTTTAAATATAGAAAACAACATAAATCATGTTTTTAATCTTTTGGTGAAGTCTAAACTACAAATGCATTATAGTTAGTGCATATGTATCTAGTCGGTACAACAGAAAATGGAAGCATTGGAGGAAAATATTATGTATTTTTCTTAGTTGATGATTTCACTAGATTTATCTGGGTCTATGTTCTTGCTATGAAATCTGATGCATTTTATTATTTCGAAACTTTTAGAGCCCAATTAAAAAATGAAAAAAAACTTTTATTTGAAAAATATTCATATTGATCATGGAGGAGAATTTCTAAATTCTGGTTTTATAACTTTTTGTAGTAGATATGGCATTACTCTTTACTTCTCATCACCCATAACACCTCAACAATATGGGGTTTTTGAAAGAAGAGATATAATTATTCAAGAGAAAACAAAAACCATGTTGATTGAATATTCTATAGTCAAATATTTTTGTGTTGAAGTTGCATGTACTTCTTGTTATAATATAAATATTGTTGGGATTATACCTTTTCGTAATAAAACCCTTTTTTTGTTATGGAATGGTAGAAAACCTAGACTTTCCTACTTCAACTTTTTTGGTTTCAAGGTATTCATTTGGAATACTAATTATAATATACAAAAATTCACACCAAAATCAGATGTAGGAATTTTATTAAGATACTCTAGAAATTCTAAGTCCTATATAGTTGTCAATAAAAACACTTGTACTGTTGAAGAGACAGTATATGTCAAATTTGATGAAACTAATCCTTCTATTTTTAAACAACCTCATCTTACATCTTTTGATGTCTTTTCAAAAACTGATTATCAAACTTTGTTAGAAGATCCTTCTGATAAAGAAAAACGTTTAAGAAAATGTTTCTGATGCATTCACCCGAGAAGATTTCCTAAACTATGTTGATGAAAAGGTTTTTCAAATCCCAAATCAGTTGTTTCTAAAAAAACATCCTAGTGATAGTATCATTGGTGATGTAAATCATTTTTTAAGGACTAGAAGTTCCTTTTGAAATGAAGTAGAACATCTATCATTCCTTTCCCATTTAGAACCAAAAAGAACTGATGATGCTTTATGTGATGATGATTGGATAAATTATATACAAGATGAGATATATGAATTCGAAAGGAATATAGTCTATACCTTGGTTTAAAGACCTAAGGAAACATTTGTTTTTGGAGTAGAATGGGTCTTCAAAAATAAATGAGATGAAAATGGAATAATAGTAATAAATAAATATAGATTGGTTTCTAAAGGCTATAATCAACAAGAAGGAATCATCTATCAAGAAACCATTGATCGAGTAACTAGACTTGAATCTATCCGTATTCTACTTTCCTTTACAACATTCTTCACATTCAATATTTTTTAAATGGGTGTTAAATGTTGTTTCCTTAATTGTATTGTATGAGAGGAATTTTTTGTTGAATAACCTCCTAGTATTGATGATTCAAAACATCCTGAACATGATTACAAACTTACCAAATCTTTGTATTGACTTATGAAATCCCCTTGAGCATGGTATGATAGACTTACATTATTTTTGCTTCAAAATAATTATGTTATGGGAAATGCTGATCCAACCCTTTTTATAAAGAATGATAAGAAAAATGTTTTGATTGTTCAAATTTATGTTAATGACAATATATTTGGTTCAACACATCAATATTTAACTGATTCCTTTGATGATCTAATGAAATATAAGTTTTAAATGAATATGATTTGTGAGTTAACATTTTTCCTTGGTATTTTTAATTTCACAAAACCAGAAGGAATCTATATATCCCAACATATGTATATTAATGATCTTCTTAAAAAATATGGATATGACAACACTAAGAGTTTATGTCTTCCCACTGGTACCACAAATTTTCTTGATATAGATGAAGCTGGGAAACCAGTTGATCAAACATCTTTTAGAGGTATGAAAGGAAGTCTACTTTACTTGACCGCTAGTCGTCCATACATTGTTTTTTCAGTATTCTTAGGTGCAAGATATCAATCCAATCCTATGAAATCTAATTTGAAGGTAGTAAAATGGATTTTTCGTAACATAAATGGAACCATGGATATAGGACAATTTTACACTTGTGGAAACCATTTTGTTTTAAAATGATTTTCAGATGCTGACTTTGGAGGATATATAATGGATGGAATGAGTACAACTGAAACTTGTAATTTGTTTTGAGATTCGTTAGTTTCTTGATCATGTAAAAAAACTCAGTAGCACTTTCTACTTCTGAATCGGAATATGTAGCAGCTGGAAGTTGTTGTTCTCAAGTGTTGTGGATGAAACACACACTCACAAACTATGGTATGAGTTTTAACAAAACACAAATTTTGTGTGAAAATAGTAGTTCCATTTCCCTAAGTAAAAACCATCCACATCACTCTCATACAAAACACATAGATATTATGCATCACTTTCTTAGGGATCAGACACAAAAAGGAGATATCATTATTTAATTTATCTAAACACTAGATCAACTTGCTGATATTTTCACAAAATATATACCCTTTGATAGATATGAATACACTAAACAGAAGTTAGGAATGATAACTGTAAAGTAATATTCCATAATAAAATCATGTTGAAATCAATCTCCTTACAGTAAAGAACTGTTTTTCAAAGGGGGCGTACATATGTTTTCTAGTTTAAAAAAATTGGTATATTTTTTTCATACTCTAAAATTATATTGTAGTATAAAATTATTTCATTGTCAAAAACTATTTCCTAGTCTAATTTTTTTTCCGTGCTCTAGAAAATTTCCATTTTTAAGATTTTCTAAATTTTTATAACGATGATTTTCTATGTTTTTGTACTGATGATTTTATAAATTTTGTATTAAATATTTTCTAAATTTTTTTAATAAAGATTTTATAAATTTTTGTAATAATTTTTTTTTATATTTTTTTAATTTAGACTTTCTAAATTTTCAGAATGAATATCTTCTAAATTTTTTTAATGAAAATTTTCTATGTTTTTTTAATGAATATTTTAAAAAAAAAATCGTAGTGAATGGTTTATTTATTTTTTGTAATAAAACATTCATAGTTAGATTTTTTATTATGTTTTTATCAATTATTTCGTAATTAAAATATTCTGAATCTAAAGTTATTCAAGAAGAATTTTTTCAATATGAATAATCATCATTAAAGTCCGAATGGTATGTTCCATTGACCATGTGTTAATGGATATATGTATTACATTCAATGCCCAGAATAATATTTTTTTTAACCTTATATTCTTTATCGTAAGGATGTTTGTGCATTCAAAAAAGGGGTAGATTGATTCTTCAATAAGGATTCCTTAAGAATTTTCCATTTGTTCTTATTTTGAAAATCACCAAAACCTTAAGGAAATTTTCATTTATCCTATGTTTTAATTGATAAGGAAAATTTTCCTTCCCAATGTAAAATTTATCCTGACCATGTTTTTCATTGTTCATATTTTTTCTATGTAAAAATCAGGTTTCATATCGAAAACCTCAGAATCTAATAAATAATTAGATACAAAGCATTCATTTTCAGGATTTGATTTCAGACTTTGAATTCTACGAATTCAAGTTCCAAACATTCTGAGTTTAGAACCTGAATTATCTGAATTTAGGTTCCAATCTTTCTATGATAGGACTCTGAGTTCTCTGAATTTAGTTTCCGAACATTCAATGTTCAGACTCAGAATTATTATGAATTTATACTCCGAACTCTTACAAATTCAAACTCCAAACTCTACTGAATTTACACTCTGAATTTCTTTGAAATTCAGACTCTAGAATTTTATAGAATTCAAGTTACAGATTCATTGAAAAATAGAATCAAAATATTTATATATTATAAAAACTGAATGGTTTTTTTGTTAGACTTCAAACATTTATTTTTTACTTACACTCTGAAAAATGATTTTTTTAAGAAAACTTATTTTTTCTTACTCATTTTTTGGTTATAAAATGATGTCGTGCATTCGGTTACTAACTAACCATTGTTTGAGTACACATGTACAGGTATCTCTGAAATTAAAGGAAAAATATGACCGTTGGAGGAGGGAGCCAACCGTTGAAGTTGTGCCTACAAATAAGAGCTCATTTGAACGAGCTCTAATTTGTTCTACGACTCAAGAGATTACACGCTGCTGAAGTGATTTATAGAGAGAGACTTTCATGTGTTGTGTGTACTGAACATCTGGTTCATAATTCCTTCATCCGACTCAGAATGTTGGTGAGTACATTGGGGCCTTCTGGGGATAGGAAGGCATAGGCGCCGACTACTTTGAAGTTCAAGAACATGGGGGGATAGCAAGACAGACTTCGATATTCGTATCGAGGGATTACCCTTGTGTGGGTAAGAAATAATTTCAGGAAATTATAAATCAAGGGATCATTATCCATGGTTGTTGGATACCCTTATCTTTAGGTTAAATTATTTACTACTTGTTACTTCTATTGTTTCACGTTTTACACTATATTTTGGTTGTTGGAGAATGTATAACTATCTTATACTTTTTTATACTTGAACCTTGATTTCTATGATTCTATACGCTTTAAGGTCGAATAATTGTTCTTTTAATCTTTTGTTAAGTTTCATTTTCAGAACCATATCTTTGGAATCATGAACGTTTAAAGAATATAGAGGTTTTGTGAATTTACCTTGTTTGGCATTGTTAAACATTCTCATCTTAAAAAGTTCCAAAAGAATTTTATAAAATTGTATAATTCACCCCCCCTCTTGTATATTGAGCATCTACATTATTATTTCGAAACGACAATCAGTATCATTTCAATCCTATAGTTTTAATATCCAGACCTTTTCTAGAGTTATCTCAAAAGAAATTCTACCTATATTTTGTTGTTTTAAAGTAACTATGAGTGAAGTTTTGGTTTAGGGTTCATTTTGGGTAGAATGTTGAGAAACACTTATGAAGAAGTGGTTGAACAAAGTTAGAACAAGGTTAGAGAAAATAGTGTACCCAACCCTAGGTAACAGTGTGAAACTAGATTGTGAGGGATGAAAAATTGGTGCATGGTTTACCTAATTGCACTCCCATTTCAAAAAAAACTGTTCGCTTAGTGTCTTTTAAGCAGAAAATTAGATTTAAAATTCCTCAAAACCCCCGAAACACCTCCTATTTTTTCATCACACATGACTAGACAAATTTTGATGATTTCAGAGCATTCTAAAAGGAGTTCAATGTTCAGATGTCCTCTGTTCTTCAAAATTCATATCCAAAAATTAAGATAAGCTCTTCTCCTAAAAATTGGATATCATCCTAATGCCTATCTCATTCATTCATCTCGCATTCCTTAAATTTTTTTTGTAAATTATCTTTTTTCATTATATGTAAACCTTTTTTGTAAGATATAGAACAAGGATTGTAGATCTATATCTTGATTGATTTGATCCTTATATCCTTGTTCTTTATTAATGTATATATATCCGGAACTCATATCTACATCGATGTGTTTCTAAAATTTTGGGGATTTACATTGTACAAACCTAAATCAACAAATTCTGGTATTTGGTCTAAAATATAATTCCCAAATTCAAAGATTTGATGCATGTATGAAAATTTATAGAATTTATAGAATCTTTAAGGAATTTAATTCCAAAATTTGTTGGTTTAGGTTAACACCTTAATTTATAGAATCATCTTTGAAATAGATAATTAATTTATGAATTAAAAATGAGACTAGGGGGATGTCATATTAAAAAATTAAATAGAGGAATTTATTATGAGAGTTAGGGGTTGTATATAGATAATTAATTAGGGTATTAATTATTATATATTTAATTGGATATATTGAGAAAATTAAAAGAAAATTAATTATGTGCCTTCATATTTTTATGTAGAAAATTAATTTTCCAATTAATTATGAAGAGTTGAGATTTAATGAGATATAATTAATTATGAAAAGTTAATTATGGCTTATGAATTGTGTTATTATTTAATTAAATGATTAATTAATCACTGTGATTAATGTACTTAATTAATTGGAGAGTTAGTTAAGGATATTTATGTGTTTAACTAAATGTGGAATTAGTAATGTAGTTGAGGGCGTTAATTAATTATGAGTTAATTATATGTGAAATAATTTGAACAAGTTAATTCAAATGTGAAGTATAAATAGTGTTATGATCATGGTACTTTTGAGTAAAGTATTGGAAACATGGTCATTTAAATGAGATGTATAAATGGTAACATGTTCACTGTACTTATGAGGAAAGGAATGAGAACATGGGAATTCTAGCGAGATGTAAGAATGGTAACATTGTGTTTTACATATAAATTTTTCATTGGTAACTTTGTCAATTATGTTTGTTGTTAAGGGATTTTAATAATTTCACTCTGAGATAAGGTATCACTAGATAATACATCGAACTCCAGTATGAGTTGAATCATGTATTGAGATATCATATAACCTTTGAATAATTCACACTCTAGTATGAATAAAATCAGTTATTAAGATATGATATTACATGGGGTACACATCAATAAATTGAATGATTTTTCCAAAGTATTGAGGTCTGGGTATCCCTAGGAACCATATAGTTAATATAATAAAATAATGAAAAAAATGATAATGTTATAACTTTTCATTTATAAATTTTCTTATTTTCTTTATTGAACAATAAGAACTATATTCTGTTTCTAATTATTTTAGACATTGATGGTGGTGTACTATTGAGTTGTAATCACACCCAACATAGGCTTCCTAATTGGTACTTAAAAAGAATTTCTTGTTTCGTGTAAGGTTATGAGAAATGGTTGTGACATAGAATGATGCTTTGGGTAGGATCTTGGATGATGGAACCAAACAAGGATCAGTAGAATCCTGGGAGTCATTAGTGAATTTATATTCATTTATGTTTTTATGATATTTAGCACATTTATTGGGATAGAATGTTTTCTAATTTTAGTTTAATATTGTATTTTCTATTTTTATTTCCTTATTAAATTGTTATTCTTTATGATTACCTATGAATCCACTATTTTTTAATTTACTTCCTATGGTGTTTTACTCTATTAATGGCCGGTATAGTCTCCCTATTACTAACTTACAAAAAAAATGCTTCTATTTAGTAGCATCTGTAATTAATGGTTGTGCATCATGGATCCTGTGATAGAATGACTCAGGGCACTATGGCATGGAATCTTAATTAGGATGTTACAATGTGGTATTAGTGGACCTTTTTCATTATTCTACATTTGAATTAATATTTTTAGAATTTTATAGAGAAGACAAAGAAGAGTCGAGGATTCATAATGTTTTCTTTCTTGGGAGTTAGGAAATCATGTATGGGGTAATTGAGTAATCCAAGAGGGATTTTTGTTAATATATTTTTTTTAGTTGAATATTATTTCTCCTTGGATGACACACATGTGTTGTGATGTGATTATTGTTTTTGTGAATTTTTTTTTATTAATTTGTGGCCCAAAATAAAATGATAGTTGGGTTTAAATTCATCATTCTTGGTTATCTAGATTTTTGTGACCCATATCATTTTATAAACGCATGGGAAATAGGTTATGGGTATGTTGCAGAACAAAAACTATTTTACTTTTATGAGAGATTAAAATGAAAAATAGTGGGAAACATGAGTATAAAATTATCTTAATGAGATTTTTTTTAATGATAATGTATTTACCCTAGTAAACCATAACCTATGAGTATGATGGTTAAGTGTAGTGATAGAACCTTACTTATGATAGTGTGGATAGATTTTGGGGGGATAAATGTTTTTAACTATTGATGATTTTCATCAAATATAATTTACTCAAGGTTATGTAATGAGAATTAAAATGTTTGTTTGACGTTGTTGATAATATCCCTCCATGAATCATATTGATGAGAAAATCAAGGGGCATAGATAGAAAAGGACTTCCAGTCAAAGAACATGAGGAAATTATGGATCTAGCTATAGATGATGGAGAGCAATTATAAAAAAACATTGCATGCTGCATGCAATTCAATGATTGAGACTGATGGTGGGTTGTGAAAATCATGTATGATTTAACAAGGAAGTCTCATTTTTAGACCCTCTATCGTTTACAATATTTTTTGGGAATGACTGAGATAAATTCTAGTTTGAGTCCATTGAAACAGAAATTGATGTTTTGGATAATTCAGCTAAGATGAGAGTAAAGCTGACAGCTTATATGCTATATGGATCAGTGAAGCACTGGTGGGACATTTATTTTTGAGCTAGACAATATAACGGTATGTTATGTAACATCTTATTGGGGAGTTTCTTGTAGAAAATATATATATAGATTGTGAGAAAAGAGAAATCTCTAGTGTTCTGGCATTTGAACCATGGGAGAAAGACTGTGATGGTATATGCTGTAAGCTTTATATATATTCATTGCTTTTATTTAGAGTTACCTGGATATGAGTTATCTATGGTGAATCCTTTTCTAGAGATATTGAAGTGAGAAATTATGTCCTAATATAATCTTTTACAATTAAATATGAATTTTGAAGTTGTGGATCAGGTTACCAAAATTAAAGGGAACTAGAGCATGGCTACTTGTACGAGAGAGGTAGTTTATATTTGATTATTAAGAGGTGTGTATTTTGATATCATAAAGTAGTATTAAGATAAATGTTTTTAGTGAAGTGGGGAGAAGTGTCCACCGATAAGAGGGTCGATTAGACAAGACCTTACTATGGTGATCTATCATTAGTGTGGTAGGCCGGGACAGTTTCTATGAGACTATCACTGTCCAGTAGTAGTGTTTTAGAATTTTGGTAATATGAGACACCTTTTAATGTTATGCATGTCACAATGAAAAACTGATGCTGAGGGAGAAACTGGGCATAGAGAGAGAGAGGGAAGGGGGTCTCTACACACTATTAGTCTGGCATCTAGAGTTATAATAGGCATGATAGTTACATGAAGTTCAGCCTATACTTATTGAGAGTGATGTTGGACATCAAAAGTGATATGTACTATTCATTTAGTTTCTACATTAGCTAGTGCATTATTAAATACTTATGCCTCTCATTCATTTATATATACAAAACATTTAATGGGATTGATCCAGAATGTAGAGTTTCTAAGGGGGTATTGAGTATCAATACACCATCAGGAAAATGGTCTACAGACACTTTTCTATAAAAGGGAGGTTCAAAATAGATTGGGGAATATACTTTTCTATGTTATCTCAATATTCATGATATGGCCAGATCCAAACATATTATCGGTATAGACGGTCTGGTCACTTGTTGTGCTCACATTGAGTGTTACCATAGGATTGTGACATTTACATTTTCTAAGGGCGACTCATACATTCATCGTGAAGAGAAAGATATCCAAGAGGGATAAGAAGAGAAAATTAATCATCAACTGGAAGAGATGATAGCCAATGTTTCAACCCTATTGTTGGATTATGGGGGTGTAAGGCAATATACCCTTCCACCAATAGTATATTGGTTTTATGATTTCATTAATGAAGACTTCATAGGGTTACCACCTAAGAGAGATGTGGGATTCACTATTGAGATCATTCCAAGGGATGATCCATTATCTATTACACTTTATAGAATTTCACTGAGTGAGCTTCATGTTCCCAAGACTTAGTTGGAGGAGTTAGAGGAAAATGGATTTATCCATCCAAGTATGACCTCAAGGGGATATCCTCTATTGATTACAAAGAAAGTGGATGAGATTTTATGGTTGTTTTTGAATTACCAACATATGAGAAATATGATTGTGGAAAAAAAATATCCTATTCAATGTATAGATGATCTGTAAGACTAGTTGAAGGGAGATTTTATGGTATCACATAATTATTTCAGATTAGGTTATAATTGGTTTAGAGTTCAGATTTATGATATTTCAAGCACTACATTTAGGAGATGTTATGGATGTTATAAATTTTTAAAAATGACATTTGGGTTAAAAAAAGAACATTTAGTGTTTATGGATTTGATTAACATGATCATTCATCCATGTGTGGATCATTTTGTGGTGGTGTTTTTCGATGAAAATATGGATTCCACTAAGACTCATAACGAAAATTTCCAACATCTTGAAATCATCCTGAGTACAATGAGATATCATTGGATATAAGCCATGATACCTAAGTATCCATTTTGGATTATTTAGGGATAGTTCTTGGGAAACATCATCTCCGAATAACATGTGTATGTAGTCTTTATGAATATTCATCAAATGGTTTCTTGGTAGCATCCCAAGAATGTTTTTGATATATAAAACCTTTAGGGATTGGATGTAACAATAAGAAATTCCTCTAAGATATTTCCCACATAAAAGTTCCGCATTCGGGCATTACCTAGATTTGAGTAATGTTTATGTGGAAAGTATTCTGAAATAATTATTTTCAGAATTTGAAGATGTGTTTAATGAAGACACCAATTTTTTATCTAACCTATGTCATGTGAAAGGAATATGGGGTTTTTTCACACTTTTGTGATCAAACACATATCTATGTTTTTGTAAGGGGATCTAGTTGGGGAATATGGGTCTCAGTAGTTGAGGGATCAAGAATGAATCTGCATTTTACAAGAACACAAGTTGGCAGTATTGGTTTACGGTCTTATGTTCTGGTGAAAATATATTTTTGGATAAAATTTTACAATTTATACGGATCTCAAGAGATTGAAGTATATCATTTAATTGTGTGATTTGAGTCAATGGTAATAGATATGGGTAGTGTATATGAATTCATTTTATTTTTAAGTAGCATATATTCCCAAGAAAGGTAGTAGTTTGTATGATTCAATGTGAATGAAATATTATTCCTAGATGGTTCAAGAGTCGAGCGCAGAGTGGATGATGATGAATTTTCTCGATGAAATGCATGTGGTGGATTAGGAAAGTTTGGAGCATATGAATCTTGTATCACTTGTGGTGGAGTATACTATTTAGAGATGAATTAGGGATTGAGATTTTGAAGATCCAGAGTTCATAACCTTGAGAGAATTATTTGACAGTGGGGGAGACACATTTTCAATAGTCGATAGATGGTGACTAGATTATTAACGTTATGAATCGAGTTGTTGTGCCTACGAGTATATGAGGGGAGCCCAAGCAATAATTTCATTCCTCGATGTGGGTGGTGCATCCAAGTGTGAAAAAAATGTACCATGACCTACGATGATAGTTGTGGTAATAAGGCATGAAAAATAATATTTCATGGTTTGTGAGAAGATGTTTCACCTATCAGGGTGTGAATCAGAGCATCATTGACCTAGAGGATTACTACAGTTGTTGTCTATTGCCTACTAGAATTGGGAAAACATTATAATTGATTTTGTGGTGGGTATTCAAAATATTCATTGTAAATTGATACTACATGGATCATTGCGGATCCAAAGGACAATGTAGAACATTTTTTCTAATAATGAAATCAATTTCAGTAGATTCGTTCGGATAGTTGTATGATCATGATACATTTCAGCGGCATGGGGTGATAAGGACTATAGCTCTAGATTGTGATTCATGCATAACATCAAACTTCTAGAAGGTCTTGCAGAATGTACTTGGTAGATAGGTTTAATATATAAAACAATCCCACCCACGGATAGATTGGAATTAAGATCCTACTATACATGTTTGGTAGGATATGATGCAGGCATGTGTGCTTAACGTTTGTGAGTCATACTAGAAGCACTATAATTTAGTTTAGTTTTATTATAAAAATATATATCATGAATCTATAAATATAAACCATTACTAATCTCATTTTTGTAGTTCATATATAATAATACTATCCTAGGTGGAATCAGGTGAGTTAGGGTTATTGGGACTGAGTCTTGTGAGGAATATATCAACGTAGGTACGGTCGATTAAAAAGGTATGGCCACAACTCAGAGTGTGAAAAAATTGTATGCTTATAGATGAAGAATTACCCTAGACTATAAAGATTGTTATTGTGTGTTCCATCATGTGTCAGCTAGGTTGTCTTACCACATAATATAGATGCATGGAAATATGGAACACAATATTGTTTGATAGTTTGAGGTAGTGGAGAGAATCAGGTTGGTAGCGTACCTATTACCTCTTCTATAGAAATACAATGATATACATGATGTATTCCAAGTGTAAAAAATACATAGGTATTACCCCAACCCAAATCATGTGATTGATGTAGATGAGTTTGAATTCGAAATAGATGTATACTTTTAAGAGAATATTATATGCGTACTGGATCACAGTGAGAAAGTGTTGTGGGGAATGAACATGAGGATAGTTTATGTGTTATAGAAACATCGACATGTTCTAGAGTAAACATGGGAATGGAAAACATACATGAAGGCTCAATGTAATTCCCTTTTGGGCTAAAAATATTATAAAATAATGGATGTATATCTTTAGAATGAGTTGTTATATGGTCGGTATATTTTATGATCCCAACTTTTAATGGGGTTTTCTCAGGTGAAATTTCATGTACTTTTTTTTGGTATTTATGTACCTTTGGGTGTAGTTATGGATTATGGTGTGTTTCAGTGGTGTTTTGAAAAAAAATAAGAAAAATAGATTGTGCATGTTGGGTTCACGGTTATTAAACAATGAATTCCCAACCCTAGGTAACCGTGTGACCCTCAATATTGATGGCCACATTGTTGGTGCACAGTTTACCTAACTATGCATCGTTTCCCCAAAAACTGTGCATGTAGTTTATTTTTACATGGAAATTAATTCTAAAATCCCACAAACACTTGAAACAACTTTTTTTCATCCTTGGATTAGGACTATACATTTTTGAATTATTTCAGGGGATTTGAGAGGTGCTTCAAGGTTGTCGGACCTCTTTTCTTCATGATTCGAAGCCTGAACAAAGATACACTCTTCTCACAATAAGTGGATCTCATTCTGAGGCCTATCCCATTCATTCTTATCTAATTCATCGATCTTTTGGTGGAATTTATATTAAATATCATTATATCTATTTTTTTGTGATATTTTGTTCTAGGAATATATATCAAGATCTTGATTGATTAGATGATGATATACATGATCCTGATTTGGGATTTATATCCAGAACTCATATCTATGTGGTTTTGGAACTTGGATTTTTATGATTTCTGTTGAATAATTTTTTTCAATTAATTAATATAGGTGATCCCAATTCTAATTCACATTTTCATGGATTTGATATGTGTTTTTGAAACTATATAATTTCTAGCGTTCTTTTTCCATTTAATTCCTAAATTAGGATATTTAGTTTGGAAAATTTATTAATCACAGATTTTTTACAACAAATGAGAGGATTAATTATAAAATAATGAATTGGATAGATTGAGATAATTAATTAGGACTTAATTATGTGCCATCATATTATGATAAAGAAAATTAATTTTGGAATTAAATTGGAAGATTTTAGAATTATACTGAGATAATTAATTATTGAAAATTTATTATAGGATATGAATTGTGTTATTAATTATTTAATTGAAAATTTTTTTATTGTTATCAGCATAAATAATTAATTTTATAATTAATTAAGGATATATATGTATTTTTCAAATGTATGAATTAGTAATGGAATTAACGTGTATAAATTATAATGAATTATTTATGCGTGAAGGAATGATAACATTGTCATTATAATGAGAAGAAAAAATGGTGCCATGTTCATTGTACTTGTGACTAATGAAATGGGAAAATGGTGATTCAAATGAGAAATATAAATGTTAACATGGTCATTGTACTTGTGACTAACAGAATCGGAACATGGTCTTTCAAATGAGAAGTATAAATTGTAACATAGTCATTTTTCTTTTATGTAATGGAATTGGAAATGTCCATTCTACTGAGAAATAATAATTTTAACATGGCTATATTACTCATGAATAGTATATTGTATAATTTAGAATTTTTTTGTGTATTTAATGAATAATAATAATGGATCTCTAAGATATGACCCCACATGATAATAATTTACACTACATATTGAGTCAAATCATGTACTGAGATACCATATAACCTTAAAATAAGTCGATTTCTAGCATGATTCGAATTCGGTATTAAGATATGATATTACCTAAGTAAAACTATGGGTACCAGTAAGAGCTAAAACATGCATAGAGGTGATGTTATCCCTGATAACCATGGATATAATATGATTATTTGACTAATAAATCATAATTTGATAACTAATTATTTATAAATTTTTATATTTTATTTAAACAACTTCTTAAAATATCTTCTGAATGGATTTGGTTTAGATTCTATTAGTGTTGGCCTACTATGTTGACGTCACATCTTAATTGGGATGTCTAATATGTACCCAAATAGACTTTACAATTTCAGGGAAATTTAAGGGAAAGGTCCTTATGTTAGAATTATAATTAGGGATGGATCATTGATAAGTGAAAAAGACGTGGTTCAGGACCCTTTTGGAGTCATTAGTTTCATAATTTATCTATTACATTTTTAGGCACATTGACACTTCTATTAGCATAGCATGTGTTCCTATTTTAGGAAAATATTTTATTTTTTGTTTTGGTTATCTTATGATATTGGTACATTTTATGATTATATATTCCACCCGTATTTTTTATGTAATTAAAATAATTTATTACATTGATAAATGAGGTTATATTATCCCCATGACTGACATACCAAAACACAAATTCTAGTCAACATCCTCCTGTATATGGGGAGGCATGCCATAGGTCATGTGACTAAACAGATTGGGGCACTATTATGTGCACTCGAGTCGAGATGTTACAATTTTCTCCCCTCATTAAAGAATAATTTTTTATAAAATAAAAAACACCTACCCTACTATATTCCATGACCATATTAAAGAAGACTTTTTATGGAAAATATCAATCAAACTGATCTTAAGGTGTTAATAAAAGAAGTTTTTCCAATTAATATGTATTGTTTTCATCAATATGCTTTAGTTAGGATTTTTCATCAAAATCCCCCAAAACCTGTTTAAATATGATTAAATAAGAACAATAGTGTCCTACCTATATTATGATGTTGTTATATTATTATCACGACCTATATAAATCACATATTCCATCAAAATAGGAATATAATATATCATAAGTGTGGACAGATAATTAATGCCTCATTGACTGATATAAAAAAAATTCCACAATTGTCTATCAAGACTGAATATAATACTAGAATTAATATATATAATATTAATTTAATATTTACAATCAAAAAATATAATATATCATTTATTCTGTTATGTTTTCATGCACTAAAAATTGATAATTTTAATTATGCGTACTTATGGTCTACTACCTCCATGAAGTGGTGTGATACATTTTCCATCACCACATTATATGGAAGATGTATATAAGTATATATGAATAATTAAAACTAAATTCACTATATTCTAATAATTTTTTAATATAATTTAATACCTACCTTTTTTTAATAATGATATATAAAAAAGAGAAATGTTACTCACGTGTTCATATGACCAACCATCTCCATGAAAGTATGGTAGTTCATTTTTCATAACCATATTTAATAGTTGGATTTAAAAATATAATAGGTGTTAAAAAATTATAATTATTCATTGAATATTATCTTCGAAATAATGGAATAATGGAAAACAATTTCATAGTGAATCGATCGTAGTAATTTTGGTCTCAATTACTGAATATCATCAAAACAACTCATGTGAACATAACTGGTAATGTAATTGTATATAAACTAAAAAATAGTAATATAGTAGGATTAATAAACATTAAAAAATACTTCAATAAATATAATAATTAACCTATGATTATTATTCTGGAATATAATGACAATATGTGATGAATCCATCAGAATTCAAGGGACTTTCTTTTAGAAATTATATTTATAATTTTTCCATTAAAACTCACATTTTCATCGATCTTCATATTATCTAAAAATTTTAAAGATTTATTTTTTCATTTAATTTTTATAGTTATTTATACCTATGGATAAAATTTTAAAAAATAGTGTGAACCTAATTTTATTCTCATTTTCCAAACGAGAAATTTTGATAATTTTTTTAAAAAATACAAGATATATTTTTTGAAACTTATATGTAATGGGTATATTTTGACACCATCATGAATAATTTATTACTTGAATCATAATTTATATTTTTACATGGTAATTTTTAATCAATACATTTTTTTATGTGTTAATTTTATTGTAAAATTATTTATTTCAAAATGTAATGATTATTTTTTGTAAAAATATTTTTTATGATGAATTATATCATAACTAATGATTATGTAATGGTATTGGAGAATTATTATAATAAATGGTGGTTTTTTTATAAATAATAGATCTTTGGTAACATTATTAGAAAATGATGGGTGGCCCATTTGGTAAACCAAGGATGGATGGTTGAATTAAAAACACCAATTAATTAGGTATGGAAGTTGATTGTATAGTTTATTCATATTTAACACATAAAAAACAAATTCAGTTTCGCTGACGATATAATGGTAACATATTTTCATGTTTGTTCAATGATTAATTTTTATGGTTGTCCCTTAGTATCTGTGATTGTTAATCAAAGGTAATTTTCAATGTTTATCCATGATGGTATTCAATTAGTAGTTTTGGGGGTAACTCTATTGATTCCCCATGTTTAAAACATAATTGATCATTGTTATCCGTGTGTTTTAAAATATTTCAATGTCAAAAAAAATTCAATTAAAATGGAAATAATTTACCCTTATTATGATATTATAATGTGATAAATTATATTATATAATGGTTTTTTTAATGGACTAACGAATGTATTTCTTCGATTCTCATTACTAATATTTTTTTCTTACAACATATTCGAAATTTTATTTATAGGGTTTAAGGGAGAATATTGACAACGAATAGGTTAAGAATAACGTTCTTATGATTTTTTCTTAAAATAATAAACAAATTATTGGAAAATATTGGGTTTCTATATAAATGTATATTGAGTAATGGTGTCCAATTTTAATGTATCAATTCACAATATAAGAGATTGAATTAATTCTGTAAAACGTTAAACCATTATATTAATGGGACGATAAATAAGTGAATTTTATCTGAAATAAATTAAGATATGTACTATATATGGCATGGCCCTTACTTTAATTTTACGTTTTCTACCCACATAATGTCCTTTTTGTGGATATAAATTTGTATTATTTGATATTTTACCTTCTAACTATTATTTATTATCAGTTATAATGATTTCATTATGTTATTAGATAAATTAATCATTTCACCCCTGATTAATATTTCCCACGAGTTTAATATAAAAAGTTAAATCAATTATATCTCATTGATATGATTGTCAATTACAATGAATTTTATCTCACCATTGTTTCTGTTTACTTACTTCTGAAGAACTAATTTGTAGTAACATGACTTTTTTGGATTCATGTGTCGAGCATTTTATGGGAGATATTTAAGAATTATTTTCGTAATAAGTTAGTTTTTTATCTAATCAATAAACACAATCTTCTATTAGGTTGTGGTAGTGAATATAAATTTGAATATTAAATTTTTATTAATGTGAAAAGATGTAAAATATCTATGTTAGGCATGGTTTATCTCATACAAATAGTTCAATATTCTTCCCTCCATGATATTTATCATATATATTTATAAGAAAATCCATTATTATTTCAAAACAATAAATCAATGAGGAAAATGATTATAAAATATTAATTTCACATAATATATTCATATCAAAAAATTTATTCATATAATGAAAATTCCATTATAGATATTGGTATTTAAAGACATGGTTTTATAACACTATATAATTTATTAATTATTAATTTGGGATCAATAATAAAATTATAGGAATTCCTTTAATGTATCCTGATGTTTTCTATAGTATAACTAATCAATTATACCTCCATTTACAGAAGATCTTATATTTATAACTCAATTTTAATATATACAAGTCAGAGAAAATTCTTATTGAAAAATATATTAAAATTTCCTCCCATTCCATTGGATCATTTTATTCATATTTTCTAATGTTATAAATAAAATTCCACAATTGGTCTACTTCTAAATCTAATCCATAAATGAACAAAACAATCTTTTCAATTATTGAGTATTGAACACTATAATGTATATTTTCTATCATGGTGTCGTATTACATAGTAGCTTCTAGATAACTTTTCCCCCTAAATGGTAGTGTTCAATGTCAAATAATGTTCTTGATTGAAAATTACACAGTCATTTGTTTGATTCTGAACCCAATATGCTTCACGTTATTACTCACTATCTATGATAGAATTTAAATCAATACGTTCATACTATGTATCATCTAATTTAGTTTTTCACTATCCTAATCACATCATTTTCCATAAAAATAATTTTTCAAATGGGACCTCCATATTCCCATTGTTTAATAAAACAAAAATGATAATATTATTTATAAACAAATTTTTTTATGAACATTTGAGTAAAAATTAAATGAATATGAAAAATTGAACCTATGATGGCTTACTATTTGAAATATTCAATTCAATAAATGATAATTCTATGTCAACATATGACACATTTAATTAAGTATAGTTTTATTTATCTTTATTATATTATATTAATTAATCTAAACAAAAAAATTAAAAAATGATCAGATATCTACTATAGTGACCTGAACATGAAAAAAAATATTTTCTATAAGTTCACATGTTTATATATTAAATCAAAATTAAATCAATCTCCCATTAAAAGATGTATCATCATCAAATATTAACTATAAATCAATATTTATTACAAATTATTCTCTATACATGATTTTCTTTAATTATAAAACATAATCTAATTTATTGACTAAGGTGTAGTAAAACATAAGTAAAGGGTTAAATAAATTCTCTCTAATTGAACAAAATTATCAGTATTCTAACTAGATCATATCACAAGATCATAATCCTGAGGGGAATATCAACTCTAGAAAAATACATAATTACTGAATTAAGATATTGAAATCATATGATGTTATCAGGAGTTGTGATGGCATAATAGTTGGCCATGTCCTCAGAATGTAAACAAAGTGTCACTACAAATTGATAATATATTACATAGAATTGGAATATGAAATAATAATATAATAATAATGATCATTGGAGACATAACATTGTAATTTTTCATAATCTAAATATTATAAAATCAAAACACATGTAAAGATAAAATTTTGATATATTCAAATCATACTAGATTAACATAGCCACCTAATCCCTATAAAAAAGTGAACATGGACAAACACTCATCACACACAGCCTTTTGGATTTGAAAAACATCATGTATCCTAAACTAATTTGAATTTTAATAATCACCTATGTCTCTTAACATTTTAATATCATAATATATAAATAATTACCCAATGAATTTGAAGAATTCATAAATTTCGGATCAAATATAAAAAATGATGAACCATATATATTTCTTCCATATGAAATCAATCGTACCTCATATATTAATTAACCCGGGAAATGAAAATTGGACACAAAACATATTTACAAGGTTTCACGTATAGTGAAAATAAGAATTGGATCTCCAGAGACATTAAATAGCACAAAATAAAAACACTGAAAATTTAATTAAAGGATGATACAAGAATCATAATTACATAGACAAAATATATATTTCAACTTTAGGATAATATAAATTAAGAGTATTAAAGAGGATTTCTTTTCATTTTGGTGATGTTTTAAAATAAAAAATATAAGTCACTTAAAAAGCATGTTAAAAAGTAACAATAATGAATTTCATAAATTTTTTATGTAACTGAATTCCCAAAATTTAAATTATGATGATAAATAAGGTTAATGAGGAATAAATATATATAATAATAAAAAAAATGTATGGAAGAATAAAGGGAAATATTTTTTAAAATTTTATCAATACTTTGATTATTCTACATTGATAAATAAGCAAAATAAATTATTTTAGATAAAAGTTAATAAAAATCTAATAGGTAAAATAAAAAATAAATAAATAAAATTAAAAATAATAACAATATTTTATTTTATTAGGAATAAATAAGGGAATAAAAATGAAATAACGACATAATAGTGTCTATTTTTTCATTAATAAATATATTTTTTGATGTAAAAATAAATCAAAATGTGAATTTTGATAGGAAATTATAATCTTTATAAAAATGAAAAAAATATTATACATTATATATATTGGGAAGAATATTTCAAACATATATAAAAACATATTCAATAAATAAATTTATTGAATCAATAAGAAAAAAATTCATTTTGGAAAGAACTATTGTTATATTGGTAATGTATGAATCCACATTTAAAGTAAGTGAAAATTTAATTAATTATTACATGAATTATATTTAAATAATGAAAAAATGTCTATATTGGGTATTTAAAATGTCATGTAAAATAATATAGGTGAGTAAAAAGAAACATGAATCAAACTAAAATTGAGATGAAAAACCCTTAATAACCTCATAATTTTGTTGTTGTTAAGAAATCGTCAAATAATTAATATAAGGGGGATAGGGAAATCCTAAAAATTATGAAAAAATATAATAACATAATTCAATAGGGTTAAAAATATAAGGTAATATAATAATGCGTAATAATATTATATTTGATCATAGAAGGTGGATAATCAATACAGACGAACCATTCCTCAAATTCCTACTTCATTAGACATTAACTAAATTATTATATAATTAAGGTAATGGTATTACTATTATATATTGTAATATAGTTTTTATTTAGCTAAATTTATATTTTTTATTTAATATTTTTTTATTAATGAGTAATTAATCATTATTATTTTTAAGTAATTTTTGTGGTTAACTGTTATGTATGATAATCATTTTCCACAACATGGAGATTATGGAAGAAGATTATTAATATTTTGTAACTTAAATTCATTATACTGATGAATTATATTTTTATTTTTTAGATGGATTAAGATATCAATCCTTTTTATGGAAGATATGGTGCCAGTTCATGATGATCAATTTGAAACACTATTTTTTAGGTTAATAATGTGTGAATAAAAAATATGTTTTATTATTTAATAAGTATTTATATTTTATCATTAATTATATAAAACCATAACAAAAAATTAATTATTATTTCCATGTTGTACCATTATTATATAATTATAATTTTTTCTTGTGGTAAACTGTACACATCATTCATATATGTGGTAAAAATCACCCAAATAAAAATTTATAGTAACCAAATAATGAGAAAGAATGTATAATTATATAAATATAATATAAATATAAATAATAAAAATAACGTAAGATAAAAATTATTAAATTGACGATTATTAGTAAATAAATTTTTTGATGAATATAATTAGAAAATATGAAAATTTAGTTTTTACATACTATGATGGAACTTAACCTCCGTTAGATGTATTTTTTTTGTTTTGATAGAACATTAATGTATATTGAGACTAGGGTCTATAAAACTTATATGTATCATTATGGAGGTACATTGGGTTGATATTCAGGATAAAGCTAATGGAATTATTTTTTATGCAGTTGGAGGATAGTTACTTATGGAAATGAGTTTTAGAAAAATATTCTCAAACACATGTTCCAGATTGTGTTTTGAATTTAATTTAAATGTTTTATAAAAATTTAAAAATAAAATTTAAGGATATATATATATAACTAATACATGTATTTTGATATAATTAATCATAATTATTTTTATTTTAAATCATATTTAAACCCTTTTAATGCATTTAAACCCTTATCATGTTAAATCACATTTCATAATGTTAATTTTTTTCAAAAAAATAGAAATTTATATTATTACCTAATATTCATATGAGGATTAATGATTTTAAACTAAATCTATCAAATAATATATGTAAATGTGACAAAAACTGTTAAATATAAAGGCACATAACACATCAATATTGGTTTTCAAAATTATTATAATTTTAATCGTTATATAAAATCAATTTTATTCAATACTAGGTAAATGATAATTTTTATATATATATATAATATAGTTACTTTAATCAATTATATAATAGAATATATTTTAACTTATTATCATAAAAATATATACCACATAAATAACAATTCTAGCGAAAATATTTCCTTGAAACGTTAAATTATTTGGAATAATTTGTTTAAATTTTTAATTTAATATCAATTCATTAAATTTTCTTAATCCATTTTCCCTAAAATAATTCATGTAATTTTATAAATACTTTTAATCTTTTTAAAAAAAATTATCGTCCTAAGGAATAATTGATATAAATAAATACATTTGAAGAAAATATGATTTCACAAATAAATAGTAACGTTTTATTTTAGGCCAAAATTTTGTATTTAACATCATATAAATTTCTTGTAATCAAAATATATATGAATATAATATATGAATAATTTAAATTTATATTATAAACATTTTAGTTATTACAATCCTTTATTATGTTTAAGTATATGGAAACCAATTCCAATATATACAACGAGTATATATCCAGCAAACATATTTCCCTCTTCCCATTAATATATATTTAATAACATACTTATATAAATTCATTAATCTTATTCACACATTTATTTCACAAAATGTTTATCATATTTTGTTTTTAAAATTTTCTCTATTTTTCATTGATGTTTTGATCATTATTAGTGGTATTGATTATGGATATATGAATATTTATTTACATTGAATATTTTTATTTTAAAATTTTAATTATTATCTTCAATTAGATGTCTTTTAATGCACTACATATTTAATTTTTCATCCTTTATTGAAAAAAATATTAATAGTTATAGTTTTAAATTGAATCTAAAACTTGTTACCAAATACGTAAATATTATTAAAGGGAATTCTGATACTATAAATACACGACATTAAATTATCCTATTATTATTGGATATTTATCCATGGAAATTATTAGAAATATAATTCATAAATATCAAGTCATTATATAAAATTTCATATATATTTTTGATTCACTATAATATGTCTCTTAGTAATATTCATCTCAACGGTAGTCACATGTACTTCTAGAAGTGGAATATTCTCATCCTCACATTCTATACACCCCATGTTTGACCTGTAATGCTTTACCGCTATCCCACGACAATAATAATTATTCTTTTTATGTTCCATCATTATAAAAAATTAAATAGAAATTTTTAATTAAAATAAAAAATTTAATTGAATAAATGAGGAATTCCTCATTAACCATAAATTATCTATACATAATTACTCAAATCAAACTAATTGTATTATGTAATAAAATTTGTTTCACTAATCTATGTTATGTGAATCATTATATTCAACCTATATCATAATAACAATATATTAATAAAAAATTATGTCATTTTATGAAAATTAAATATCCAATCAAAAAAAATTACATGAATACCCATAAATCTTATAAACCTTCATTCCCAAATTGTTTAATTATATATAATTACTCACCCTCAATTTGGGTGATCATAATAGCTAAGAACCTATTTTACACACTAACAAAAAACACCATACTGCCCAAAAAACATCGATGACTAGTAAGGTTGTGTTGAAATGGCATATAAATTAATTCCATACTAACTTTATACCCCTAATATTATGTATACACTTTTCTCTAAAATATAGACAAAAAATATAAACCACTCTGTTAATATTTTGAAACTCCCCCTCCAATTTCTGGAAATTTCAGATCAAATTAAATGTATACTCTCATTAATGAATAATAATAAATACTAATGCATGACTACATGTATTAGTTTTATAGATATTGACCCTAGAATGTTATATGGTGGGAAATAAATTTAATATAACAACTTCAGAACTATTATAAGTAGAAATAAGGAATTAAATCCTAAAAAGTATATAACTAAGCATCTTAGGTGCAAGAATTATGATTATATGTAAAAAATATGTAAAATACATCCCATATATCATATCATGAAAAATAAAATTAAAGAACCCAAAAAATAATATAATTATAACCCATCCAAATTGATTTTATATAATAATAAAACAACTCAATTATTTATAAAAAAATTATTTTCATGCCTTCAAAAACACATTCCATTACCTGCCACATTTTTCATATAATATATACACACATACACACATGATGTGTGTATATATATCTTCTAAGGAAAAATTATTACTATAAAACATCATAACCTAAAATACCCCTTATATTTTGATCTTTTCATATAAATATATAGATTAGTTATTTGAAATTATTTAATCATTTTATTTAGAAAATGAATTTTAAATATTTTTTTGCTAAATAAGTTACACTAAAAGACCATATACCTCATTCTTCAATAATAAATATACTATTCTAAACAATACATGATTTATTATTATCTAAAAATATATTTCAGGTATGATTACACAAAATGAATGCCAGGAACAATATTCATCAAACTAACCCAAAGCCTGGAAAAACACATCAATCCAATATTATCTACTTGTGTCATTTCCTAACACAATGTCACATGTAATTTACTAAGCCATAAGAAATCCCCTATTGAAATTTTTATTTCATAACATCAAACCATATGTTATCAATTTTGACCCAAAATATCATCATCATAAACTAAAATAACCCTTACATTTTGGTCGTGTTATATAAATATATAGATTAATTATTTTAAATTATTTAATAATATTATTTAAAAAAATTATTTTTAAATACTTTTGTGCCAAATAAGGCACTCAAAAATACCATAGACCTGATTTTTCTATTATAAATATATTAACCTAAACCTAACATGAGTTATTATTATATAAAAAAATATTTCAGGTATGACTATACAAAATGAATTCCATGAACAATATTCATCAAACTAACCCAATGCCAGGAAAAACTCATCAATCAGATATTATCTTCTTATGTCATTTCCTAGAACAATGTCACATGTAATTTACCAAGACTTAAGGAATCCTCGGAAGAAATTTTCATTTCATTACATCAAACTATAGGTTATCAGTTTTTGCACAAAATGTCATCAATAATCCTATTTTAATTCCATATATCTAATTCCATTAAACTTCAAACACAAATAAAATTACTCAAATATTAATAATTTTTTATACATTACCAATAAAAATAAATAAATAGTATTTTCCATATGTTATTCAATTTAATATTTTTGTTCCACATATTTACTCTAAATCTATTATAAAAAATACCCAATCTTGTATTAATCATTTATATTTATTTAAATATAATTTCCTAAAAACCAATATAATTTTACATGAGACATAAATATTATAAAATCATTATACCCTATCATAATTTGTTTAATCAAGTTTATTAATTTTCCCCATTGGTAATAAAATTGGAATAATATTTATTATTATAGAACATAATTCTAAACATAAACATTTAATATTCTTCAAAATTAATCTCTATAACATAATCTTGTAAAAGAAATAATAATTTCAATATATATCACAACTAAAAACTTTTAATAGTTAAAATACATGACTAAACATTAATTATAAATATGATATACTAATTATTAATTACGTTAATAATGATAAACTAAAAGTAAAAACCATATAACATAATATCAATTTTATTTAACACTTTTCCAATTTTAATTAAAAATTATAGATATTAAATACAGGTAAAATATATTCAATGTACATATAAATTCATATTAAATAATTCTCATTAGATTATGATTAATATTTCAACTAATTAATACTATAGAAACAATTATTTCAAATTAACAGTTCACAATTATTCCATAAAAAAATTAAATGATAAAAATTAGATAAGTCCATAACCCCTTATATGAAAAATAATTTTCATTAATAATGAAAACTAAAATCCTTCTCAAAATCATTAAATTAAAAAATTATCAACACTAAAAGGAAGAAAATTAATTTAACATATTGTATCCAATTGATTACTCAATCACATAAAATGATATGTATCATAAATCACTTACAATTATGATTCAATCATAAATAAAAAATAATAATTCCAATTAGTATTGATGGAGAATTCATTTAAAGAATAAATAAATTTAATGGGTGTTATTATAGAAATAATCCCACAGAACAGTAAAATAGAAGAGTGAAACAAAACATCATGATTATAAATTACTCAATTTCCCCATATATAAAAATTATCCTATGAATGAAAAATATTTCAAGGTCATATCCACTACCCCTCGAAGTTATTTGACCAACCACGTGATGGGTAGTCCTAGAAATAAAACCCTTATAACACATTCACTTAGTACCAATTATATTAGTATATATATCTTTATGGTACTTCTATTAATATTTAAAAAAACTTAAATACAAATCCCAATCCTTTTTTGTTTCATAACCCAAAACTCTATTATTATCCATTAATTATTACAACATTAACAAAATATTAAATAAATTTTAAAATATAAACATGACAATTTTAATCATAAAAATTAGTAGTCATGATTCTTTTATGAAATTTAATAATAATATATTTAATTGATATATAATTTACTTATTATATTATCTATAGAATAAATATCATTTTATTCATGATAATTATCTATCAAATAAATTAATTAGGATATATGTTCAAAAATAATTACGGATTATTTGCTATGGGAGAAATTATTCATATTTACAAGGTATATTTCAAATGATAAATTCTTTATGTATTTGAATTCAAAAAAAATAATACTGATCATAAATAAGAATACATGACTAGTTATTTCAAAGGAAACACCGAGGAATATATTAAATGTATTATTACTAAATTGAACAATACAGAAATATTTAATCTTTTATTGATTATATTTTACATTTATCATTTGTACTGATTTATTTGATCGTGGAGATAAGAGATTGAATTAGAACCTAGAATATTAATTACCACTAGAGGAGATAAATAATTGGTTTATTGCAGTATAAATTATCATATTGAATGATTTAGTTGATGTGTATTTTTTTATTTTAGGAGTTTTATACATTAATTGTGGTCTATACCGATTTAGGATAATCATAATGGCTTATATATTTCAGGTTCATTAAGAGTTGCGTTCAAGAAATTTTCAGGGGTGGACACCCTAAAAGTTGGAAGACGGTTTGTCATAGTGAATATTGATAAATTTAATACACTATGTGATTTCTTAATAAATCAAACCTAAATAGTTGAATTATTGTATTAGGATGAAGTAAATAGTGACAATAAACTGATGTTACAAGTGGTTGTTGGTTTTTACTAGATGAATAGGCTATATAGAAATTTCATGGCATAAAATCATAACATTTTGTATCTAAAACAACCAATTGTCTAACCTCATCTCTTCCCCTTCACTCTCACCCTTAAATTCTAGATGCCAATACCTCAAAAAACACCATCTTCATCCTCGATACACATCTATCATCATTAACTCCATAATCATGGCTACTTATTCCCCTCCATATTCATCTATTTGTTTCAAAACATACTCTGTAAACAAATAAAGTCTTTAATTTTTTATTATCCAAAATCATGAAAGTTATAAAAATTGTTCAGTAACATTAATAAATTATAAATGAATCAAGTTAATATAAAGGGTTTATAAATTGAAATAAAACTACCTTGGTTGAAACTATAATCATGTCAAGAGAAATCAATGGGATAGTATATACACTATAAAAAATAAAATTGTGTGGCCTATATTTGACATACCACAATGAAGATAAATAGAAATGATGAACCCTAACCACATATTTTTTCATCGTTGGATGCACTATGAAATCTCATATAAAATATTCAGGTTTATTGTTTTTATATATTTGAACAATATATATATATGTATATGTATTTATTTATTTATTTTACATTATATATTTATATTACCCATTTATTGATAATTTTTATTTGAAATTTATATATAGATATTAAATGTGTCATTTATTTCTATGTTAACATTCGTACTACTGCTCCAATACTCCATCCTTGATATTTTTTCATCGCATCAAAAAACAATAGAGTATAAATAGGTGTTCATAATATATTTTTAATGATTAAAATTAAATTTATATAAATTATAGTGATAGTTCATCAATTTTTGTTAAAATGTCGTTATTTTTTATTTTGATTTGACAAACCAAATTGATTTTAATAATTATATAACTAATATATATTTAATTTATAAAATTACAAAAAATTATCATAAATTAATAATTATTATATCATATTTTAAGTATTAATGTATTCCAAATCTGTTAGAACATAACCATTAAAGCAACGTTCATGTATATTGTGGAACCAACCTGAACAATAATGAGTTACAATGACCAAATGAGAAATAAAAATTCTTCATTAGATGTAATATCACATTTACAACTGATTAATGATTTGGAAAATATTTAATGAAACAAATAGTATGTATGAATATTATGATGATAAACATAATTATAATTATTCAGAAGGGGATGGAAAATATGTTGAAGACTTGAGACATCTCTTAATTAAACGACTAGAAATAAAGGATTTGGGATGCCTTGTTGTGATAGTAGGTCAAAAAATTAGAGAGAATGTAGTTAGGTAAATAATTTGGTTATTTATTCAATAGGAAATATACGGAATTTTTTTTGTATTATGTGGGTAGTGGAGGGATTCAATTATAGGTTTTCTTGATTTCTTTTTTTCACTTATACAAATTATGTCATTATTAATGAATGGAATTTATCAAGTAATATTGATACAGATAGGGAAAAGAGTAGAGATAAGATCATAATATGACTAGAACTACCTTATAAAATAATATAAGGCTAATTTTTCATATTTTTTATCTATTTATCTCTTAGATAAACAAAATTACATAATTTTAAATTCACTAAAGAATCTCAATTTTTAAAATGTTGTATTTTTATTATGTCTATAAATGAAATTTATAATGTTATCTAGTTTTAACAAGGTTATTCAATATATCAAATCTACTTTATAATATTAAATTTCTATGAAGAATAAAATTTAATATAATATTTGAACACATAATGCATAAATGTTTTGGATAAATATTTTTTTATGAAATGTTATTCATTTTTATTTTATTCCATTAATAATAATTAATGGAATTTAACTTCATTTTATTGTATATATAAACACAAAATATAATTAAAATCATTCATCGATGGTAATAAATATAATTTATTAATATAATAATAAAAACAAAAAGAAAATTGAATTTTGGGGAAATATATCATTAACCATTAAATGACTTTATCTTCATTTAAATTTTTTTATAATCTACGTATAATTGATTATTAATTTAATTATATCTAGAAATAATTTAATAAAATATAAAACATGATATGGGGGTATTTTGTTATCAAATATTTATATTCTATAAAAAAAAATTCTAAACAGATCATTTTTTATGATAAATAGTTAATTGTGTATTTCCTATAGTTACATAACTATTTTTTGGATGTTATTATTTTAATTTAATTATAAGGTTTTTTAAATTTTATTAATATATTTTGGTGATATTGTTATTACTAGTATTTATGAATTAAAATATAATATTAAATTTATAAAAAATTATTATAGTAAAAGATATATTAAAATCTTAATAGGTATCACAAATTTTTATTACAAAATAATGTATTTTATTAAATTTTGTTATTTATAATGAAAATTAATTTTTTAAAGAAATAAAAATAATCTGTATATATTTGCACGCATTCTATTATTTATAATGTGGTAAAATTTCTAATAAAATTATACTCAATGACTTTACCCCCTTAAATTAAAGTCATATAATGGTTATATTATCCCATTTCATCTTATAAATTCATCTCATTCCATCATCAAGATGAAAAATTCTTATTCCTATAATTATCATTTTTTATTTCATAAAAAACTTTTTCAATTCATTATGTTTCTAAATTTTAGGAATATTTCTACTAGTAGTTATTCTCAAGGGTGAAGATTTTATAGTGAATATCCTAGATGTAAAAAAATATTATTAATTTCTATTTTCTTACCCCATATCAATTTATTACATTGTAATATGTAATCATTCATGGTTTGTAATAATATATGTTGTATACAAAATGTTCTTATGTATTTTATTGTAATTCTCATTTAATAGTGAATATATGGTTTTTTATTGTTATATAATATGAGTTATTTTAAAAAAATGTTATTATATTTTGAACAATTAAATAGAATATTATATTGATTAATGGGAAAACTATTCCTTATATCATGATATCCTAGTTTAATATTGATAACCTTCCTAAATGGTAGTTGAATAAATTTTGAAATGACTTGAAGGGCATTCCAGATCCCCCCAGGTAGGTGACTAGTTCCTCTTTATGAGGAATATGAAATATGGAATTCTTTTTCAAAAGAATAATTCATTGATATAAATTTTGAAAATAATAATTACATATTTGTTATTCCAGACACACAGAAAGAAAAAAATATCACAAAAATAAATGCAGTTGTCCGAATAATGGTATGCCTGCATAATTTGATACATAACACGATCAATGAAGTCATCACATGGTCTTCAAGAAACAAGTGGATTAAATTCTCTAGCAGTCACCTCTAACTAACTAGGGATCACTATTCAAGAACATCCACCAAGTACAAGAAGTTATTTGCCTTTTCATGGACGTGGAATGATAAAATATATAAATTTCAAATAGAAAAATTTGGTGTTTTGAGTCGAATCACAAAATTATTCCACATATAATTTAATAATAATTTCCATAATAATAAAATCAAAATTGATCAATTTTAAAAAATTTAAGGCATGGTAATCCTATAACAATTCAAAGATAAAAATGATTTTTTAATCATTAAAATGGTTATAATAAAATAGATAAATAAGTAAAAATCAATCAAAATCAGAATAAATAAGAATTTTTTCATGAAACAATAATGAGTAAATCATTTATCAACAGTTTCCACGAAATTATAATTTTCAATCACAGAAAAATGGTTTTAATCCTTGGGGTTAATAATATCAATTCATGAGGTTCCATAAAATAAATATAAAATATAGCTATTTGTGTTCGAAGAGTTCCATAGGTCCCAAGACTATGCTAGTATGAGATAATATATAAGAATAAACTCCCTTCTATGATGATTGTATAATATCATTTTCATCCCCAATCTCTTTATAACAAATCAGTTATCTATACTATGAATATTCTCCTCTAAACTACTAGGATATCATATCATCCAATTTAATAAATAATTCAAAGGGATTTAATTAATTTTAGTAAATCATAGATAATTTGAATAATCATTTCATATTCCCCATGTTCCACATTTTAAACATTCGATTTCATTTTATAAACAAATGACCAAAAATAATTCATCCAAAAATTAGTATTTCAAATAAATTCAAACATTTAAAATCAACATATATTTTATGAACGTTCATATCAAAATTTATCATCAAAATCATGAATCATTTCATTTCATTTAATTTATGTTAATTTTTTCAAAATCCAATCTTTATTATCAATGTATTTATTAAAGATATTTAATTTAAATATTATTTATCAAAGTGTATTAAATAAATATTTTCAAATAACAGGGAATAAGATTAAAACAAATGAACCTTCATAGGTTTTTATTGAATTAAATATCCTTATAAAACCAAAAACCTCAATTTAATATCTCATCAACACAAAATAAGGATCCACAAACAGAGTGAAAAAAGGGTAGAATGGTCAAAAGAGAATCCTATAACCATAATTCAATTAGTTAAGATAGTTTTCATTTAACATCCTGAGGATCCAATGACCTCAATTATCGAGAGAGTAAAAAACGTATGAAATGATTTCATTTTGAATTTAAACATGTTGGAAGAGAATTAATAAAACAATAATATTGATCCATGAGGAATCAATGTTGGAAATGACTATAACACCCCTCGATAGTCTCCATAGTTTAAAATGTTATGTGAAATTCAAGGAGGTGTTTTTTAGAAATTAAATCGGATATTATGAAAATTGAGATATGCCACTTAAATTTCCTAATCCCACCAAATTCAGCATCACCACCTAGCTGCTGGTTTCTACCTGCTAGATGAATGTGCAAGATAAAATAACCTAGAACCTGGAAACACCATAGACCAGCTTGATGGATCAAAATATGTAATCAGTGGTGCCAGATATATTACCTATTCTAGTGGCCATTACACCATGATGTATGTTCCATGAACCTAACGAACTATGTAATTCTAGTAAGAAATCCTGAATTCTAGTAATCCAATAGCTAGTCGCCAGCCAACACCAGTGATCTAATAGAACTCCTATATCCATTTTCGCTATAATATATTTCCCACACTCTTGATAATCTCCCAGTAACACCCCATTATCTAAAACCAGATTAATCGATACATAGTTGATTCCTAAAAAATGATCAAAAAAATGTTCACAACCAAGAATTAGTAGTTACGACTAGATATTAATGTAAAATCATATAAATAAATAATGTAAAACAATATTTCTATCTGATTTATTTTATTATGATGTCATAATTTTCACTTACATAAAAGTTTTCTTCTATTACAAATCATACTATGAATACATCACTATAAAGAGGTTAGGCTATTGTCCCCTTATCAATTTCCCACAATCCATTGTCACATAAAAATCATATTAAATTTTTTATAAAATGTAAATAAATGGTATATACACCAGATGATGAAAAATTATCTAAAAATACAAAATTATAATCAGTTATTTGATCACAGACATATTGCACTTCACAATTATCTCAACTCGTGATAAGATATGGTTCAAATAGAAACTTATTGATCATCGATTCATGAAACACATCATGGATTGACTAAATTTATGGTTTCTAATGAAAATAGAAATCCACTATCCCCATATGCTTAAGAATTTCAAATGGTTCAAAATATAATGGTGTTAACTTTCCCTACTTACAAAGTCTATGATGACCCAACCGATGTGTATTTTTTGAAACACCTAGACCCCAATAGAGATTTACAAAGGGAATTGATGTTGATCAACTAAATAAATATTTTTTCGCAATGTTATAACCATTCTAGAAACAATCATAAAATTTCTATTAATACTATCTAAGAACCAAATTTTTACCAGTATGGAATATTCACTAATCTCCAATAAACAAAGTTGAGATTTATAAGTCCATCCAGAAATTGACTCAAATAGTGGAATCTTAATGGAAAACATTACATAGTTATTATTGGAATACTATAACATCCCTGAATAAAAATATCATGCTCCAAAAAAATCAAGGACACATGCTTGAATAATTTCATCCATAATCTATATAGATTAGTTATTTGGACCATAATTATGAATAAGGGATTTGAGGATCAAAATTAAATTGAATCTAATTGATTCATATTGTTCATTCAATAACTAAGAATAAAAAGATAGATCCATTTATTGAATAATGGAAAATAAAACACCATTCTATTCAATTATCTCTCATGGATATAAAAATTTTCCTTTTCCACTACAATGGTCATATCATGATTGGGAATAATGATATCCCATTTGGTCGTTCCTTCCCTCACCACCCATTGAAAATTATTTCCTCAAGAACTATATGGAAACCTAATCATTAAGTACATCTATATATAATACCACTTCTAAAACAATATAGAATGGTATATAGAAAATATGAAAGATTTTTTTGATTAGAAATAATTTTTTGGAAGGTATAAGAATAAAAAAGAAAATTTGTGATGTCATATTCCATACCTAGACCCCAAAATCGTATCCTTATATCATATTACATCATCTTCGTGTATTTTTTTATAACCCACATGGAATGATGTTAGTCACCCAAGACATCCTTCCTCACTGGTGATTCAATAAAATAATATATCACAAAGAAAAGGATACCATTTATATATAGATAATATACAGTTATTCTCACCGCAACATTTAATGAGTACCTAATGCCTCAAAACCTTAAATCACAATGGTGTTCTATGATATTCATATTGTGAATAAAGGATTTCAAATGGAAACAATTAAAAATCAATAGTCGCATCTTTCCAGAACCTTAAATGAAAATGATAAAATATAACCATCATATATTTGTATTTTAATGATTCATTCATAAATTGGGATGTGAGTTTCACTATAATGTAACACCCCAGGTAAATAAAGAATATGAAATTTTTATATTTATCCCTATTTTTGAATAAAATTTCAATATTAATTTAAAGGGAACTCTATGCTCGATGGCTTACCCAATACACAACAATGAGTTCCTTTGAAATCTTACGTTGCACTCTAATAATAAAATAATATTATTTTAAATGGTAGTTAATGCCAAACCGTTGTAATGGCGGGATTGAACAGAACTAACTACAAAATTATTATATTTGTTTGTCAAATATTTTTTACTCTTTATAATAAATGTTAGAGGATTGAAAATGCGAATGAATCCAATTTTTAAGCGTAAACATTCTAATATTCTTTAAAAGGTCGATTAACAGCCTTTTGATGGAGAACCTCTGTTAAATCAACTTTTTGACAATTTTATGTGTTATATTTGACAAAATAAAATTCTTCTTTAGAATTGGGACATCAAAATTTACTTTGTGTAATTTTTTGGTATTTTTCTGATAAAGTTCATTTTTTAATGAATAGTGAAAAGGTTGTATTTTAATTCAAAACCAACTTTTAATATAATTTATTTACATGATTAGATTATCTTTTGAATTGGTTTTAAAGTGAAATTAGAATATATTTTTACCATTTAATCCAATAGTGGTCGTTGGAATTAATTTCATCTTGAAATTGGACTTAAACTAGAGTCAATATTTTGATACTTATTGTTTCATAAAAACACGCTATTTGTTTTGACAGCATGAATAAATTATTAAATTAATTAATGCAACTTATATGTTTTGAATTTTGTAAAATAGAATTATTTTTTGAATTCGTAATATCAAATATAGCTAAGGGTGAATTTTTGGTATTTTTCTGAAAAACATCAATTTTTGATGAATAGTGAAACCACTAAGTGGTAGTTAAAGAAACTGATTTTTTGTTTAAATGAAACTATGTGTCACGACCCCCTCCCAACAAAGATGACCCTCCTGATCTGGAAATGGTGAACGGAAGATAATGACCCCCGAGTCTCGCCTCCAGTAGGCCCCGGGTTGGCGACTAGCACCAAGGTTATGAGTTTTCATAAATATGGGAGGCATTACCCTTTTTATTATTTTGGATCGGGAAATAGGACAAGTCAACCACCAAAAAGGGAAAAGAACAAGTGTATATAAATAAACCCAAACCAAGCCCACATGCATGTTTGAACAACTTTTTATAACAAGGTACAAGTACAAGGAAGCTCAAAAGTACAATGCCAAAGAAAACAAGAGAACAACAACTGCAACAACTCCAACTGCCCGACTAGTAGGGTCCCGCACGGCCCTGGTAGTCCTCCTGGAAACCTGAAAGTAAACATAGGGTGAGCATACAAGTATACTCAGTAGGGAAACCTAAATCTCTCATGCACAAGTGGGGAGACACCCTAGGGTCCCGTGAGAAAACAGAAGAACCAGAAACTAACAAGGAAAAACTATCCACCCAGCCTCACTGGTCACACTCACCAAGTAACACAAACAAGTTTAGTATTTATATAGAACAAAAGTATTGGGTACCCCGCACCATTTCCAACTTAATTAGATGCTTCTCTTCCTAACGGAAAACGTCCTGACGCTACCACACTCTTCCCGCCCGCACACACCTGGGCCAAACCACGCATCCCGCCCGCACACACCTGGGCCTCACAACCACGCATCTCGCCCGCACACACCTGGGCCACAACCACTAACCCTCCCGCAGACACCTGGGCCTCATCCCGAAGGTTCTTGGGAATGGTAAGCAGGCCCGAAGAGTCTTAGGCTAAAGGTCGCCTCAAGCCATCACAGCCTCCGAGACCTACCCGAAGAGTCTTGGGTGTAAGGTCACCTCAAGCCATCATAGCCTATGGAAGAAAGAGCAGGAAGGAGCTAGTAACTAAGGGGGAACACGCTCTCCCATAAAATGGGAGTGTTCGGCACTAAGTGCTTGACATGGGTGTGGTGCGACAAAACACAAAGATACAATTATATATATACATATACCAAACACACAACCCAACCTATGGCTTCTTAAAAATAGAAACTGAGCATGTGCCTCGGCACTGCTACCACGAAGCATGCATCAACAACCAAACAACCATCCCCCAACCCCATTTAGGTTTTCATGTTTCATGCAATGGTTTAACAAAATTATTACTACTGGGCAACTATCATCCAGACAAAACCTTTCACAAACATATCCCTGCCATCCACAACCAAGGTTAGTTAAAACGCAAGCAACCACATGCCATTTCATTTACAAAAGATTATCACAACCATACAACATTCCATCATTCATTTATTTCAAAGTTCCACACATAAAACCCTTTCCACACACAAAACATTTCTGCATTTGAAAACACCTTTTACATCAAAACACTTTTCATAATCAAAACACTTTTCATAAATAAAGGCATTTTCCACAACCAACCAAACCACCAACATGTTCATTATTCCAGCTTTGTTCAATCGGGGTGATCACACAAGGTTTTCATTCTCATTTTATCAGCCAGTCTTTACGTGCTTATCCATTTTCCATGTTTTAGAAAAACCAACCACAAACAATTAAGATATCAATTGCGCACGCAAAGGCCACCAACGGCCTTGATTTTCAGTAGGCAAAGGCCTTTCAATCCAAAATCACAATCAGAAGATAAAGAAACTGGAAGGCAATAGAAACAGCACAAAACCCCAAACCCTTCTTTATCCGGTTATTATCTTTATTTAAAGTTCAACTGCATCCCATGGAACAAAAGAAAAATATCCCACCCCGCATGTTGCACCAAAAAGAGAGACGAAGGTAAACCCCTACCTCAAAAGGTCCCGATCACGTCGCATCCGACGACGTCCTTCGGTGTCCTCCGCCTTCGCCAAACCCGACAAACGCCTCCTAGGATGGAAGCTAGAGAAGGAAGGCCGGAAGGAAAGGTGAAAATTCCAGACATAGAAGCTTCATCTCGTCGCTACGATCCTGTGGCCGCTGACGGATCATAATTCGGAGATCGGACAAAGAAGTTAGAGGAGGAAGACTTCTTGATCATCCAAGAGTGTCGTCGTGCGAAGAAGAAGCGATTGGTCTGGAAATAATCTGCGACCATTTCTTATATAGGCAACGAATAGGTAAAACAGTATGCAGCATGTATTGATGATTACACGGCGTGACCGTACACTCGTTACGCATTTTGACTGGTCAACACACGACACGTCACGCAGTTTCCACGCGTTTTAATAATAACGTCAATTTTATTAATATGTGTGTTTCGTTGACCCGAGACATAACTCATAAAAAGGTATCCATCACTGGTCTTAAAATGACCGTCTTAATTACAGGATTACACTGCCGCTGACGGTTCGCCATTCCGACACCATATGAAGAAGTTATAGGCTTTTTAAGTTTTGATCACCCAAAATAATAATATTGTTATTTTATTATTATTATAATAATTTAATATTCTGATCAAAAGGGCTTGTGGCGTGAATCTCTCCCCTTACACCATGCGCACTCCCTTATTTTATTATTGTATTACTATTTTAATATATTAAATCAACATTATATAAAATATATGATATATTAAATTAAATTATATAAAAAAATGATTTATACAAGGGAAAGGGGGCATTCACGCCTCCCCTCCCCATCTCATGCGCCTCCCCATTTATTTATTATAATTTATTAAATAAAACCATTTTCCTTTTAATTGTATTATTATATTTATTATACGATCAATGTTATTAATTTCATAATTCAATTTTGGGAGAACCTATGCACAACCATTCCATGCGACTCAAAACCATTTAATTTAATTTAATTAAATGACAAAACAAAATTAATATAACATACATATTCAACCCCATTTTAATACATTTAATTTTATTAACCTCTCACATATAGTTTTATGCCATCATTGTTATTTATTGTTCTTCAATAACAATAACATTTCATCAACTTATTTTATTAACTCACCGACGTTATTGTTTTTAATAACAAAAAGATTTATGCTCGTCGCATTGACCACGTTAAACCACCCTGTTGGATATCTGAATCCGACCATGCCACGTCAATGTCGTGTAACATCCATCAATTTAATTATTTTAATTCTATTTATTTTTATTTCACACTGATTAAATTGAAACCACTTTTATTAAATTAAAACCATTCAATTTCGTAAACCCAATATAACGAACTCACCTTTAATTTTATGAACACACCAACATGCTTCAACTTGCATCTTCATTTAATTTTTTGAAATAAATACCATGACTCATTTCATCAATTTCTCATTATTATTAATATTATGAATAATATTAATAACACAACAGCCATAATTATTATTCAAATTTAATTTCAACAATTACTCAATTAATAAAAAAACTGCATATTTCATTTATCAACGTCTAATGGATCACACACCTTCCCACTTCACATCATTAATAATAATAACACCAATTAAATCATTTTATCATGATTATTCTTTTTAGTTTAATTAATCACACAATTTATGTCATCATCATTATTATTAACATATTTTTACATTATCATCAGTATTAAAATTATCATTATAACGCGCGTCGTGTTGACCACATCGATTTCAACAAAGAAATGGACCGGAGGGGTCCGGTCCATTACATCAGATACCTCTTAAAACATTCTCGTCCTCGAGAATTAAAAACCAACCAAGAAAAAGAATGGATCCAAACAACCACTCCGCAAGATACCTCTTAGGGATCTTGTCATAACAAGAAACAACCGACAACCCTAATTATGTGAGTTAGAAATTCCCTCTCCTATGTCGAGATATTATCCGCTTTAGGGGGCACTGACTCGCCTGCACGGGTTTAATCGCATCTGCATTAATGTGTCTCGATTAAGGACTGGGCCTTCCCACTTCCATATATTAGGTTTTTTTTTCCAACTTACACTGCACCCAACAACGTACAACCCACACACTGCCCGGACACATGGCTTGAGGAATTCCTTCTCCCATGTTGAGATATTATCCGCTTTAGGCGGCACTGACTCGCCTGCAAGGGTTAAATCGCATTCACATTAATGCGTCTCGATTATGGATTAGGTCTTTCCCTCCCCACATGATAGGGCTCTTCACGTACATTTAAAGAAAAGCGGGAAACAACATAGCATTAAAAACTCACAAAAACATGGTCCAGACCCAGAGAATGAGAAAAAGAGTTCCAACAATGGAGTGTAATGCTCCCAACAAAACATAAAGGAGATCATTCAAGAAAACCCAAACACATCTCTATCGATCCCTGGTACTTCTAGAGATGCTGCCTCTGATGCATGCAACTATCCTCGCTGAGCTCCTCTGCCTCTCTGTTGACATCCGCCTCCTCGACCACGTCCCGATTGGGATCCTTGAGGAACTACTTGTGGCTAGCCACCACCTGCTCCATCTCCCCTCAAAGGGACTGGAGCCTGTTGCTGCTGGAAGGGTCTTGTCGGTGACTAATGCTGCTGAGGAGGGTGTTCAACCTGTCCATCTCCACCATACTGAGCATGGGTCGGGCACCGACTCTGAACGTGCCTGAAACCTCCACAAGAAAAACACTTTGGTCCTGGGCTCGTGAAAAAGGGACGAGGACCTGATGATATGAACTGGAACTGCTGGGGCCTGCTCCCTACTGGCCTGAAACTAGAAGGTCCCGTCGCAGGAGACCTGCTGCTGACTGCCTTCCCCTTCGACGAACAAGGCTGGATCCCCTCACGTGGTGCACCTCCCTACGAGTGCATCCTTTCTACAACTTCCTCCTTCTTCTGTACGGCTAAGTATGTCGGAAGGGTGAAGGGGGTCACATCATACTGGAGCGAAGGACGAAGCGCCTCTTCCAAACGTCTCGCCCGAGACTCTTCATCCTGAAAGAGTTCCGGAGCAAAGCGTAGGAGATTCTTGAACTTAATCCCCAACTCTCGAACAATCATACTCCCCTGCTGAAGGGAGAGCAACTCCTGACGCTTTTCCGCCTTGATCAAAGAAGAAAGGAATTCCTCTCGGAACTCCTTTTCGAAGTCATCCCATGGAATCTCTGCCTCCTTCCTCTCCCTGAGGTAGAGCATCCACCATTGGCGCGCCGCGCCTCTCAGCTGACTGACCGCTATGGGGACCCAGTACTCCTTCGGAGCACGGATCAAGGCAAAAGCGATCCCTAGCTCTTCAAGCCACCCCTCCATCTCCAGGTCCGAAGTACTTCCCTCGTACTTATTGAGATTCTGACGCTGGAAAGAACGGAGGGTCTTTTGCCACTGCCTGTCTTCCTCCTCTCGATCGATCCTCAGTTGATCGATCGCCTGAACCTGCTGGGCCTCGGCCGCCTTAGCCACCTGGGAACGCCGTCCAGGTGCCATAGCTGTACGGTAAACAAGGAAAACCTAAGCCCGAGTAGTAAGGAGATTTCTCAAGGGATCATTTTATCATTTTAATTTATTCCCAGAATGCCCCAAATCATGTAAAACACAAACATGATGATGCATGTACCTTTCCTAGGGTTTCTACCCTGAAATCAATGTAGCCTCACTTGGTTGTTCGGTAGGCTCAGAGTCCTTGCATCGGATCACGGGGGGGGGGGGGGGGGCTAAAATCCCGTGTCCTAGCCGGTCTTCCCTGGCCTATGTCACGCACCAAGATTAACGAACACTGTTGCCCTACCATCCCATGCAGTCCTCACTGTGCCTAACTCTAGACTCCATCCTATCTCTCAACCATCAGCTCTGATACCATTCTGTCACGACCCCCTCCCACCAAAGATGCACCTTCTGATCTGGCAATGGTGAAAGGAAGATAATGACCCCCGAGTCCTGCCTCCAGTAGGCCCTGGGTTGACGACTAGCAACAAGGTTATGAGTTTTCATAAATATGGGAGGCATTACCCTTTTTATTATTTTGGATCGGGAAATAGGACAAGTCAACCACCAAAAAGGGAAAAGAACAAGTGTATATAAATAATCCCAAACCAAGCCCACATGAATGTTTAATCAACTTTTAATAACAAGGTACAAGTACAAGGACGCTCAAAAGTACAATGCCAAAGAAAACAAGAGAACAACAACTGCAACAACTCCAACTGCCCGACTAGTAGGGTCCCGCACGGCCCTGGTAGTCCTCCTGGAAACCTGAAAGTAAACGTAGGGTGAGAATACAAGTATACTCAGTAGGGAAACCTAAATCTCTCGTGCACAAGTGGGGAGACACCCTAAGGTCCCGTGAGAAAAAAGAAGAACCAGAAACTAACAAGGAAAAACTATCCACCCAGCCTAACTGGTCACACTCACCAAGTAACACAAACAAGTTTAGTATATATATAAAACAAAAGTATTGGGTACCCCGCACCACTTCCCACTTAATTAGATGCTGCTCTTCCTAACGACAAATGTCCGGACGCTACCACACTCTTCCCGCCCGCACACACCTGGGCCAAACCACACATCCCGCCCGCACACACCTGGTCCTCACAACCACGCATCTCGCCCGCACACACCTGGGCCACAACCACTAACCCGCCCGCAGACACCTGGGCCTCATCCCGAAGGTTCTTGGGAACGGTAAGCCTGCCCGAAGACTCTTAGGATAAAGGTCGCCTCAAGCCATCACAGCCTCCGAGACCTACCCGAAGAGTCTTGGGTGTAAGGTCACCTCAAGCCATCATAGCCTATGGAAGAAGGAGCAGGAAGGAGCTAGTAACTAAGGGGGAACACCCTCTCCCATAAAAAGGGAGTGTTCGGCACTAAGTGCTTGACATGGGTGTGGTGCGACAAAACACAAAGATACAATTATATATATACATATACCAAACACATAGCCCAACCTATGGCTTCTTAAAAAGAGAAACCGAGCATGTGCCTCGGCACTGCTACCACGAAGCATGCATCAACAACCAAAAAATCATCCCCCAACCCCATTTAGGTTTGCATGTTTCATGCAATGGTTTAAAAAAATTATTACTACTGGGCAACTATCATCTAGACAAAACCTTTCACAAACATATCCCTGCCATCCACAACCAAGGTTAGATAAAACGCAAGCAACCACATTCCATTTCATTTACAAAAGATTATCACAACCATACAACATTCCATCATTCATTTATTTCAAAGTTCCACACATAAAACCCTTTCCACACACAAAACATTTCCACATTTGAAAACACCTTTTACATCAAAACACTTTTCATAATCAAAACACTTTTCATAAATAAAGGCATTTTCCACAACCAACCAAACGACCAACATTTTCATTATTCCAACTTTGTTCAATCGGGGTGATCACACAAGGTTTTTATTCTCATTTAATCTGCCAATCTTTACGTGCTTATCCATTTTACATGTTTTAACAAAACCAACCACAAACAATTCAGATATCAATTGCGCACGCAAAGGCCACCAACGGCCTTGATTTTTAGTAGGCAATGGCCTTTCAATCCAAAATCACAATCAGAAGATAAAGAAACTGGAAGGCAATAGAAACAGCACAAAACCCCAAACCCTTATTTATCCGGTTATTAACTTTATTTAAAGTTCAACTGCATCCCATGGAACAAAAGAAAAATATCCCACCCCGCATGTTGCACCAAAAAGAGAGACGAAGGTAAACCCCTACCTCAAAAGGTCCCGATCACGTCGCATCCGACGACGTCCTTCGGTGTCCTCCGCCTTCGCCAAACCCGAAAAACGCCTCCTAGGATGGAAGCTGGAGAAGTAAGGCCGGAAGGAAAGGTGAAAAGTCCAGGCTTAGAAGCTTCGTCTCGTCTCTACGATCCTGTGGCCACTGACGGATCGTAATTCGGAGCTCGGACAAAGAAGTTAGAGGAGGAAGACTTCTTGATCATCCAAGAGTGTCGTCGTGCGAAGAAGAAGCGATTAGTCTGGAAATAATCAGCGACCCTTTCTTATATAGGCAAAGAATAGGCAAAACAGTATGCAGGGTGTATTGATGATTACACGGTGTGACCGTACACCTGTTACTCATTTTGACTGGTCAACACACGACACGTCACGCGGTTTCCACGCGTTTTAATAATAACGTCAATTTTATTAATATGTGTGTTTCGTTGACCCGAAACATAACTCATAAAAAGGTATCCATCACTGGTCTAAAAATGACTGTCTTAATTACAGGATTACACTGCCGCTGACGGTTCGTCATTCCGACACCATATGAAGAAGTTATAGGCTTTTTAAGTTTTGATCACCCAAAATAATAATAATATTATTTTATTATTATTATAATAATTTAATATTTTGATCAAAAGGGCTTGTGGCGTGAATCTCTCCCCTTACACTGTGCGCACTACCTTATTTTATTATTGTATTACTATTTTAATATATTAAATCAACATTATATAAAATATATGATATATTAAATTAAATTATATATATAAAATGATTTATACAAGGGAAAGGGGGCATTCACGCCTCCCCTCCCCATCTCATGCACCTCCCCATAAATTTATTATAATTTATTAAATAAAACCATTTTTCTTTTAATTGTATTATTATATTTATTATATGATCAATGTTATTAATTTCATAATTCAATTTTGGGAGAACCTATGCACAACCATTCCATGCGACTCAAAACCATTTCATTTAATTGAATTAAATGACAAAACAAAATTAATATAACATACAGATTCAACCCCATTTTAATACATTTAATTTTATTAACCTCTCACATATAGTTTTACGCCATCATTGTTATTTATTGTTATTCCATAACAATAACATTTCATCAACTTATTTTATTAACTCACCAACGTTATTGTTTTTAATAACAAAATGATTTACGCTCGTCGCATTGACCACGTTAAACCACCCTGTTGGATATCTGAATCCGACCATGCCACGTCAATGTCGTGTAACATCCATCAATTTAATTATTTTAATTCTATTTATTTTTATTTCACACTGATTAAATTGAAACCACTTTTATTAAATTAAAACCATTCAATTTCGTAAACCCAATATAACGAATTCACCTTTAATTTTATGAACGCACCAACATGCTTCCACTTGCATCTTCATTTAATTTTTTGCAATAAATACCATGACTCATTTCATCAATTTCTCATTATTATTAATATTATGAATAATATTAATAACACAACAACCATAATTATTATTCAAATTTAATTTCAACAATTACTCAATTAATAAAAAAACTGCATGTTTCATTTATCAATGTCTAATGGATCACACACCTTCCCACTTCACATCATTAATAATAATAAAACCAATTAAATCATTTTATCATGATTATTCTTTTTAGTTTAATTAATCACACAATTTATGTCATCATCATTATTATTAACATATTTTTACGTTATCATCACTATTAAAATTATCATTATAACGCGCGTCGTGTTGACCACATCGATTTCAACAAAGGAATGGACCAGAGGGGTCCGGTCCATTACACTATGCCACCTCTGTGTTTTGAATTTCAAAAATCAGACATACATGGTTGTCATTAGGATGTAAAATTTGGTTCAATGGGATTAAAATAAATTTTTGGTGAATAGTAACTTTTATGTTCTTAATCGCGATTAGAGTTAATTAGTGTAGTTTAAGGTAAAAATAATGTTTTAATAATATGAGATGAGCTTGACACATGTCCTACCCTTATTGGATATGTCATGGCCGACCAAGAAAATCCATGGGTCTACTTGGGGACCCCATGGATCCACTTTGGTTCGGAAATGACATAAATAACTTTTTATTTAATGTAAAATTAAAAATGACACAAACATGAGTTGTTTTACTGAAACAATTTTTACATGGGGTTATACAAGTCAGATGTTTTACTATAAATACTAATTGGAAAGCTAGAAACGATTTCCTACATCATGATATTTGTTTTATAATTTTTAGACATTAAATAAATAAAATTATTTATGACATCATAATGATGCAACGATTATCTCATTAATAAAGGATTTAAATAAAATGAAAATATAATGTAAACTCTATGACCTACACATGTCCAAAACCAATTGGATGAGTATATTTAGAACCCTTACCACATTATCCTCTAAATACCTCAATGTGGGACCTTTAAAATCCGAAACTCATTCTAAAATAAAGTAACATTTTGTAACTTTCCAAGAGTGCCCCTCCTCTCCTCTTATAAAAGGCCCCCACCTCTACCACCTTACACACACCTCTCAAGCCTTTGGCTCGGCCAACCCTTGCCCATTTCATCTCTCCACATCCCTATATTCATCATTGAAGCCTCAATTTGGGCAGAATATTTTCCAAGGAAGCCTTTGAGCTCAAATCAAAGGAAGTTACACGATTTAAAGGTAATGTCTTCCCTTGTGTTCTTTTGTTTTATTTTTCTTATCCAACCCCCTAACCCCTTTTTATTATTTTCTTCTATAACAACACCAGTATCCTCAATATACTAGGATTTTTTTATGTGAATTATTATAACTACAATTACACACACCTTCACCTAATGGTTAAAGGTCATACTGTTTCTGTGGATGAAGAATTACTGCCTCACGAAATGATGATTGTTCAATATTCTTTTAACACCTTCAAAGGTGGACATTAAGATGTCACTATATTTATATATGATATATAATTTGTTTATTTTTTCCTTAATCTTCTTTATTTTTCATTTATGGCATACCTTTATGGTTTCCATTATGGGTAAAGGCAATATCTTTATTTTAGGAAGTGCGGACTACGGCCCCCTCAAAGTGATTTGATTCGTTAATGCCATATGTGGGATGTATAAAGGATGGAATTAATGGTATTACATATGTATCCTACTGGAATTAATATATACCTTTATATCTTTATTATTTAATTCCATTGAATACAAAAAAAAGAAATTAAAGTAGCGTTCATGCGTACGTACGACTTACCGTCTCCATGAACGATACATTTCATTTCTTATCTCCAAATGTTATTTATTATTATAAGTACATATATATAATGTATATATATTTAATATATTAAATCTAAATTATGGGTATAATTCTGGAATTATAATATATATATATCTCTCATTTTGTTTTAATTCCATTAATATGGAAAAAAATGAAAGAAGCGTTCATGCGTACGTACGGCCTACCGTCTCCATGAACGGTGCTTTTAATTTTATATCTCCAAATGCTATGGAATAGTATAAAATGAATATATACTGGATATATATTATATTTAAAACATAAATACTATTATGGAGATGATGTACCTATAACTACATGGAAAAGTCTTTTCCAACAAGTTCAATTTTTACTCATGTACTAAACATCGACAGAAATGTATGATATGAACTCACTTTATTAACCAATTATTATAACATTATAATATGTGATATGAACTGAATACTAATATTTAAAGGATTTCCTTATGAAAATGTAAATTTACCAAATTTTATTATTCATGAGTTTAAATAACGATCGAGTCATGACGGACAAGAGGTAAGGTATCCTACTCCTCTCTTTCTTTTTAAGTACACTCTTTTATGTCATTCCATTTAAGATAATATTTATTATCATTGGGATGTTATTTTATATTAATACTACTGTACATTTTAATTTCATATGGTGAGAGACCCTATTATCTCTCATCAATCCCTTTTGGAAGTTTTGAGTGGCGCCGTTAGGCTGCCGAATTTTCGTAAGAGATCTAACCTCTCTCTTTTTTTAGGTACTCTCATTTATGTCACTTCTTTTAAGATCCTCTTTTTTATGATGGGGGATGTTGTTTTATATTCCTATGATGTAAATTTTATTGTAATATGATTAGATACTCTATTTTATCTCATCAATCCATTTTTAGAAGTTTTATGTGGCGTCATTAGGCTGCCGAGTTTTCGTAAGGGATTTTTCATCTCACTTATATTCCCGTGTGATTTATGCTACATTTGCCCCATTTCCTTTGAGTGGTGTATGTAATTACCATTATTATACTCTTTTTATTATATAATTTCATTTATGGGTACATACATATTCATTGTATTACCCCTCTTCAATGGGGTGTACGTTTCGAAAGTTACCCAAGTCGGTAAGGGAACCTTTGACCGTCCTCTTTTTAAAAAAATTATTTTGTTATGTCTTTTAATTCACATACTATTATGTTGGGATATGTTCTTATATATCCTTATTAATGAAAATTTTAGTTCCAAGTGATGAGGTACCCTTTTTATCTCTCATCAACTCATTTTATGAGTTTTGAAGTGACGTTGTTAGGCTGTCGAAATTCTGTAAGGGAACTTCTTAACCCACTTTCAATTATTTGGGTTAAACCTCTAATTATTGATTTTATTATGCCAATATTATGTGTGGAATCTATATTTTGTAGTTTCCACAAACCTTTGTGTGGATATACTATTTCTACACATAATCATCTCATTGATAAATTCTTATGTCATTTAGACGGACTTGTATCGGAAATCATAACTCAATCTCATTTCATTGAGTTAAATATCTATGTCATTGGTTTTGTTTTTCCATGATTATGTGTGAATGACCTCTGATTGTTTTACACTTAATATCCACTCATATTTTGTGTATTCGTATTTGTCACACATAATCATGTAATTGATTTATCCTTAATCTAAGGATACCGACTTTGTAAGGGACTTCGTCTCAATCTACTTTCATTGAGGCGTATTTGGTTTTACACACAACTATCTTTTATATGGTGTATAAACCCCTTTGAATTTTAATTTTATTCAAAAGGAATATTTTTATATGAAGCATTTTACTAAACGACAAAATGGAATGTTTATTTTAACGTACGGGGTGACAACGACCTTTTCCGCCGCCGCGAGTATTATTTGGTCTTTGGCTTCCTCAACAAGACGTAATGTTTTATAAAATGAAATAAATACCATATACTCTTTTATGTATGTTGGTATTGAAAATGGTTTTTATAAAGGATTTATTATGTCGATATATTTAAGTGATACATTGTGATCAAAATGTGGAAATGTTTTCTTTACATTATATTTGGTTATTGTCTTATGATTTTATAATGGTACTTGGACATTATGACAGGTGATGTCGTGAATACCAGGACGGGTGGTTACGTTATAACCTCCAATGCATTGGGTATGGAAGTTGGCCATATGGCTATTCCATTAATTATGTATGGAAGTTGGCCGTATGGCTATTCCATTAAGTATGTGTGGAAGTCGGCCGTATGGCTATTCCATTAAGTATGTTTGGAAGTCGACTGTATGGTTATTCCATTTAAGTATGTTTATGTCCCAAGTAACCTTTTTATGTTATGTGTTCTTTATATGGGTTTTATGTTAATCTTTTGGTTACAAAAGGGTAAGTAATGATCTTTTATTCATTGAAGATTTTTTTTCTACTACTTCTAAAAGGTGAAAGGTATTACTTTGATAAAGCATACATGGTTTACATGTTGTTTTGAAAAACTAACAGTTTTCATTCTTTGTGTATCCATTACTGAGCTTTTTATTCTCATCCCAAGTATTTAAAATGTTTTTCAGAGGACTTAACATGGAATAGGGACAAGGATGGGATCAAGGGAATGTCATGCTACCTAAAACATGGAACTAGACATGTTTCTTTTTAAGAGTTTTTATTTTATGGAAACTTAGTAGAAGTTCATACTTTGTAATCTCTTGAGATGTAATAGTCATGTCCTAATTCTCTAAAACTCTAAACCTGAAAAGATCCTCAATGTGAATTATTCATTTAATTCAATATTAAGTAAGGTTTAAGGCTGGGGCCTTATATTTGGTATCAAAGGTTGGTTTAGATAACTTTAGAGGTTAGGGTATTATTTAAGCATAAGTTACATTACCATAATGGCTAGAATTTCAGAAAGAGCCCTAGTTTTAGATAAAGTGAATGAGTAAGTATATCTTAGTGTTTATCTACCTCATTAGTACATGATGGTTTTGTTGATATACTCACACTGACATTTCTGTTTTTAGTGAATGGATGGATCTAGCAGGCACCAAAGTGACAATAGGTTTGAAGGAAATTGTGGTTGTTCTCTGATTAAGAGACTGGATTAAATGGGGGATTCAATGAGTAAACTCGTGGTTGTTCTAATCCAACTATCAAGGAGTCATGATCAACCACTTGTACCTTGGTATGTTCTGTAATGCATCATGTACGAGATGACCAATCGATGTGGAAGTTCAGGTAATAATTATAAAGGAAAATATTATAGTTTATATGATCCTTACTTTTGAGGTAATTAGGGGTTATTATATGTTATGATGGAAAATAAAAGTCATGAGATAAAATTGAGGTTAAAATATGTTATGATCATTTTTGAAGATTTTATCTCGATTTGGGGAATGTTTTAAGAATTATATAGTTTTGGAAAAAGGACAACATGCAGACCGTGTGACAACCCGTCGCGTCAGACAAAGCTGCGGGAATCGAACCCACAACCAAAGTGCGACTGGTATTTATCGCCTACCACTAGACTACGTGAAGTACCTAGTTAGTTTGACTAATTCTTTTTAGTTATATGATTTTAGTAATCATGATTAATTTTATTTTGGGGTTATCTATGGAAATTATTAACCTATCATCGAGGATATGTGATTAGGTTAATTAATTTTGAATATGAGAATTTAAGAGCAACTGATGTTATTTGTAGATAAAAGTTAATTTATACCTTGGAAGACTATGTCACTAAATACTTCAAATATTTGGGTTTCAATCTTAGTTTGGTTTACTTTGAAGAATGTTATGGACAAATTGTTTATCAAATGGTCCTCATTGAACTTTGGGTTTTGTTGGACAAATTTTGGTGATTAAAAATAGATTTTCTTTTTATAAAGGGTTATCCTTTTCTCGATTATCTGATCTCGTACTAACCATTTTTGTTTTGGTCTTGGTTAAAGTCTAAAGACATGGGAAGTATATAGTTCTCTTTTGTGGATTAGGTGATTCTCTAGAAGTCGATTATAGTGAACAAGTCTTCATAAATACTCGTCTTTTGGAGAAAATATGAGTTTTGTAAGAAATCTAATAAAAGTTGAAAGTCAACATGATAAGTAATTATGTTTCCTTATGAATAAATTCCTCAATAAAAAAAACAAAAATGTTGTCTATTAACTTTTCCTACTGGGGAATCAAATACCGTTTAACCCATCACAAGTTTGTGATTTTCTTCTGGTTAACTTTCTCCTAAACATGTTTTCTATCACTCTCCATCAGAACGTGACCTTATGTTTTCTCCTCCATGTCCATGTTTTACTACATGGAATCCTAGTATGGGTTAACTCGGGTGACCTCTGTACTTCTCATACTTTATTTTAAAGTGATAATTTTACCAACTCTTATTCCGATGTGGGACTTTCAAGTTTGTTTCCGAGCCCAATTTTGAAATTGCAAGGACGCAATTTCTAAAAGGGGGGAAGAATGTAACACCCCAGGTAAATAAAGAATATGACATTTTTATATGTATCTCTATTTTTGAATAAAATTTCAATATTAATTTAAAGGTAATGTTATGCTCGATGGCTTACCCAATACACAACAACGAGTTCCTTTGAAATCTTACGTTGCACTCTAATAATAAAATAATATTATTTTAAATGGTAGTTAACGCCAAACCATTGTAATGGCGGGAATGAACAGAACTAACTACAAAATGATTAAATATGTTTGTCAAATATTTTTTACTCTTTACAATAAATGTTAGAGGATTGAAAATGTGAATGAATACAATTTTTAAGCGTAAACATTATGATATTCTCTAAAAGGTCTATTAACCGCCTTTTGAAGGAGAACCTCTTTTAAATCCACTTTTGACAATTTTATGTGTTATATTTGAAAAAATAAAATTCCTCTTTAGAATCGGGACATCAAAATTTACATTGTGTAAATTTTTTGTATTTTTCCGATAAAGTTCATTTTTAATGAATAGTGAAAATTTTGTATTTCAAATCAAAACCAATTTTATTCTAATTTATTTATATGATTAGATTATCTTTTGAATTGGTTTTAAAGTAAAATTAGAATATATTTTTACCATTTAATCCAATGGTGGTCGTTGGAATTATTTTCATCTTGAAATTGGACTTAAACTAGAGTCAATCTTTTGATACTTATTATTTCTTAAAAACATGCTATTTGTTTTGACAGCGGGAATTAATTATTAAATTAATTAATTCAAATTATATGTTTTTAATTTTGTAAAATATACTTCATTTTTGAATTCGTAATATCAAATATAGCTTAGGGTGAATTTTTGGTATTTTTCTGAAAAACATCAATTTTTGATGAATAGTGAAACCACTAAGTGGTAGTTAAAGAAACTGATTTTTCGTTTAAATGAATCTTTGCCACCTCTGTGTTTTGAATTTCAAAAATCCGACATACATGGTTTTAATTAGTAATTAAAATTTGGTTCAATGAGATTAAAATAATTTTTTGGTGAATAATAACATTTATGTTCTTAGTCGCGATTAGAGGTAATTAGTGTAGTTTAAGGTAAAAATAATGTTTTAATAATATGAGATGAGCTTGACACATGTCCTACCCTTATTTGATGTGTCATGGATGACCAAGAAAATCCATGGGTCAAATTGGGGACCCCATGGAGCCACTTTGGTTGGGAAATGACATAAATAACTTTGTATTTAATGTAAAATTAAAAATGACACAAACATGAGTTGTTTTACGAAAACAATTTTTACATGGGGTTATTCAAGTCAGATGTTTGAATATAAATAGTAATTGGAAATCTAAAAATATTTCCTACATCATGATATTTGTTTTATAATTTTTAGACATTAAATAAATAACAATATTTATGACATTATAATGATGCAGCGATTACCTCATTAATAAAGGATTTAAATAAAATGAAAAGATAATGTAAAATCTATGACCTAAACATGTCCAAAACCTATTGGATGAGTATATTTCGAACCCCTTACACATTATCCTTGAAATACATCAATGTGGTACCTTTAAAATCCGAAACTAATTCTAAAATAAAGTAACATTTTGTAACCTTCCAAGAGTGCCCCTCCTCTCCTCTTATAAAAGGCCCCCACCTCTACCACCTAACACACACCTCTCAAGCCTTTGGATAGGCCAAAACCTAACCATATAATCTCTCCACATCCCTATCATCATCATTGAAGCCTCACTTTGGGTATAATCCTTTCCAAGGAAGCCTTTGAGCTCAAATCAAAGAAAGTTACCCGATTTAAAGGTAATGTCTTCCCTTGTGTTCTTTTGTTTTATTTTTCTTATCCAACCCCATAAAACCTTTTTATTATTTTAGTTTTTAACAACACCAATATCCTCAATATACTAAGATGTTTTAATGTGAAGGATTCTAGCTACACTTACACACACCTTCGTCTAATGGTTAAAGAACATACTGTTTTTGTGGATGGTGAATTAATGCCTCACGAAACGATGATTGTTCAATATTCTTTTAACACATTCAAAGGTGGCCATTAAGATGTCACTATATTTATATATGATATATAATTTTTTATGTTTTCCTTAACCTTATATATTTTTCATTTATGGCATACCTTTATGGTTTCCATTATGTGTAAACGCGATATCTTCATTTTAGGAAGTGCGGACTACTGCCCCCTCAAAGTGATTTGATTCGTTAATGCCATCTGTGGGACGTATAAAGGATGGAAATAATGGTATTACATATTTTATCCAACTAGAATTATAATATAACTTTATATATTTATTATTTCATTCCATTTAATACAAAAAAATGAAATGAAAGTAGCGTTCATGCGTATGTACGGCTTACCGTCTCCATGAACGATACATTTCATTTCTTATCTCCAAATGTCATGTACTATTATAAGTACATATATATAATGTATATATATGTAATATATTACATCTAAATTATGGGTATAATTCTAGAATTATAATATATATATCTCTCATTTTGTTTTAATTCCATAATGGCAAAAAAATGAAAATAGCGTTCATGCGTACGTACGACCTACCATCTCCATGAACGGTGCTTCTAATTTTTTACCTCCAAATGCTATGGAATAGTATAAAATGAATATATAATGGATATATATGATATTTAAAACATAAATACTATTCTGGAGATGATTTACCTATAACTACATGGAAAAGTCTTTTCCAACAAGTTCAATTTTTTACGTATGTACTAAACATCGACAAAAACGTCTAATATGAACTCACTTTATTAACAAATTATTATAACATTATAATATGTGATATGAACTGAATAATAATATTTAAAGGATGTACTTAAGAAATTATAAATTGACCAAATTTTATTATTCAGGAGATTAAATAACGATCGTGTCATGACGGACACGAGGTAAGGGATCCTACTCCTCTCTTTCTTTTTAAGTACACTCTTTTATGTCATTCCTTTTAAGACAATATTTATTATGATTGGGATGTTCATTTATATTACTCCTACTGTAATTTTTATTTTCATATGGTGAGAGAACCTATTTTCTCTCATCAATCCCTTTTGGATGTTTTGAGTGGCACTGTTAGGCTGCCGAATTTTCGTAAGAGATTTAACTTCTTTTTTTTATTAAGTACTCTCATTTATGTCACTTATTTTAAGCTCCTCTTTGTTATGATGGGGGATGTTCTTTTATATTACTATTGTTGTAAATTTTATTTTAATTTGATTAGATACTCTATTTTATCTCATAAATCCATTTTTGGAAGTTTTAAGTGGCGTTGTTAGGCTGCCGAGTTTTCGTAAGGGATTTTTCATCTCACTTATATTCCCGTGAGATTTATGCTACATTTGCCACCATTTACATTGAGTGATGTATGTACTTACCATTATTATACTATTTGTGTAATATAATTTCATTTATGGGTACATACATATTCATTGTGTGACCCTTCTTCAATGGGGTGTACGTTTCGAAAGTTACCCAAGTCGGTAAGGGAACCTTTCACCCTCCTCTTTTTAAAATACTTCTTTTGTTATGTCTTTTAATTCACATACTATTATGTTGGTATATGTTCTTATATATCCTTATTAATGTAAATTTTATGTCCAAGTGATAAGGTACCCTTTTTATCTCTCATCAACTCATTTTATGAGTTTTGAAGTGACGTCATTAGGCTGTCGAATTTCTGTAAGGGAACTTCTTAACCCGCTTTCAATTCTTCGGGTTAAACCTCAAATTCATGATTTTATTATTCCAAGATTATTTGTGGAATCTCTATTTTTTAGTTTCCAAAAACCTTTGTGTGGATATACTATTTCTACACATAATCATCTAATTGATAATTTCTTATGACATTTAGACGGACTTGTATAGGAAATCATAACTCAATATCATTTCATTGAGTTAAATATCTATGTCATTGGTTTTGTTTTTCCATGATTATGTGTGAATGACCTCTGATTGTTTTACACTTAATATCCACTTATATTTTGTGTATTCATATTTTTCACACATAATAATGTAATTTATTTATCCTTAATCTAATGATACCGACTTTGTAAGGGACTTCATCTCAATCTCCTTTCATTGAGGAATATTTGGTTTTACACACAATTTTCTTTTATACGGTGTATAAACCCCTTTTCCATTTAATTTTATTCAAAAGGAATCTTTTTATATGAAGCGTTTTACTAAACGACAAAAAGGAATGTTTCTTTTAACGTACGCGGTGACAACGACCTTTTCTGCCGCCGCGAGTATTATTTGGTCTTTGGATTCCTCAATAGGACGTAATGTTTTATAAAATGAAATAAATACCATATACTCTTTTATGTATGTTGGTATTGAAAATGGTTTTTATAAATTATTTATTATGTCGATATATTTAACTGATATATTGTGATCGAAATGTAGAAATGTTTTCTTTCCATTATATTTGTTTATTGTATTATGATTTTATAATGGTACTTGGAAATTATGACGGGTGGTACCGTGAATAACAGGACGGGTGGTTACATTATAACCTCCAATGCATTGGGTATGGAAGTTGGTCGTATGGCTATTCCATTAAGTATGTATGGAAGTTGGCCGTATGACTATTCCATTAAGTATGTGTGCAAGTCGGCCGTATGGCTATTCCATTAAGTATGTGTGGAAGTCGACCATATGGTTATTCCATTTAAGTATGTTTATGTCCCAAGTTACCTTTTTATGTTATGTGTTATTTATATGGGTTTTATGGTAATCTTTTGGTTACAAAATGGTAAGTAATGATCTTTTTTTCATTGAAGAGTTTTTTTACTACTTCTAAAAGGTGAAAGGTATTACTTTGATAAAGTATACATGGTTTACTTATTGTTTTGAAAAACTAACAGTTTTCATTATTTGTGTATCCCTTAATGAGCTTTTTATGATCATCCCATGTTTTTGAAATGCTTTTCACATGACTTAATGTGGAATAGGGTCAAGGATGGGATCAAGGGAAAGTCATGCTTCCTAAAACATGGAACTAGACATTTTTCTTTTTAAGAGTTTTTATTTTATGGAAACTTAGTAGAAGTTTCTACTTTGTAATCTCTTCAGATGTAATAGTCATGTCCTAATTCTCTAAAACTCTAAACCTGAAAAGATCCTCAATGTGAATTATTCATTTAATTCAATATTAAGTAAGGTTTAAGGCTGGGGCCTTATATATAAAGTATCAGCAATGCCATTCCCTTTACTAGGGGTGTATAAAATTTCAATGTCAAATGTTTTTTTTCACTTCATCCATCACCTCATATAAATATTAAAATGTTTTGTGATATGATATTATTCAGAATTTTATAATCCCTGTAAATGGTAAACAGGTTATTGAAAAGTTAATTCCACCAATGATTTTAAGAATGAATCAGAACTGTGATGTTGATATCAAGTGTGATATAGTTTTTATCATGGGGTAAAAGATTATAATATATATGTGTCACAACATCTTCTATGTGTACAATAAAAAACCCATACATAAACATCAATAAGGGTAAATGTTGTGGTATAAGTCCCATTAAACATTAACTCATTAAACGAAGCCTATATGTAACACCCAAATAATTTTATGAAATCTTTTCCCTAAATAAATTAATTTATTCAATATAATTCATTTCATGTAATCATGAGTTTAAACAGACCTAAATATTCCATTATTATAATATGAAAATTTTAACCTATCTCAGAGGTTTTCCGAAATAAATATAATTAACTTATTAAAATTTATCATCAAATGCTTTCCTACCAAGTTTAAATCAGTTATATATTTATATTATTTGTAATAATAAATTTAGTGAATTACTATTATTAAATAAAAATAATCAAATATATATGTTATATACCTAATAAAACATTCTTTATATCCATAAAAATAGATATTTTTGTCCTTGGGTGTGAATAAACACTACTTGATGAATGAAAGCCAATATTTTTCAAAAGGGTAATATTACACCTTTTAATGGTGACTCACATTAAATTTATGATATTGAAACATTAATATTTTTTATATTAAAACATTAATATTATCATTTAATGAGGGATATTTACATTAAACTTGGATGAATTTTGAATATTATTCTAATAACTTTTTAATTTTGAGGAATATTAAGACGACACAAAATTTTAAATTAAAAAATTTGTTCATCGAAGAAATTTATATGGTTAATTTATAATATTGAATGAATTTAAAGTATATATAGACAAAAATTATCATTCAATAAAATTTATATTATTATAGTTAATTTTACATTGAATTCAGATGTAAAATCATTTCATTCTTTTGTAATATTTTAACATTTAATCACATTCTCTCTTTCAGAAAACAAAATTTCTTTTAAATTAAATTAAAAAATTATGTGTTTTGAATTTTCAATAATTGATTCCTTATTTTGAATCGGAACATCCAAATTATGTAAATACATGTATTTTAATTGTTTCCATTATGAATAGTAAATTTTGAAATTTTGTATGTACGTTAAAAGTGTATATTGAGAAATTAAGTGTAAAAATAGTATTATACAATTACTATAACTCTTGTATCAATATAATTGGATGATATTTTATTTAACAAAATCATCTTTGGTTATAAATTCTATTTTTAGGATGCCAATTGGATGATATTTGATCATTTAATTTATTTTATTTTAAGAAAAATTCAATATGTATTACTTAACATAAAATAATTATATCATTTTATATTATTTTCAATAAACATTTCATAGCTAGTTTTTTCCATATAGTGGTTATTTTTTGTTTAATTTTTATTAAATAAATATGTTCCTCAATAGCTTATACAATGATGATAAAAAAAATATTTAACTAATGAAAAATCAAGAAAGAATTTATTAATAAAATAAAAATAACAATCAAAAGACCTAAAAACATAAGAAGATATAATTATTCTAGTATATCTCAATGATAATCATTAAAGGGTTATATTAGTGAAAATTTGGATCCTTAAAGAATAAAATGTGATTTTAATATTTTATTATTTAAAGAGATGTTAAAGATATCACATTCATAATTTTTGAATTATATCATTTTTAATGTTGAATCTCTAAAAATGATAAATTTCAAAAAATATATTATAATGAGATCTAGAAGAATTATCCTTCAAAATGTATTTTATTTTTCATTTTATGAATCAAATAATTATTTTAAATAAAACCACAATATTGATGTAGTAATTATTTTGTTAATAGAGATAAAATTAAATACAATTGAAAATTTTAAAGTAAATATAAATTGGTATGATTAATTTCATTAATGAACTTTTATGAAGACCTTTACCACATAAAAATACTATAAAATAGTTGGTTTGATGTTTACTTGTTATTTTTATATCATAAAAAATCAATGAATAGAATAGTTTCAAAATGACACCATATTTTTATCAATTAAATTTATTATTCAATCATTTAAATATAAAAAACATTTAATAAAAATAATTCTTAATATGGGTAATATATTAAAATGTATGTATTTATAGAGGAAGTGGAATCAAATAAATTAATATGTCACTGTGTTTAATAATGAAATATTTGATACCATAACTAAAAAACAAATTGGAAAAAAAATTGTAAACTATAAATATAATGATTATATTGATATAATAACATGTATAAAATCAATTGGTTTACTATATTACAGACATATATCAGAAAATATTGTAAATTGGGTCATTTTAGTGTTTTATTAGGTTTTATTTGATTATAAATTAATACTTTCAGATATCCAAAAAGTGCCCCACACCACAATAATAAAATAAAACCTCTTCGATCACCTCTTGACAACACATTGAGACTTCATTATTGGAAAAAACCTTCCATTTTATATTATCATCATGCCTAGTTATATTTTAGAGGTTATGTTCTTCTTCAATGATCAATTGTTGTGCTTCAATATTAGATTTACAGGAATCACATCAAAGAATATGTAATCTTCTCCGCCAATTCATTCAAACTTCATTCTTCTTATAATTCCATTTCATGAGTTTTTAATTATTAGTTAATATATATAGTTCTCAATATATACTAATATGTTAAAATTAATATGGAGAAACAGTATTTACCTTTCTAGCCATCCTAAAAAAAATAAAATCACCATAAGTGAGTACCTAAGGCATAACATCTCCACAACATGATATAATCTATTTTCAACACCATAATACTTCTATTGGTATAATAATTTAAATAAAACAAATATATGGTTATTATAAAAAAAATTCAATTAAATATTATACACATTTCTCTTCAATTCTATTCAATAGAAATTTTAATGATATCATCGCTCATGCGTACGTAAAACTTACCGTCTCCAATATGTGATATGACTCATTTTAAATTATCACTACTAAAGAATTATTATGTAAATGTGTAGAATGAATCTATATGATATATATGAAGTTAAATTAATTTTGGAATGTTATAACTAAATCCTATTAAGGGTAACTAAATTTTATTTGACAAAACCATCACAAGAAATTTAAATATTTAACACCTGGATAACTAGTAATAATGACATTTTATTAATGAATTGATGATAATATGATGATATAAGATTTCATAAAAATAACTATGATTCAGATATAAATCAATGATATTATCAAAATCATCGTACCATAGTTTGAGATACATACAAAATAAATCATACCTAAAAGGTATCATATAATTTCGCAATATCATTTTTGACCTATATTTTATATTTGTAATTATTTACTAGGATATATTAATTATCAACAACCTTATTTACAAAATATTTAGTATTATTATTTTTCATATACATATTTTTAATGAAAATTTTTCTCAGTGGGTAGTTTTTATTGAATGGTGTGGATAGAATTTTTTTTTGTTTTTATGAGACAATGTACTTTTCACCATTTCAAAAAAGTAATGATGGGAATGTTTTTTTTGTTATACAGAATGAAAAGATTTATACATCATTATAATTACTTTTTTAAATGTCGAATACTTTACACTATTCCATGTTAAATTTCATATAAATTTATCTATTTTAAAATCATTCTTAATTTAGTGAAAATAAAACATTTATGAAAATAAATGGATATTCCCCTCAAAAATTAATTTTTAGTATATATAAAATTTATTTACCATTTAAGATGAAATTATTTAATAGTGTCTGTTTCTCATAAAATATCTTTATTTTTTCGTATGATTTTATTGTGTTTATTATAGAAAGCTATTTATGAAATCCATTTTTTACAAGGATTATGGTATAGGCGAATGATGTTTAAAGAAACCTGTTTTATTCAATGGGTAATGATGTATGCTTAATGTTATTGTGCTACACATATGAATTATTTAATTATGATATGGGTGGGACCTATATATATTTCCAATGAATTTCATAATGTTTTATATCTCATTGTATAAATATGGATGAAAATGGAAGTTTTCTCAGTTCAATAATAAAACGTAGGAATGAGGATTGAAATCAATTTAGTAATAGACTTTTTTCGCAATGATAGTCGTTGAAACAAGCCTTAAGAAATATGAAATGATTTTCTATGTTAATGTGTAAGACAAAAAAGCTCATGTCAAATGTTATTACTTCTGGTATTATGTTGATTTATTCTTATAAAATATCATAATTTATCCCATGGAATGATATCACAATCATTTATATACACCTTATGATTTCAAAATATAATATTTTTATGTATTAAGATTATTATATGATTGATATATCCCTTGTTCTATTACAATTCATTCGACCTCACTCATTCATATATAACTTTTACCCCTATTATTAAGAAGGGTATTACGTTTGTTATTTCAAAAAGGGGTCTAATTATGATGAAATATGTGGCAGACTTGGTAAATGTCTTACGAACCTGTTTTTTATGTTTCATAGTTTCTAACGACACTATTCCTATATGGAATATTCATTGATTTTTTATAATTTTTAATGAATATTAATCAACATTAATGTAATATCAATGTTATTAGTGTATGGGGTGTTATATTTTGTATCAGATCAATGATATAGTTATCCATTGGGTACTAAGATGAGAAAACCATAGTATGAAACCAAAGGATATGTTGTATTATAGGTTTATCCTAGTGTTTTAGAAATTCTCTTGAATAACCTTGTATAAAATATATAGTATCATAAATTGATGTTTTATTCTTGATTATGTGGTTTTCCCAATATGATTGGTTTTTCACACATTATGATTCTTTGTTTTAGTAAATGGTTGGAACCCAAATGAACCACATTAATGTAGAATAATATTGGAAATACAATGATTTTTCTACTATGAATGCAAAATTTCTATGATCTACAATGAAAAATGATATAGTTATGGTCATAAAACATTATCATGCTATGAATCATGAAGGAAATCCTAATAGGAAAAGGAGGGATCATCTTTCTATTGATTCATTCAAGAGGCATTTTCTATCATCTTTCAACATGTCTTTTGATTCATTAGTGTCTGATTAATGGAATAATATCACTAGAAAGAAATGTTCAGATCTCCAATGTTCAGAACATGATAAATCCATTCTAGTAGACTATTGTTTGGATGGTGAAGTATATCAATTGTGGAAACTTGTAAAAAATACAAGGAAACAATTATATTGAATCCATAGAATGATATGAGTTGATGAAAATATTTTTCAATAAGTAATTTCCTCATATTCCATGAGAAAATATGGAGATGGAGTTACATGATCCTAAGAAAAAGGAAAATTAATCCACTGTACCTATGAATAAAATTTGACAAGACATACAAGGTATACTTCTGGATTTATTATACATATTGAGTCTAAAATTGATCGATTATTTATAGGACTAAAACCAATCTATATTAGGAATTATACATAAGTGATATAAATATATTTAGAGAAATCATTTAATGTGATCTCAAGTTTTCGATGTATAATGTATTTACCCATCAATAATATTAGTGTAATAAGAAGGAAATAATGGTATTGAAGGAAAATTTTGAAGACCACACTAAAATGAATACGATCTCCCCCTCATGATGAATGTGTTGAATAAAACATCGATTAAATTGTCTTAATTTGACTAGTAAATGTTTTATTTTTTGAAAATAAGGACATCATGTTTTTTAATTCCCATGTGATGGGAAAAAATGAAAAAAGATGTGAATAGGGAAAAGGATGCATAAAATGAACCTCCTACACTACAATGTTACAAGGGTAAGAAAATGTGGAGTTATTCTAATCGATGCCTTAATAAATGGGTTATTGATGATGATAGAAATAATCAGACTCATAAGGAAAATTGAAAAGGCATGTCACATGTGATCACTAGTAGTGATGTTGAGTACCATAAAAATGTTTTAAAGGTATTGTTACCATCTACTCAAAAGTAAAAATTGTTTTATTTGGTTTTCTATCTACCCACTCTTTTATTTGAAAATATTTATTAAAGGTTTCATTATATTACATGAAAAATTATATGTTGAGTCATATTTGTCAACTTCTGATGGAACAATGACTTCATAAAGAATTTATAACTCCACTCCAGTAGATGTTTTTCAAAAAGTGCTTTCTGAAAATACCGCGATCCTTCTAATAGTGGAATTTGATGTTATTCTTGGCATGAATTATATTTCTCTATATGGATCTCATATAAATTTCCATATAAGAAAAGTCACATTTCATATTCCATATCAATATATGATCATCTATTGATGAATGGATTAATATAGAAATTTATTAAAAATTTCAACCATATTATGGGTCCTGATACCTATAAATGATGGTTATCTATCTCAAATGGTTTGGGGGAAACTAACCATTAATAATAAACTCATTGTACATGATTTTGATGATTTCTTTCCTAATTAATTTCCATGTATTCCAACAAATCATGAGGATTTGTTTTCAATAGAACTCATATAGAATTCAATTACTATTTCAACAAAACATTATTGAATAGAACCAATTAAGTTTCTTTAATTGAAGAGGAAACTCGAAGATAATCATAACAAGGTATTCATATGACCTAGTGAATCACCTTGGGGTGATCCTATCATGTTTGTTAAAAATAAATATGGATCAATTAGACACAAAATTGATTATCAAGATCATAACAATATCACTATCGAGAACAAATATAATATTCCTTACATTGATTATTTATTCTACCAACTATTTGGAGATGAATACTTCTCCAATATAGATCTTATTTCTGGAAATCATCAATTTAGGGTCATGAAATAGTATATACCAATGGTATGATTTAGTAAATTGTATGGACACTATGAAGTTTGAGTGATGCCTTTTTTTTCTTACTAATTCTTCCAATATCTTCATGGATCTAACAAATAGAGTCTTTAAAGAGTATCTTAATCAGTTTGTTATCGTCATTATAAAAGATATTCTTTTCTATAGAATAATAATATAAGAACATTAATATCACATAGTAATTGTACCAAAATCATAAAAAATTATAGTCATTATGATTAATTTTCCATGTGTTAACTTTGGCTTCAGAACAATTCAATTTTTGGTCAAAATCTCATAATAGGGGATATATGGGGATCTGAAAAAAAATTATTGAATGTTGGTTGAGACCGAGAATGGTTACTAAAATCCAAATTTTTCTTCATTTTTCTAGATATTATTACCTTTTTGGGAAATATTTTTCACAATTATCTATTCCAATCACCATGTTCTCTTAAAAATGAGTTATGTTCTTTTGAATGGATGGATGCGATGATAATTTAAAAGAGCTCAAAATAAATCTATCTGATGCACCTATGGTCACACTACATTGTAGTGAGTAGAGGATTGTGATCTCGAGTTATGAATACAAAATGGATATGGAATGTGTTCTCATGAAAAATGATGTGGTGATAGATTATTCCTCGTGTTAGATAAAAATCAATGAACAAAATCACCTAACTCATGATTTGGAGTAAGCTATGGTAATCATTGCATTAAATATATACATGAATTATCATTATGGAGAATGGTGAGATATTTATACTAATAATTATACATTAATGTAAATTCTAGCACAACGTGAGTTGAATATTCTCCAAAGGAGATGGTTGGTGTTGATAAAGGTATATGACTACCCAATACGTTACCACCCTGGGAAAGCGAACTAGGTGGCAGATTCCTTGATTCAAAAGGACCATTCTAGCATATCCTTAATGATGATCACAAAATAACCAATTTGAATGTATTTTAAATGGTTGTTTCTTGATATTTTAAAATAAGGGGAGAAATATAATCTTTTGAAAATGAATTTCCAACCATCTATACATGTTCAGATCAAGGAGGTATAGATGGAATATGTATAGCTACAAAAAAGTTGGTAAATGTTATTGAATTTAACAATGACTGTGATGGAATAATATTGTTTAAATTTTTTTTCCTATCCCTCACATACCTGAATTAAAGAAGGATCTATTGGGAAAGTCTCGTAGTTATTCATTCTCTATTCACCCTAGAATCAGAAATATTTACATGGACAAGAAAAATTATTTTCATTGGGAGGGAATGAATATTGATTTTTCTTAATATTTATCTCAGTTCTTGGTTTTTCAGAAAATAATGGCTAAGAGATATATTTTTAAGGGGATGTTACAACATTAAATTATATCTATTAGTGATTCAATGTTTACCTCCATGTTCTAGAAATGCCTTCAACATGATCTAGATAAAGAGTAAATTGTCCAAACTGATTCTCTTCTTTAGAAAAATTATCAGTATGAGATGACATTTCAATCTCTAAAAGACACGTAGAGATATTTATATATATATTTCGAGGGTTTTCGGGAACAACACCTACCAATGGTGGAATTTTCATAAAATAATAAATTTCACTCTAGATATTAGATGTCTCCTTATGAATCCCCCTATGGAATTATGTAAAAAACTCCAACTTGATTGGATGATGTTGGGGGAAGAAACATATTAGAACAAAATATTTTTGATGAAATGGAAGAAAATGTTCAGATACATTAAACAACACATTAGAGAAGCTCAGAGTCTATAAAAATGTATTTCCTAAAATAAAATAAGAGACATAGATATTAAAGTGGGTGAAAAGGTGATTCAATGAATATTTCCCTAGATTAATGTAATATGATTTAGAACGAAGTATAGGACGATCCCTATGTATACATCCTATTGAAATTTTCAATCTTTGTGGGAAGGAAACATAAAAATTCGTTCTTCCACCAAACATATCTCATGTTTAGGATATGCCACATGTATCTCTCATGGGAAAGTGCATACCTTATTATTCACTTGTTCTAAACTCATAATACATAATTCTAGAGAAATATTGTTCTTCTAAAAAACAACCTATAGAGATTCTAGATTGTAGGGAAAAAGTTCTATCAAACAAGACCACTTGATTTGTTAATGTTTTATGGTGGAACCACCAATTTTAGCAAGCTACGTGGGAACATGAGGATATGATGAGGGAGAAATATACAAACATGTTTTTATCCAGGTGAAGAGTTTTTAGGATGAAATTAATTTTTTGTGGGTAGAATGTAACACCATGATGATGTTATGAAATACTATCTCTAAATAAATCAAATTTTCCTATAACACGAATTTCATGCACTTATGAGTATAAATGAACTGAAATATGAACATGGAATAAAATATCCATTTTAACATATGCATTAGGTTATATAGAATAAATTAAATAAACTTATGAAAATGTTAGGTCATGTCATTTACTAATTTTTTTTTTGAAAAAATTAAATCAATTATATATTTGTAATTTGGTATTAATAATTTGAAATAATTACAATTAGTAAATAAAATTAATGAAATATATATGTTTTATACATAATAATATATTTTTTATATTCATCCAATATATATTATTTTCCTAAGGTATTAATTAACAATATTTGATTTATAAAAACCTATATTTTTTAAAATGGGTAAATTTCCTACTTTTATTGGAGAACCCCATTTGAATTACTATTTTAAAACATTGATTATTTTTACAAGAAATCATAAACTTTTTAATTGTATGTGGGAGATAAAAATATACTTTAGGTGAATATTTATTGTTTTTTATGATCAAAATATTCGATATTTAATTCTTCTTTCTATTTATATTAGAATCCATTTATTTTCTATCTTTTCGTTTAAGCATGGTACAATATAGCGTGATATTTTAGACACATTATCATTCATATCATGTGACTTCTGAGTCATTCATGTCTTTTCCTTCTTTATTCTTATATCCAAACAAAAATAATTTCATTCCCACTACCATATTCATCCTTCGAGCAGTATTAGCTGACTCATTTTTAGAATGATCACATTAACTACATTCATATAAAATAATTAATTTCGTAGACTTAGATCTTGTAACCATTTCTAGGGTCACGACATTAGAAGTATTAAAGGCTACACTCGCATTTGCGTTATTATTCTTATTTATATTTGCATATCTTTTAATTATTGTCTTATTGTGAAGAAGGGTTCCAAAAAGGTCATCATGAGTAATATTGGAAAGGTTTTTTTTCTCATCAATGGTTGACCTTTTGGATTCCCAGTCATTGGGAATAATTTATATAATCTTTTCTACAAAAATTTAATTATCAGAACCATTTTCTCCCATAGATTGAAGACTATTTAAAATAGTCATAAATCAACGATTCCCTTTGCAAACATGTTCTCCCAATGTGAAAAAAAATCAATGATATTATGCTCTTATCATTTCTCTTTGGTGTCTATCATTTTTGAAGTTCCAAATTGAGTAACATCATGTTTCTTCTATATAAAATTGGAAGCATCAAATGATGATTTTTGACTCTATATATTCCAAGTCAAAGAACACAACAATGTATTGTGTATATTTTCATTTAGATGATATTCTAATTTTTTAGATGGTGAAGATTATGACATCCTTGTTTAGAATTTTGTAATCACTTGTCAGCATAACAGAATTCCCTATACTAGTTTTATAAGAAAGACTTCATTCTATCACTCCAGTACTCATAATCACTACCATCTAAGATTGGTGTTCAAGTAGGATTAATATTGTCCAGGGAACCAAAAATTATACCATTCATCCTATAATAAAATATATCTACCACAATACATGTAGGTAGAAAATTTTTATATAGAAATATAATAATCTTAAAGGAATCCTTGAAATAGAATTTTTGATCACGAAAAATTAAGAACAAGAAACATTTGAGAAAGAAAACTTATATTTGAGCATATATATTTTAGATACCTCCTCTAATACCAATTATAGGATCACAATAGTGTGTTTAGACACTCAAATACAAGAGAGGTGACTTGTGAGTCTAAAAACATTATTTACTAACGTTTAGGAAAATTATTTTTAACAATGTTAAAGAAGGTAAATTCACAAATCCACATTAAGTTCGTATCAATGAAATAATCTTTTTAGGGTCCAGATATATGAGTCTTGAAATGAAACATAAGAATAATTTTCATAAATGAATATTCTACCTTAAGTCATATAGAATCTTATTTATCAGAGTAAGTAAAGTACAAGAATTTAAATGAAAGTTTTACTTTATTCCATTATCAAAATACAGTGGTAATAAAAAATGAAACCAAAAACATGTAACAATTATGAAATATTTTAATCCAAAGAGCAGGGTATCCAACAACCTTGGATAATGGTCCCTTGATTTTAACATTCCAAAAAGTCTATATTTCCCAAATCAGGGTAAGCCATCATTAGGAATATCGGAGTCTATCATGCAATCCCCATAAGCCCTCGATCATTAAGCTTGTTAGTACCTCTATCTCCATATCCTTAGAAGCAGTAGATGGTACAAAAAAACAACCAGATTCTCATGAAGAAAAATTAAAACTATATTTTAGGTTGAACAATATATTCATGAAATGCACAAATGAGGAGAGTTTTTCTATCTCTCTCTCTCTCTATAAATCACTTCACAAAATCACAACATGTCATCTCTAGATCGATAAAATGATTATGATCTCGTTCAAATGTGATTTTATTTATAGTAAAAACTTCAATGATCTCCTCTCTCCTCCAATTGTTATATTTTTCCTTGAATTTTTTAGTGGATGGTACATTTTTCAATAAACCATTGGTTACTTAGAAACAAATAGTATAAATACATTTTGTTGATAGAAAAGTATATATAAAAAATTAATTATCTTAATGAAATATAAATATCTGGAATTTAAGGAAAAATTTAATTTGGAATCTAAATGTAGAAACAATCGGATTCGATAAAAAATGGATATTCTAAATATGTTTTTCAATGAATTTGATGTCAGAATTATGAGAAATTTGGACTTTTAATACTAACGAATTCAGACTCAGAATGTTAGAGAAATTGTAGTATGAAAATAATGAATTTGGAGTACGAATTTTAGAGAGTTATTAGTATTAATTTTGAAGATTTTTTAGTCTAAGATTCCAATAATTCATAGTTTGAATTTCATTGAATTTGGATTTAGAATTTCAGAGAATTCAGAGTCTGAATTTTAGATAATTCCAAGACTGAATTACAGAGAATATAGACTAAAAATTTCAGATAATTATCAGTATGAAAATAGAGAATTTGGAGTTTGAAATTCATAGAATTAGGATTCTGAATTTTAGAGAATTTAGAGTCTAAATTTCATTGAATTCGATGTCTAAATTTCAAAGAATTCGGAGTCTGATTATCTGAGAATTCAGAGTCTGAATTTCATTGAATTCGGAGTCTAAAAATAAAAAACACTATTCCCATAGAACTATATGATTCATAGGATTAGTATAAGAATCATAATCATTGTCATAGTAATATATTTCGTTATGTTTTGTGTGTTTATAAAAATTGAATATGAAAACTAGGGTGAGAATTAAAATTTATTTAATGATATGATTTTTTTAGAAAATGAATCTATATAGAAGTATAATTATCCATTTGATAAAGTTTTTGGAAATGTAAAAACATATATGAATGTAATAGTCATAAGGAAACCTTATTGACTCAACAATTTCCCCCTTTTTAGAAAGCACAAACAACCATTAGAAAAAGAATTTAAGGAAGATTAATTTTCATTATGAACATTAATATAAAAACTCATCTCTCTTTACTTTTGATTCATGATGAATATGACAAAATCCACCTTATGTTTTTTAAATCATGAAGGACATATTCATAACATCCTTGAAAAGATTTTACGTTTTCTTGCATAAGAATAGTTTTTTAAGCAAACCCGCCTCACTTAATGAATTATCTTCATTTATAATAATTATTAGTTTTTACATTCATTTCTCCCACTATGTGATTTGAAAAATGTAATAGAGAGAATGAAATAAAATGGTACCTTAATGATTATAAAAATACAAAAAAAATAAATGAAGGACAAAAAAAATTTCATTATGATTGGAAAAAATGATATTTGGAGAATAACAAACAATATTAGATTTATAGGAAAAATTATTCATCCTTTATTTCCTTCTACATGATATTCTTGAATATGTATTTTAATTTCATGATCTACTTATGATCATATTCAAAATGTTGTAGAAACTATTTCACATCCTAAATTTTTTCCAGATCCTTGATTATTTCATCATGAGAATTAAAAATTTATTCTTGGTACTTTACTATATCTTCTTGCTGATTGAATTGTTCATGAAACTATTCCATGAGTTCCGATTAACTCTTCATATTTAAGGAAGTTGAATTCCACTTCCCTTTTAGATATTTATCATCTTGCATACATATTACTTGTTTATGGTTCATTATCTCTGAAAAACATTTCATAATATTTTTTATCATATCTTCTAACTTATAAAAAGAATCTTTCACTGATTCATGGAAGTCATAAAAAATTCTTATGTATTTAATTTTTAATTTATAAAAATTTGTAATATCATTAAATGATCACTTATAAGAATCATAACCAATAAGGAATGTTTTTAAATCACCCTAGATTTTGACGTATTTTTTTCATAATCATTATTACTGAATCTGTCTTCATATTGAAATAGTGTTGAAGCAACTAGAACCTCAAACCAATACTAAAAAATAAGGGTATAGTGTTCACTAATGTCATCAACGACTGAATAAAAAAATACTGACCAATGGAAAATTATTCAGAATCTGAATCCCTTGTAGGAGAATATTATTTTTCTATATCTTCATCTTTCCTCTTGGATAAACCACCAACATCCTTCCTAACCACCACATCCTTCTTAGGAGTATCACCAAACACAAGTTTTCCTTTTTATACTTTTGAAATTGTCTCCTCAACCTTTTTTTATTTATGATCACTATCTAGATATTGGAAAATTTTATCAAAATCAACCCCTTCATTCTAATAATATATATCATGATCATCAGGATGGTTGAAGTGATGATTTTTACGTTCATCATTATTTTGTTTTTCAACCTATTCATGTCTTCCATAATATTTTCATTGAGAAATAATATTTCTTGACTCAACCTGTGATGTATAGATCAAAAACTTTTCAGAAGGAATTTACTTATCTTGATATTATTAAACTTTCTTTATAACAACATTACTCTTATCCTCTAAATCAAAATCATCATCTTCTTCTATTTCTTCTTCCTGATCAATGTATTTTTTCAATTCAATTTTAAGAACTGTAAATTTGTTTCATGGAGTCTCTATTGGTACTAGTAGTTGGAATAATGTTTTCGGTACATAAAACTCTCAGAGGATTTCTCAGAATCCTTGAGAAGTGTTTGATCTAACTCGACATTAGGAATTTTTATTAGTTTTTTTTTCATTCATACTCTTTATTAATTAATATTTTCAAATCCTTTACCTCATTAGGATATAGGAAAAAATATATGATCTCCATATTTCTTATTCATGTTCTATTCCCTCTATTTCACTACCACTTCATCAGGGAATGTCTTTTTCTTTTTCAACTTTGGTGGTGCTGACTGAGTTTCCAGAACTGTAGGCTTCTCATTGGTATCCGATTATTTTCTCATTATATTTTTCTGAGAATTATTTGTAAGTGTCTCATATATCCACATTTGTTGCTAGAGCTCCAAGCTATCTTTTAAAATGATCATAAAATTCTTTAGACCTGGTATTGTAACCAACATTAATTATCTTTAAGTTCACATCACTTAGTAGACTGAGGATCAAATTTCATGGCTTAGAGCTGTATGGAATTTTGAACGATTCTATAAAAAGCACTATAATCATAGACAAAATGGAGGGATATATGATGATCTAGGATTTTAGAGATCCATTCTTGATGTTGGTGATTTCCATAATGATATACTTCACATGATTTATCTTCTGCAGGATAACCAAAAAATCCAAAATAAAGAGGTCACTTTTCCTTAATGAGTTCGGGTATAATTTTCTATGAATGAGAACCCCATATACCGACATGGATAATATCTTTATATTTGTTTAACGATGTTTCATCTTTGGTGATTTTAATTATTTCATTCCAAGGCACTCAATTTCCATTACATTCTTAAAACATATTCACTGATTTAACAACTTGTGTGAGCAGAAAATTTCTTCACCTTCATATATAATTAAATGAATATTTAATTCCATATTAAAGGATAAGGAATATGTTTTCCCATATCTCATAAATGAAAATTATTCTCATCCACCTTCGTTATAAAATCTTATTGTATTAAATAATTTGGTAAGAATGTCAAGGTAAACCGGATCCTGAATCTTTTTCTTGGCTATATAAAAACTATCACAACCATTCATTTTAATATTATTCATAGTCATGGAATTATACTTGGATAAGAAAATTGGTTCATCGATACTTTCCCTATTTATTTTCACATCATTTATTTCCTTAATTATATACATATGATTGTGTGGGGAGGCTTTTAGCGACATTTGGAGTGTAATCAAACATAGAAAAAATAGAACGATCATTTTGAAGTGAGGTTGGGAATCATCACAAAAATCCAGGAAACCTGATGTAGAAAGAGTAATAGGGGGCCTTTTATAGGCATCAATGCAATGATTATAATTTCCAATTAGATCCAATGATTGGTATAAGTTCAATCTGGTCTGATTTTTTTGATGAATGACATAGAAGGATTTGATGGATTCTAATCATTCGTTGTTTTAGGGAAAAATAATATTTAAGGGATGTGAATCTGATAAAAAATATTTAAATACCATTAATGCAACAATTCAATTACAAGAATTCGATTATGAAAACATACCTTATAAATTTATAGGAAAAAATTTTAGTAAATAAGATCCATAGTTTCTGGATAATTTTATTAAGTAAAGGTGTATTTTTTTACCTCAATTTTGAGTTTTAAAAAAAATTGGTTTCAAAAAATTTGACTAAGGATAAAATTTTGGATACAAAAAAATTGTTTACAAAAAAACTTGATTAAAGAATTTTTTTTAAAAAAATTTACTCCCCATAAGAGAAAGATTTACATAATTTAAGGAGATATGTTTCAACAAAAAAGTTAATACGGAAGATTAAACTATGATTATCATTCATAAATTTTTTTGATGTATTAAAATCTATCGAAGGATAATGATTTTTCAAAAATATCAAAAATTTGATATATCATTCTAATAAATTGATTAATGATATCTCCTTTAAGAATATTATCCTTAAAAAACAGATGCCTAATATATATGTGTTTTTCATGGGAGTTATGTGATAGGTTTTTTCATTGTGGAATGGAACTAGTGTTATCACACAATATCTATGTTTAGGTAAAACTCATGAAATAGTCTATAAGTGTGTGTTGCATCATCAACAATTGATCCCAATAACTTCAAACTGCTACATACTCTGATTCAATAGTGGAAGGAGCTACTGAGTGTTGGTTCTTTCATAACCATTAAACTAATGAATATCTAAAGAAATGACATGTTCCAAATTTTTTTTCTATTTATTTTACATCCACAAAAATATGCATCTGAAAATCATTTTAAAAACAAATTCATTTATAAAAATAAATAAAATTAATATATCCATGGTTCCCTTTAAATAGAAAAAAATTATTTTCAATTCATTTTTATTAGATTCCTTTGGATTAGATTGATATCTTTCACGTAAGAATTCTAAAAACATTATGTCTATATTACTAGATGTCAATAAATGTAAAAATCTAGTCATAACTCCAAATGATGTTTGATGTATTATTTTCCCATCTCCATCAATATCAAGAGAATTGGATATACCGATTAGAGTGAAAATACATTAATTTTTTCATATCCATGATTTTTTATAAGATTGGTATCATAATTATGTTGTGACATATATGTTACTTCTATTTTTTGAGTAATTTGAAAACCAATGAATTATGTTAACTCACTTATCATAATAATTTCATTCTTATATTTCATGATACTCCCAAATGAATTAGTAAAAAATAACTAAATTGATCTGAATATGTTTTCACCATAATATATTTTCCAAATAAGAAAAATTTCATATCCATTTTTTTTAAATAGTTGGATCAGTAGTTACCTTAACATAATTTCTTTTGACAAAAATCTTGTATTTCTTCCATACTAGGTATTAGGTTATTTATTAAGTCCATATAAAGATTTGGTATGTTTAAAAACCTATTTATGATGTTTTTTCTTTTAAAAACCAGGATTATGTTCAACAAAAATGTCCTCATGCACATATTCATTAAGGAAAGAACACTTAACATCCATTTGAATGTGATTGAAATTAAAGAATGCAACCACAGAAAGTGAAATGTGAATATATTCAAGTCTAGCTACGGGAGCATATGTTTCTTCATAGTCAATTTCATCATGTTCATTATAGCCTTTAACTACTTATATATATTTATTTCTTACTATTATTCAATTTTCATTATGCTTATTTCTAGAGACCAATTTTACTCCAAATATAGATGTTTCCATAGGCCTTTCAACCATGTTCCACACTTTATTCCTTTCAGATTCATTTATCTAATCTTTCATTGATTTAATCCAGTCATCCTTACCTAAATCTTCATTAGTGCTTTTTTTTCTGAATGAGAATGAAATTCATGATGTTATACTTCATTTTTAAGGACCATCATGTCCTTACAAATTTATATAAATAACAAATGATAACAACACTAAAAAGATTCTTAAGAAACAACAGATTTTGGGTTTTGTAAAACATGTTCATCAATATATGGAAGAAAATATTTCGAGGTAAATGATTAAAAAATATTTTCTTGAAAATTTTCCATATAAGAAAAAAATTCTATAAGAGGTTGATAATAATTTTTTGAAAATATATCTGAGGTTATTGGTTTGTGTTGTTTAAAAAAATGGATTAGTTTCATAAAATTTAACATGCATTGTTTCTTCAACAGTACAAGTATATTTTTTTAAAACATTATAAGCCTTACAAGCAGTGGAGTATCATAATAATGTTCCGCAATAAAATTTAGGTGGATATTTATTAATGTTATCTTCAGTATTCAGGATGAATAATTTTCAACCAAATACACTGATATATGAAAGACTATATTTTCAGATAGTCCATAATTCATAGTGTGTTTTGTTAAGAAAATTCCAGATTAAAACTAGATTTATAATATAACAAGTAATACTAACATATTCATACCAAAAGTGTTTACTAATAGAATTTTCCCTCATCATGGTTCTAGTTAACTCTTGAGGAATTCTATTACTTCCTCAAACAACACCATTCTATTTATGTTTTCTCAGGGCTGAGAAGTTATAAGTAATGCCTTAGATACTATAAAATTTATCAAAATATGAATTTTGAAATTTTCTTCCATGATCATTGTGAATAGTTATCGATGGAAGGTGTTTCTCATATTTAACTAGTGATCTAAAAGTTTTGAAATAAAAAAAGGCTTCAAATTTCTTTGCTAGAAAACAAAACCACATAAATCTTGTGTAATCATTAACAATAACAAATACATAATATTTTCCTCTAATATATCTAGTTTGGGTCAGAAAAAAAAGATCCATATGCAATAATTTTAATGTATCTGAAGTCGATACTACACCGATTTATTTAAAACATGATTTATGTTGTTTTCCATATTGACAAGGATCATAAACTTTTGAAAAATAAATTCTAATCTCTTGTAGATCCTTTGCGAGGATTTTCTTAAAGAGTTTTCATTGGTTCCTAAAGTTAAAATATCCTAACCATATATGACATAACCAATATATGTTATCCATTTCACTATGTAAAGGTAGAACTAGTCTCCTAAGGTATTCTATGTTTAGTGTCAATATATTTTCATGCCTATGGGAAAAAAGAATAATCCTTTCCTTGGAATTATGTACTGAGAATTTTTCATTCATAAAATTCACAAGGAATCATTCAGCACATAATTAAATTATTCTAATGATAATGTTCTTATGACTCTTAACAATTAAAACATTTGAAATTAATGTTTTTTCAAGAAGAAAAATGTTGCCTATACCAACAATTTCTCTAATAGCATTATTTCTGAATGTTAATTTTCCTCATTTGGTATTGATAATATTTTCAAAGAAGTTTTTGTTACCATTCAATTTAAAAGAACATCAAAAGTCCATTTACCATGTATTATTGTTCAGAGATTGTTTTTTCCCTAGAAATAAAAGAGCCAGACATTCTGAATCTAATAATTCTTGGATCCGTAAATGATGGAAAGTAAAACATTAGGCAACAAAGTTTTCTTTGAAAATATGCTTTATGAAAACCTAAATATTATGTTTTATTTTAAGAAATTATTTCCCCCCAATTTCCACCACATTGAAATTTAACACAAAATAGATCACATTGGGGAACAAAATAATTGTGACAAAAAATTGGTTTCGAGTGAGTATAACTAAATCTAGAACTATTCTATAGAGGATGAATTTTTGAATACCTTTTTCAACTTCTTTTCTTCCTAATGTAAAAATTGTTATAATTGTTTTAAGGAAAAAATTTCGGATCACATTCCAATGACTAAATTCTTATCCTCCATCTTATTATAACATGAGTTAGCCTTTAAAATATATTTCAATTAAATAACATCTTCATGATCCTTAGAATGATTATCCTTCATATAATTTACTTTCATAATATTTTTAGAAAAATTATCTATGTCAATATTTTTCGAATCATGATCTTTAGAAACATATGATACTTCTATTATAATTATAGACATTCTATTATTTTCCTTCTCAATGTTTTTATTCAAATATAATTATTGTTTTCAAGTATTTTGAAAAACCTAGACACTTCTTCCTAAAAAGGTAAAGAGTTATATTTAGCAGAAGATGATTCATCATCTAGAGACATATAATATGTATCATAAGTATAATTTTCATTTCAATATTCATTAGTGATACATTTTTCATTTTGTACCTAGTCGATTAGACCTTGATTTTCAATAGGTAATTTCACTAGTAGACCATGATTCTTCTGACTATAAGATTCATACTTCGTGGATTCATCACATGAGTGACCCCCACTAGCACTCCATTTATCATTAGCCTTAATGACTTTCTTGGATTTAGATTTGTAATACTTTTTCTATTTCTTCATTATTCCCTATTTTCTGTATTTTCTATTAAACATGTGACAATCTAGCTAGATGTGTCCGGATCTTTTTCATTTGTAGGAAGTGACATTTAAGTCATTATTATCTTTTCTTTCTTTCTTCTAATATATAAACTGAAGTTCCATCTTTCATACTATCTTGTTTATCGTTCAAGAAATATTAGCTAACATATTTTTAGAATTTTCACTTTCAATAAATATAGATAGAATACTGCCTATCTTAGACATATATCTTCTAACACATTCTCGGGTCTTGACATTAGTAGTATTAAATAATACAATTTCAAGTACATTATTATTCTTATTCATATAAGCATCCATTTTCATTCTCGTCTCATGTTGATGATGGGTTCCAAAAATATCATTATCATTAATATTGGAAACAGTCATGTCCTCTTCAATGGTTCTTCTTATATACTCCCACTCATTGGGAATTATTTCTATAATATTGTCTATAGGAATTTCATCATCTAAATCCTTTTCAACCATAGATTGAATACTGTTTAAAATTTTCATAAATATTTTTTGAACATTACATATAGGTTCTCCATAGGGAAAAATAAATCCGTGATAGTATTACCTTAATAATGCTCTTCTAGTCTCTATCACTTATGAAGTTACAAAGTGAGTATCTTCAAGTATCATCCATATACAATTGGAAACTTCACATGAAGATATTTGACTATATATATTCCTGGTCATAAAACTAAAAATGTATTGCATTCCTTGAAATTTAATTGATATTCTGATTTTTCATGTTTGGTGAACATTCTGACTTCCTAGTCTATAATTTTGAATTCACCAGTGAGCATAAAAAAATTTCTACTCCAATTATAATAAAAAAATCATTATTTTATCTCTCCAGTACTCATAATAATTACAAATAATGATTGGTGTTCTAGTAGGATTAAGATTTTTAATTGAACTAACATTTATTATATAAGAAAATTGCATTCCCATAGAACATATTCATATAAAATTTCATAAAAAATGATACAAATCAATAAGAAAAACGTGAACAAGAAATGTTGAGAACAAAAAATTTAGAACAAAATTTATTTGTTTAGGAAAAAATATATTTGAGTATATGTATTTCAAAGACCTCCTATTATATCAATTGTAGGACCATATAGTATATGTAGATACTCAAATACAAGTGGGGTGAATTTTATGTTTTAAAAAATTATTTTTTTATTTATGGAAAAATATGTTTAAGTATGTTAAATAAAGTAAATTCACAAATCATGTTTATGTTCTTAACTAAGAAATAATACTTCTTAGGGTTCAGAAATATGTATCATGAAATGATAGTTAAGAATAATTTTATTAAATAATGATTATACCAAAAAGCATATAGAATCTTATTTATCAGAGTAAATAAAGTAAAATAAAGTATAAGAAAGTAATACTTTATTACTTTATCAAAATACAGTGGAATCAAAACATGAAACAAAAACACATAACAAGTAGGAAATATTTTAACCCAAATATTATGGTATCCAAAAACCTTGGATAAAGTTCCCTGGGTGATTTACTTTCAAGAATGTATGTCTTACCCACCCTTGGGTAAGCCCTTAATAAGAATATTTGATTCTATCTTACTATCCTGTAAGACCTCAATCATTAATGTAGTCAACATCAATATCTTCTTATCCCCAGAAGCCATAAATTGTAATCCTCAATAGTCAGAGTCACATGAATCATGATGAACAATATGTTTATGTCTGAACAAGATGTTCATGAAACACACAAAGCATGAGATTCATTCCCTCTATAAAAATCCATTTACATCATCATAACATGTAATATTTTAATCAATAAACAGAAAATGAGATTATTCAAATGAGATCCTCTTTATAGGAAAAACATCAACGGCCTTCTCCCTCATACTATTTTCATATTTCCCTTGAATTATGGAGTAAAATTTACACATCTCTCTCAACCAATGGATAGTTAGAAACAACTAGTACAATATCATTTCACTATTACAAAATCATTTGTAAGAATAAAATTAACTTCATTAACCAAATATGAATATCCGTTTTCAAAGGAAAAAATGGAATTCAAAATTAAAATATATAAAATATAGGATTTAGAAAACATGGATATTTATATTCTGTTTTCCAAAGAATTCAGAGTCTAAATTTTGAGGAATTGTTCATTTTAATGATGAGTAATTTAGAGCATGCATTTCAATGAATTTGGATTTTGAAAATAGAGATTTCGGATTATGAATTTCAGAGAATATGCAATCAAATTTTCAAAAAAATTGTAGTCTGAATTTCAAAGAATTTGATGCTTTAATTTTAAAGAATCCAGTGTCTGAATTTCAACGAATTCAAAGTCTGAACTTCGAAGAATTTAGATTCTGAAAAAATAGAATTCGGAGTCCTAATATCCAAGAATTTGGAGTCTGAAATTTATAGAATTCAGAGTTTTAATTTCATATAATTTTTATTCTATATTTTAACGAATTCGATGTCTAAATTTCAGAGAATTTGGAGTCTAAATGTTAGAGAATTTAAAGTATGAATTTTGGAAAACTCAGAGTATGAATTTCAGATAATTCTAATTCGAATAACAAATAATTTGGATTCTAAAATTCATGGATTTTAGAGACTAAATTATAGAGAATTAGGTGTCTCAGTTTCAAAGAATTCCGTGTTTGAATTTCAAAAAATTCAAAGTCTGAATTTCTGAGAATTGAGAGTTTAAATTTCATAGAATTTAGAGTCTTAATTTCAGAAAATACTAAGTTAAAAAATAGAATACTCTACATATAAGATACTATGAGAATATGAGGTTTTATATAAGAATATAAATCATTGACTTAGTAATAAAATTATTTTTCTTTTGAGAGGTTATAAAATCAGACAATGAAAACACAATGACCATAAAAATTTCTTTATAGAAGGGAATTTTAACATAAGAAAATAATCCATAGTTATAGAGAATTTTCCTTAAGATAATGTGTTTGTGATTTTCAAAACATAGTGGATTGGGAAAGTCATAAGGAAACCTTATTGACTATTCATTTCTGATTACATTCAAATTATGATGAATAGTAAAAATATACTAACTTTTTATTGAATACAAATTTTTTCATCGAATTAATTTATAGTGTTATAATATAGCATTGATTTATTTTAATGTATAAATAGAATTTATTTTTATCATTCAAAATAATTTATATAATTATAATTAATTTAACATTGAATTTGGATTTAAAAAGATTTAAATCTTTTATATTGATTTAACTTTGAAACTAGTTCTCTCTATCTGACAATGAGATTGATGTTAAATTAATTACATAAACCTATATATTTTTAATTTTAGAAAATTTATTCCATATTTGAAATTAGTTTTTGGAAATTATTTAAATAGATTTATTTTATTTTTGAGAACAATGAATATTAACCTTAGTAATTTTTTATATGGTAAAAGGATAAAGAGTGTAATTATGGGTAATAGTACTATTATGAAGTTACCATATAACTATTGTTAATATCATTTGATGATTTTATTCACCTAAATCATCATTAGGTCGAAATGGTGTCCATTGGATAGAACATGTATGATATGAAGACATTTAATTTATGTAATTTTAAAATAATAAATATTTATTAATGAAATTTTAATAACTATATCATTTTATTCGATTATAAATACTCATTTAAAATATAAAATGTTTCATTTAACGTGAATTTTTTTAATTTTAAGGATATAATTTATTTCATGAAATACATATACATTTATGATATAAAAATTAACTAAATGATGATAAATACTGAATATAATTTTTATTAAAATGCTAAAATCCATAAGAAGACCAAAAAATAAAATAATCTTATTTATTGAGTATATATTGACCATAATAATCTACGAGTCGAGGTAGAGGCCATTTTTTTATTTATATAACATATTGAGACACATATATTATTTTATTTAATGTGATGTTAATGTTTCCACTTTCATAATTTATTAAGTATTACATTTTAAATGTTATATTTTTTTCAAAAGATAAATTCAACTACATATATTACTATTAAATATTGTAGAGTTGTCTTCATCGTAGAATGTTATTTTTAATTTTTAGTCATCAAACATGTATATTAAGTAATTACACAAAATTGATGTAGTAATTATTTTATTAATATATATATTAAATAAATTTTATTACAAATAATAAAAATTATATAATTTAGGATAATTAAAATGTATAATGAATTTTATATAAGACCCTTACCTCCGAGGAAAATAGTAAACAATTTTTTCTTAGTAAAATTCTTATCTTCATATTTTTTAAAATCAGTGAATTCAGTAGTACCCAAATTGACACCATTGATTGTCTATCAAAATAATGTATAAATAAATTTTTAAAAAATAATGAAATATTTTTTAAAATTTTATAAATATAATGATATGGTGTAAAATTATATAAGTTATTTATTTATTGTCTAATTGAAATCAAATAATTAATGATTTTACCCTTTTAATATTGTAATAATTGTCTCCATAGATAAAAAATCAAAAGAATTTAAATGTGTAACTTAAAATGATAAGGATTATATTGAAAAAAACATTCATAAATGAAATTTCATGATGAGATAACAATACTTTCTCATATCTTATACGAAATTTGGTTTTTTTGGAGTTTTTGGGATGGGGTTGGATTTTATTATAAATTAATATTTTTGGAGATACAAATATTGTCCTTCTCCTTAATTATAAATGGAAACCCCCACCCTCACCTAGTAACATTACTTTGATACATTAAACACGTCCATACCATACCATTTTTAGTTATCAGCTTCCCAATTTATATTATAGTGGTTTTCGTATTCTTCAAATACCATGTCTACTGCTCTAAGAGGAGATTTAGTGGATGCACATCAAAGAAGAGATTATCTCCTCTACTGATTCATTCAAACTTCATTCTTATTATACTTATTCTTCATGAGTTGTTCCATCCAAAATTAACAACTTTAACATCACTTATATAATGAAATATTATTTTGAATATATAACAACAATATTCCACATTCTATCTTCCCTATACAAAAATAAAACACAGTGCATGTGTACGTATGAATTGCAGTATCCACACCATGGTGTAATTTGCATTCCACGAACACCATACATGGAATGGTATAATGAATTAACTAACAAATATACATTATTAATATAACATTATATCGATTCTGAAATATTATAAATCATTTTCTTCAAGTCGTTCAACAATTATGGGAATGATATCATCGCTCTTGTGTACGTACGACCTTCTATATTCATGATGTGATGTGATTTATTCTACATGATATTCAATAATTAATTATTATGTAAATTTAAAGATAGAATAAATATCATATATATAATTTCAATATCATATTGGAATTATATAACTATTTCCTATAAATGAGAACTGTGACTTATTTGACAAAACATGCATATGAAAATTAAGCATTTAATACATGAATAACAGGTAAAATTGAAATGTTATTATGAAATGGATGATAGTATGATAATATATTATATTAATTAAACTATTTAAATCTTTATATAGGAGGTTTAGATATATAAAATTGAATTATGACCTAAAAGGTAAGGTATAATTTCAAGTTCTCATTGTTATGAATGATTATCTATAGGTTAGTATATATGGGGGATATTAATCATCCACTTAAATGTTTCTAAAATAAATATTATATTTTTATACAATTTTTAAAAGTCAATTTTATCCATTCGAGAATTTTTTTATACGATATGAATTGAATATTTCTTCATTATTCGTTATGAGGTACTTTTTGAAATTTCCAGCAAAATTATGAATATAATGTTTTTTTAAATTATATTCTATGATTGTATTAAAAATCATTATAACATAGTTATTAAATTAAATTTACTTTTAAAAATTACATTTTCATTTTCAAATAAATTATTTTCTTTTAAAATTTCATTTAATTTTGTGAAAAGAAAAAAAATTTGAATAAGAAATTATATTTTCCTCTAGAATTAATATCAAGTGTCATATAAAATTTATTTTCCATCTAAGATGGAATATTTTAATAAGAATACATTTCATATATTATATCCTTATTGTTCATTTGATTTTGTTGTTTTTATGATTGATTTCTATTTATGAAATAAATATGTTTTTCATGGATTATGATATTGTGGATTTATGTTCAATGAAAACCATTTTATTCATTGAGATATGATGAATGATAAATGTTATTGTCGTACATATATGATTTATTTGATTATAAAATGTATGGGATGTTTATCTCTTTAAAATTAATTGGATAATTATTTATATTTAATTGGATAGTCATCACAAAAATGATAAATGATATTGACTCAATAATACAGGGCTGGAATAAGAAGTGAACTCGGTTCAGAAATTACTTTTTTCTACCCTGATGGTCTTGGAACTAAGCCTTGGATAATAGGAAATAATTTTCTATACTTGTGTGTATGTCAATAAACATCATGTCTTGTGATATTACTTTTTCTGTTATGTTCATTGATTCTTATGAACATTCATGATTTACTTCATGTTATGATATCATGAAATTTCAAAAGCTAGAAAATATTTTCAAATGTTATGTTCCTATGTCATATGAAAATGATTTTATTGATACATCCCTTTCTCACCCATCCTATGAATTTGAGATCACCATTTCATATGTCCCTTTTCCCCTTCTCTTGAAGATGGTAATTTAGAAAGATATGTCAAAAAAGGTGTCTAGTTACAACGAAATAAGTATCAAATAATGAAGATGTCTTATGAAATAATACTTCATTTTTCCTAGTTTCTAATTACATGATACTTATACAGTCCTATAATGGATGTTTTATTTTTTTCAATGAATATTCTACTATATTTAGTTAATTTCAATGTATGGAAATTATATGGAGTTATACAAAAATTTTAACTCCCAAAAAAACATAACTCTTGTAACGACCCGTAAATTTCAAGAAATTTTTTTTCTTAAATTCTTTGGGATTTTACGAGTACGTAGTTTCTGAAGGCTCTTGATTCTGAGGTCCGGTGTGCCCGGAATCAATTTACGAATTTTTGCTCGAGTACGTTCAGTGAACGAACGATCTGGTTTTTCTAACTTTTGAACCGGTGCTCGGAATCGAAATCCGAGGCCACCGATGAAACCACAACGCCGTAATTGCTTAAGAATACCTTTATTAGAGTTGTGTTTACTCGTGAAGAGTTGTTTTAAAAAAATGTGGATTAAGTATAAAGGGAAATAAAATTGGGTTTCAAATTTTATTTCACTTATAAGTGGTTAAACCCCATGTGTGGGAGTTGGGGTGGGACCCACTAAAATTCTAACTTCTATTTATAGGATATTAGTGAGGAGGGGCCCACACGAGCCCTACCTCTTCAAATTCCCTAACACCTCTATCCCCCCACATGAGTTAAGTAACTCTTCCACATTAATGCATGCCAACTAAACACCTATTTTATTTGACAACACAAGTCTAATTAATTAGGTGAATTCAACTTTTGAAATTTTAAAAATGTTGGCATGTGTAAATAAAATAAGGCAAAGCATTATTTTATTTTGGGGGCTGATGTGTTGTGTGAAGAATTGAGAGAGGGAGAATTATTTATTTTGAAGAAATTCATCTTCCTCGTTGAAGAACGTGAAGAACACCGTCACACCTTCCATATTCCCTCCACGTCAAAGAAAGGGAGACACTACTTCTTCCACGGATGTTCTCGGTCGACGTATACGGAGCCTCACCCGCGACTCCATATTCGGCGACACCAGCTTCCTCGAACATCTTTGAGGTAGGGATTTTTTCGTCATTCTAGTTTAAATAAGACGTTCCTCATTATTTTCTTTTGGCCGCCTGTTATCAATATAACGGGAGGGGGTCGGACCACACAATCTCGGCCGACCCTCCACACCTTTTTATGTTGATAACCATCATGGTTTGGAACAGAGGTAGTGCGGTGCATCGACACTGCGAGGGAACGAGGGAACTACTGCTGGAGAGGGCCACAGCGAAGGAGGGCGGCGCTATTGCGCCGCGCTGGTGGAGCCAAAGGAAGTCGCGGATGGGGCGGGCCACAGCGGAGGGGTGAGGCGCCGTCGCACCGTGTTGGTCGGGCATGGGCCGCGGTCTAAGGCCACGGTGGTGCAGAGGAGGGCGGACGAACTCCACCGGCTGCCGGCTCTCCAGGAGGAGGAACCAGCAGGTCCCGCTGCGGCACTACGGCAGGTCGTTTTTCGAATGCCTGGGGGTCGTAACCCCTGGCAGGTGGCATGGGCGGCCCCCCAAAGAGGGGTCGCCATTTCTCAATCAAGGGGGGCAGCCCCCCCCCCCCGCATCCCGCTCAGCCGAAGGCCGACCCGCCGACCACGCGGGTCAGGCCGCCCTCGCCGGGATGGATCACCCTTGTCGGGCCGGACCGCCCGCGGCGAGCCGGACCGCCCGCACCGGGTCGGACCGCCTACATCGGGCCGGACCCCCACTCTGGGCTGGGTCACACCGGCTGGGCCGGGCTGGGCCTCACCCACCCGGGCCGGACCCGGACCCGGGTCAGATCGAGCCGGTTCGGGCCGACCCAGGGGGTATTGGGCCGATTCGGACCGGTCCCAAACCCCCCTTTTTTTGGACATATCCGTTCAAACGCCCATATTGTGGGCTATGGACCTCAGATCGACGCACCGTCAGTTGAGTTGGGATCCTTGGATCGAGATGGTCATTTCTTTATATTACACTCAGTGTTTTATAGAACATTGGCTATGTCCGGGTTAGTTTGAACACGAAACCAACCGGGCCCACAGAGCAGAAACGCATATAACTTGAGCTCCGGACGTCCGATTGACATGCCGTCGACTTTGATAGAATACAAATAGTGAGACAGTTCTTTTTTCTTACTCCACTCGAGGTTTGGACGTAGCTGGAGTACTGATGGGTTGGTTTTAGCTTAAAAACAAACCGGTCCCCTGAGACGAAATAACCAATAACTCTCAGGTCGGGCGTCTGATTTACGCATCATCTATCGTGTTGAGATCCTATTGACGAGACGGAACATTGTGATACATCAACTCTGGACTTCGTGAAAGTTGATGTATCGACCCCATTTGCTCGTAGAGCGGACCCTCCTGGAATCGATCATGTTGTGTGTGGGAATCCTAGAGCTGGAAGCGACTGCGACGACGATGAGGACAGTACTTGGATCCTCCATGGGTTCGGAAGCGACGACGACCATAATAGAATCCTCTGTGGGTTCGATGGTGATGATTAATTTTAATTATCCTATGTGGGTCAGGCAGTATTTGACTCTGTACTTGTATCCTATGTGGGTCCGGCAGAGTAGCTAGTCTTGTATCCTTTGTGGGTCTGACAGCTTAGCTGGTCTTGTATCCTATGTGGGCCCGACAGGTTAGATGAATCAGTGGCTACATCTAATAATCTCTATCACCTTTTTAAGTGTTTACCTGTGTGAGCTGTGTCATTGATTTTCAATCAATAAATTCATTGTGATTGACTTGCTATCCAGTGTGGATTGGGTTGTGATTTCTTGTGTGGACTGGGTTGTACTTTCCTATGTGGAGTGGGTTGAACATGGGATCGTGAGATTGAGTCGAGCTGGAATTCATGACTTAGGTATATGTATGGGAATATACATAATTAGAGTTTTTTGATACTTAGTAGTTGTATCTTTCTTTTGTGGTTTATCCTTCATGGATTCTGGGAGACCTTCGGGGGTCCCGGGGTCCCTACTGAGTATCGTATACTCACTCTTGCATGGGCTATGCCCGCATTACATTATGTTGGATGCAGACGACGGATAGTGCTGATCGAGGTGGAGGCCCATGGAGCTGGATGGTACCTGGAGGAGCATCAATGGACGGGACGTACATGGAGCGGACGGCTGGAGTTGAAGAGCTGAGGAGACTACCTGTACCTACCCTTCAGGTGGGATTACCAGAGGATGGCTCGGAGTTGCTGCTTTACCTTTCTGCTATTGTACATTCTTTTTAGTTGTACTTCACTTTCAGTTGGGTTTGTATTCTGGCCCATTTACTTTCCAGCACTTACTTTTGTACTCATTTAACTTAGTTTTTACTTCAGCTTGCGTACTCTGTGGTGTTTTTTTTTTATAAAGGCAATTCCTTCCCTTTTATCGGGATTTACGTCTTTGGTGCTAGTCACCAGCCCCTAGCCTATGTAATGCGGGCTTGGTTTAGTCACGGAACGGGCCCCGAGGACGGGTCGTAGAGGACTTGCAGGGAAAGGGATTCATTTGACCCAGTGTTTCACCTTGGGATTCACTGATTTTGTTCGCCAAGAAGGCAGACGAGAGCTTCCGACTATATGATGATTACCGTCGCCTAAATCAGCTGACCATGAAGAACAAGTATCTGCTTCTAAGGATTGATGAATTATTCGATCAGCTCAAGGGAGCATGGTGGTTCTCGAAGATAGACCTCGGGTCAGGCTATCATCAGCTCAGAGTTCGAGATGAGGATGTGCAGAAGACAGCCTTCAGGTGTCGGTATGGCCACTATGAGTTCTTGGTTATGCCTTTCGGCGTAACCAATGCTCCAGCAATGTTCATGAGTCTCATGAACAGGTTCTTATAGCCATACCTCAGTCGATTTGTCATAGTATTCATCAATGAAATATTGATTTACTCAACTACTGAGGAGGGGCACGCCGACCACTTGCGGGTTGTACTGGACACACTTTGAGAGCACCAGCTTTATGGTAAGCTCTCGAAGTGTTAGTTCTGGATTCAGGAGGTCCACTTCTTAGGGAATGTCATCTCTGAGGCTAGAGTTGCGGTGGATCCTGTGAAGATCGTGGTAGTTCTATCTTGGGAGCCACCCAGGAGCATGACGGAGGTGCAGAGTTTCCTTTGTCTGGCTAGATACTATCGGACATTTGTTCCAGACTTCTCCAGAGTTGAAGAACCGCTATCAGCTTTGACGAAGAAGGCGAAACCCTTCGTGTGGTCAGATATATTTCAGTAGAGCTTCCAAGAGCTGATAAAGAGATTGAACAATGCACTAATCTTGAGGCAACCGGAGGAGGGAGTAGGGTATGTAGTCTACTGCGATGCATCATGGACCGGACTCGGGTGTGTCCGGATGTAGGAGCGTGCATTGATCGCCTATGGATCACGAAAGTTGAGGAAGCATGAGCAGAACTACGCTACCCATGACCTGGAGTTAGTAGCAGTGGTCTTCACTCTGAAGATGTGGAGAACTATATGATGGGCGAGCACTTTACAGTCTACTCTGACCACCAGAGTCTCAGGTACATCTTCACGTAGAAGGACCTGAACCTGAGACAACGACGATGGCTCGAGTTCCTCCAGGACTATGACTTTGAGATATTCTATACTCTTGTAAAGGGGAACCTAGTAGTCGATGCTCTCAGCAGGAGGACAAGAATTCAACTACTTGGACAGGCAACGAAGTAGTTATCCACTTTATAGATATCCTTCGTGGATAGAGATGTGGAAGCCTTTCTTCAGTCGCTCACACTCACTCCTCCACTTCTTCACCGGGTTAGAGAGACATAGCATGGAGACGTTGACTCTGAGACGCGACTTGCACATATTTCCACAGGATAGGAACCTGATGTATTTTCTTTATGAGGAGATCACGTCATTCTTTTTAGAGGAAGTACTATGGTACCAACTGCTTTACAGGAGAAGGTGCTGAGAGAGTTTCACACTCCCCCTTTTGTGGTAAATCCAGGAGAAACGAAGATGTACCAGGATCTCAGATGACAACACTGGTGACCGGTTATGAAGAAGGTTGTGGCAGAGTTCGGTTCTCGATGCCTCACCTGCCTGCAGGTGAAGGTGGAGAACCAGGTACCAGTAGGCGTGGTACAACCATTGGAGGTCCCGGAGTGGAAGTGGGATGGGGTATATATGGATTTAATGACTTTACTTCCATGTACTTCCAGAGGTCATGACTCCATTTGGGATATTGTCAACCGAATCAACAAGTCGACCCACTTCCTGCCCATCAAGAGAAAGGCTCAGTGGAGAGCATGGGATGCCTCTACGTTCAGGAGATCATACGACTTCATGGTGTCCCATCATCTATCATCTCCGATCAAGATGATCGCATTACTTCCCGGCATTGTAAGGGGTTGCAGGAGGCATTCGGGATGCAGCTACGCCTGAGAACCTCCATTCACCCTTAGACGGATGGTCAGACAGAGAGGACCATTCAGACTCTCGAGGACATGCTCCGTGCATGTGTCCTCGACTTTGGTCACAGTTGGGAGGATCACCTACCTTTGGTAGAATTTGCGTACAACAACAGCTACCACTCCACCATCGGGATGGCACCATACAAGGCATTGTACGTCCTTCCTTGCAAATCACCTCTGTACTGGACAGACCCTGGGGAGTCTGCACTTGTGGGACCAGAGATGGTCCAGGCCATGACAGAGAAGGTTCAAGTCATCCAAGAGAAGATGAGAACAGCTCTGAGCTGACAGAAGACTTATACTGAGAGGAGGCGGAGACCACTAGAGATCGAGGGTGGCGACCACATTTTCTTTTGGGTCTCACCTCAACGAGGATTACAAAGATTTGTTCGGGGCAGAAATTTATCTTCGTGCTTCATCGAACCATTTCAGGTTCTCAGCAGGAAAGGTGAGGTGGCTTATCAACTGGCTGTTCCACCTCAGTTGAATCAGGTGCACAACGTCTTCCACGTATCTCAGCTGATGAGATACCTGCATGACCCAACACATATCATCGACTATGGGGAGCTGGACATTGATGACGGGGTGACTTTTGCGGAGGTCCCAGTGGAGATAGAGGATTGACAGGAGTGGGTCCTACGTTGGCAGTTGATTCCTCTAGTGCGCATCAGGTGGAAGGACGGGAACCTCCAGGAGTGCACTTCGGAGCGGGAGGCTCATATGAGTGCACAATAACCTCATTTGTTTCACTAGATTGTGATGTATCTTTAAGGGGATGTAAAGCCCTCAGGTGGGAGTAATGTAAAGACCCATAAATTTCAAGAAAATTTTTTTCTGAAATTTTTGTGGGATTTAACGAGTACGTAGTTTCTGAGGGAACTTGATTCCGAGGCCCGGTGTTCCCAAAATCAATTTCCGAAGTTTAGCTCAGGTACGTTCAGTGAACGAACGAGCAGGTTTTTCTAACTTTTGAACCGGTTCTCGGAATCAAAATCCGAGGGCACCAATGAAACCACATCACTGATAATTGCATAAGAATACCTTTATTGGAGTTGTGTTTACTCAGGAATAGTTGTTTAAAAAAATGTGGATTAAGTATAAAGAGAAATTAAATTGTGTTACAAATTTTTTTTCACTTATAAGTGGATAAACCCCATGTGTGGGAGTTGGGTGGGAACCACATAAATTCTAACTTCTTTTGATAGGATATTAGTGACGTGGGCCCCACATGATCCCCACCCCTTCAAATTCTCTAAAAACTCTAACCCCCCCCCCCACATGAGTTAAGTAACTCTTCTACATTAATGCATGCCAACTAAACACGTAATTAATTTCACAACAGAAGTTTAATTAATTAGGTGAATTCAACTTTTGAAATTTTAAAAATGTTGGCATGTTTATATAAAATAATGCAAAGCCTTATTTTATTTTGGGGGTCGATGTGTTGTGTGGAGAATTGAGAGAGGGAGTATTAATTACTTTGAATAACTTCATCTTCCTCGTTGAAGAACGTGAAGAACACCGTCACCCCATCCATCTTCCCCCCGCGTCAAAGAAAGTGAGATGCCACTTCTTCCACGGATGTTCTCCGTCGACATATACGGAGCCTCACCCGCGATGCCATATTCTGCGATGCTAGCTTCCTCGATGTTCTTTGAGGTAGGGGTTGTTTCATCATTCTAGTTTTATTATGACGTTCATCATTATTTTATTTTGGCCGCATGTGATCAATATAACGTGAGGGGGTCGCACCGCCCAAACCCGGCCGACCCACCTCCCCTTTTTATGTTGATCACCATCGTAGATTGGAACGGAGGCGGCGCAGTGCAACGACACCACGCGGGAATGAGGGAACCGCTGCCAGAGTGGGCCGCGGTGAAGGAGGGCGGCGCCGTCACGCCGTGCCAGTTAAGCCGAAGGAATCTGCGGCCAAGGGCAGGCCCCAGCGGAGGGGCGCGGCATTGCCGTGTCATGCTGGTAGGAAAGGGGTCACGCCCTAAGGCCGCGGCGGTGCAGAGGAGTGAAGCCGGACTCCGTCGGCCATCGGTGCTCCAGGAGGCGGGACGAGCAGGTCTCGCGGCGGCACTCCGGCCAGCAATTATGGTCGACCATTTTCTGGATGTCCGGGGGTCTGTAACCCCAGGCAGGTGGCAAGGGAGGACACCCCAGGAGGGGTCGCAGTTTCTCAATCAAGTGGGGAAGCACCCCCTCGCATCCCGCTCTGCCAAAGGCCGAGCCGACGGTCATGCGGGTCGGGCCGCCCCCGCTGGGCGGGGCCTCCCGCGCAGGGTCGGACCACCCCCGCCGGGCCGGACCGCCCCAGCCGTGCCGGACCCCCACACCGGCTGGGAAAGGGCACGCCAGTGGGGTCGGGCCGTGCACAACCGGGCCGGGCTCGGACCCGGGTCGGGTCGACTCTGGGGGTATTGCGCCGGGTCGGACCGGGCCCAAACCCCCTGTTTTCGGACAGATCCGTTCAAACGTTCATATCATGGGATACTGACCTTCGATCAATGCACCATCAGTTGCATTGGGATCCTTGGATCAAGATGGTCATTTTGGTATATTACACATAGGGTTTATGAGAACATTGTGTATGACCGGGATGGTTCGAACACGAAACCAACCGGGCCAACGGAGCGGAAACGCATATAACTTGAGCTCCGGTCGTCCGATTGATGTGTCGTCAACCTTGATGGATTCCTCTTAGTGAGACAGTTCTTTTGGATTACACTTCTAGAGGTTTGGACGTAGCTGGAGTACGGTTGGGTTGGTTTTAGCAAAAAATCCAATCTGGCCACTGAGACGAAAAAGCCAATAACTCTCAGACCAGGCGTCTGATTTACGCGTCATCTGGCGCGTTGAGTTCCTATTGGCGAGAAAAAATTTTTGATACATCAACTATGGACTTTGTGACATTTGATGTATCGAAACTCTTGGCTTGTGAAGCGGACCCTCCTGGAATCGAGCGTGATGTGTGCGGGAACCCTAGAGCTGGCTGCGACTGCGACGACGATGATGATTGTACTTGGATATTCCGTAGGTTCGGCAGTAACGACGACCATACTGGAATCCTCCACGGGGTCGACATTGATGATTACTGTACTTGAATCCTATGTTGGTCTGACAGTATTTGGCTCTGTAATTGTATCATATGTGGGTCCGGTAGAGTAGCTGGTCTTGTATCCTTTGTGGGTCCGACAGCTTAGCTGGTCTTGTATCCTATGTGGGTCTGAGAGCTTAGATGAATCAGTAGATACATATGATCATCTCTATCACCTTATGAATTGTATACATGTGTGAGGTGAGTCATTGATTTTCAATTAATAACTTCATTATGATTGACTTGTTATCCAGTGTGGATTGGGTTGTGCTTTTCTGTGTGGACTGGGTTGTATTATCCAGTGTGGACTGGGTTGAACTTGGTCTTGTGTGCTGGAGCCGAGATGGAATTGATGAATTAGGTATATGTTTGGGAATATACCTAAGTAGAGTTGGTTGATACTTCGTGATTGTATCTTTACTTTGTGGTTTATCCTTCGTGGATTCTGGGAGACCTTCAGGGGTCTCGGTGTCCCTACTGAGTATCATATACTCACCCCTGCACGGGTTATGCCCGCACTATGTTGTGTTGAATGTAGACAACGGAAAACTCTAATCGAGGTGGAGGCTCATGGAGATGGACGGTTCCTGGAGGTGGATTACTAGACTGGACGTACAAGGAGTGGACAACTGAATCCATGAAGCTGAGGAGACTATCTGTTCTTACCCTTCAGGTGGGATTTCCAGAGGATGGTTCGGAGTTGCTGCTTTACCTTTATGCTGCATTAATTTATTTTCAGTTGTACATTACTTTTAGTTGGGATTGTATTTTGGCCCATTTAATTTCCAGCACTTACTTTTGTACTCAGTTTACTTAGTGATTATCTCACCTTGCATACTCTATGGTGTTTGTTTACTTATAAAGGCAATACCTTACCTTTTATAGGGATTTAATTCTTTAGTGCTAGTCACTAGCCTCTGGCCTATGGAAGGCGGGCTTGGGGTAGTCACGACACGGGCCCCGAGGACGGGTCATGACAACTCTCTTTGATTGGGAGTGGTCAATAAATAATCAAATGTTTAGAATTATTTAACACATTTCAGAAAATAACGTTCTTGGACCAATAATCACTATATGTAAATGATGTCGCATGGTACCTCCAACATCATGAAAGCATAATACCTCTCAGAATAACCTAAAATATAATTTTTAAAACCAATTCCCCATAAAAATTACATACTGAATCTGAAATTTATATTTATAAAGCCTAAAATAAATTTGATGGATTACCATGATATCTATAATAGATACTAACTGAATAACATCATTCTAATAACTTTTAGTGTAAACATTATTTGATGATTGACTAACATAATGAATGAAATGAGTTACTGATAGAAATCATGTTCATCAATTACAAAAGAATATTATGAGCTTTGGATAGACAAAATTTCATAACAATGTACTAATATTGGCCAAACCTTCTCTATAAGGTTGTGATTAGGATATTTGATTCAATGATACGAATTCAGTTATAAAAAATAGAAGATTTATTGTTTAGAACCACCATTACCCCTTAATATACTCAAAAATATCATCAATATGTGCGGAATATTATCTTTGTTAAATGTAACCCTATTTAGAATTATATAGTTGAAACATAGGTGTGGGGTTCTGATGACTTTCTTAGAAAAAATAATATGTTATTTCAATTGAGAATCAATGGTCCAACTGATTCCTTTGAACATCTTGTCATCCATCATACACATCAACCACATTTTCTCAAGTGTTTTATTATGGTAATAGGGAATTGAAATATTATGGGTTCCTAGTATTTATTCAATTGAAAACACTAACAATACAATTGGAGGAAAATGAGAAAATTAATATGGATATCCATTAGGAAATACAATTTATATTTAACGGAGAAAACAACATTAAGATTCCTACCTAAGATCAAAACCTCACATGGAAATAATCCTAAAAATATTTATAAGATGAGGTTTGGAATGGTTCTCCCTTACGAACCATTCTCATAAAAACCGCATGACACAACCCATTAGGGGTGGAAACATAGACCCAATATAGATTACATTAAGTATTGTATTTACAAGAAATCAACTAATCAATCTTGTGATTAACATCTATTTGATTAATTTCTAGAACCAAAATGTTCCAAAAAATATAAAGGTAAAATGATGCTAAATATTAATAGATGGATGAGGGACCCTTTTCGCTCATCATACAAAAAAGAAAATTAATTTACATTACATGAGGAAGGATCATAGTCGGAAAATAAAAAAAAATATAATTCTGAAAAATAATAAATAATGAGAAGGAAAAATAATATATAATGAAGTCACTATATATGAATAAGTAGTCTAAATTCCTCCAAATATCATAATACACAAAGTTATATATGAATGCAAACACATATATTGCATGAATAAAATTCATCACTAATGAATGTGGTCAGAACCGAATTATTTATAATGAATATTGGTGTTCCATAGAGCCACACATTTCGGATCATCAGTTGGAACATTACAGTGTGGTAAAAGCATGGAAAACCTCTCCATGGTACCTGATCATATGAAATATCTACATAGTTAATGGGTCACTATAGTGGAATATTTCATTTAACCTACTGTGAAACATTGAATACTAGAAAAGTATCATTTCCAAGACACTCAAAAGATTTGGATGTAGTATAATGCAATGATTCACCCACATTGTTTCTTCTATGAGAATCATATTTGTTATTATTCCTATTAAAGGAACCAATAAATAATTCTCATAGTGTTAGAGGAACTATCTTCAATACTAACATATTATTCAGGTCTATTTCATCGATAGAATACATATATATAACATCACCATATATAATAGGATTCTATATGATGACTTGTTATTAGATATTTTGTCAAGGAAAGTAATGAAACCACCAAGACAGTAGATTTTTATTCACCACTACATAATGTAAAAACTGATCATGCTCAATAATGTTATTGGTATATTTATTTAATGTATGATCTCTAAGAAAAAAGATAGGAAACAATATTGAAATATCTAATAACCACTGAATCATCATAGAAATGATCTGTGAAAATATCATCGAAGTAAATCTACTATACATCCACATTATTCTCTTCTAGAACAAAAATATACAACCACCACATTCTTGTCCCATTATATTTAAAGATGAAACATTTTACCATAATATAATTGGTTTTATATTAGATCTAAAATATTTTCACATTCATTTTTCACCATTAAACTATCACATATTTATAATTCATTCTTCGGAATTAATCGTTGTTCCAAATAATGGAAATTTTAGGCATGATCCCTACTAACATTTCATCAAGGATCTTCAACTAGAGCCTAAAAAATCTATTTGTGGTCACATAGTCCTGATCATGGTTTCAATGACCCCTACCTCTATGATTATATGGTCAAATAGGGTTTTGAATCATTGTTTTTTATAAGAGGATCCTTGTTTATTATAGTTCGAGCCTCTTCTTGGGCACATGATAATACCCAGTATCAATAGACAATGTGATATAATACGTCATGGGACTCTAGTCCACCAACACTACTAAATATAATTCATCTAGGTAATACAAAAGATAGATCAAAACTAATGAAATTTATAGAATTAAATCAAAAAAATCCTCAAATAAACGTTTTCCCAATAATCTATTGTAACATAATGCATGTTATGATGACCTAGAGTCATGAGCTCTTACGTAGCCCACCTCTAGTTGCCAAAATTTATTATCATTCATATTCCAGACATCCGAAGTTATATTTTAATAACCAACATAGTATGAAACCTTATTTTATACCAATTTTTCTTAAACTGACCAGTATAACCCACAAATATTGTACTTGAATAAATCCTACCATGGAATAAAGGGAGTTTTCAATACCCAATGAATGAGGACTGGTTCATCATCCTCAAAAACATGAATGAGGGAATTATTTATCTTCTAGAGTAACTCATGAAGACAAATAATAATTAAATATTAAATAAACATGGAATGGCAATCATTTCCCAGGAGAAAAATACAATAAGAAAACAAATACAGGTCCAAAAAACAATATGTTAACCAAATTCATCACATAATACCTAAAATGATGTCATTATAATGTCTCCATGTAAAAAATTGGATCACATTCCACCATAATCACGTCCATCTCTCATGGGCCCACTAATTATGAATTCCATTACCTTTAATAGGTTTTCTCTATATTTCATTGAAATTCTAAAATAAATAAATTATATTTCATTGCATGTGTGACATGAAACAAAAAGAGTATAAGGGAATATAACCAATTAATATTTTATGGTATATTTAATTTTTTAAATAAATTTTTAATATTACATATATTCTATTACACACAAAATTTAGTTTATCTTGTCTTACATGGGCCACTAATATTATAATTCTCTACAAACAACAACATGTTCTTTTGATGGCTTGTGTAGCATGAAAGACTATGTTTCACTAAATATTATTATTATTATTATTATATGTCTCATAATCATCAAATTGGATGTTATTAATTGGATTAACAATATTATTTAAATATAATTTTGAATTATCTGATAACCAATTAAGTATAAATTAATATAAATTTGAATTGAATAAAATAAATGTTTATATAATAATAAAAAAAATTATCACCAATAATTATTTATCATAATAAAAAAATATTTTTCATTTATAGTTTATATTTTTGAAATTTTTATATTTTTTATTTGAAATTATTTTTTTATGTAAATAAAAAAAATTGACATGAATATGAAAAAATAAAAACCTATTTACCCATAATTTTTTTTACTTACGGCCGTTTTCTTCCTTTAAATGGAATATTTTTTATAAAACTACATTTTAAAACATTAATAAATTTTATTTGACCAAATAAACATAATTTTTTTATGTGTAATGAAAAAATTATCTTAGAGTTAATTTTGGTTTTTTTCTAAGAAGTTTAATTTTTGACAAGTTGATAAAGAATATTGTCATTAGTATTAAAATTATTCTAAACGCATAGAATATCACATCACTTTTTTAAAAACAAACGTTAAATAATTTTCTAAGCCTTTTTCACATTAGTTTTTTTAAAAACTATTGAAAAAGTAAAATTTGGATATTTTTCGAGTTGGTTTTAATAAAAATTGTCTCCAAAATTTTAAAAAAACTTTATTTTTCATGTCGGTAATCATATAAACTACTGAAAAAATAAACATTTTTTAAATATGTTTTAGATTATTTCTTGAGCTTTTATTTTAACAGTCGTGGAGCTAAAATAGAATTACTAATTAAATTTTATGTTTTTCAGATGTTAATATTCTCTATGAGATGTATTAAACATGTCCACCTTTCAAAAGTCTTACAATTTGATATGTAACTCTATTTTAGCTCCACAATATTTCATATTGAATATTATGAATTTATATTAAAAAATTAAAAAACATATTTATTTTTGGCATCTGTTATTATGAAAACTGACACCAAACCTATTTTTTTTAAATTGATCCATCAGTTTTTTAAAAACATGATCAAAATATTTTAAAATACTTTTGAGTTAGTTTTTATAAAAACCGATGTCAAAAGTTTAAATTTATTAATTTTGTTATAGATTATTTCCTAATCATATATTTGATTGGTTGTGGAGCTATATCGATGTTACAGATAAAATGTTATGGAAGTATGAATTTTATCTTCTCAATGATAGGTCTCAAACAAGTCCAAATTTTGAAAGCCATAACTTTTAATCGGCAACTCAATTTTTTCTCCACGGCCTGTCAAATAGATGATTATAAGATTTTATTAATCGTTATAAAAAAACATAATATTTGTTTGTTTCATCTTTGAAAACCTTCACAATAACTATTTTTTTAATTTTTAGCATTGGTTTTTCAAAAATTTAAAGCCAAAAATGACATCGATTGGAAATTTTTGTATTTGTTTTGTTAATAACCAATGAAAAAAACAAATGTAAATATTATTTTCTATCAGATTTAAACAAAAAATACAAAAAATATAATTCGAAAATACACGGGATCAATATTCAAATTTTTTTCACAATGGCCATTTCACTTCTTAAAGCCCCGCCTACATTTTGAAAAAACATATTAAAAATATTTCCGTTTACTATATATAAATCCATATACTCATTTTTTCATCATTTTCATCCTCTTTGATTCAATCCATTTTCTTATGTGGCATTATTTGAATATATGAACACAATATCTATTCTAATCATTTATTTATTTATTATTATTTTCCATTATTTAAAAAATATATAATTAAATTCCTTAATATTAATAAATATTTTTATGATCGAGTAAAAAATATAAAACATTCAGATGAGATTTACCTAACAAGGTTAACAAATTATTATCAGTCACCATTTTTATTACCACATGTGTTCAATGGTAAATATAATCTTTATGATGATATTAAACATATCCTTTTGATGGAAACTACTAAAATAATTGAAATATGCTTGAAATATTATGTTTTCTTATTTAATTTTTATCAATCAAAAACATTTATATGGCCATCTTTGGAAGGCTATAAATTTTGTTCTGTAACTCCATTTTGGCACCAAGACCAGTCAAATCGATGTTTCGGAAAATATCCAAAACGTAAAAGAAAAATAAATTTTCTTTTTGGTGTCATGTTTTGTAATAATAAACACCAAAAATATAATTTTTTATTTATGGAGTTTGTTTTCTTATAACTGGTTCATTGTATTGTTAAATTTTTGCCTCAGTTTTTATTGAAAAAGATGAAAGAATTGATACCAATTGGTATTTTTGGCATCAGTTTTTTTTTCAAAATTGGTGCCAAAAAACAAATATAAATACTTTTTTGGGTTCTATAATTAAAACGGATATCGAAACACATAATTTTTACCTCATTATCTTAAACATCAATTTAAAACCAATATTAAAATGGAAAAAAAGATGTAAAAACCCATTTTTCTTCTACTGTGTGTTTTACTTCAAACTAACTATTCTATTAAATAAATTATACATATAAATAATAAAATAAATGGATTATAATGTTTTAATATATGAATTATACATATCTTAATCCAATATAGAAAACTTAAAAAAATTCTATTCAATTTTGATGTAAAAAAATTAAATCTTTTGAGGAATTTTACATTAAAAATCCGATTTCACATTCCGTCTGTGTGATAAATTTAAATTTAATTTAAACCTATTTAGTGATTATAATTTTTTTTTACATTTTACCATATTTTGAATTTGATTTATTTATAATTTATATTTATTTCATATAATTTGGTACAAAATTATTAGTAAAAACATTTATAATTAATTACTGCGATTGAGGTAAAAATGTGTTTGGTTAGCGGATAAAATTTCATCCAAAGGCATGAATGATCAATAACCATTTCCAAAACCAATTTTATGTCCATTTATAGATAAAATTACCTATTTTAAAAAATATCATTAACTATTTTATCCATGCTCGATATGGTATATTTCAAAATAGTTCTGAACATTTAGTATTTAAAAGAATTCCACTCTTCAAACACTATTAAAGGGATATCATCTCCTCACTTATTCATAGAACTCTAACATTTGTCTCAACAAAAAATCCCAAATTAGATCCCAAAATCACATTACTTATCATATAATTGCAACCATGGTAATAAAAAAACCAAGGAATTCAATTATTATAAACAGAAATAAGTTACCTAAGGAATATGTGACATTCTTCAATGAGCACTTTTGTATTATTTATTTCTCTACTCATTAAATTATTTGTATATAATGATTATATAATAACATATTTATCTCAAATATAATGATTATTTTAATTCAAATATTCTTACCTTGATCTTCACTCACATACATCAAGTTGCATAAACAATAGTGGTTTTTTGTTTTCGGAAGACTATTATCTTGAGAACCGATGTCCTTTCTTCCATGACCTCCTTTCTTGATTAGTAATTAATATGGATTTAAATTTTAGGTAAAAAATAAATGAAATTTAAGATTTATTTTTTCCTTTTCAGTTATTATATGACATATTCATTTAGGCTTTTTATATTGTGGGAATACAATAATATTTTTTTGGGATGTGTGGACAATTACCTCATCAAAGCAATATAATTTTTCCAAAAAGTACATGAAAAGTATCAATGGATGATTTAAAAAATATATGTAACATATATAACATCATAATGGTAATATAATGGTAATATATATATGGATCTTTCTTTTATTTTTTTAATACAACAAGAAAAGGGAAACAATGTTCATGCATAAGGATGTCCTACAATTTAAACGAACAGTGTATTCCATTTTATATCAGTAAATGTTATGAATTAATACATATATAAATAGTATATTGTATATTAATTTTATGGTATAAATTATTTATATGATAAAATCATGATCTCTATAAAATGGAAAAAATTAAGAAGTCAAAATATTCTTAAAAATATGTCAATTGACACCCCAAACAATGAAAATAATGAATGATTATTAGTGAAAGGGTAATAAAATGATATAAAAGGACCATATATTATGTCATAATTTTTTTTTGCTTTATTTGTAAAAAACATTGTAAACTATTATATTTCTTTTTAAATGGATTTAAAACAAAAGGTATTATATGGTATGGGATTATCATATCAATTTTTACATATTTGAGATAATTTTCATATTTACCACTTAATTATTTTGTGTAGGGTATATACTCCATCATTTGATATATTATATTATGAAATATTTTATCATAAGTTTATTTTAATGATTAATTTTATGATTCTTACTTTTTGGGTTCCCAATTAAAATATTTCCATGGTTGTATGGGGTTTTCTTGTTTCCTTTTTATTTCTTCAAGACATATTAAACATTCACTACTTGGTTCGTTTGTGTGGTGTATATACAACAATATGACATGTTATATAAATTATTTAATTAAATTTATGATATTAAATGTTTCAAATAATTTTGTTATTTCAGTGATCTCACTCTTCAAAATTGACTTATGTAGGAAGGGATTTCACCACAATTTCCTTTCTATTGTGAATTATTTGTTATTAAGAACCAATTAAAATTTTTTATCGTGTATATAATTAATCATGGAAAACTAATATCATGATTCATTCAACTAAAATTATATTTTAAATTTGATGTCGGATTATTTCATCCATGTGTTTTTGGATTGAATGTTACCAAATGATAAATGTTGTTTTACAATGTCACTTTCTTTAGAAGTTGTTAAGAATATATTGACAAAAATCACATCATAATAATCATTTTCAATGGATATTATATTTTTCATAAATATATGTATTAATGTATGATATATTTGAATACTTCTTAAAAGAAATTCATATTTTACGTGGAGTTTTTAATTTGGAATTTATTTAATCAATTGAGGGAATTTTAATAAATATATATCATTTTTTAAATACGGATATTTGATGATATAGAGAATTATATAATAATAAATATATTATTTGATATATGATAAATTATTTCATACTAGAGACATGGGTGGGGTCTAAAAAATGAAATCCATTTGATTCGTTAGTAGCCTCTGTTGAAGAATTAGTTGGAAAAATTATTGTATTACTAGGTATCTTGAGAAAATATCTTGACAGTATAGTAGTTGCAATGAAATATATATTGCATACAATATTTTAGCATTGAAATTAGTTTGTAATAATGTATTTCAATATAGGGTATTTTCCCTATGAAAAATTATATCCATCTATTTCATTTTCATTCTATTTATTATATTGAAGGTATTTTCTATTATCATCCTTTCCATATTTCATTATGACTTATTTAGTTAATTAATAAGCCTGTCTTTTATTTTATTTATCATTTCATATTTATAATTCATTGTAGATTCATGATATATTCCTATGTACATAATTCTTACAAGGAATTTGAGGTCACCAGTATTTTGTTCACACTAACCATAATATGATGATGAATTCGTTGAATGTTTTTTCAAGGATTCTGAGCATTTTGCGTTGTTGTGCATTGTGTTTCATTTCTATTTCTAATTTAAAATGTGTATTATGTATGTATATAGATTCCAAAACATATAATATTTTTAATCCTCTAGGATTTTAATATTTTATATGTGATAATTAAATAATGTAAGTCACGGACTCTAGGATAATAGTCTCTTGGTCAGTACATTTGGTATCAAGGAATGCTTATGGTCAACCTTTGAAAACAGATTTAGGAAAACATCGATGATAAAACAAAACCCTATGATATATTTAAGGATTATCATAGAATCACATAGTCCATAAATAGAAAATAATTTTAGATACCATTATATGCTTATCAGATTAAGTTTGATCATATGTTCTTAGTTTAAAACATCACTTTTTTTTTGTTTTATGTGATGGGATTATACCCAGAATAAGGATATTTAAGATGAATACTATGGTAATAAAACATATTATTTTATATTGTTTTTTTAGAAAATTTAGAAAATTTATATATACATTACATTGTAAATTTATAAGTATAAATTGATTGATATACATTAGGAATGATATATAAATATTATTAATTATCTATGTAAAAAAAAATTTCTTTGAAAATACTAAAAATGATATTTAATGATTAATTTAATTTAAAGGTAGTTTTCCATAATTTTTTTGAAACATCATAAGAATTATATTTATATTGTTTGAAAACATACGTCCCCAATTTTGGTTGATAACACGATTTATATATAAAGTTGGTGGAGATTGAGCCCATGATTGAATAATGATATGAGTTTCATGCCTACCATTTGCCTACATGATATCTAGTTAATATGTAACTACTTGAGTAATATATTTGAGAAATAATTATTAATGATCAATCATTTGTATTAAATATCAGTTTAGTTATTAATGTATCAGTAGCACTGGTTTTAGAAAATTGTTAGAGACAAGAGAAAAATCTTGTTTTATGGATCTCACGATCTATATAATTTAGCACATCATGCATATTTTTTTTAATGTATTTTTATTTATTAAAGTAACAGATGAATTGGAAATTGATCTAAGAATACCCAAAATATAAAATTGGGTTTTCTTCTATCCCTAGATAGAAAATTTATTACTCGTCACTATGAAAAATGATATATATATACAAGTTAATCATTATAAATTAATTTTTATTGAACCAATTGTCTTTTAAATTATTAAATATTTATGGGTTTTAGGCCCTAAAAATCGATTTATATTTTAGATGTTTGTCACCAATGACCTTAATAACTCTAAATAATAATTTTTTATTTTCCACCAAACCTATATTTTTACATGCAACAAATGTTATCCTATATAAGAACATTTTTTTATTTTATCTCATATGTCCATTATATTTTCCCTTGCCTCTTATTAATTGTATATTTAGATATCCCATCTATAATATGGGTTTTTATGCAATTAAAATTTTCAATATAAAACCAATTATTTTTAAGATCAAGTTAAAATTTTTAAGATGAAATTTATTTAGGTTAAGGATAATGTGACAACCCAAAATCTAAAATAGGGATGTTGCATTTCATAGAATTTGTAATAGAATACACAAGAGTACAATGGAATATACCCACCGTAATTTATGATTTATTGAAAATTTTTGATAAATTCCATAAATTCTATAGATTTTATTAAAATCAACATTGAGTTTATTTGGTATTACTTGCAAAATGTGTTTATCTTTATCTGCACAAAACAACAAGTTCCTTCAAAGTCATTTGTTACTTGCAAGAGTGAGTTTCAAAAAATATTATAAATATTGTTATCATATAATGTATCCTTACCAATATATATGTTGTTATTAGTTGGAATAAGAAACGTATGAAAATATATTGTTGAATATATTGGTTACAAATTACATAAGAATTAATATTAAACCCAGTAGAATATAATTCAATGGTTTTAATAAAGACTAATTTTTTCCCTTAAGGGATTTATCTTAATAAATTAAATTAATTAATATTATTAAATTATATTAATTAAATTTATATATTATATATTCAATGATAAATTGTGATACAAATCTTATTGATTTTGATAGTCATAAGATAAGACCAAATCAAATTTTATGCATAAAAAGTTATATTATTCTAATAAATGTTTTAATGCCTTTTAATGGTAAAATTGTTTTGAAAATAAATGTTGATTATTGTATATATTTTATTTGAAATAAATAACATTATTTTTAAAAAAAATAATGTAGAAAATATCACAAGGACATTTTTTGGTATTTTTTAGAAGTTTTATTTTTTGATGAATATTGAACAAAAAAAATTAAATTAAAATCTTACTTTTAGTTTAAATAATTTTTATTTTTGAATTATATTTTTAAGTCATTATAATGTTACATGTGATACATGTTATATATATTAATAAAATTTATTTCATTGTTATAAATTTTATGTCAATTTTGGTTATATAAACATTTCAAAAATTTGAACATATTCACATTAAAACATTGCTTTCTCGTCCCCTCTATAATGTCAATTTTAAATTAATTTCTACACCTTCAGTGATTAGAAATTGTAAATATTGATTGAATGATTATAATTTGAATAAATATGAATATTTATTAATGATAAAATAGTTTTTACCTAAATAATTGTCATAAGAATTGATATTAATTTCAAGAATAAAGGTAAAAATGATTATACTTAGTGTATAAATGTCAATCATAAGGGAAAAATGAACTAGAATTGTGAAAATAGGTCTTGGTGACAACACAGACACCCTGCCATAACACAGTCATCAGGTCCTGACCCCCAATGTACCATAAGATTCCCCGTATAGACATGGTCCCCACCATGTGGCCCACCCACATGCCCGAATAGGTCATCAGACTAATGAAGGCCCCCACAGAACACCACATGTACTTTCTAGTGTGTTTTTCCCCACTCAAACACACCATGGGAAACATCATAGAAGGTCGGCCATCTGAATTAGTACTCTAGGACAAGAATTCTTAACATTGGAGATCTAATCTGTTTGGATACCGAAAAGGAAGATTCACCTTTTGGACATGATTTATATAATTAGGTCATTTTTTCCTTTTTCATTTTGGGATGTTACATTCACCCCCCCATTGAGCACTATGCCCTCATTTTGATCCCTAAATCTCAACTCATGCAGTGCACCACACTTAAGGTTGTGTTCCTACTTTGATACCAAATATTACAAATGGGTCTCAGTGATAGCAGAGACACCCCGCCTAAACAAGGTCCTTAGGTCCTAGCCTGCTAAGTTACACCAGTAACCCCCCAGACACATGGTCTCCACCCTGGGGCTTACAAACATGCCCCAATGGGTTATATAACTATTTAAAGTTCCCACTTTCCAACACATGTCCTTTCCAGTGTGTTTTGTCCTCAATCACACACACCCTGGTAAACATTCCGGAAGGTTACCCATCCACATCAGTACTCTAGGCCAAGTATGCATAAATTTTTAGTTTTAATTAGTTCTGCTACCGAAAAGGAAGGCGCACCATATTTACATGATTCATATCATTTTTTAATTTAAAACATTATCATTCTGGGGAGTTACAATAATCTTATCAAAAACATATTGTCTATAAATTTCTTATCCATAAACTCTATTGTATAAAACCAAGTTCATTATTGGAGGAAAATGATATAATGGACACCATGTGATATTTTATACATTTTTAAATTACCATACTGACACCTCTCCTCCACTAAAAAGGGGATTTATACACTATAATTATTCACACCTATCATGAAATTGGAATTGACAATAAACTACCCAAAATATATACTAACTTACCTTAACACATCTTAGATTCATAATTTTTTTCATAAACATAACTAAGCATGTTCTTTCGTATAAACCCAACGGATTTTCCCAAGAAATTTGTAAAATTATTTAAATAACAATTTGGGCCTTCGGGCCACCGGTTTGGTCCTTGGGTCATGCAAGGCCTTCAATCCACCTTAACGCCTATGGGACATAGATGCAGGCCCCAGACACACTACAAAAAAGAGCTACCCCAGAAGAGGATTCAGATCAGTTGCACACACCAGAGTAGAGCCAAATGGATTGTCAGAATTAGAGGGTTTGTCTATGCCATCGGTACCAGCTTGTGCTTGCACGGGAAGCTTAGCGAGACGGTCAAGCAAAGTTGGAGGCCTACTATCAGGATGCAGATGCTTGGGAGGGGCAGTTCCTTGTAGATAGTCTTGTTGAATTCCCTTAGACCTTCGGGTCATTTAATCTCTTAAGCCTACGGTCCCAGTAGTCTCTAAGTCTACGAGCCTTGTAAGGGTTCTCCCTCATCCCTTGAAAGGGGGTTATCAAAAATCAATAAAAATGATGGCCTTCAAAGAACAACTTTGTAATATTTCATTATATATTCCATAAATTCTACATAATCATGATTGTATCATAATATAAGTATCGTAAATATATTGATATGTATTCTTCATTAGTTTTTTACATAAATCTTCACATACATCAATCAAATTAGATATTAAATCATCGTTCTATTGTACGAAAAAACTATAGCATCGTGAACCGATATTGTCCATTCTATCTTAACCACATTTCATGGTTGTGAATAATGATGAAGATTAAGTCAATATATGATTTATGTTATATTTATTAGGAATTTAGTTTTATTTATTCACTATAAAACAAATTCATTTTTTCTATCAATGTTTTGGTAATATGTTAACATTGTTTGTGGACATGTGGTCTACTACCTCCAAAAAGATATATTATTCATTCACACATTACATAGAATATATTTATGATGGATTTAATATAAATATTTGATATACTAAAAATAATAATTATACTATACAAATAATACATATATGAAATGTAATTTTCTATTATTCTTTGTGATGAAAAAAAGAAATACAGTTCCTACATGTGTATAACATACCATCTCCATGAACATTGTTTTCCCTTTACCATAAAAAATATTATGTATTTCAATAAATACTTTTATACTAAGTTTATATGATATGAAAAATTATTTTCTAAATTTTGGATATAAATAAATTATTATATAATTAAACATAAGAACATTTCAGTTGAGCACATACTCGAAATACAGGGGTATTATCACATGAAATAATTAAAATAAAGAATTATTATTAATGAAAATGTAAATAAGTGTTATAAAGGGATAATATATGATAGCATAAATATCAATATAGTTCTATTATATGTCAATATATTGTTTTAAAATATTATATTTTTTGTTATCAGTTTCTCATCAAAAATGGAGTGTAAGGTAAGCGATTTTCATCTCAGGTTTTCTATCATTTTGGTAAATTCCATATTCTCAAATTACCGGGTTTATTTGGTGAATAGTCTTCCATTTATGATATATTACATCCTTAATAATTTAATCTTCGGGGTTTTTTATTTTTTATACTTGATAATTGTTACTTTTAGGGTTTCTGATTCAGATGTTACCATAATTGTAAGGACATTTCTAGTCTCACATTTTTTTATTGGTCAAATTTCATATTTACCCCTGATTTTTTTTTCTTATATACAACTATATGAAATGTTATATAATTAATTAAATTCATTTCATTATATTAAATTATTCAATTTAAATTATTATTTCTTAGATCTCCATTGTCAAAAGTTAGTGATGTTATAAGGGATTTAGTCTCAATTTATATTCCATTGAGACTTTTTTGTTATTATGAACCAATTATCTTATATGTGGTTTATATAAATACCCTTTTACATGTCATATCATGATTAATTTATTCTTCATGGTATATTGTATTTCATTTTCCTTTATTTTATCCAAGTGGATTTGAATTGAAAATTACCCAGTGATAATGGTTATTGTCGATCATCACATTCATTGGTCACTATCAACTTTCTCTTGAAACAATAACATTATTATAATGATTTTCATTGATAATTACCTGTATTTTAAGTATCTATATTATTTTATTATGGATATTAATATTTCAAATAACTAATTACATTTTTACATTAGGCATTTACTTAGAAAATAATTTTGTTAATTGAAGAAATGTTGATAAATTTTTTTCGTGTATTCAACAAAAATATTTGATGAGAAGGGAAATTTTTTATTAATTAAATAAATTTATCATTATATGTGGAATTATTTGGATCTAATGAAAAATGTAGGACCCATTTAATGATAGCCCCTCATTGCATTTGTAGTATCATGAGGTGAATTAGTTGGCCAAATTAGTATAGACTAAACAATCGTAAGAATATATATTCATGTTATAGTGGTACACCTACCAGATACATAAAAAAGAAATATTAAAGAATTTCATTAATTTAGTATTTATTTTTTATTATCTAGAGGTTTTTCACTAGGAAAAAATATTAGCATGCATTTAATTTTAATTTTCTTGAGTAAATGGCTTCTGTTTTGAGTTATCTACCATTCCATATTGTTAATTCCTTATTCAGGTTTTTAAATGTAACGTGTGTTCCATTATTTACCACTCTATGTTGATTATTAATTATTGATTCAAGATAGCATTATTTTTACATAACCATTGCTGATCATCTGAGGTCACATTTATTTTTTTCTATTCTGCAGAAAATGGAGATGAATTATTTGAATGAGTTTTCAAGGATGCATATAATTTTAATGTTTATGTATTATTCTTCATTATGTATTCTTGATGTAAAATAGCCATAATGTATACATTTAGTTTCATAAACTACAAAAAATTTCTCTGAATTAGGATTTGAATAATGTATTTATTCAAATTTAATAAATATAGGAACCATCCCCAGGTTATTAGATCTGGGGTCTCCACACGTTCCATTTTCATGGACTACGGATAAGAAAATCTACAAGCTCAGAAAAGAGGAACTATGTTGTTTATATTAATTAACTATAGGATTCCACCAATAATTGTATAATCATTTCCACATCAAATAAACCAAATATGATCTATGTTAAATAAATCATTGAATGGTAATGTATTCCTAATTCAGGTAAAAAAATTATTTTAGAAATGATTTATAATTTAAACATGGTACAAAAGTGAATATCCCGAAAATTGTAATTAATAAGAACCCTAATAAAATTAATAATTAATAACTATTTTTGAATCATTTTCATGTAATTAACATTTTTTATCAATGAAAAAATGTTATAAGACATGTGGTAGTTTATATTATGTCATGAGGATGCACATAATATGAGATTGTCGTATCTCAAAGAGTTCAGTCACTTTACTAGGAACCAAGCCTGTGGGGAATAAGGGAGAATCCATGAAAATTATCTTTTTTCCCATATTATAGTTTATTATTATTAAATTATTCATAATACATTTTTGGTAACCACTTGTAAGTAGGGTGTATAACCACCTCCTAACTAAATAGTATCTCAAAAGATACATGGTAGTTAATCATATAGTGTATGATAATTATTTTCACTCAATATTAAATGATTTAAAAAAATTTATGTGGTGCAATGTTCAGGTTAAAATATATTCCATTTCATTAAAAAAGATTTTCATCATATATATTTCACTAAAACTCATTCAATTATTATAAATTAATTTATTTTCAATTAAAAAAAATTAATGTATTTAATTATCAAATTCATTCATCATAACTAAGATTCAAACCATTCATTTCAATTAGTGATCATTTTCTAAAAAAATCAATTTATATTCTGCGTCATTTCCATTGATATTTTATCACAGATGAATACGTCATTTAATTTAAAAAGTATTTATATATGGTTCATAAGTTAATATTTTGAAACCATAGTTAAACAAATTCAATATAAACATGATCAAATGTTTCAATCGATAAAATATTTCTTTTAAACCACATTCCACAATTGATTATCTCATTATAACACAATATTAGACCCTCAAACTGAGAGATAAAAGTGGCTTGAATGATCATGGGATAATAGTAGAAATATAATTCATCTTGTAATGTTATGGATAATCAACAACATGACGATCCACCACTATAAATGTAGGGGTTTGTTGAGAAATGAATATTTCATGATCAAATTGAGTATACACATACAGAAAGGAAATCAGGAAAGCAATTTAAACTATGACCCATGAATATTCATGGTTATACGAGAAAATAACACCTCATTAAAGTATAAAAAGAATAAAATTTAAATTTAGGTTAATTTATTTTTTTTTCAAATATGAAATGAGAATTTCTTAGAAAACTAATTTGATTCTTCCCATCCCGATCTCTCTTGCATTGGTGGAACAAACTAAACATTGGATTCCTCTAGCTAGCAGGTGGTACCTAGTAGAATAGAAGGTAACTTGATAATACCATAGTCTATATGGTGTGATTACTGAAGGGGATCCATTTTACTATCCATCCATCGGATGGCATGCGGCCCTCACTGATTAGCTATGAGAACTCATTTATCGAATTGTTCTATAATCTATTTCCCAAAAACCTGTTATACTCTATATTCCATTCATGTAAACTAAAACAAATTTATAAATGTTCCATTGATCCCTCAAAATTCATAAAAAGATCTCACTTCCAAGAATTAACTGATAAATATAGTGATAAATGTGAGAAAAATAACAGGCAATGTAAACCATAATCCATACCACAAATCTGGTCTTGGGATATTATGACTTCTATATTATATCACCCACCTCTTAAAATTACATGTTCCCTCACACTTTTAACTATCTCCCATTTATTAACATCGTTAATGATATTTATATGATAGAAAAAAAATAAGATATAATTTATAAAAATAAATTAAACTCATTATCTGGTGATGATAAGCCAATATTTGTAGGTATTCATTCTCAATTCGTATAATATCATATCTGTGTTTATTTTAACCACATGTCAAAAAAACACCTCAATATGGACTTTTATGACTTATATCAGGGAATTCTTCCCCATAATAAATTCATATTGAAATTATAACTAATAAATAAGAGAAGGTTGATTTATAAATTGATATGTCAATTTCCAATCTAAAAAATAAATATTACATCTATGTAGATAGAAAAAAACATGACAGCAATCCCATCTATTTAATGGGAGGGAGAATAATAATATTTATTGGAATGATATTTTAACCAAAATTTGATAGTTTAATACTATTAACATTGGAAGAAATCTTATTACCATTATGCTATTGACTTATAATTCTTTTATAATCAATGGGGTGGTACTTTAATTACCTCATAAAAAATTCCATATATAATGTAGTTGTTGAAACCTGAATAAAACAATATATTTTGATATCATTAGTGGAATATGAGTGTGTCATTGATCATTTATTTTCATAACATACTTCAGAAGTTGTTATTTCATAGTCGTTCAATTTGATCCATCACTTTGGATGTTTCAGATTTATATTATCTAAATTTTTTTTATGGAAGGGAATTGTTTTTATATTACTATAATTCCAAACATTTCATGCATTTATTTTAGTGTGGTTCATTGTGAAGAGATTTATTTCAATATATTTCATTATTCATACTCCTTATATTAATTGAATGTTCATTTTATAAATTATTGTGAGGAAATATATAAATAAACTTTTTTTCATCTTTTATATAATATAAGATTTATATCCCACAAATAATCCTTCAATCCCATGAATGGAAGGTTTATTTATTTTATGTATTTATAACCGTGACATTCACAAAAAAGGAAAAAAAATTCACACAAATAATATATTCTTTTTATTTATTCAATATCTGTAAAAAATAACGTCTATATAAAAATTAAATCTATATATATTTTAGCAAAATATTTCATAGGGAAAATGAAACAAATAAAAGGGTAAGGTCAAATGCCCAGTGATGGAAAAACTTGTCAACATGTCATCATGTGGGTGATAATAATCATATATTAACACTTGAGAAAGATATAAAGTATTTATTAAACTATCAAGGAAGTATAAGAGTTCTATATATTTTATGATAAACATACATATAATAAAAATTGAAAAATATATACCCTCTAGTGGATTATGACATAATGAATTTTTATTATGGATCAATATTATTAGATCTTCCATAGAAATGTTTTAGAAGAAATAAAATAATGAAATTATAGAAAAGAAAAATGGGATTATGTGAAAAATATATACTTTCATGAAATCTTAACAAAATTTATTACCATGAACAACCATGTGATTATAGAGAAACAAAAAATATATGCATACAAAACCATTTGAGAAAAGGTAAAAAATGTGTAATCATGTTAAACACTATGATAATATATAAATAGAAATTTTACCCTTACACAATATTGTGATCATATCTAATCCACAATAATACTAATCCAAAACCGTGTCGGTATAGCTAAGCGACAATTATACCCACATAGAACCTTCTGACCATAACTACATCATAATTATTCTAACTAAAACACATTTTTCAAGTATACAATATAAAATTATACGAAAACCCCCTTTTATGGAGAGATAATCTATCATTCTTCACAAAAATTAAATAAGTATAAGATACCAAGACATGTTTCTTATATTTCGTGATAAATACATAATCAATACATTTTCGACATGATACAGATAAACATAATTGAAAATTTTTATGACATAATTTTCTACTAAAAAGGATATATTGGATCATGTATATAATTAAGGATATATTATATTTTGAGTATTAGAAAAATTGGAGAATCTCTTGTAAAAAAACATTTTTATTTTATGAATATATTATTTTTATTAATATATCTATCTTTTTATATTCGATATTTTTTCATGATAAACATCCATATGAATTTCTTCAATAAATATTTCATTCAGTGTTTTTTCTATAGACTATTGAAAAATATTTATTGGAATAGTGAGATTAATTGACCATTATTATTATGTAAAAACATTCGAACCAAAATTTCATTTATGATAAAAACATGATAATTTCTGAATTACTACATAATCAGTGTGCCTAAGCATAACAAAATAGAAACCATTCCTATGAAAAAAGGTATAGTAAATTATGAAACATGGAATAATGCATTAACAAGGGAAAATTAAGATGGAAAAATAATCACAATCCATATAATGTAAATATTTATTAATGGAAGCATTAATAACCTATATAAATCCTAATGAAAACATGAATGTATCTTAAGAATTATCTTTAGGGAACCCATATTGATAGGAAATGACATATGAATTTATTTTAATATAATTATTTATACAACACAATCATTACCCAATTTATTTGAGTGTTATCTGGCCATACCCATCGTATAATCTACATCAAGAACATGATATACTATATAAGGGTGACTATTATATAAGAAATAATGGCTGCATCTAGTGTTATATGTGTCCATCCATCATATAAGATATATCAGGATCACACAATACTATTTGGGTGCACCCAGGACCATAAATAATGTCCATGTATCATGAATGTAAAATATAATTATAACCGTTCACCTTTATATATTTAAAAACTCATTGTTCATCCATTTCATGAGATACACTTCAAAATGAAATGGTTTCCATTAAGATAACATAATCCATCTAGAAGAATAATAAAGATGGAATCATTAAAAAATTTCTCTAGTAGAGTTATTGTAACATACATTGTTGTTGATTTTGAATAATGTAAATATGATTAAAATATCATTAAAAATTTGTAGTGGAAAAATATCATTTCACCTTGTTAAATAATTTTAAACAAATTTGGGAAAAATAATGAAAATAAAATTTTTTTATAAATAAATTATTAAATATAAAATAATATTCCAATTAGATAACATCTACGATGATTGAAAATCTATTTAGTATATTAATAAAAAAAAGAAACATTATTTTACAACATTTTGTAGCATGAGTCAAAAGTTTCCCATCTGAAAAAAGTTAAGAAATATCATTTTAAAACCATTATAAAAAAGGTAAAATGCCATCAAAAATATATTATGGAAATATTTTTCCTTTATAAATGAAATTATATTAAAATAATTTTGAAAAAATTTATAGGGAGTAGAATTATTTTTAGTCTAACAGAAAGCAGAAAATCGATATAACATACAAGATGTTTCCATTATGTTTCTTTAATAAATAATAAAATAGATGGAAATCTGAAATGTAATCCAAAAACATAACAACAAGATAAGAGAATATATTTGGTTCATGAAAATAAGAGCATTTTATTTATTCTAAAGTATCCAGATAATAAAAATCCCAAAAATAAAAGAAAATTATAAATTAAAGCCTTTTTCACATTTGAAATATTTTAATACATAACTTCCAGGAAATATATATCATCAAATTATAATTTAAATACCATTAAAATCTATTTATTTATGATATAACATATGAAATCTATATTATATACCCTACTAAATGAAATAATAAGTAAATATTTCTTGTGTCTCAGAAAAGGAAAAGTAGAATAAGAAACTCTTACCGCTTTGGTAACATCTGAATCATAACCCATGTGAAAGAAATAAGATCAAATGAATCTATAAATACCATGATTATAAATATAATTGTCGTATTACATATCAATGAGGTATTATATTGACCAAAAATTAGAGATAAGTCCTGAATTGGGCATATATATCATTAAAGTAAATGTGAGATAAGAAACACCTTACCTCAAGTTCATACCCTTCATGTATGTTCTCTAACAGATGTTTAGTAAAAAATTATTAATTTTTATTATTTATGAATAATAGTTTATTTGATTTATACATCATACATAAAAATTTTATTTTATTAATTTACCTAACATGTTTAAATTATTAACTAGTTAAATCCTTGTTGGGTGTTTTGAGGATATTTGGTCCAAATTTTTACAATGGGATCGGTATATTGACTATAGTAAATGGGTCACTATTTCATCATATCTAAAATAATAACAATTATAAAATTATCATTTTTATAATCTAATTATACCTTCCAAATCAACCATGATTAAAAATAATAAAACATGAACTATGTTACAATCATTGAGATAGTAGGTCGTACGTACATATGGGAAATGATTCAATTTTTCTATATTAATGATTGAAATAGGGTAATTATTGGTTTTTATTTACATTATGATCACTATATCATAAATATAATATTATCTCATTAAATATAATTACATATATCATCCATGTTACGTGGTGATAAAAATAAAATTACATCTCTTCATTGTGTTGGTCATCCATATGTACACATGAATGAGGTAATCATGTTTTATTGAATGGAAATGTAAAAAATTATATTATATATTTTAATTTCAGAATTATGAATATGTAATTACTTTCATATATAAATATTAAATCCACAATCATGATATTTGTGATAGGAAATTATTTTCAGGTCTGGATTCGAATAGGTCGAAGCTTTCTGTGTTTTCGAATATCTAAGTGCTCAAAGGAGGCACGAAAGAATTATTGAGGGCTTTAGATCTATAAAAACTAGACAAAAGGGACTATAAATTGTATAAATACATTACACTATGGTAAATCCAATTTTATTTGTTGGTTTGTGACATGAAATGGGGTTTTGCGATGGGTAAGTATTTGGGTTTTGAAGAATAAAATAATTCATTGAGGGGTGAACTTTTTAGAGGAATCCAACGTCGAGGCATTACACAATGTAAAAGTGGATTAAAAATATTGTAATTCCCCTATTTTTTATGTTTTTAAAACAATTCAACAACTAGGGTCCTCACAAACTTACAATGGATTCTTCCCTCTCTCTCATCCCTTGTCACTCAAAACTCCCCTCTGTATTTTGGAGATCCCTTCGACAAGGAATGGTCGTAGGAATATATTTTCAATATGTCATTTATCTAAGGTGTGATTTCATTTTTTCTTAGAAGTTGCTCCCAATATTATTTTGTTTCCTCTCTAATCATCTCTCTATGTTATAGTGGGTGATCTCTGTTGGTTCTAATTTAGTTTGCATGGTTATCGGTTGGAGTAGCTTTGTCGCGATTTCCTCAGGTTGATGCAACAAATGTGAGAGAGGTGATAATGATCTATTTCATTGAAATATTCATGAGTGAGGAATTAATAATACCATTTGTTGTGGTATATTTGATTATTATCTATTTACATACATGAAAATATATATTTATACTGATTTATCCATTTTTATTTCCATGAAATTTACCTAATTAAATACTTCAACTGGATAAGAGAATCAGTATCGATCGCATATCATTTTTTTCTCTATACCATGATTATAATTTTCCTCTTCGTGTTTTACATAGTGTGATATCCATGATTTTCATGATTTAGCATGTTTTTCTTGTTGTAAATTGGAATATAACATAAAGATGGTATTATATTATTATTAATTATCTAATTGGTTTTATAGGAATTTATAATAAATCTAGTGGGTTTTTTTTACAATTAGATGTTAATAAAATTAATGATGATATTCATGTTTAATGGAATTGGATAATGAACCTGAATCATGTTGATTCTTGTTGGTAAAAGTATAAAAATCATTTTAAATTAATTGTTTAATTAATTTTTGATTTATTTGAGGATCTTGTTACATAAGATGCATGTAGTTGGATCCTAGATAATGAATCGTTTAATTAAAGATGGAATAAAAAGAGGTTCCGTGATAAATGATAACACCATTGTAGGGCATGATTTTCCAACTTGTTGTAAAGGCCATGTACATTGTGCTTTGGATCGATGAGATTTAAATGCGTGTGAAGGGTGAATGGCATTTATTGGTCCAAGATCCAAGTTTCTATGTTTTATTCCTTCTTTTTGGGATGTGATGTGATCCTGGGAAGTTTCAGCCCGGAGGGCTGTTGTGATATGTGTGGGTATAGAAGACAATTGTTTTCATGGAATTAACTGATGCCTAGAGTTGTGAGATGCATCAGTTTATACATGTGGTGTTGGGTAGGACATTAGATATGTTGGAAGGATTTGAATCCAGTCATACTCATTGCTATAAAAGTTGGATGATTGTTAAATTTTTTGTTTTCCTATCTCCTTTACATTCCCCATTTCTCGAGGAAGATTGTATTTCCTTCCCTACTTATTAAATAAGAATATACACCCATGTAATTCCATGTGCTTTCCATTTTTATCCTCTCAAGTATAGATGGGTCTATTCTTCTTATATAATTTTCAAAGACTCAATGGGTTGTAAATCTAATCACCTTGTTTAGACCCATCTATTTGGTAGTTTAATTTTTTTTCTATAAAATGTGGAAATATATAAATATGGAATGTGGTAATGTTTTTAATAAAAATATAATTTTTTAACACATGGTGTTGGAGCATGCATGCATGAATTGCTGACGTTGTGATTCTGAGAAGTTATGGAATCAGTTTAGTTCTACCTGGAGGGAATAAATCCTTGTTGAATTGCTAATGTAATGGAATGTTATGTGGTGTTGATAAAGGTTAATTAATGTTTAATTAAATAATTAACATTATGTTCAACACAAATAATAAAGTATATGTAACTTAAGTTATATTTTCAAATTCTAGATTTAATATAAGAAAAATCGTATTAGCAGTGGAAGTTGAGAGCCTGACAGATGTTAGATAAAATTGAGTATAAGACTACATTATTCTTATAGTGTGTTTGAATGATATATTGTATCTTGTACTTTTTGGGTTTCTATACACTAATCCACCATGTCAATTAGTGATTCTGAAACCCCAATGTTTCTATGACAATGAGGGTGTTTCCCCAACATCCTAGTGGAAGGATAGATGGCTAACTACCCCCTTTGACCTTGCACTCTTCTCTTGGTAGTGACTTGTGTGGGTATGCACGGTGGTCAATTTTCACCATATATGTGTGTAGAAGTTTTTAATGGATTGTGGTTATTCACATAGATATATTTTTGATATAGTTTCCTAAATTCTACTATATGTATAACATGTATGGGTTGGGAGAGGATTAGGGTCCTTACATGGGGTATGGGCTGTAATGCCTTGAGGTATAATACCTGACAAATGATACTTGGTTTTTTGGGCAGTAGCTGCTCCCAGAAACAACATTGTAACATTGGTTTTGTGGATGTGGTGTGTGATACATGTGGTTCATGTTAACACATGAGGTGTGTGTTTTGGTGCTTTGCCCAAGGGTCTACAAGAAACCCTATTTGGAGAGAGATGCACAATACATGACATGTTGGGGAAAAGTCGAAAACATGTGGGGTAGTTGTTGACACTCCTTTTTCGTCACAGAGTCCAAAGAAATGTAAAAGAAAATGACTTAGCACAATTTGATCCATCTTTGAAGAAAATATCAAAAATCGACAAAGGCATGAACAAGGGATCAAAAGCACATGTGCCGCGCAAGTTCTATAACTATCGCGGAAGTCCACTAGTGCGACGCCTAGTGGTCATGCAAGTGACTTGCGTGACCTAAGTGGTAACCGCCCGGGGTCTTCTCCTGCCTATAAATAGACCCTGTGGGCCCCCCATTCGAGGAGGATTTTTTTCCAGAAACTCAGATTTGAGCTCCCGGCGCCCTAGTCTCATCTCAAAGCTTCTGAAACACTTCTAAGGTGATTTCATACCTAGAATGAATGATCTAAAGAGGGGGAGGAAAGCCTAAGTGTTGAAACTCATCATCACATGCATTCCTGAGTGGCCAACCCTTAAGGGAAAAAGGACACACTTGCGCCCCACCTTACTCCTTCAATAGAACTTGCACGCCCCTTTTCTGGAAGATCCTCAAGAGGATTCTAAAGGCTTTAATCAAGAGTTGCTCAAGTATTACCCTGCTGGTTAACCGCCGCGTAAGTACACCATGTGTCGCGCAGGCATACCTGCGCGACCTGTACTTTTTCGCCGACGCAGTACCTATGCGCCTGCCAGGACTTGCGCGCCCCTGCCTTTTAGGGTGCCCTTCTTGCCTATTTCACCCCTCTTAAGCCATTCCACCTTTCCTATTCAAGATTCAGTCTTCAAGACACTCTTCAAAGCCATTTATGGCATGATTTCTTGATTTGACCTCCTTCTCTGAAAGTAATTCTGTGGAATATCTCTCAAGACCGAGTGATTTACACATCTTTATGTCACTAAAGATTGATATTTCTTTCATTAAACTTCATCATTTAAGATGAGATAATCCCTAAACTGGGTCTCCTTTTCAGGAATAATCCCCAGTCATATGTCCTCTAATTTGGGCATCCTCTTTAGGAGTAAGCCCCAAGTCCTCTAATTTGGGCATCCTCCTTTTCAAGAGTAAGTCTCAGTCATAATTTTTAACATGGGCATCCTCCTTAGGAGTAAGACCCAATTCATAAAGACTAAAATATGGGAATCCTCTCTAGGATTAAGCCCCAGTCCCCTAATTTGGGCATCCCCCTCAAGAGTAATCCCAAAACCTTAATTCCCTTAAGCTGGGACTCCATTTCCGGAGTAAGCCCCAGTCTCAAATATAGGCATCATCTTCAAGAGTAAGCCCTAGTCCCCTAATTTGGGAATCCTCTTCAGGAGTAATCCCCAGTCTAAATTTCTCTTAACCAGTCCTAATTTACCTTTGATCTGGGATTCCTTTTCAGGAGTAAATCTCAATCATAAGTCTTCTCCTAATTTCGGCCCCCTTTTCAGGAGTAATCCCCAAGTTAGAGTATTTAAAATCTCTATGAAGCACATATACCTTTATGGACCTTGTTCCTGGATTTCTTCCCTAAAGTAAATACTAACCTTCATTTATCTGGGCAGTCATACATACATAAGCCCCACATTATTTATTATGATTGCATCGTTCATGGAAGAATTTTCTAATTTTTACCAATACCTCTTGTTTCTCACACCGAGCATGAATCAAGTGAGCTTAGAGTGTAAAAGTAATTGTGACATCGTTCTTTAAGCCATCAATCATAAACATCATACTCCCTTACTCGAACTACGTGGGTTCTAATTCCTTTTCTAAATAAAGGATACGTAGGTAGCCCGTCTACGGGTTCGATCCCAACTCTAAAATAATCCATGTCCTTCCGAATGACAATAAACTTCAAGTGACCTATTGAGTGGCTTTAAAACCAGCATGGTGATCATAATGGCCATGAGACTTCTATATAAATGTGTCGAAGGGTACCATTGACCAAGAATCTCTAATAAATACAGATTATTCTCCATCGATGAAGAACCTAGAATACATACAAAAGATTCTTTAAATTTCCTACATATTTAATCATTGATTGTCAGATCTGAAGGAAAGCTCATTTTATACTTGGTAATGTAATAAGGATTCACGAACATAACTTAAATCTATAGAGAGAGTCCTAGAGTAGACAATAATTCCCCTTAAAAAGGTGTAATGAGTCCGACCTCCCATCCTCTGGACCAATGAAAATTCCTAAGCCTCATCAGTCCACAATCTAATGAGCACCTACCTTTTGAAAGTATGTCCAAATGGATGTTGAATCATTGGATGTTTCCGGTTTTACGAACAAAACAGTTAGAAACAGATCAGAATGTTTGAACCTCCCATCAAGGCGGTCATCCCCGATTCCGAGGAAAACAAAAATGGTGAACCCGACGTGAATCCTTAACAAAGTTAAAACAATGTTTTACCCATTTGATAGGACCCTATTTAAAACTAAATGAGAGGGACAATAAAAAAAATCCATGACATATGTGCTCATCCAAAAGATGTAGTGGCTGAATTTATCTTCATTACGTCTGTTATATCAAACAGGTACCCTTTTCAAAGATCTTATGCATTTCTCGAATAGCTGCTCTGAAGTTCACACCTGTGAATACTGCTGTTGTAAATGCCACTGCTGCTACTCTTACTGGATCGTCGTACGCTCTAACGATGATATCACCAAATCAGCGTCTTCAACGCTGAGTATCAAATGCACTGGTTAAGGAGTACCGTCAACATGGTACCATCCCAACTCTGGAGGCTGCCCGATAAGCCCTCCAAGTAAATAACTCACATCGATCATTCGGACAACGACGACCAATGATCATGAAGCAGGCGGTGCTGACTACTGTATCCAACCATTTCGGGTCTTTATCCCCGGAACGCAATCACAATTCGCTCCCTTATTCTAGGGAGGTGAATGAGCAGGTCCCCCAGGACCTTAATTCAAATAGAAAGGAGTCCTTCCTGAGGGCTCCCTCCAACAATCGCCACCAGACTCGTGCGGCAGTGCACCCTCAACATGATGAGGGTACCGACTCCAGGCGTTAGTCTCAGGTTCCTCGAACCCGAGCAAGCAAGACGAATCACCAGAGGCGGAATCTGGTTAACAGTGAGCAGGTTCTCATCTCTGTCATCTCCGGAGAAGTCCACCAACCTAACTTGGTGGAAAGCAATGAGCAGTCACATACACCTGCCCATTTTAATTCCGATGTCCAGCAGACTCGTCTGGCAGCATCACGCCAATCCCGCCAGGCAATTCCGGCGGAGTACTATAGGCAGGAACATACCAATGTTTATACATCATCAGCTAGTCAGCAGGCTCGTCTGACTACATATGATGGATCTCTTCAACCACGTTTCGTGAAGTGAAATCAGCAGGCACATACACCTTCTTGTATTAATCAAGCCTACCAACAGTCTCGCTTGGTAGCATTCGGATAAGTTAGTCGGAAAGCCCCGACAACAAATAGGAGGAAGACTCTAAAGTCTCTGCCACCACACATGAGTACTATCAGGATTCACTGATAGGAAAAGAAGGACACGAGCAGGCACATACACTTACTCCAAGCCCGGAATAGACGTATATTCCCGTTCCGGCAGCTGAAGTCACCAAGAATATTCTATCAATGGTGAAAGAGCAGAAGTAAATCCATTCTCATATTCTGGATGCCTGCCAGGATATTATAACAACTTCAACGGCATCTCAGGGAAAGACACATAAATCTATCCCTACAAGTGGAGTGACACATCAACAATTCACTCCAGATCATACACACACATCTGTTCCAGTCCAAGAGGGTTGTAGGGCATACTACCCATATCATACAGACAACCAAGTCAGGCACATACACCTAATTTGAGTAGAGATCGTCAGCCTAACCTGGCCATCATTCCTGATCAGACATATACACCTGCTCAGAGCAACCACCTTCGTCATCAAGTGGTTTCTAAGGCGAGTAAGAAGGCGTCTAAGAAAATGACCCGCCCATCATAGTCAAGAGATCAAGAGCGAATCTGTAATAAGGCCTTGCTCGATGCTGGTGTTCTTGAAGCCCTCAGACAATTATCTATTGAAATTCAAGATTATACTCCCTCATTTTCCAATAGTGGGAACATTAATTCTGAAGTTCTTCAACAGACACTTCCTCAGGAAGACTTTCTTCTTGAAAATTCGGTCGATCTCGAAGTTTCATCTTCAGATGAGAGCCATAGGAACCCTCTGTGTGGTCGTAAGACCAAGGAGCAAGAGATCTCATCTTTTGTTGTAACCCATTATCGTGGTCCTCCCCATGATGATAAATTTCTCTGTGAAAGTCCTCTCCGCAGTAGTGATGCACATTTCCTAGAAAATGATCTAGTGGACAATGTAGTGCCGAGAAAGCCCTCTTATCTTGAGGCACTTGCAAATGCGAAACCAGTCATGTCTGAAGCTTCATCGCTATCAGGTTAAATACTTTCTCAATTAGAAGATAGCCCAGTGTGTAGGTCATTCTCCGAACCACCCCTAAGTCATGCATCATCTAGTTTGATCAATGATTTCTCTATCAATCATGTTGAATCCAATGAAGAAACAAGGAAACACCAACTCTGGTCAAATCAGGTAGAATAATTTTCATCAAATGTTAAAGAGTAAATGTTGAACATGAGAAAACAACTGGCGAAAGGTGAAGTGCCAGTCATGTTTTGTCCTCTGGCTGACTCTCAGTATAATATTCCAGAAATGTCGACGGAAGATGATATTCATGATATTTGTCTCAACATATGCAAAACTCTTTGTCAGTTGAAAAAGAAAGTATTATCTTATGATGAATATGAAAATAATCATAAGATAATAGAAGGGTTACAATGTTAGATTGATTTGGCGTCTCTATCAGTCTCTCGATATCCGAAGGCCGAAAAAAAGAAGAGAGCCCTTAAACGTTCATGCTTTGGCATACTAAGAAGATTATGTCAGATAATTGCCAATTCCTCATCTAGTATTCGTGCCATAGGATGGGGTGTTCATGGAGAACTTCATTTCATGGTGCTCTCCAGTCAGAAAAGCCCATCGAAAATGGTCTCATGCAATGTTATTGCCCATGGCCGGCCACAATCAATGGGCTTTGTTTGTAATCAAAAGCTTGCCCAAGAGCAGGCTTCAACTAGATCCTCGCAAAATTAAGAATACATTGAACAAGATGTCGAATTACTCTTGCATCAATCAAACGAGAATATTGAATAGGCATCTCGTTTGGAACAAGAACGTCACCAAGTGACAGAAGTGTCAGAAATCATCCAATGGTCTTTTGAACTGGGTGATAAAAGCGGATACTGGTTAATGCATCCAGCTAATTTCCGAACTAAGGTTCGCAAGATCAGAAGGACTTTCCTGAAAGTCTCAAACATAGCATGTCAAGAACCACCCCAGCTCTCCAGACTGGAGACTCTTTTAAACCAACCCTCGGAATCCACAAAAATGATTTGGGGAGTTGAGCGAGAATAGAAGTAATAGCCCCAGCCCACTGGACTTGGTACTTTTTCAAATCATCAATCCCCTCCTCAGAGAAAGTCAGCCTTTTCTCGATTGGGGAAGAAACCTCAAGAGGAATGAAGAGCCAAATTATCAGGAGATTCCCTCCAAATTACGGTTCGTCAAGAAGTTCCTGAGGGATCGAATCAACAAAAGGAAATGTCTCATCAAAGACATGGAATAAGACAATATCACAGAAATGCTGATAGATGGGATGCGATGATTGATGCATCAATCAATGTCATCAATGTTGTTGTTGCTGATCCACCAGATGAGGCCCACTCATGGGACTCTGATGAAGAGGTTCATGCTCAAGAAATGTACGCACCGACAAAAATAGAGAAGGTGTGCGTACATGAAGTCAAAGGATTACTCAGAACTTTGGTAATCCTTCGAGTAACCCACTTCCCCCTCTCCGAAAAGGATCCAACAAAGGGAAGGGAAAGAACCAGGTTATATATCCTTCCTCTGGAGAAGGTCAATCGCTCTCACTAGAGTAGAGGTTTTCACAACAGGAGGAAGAAATGAAGGAATTAAGAAGGTTGAATGCAGAACTACTTCAGAGTAGTCTACTTCTTAATCATGCTGGAGTCAGTCAGCCAAAGCAATTTGTTGCAGCTACTGAGATGGATCAAGAATATCCTCCTCTATCAGTACACCCTCACAGGTCTAATCCTACGGGTCAAGTGCAACAATAGTTGGCAGTGCTACCATCAGTTGCATCACCAATTGCCACATCTGTCCAATCTCCAGTCAACGCACCTACCCAAGTCCAAGTTCAACCAAATGTTTCTCAAAAGTTAATAACTACTATTGAGTCATTAACAGCATGATTAGAAACTATGGAAGGGAAGCATGCACATGTTCAACCAGAAAAGAAAGTTTACCCTGAATGGGTAGATTCAATTTCTCCTCCATCCAGTTTTTGGAACCCTGTATTCCCTATTTTCAATGGATCAGTTGATCCTGAACAGCATTTGACGCATTACGTGTTTTCTTGTGATCCTATGATGGGAACTCCGGAGCAGCAAGAAGAAGTGAAAATCATATGCTTCGTGCGAACCTTTCTTGGACCGGCTTTTGTTTGGTATACAAGCTTTCAATCCCGGTCTATTACCGCATTGGAGGATCTTTGCCAAAAATTCCTCCTTCAGTTCATCTCAACATTGCCAAAGACTACAATTTTCGATCTTACAAACTGTAAGCAAAGGGAGATTGAAAGGGTCTCTGATTTCATTGCTCGATGGAAGGTATTAACATATTACTTGAGTTTATCACTCCCTCAAGTAGAATTGTTGCCAATCTGTGTGACAAATCTGCGTGACGAATTACGCACACCGTTAATCCCTGTGAAATACACAAGAGGGTTTCTAGACCTTACTTCAATCGCTCAGCAGATTGAAGATTCCCTTATACAGGATAAGGCTAAATCTTTTGTAATTCCATCAGCTCCAGGAAGGAGAATGAGTAAAGCATAAACTGCTACATTTATGCTTAAATAAGCACTTGTACCTATTTCTACCTCAAAACCTTTATCTTCTCGAAGGCTCTACCTTCTGAGTGCCAACAACAAAGGCCTTTTCGTCCAGACGATCAAAAAGATCAAAGACAAAAACAATTTGAGGATTCGAAGAGAAAAACATACTCTTTCCGAAATGAACAAGTTCCTGGTTATTTCATTTTGTCTCTGGAAAAAAATTTGGTTCAATTGTCAATGCCCAAGAGGCTAAAAAATAAAGGAGATGAAGACCGTCCCAATTATTTCCCTTTTCATCAAATGTTGGGGCATCCCATCCAGGAGTGTTTTGTCTTCAAAGACCTCCTACAAAAGATGGTCGACTCAAGAGAAGTCACATTGAAAGGCTCCTAAGCCCACGTAGCATGTGTCACTGCTACAGTTTCAGAGGAGAAAGGTGAATGGAATGAAGTCAAAAGAAAAAATGAACAGAAGTATGATGATTAGATGGTCATAAAGACAATAAATAGAACTCATGCTATTTTGCGAACACAATTAAAGAAACCAATTGTGTCTTCTGCAATGAATGTTGTGGCAAAACCCTCTTCATCAGAGGGAAAGTCCTCAAAGAAACGACATGATTCAATGAAAGAAAAAGAATCAGAAGAAGATGAGTATGTGTCAAATCCTAAGTTGTCTTTGACTTTGGCGAACTTCATGCCATCTACTTCAAAGCCACGGGCACCACCCCACCAAACGGTACAGCCTAAACAGGCTAATCAGGCAGAGGCTTCATCAGACGAAGAGTTAATCTTTGGTCATGTTAATATGATTAAATTAACAGATCCATATGCCAGTCGAAGTTTTGATTTCAATGAGCCCAAATTACCTGTATCAAACAGAGGAATCAGAGGATGTTCCAGGGGATTAGGATACAAGGGAAGACATGGATCTTTCAGAACCCACTATTCAAATTCTACCCCGGCTAGAACTGTGTACGCAGCAGAAACTCGTGGTAGAGCCCTTTAGCAAGCTCAACATGAACAAGCAAGTTCTTCTACCAATAGAAAATTCAGTCCTGGCACAGTTATTTTGGAAGACTGGTTGAAGGTTCCATCTTCTTCCTCTCAGCAAGTAAATGGATCTAATCGGTCTAATCTTCCAAAACCAGGAATATTGCCAACTCCTATCCCAATACAAGATGTATCAACTTCCAAAGCATCTGCTTCCAAGGTACCTGCTAAACCACATATTCCTATTGGGAAACACAGGCCTCTGGATCAAAAGAATTATATATTTAAATACTTGGCCCATGTACCAGCCATGTAATCAATTCTGGATGCTCTGAATCTGTCAAAAGATCTTCGGGAAGCACTCATCGAGGCTTTGTCAAGTCCTCATGAGTTTGAAACTGAAATTATTGCAGCAGAAGTCTATCACACAAAGAATAATCCTGTAGAATGCCATGAAATAATATCCTTTACTAATGAAGATGAAGATGATGTTGTGCATGGACATATGAGACCATTTTACTTGTCTGGAAAGGTCAATGGCATGGATGTTCGAAGAGATTTCATTGAAAATGGTTCAAGAGTAAACCTCATGCCCATTTGTACACTTTGTCGAGTAGGCCTCACGGAATCTGATTTATCTCGTTCCACCATGATGCTATAGGGATATGATAAAAATGAACAAGAACCACTGGGTGAAGTTACACTCCGAACTCAGTTTGGAGATCTTGTATCTAATTCAGATTTCATTGTTGTTGATCAAGACTCAGCCTTTAACATCTTGCTTGGAAGACCCTGGCTACATCAACATGCGGTTATCCCTTCCTCATACCATCAATGTCTCAAATATTGATTCGATGGTCATGGTGGGACATTGTATGGTGATAAGTCCGTGTTCAAGACATGCGAGTCTCAATACATTGAGGCAGAATTCTATCACATGAAGCAAAGGGAGAAATCCAAAACAAATGAGATTACCAAAATTAATGCTCCATATGGTTTGGAAAAAATTCTAGTAGATCCATTTACACATGTGAGTACAGATTATGTGTTGTCTATCAGTCAAATTGACAAGATAGACCCAAATCAAAATACTCTTATGGAAACATCCATAATGTCAATTACGGCAATCGAGCCAGACAACATGGGAGAAATTGGTAATCTACCAAGCAGTGATGAAAGCAGAAATGGTGACGTCTTCATTTAATCTGCTGAAATCCAACAAGTCTATGCTTCGCCAATTAGTCTAGAAGAAGTTATAGCAACATCTAAGGTGAACAATGATGTCGATTCTAAATCCATCATCTCCTCTTTATTACCCAAAGAAGACCCTTCATCATCAATCGGGTCGGAAATGGAAGCTTCTTCTTCAATATATACAAATTTTTACATCTCTTCGGATCATGAGAATTCTATTTTATCATCTACTATGAAAGTAGAAACGGAAGAAATAAAACATGAAGAAGAAGAAGAGGAAGATCTCAGAGCTGCTCCTCCAGCATTTGAAGAAGGTATCTCTTCCACTGTGGATGAACTCAGAGAAATAAATCTGGGTACAAAAGAAGATCAACGCCCCACTTTAATCAGTGTGGCCATCACTCTTGAAGAGAAAGAGATGTATATTTCATTTCTAAAGAGAAACATAGTTATATTTTCCTGGAACTATACAGAAATGCCCGGGCTTGATCCTGATGTTGCTACTCATCATTTGGGTTTACCTGAAGAACATCGAGGATTTAAGCATGCCGCGAGAAGAACACACCCAACTTATGCTTCCAAAATTGAAGCTGAAGTGGATAATATTATCAAAGATAACATCATCAGAGAAGTTCAATATCCCAAATGGTTGGCTAATATTGTCCCTGTAAAGAAAAAGAACAGAAAAATTAGAGTTTTCATCTATTTCATAGATCTTAATCGGCATTTTCCTAAGGATGATTTCCCAGTTACGATTACATAACTTCTAATTGATACAACATCTGGCTATGAAGCACTTTCCTTCATGGATGGATATTCCGAATATAATCAGATCTGAATGGCCCTAGAAGACTAGGAATCTACCGCCTTCAGAGCCCCTCAGGGTGTGTTTTGCTACCGGGTAATGCCCTTCGGATTAAAGAATGCAGGTGCAACTTATCAGCGTGTCATGCATCGTATCTTCAAACCCTTCATAGGGAAGTTTGTTGAATGCTATGTAGACGATTTGGTAGTTAAATCCAAACAACATTCTAATCACTTGGCTGATTTGGAAGTCATATTCTACAAACTTCGACAACATAATTTGAAGATGAACCCCTTAAAATGTTCTTTTGGGGTAACCTCAGGAAAATTTCTCTACTTTGTTGTACACCATCATGGTATTGAAGTCGATCCTGAGAAGACCAAGTCAATCCTTGGTATGTCACCTCCTCAAAATTTGAAATAATTAAGAGGACTTCAAGGACACTTAGCCTATATTCAGCGTTTCATTGCCAATTTAGAAGGCAAAAGTTTACCCTTCACCAAATTGATGAAGAAGGGAGTAACTTACCAGTGGACTAAATAATGTCAAGAAGCATTCGATATTCTCAAGAAATACCTCTTCAGTCCACCGGTACTCATGCCACCTATTGAAGGAAGACCACTTATCCTCTATGTGACAGCTCTAGAGCGATCATTGGGTTCCTTTCTTGCTCAAAAGAATGATGCTGGGAATGAAAACAGTTTCTACTATGTCAGTCGAACCATGCTTGAAGCAGAAACCCGGTATTCAGGTATTGAGAAGTGCTGCCTGGCATAAATCTTTGCAGTTCAGAAGTTGATACACTACCTGAAACATCATGAGGTCCAATTTGTATCTCGCAATAACCCGCTCAAATTTATCCTAAGTCGTCCAATGCTTATAGGATGTCTGGAATGGTGGGCGGTTATTTTGCAGCAATTCGACATTCAGTATGTGTCTCAAAAGGCGATAATGGGCCAAGATATATCTGATTTCATAGCTGAACACCCTTCATTAGAAGACACATCTTCAGATATTGAACTCCCTGATGAGGAAGTCTTCTCTATTCAAGAAAGTCCTCAGGCATGGGAAATGTATTTTGATGGTGCTTCCAGAAGTCCAACTGGGAGGAAAATGGAAAATCCTAAATTCAACAAAGTTGGATTAGGAATTGTCCTCATTTCTCCAAAAAGGCAGTGTTACCTTATTCATTATTATTGTGGGAAGTTGGTACCAATAATGAAGTAGAATACCAAGCTCTCATCGTAGGTTTGGAATTAGCACTTCAAGCACAAGTGAATCACTTAAAGGTGAAAGGTGATTCAGACCTAGTAATCAAACAAGTCAATGGGGATTATCCCACCAGAAAAGAAGAACTAATCCCTTTTTATGATTACGTAAGAGAGTTAATGGCGGAATTCCCTTTGGAACCGACATTTTCTTATATACCAAGATCACAAAATGCTCAAGCTGATGCATTGGCTAATATAGCCCCAGCTCTAGCAGATCCAAATCGGGACGTGACAACCATCAGTATTGCCCACCGTCTTACAATTTCACCATATGTTTGAATCAGAACAGAGGAAATTAATGAAATTTGTCCCATTCCTAAACTGTATGGTCATAATACAGGATGGATGTCACCTTTCAGGTAATACCTTCAAAATGGAACACTTCCACCTAATGGAGATGAGAAAGAACAAATCGGGCGACGTGTGGTTAATTTTACTCTTTATGATAGACCAGATAACCTAGAGAAAAATCTCTACAAACATGGTTTTGATGGAGTTCTCTTCAGATGCATTGATGGGGAAGAGACAATGGCTGTCATGAAAGAAGTGCATGCAGGAGTCTGTGGTGCCCACCAGTCTGGACATAGAGTGTCTGATCAGATTCGAAGGCATGGATACTTTTGGCCTTCAATGATACAAGATTTTTTCGATTTCACAAAGAAGTGTCATTCAAGAGAAGTACATACCAACTTCATTAATCAACCTCCAGATTTGTTTCATACAGCTAAATACTCATGGCCATATGCCACATGGGGAATGTATGTGGTGGGACCTTACGCTTTGGCTACGACCAAGCAGTTTAAGTACATTGTTACTACTACTGACTTCTTTTCCAAATGGGAAGAGGCAATACCTCTCAAGGAAGTCAGTTCTAAATGTGTTGTTAGTTTCATAAAGTCTAACATCATTACCAGATTCGGTGTCCCTCATACCATATTGACGGAAAATGGCACCAATTTCTATTCATTCGAGGTAAAGAAGTTGTATCAAGAATACAATATCAAATACAACCATTCATCTCGGTATCATGCAGCGGCCAATGACAAGATAGAAGCCTTTAACAAGACTCTTTAAAATATACTGCAAAAGATGGTTGATAAAGATAAGAGGTCATGGCCTGATAAAATCTTTCATGCTTTGTGGGCTTATCGGACTACCACCCGCACTACAACTCGGTCAACTCCATATTCATTGGTATATGGAACAGAAGCCATCGTGCCCATTGAAGTTCAACTACCCTCGCTCAGAGTTTCCATTTCTGATCAATCTTCTACAGATGAACAATCTCAAAAGAGATTGAATGAATTAGAACGGTTAAATGAGAAAAGATTGTGCACTTTGCACCACTTGGAAGTCTATCAGAATCAAATAGCACGAGCTTTTAACAAAAAAGTCCGTCTTCATTCATTCACTCAGGGAGAATTGGTATTAGTTCTCAGAATTCTAATGATACCAGGAAAGAAACCTCCCAATCTTGAGCCAAAATGGGAAGGACCTTATTCAATACATAGGTTCTACTCCAATTGTGCTTATTCGTTAATCTCAATGGATGGATAACTCATCACTACTCTAACCAATGCGAGATTTTTGAAGAAGTATTTTGTATAAACTACAATGTACTTTTCTTCATCCTTTCTATATGATGTTAAACTATACAGAAACGGTCCATACATATGACCTCAAACTATATGTACTCTCATTGTCCTTGCTATATGACGTTAAACTATACATCAACGGTCCATACATATGACCTTTAACTATTTGTACTTTGGTCCCACATGACGTTAAACTGTGAAATTTTTTTTGTCCTTGCTATATGACGTTAAAATATACAGCAACGGTCCATACATATGACCTTAAACTATTTGTACTTTCGTCCCACACGATGTTAAACTATGAAAAAGTTTCCTAAATGGTCCATTATGACCTTAAACTGTAACTAGGTCCTGTATGACCTTAAACTGCATTTGTCCTTGCTATATGACGTTAAACTATACACCAACGGTCCATACATATGACCTTAAACTATTTGTACTTTCGTCCCACACGACGTTAGACTGTGAAAAAGTTCCTTAAATGGTCCAGTATGACCTTAAACTGAAACTAGGTCCTGTATGACCTTAAAATGCATTCGTCCTTGCTATATGGCGTTAAACTATAAAGCAACGGTCCATACATATGACCTTAAACTATTTGTACTTTCGTTGTCCTTGCTATATGACGTTAAACTATACAGAAACGGTCCATACATATGACCTTAAACTATTTGTACATTCATCCCACATTACGTTAAACTGTGAAAGTTAATTTGTCCTTGCTATATGATGTTAAACTATACAGCAACGGTCCATACATATGACCTTAAACTATGCGTACTTTCGTCCCACACGACATTAAACTGTGAAAAAGTTCCCTAAATGGTCCAGTATGACCTTAAACTGCAACTAGGTCATGTATGACCTTAAACTGTATCATCAACGGTCCATGCATATGACCCTAAACTATATGCAAGTCCCTTACATCCAGCAAGACATTAAACAGTGACGTCCTAACTACATGACGCTAAACTGTATAAAATTCCCTTACGACTGGAAAGACATTAAACTACATAATCATCAAAGGTCCTATATGACCTTAAACTACACCACCGTCCAGCATGACATTAAACTGCACCATCCACGGTCCATGCATATGACCATAAACTATTCTCACTTTCGTCCAACATGACGCTAAATTGTATCGTCCCTTTTTCATCCAACATGACGTTAAACTGTGAAATAGTCCCTAATACATCCAACATGATGTTAAATGGTGTACTATTTTGTCCTCCCTGCATGACATTAAACTGCATAGTCCCCCCTTTGTCCAACATGACATTAAACTCTATTGTCCCCATCGTCCTAACTACATGACGCTAAACTGTACAGAAAGTCCATGATACGTCCAACATGACATTAAACTGTATTTTGTCCCTACTACATGACACTAAATTGTGCACCACCAATAGTCCTAACTGCAAGACTTTAAACTGCATAGTCCCTTTATATCCCCTATATGACATTAAACTATGCATCGTTAAGGTTGTTGTTACCGCTTGTTTCTCACACCGAGTATGACTCACGTGAGCTTAGAGAAAACCTCAACCATAACACACTCTCTAGGCCGCTAACCATGTGTAAGTCCCAACATCATTTTTTAGGTCGTTGTCCCCAAGAACAACTTGATCATTAATTCATTCTTTAATTGAACTACACAGACTTTGATCCTTGCCTTCTAGGCTGGGTATGTAGGCAACCTCCCAAGGTTCAAGCCCAAAACCAATCTCTTCACGTCGGTTCATCTCCATCTCATACGATGTTAATTTGTGAAACCACCCTTAGAATCAATATCTTTACATTGGTTCACTTTCGTCATTGTTATACGACGTTAAAATATAAAACACTTTTGTCTAGTATGACAATAAACTAAAAATTTCATTGATACCCTCACCTTAGAGGGAACCATTATTTCCATTGATTTTTCAATCATGTTTCATTTCAAAGACTACGTGCATACATGGCAATGCCTGAACCTTTTATCTTGGGTTAAACCATCATTGCACTAAAGTGCCCTTTCACCCTTCACATGTACGAACCAAATTTGCATAGAGGGTATTTCTAGAACTATGTGGGCCTGATTCCCATCCTTATGGGATACATAGGAACGTTTGAGTGTCCCTCGAATCCAGCCCCAAGTCTTTGGTCCTAACCCCAAATTCCATTTTCAGTCCCTTGGCTGAAAAGTCCCCATAAAAACACACACTGTGTATTTCTTACAATGTTTCAAGCTCTATGACCCTAAACATAGATCTCTAATCCTTTTGTCCCACATGACGTTAAACTGTAGTTTAAGAACTACGTATGGCTTGATTCTCATCCTTATGGGATACGTAGTGAAGTCCAACATTTCAATTCAGGACCCAGTCACGACATGATTATGGTTAGAATTGATCTATGTATCTCTGTATACATTGAAAAATACCCATATTTATGTTTCATAATCCTAACCTTAAATATTTTCAGATCCTCATAACCCTTTTCATGACTTCTAGTCACAAAAATGTCAAACTTCTGAGAGTTCTTTTTCCTAACTATGTAGCACGTGCCCATAGGCGGCCTTTCATAAACAGTCTACATAACAGAATTGTTAGCCAAAATATACTATTATTTGACTATGTAGTCAATGCCCTTAGGTGGACCTGCATAATTCAACCCCCTAACGGGTTTGTCGGATAATGGTAACATCATTCTTGGGAATAATTCATCTTTTGTCCTTATTTGTCATAAACGACAGTATGTAGGGATCCGCAAAAATTGTCATCCTTAACATATTTTTCCCATATCCTTTTTCATGATATGAAAGTATTCAAGTGTATGGTTTATATTATCCTTCCCTACGTTTGGGTCAAACCTTCGTAGGAGTGATATTCATCCAGTTCTTCGATAATCTTGTTTGGAAATATCTTCTCCATATTGAAGTACCTATTTTCATACAACAACCTCTATACTTTGGAATATTTGAATCTCCATAAACTTTCACTGGATTTTAGCACTAAGAATGTAAATTTCTGAGAGTTCTTTTTCCTGACTATGTAGCACGTGCCCATAGGTGGCCTTGCATAAACAGTCTACATAACAAACTTGTTAGCCAAAAGATACTATTTTATTTAACTATGCAGTCAATGCCCTTAGGTGGCCCTGCATAATTCAACCCCCTAACAGGTTTGATAAATAATGGTAACTTCATTATTGGAAACTACTTCTTATAATGCCTTTTAGCTCTTTTTCATATCATTCCTCAGATTCAAATATTCTTAAGTCATAGCTTACATATTTTCCCACGTACTTGAGTATGGTAATATGCTCTCAGATGAATTTTCAAGGAATTGAGTCAATTGTAATCCATTTCGGTCAAAGCTATTTTGACCTTAAACATTAGCCTTTGTATGTCTGGCGTGCATGAATTTAAACTGCCCACAAAAGACAAGGGAACTCTGAATAAAAGTTAAGTTCCTAGCTCACTAAACATACATTTTGTTTGATTAAGGTAATATTGAACAATTAAAAGGTTAATGTTTTTAGGGTTATTTACATTAATCCTAGTAAAAATAAAACTATGCTTACTAGGCCCATTGGCTTAGGTAAAATCTAAATCATGTAGTAAAAGAGAATGGAGGTACAAATGAGTGAAGGTGAAAGTGTTTTTCATTGATGCACAAGAGTTAGAAAGACATCCACAGATTGGAGTCTCTTCTCTTTTCCAAGGAGATTACAAAATATTATCAACATAAGACTTCATTTGATGTACAACATTCCGAGCTTCATCAGCAACTACTTGAAGCTCATGAACTTGATCAAATTCACTCTTCTCATATTGTTAGAGTGCCTTCTTGGAATCTTCAATGGCTTTAATACCATTCGTTTGAGCTCCCTCCAATGAAATATTGAGCTGATCATGTTCCCCAGTAACAGTATCTAACTATTACTGGAGCTGCACCTACTGGACAACTTTTTCTTTGATTTTATGCTTTAACTCCTTCATCTTGGCAGTATAATCAGCCTCAGCTTGGGATACCGCAGCCTCAAATTCGCCGATGTTAACTGACAATTCCACCCTGGTCAGATCTTCGCGGCACTTTTTCTCCTGCTCCCTCCTGAAGATGATCTGTTTCAATTTGGTATGGATCTTTTCATATCAAAAACTGCCAAGTCCTAGTATGTAAAATTCGGAGGAAAATCAAGGAATTTTCGATGATAACTCTTCTAAAGACACCTCAGATATGATTTTCCATATGTTGTTCCATGCCTTGTGTCGTGAAAATCTGAACGATTTAAGAATCTACGGGTCTGATTCAACATCATCATCACAAGGGGGTAGGTAATATGGGATTATTTCACTTAAGGAAGTTCCATGTTCTGTTCTTTCCCCCCTGACTTGTGCTTCTTCGCTTTCAATTCCTGTGGGGGCATGGGATGAGGCTTCACCTCCAGACTTAGCCACTGTAGTCGACAACCCTTCATAATTAATTGAGAGCTTTGGTTAGCTTCAAAGGATAACAAAAGAATCGATTATCTTGAAAATTAAGTACAATCACAAATATTTTTATCCCTTACCCGACGGTGGGATAGCAACCTGAGAAGACTCTTCCCCATCTTTCCTAGTCTCAACAGGATCTTCAAGATGGGTCTCAGGAGGGTTTATTGGGTTTAGCTCTACTTGAGATAATGTTTCTGCAATGGTAGGGGTGACAACAATGTCCACACCCTCTTCAGGCATTGGCAGTTCAGCAGTTTCTATGGATGGAACTGTGTATCATTTTCAGTCATGATTAGAAGTGTAAATTATAAGAATATTTACTAGGTGAAGGATAACACTCACACCCAATGCCTTCTAAATCACATGAAAACTTATCATGATAATAAAATTATTCGAAATACATGCCATGGTTCATCATTTCATCAAATGATATTTCAGAATCCTGGTTAGTCTCACCAGTGGGAGAGTTTGGTGTGTCTTCTTTGACAACTTACGTTCTGCAGCCCCTGACCCTAGACATTATCATCGGGTAAAATCAAAGTAGCAGTTGCATCAGTTGCAACAGTCGCCAGAAGCTCTAATGCAGGAGTTGAACCTGAAGTATCACAGAATGGAAATCAGTCGGTGTTTCATTCAACATTTTTATGAAGCATTTTTGACTTACCAGAAACAGGTTCTTCTTTTCTTGCAACAGAAGTAGGAGGGATACTGGGAATAGATGCTAGCTCTTCTCCAGGAGCAGCCAAGTCAGCTTGGATCTGTGATTGTTCAACATCACCCTCCGTGGTCTTTGAAGGAGGATCAGTCCTTTCCCTCAGGGGGGAAATTGAAGAAGCCCCTGCAATCCCCAGAAATATGAGTAACCATGTGGTCATGGGTATAAACTCATGATTACTCGAATGAATTACCCCTGCTAATGAAGCATTTAGCTGTGGACTTCCTCCTTTGTTTCATTTCTTCTTTGGTTTTTTGGGAGTATCGGTAGTCTCCCTTATTGGCACTTGGATTGGCGAATGGAAGGCTATGTCCAGCGCCTCATTAATGGCCTGCTGGCCTAGAGATATCTCACATGGTTCGTGAGGAGAATCAGTAGCAGCCCCGATGGAAGTACCACCAGGGCTATACTGTGGCGAAGGAACCATAGTTCCTTTCTTTGCAAGCTGCACGATGATGAAAATATCTTCCTTAAGTAAAAAAGCATTGACTGAAATCACGTTGCAAAGCAAACAAGGAAATAAAACATACATCTTCAGGAGCCACATACTCATGCCACTCCTCATCTCCATGACCACCAGCCCCCACAGTGGCGCCACGATCAATTATTTCCTTCACCCGCCTGGTGACAGGAACAGACTCATCATTGGCATATATGAGCATTTCCAAATCTCTAATGTAAGCCCGCACTTCATTGGGGTCATCCTAGTATTGAAGATTTGTAGAATCCATAAGATTCCCTATTCCAGGAAGTTGTAGGCCCTCACACAAATCCAGCTAGGCGATCTCAGTACCACAGTATAAACTCTGCCATAGCTGGACAGTCTCTGGTCTTAGATATGAAGGCTGCAAGGAAGGTACTACAATTTTTTACTTCAATTTATTCCTAGTTCCTGTAACTACAGATAGAGAATAATAAAGTAATGACTTATTGCTTTATAAAGTCACAGTGATTAAATTACTACAATAAAGTAACTCACCAGGAGTTTATAGAGTGGGTCTTTTAATTCTGACCGGAGGATTATATCGGGCACGAAACCTCTTTGCCGCTGGTTGTGCCTCATTATCCCCATCGTGGGAATCGGGTGAATCAGTTCTAGAGGAGGAGTCTGTCGAATCAACTTCAGGTGGGGAAGCATCACCTTCATGAGGAAGGGTTTCTTTCTCTACAGTCCTCTTCCTTTTCCCCACCTGATAAACTAGGTGATTCAATATCACTTTGGGTTATGATGATATCCAGTGTTCTGAATAATATGTAGTCAATTTATGTGCCGCTTTTTCAACTCATAGATCAAATATTGCCCCAGTCTTCTCCCTTGACGTCAGCATCCATAGTTGCTGAGAAACCATTGGATGTTGCTCTAACCTGACATGTACAAGAGGATATATAGCAATCTGTTGCAGACATTTGAATTGACGTGAAAATCTATATGGAGCATAGGCCTCGCATATGATTTCTCGGTCAATCCTGGAAACTAGCACACCATCCCTGCAAGCTAGAATGTATGCCCTTAAATCCAAATGGGTTATTCCATCATCAATAAACCGCCCGGTTGGCGGACGTCCATAGGGAAAGAAATTGAATTCCTTAAACATGCTCTGCCTCACTTTCATATCATAGGCATTAACATCTAATGGAGCAACTCTAGAGACTGCTTGCACTGACGGCCTGAAAGAACTTACAGAAATTTGTCATCCATTATGTACATCGTAAGTCCTGACGTGAGTGGCGGTCCATCCCCATAAAACTTGTAATGGTCACACTATTCTTAAAGTAGATTTACCCATGAATACATGAAGTAAACTCTTGTGAATATTTGCTAAAATGGGGGTATCCAACCCAACCATTTTTCCCTCAGCCAACCTTTCCGCAATGACAAAGGTCCCTGGCCTGATGCCTCCCTTAGAATCCCTGACTGACAATAGATAAACACTGAGCCACATTGCTAAGAAGCCTGCCAGATGAGTCTTCTTTGGGATTCTTTGATTCACCTCATATCCCCACTTCTCGAACTCTCCTGCTTCTAGAGTTGGCCAGAATGTGCCAGGAGCACCCCTCTTCTCAGGTTTTGGGCAGGTGGTTGGATGTTTGGGCCTCTTATCCTAGGATTTCTTTTTCTTGGATCCTTTTTCCTTCGGCTCCTACTCCTTTGGCTCCCTCTCTTTCTTCTTAATAATAAATATTTTCATCCATTCCTCCAGATGAATATCCTTTCTATAACGAGTTAATGAGGTCTCTGAACTCTTAAGCTTGTGGAAGATCTTAAAAAATTCCTGAGCTAAAGCAGAAGTTTTCTCTGAATCATTCCAAGTCACCCTGGGAGGAATGAATTCATCATACATATCGCTCCAAATTGGATCCCCTGAGATCTTGCAGACATACCACAGACTAATGCCTACTTCTCCATGAGTTAGATGGAAAGAATTAGTTTCTGGGCTCCAGTGGCTGAGTATCTCCGGCACGAAGTTATCATGTCTGTAAACATATGTTTGCCCAACCCAGACAGCTTCTTATATTGCAGCTCCCTTCAGAACCTCGACAAACTTTGCACAAGTTTGTCGCACCCAGTATACCCACATCCAATTTGGCTTCACGCCTCCCCCAGGACGGAAGTCCCAACATTTCTTCCAGCCTTTAGATTGATCCATCTGAGCATTTTAGAAGATTGAAGGATGAAAATGTGGTTGCAGCTTAGGTGTATGATTTTCAGATCTGGTGTGCAAGGGATATGATGCATCATGTAGGCCTTCTCCACTATTCCAGCACTTATAAATACTCCTCCACATGAGATATTTGCTAAAGTAAATTGGGTGTAATTCTGGAACCACGAAAATGGAAGATAGTTCATTGCTTCTGGAATGGTGACTTCTCGTAGTTGACCATATCCATACAATAGAAGATAAGTGCTCTGTGGGAAGTAACGATGATATTTCTTCAGATACTTATCCAAATCCGGAAGACTACAATCTTTGAAAGTATAATAATCATGGCCAATGATGTCTGTCATATCATCTATTTGCTTTCTAGCCAGTTCATCAACTATTCCAGGTCTAAGAGCCATTGATTCTGCACAAGAGTTGAATTAATTAACTCTTAAATGGATTGATTTTTCATAAACATTGTGAATACATTCGAAACAATGGCTAAGGCATTAAGGAGCACAAGTATGGATGTGTCGCACATGTGTTAAAACTGTCCCGCATGTTTTTGTCACGCATGTTTGCACCGCGGAAGTCCTATTAACTTGACAGCAGCGCGACGACGAGGAAACAGCGGAAAGAAGATGACTTGTGTGGCGAGAGCTCGAGAATTAGAAATCAGATGCGAAGCACGTCCAATGACCGCGTATTTATAGCTCAGGCGGCCTATCTCCGCGCCGTACCCCTGCGTGCCAGGCCCTGCGCGATGCGCACTTGCGCGCCGCCATATGCGCCATCAAGACTTGTGCACAACCGTTCCTTTGGTTTTCTTCTTTTCCTCAGACTCACACCCTCATTTCTTTCAGATCCAACTCTGAGGGGGACTTTTGTTGACGCTCCTTTTTCGTCACAGAGTCCAAAGAAATGTAAAGGGAAATGACTTAGCACAAATTGATCCATCCTTTGAAGAAAATATCAAAAATCGACAAAGGCATGAACAAGGGATCAAAAGCACATGTGCCGCACAAGTTCTACCACTGTCACGCAAGTCCAGTTGCGCGATGCCTAGTGGTCGCGCAAGTGACTTGCACGACCTATGTGGTAACCACCCGGGGTCTTCTCCTGCCTATAAATAAACCATGTGGTCCCCCCATTGGAGGAGGATTTTTTTCCAGAAACTCAGATTTGATCTCTCAGCGCCCTAGTCTCTTATCAAAGCTTCCGAAACAATTCTAAGGTAATTTCATTCCTATAACGGATGATCTAAAGTGGGGGAGGAAGGCCTAATTGTTGAAACTCATCAAAACTGGCACGCCTGAGTGGCCAGCCCTTAACGGAAAAAGGCCACACTTGCACGCCGCCTTACTCCTTCAATAGAACTTCTGCGGCCCTTTTCTGTAAGAACCTCTAGATTATTCTAAAGGCTTTAATCAAGAGTCTCTCAAGTATTACCCTTCTGGTTCACCGTTGTGCAAGTACACCATGTGTCGCGCAGGCATACCTGCACGACCAGTACTTGATCGCCCACGCAGTACCTGTGCGCCTGCCAGGACTTGCGCGCCCCTACCTTTTTGGGAGCCCTTCATTCCCATTTCACCCCTCATAATCCATTCCACCTTTCCTATTCAAGGATCAGTCTTCAAGTTACTCTTCAAAGCCATTTATGGCATGATTTCTTGATTTGACTTCCTTATCAGAAAGGGATTCTATGGAATATCTCTCAAGACCTGGTGATTTACACATCATTATGTCACTAAAGATTGAGATTTCATTCATTCAACCTCATACTTTATGATGAGAGAATCCTTAACATGGGTCTCCTTTTCAAGAATAATCCCCACTCATAAGTCCTCTAATTTGGGCATCCTATTTAGGAGTATGCCCCAAGTCCTCTAATTTGGGCATCCTCCTTTTCAGGAGTAAGTCCCAGTCGTAATTCTTAACTTGGGCATCCTCCTTATGAGTATGCCCCAATTCATAAAGTCTCAAATATGGGCATCCTCTTTAGGAGTAAGCCACAGTCCCCTAATTTGGGCATACTCCTTAGGAGTAAGCCCCAAACCTTAATTCCCTTAACCTGGGCCTCCTTTTCAGGAGTAAGCCCCAGTCTCAAATATGGGCATCCTCTTCAAGAGTAAGCCCTAGTTCCCTAATTTGGGCATCCTCCTTAGGAGTAAGCCCCAGTTTTAATTTCTCTTAACTAGTCCTAATTTACCTTTGATCTGGGATTCCTTTTCATGAGTAAAGCACAATCATAAGTCTTATTCTAATTTGGTCCTCCTTTTCAAGAGTAAGCCCCAAGTTAGATTATTCAAAATCTCCATGAAGCACATATACCTTTATGGACCCTGTTCCTAGATTTCTTCCCTAAAGTAAATCCTAACCTTCATTTATCTGGGCAGTCATACATACAGAAGCCCCACATTATTTCTTATGATTGCATCTTTCATGGCATAATTGTCAATTTTTTACCAATACCTCTTGTTTCTCACACAGAGCATGACTCACGTGAGCTTAGAGTGTAAAAGTAATTGTGACATCCTTCTTTGAGCCATAAATCATAAACATCATACTCCCTTACTCGAACTACGTGGGTTCCGATTCCTTTTCTAAACAATGGATACCCCGGTAGCCCGTCTACGGGTTCGATCCCAACTGTAAATTAATCGATTTCCTTTTGAATGACAATAAACTTCAAGTGCCCCACTGAGAGACTTTAAAACCAGCATGGCCATCATAATGACTAAGAGACTTCTATATAAATGTGTCGAAGGGTACCATTGACCAAGAATCACTAATAAATAATGATGATTCTATATCGATGAAAACCCTCGAATACATACAAAAGATTCTCTAAATTTCATACATATTTAATCATTGATTGTCAAATCTGAAGGAAATCTCATTTTATACTTGGTAATTTAATAAGGATTCACAAACAGAACTTAAATCTATAAAGAGAGTCCTGGAGTAAACCATAATTCCCCTCAAAAAGGTGTGATGAGTCTGACCTCCCATCCTCTCGACCAATGAAAATTCCTAAGCCTCATCAGTCCACAAATTAATGAGCACCTACCTTTGGAATGTAGGTCTGAATGGATGTGGAATCAATGGATGTTTCCGGTTCTACGAACAAACCCGTTAGAAACCGATCAGAGTGTTTGAACCTCCCATCAAGGCGGTCATCCCCGGATTCCGAGGGAAACGATAGTTTATGTAGGGTACCCTTGACATTATTTATTATATTATATGAACTTTTATGCAACACTTTGTGATAGTTTCCATGTTTTGGTAGGAACTTAAGTTACATATTTAGGTGAATAGTTAGTTTCACTTATTGTCCACTGTGATTTAGCATGATTTCATTACTTTTCATGAGAGTCTATGAGGAGGATTCTACTGAGTAAATTGTTATACTCACCCTATATGTATATAAACATCTATTTTAGACATTTGGATTATAATAGAGATGAGGATGGTTATTAGTTACTTTTGTGTTGTATGAGATGCTTGGGCTTCATGGTGATGGAAATCATTACCTTTATTTTGGTACTTGTAGTTTTTCCATTTAGTTATTTTAGTTCATGGATGAATTAACATTTTTGTACATGGGTTTCTTTTATATTATTGTCTGAGTATGAGTTGGTTAGTGGCTACCTTATCTCTATATTCTCCATATGTTTCTATAATTGGGTAATACCTCCAATATACATATTTAGTATACCCACAGTGATAATCACCATCATAGGGACTACTGGCAGTGGGACATGGGGGTCACTATGTCTCTTCTCCCCTTTCCATCCCAGGAGGGGTACACATTTTGGGAAGGGGGAGGTCACACAGTGGTATCAAAGGTAGGTTGATGGTTCTGATAGATTTTGGAGTTAGGCACATGTGAGGTAGCATGGGTTGGTAGGGAAGCAGCATAACCTAAGCATAATAAGTGTTATTAATAAGGGAAACTGGCTGGGACATGGGTATTTTGGTCACATTGTGATATGATGGATGTAATTTCAAGCATATAATGGATACTAAATTAAGGGATAATGGTTGAAGGTTAGAGACCAAAGAAGGTATCATTCATCATTCATAATTTCACCTATGTTTTAATACGTATTCCATGAGATTGGTTAACCTAAAAAGAACAGAATAAAAAAATTAATTAATGTTTTGTATTACATATTCCCAGTTTTGGAGGTCTAACTGTTATTTCTTTTGAAGTTATGGGTCCTAGTTGACATCCTCATCAGGGTCACATTGAAAGAAATTTTGAATATTGAAGAAGCTACTTTTTGCATTATAGATGATGAAAATGTTGAAATTAAGAGGATAACACTTTCAGTGTTTCTATTCTAGAGTCTAAGAAAGTTTGAGGTATTAGTTTCAAATGAAGCCCCATAAGACAAGTCAAAAAATGTTCATAAATATATTAGATTGATCTTGGACCGGAATGATTTCTGGGTTTAATTGGCTTGGAAGATGCTATATGGGGTAGTGAGGTAGTGTTTCTTCTTGCTCCTCAAAAATCATGAGGAATTAGTAGTCTCATGGGAGGAGTTCCAAGACCAGTTTAGAGACTGGTTTCTTTATTCATCCAAAAATATGGCTAATAGCCAAGAGATGCTTACCCTACAGCAGGGGAGAACAAGTTTGAGTGTTTGGAATCAATTTCAATAACATCAAACTATATTATTCAGACTTATTTCTAGATGGGGAGGCTTGGGTGCGGTATTTTGAGGAGGCTTTGGTTCGAGAGATCTAGCACCAAGTCACCCCTATTTACCATAAAGTGGTATCTCACTATAATGGAATAAGAATATTTCCTCAAGGGGAATTTATATAGAAAATGATCTTAACGATATGGGTTTTATAAATAACACTCATAAGGAAGAGATGTGTTTAGAGGTTCCCAGTTTCAAGTGCAGAATCATTTTCATTCGGCTATGGTATGTCTCTTCCCTCAATGCTTTGTTTCACTAGGGGCAGCAGATCTCTTGCCAATAATAAGGGATGATGTGTTTTTTCATTGTGTAGACTGAGGTCATCCGTGACATGAGTACCCTAACCTTATATCTAGTTAGTGTGAACCAGGTGTTCCACTCCAGGATCCTTTGATGAGGTAGTTCCAGCCGAGGAAGCTACTACATGATGCACAAGTTTCGGATCACCAGAGAGAAGATTGGGTAGAAATTCGATATCCTTATTAATATCCCCTTCCATATAGAGAAGAGTTTAGCCAAGGAAGTGATCATTTTCAGGTTCATAGTGGTCATGGGGAAAGTCATGGTTAGCTTCATTCTTTAGCATTTACAATGATGGGTGAGCCATATGTTGTTTGAGGTACCCATTTCTTATTTTGTACATGGGTGCATTCTTTGTTAGATCCAGGAGAGTCCCAATCCATCATATCACCTTCCATTTTCCATTATTTGGTATATGAGGTAGAGATAATTCAATTTCCCTTGACATAAACTATGCCAGTTGGAGGGTCATGATGACTTATTTTAAATATATAGAGATTGTGAGAAACAGAAAGGGAAGCACTGGTCTTGTAGATGTTTCCTATGTTTATGGATAAAACTATATTTTTTAATCCATGGAATGTATTGTTTCTTTTCATTGTAGGATGTCATATATTTCTATAGGAGGGATCTTGAGGTAATAGTTGGTGATGGATAGCCGATAATTTTTATTGGTTAGTGTGGCCCTAATATGAGTCAGAGGTGTGTTCTGTCCATGTATTCTTTGATGGCGGACCCGATGTTGATACCATAAGAAGTTCAGCAGTTGGTGTTTCCCTAGGATATCGAAGAGTAGCCTGATGTCATTTTAGAAGATGTTGAACCATTAACCCCATGACTAGATATCGATTTTTGGATTGATATAAATCTAGGACTGTCTTCTAACTCGATGTCTCCATAAAGGATGATGCCTTCTAAGTTGTGAGAACTACGTGTACATATCTATGTTCTATTGTAGAGTGGTTTTTTCAGTAGATTGTGTCACTATAGGATTCAAAAAAAATTATGATGGTTGGCATCAATTTGCGGTTTTATATCAATTATCATCACTTGAACCCTGTGATAGTGAAAAAAATCTATCCTCTTCTGCAAATTGATGATTTATTCAATCGATTGAATGGTGCATGTTGGTTTTTAAATATCTATTTGAGGTCAAGATATCATCTAATGTATATAAAGGACAAGGATATACTAAAACCTACTATTCATTTTTTATGGGAATTACTAGCTCATTGTAATGTCATTCAGTGTGATGAATGCTCTATCTGTGTTCATGGGATTGATGAACATTGGGTTCTATGAGTTACTGAATAAGTTCAATGTGGTCTTCATCTATGAAATTCATGTCTACTATACATTTGAGGAGGAGAATTTAGAGAATCATTGTGCTATTTTGGGAGTTCTGCTTCCACATCAGCTATTTGGGAATTTGTTCAAGAGTGAGTTTTGGGCCTGAGAAGTCTGTTTCATTGGGAATGTTGTATCTGAAAAAGGAGTAGTTATGGATACATCAACGGGATATGAAGTTATGTATTTGTCATCCCTAAATATAGTGGAAGAATTATAATGTTTCTTTGATCTCGAGGTCGAATATAGGATGCTCGTAGAAAAATTTTCACCGGTTGCAACTCCTCTATGAGCGTTAACCAAAAAGGATCAGCTGTTCATGTGGACTTACCAATGTTTGGATGCTTTTGATTATCTAAATGATAATTTTGTCAGTTATCCAGTTCTTTTTCTTATAGTAAATGGAGTACAGTTTGAGGTTTTATGTGATGCTTCTGGTCTGGTGTTTGGATGTATTCTGATGCTGCAGATAATAATCATTTTTATGGTTCTTTACAGTTTCATCTCCATGAACGTAACAATGCCTCCCACAATCTCGAGTTTGTGGTATTGATTTTTTTCCCTAGTTATGTGTAGACATTTCCGCATTGGTGAATTTTTTTTTCTACATCATTCATAATAGCATAAAATACATTTTCTCTCTACACGAAAAAAACATGTCACATCATTAGTGGTGGGTGTTCTTACAGGATTTCAATATTGAAAATTCTTATACACCTAGAATGGGGAACCTTTTAGTCGATGCATTGAGAAGTATTTCACATAGTGATTAAGTGCATGAATCCGGTGATTCCTGGAGAGTGTTGGAAGCTCATTCAGCATTACATCATGATATGAGAGAAATTGGGGACACTAGTTTCATTTTTCAAATGACGGTGTAGTCATATCTGGTATAGCCGAGAGAAGAGTCCTAGTTTGTGGATCATGAGGTGGAGGTCTAGAGAGACCACATTATTTTTTTTGGGGCACTTGATGGTTGGTATAAGGATGAACATAACTGGGTGTTGTTATAGGGAAGGATTTTCATTCATTTAGAATTTCATGATATGATTCCCATATAGTTCCATAGTTTTACCTAGGCGGTATATCCATGTATGGAAAATATGTACCATGTATAGATATTTCATTTTTGATGTCTTATGTTAAAGAATTCACTTGTAGTGTTTCTATTTCTTTTTTTTCATAAGGTAAAGTATGAGCACATCAATTTGGGTTATTTGATGAAACCATTAGATTTTCCTTAGCGGATGTGTGAGGACATATCAATGGAAATTGCTACTATTTTACCTCAATATTAGGGAGGCTATGATGCTATATGGATTTTAGGGGATCAATTGAATAAATAATTACACATTAAAGAGATCAATGAGTTGGGATCAATGGATATTATCTTGATTTAATATCTGGAGGATGTTTTCATACTCCATGGAGTTCCGATGATAATCATTTCTGATTGATATCGTCATTTTACCTCCAAGGTGTGGAGATGTTTCTAGCATGGTTTTAGTTCCCAACTACACCTTTTATCTTTTTTCATCCAAAGGTGGGTGGTCAGATAAAGTGGACCTTCTATACTATTGATCACATGGTCTAATTTTGTGTTATGAATTTTGGAGGTTCTTGGATGAGGCACCTACCCTTGGAAGTGTTAACATAAAACAATAGTTTCCACTCTATCATCAATATGGTTCCATTTAAAGACCTATATGGATGAAAATTATATTCTCTGTTGTTCTAGATTAGTATTATAGATTCAACAATTTTCTATATGGAACTACTACAGGTTAAGATGGAGATGTTTTAGGTGATTCATCATTGGATGAAGGCAGCGCATGATCGTTAGATGTCCTAGGATGATCATTGGAGGAGACATCTGGAGTTTGATGTTGGGGATCATGTGTTTCATAAGTTGACTCCATTTCATGGGATGTGAAGGATTTTTCATGGGAGTATGCTTTCTCCCAAGTTTCTTACGCCTTTTCATGTGTTGCCTCATGTTGGAGCCATGCCGTATCATGTAGAAAATCCCCCACAATGGAGCCTAATATATGATATTTTTCATCTGCCACATCTCTATATTCATCATCATGATAGATCTTGTTTGGTATGTATTTTCTCAACAATGATCTATATTTCTAATTTATTATTATGCTCACTAAAACCCTAGTTTTTTACCAATGATTTTATTTTGATTTAATTTAAAAAAATTATATTATTAGCTTAAAATAATATTCAATTATTTATATGAGAGAAATATTCTTTAATTTGTTCAGAATAGTCTTAAGAGTATTCTGGAAACATTGTTTACCATTTTTTCATTTACTAGAAATAATATTCATTCAATACAATGAAGAATGTTCTTGTGGAACAAACCATTAATATATGTTAAAGAATCTGTGTGTGTGGTTAATTAACCTTACATTTTGTGAAAATTATAGTTAGGGAACATTACATTTTTATAAGAACATTAAATTTGTCAGAATTTTATTTTAAAGAACTCTATGCATGAATGAAACATAACCAACATATGGATCATCTATATTAATTTTATAATCAATGCAATGTCGTCATCCCTTCATTATGGAAAAGTGAAGGATTGAATAATCAAGGACAAATTTAGTAATCTATGATGACATGGATAAAAATATTGTTCGCCAACTATATATTATAAATTTGAACCCTACATTTGATGTTTTTTCGTTTTGTGAAGGAACTTTATAATTGGCTTTTCAACATCATGAATTTGAATCTACATCTTGATCAGAACTTTTTGCTACTATATTTATGGAAGGTGATAACGATTTAAATTTTTATTTTGACTCATTCAAAGATCATTTTAAATGATTTAACAATCTATTTATAGCGGATATTTATTACTCTTATTCATAAGGGGTGTTATGACTACTCTGATATGTATTTTTGATTTTAAATTCACTCTATTTATCAGGAATCTTTTATGGATCTAAAAACAGGCAACAAATTTATCATTATATATCTCTCTGAGTGTCTCATTTAAAACATTTTGATATTTTAATTCCTCTATGATATCTATGAAAATATTATTTATGCATTCAATATTTAAAAATTGTTTATAGTGCTACATCAATTAAGCATCTCCGAAATAAGGACTATATTTTTGGAGATATACATGTTTAATTCTGGAAGCATGATGACCTTTTTTTGTTGTTGTTCTTATAATCAAATATCTCTTGTGCAACTCGATATCTTCAAATATATTTGAATGTTTTTTTCTTCTGAAGTCATAGATCCTTCTTTTCTCAGTTGTGTGCTAATGTAACTAGAAGCTGTATCTATTTCTCATCAAACTATATCTTATCTATCATGAGTTTTGGTTACTCATATTCAGTCAATGTGGAGTGTTATATTCTCTTACTAAGCTGTGGTTTTATCAGTTCTCTATAAATAAACCAAAATTCATTGTTTCATAATCCTTTTTTTGTAAGGGTGACAAGAGCATTCACTCCGTTGTGGATAAGTTTTATAATATTATACATTACTATAGATATTCACCAAGCCCATTGAGAGGGTTATTAGAGGAGGTAAAAATGGGATCTTCAAACCACGATCCACAATAAATTACTATCTCATGTTCCCTATTCATAACCATTGCATATACTCTCATATAGAAATGTGTCAGGCTCTATCTACTATTGATTTGAATCAATGAAATTTTGAAATTTTTAAAAGAACACAATTCTCCACCCTCTTTTGTTATGACTATAGTCTTTCTGAACTAACATTTGGTATCACAGTATGATCTTTTCAACAAAGCTATATCAAGCTAAACGCATAAGATCTATATTAGTGATAGAAATGGGTAATCTCTAGGAAGGAATGCCGATGGTTCGTAATCAAATTTAAATAGTGATAATTGTGAATTATGGAAGTCATGAATGATAATATACGTAAAAAATTCATGGATTTATAGTATTCCCAGATATTGATACTCCTTACACAATAATTGAAAAACCCGAAACTTGGTCTATAACTACTGAAGCAGAGTATGATAATAATTTGAATGAAATAAATACTATTATTTGAGTTCTTGGACAAGATTAATTCAACCATGTATGACAATTCCCAATAGCCTATGAGATGTGGTAGATAATTGTAGTAGACCATGAAGTAACTGAAATATTTTAAAAAATGAGATATTCTATAGATAAATTAATTTTGGATACCTTTATTATGTAGGATGGAGAGAGCATCACACAGAAGAATGGAAGACTGACAGAAATTGTTTATAATATAAAATATTTATGTGAGACTGTCAGCCAACCTGATCAAGAATTGGATGTTTTAAAAGTTTAACCCACCAAATGGAATGGAATTTATATTTCAATCTTTCAATCAACACCTAACAAGAATATGACATTGAGAGAATTGATATGAACTTTGATGATGTATGTGGCTGAAATAAAAGATGAAGATGAAGATCAAAAAGTCTTAATAAAAAAGGATAACACTACTTTAAATGTTTCAAACCCAAATAATAACATAAAAATAAAAGAAGAATATATAAATTCAGACTTATCTGATTCAAAAATTGAGTTGTCTCAATTTCTAGAAAATTTAGTAAATTCTATAGGAAGAATAAAGGATTCAGATGAACCGTCAAAATGGATGAGAATTTTTCAAGGGATGTAAGATGTTAGAAATTCATGAAATTGGGTCATATAAGACCTGATTTTCCTCAATTGAATAGAGAGAAAAAAGACATAAAAATTATATCAAAGGTAGTTTATTATGAAAAAAAGGTACAACAGCTATGAATTCTTCCAAGAGTGTTTTTGACGACTCTTGCATCTCCTCAACCACTGATTCAGGGAAGGAAGAATCAAATATGAAAGATAATATGTGCTTTATGGCTAACGAATAGAAGGTATAACCCTCTTATTCATCTGATTATGATTCCAGATACTAAAATAAAAAAAATTGTTGTATATTATACTATGGAAGAAGAATGATATAACTCCCTATTAAAGAAATACAGATCCTTAATGAATATTCATAATGCTATTTTAGGAGAAAGATATAATTTAATTAAACACATTGAAGAGTTATTTTATAAATATACTTCATCTAATAAAAACTATACTGACCGTGAACATATGATAAAAACAATAGGATGATATTGAAACTTAAAAAGAGCTTCTCTTATACTTAGAAAAAGGGAAACTATACCAAATTAAATTCTGGGTAAAAATGTAATTAAAAGGGAAAAATGTGTCTAGGTAGTAAATGAGAAAACCCAAAAATTTACAAAAACTATTTTGTTCCTGGTTCTGACAGAAAAGGCATGTCTCCTATTAAATGTTTTTAATGTGGTATTAGTGTACATTATTTTAATGATTTCTATTTATGAAAACCACAATTATATGGTATCAGGCATGTTCATTATTCAAAATATTTATCTGTTTTAAATTATAATAGTGTTGATCAAAATAAATCTGTTTGGATTCCTAAATCATTGATAGCTAACACTTCTGGACCCAAAATGATATGGGTACCAAAACAATTTTTTTAATTGGACCTTATAGGGAACAAGCCACAGATGTCGAAAAGATATATGGTTTATGGATTGGGTTTGTTAAATACATATGAGTAGAAATTCATCAAGTTTATGTATTCTATCTAAAATATATGTAGGCCTAGTCTCCTTCAGTAACAATTCCAAAGAAATAATTATTGGCCTCCGAATAGTTGGAGATCTAGATAATATCTCAATTAATAAAGTGCTCTATGTACAACGATTGACGCACAATCTGATAATTATATCTCAAAATTGTGATGATGATTACATTGTTGATTTTTCTAATAATTATTATTCTTTTTTTGATGATATTTAGCTTAAAATTTGATATCCTTGAATTGATAATGTCTACACTTTGGATTTAAATCCCTTGTGTAAATAGAAAGTGAACTGTTTAACTGCAATTGTAAATGAGTCATGGATTTGGCATATAAAACAGGGCCAATATTGATTATTTTCTTATCATACGTCATCTAAGAAAAAATTAATTTCATATTTACCTAGTTTAATATTTGATAATTATAGATTTTGATTTGTATTTATGATTGGAAAGAAACACAAGTTTTCCTTCAATTCTTTTATCTAAATTGCTACTTCAAAGCCCCTGAAACATAATCATATGGATTTTTTTACACCATCGATGATAACATGTTTGGATTGTAAATTTTATTTCTATTTTTTAATTGATGATTATTTTAGATTTACTTTGGAATATTATAAAAACACAAAAATGTAACATTTTATATTTTTGAAAGTTTTTGTAAAGGAGTTGAAAATGAGAAAGGTTTTTAGATAATTTAATTATGAAGTGATCACGGTGGAGTGTTTGAGGATCACAAATTTAATTCTTTTTTCTAAAATTTGGATATTATATACACCTTCTCTGTACAAATAACACCTCATCAAAATTGAATTTCTAAAATAATGAATATAACTATTCAAGAAATCGATTAAACTATGCTAAATGAATAAAGTCTTCCAACATATATTTGTGTAGAAGCTGCAAGAACAACATGCTATATTATAAATAGAGTTTTAATTCGACCTATTTTAAAATATATGCCTTATGAAATTGGAATAATAAAATACATATGGTGAATTACTTTATGGTTGTTGGACGAATGTTATATGTATTGAACACCAAAGATAATCTTGGAATGTTTGATCTAAAATTTGATGAAGGAATATTAGTGGTATATTCTGAAACTTCTAATGCTTATAGAATATTTAATAAAATGTCATTGATTGTTATAGAAACAGTTCATGAGAAATTTTATGAAGTTGGCCCTTTTAATAAAGGGAAAGATAAAAAAATGAAGCTGAAGATTCTTCTAACAACATGAAACTTGATAACATGAAAAATCATTTTCAAAATATAAATAAAATTCTATCCAGTTCCGAATAACATGATACTGGTGAACCAAAAATTACTCAACCCAAATATTCTACAGTATTAAAGAATCACCCTCTAGAGACTATTATATAAGATCTTTACATAGGAATAAAAACTCGAAGTAGTGTATGAATCCTAGTGGATTTTTTTCTTTTCTATCTCAGCTAGAGAATATGCCGTTTAAAGAATCCTTAAAAGATAAAATTAGGATGTTAGCATTGCAAGAAGAGATAAATCTATTTTAAAGAAACAAAGTATTTTAATTAGTCGAAAGACCATCGAATTATAAACTTATAAAAAATCAATGGGTCTTTATTAAATTATATCATATGGATGGAAAATCATCCATTTTAAATGTATATTTAATAGAGGATGTTTATGTTTGGAAACCTCCTGGTTTTGAAAATTCTCAAAAACCAAATTTTGTTTTTAAACAATCTAAAACTCCCTATGGCCTTAAACATAAACCAGGGAATAGTATGAATGATTAAAACCATTCTTTTGAAAAATGGTTTTACTATTGGTTTGGAAGACCCATCCTTATTTAATAAAATACTTGGCTCTAATTTTTTGTTAGGTCAAATCAATGATGATGATATTATTTTTGTATCAAAAAATAATAAAATTGTAATGATTCTTCAGAACTTATGTAAAAAGATATTGAAATTAGAATAATGGGAGAATTAAATTAATTTTTAGGGCTACAAATTTATCAAAAATATTATAGAAATGTATTAAATCAATTTATATAAATGTTTTATTTATTTAAAAAAAATTATATAAAAAACAACAAGACATATTCAATGACAATCTGTATTAATAATAAACATGATTTGGATGATGCTAGAAAACTAGTGGATAAAATGTTATTTAGAGTTATGAGTGATATTTTATTATATCTTATTTCTAGAAGACCCGATATTATGTTTTCAGTATGACATTGTTCCAGATTTTAATCAAATCTGAAAGAATCCCATATTATTATTGTAGAAATTATTTATATATATTTAAATGGAACAGTTTTTCAATATCTTCATTATTCAAAAAAATTTGATTTTATTTATTATCATATTTAGATGAATATTTTGGAGGTTGTATATTAGATAGAAAAATCACTTCAGGAACCAATCACATTTTTGGAAAATTGTTAGTGTCGTGATCAAATAAGAAGCAACACTTGGATTCACTATCAATAGCTAAAGAAGAGTATGTATTTGCAGGTTGTTTTTGTCCACAAGTGCTATGATTGAAAAACACACTAATGGACTATGGACTTTATTTTAATAATAATCCTATTTTATTATATAATACAAGTGTAATAAACATTTAAAAAGATCTAATATGTCATTCTATATCTAAACATATTAGTATTAGACATCATTTTCTATGAGACCATTTTCATAAAAAACATATATCTTTAGAATTTTTTAACACTAAATATCAATTAACTGATATTTTTACTAAACCACTTCCAACAGCTTGTTTTTATTTTATTATAATTAATTTAAGTATATTTGTTTTTTAATTGTTTTTTTATTTTTTATTTTATATATTTATTTTATGCCTATCCAATTTATGTAAATCTAAATTAATTTTCTTATTTTAATGTTATATTATTTTAGTATATCTATTTTATTATAAATTTATTGAGACCACATAATTATTTTTTTCATAATTACTCTGTGACACGAGAAATGAGGAAATGTGTTATCTTTCAGAAACCATTTAACTTCCAAACCCTTTTTTTAACCAATTTTTTTTCTAACCCCTAATCTTTACTTGTCCTTCCAAACCCTAGAAATTGAAATCCATGTATTTTCAAATCATCAAAAATTACGAAAACCAAGAGAGTCAAAGAAAGAGATGCAAGAGACCGAAAATGAAAAAGAGTTACATGTAGACAAATTCTTTAGGAAAAAGTGGATGCTCTTGATAGGATATATATGATGAAAGTACTCTTGAAACAATCATTGGATTTTCATGTTCCTGAGACAGATTTCAATGACATCAACTCAGAATTTCATTATGAAGTAGAACTGTACAATTTTTTTATGTGTGTATAGATTGTTTATTGAGATTAATAGGATATTATTTTTTTTATTATTGATGATAGGGATTTCATTATTTCCTCTACTGAGGTTGTAAAAATTGTGAACTTCCCACATGAATAAGTTTTCCATTTCGAACATAAATCTATCGGTGATAGGGATAATTCTTTTCAATAAATCATATCTTTTATGTTCAACTCAACGATCATAAGAATGTTCTTTGTTAAAGGATTTAATAGATGACCATAAAATTATGATGACGTTTATTCAGACCGGAATAGTTCCCGGAATGACTGAGATGGGGAAAATCCTTTACCTAGACATATGTATCATGTTTCTTTTTTAAGGGATATGTAATTTAATTTTCAATGATATTTATTAAAGTATCATCATTACTTATATTCACCAAATGCATGAGATAATTACTATACATATTCACATATCATTCCAGGGATTTTATTTAAGAAGAACACTATAAGACTTTTGGATGCAAGAGTATAATTTAATCATAGTAATGTTCTGAATGTTGTAACATTATGAATGCATGAATTTTTCGGGAGCATATTAGAAGAAACAATTTTTCGTGTTTGAGATAAGGAATAATATATATCAGGAGAATTTTTTAATTGGGAGCACATAGGTGTTCAAATGAAGGGTGCCATGGAATCATGAAAAAATGTAATTTCTCAACCGACATAGAGGAGTCATAGATTTAACATAGAAGAAGAGGAAGAAAAGTCTCAAGTGGGACATGTTATGAAACCAAGATACAAAGATTCTCCTTGAGATGAAGAGAAAATGTTGGCTTCTAGAGAAGTTACGTGCTCAGTTAATTAAGAAGATACTATTATTGAGGAGGATATTCTTGTAGATAGTTAAGCCAAAGAGCTTTCTATTTTACCTCTAGTGAATGAACAGGTGCAAGATAGAATTATAGTAGAGGATGTTCTAGAAAAGAATACTCAAACTAAAAATTCCCAATCAAGGATATTACATGAATCAATTACCAAAATTTGACCACTTATTGATGATCAGACTATGGGACAGTAAGGTCATATTTGTGTGGCTCAAATTGTGTATTAGATAATTCAACATTTTCATGTGATGAATCAGTAATGAAAACAGGGAAAGATCCATTGCCTACTGAAGGTGAAAATCAGGCTAATAATGCAGATAAGGGGACATTAGATTCATTATCTCATCAAGTTGAAGAAATTGTGATTAAATTAAATAAGTCTTAGTAAGGGAACTCCACTCTATAGAGGGAGCTCGAAATTGCAAAGAAATAGATTCTATAACTTAATGATAATACTATTACTAAAAGTAATTTTGATGCCTTTAAGAGATTCATGTTATATGAGATTGAGAAGAACATATCTGAAGAGTTTGGAAATAAGATTTTATAGATTTAAGGATGTACATTGGAAATAAGTTTGAATTATTAAACAGTTCACTAAATCTGGCTAGTACATCTACTCCTACATATGATTCAAGTCCAGATTTTATTAGAAGACATCAGGTAATTATATCTGTTATGGTAGACATGAACAATCATCTCCATGACCTTCAATGAAACAGTAATCCTCTATCAGTTTTTTTGACAAAAATTATTTCATATTAATTAGTTAACTCAAGGATAACTTATTATTAGATTGATGTTCAGTTAGTTTTCAGAACCCTCAGAACCATTCATTAAGTAAGAGTAAATCCGTCATGAGTTTCTGAAGGTCAAGATAGTGGGGAATATTAATTTCAATAATGTCTCTAGGATGTTTATAATTCAGCTAAGAGGGAATATGATGAAGAAGCTATTATTTATAATTTCTAAGCTAAAGTGGATGTTAAAATCCATTCAAAATTCAAACCCATTAAATCCTTGTCTTTTTTAATCCCACCTAGAACCCTGATCATCATGATTTTCATTTCATTGTCACAATATTTATTTTTTTAATATCTTCATCGATCAATGAATTTTTATGTCTATTTGTTACATTTTATAATCTTATCTGATTTTATATGTTCATCTATTAGCCAAAATAAAGATCTATTTATTCATTATAGTTTCTTATAACATTCACTGATCATTCTGTATAATATTAAATGTGTTTTCATATATTTCTATACATTTGTTTTGATATCTAAAAAAGGGGGATAAATTTATATAAACTCATCAATTCATTTATTTGATAAATTTAGAAAAAAAACATTACTTTAAAATAAAACTTTCAAAAAACATTAAATATTTATTCTATATCAAAATAATTCAATAAAATAAATATTATTTTCTTTTAATGTTTAAAAAATTCTATGTTATATTTATATGATTATAATATTTATTAATGTGTTTTGTGTTCATCAAAAAGGGGGAGATTTTTGTGCATGTATTGTATCAATAATACTCCACAAATAATATTGATTTTGATGCTCACAAATACCTTTATTTGTTTCACTAATGATTTTATTTTGAGTGTATTTAAATAATTGTATATTCATATCGTGAAATAATATTCAACTATTTATTTATGAGAAATATTCATTAATGTGTTTGGAATACTCATAAGTGTATTCTGGAAACATTATTCATCATTTGTTATTTACTATAAATACTATTCATTTAATGCTTCGAAGAAAGTAACCTATGGAACAAAATATACATTTATATTGAAGGATCAATGTGTATGGTTAATCAACCTTATGTTTGAAGAAAAATATTGTTAGGGAAGATTATGTTTTAATAAGAACATTAAATTTGTAATAAAGAAAACGTATGGTTGAAGAACACTATGTATATATTGAACATTACATATGTATGGATCATCAACCATAAATTTGTAATCAAGCATAAGTTGTTAACTTTATGTTTGGGAAAAGTGATCGAATGATTAATCATTTTTATGTTTGGGATCTGTGCTAATGTGCGTAAACATATGGATCATCAACCAAAAATTATTATGTTGAACCCTATATTTTTTTTGTTTTTTATGTGAAGGAACTTTATGTTTGACTTTTCAACGTCATGAATCTGAATTTACATCATTATCAGATAATTTTTCTTCTTTTTTTCGAAATGTTAGGGAGATTTACAACTTGATTTCGAATAATTAAAAAATTTATTTAAATGATTTACAGAGCATTTTATAGTAGATATTTTTTACCCCTATTCATAAAGGAAGTTACAAATACTCTGAGCTGTATTTTTTAATTTAAATTCACTATATTTAACAAGAATATTTTGTGGATCTCAAACCGTGCTAGAAATTTTTCATTATATATTTTTCTTAGTATCATTTGTAAAACACTCGGATTTGTGAATACCTATCAGATATCTATGAAAATTTTATTTGTTTAATTTTTCTAGTGATAATTGTTCGCAGTGATACATCAATTACGAATCACTGAAACTATGACTATTTTTTGGAGATATACATGTATAATTCTGAAAGCGTGATGAACTCTTTTGTTGATGTTCTTGAAATTGAATATCTCTTGTCCAAAAAGATTGCATATAATATATTTCAATTTTTATTTTCTTTTAAAGTAAAATATCATTCTTTTATAATTTTCATGCTACTGAAACTATGAGCTAGATGTATTTTTCATCAATCTACATCTTATCTATCTTGAGTTTAGGATGCTCATATTCAGTCGTGGTGGAGTGTCAGCTTCTCACACTATTTTTTGTTCTTATCGGTTCCCTGTAAAAGAACCATCATGATATAGTTTATAAGACCTTGTTTTTATGGCTGACAACCACTTGCACTCGGTTGTGGATTGGTCTTCTGATATGAGGACCATACTAGGGGAATTCACAAGCACACTGATAGGGTGATAGGTGGAGTAGAATATGGGATCTTTGTGCCCCGAACCACTATAAATAGTTTTGATTTGTTCTCTATTCATATCCAATGTATATAATATCATATGGAAATGTCTGCAGCTCTATCTACTATTTATGTGAATTGAATGAATTGTGAAATTTTTAAAAGAACACAATTCACCACCATCTTTTGTTGTCACTATAGTATTTCTGACCAAACAACTCTCACGCCAGCGATTGGGGTGATATTGATGTTGATGATGATACGACCTTCGAGGAGTAGACTGTAGATATCCATTATAGTATTTTGAAAGTTTTGTTCACGAATAATATCCCCTTGGTTCATGTCTTGTGGATGCATGATGGCGTAGAGGATATTAAATAGTAATGTGAGTTGAAATACACGCTCAGTACACTGATCTATTAGATTTTTAACTCTTCCCTTGTAACCTCATTCATTTGATGGTATTAAAACCATTCTAGTTACGAGATAGATTTCTCTTGGTTCTTTTTTGTGATTTCTATCTTTAGAGGGATATCTCCCTCTAGGATAGTTTTTTGGAGCCGGTTGTCATTGTTTCACAATTTAACTCTCATTACTCTTGTGTGGTGGTGAGATCCTATAGTGGATAGAGATTAGAGGTATCTCACGTGGTAGTTGTTCGGAAGACACATTTTCCAGTTTCCTCTATGGATTGGTTTGGGATTATCGAGGTTAATAATGTTTTAGATGGTTTTTGATGTATGATCATGGATCTAAATGGATCAACCCATTATGTGTATTCAATGATAGATGTACTTGGTCATGGATTGAAAGATGTTTGGATGAGTTCTATTAACTAAAAACTGTAAAGGGGGGATTACACATCGTGTTAATTAATTAGACTACATGAAATCCTATTTCATGAGCTTTTTTCTGGCATGAAATAGTGTTTCCATTACATGTATGTATTTTTGTTTGAAAAATAAAATAAAACATTGAGGAGAAGAATATTTTAGATGAAACTGACCCCAAGGAATTACATGACCTCAATGCGGATAACACATTGTGTAATTCCCAACTGTTGTATGTTTTAAAATAAAATCCTCTTCTTGGGTTTAACATACCTAAGGCTTATAATTTTCTACCTCAAATATTAGGATACCTAGTGTAGAAAACAATGATTGACACACATGGACATTATATTTATTTTTTTTGGAATTCATAACAAATGACAAAAACCTAATCCCAATAACATATTAGTTTAGTGCCTTTGGAAACAAGTAACATAATCTTCTATATTTTTGAACGATCGTCAATATCTCCTATAAAGAACATCCCCATTATGCCTTCCTAAATACCTTCTTTATATCATGGGGAAAAGAAAACATAAAATGGATGATCTCAAATAATAAATAAGGAGAAACATGGATTGCATAAAACAAACCATAAATAGTAGAATATAAAAACATGAACATATATTATAAATATCAAAATCATGATTTTTGAAATAAATCATTACATTATTTAAAGCATAGATCACAAAAGAACATTATCAATGATAAAATTGCATTGGCATAAAACATGGAACTATTATAAAAATAAGAACATAATATTATTTCCATAGTAGCTAGAACATTTCTGTGAAGACCATCATAATCGAAAAATTCCATTAATGATATGTGTTTCCATTATGTTCTATCCATGTATTACTGAACAAGATTTACATAACGTTCCATCCCTATATTATTGAACCAGAATTACTTGTCATTATAGCCATGTATTATTGGATTAGATTTACATTCCATTCTTTTCATGCCTATCTAATGATTTATAAATCATTAACTAATTCATTGGAGGTAGATATATGTCCCTTTAATGTCATTAGTAAATAATTATTACATGTTCCACAAAAAATAAATCATTCATCATAACATAACCCATGAAATAAAATGTGTTTCAAAAATATCATTCCATCATAACATAATCCATATAAGATAAATAGATTTTATAAAAATAATTCCATCATATGAACAGTCAATACAATATGAAAATAGTTATTGAATCATAAAACAATGTTATCTTAGATGAAATTTTTTTTTGAAAAAACACATGAACATAATTCTTAGGGAACATATCATTTGTTCTCCAAAACGTTTTCTTTTCTCAAATTTCAAAATGAATTAGAATGATAATAATTAAATTATAATATTAATAAAATCCAGCAAAATATTCTTCAAGAAAATATGGATTCATGAAACCATAATAATCTATTTCTTCCATATAAGTTAAAAACATTATTATAATAATCTTTCCAAAAATGACAACAAGTACCTCTTTTGGAAAATGAAAGAAATATTTCTTCAATAAAATTTAATAAAAATTAACCCAGGTAAAAAATTCAGTTTAAATATTATTAGAAAAATAGAAATAATATTATATATTTAGAAAAAATGGATGTAAATGATAAATATAACATATTAAATAATAACATATAAACAATCTCAGATAAAAATGATATTGAAAAATTATCCCTTACATTTGGCCTGATGTCCTTCGTATGTATCTGAACAACCTATATAATAGTTAATGTATTTTATAAAATTTTAGTTTAACCATATACATATTTATGATATGATATATGATACTATTATATCATTTTGATTGTAGTGAATCAATATTGACATTATTTCTAAAGTTAACTACATCATTTTATCCATTCATGTTTTTCCATGTAAGTCATGTTTGTTTTTATTAGGATGAATTAAATTGATTTATAGAATGAAATAATGTTCATATTATTATTTTTAATCCTAAATTAAATTTTATAAACATTCTTGAATGGTTAATGTGGAGAATGAATCCCACCGTGTTATGGAGATGATAATCCATACGTACGCACAAGTGAAGATATTATTACCTTATATTGTTAAATGGTATGGAATTGGAATGGTATATTAGTTATATAGTATAATAATTATTTTTTATTAATTATTTAATTACATTATACCTATCATTATACCCATTTAAATAATGTATTGTTGAATTATATATTACACCCTGTTGTGGAGATGGTATGTCGTACACATGCACACATAGTGATATGGTTATTAATATGATGGATAAAAAAAGGTATATGGTTGTTAAATAAATATAGTATTATATAATCAGGTATAATATACTAGTTTATTACTTTGATATTGAAACAAAATAATATTTGGATTTTTATGAAAAATATAATTTTCAAATATGTGGTAAAAAATTACCTTTTTATGGTATCTTATTTTGGTTTGCACAACACGACTCCATAATATGGCGTTCTTCAAAAAAGGATGCATCTACGATGAAGAGAGGGGGTTTCCTTAGTGATTTTGGAAGGTGTTTTTCAAGATATATGGCTTTGAAAATGTTATTACAAATGAAGTGGATGTTCCCTTTTATAAGTTAGTGGAGGGGCACATTTGGAATGTCTAGAAATAAAAATTCATTATAAGTTGAATTTAACATTATATTGTTCCCAAACTCATTGTTTTCAAAGAAAAGATGAGTATGGGTATGGATAATTTCAACCATTAAAATTAATAAATGTTTTGATTTTATTTTAATCTTTATTATTTTGATTTTATATTTAATCTATTTAATTTTATTTGTGTTCATAATATTGTAAATATTAAATGGTTATAAATATTTACTAATTTGTTGTCAATTGTCCAAAATTGGATAAATTTTTAAATTATATTCCATATAATGTTCACTTAGAAATTTTTAAATATTTATTGATTTTTAAATAATTTGATAATATATATTTTTTGTAAATATAAATATTTTCCACTTTGAAAATATTAATTTATTTAATATTAAATAATATCTACCAAAAAAATTGAAATAAAAAATTTAATACACACCTTTTGTGTTCTTGTCACCTAGAAAATTCTTGTAGAATATTAATTAGTTAATATGATATTTATTTTAATATTTCTAAAACCATTTATCTTATATTTCTATCATTAATATAAATTATACATCCCTATTATGTCATCATTAATGGTAATTATTTAGTCTTTAAAATTATAAATAAATTTAAATGATGTATATAATTTCATTACATTTCTAGAGACTGTTTATTTTTGATGTTTTATTACATTTATTACTATATTAAAATTATTATACTTATAAGATATTTGAGAGTGACATATTGTCACCTTTTTTGTTTTAGTAATAATTACATCAATTTCATCGAAGAAAGTAAATTAAATGAATCAATTCTGACACATAGGTGATATTGGTCCACTATAATTTATCTAATAAATATTTTTCATGTGTTAGGGTAATTTTGTTTTCAATATCATATTGTTAGTTCCACAAATTTTATCGATTTACTTTTAACAATGGTAAATAAAATTTATCATAGATACTATTCATATTATCCAAAAAAAGTATCCAATTATCATATTTTAGACACACTGATTCCAAATATAGAATTCATTTTTTATTATTAAAAACTCATAATTGGCATAAAAAATTAAAATTAATTTATGTTCTCAACAACCAAAAAGTTGGTTTTTAAGAAGTAGTGAATTATCTAAAGAGTTTTATGTGTTTATGTACAATTTAAATGTGAAATTACATATAATTACCAACATTATATTAAATGATAAAAAATAATCCAATTAAACATTTAAAACAATAAAAAATATATTCAAAATTGAAATATAAATAATATGAAAACATTAGTTTTAAATTAAAATGACTTAATTTTCAATATGCATTAAAATATTAATTTTATCAAAAAAATTTCAAATTTCAATAAAATGTTTCATGTACCCTATCCAAATAAAAAGATTAAGTTTTCACATATAATATATAATATTGTTAAAAACAATAGTTAAATTTTTTGTTCCATCAAAAGGCGACAAAACTGTATTTTTTTAAAATACTTCATTTGTCTAAAAAATTGAATTTTTTCTTTTATCATATCTATAATATAGAAAATAGATGAATGTTAATTTATATAAAATTAAAAATTTGATTAATAAAATTAATTAAAAATAGTTTGTATCCCATTATGTAATAATATTTTAATAATATATCATTAGTTAGTAAAACACGGTATGGGGTACACCTCAAGTTATCGAGGAGGGTTACTTTTATGTATAACAGAACCCATGAACAGTGTTTCATATACTAAAAAATAATAAAATGTTCTATATAGAGAATGTTAATATTTTTATGTCATAAATCATAATATATAATTTAAATTAAAAATAATTTACCTCATAAAATTTGGGGGTGTTACATTATACCCCCATTAAAATGAATTTCGCACCAGAAATTTGTCAGAATTAAAAAAAATTACTACTCGAAAATTTCTTTCAAATAAAACCATAACTTAAAAACTAATACTAAAAGTTCAATATAAAAATTAAGTATAGAAACATAATGGTTACCCAATGTAAATCATCACTCAGATTCCATGTAGGAGAACATATCTGGGATGTGAAATCATAGATATCATAGAAAAATATAACCATCATGTTCTGACTTATATTGTTAGAGAGTTTGGTTTGGAGAAAGGTGACAATAAGATTTTAATAAATCTAATATAATTCAAGGGACCACCTGATTCATCGGATTATATGGTATTTGGATAAAAAAAATTCAAAATCATTTTTCTAATGTTGAAGAATTTTTAATGAGAATAAATAATTTCTACATTTTGGTACAATATCACTTTTGTTCATGCCATGAACAATTTCCACTTCAATTATTATTTAGTAAAATAATATTTAAATTTCCATTCATTACATGTCAGTAGATCATGCGATAGATTGATAAGTCATTTTATCTGTCTCAACAAAATGGTTATCATAGTTAATCAAATATTCATAAGGAAACCTATACTGAGATAATACATTAATCTAATAAAAATCAACTAGAATATGTAATATGCTATCTATAAATGGATTACATTACAATCCTTCCAAAAAAAGAAAATATAAAACTTTAGGAAAAGGTGAACTATATTTACATTACATTTATCTCCCATATCTTATAAGGTAGTTCTTTTTTGTCACATTCCAAAAATTTGAATACTTTAAACATGTATTCTATTAAAACATGACAGTGAAATGAATTTCCATATAACCTTAGTGAAAACATGTATTCTATAAAAATTATCATTTTTCACACACCAAAAATTCCAAAAATTTTATATACTCAAACAATAATATCACTTTGTCTTTATATCATTCATTAGGTCATTAATATTATCAGTCATATCATTATCTCTTTGTACCTTTATTATGTGCATATCATGTTTTTTCCAAAAATATTTCTGTCACTTTTCCTAGTAACCGGTAACATATACTTATGGAACACCTCAATGGACCAATACATGGATATTTCAAAAATCCATAATACTAGAAAAGAGATTAAAAACACTATTTTAGAATCCCATTACACAAACACATAATCATTACACCACTTTGTTGTCATTCTCAACCTCACCAATAGTTATTGCATGTGATTTTCCTTTCTTCATTGCCTTTAAGAGGTTTTTGGCATTGATAATAATCCATAAACCTTATTTTAGGGAATTGGTTGGCATAATATCCCATTCCCTTGCACTTATATCATTGAAGTGTTGATGGTGCGTTCTCAGTAGTCTTTTCATTATTCACCTCATTAGAAACCATTTTTCCATTACATCAGCACTCAACTTCTTGACATCCTACTTTTCCAGACTAAAAAAACATTCTAGTCCCATTAACAAAATCTCTTCCATTATTATTTAAACACATTGAGCATATGAAAACATTCATCTTCATTTCACCATTTTTTTGATATTTTCTCTTAAACTCCATCATTTGTTTCATGTAAAAAACATGAGATTGTTATGTATCAACAACTTCCATTTTTATCTTGATAGAAAAACAAACAATTTATTCATAGCTACTAATGTATCTTATAGCTAATACACATAAAATATTTGTTTTTTATCCACTGAAATATAAATCTTATTTATATTATTGTTGGATGATAAAAAAAATTCCAACCTTGTCAGTGTTGTATTATTTTCTTTATATGTACTAACCTATTCATTTCCCTTTTTCATATGATCGAAGAACACATTTTCCATATTTTTTCTAGGAATACATGGGATGTAATTGTAACATCCTAGATAAATAATGAATAAAACATTTTCATATTTATTAATATTTTTGAATTAAATATTAATTTTACTTTAAAGGGGTTTCTATGTTCGATAGCGTACCCGATACGCAACAAAGAGTTTCTTTGAAAACGTACGTCACACACTAGTAATAAAATAATATTATTTTAAATGTTAGTTAACACGTAGCCGTTGTACTGGAGAGAATGGATAGAAATAACTAAAATATGATTATATATGTTTGTTAAATGTTTTTACATTTATCTAATAAAGGATAAATGCTTAAAATACGGAAAGAATTCAATTTTAGGCGTATATGCCCTAGTTTTCACTAAAGGTTCACTTATCTCATTTTGATGGGAAACCATCATTAAATATAGTTTTGTTCACTCTTATACATTATATTGGACCAAATAAAACTCTTCTTTAGAATCGGGACATCAAAATATACTTTGTGTAAAGTTTTTGTATTTTTTCGATAAAGTTCATTTTTTAATGAATAGTGTAAAATGTTGTATTTTAATTCAAAACCTCTTTTTAATCTAATTTATTAAGATGATTATATAATATTTTGAATTGGTTTTAAAGTGAAATTAGAATATATTTTTACTATTTAATCCAATGGTGGTCAATGGAATCAATTTTACTTTGAAATTGGACTTAAACTAGTGTCAATCTTTTGATACTTATTGTTTCATAAAAACACACCATTTTGCTCTGACAGCGGGAATTAATTATTAAATTAATTAATCCAACTTATATGTTTTTAATTTTTTAAAATGGACTTCATTTTTGAATTCGGAATATCAAATATAGCTTAGGGTGAAGTTTTGGTATTTTTCTGAAAAACTTCAATTTTTGATGAATAATGAAACCACTAAGTGGTACTAAAAAAACTGATTTTTCGTTTAAATGAAATTTTACCACCTCTGTGTTTTGAATTTCAAAGATCTGACATAAATGGTTGTCATTAATAAATAAAATTTGGTTCAATGGGATTAAAATAATTTTTTTGGTGAATAGTAACATTTAAGTTCTTAATCGCGATTAGAGGTAATTAGTGTAGTTTAAGGTAAAAATAATGTTTTAATAATATGAGATGAGAATGAAACATGTCCTACCCTTATTGGATGTGTCTTGGCCGACCAAGAAAATCCATGGGTCAACTTCGGGACCCCATGGAGCCACTTTGTTTGGGAAATGACATAAATAACATTTTATTTAATGTTAAAGTAAAAATGACACAAACATGAGATGTTTTACTAAAACAATTTTTACATGGGGTTATACAAGTCATATTTTTGACTATAAATAGTACATGGAAAGAAAAAAATATTTCCTACATCATGATATTTGTTTTATAATTTTTATACATTATATAAATTAAATTATTTATGACATCATGATGATGCAGCGATGACCTCATCACTTAACGATTTAAATAAAACGGAAAGATAATGTAATATCTAAGACCTACAAATGTCCAAAACCTATTGGATGAGTTTATTTCTAACCCGTATCACCTTATCCTCGAATTATATCAATTTGGGTCTTCTTAAATCCGAATATCATTTTAAAATAAAGTGACTTTTCCTTTCTTTCCAAGAGTGCCCCTCCTCTCCTCTTATAAAAGGCCCCCACCTCTACCACCTTACCCACACTCCCAAAGCCTTTGGCTCGGAAAACCCCTGACCATTTTGTCTCTCCACTTCCCTATCTTTCTCCTTGAAGCCTCACTTTGGGAATAAGGCTTCCCAAGGAAGCCTTCGAGCTCAAACCAAAGGGAGTTACCCGATTTTCAGGTAATGTCTTCACTTGAGTTCTTTTGTTTTATTTTGCTTCTCCAACAACATAAACTCTTTCTATTCATTTATTTTGTAACAACTCCAGTATCATCAATATACTAGTATGTTGTTATAATAAGGATTAGATCTACACTTACACACACCTACATCTAATGGTTAAAGAACATACTATTTCTGTGGATGGCGAATTTTGGCCTCCCGCAACGATGATTGTTCATCATTATTTTAACACCTTCAAAGGTGGCCATTATGATGACACTATATTTATATATGATATATAATATGTTTATGTTTTCCTTAAGCTTCTGTATTTTTCATTTTGGTCATACCTTTATGGTTTCCATTATGGGTAAACGCGATATCTTCATTCAAGGAAGTGCGGACTACCACGCCCTCAAAGTGATGTGATTCGTTAATGCCTTACGTGGGATGTATAAAGGATGGATTTAACGTTATTATATATGATGTTATAAATGAATTATAATATACCTCTATATCATTATTATTTCATTCCATTAATGTATGAGATAGAAATGAAAGTAGAGTTCATGAGTACGTACAGCTTACCGTCTCCATGAACGGTGCATTTCATTTCTTATCCCCAAATGTAATGTACTATTAAAAGTAAATGTATATAATGGATATATATTATGAATGATACATCTAAATGATTAATATAATTCTGGTATTAAAATATGCATACCCCTCATTTAGTTTTAGTTCCATTAATATGACAAAGAAATGAAAGTAGCGTTCATGCGTACGCACGGCTTACCTTCTCCAGGAACGGTGCATTTAATTTCTTACCTCTAAATGATTATACATGTATATGCTGGATATATATGATATATATGATATCCAAATCAGGAATTTCATTTTGTATATAAAGAACCTTTGACCACACGAACAACATGTAATTGAAAGAAGTCCACTTTCGACTTAAGAACCAAATATCGACAAAACAATCAATATTAACTTAAATGATTACATAATGTTTATAACATGGCGATAAGTGATATAAAAGAAATAATTATCTTTAAAAAGGTTCTTAAGAAAGTGGAAATTAACTCAATTTTATTATTCAGGACGTTAAATAATGATCGAGTCATGTCGGACCCGAGGTAAGGGACTTCGTCTCAATCTCCTTTCATTGAGGCATATTTCGTTTCATACACAACTTTCTTTTATAAGGTGTATAAACCCCTTTGACTTTTACTTTTATAAAAAAGGAATCTTTTTCTATGAAGCGTTTTACAAAATGAAAAAAAGGAATGTTTCTTTTAACGTACGCAGTGACAACGACCTTTTCCACCGCCGTGAGTATTATTTGGTCATTGGCTTCCTCAACAAGCCGTAATGTTTTTAAAATGAAATAAATACCATATACTCTTTTATGTATTTTGTTATTGAAAATGGTTTTTATAAAGGATTTGTTATGTCAATATATTTATGTGATATATTCTTATCATAGTGTGGAAATGTTTTCTTTCCATTATATTTGTTTTAGGATTTTATATTGGTACTTGGACATTTGACGGGTGGTAACGTGATAAACCATATGACGGGTGGTGCCGTGAATACCAGGACGGGTGGTTACGTTATAACCTCTAATGCATTGGGTATGGAAGTCGGCCATATGGCTATTCCATTAAGTATGTATGGAATTTGGCTGTATGGCTATTCCATTATGTGATATGTGTGGAAGTCGACCGTATGGTTATTCCACTTAAGTATGTTTATGTCCAACGTTACCTTTATATGTTATGTGATCTTTTTATGGGTTTTATGGTAATATTTTGGTTACAAAAGGGTAAGTAATGATCTTTTATTCAGTGAAGTGTTTTTACTACTTCATAAAGGTGAAAAGTATTACTTTGATAAATTATACATGGTTTACTTTTTGTTTTGATAAACTAACAGTTTTTATTCTTTGTGTATCCCTTACTGAGCTTTTTATGCTCACCCCAAGTTTTTTTTTGAAATGTTTTTCACAGAACTTAATGTGGTATAGGTTCAAGGATGAGATCAAGGGAATTTCATGCTATATAAAACATGGAACTAGACATGTTTCTTTTTAAGTGTTTTATTTTATTTTAAGGAAACTTGGTAGAAGTGTCTACTTTGTAAATCTTTTGATATGTAATAGTTATGTTCTAATTCTCTAAAACTCTAAACCGGAAAAGATCCTCAATGTGAATTATTCATTTAATTCAATATTAAGTAAGGTTTAAGGCCAGGGCCTTATAGTAATTGTTGAAAAATATGTTCATGAACTCATCCAATTCCACGGATTCAATTTCATCTTAATGCCTTTTGTTCTTGATAAGAGTCCACCGGTGGTATATTTTTTATTCTAAATGATAAATAGACAAAATTACTTTTTTATGTTCTAAGCATAAAAGTATGTAAAATATCATTTAAATTGTTCTGACCCACTATTTGGAAACATGTGGATTGGGAGACAAACATAAAAAAGGTTGATGTCACCTTATTAGGGACTCAAAACAATGTTATTCCCCTCTTTTCTCATTTGGAAGTATAGAATAATTCCATGATTGTGTAATTATAGAAATATGATTTTTTATTCCATCTCCCAAAACATTTTATTATTCAGTAGAACATTAATTGCATTTCCCAAGGTGTTGATCATTTACACGGTTCATTCAGTTTCTAGCAATTGCCTAATACCCAAGAAAAATTTTTTGAGTGGAAAAATTCAAACATGGAATATAACATAATTAATGGTGTTTTATTCAATCTCTAACATCTTAACATTAATCAAAGGTTATTCATGATTGTTATCATTACTCTAGGACTATATCATATGGTTTTACTTACCCTTAGGGACAATCTTATACATAACATATGAATATATCATGGGATATCATTAAAAATTTTACATCCTATATTCCTAATGATAACTAAACACTCGCTCTGATACAAACTGTAAAGACCCATGCTGGAAGTACATGGACAATAAAATTCATTTTTCCAAATACTTAATACATTACAGAAACTGACTTCCAAGACCGTATGAGTATATTTCCTTTGTAAACATGTTACAAAATATTCCATATTGTTGAATGTTCTTCAAAATTTCCCATAAGGATCATCCACTTTTAGTTTCCTACCTAAAGGCATTCATTATATCTTGTGGAAAATAAAACATAAAAAGGGTGAGATCAAATGCTCAGAATGGGTAAACATGGATTACATAAAACAAAACATAAACATAATAATATAAAAACATCAACATAAAGTTTAAATATCAAATTCGTGAGTCATGAAATAAATCTTGGTAGAACGTAAGTCAAAGATAATAAAGAATATTACCCATTATAAAATATCATTGGCATAAAATCAAGAATTGTGGAAAACAAATAAGCATATAATATGATATCCATATTAGCAATGCATTGTTTCCACGATCATCATAGTGGAAAATATTCATTAATAAACTGGGTTAACATGTTATTCCAGCCATGTATTACTAAAAATGATTTACTTGTCATTCCATACTTGTATTACGGAACCATATTTACATTACGTTGCATCCCTGTATTACAAAACAGATTTAGATTCCATTACATTAATATCTATCTAATGATAAATAAATAACAACTAATTTATTGGATGAAGATATAGGTCCCATCCATCTCATAATTAAGTCATTCAAACATGTTCAAAAAAACATTAATCATTCATCGTTGCGTAGCCCATCAAATAAAATGGATTTCATAAACATCATTCATTCATAACATAATATATATAAGATTAATAGATTCCAGAAAATTAATTCCATCACAATCAAAATAAAATATAAAAAATAATAAGGATATGAACATAAACATATTTCATCTTAAATGGAAAATAATATAGATAAAACACATGAACATAATTCTTGAGGAAAATACCATTTCTTCTAAAAAATGATTTTGATTACCAAAATGACACATGATTTTAAATGTAAGTAATCTAATTTAAAATAAAAATGAAATATTATAAAAGAATCTTAATGGAAATAAGGAATCATGAAACTCTAAAAATGTATTATTTCTATATATGTTTAAAAACTTCTTCTCGTATTGTTTCCAGAAAATTCAAATAATACCTCGTATGAAAAATGAGAGAAATATTCATTCCAATGGATTTAATAAAAAATTATCCAGGGATAAAATTCACATAAAAATAGTATATTAATTTAAATAATATAAAATTTTTATGAATGATTTACTTTAATAATAAATACACCCTAGTAATTACTTACGTATAAAAAATCTCAGATAAAAATGGGAATGAAAAATTATCTATTACCTTAGTTCTGATATACATTGTATGTATCTGAACATCCTGTATAATGGTTAAAATATTTTATTAAATAATAATATATCCATATTCATATTCATGATATCATATATGATTTTATTATATCATTTTGTTAGTAGGGTTTCAATATTTCCATTATTTTGGCTGTTAACTGCTTCATTTTTCCATTCCTGTTTTTCAAAGTTAGTCAAGTTTTTTATTAATAGAATTTATTTTATTCATTTCTATAATTAAATTATGTTACTATTTATTATTTCTACTCATAATATAAATTTTATAATCATTATTCAATTGTTAATGTGTAGAATGAATCTCACTGTGTCATGGAGACGGTAGGTCGTACGTACGCACAAGTGACGATATCATTCTCTTTGATCATTAAATGGTATGGAATATGATGTTATATAAATTTTACAGAATAATAATAACGTTATATTAATTATTTAAATCCATTATACACATAAATATACCCATCCAAAAAATGTTTTTTTGAATAACAGATTACACCACGACGTTGAAATGGTAAGTCCTACGTACGCACATATGATGATATTGTAATTAGTAAGACTGATAAAAGGAGGTATAAAGTTGTAAAATTACTATAGTAACATCCCATAATGTATTATACACATGATTTAATACATTAATATAGAAACAAAATAATATGAGGAAATATAATTTGAAAATAATTTTGAATGTGGTGATAAAAAAATTATCACTTTTTCGGGTATCTTCTTTTGGTTTGCACAAAAGGACTCCACAATAAGGATTTATTCTCAAAGGGTTGGCTCTAGGATGATGTGAGAGAAGTTGGTAAAAGATTAGGAGTGTTTTTGTCCGAGATAAAGGGCTTTGTAGGTTCGATTAAAAGAAAATGATAAGTACTCATTTATAAGAGAGGCGAGGGGTTCATTTTGGACATCTGGAAATATTAAATTACTATAAATTTATTTTCGTTTTATAATGCTCCAAAACTCATTTATTTAAAATATCAGATGATTATGGGAATACATGTTCTATTATAATAAAATTTAGACATGTTTTGATTTTAACCCTATCATTTTTATTTATCCTTATTTAATCTATTTATTTTTATTAGTGGTAATAATATTCTATATATTAAATGGAAATAAACACTAACTTATGTGTGGTAAATTATCCATATTTGGATACATTATGAAATTGTAGAACATATAAATTACTTTTTTTAATTTTCAAACTATTTTGTTATTTTTAATTAATTTAATAAAATGTTATTTTTATAAAATATGAATAGTGACAATTTTGAAACAATTTATTTATTTCAATATAAATAAAATATAAATAGAAGATATCTTAGAAAAAATTTATTTAAATAACTCTTAGTATGACATTTAAACCTCAAAAATTCATGGGGAACATTAATTATTTCCTATGTTATTTATTTTAATATTTTTAAACACATTTATTTAATATTTTTTTCAATTAAATAAATTCTACATCACTATTGTGTCATCATTAATGGTAATCATTTAATAAATAAAAAATTCTAATAAATAAACAACTATTTTAAAATATTATTATATTTCTGGAGACTATTTATGTTCTTTGTTTTATCTGGTTTATCACTATATTAAAATTATTATACATATAAGATATTTAGTTGTGACATGTTGTCACTGTCTTTTGTTTAAATTATAATTACATCAATTTTATGGAAAAAAGATAATTAAATGAATCAATTATAACCCATATGTCATATTTCTCTACTTTATCACATCCAATATAATTTTTAGGTGTTATTTTAATTTTATTAACTTTATCATATTGTTAATTACCATAATTTAAACAATTTATCTTTAACTCTGGTAAATTAAAATTACTGTAGTTTTTAGTAAGAAATTCAAAAAAATAAAACTAACCTAGCAACATATTTAGGACCCACAGATTCCAAATATGGAATCCATGATTCATAATTTCAAAACACATATTTAGCATATTTTATTTTAAAATTAATTACCATGTTCAAAATCCAAAAATTGGGTTTTGAGATGTAAAAACATTTCAAAACATTTTCATGTATTTATGTCCAATTTAAATGATAAATTACTTGAAAAGACCAAAATTGTAATAAATTATAAATACCTAATAAAATTACTATTTAAATCTAATTAAAAAAATAATCTAACTGTATAAATAAATTAGATGAAAATAATGTTCTGAATTAAAATATTTTATTTTTAATTAATAATTAAAATATTACTTTAATCAGGAAAAGAAATAAAAAACAAAGGAAATTTTTTTCTCTCCTACAAATGAAGATTTTATTTTTTAAATTATAATATATAATAGTGTTAAAAACATAATTTTTAATGGGTATGCAATCAAAAGGTGTAAAAACTGCATTTTTAGAAATATTTATTTTATACAAAAATATTGTATTTATTTTTATATTACATTTAAAAATAAATAATATGAATTTTAATAATATAGATAAGTAAAATTGTGATTAAAATTATTAATAAATTCTAGTTTATTACACATTAAATAAGAAAATTTTAATAATATATCGTTGTTTATTTAAAATCGTTATTGCGTACAGCACAAGCTATCAAGGAAGGTTGCTCTTGCGAATAACACAAGCCAAGAATACTTTTTTGTACACTACATGATAATAGAGTTTTTGCATATAATGAAATATACTATTGGTGTAGTTTAAAACCTAAGACATCACTGAAATTAAAAATAATATATCGTTTAAAATATCTAGGTGTTACACCAAAAACTCACCTCATTTGAATTTTAATGATCCCTTCAATGAGGATCAATCATGAGAATCCATCTTGAATCTATTAAGGATATTATGTGTTTTTCCAGTATCATTCTTGGGGTTCCTCAGGACATGATCTTGGTTCCTCTGGAAGACAATATCTATGCTGTAGAGGATGATCTCCTACGGTTCTAATGGATTTTCTTTAGTTTTTTGTTGGGGTTGTTGTGTCATCGTGTACTCTGATGGATGGAGTTTTTGCATGAGTAGTTAATGTGATCTGTCGCACAGATATATTCTTATATGATTAATGAAAATGATCTTTGAATTTATTGGTTTTTATTCTGCTCAATTTATTTACAAGAAGTTGTAGAGTGAGCATGATTTATCAGTTTTGTTCTCAATGAAATTAACCTAGTTAAATACATGAACCAAATTTAAGAATTGTCATCGATTACCAAGCGATGTCATAGTTTTATACCATGCAAATTTTTTATCTCTTGATATTATAGATAATGTGATATATATGAATTTCATGATTTAGAATTTCGTTCATGATAGAAATTTCTATATATCCAAAATCATAAATTAATTGATGACTATTTGGAAAATTGTTTAAAAAGTAATGTTCAATAAATTTGATTGTTGTTTCTATAATATTATTTTAATCAATTTGATGTATATATTCATGTTTGATGGAATTTTATAATGAATCGGAAGCAATTTGATTCTTGTTGATAAAAGTATTGATGAAATGTTAAATTAATTATTTAATTAATTCCTGATAGATTGAGATGCTTGTTTCATTGGTTTCCTATAGTTTTAACCTGAATAATGAGTTTGTTAATTGAAGATGAAATATGAACCAGTTCTATAATATAGGATAATTTGTTTATAGGTTCTGAGTTTCAATCATGTTTAAAATGGTAAAGTCCCATGTTCTTTGATGTAGTGATAGCTCATTTTGTGGGAAGGATGAATGCCTTTTTTAGGGCTAAGACCTTGGTTTCTATGTTTCTTTTCATGTTCTTTTGTTGTGATGTGATCCTAGGATGGCTAAGACTATTGGGTTGTTGTGGTATGTGGGGGTTAGGAGACCTATTGGTTGTTGTGGCATCACATTACTCATAGAGTGGAGAGATGAATCAGTTTATGCATGCGGTGTCAGGGAGGAAAACATAGATGATGGAACATGTTGAATCTGGGCGTACTCATTGATATGAAAGCTAGATGATTGTTGAATATGTTGTTTGTTTATATGTATATATTCCCCACTTCATGATATATATGGTCTTTATTTCTCTCTTTCCCAAGAGGCAATGATTCATAGGGTATTCCATGTGATTTCTGTGTTTAGATTCCCTATGATGGATGGGTCTATACTTCTGTCATAGGTGGAAAATACTTGATGGGTTGTTCATATACTAATGGTGTTTAAAAACTTTTGTTTGGTAACATGGAATGTTTTTCCCATAATACCCGAAATTATGGTAATATGGAAACTATTAATGTTTTAACAAAATGAATAATTGTTTAACCCATGGGGTTGGAGCTTGCTGGGAGGAAATGATGGGGTTATGATTTATAGAAGCTGTTTTCATAGTTTGGTTATACTATCATGGAATAGATTCTTGTTGAAATTTTAATGTAATGAAATGTGATGTGGAGTTGATAATGGTTAATTATTCAAAAAATAATTAATTAACGAAATGTTAAGCTAGTAAAAATCGATATGTAACAAAATGTTACTCTTTGAATGTTTTTGTGGTTATAGGATATATATTCGTAGTAGTGGAATCTGGGAGTTTGAGACATGTTAACACAAGTTAATTCTATAACTATGTTATTCCGAAACTGTGGTTTTGAGAAAAATTATATCATATACACTTTTTTTATTCTATATGCTACAACACCCTATCAATTAGGCCACCTGACACCTTTGGGATTCTAATACATGGGGAGGGGTATTTTCCCCAACATCTTAGTGGGAGGAATGATGGATGACTAAAACATTTGACCCCACACTCTTCACATTGTTGTTACTTGTGTGGGTATGCGCAATATTTAGTTTCCCTTATATATGTCTGTGGAGTTCTCTAATGGATTGTGGTTATTCACACAAATATATTCTAAATAAGGTTTCATAAAGGCTGCTATATATAAAAAGTGTACGGGTTATGATGGCTTGATCATCCTTACAGAGTGTGTGGGATTCAATATATTAAGGTATACTATTTGAAGTATGACAAAAGTATTACAGGCTTTCATTGCTCCAGGAAACTATAAGATTATTGTGGTTACATGTATATTGTGGTTTGAAACATGATGTATTTGTTGGCGTATTAGGTGCAAGTTGTGGTGCTTTTCCCTTGTGTCTATGAGATAACGATTTCATAGAGATATTCTCAGGATGTGATACATGGGGTAAAAGTAGCTAGACCAATGGGGATGTTATAGTAGGTTACCCTTGAAATTCACTATTAAATAATGTGCTATTGAATGAACTAAATGGTTATAATATCTATGTTGATGGATAGAACATAGTACACATGTTTATGTGATGAGATAGTTTCACTTGTTGTACACTATGAATTAGCATGGATTATTTACTATTCCATGAGAGGCTATATGGAGGATCCTATTGATTATATTTTTATACTCACCTTATAAATATATCAACCGATTTTCAGTTTAGTTGGAGTAGTTTGGAGATCATGTTAGTTTCTGCAAGCACGTTGGTTGGAGATGGTGTTTGGGAATTGTGGTTTCTCTCATCATTGCCATTTATTGGGTACATGTAGTTTTTCCTTTTAGTTGTAGTAGTTCAATAATGAAATTAGATTTTTGTACTTGGGTTTCAATGGTATTGATGTCTGGGAAGGAGTGGGTTGGTGTCTATCTTATATCTCTCTTCTGGATTTTTTTCCCTTAGAGGTTAATGCCTACCACATGTATGTTTATTCAACCCTTATTCCTAGTAGAAATCCTAAGGTTTGTTGGAGGCAAGACTCGGGGGGTCACTATCTCTCTTCTACTATTTCTGTTCTACGAGGGATACACTTTTTTGTGAGGGGTTTGTGATAATTATGAATAACGAATTACATCAGTTTCTGTTTTGATAGATTGTTGTACACACAAATAATGGTTTCATTTCCCTTTTGATGGAAGGGGATATGTATTTAGGTATTAACATAAACGTATTAAAATATAGTAATATGTGATTTACCGATATTAGTATATCATTGTTCATGAATATGATTTTATAGAGGTGGATGAATAAATAATAGAACATGCTTTTTTGGGAACAATACCACTTCTTTAAAAGATATCTTTAGGTGTTTATCAAAATCGTTCCAAGGAGGATTTTATAAATGACCTGGACTTCTAGAAAATGGGGAGGGGTGTTAGGAAGTAATTTTTATAGTCATTAGATGAAAAAAAAATTATTTTTATGGTGGGAAGTAGAATGTATAGGATGTGAAATTTTATAAGTTTGTGGAATGGCATACATGATTTTTTGTGACAATTAAATGTTATACCCATATTTTACTGATGAATTTTTTTTAATAATATCAAGAAATATCTAAAATAATCTCTATATATGAAAATAATATATATGTTATAGAATTTTTCAGTTCACCTTAACTCTCATCTATTTAGTTTAACCATTGATAAGTATGTATTCACCTTTATTATAGTAATTGACTGTTAATGTACACTCTAATAATTATTTTAAAAATTGTATTGAAAGTATTACATAATTCAAAATAATTTTTTTATTCAAATATTTATTTCATTTTATCAAATTCTATTAACGTAAGTGAAAAAATATATTATAAATTACTGCACACAGACTCGAGGAAAAAAGAAGGTTTACAAGAAATGTATTTTTCAGGCATAAAATTATCTTATATTAACATTATTACTGATAAACATCATAATATGAAATTATATTCATATTTATATATATATAATAAATAAATATTATTTTCTATTTCTCACATTAAGGGTTAATTTAACTAATTAAACTAGATAAAAATGAGGTACATTAAAATGGTTGTCAAAAAAATGTGTTTTGTAGAACTAAATAAACATATACTAAAATATAGTATAAATATTATACAGTTATAATTTATTAGATTAAATATATATATGAAATTTTTTATTTCCATGAAATAAAATTAAAAAAATAATGATAAATTTAAATTATTTTTTTTAAATGAAATTACAGTTGTACAAAAATGTAAATTTTTAATATTCCCTAATAAGGCAATATTTTATGAAAAAACCAAAATATTCACCATATTATAATTTTTATATTATAATTTGAATGAATAATTTCATTTTATCAAAAAATCTTTCTAATTTATTTAAATATATTATAATATTGTTTCAAAATAATAATAAATACCTTTGTGAAAAAAACAAATTTCTGATGAGTAAAATAACATCGATAAAAATTTATTGATTAATTACTATGAATATTTCAATAACATTATAATGGGTATGAAGATTATATATATATATATATATATATATATATATATAATTAGTTAATTATTTTTATACCCTAAAATTAAATGACTCAGTTATAACAGTCCAATATTTCAATGGTCATTTATTCTTGGTGTTTTTTGTCAAACAATATATCAAACTATGTGTTATTTTAAATTCATGGTCTATTTCATTCTCCCTTATTTGAGAAATTATTGTAAAAAATTTTAATTGATATCTGTGAATGAGGTTTAGACCTTTCAAAACACCAATGTTAAAATAACACATTATAAGAAGGGTGATTAAATCATTAACATATAGGTAGAGAGGAATATAAAAATGTCATCTAGAGTAATGCATAAATTTGTTTCTTCATATGAATAAATTTTTCAGAAGTGGTGATATGGACATGGAGAAAAATAAATATGCACAAATACTGATGAAGAGTGACTGCTATCTTTCATTACTAGAAATTGAATCATCATGAGAATGTTAATGACCACAAAACCACATCCTAAGGAGTTAAAAAAAACCATAGTCACATTTGAAATGAAGGTAATGAGATTAAAAAATTTACTTTCAAAATCCATTTCATAGATATAAAATTTGTTGTACCCTCTATATGAAAATCATTAGTAAAATATACTTACATAGGATGAATATTTTGACCCTTTAATAAATTTTCCACTATAATCTAATATTTTACAATAAATAATTGGAATTTCGAATAAATTTGTTTATGTCTGAAGCACTAAATTACTTCTCTAATGGGACTCATAATTAATAAAATGATAGAATAATTTTCTCTAATAATTATTGCTTAAAAAATCAAATATTGTTAAAAAATGTAAGATAATTAACAAAATGAATAAACCATCATATAGTGAATTAAAACATTAATCACTATCACCTCAACACTAACTAAAAATATTTAGCATAGATAATTCAATAATATTATATTCTTATAATACTCTAGATTATTCTGGGAAAATATTAATACCCAAAAAAATATTGGGTTATTTTACATATTATTCTCAGACTTATTTAAAATTTAACATCAAATCAAACCAAATACTATTACAATCTTATGAATAAAAAATTCAAAAAAATATATTTTTTATGATATACTACTCATTTCCATAAATAACATGAATTAAGAAAATAAAATTATATAATGAAATTTTATTCAAAAATATCATTCAACCAATATTCCTAAAATAACATCACAGAATGTTCATTATTCCTTAAAAATATATGTTCCCAATAATCATAAACATCATCTGAAATAACATTAAGCACCTAATCACAGAATAAAGTTTCAATCCCATTTGTATCTTTATGATAAATTTTCACCCCTAATTACCTCATTTTTGAAGATAATATAAAACCTATATTTTAACATTACCTACAAAAATATTTCCAATGACTGTAAAGGAAATATTCATGTTATGATAAAGAATTTCATACAATTCATCCCAATAAAAATATCCACATAATAGAATTAATCACATTAAAACATCACTATTAAAGAAAAAATGGTGTCCTAGAATATGAACATATGGTCGACTGTGTTATTATAATCCCATGATGGTGTCTATGTTTCTATAAGGCAACCTCTCTTGAAAAAATATATTCTTCAAATGTTTCAAAACCTTAGTCAAATACTAACTATAACTACCCTAAACATGAAATCCAAAATCTGTTGATAAAGAAGATATAATAACATACATGGCTTAAGGATGATTAACTTAATCCAATTTTTTTTATCTAATACAAATTAAAAATTATAAATATTTGATCACATGCATTCCCAATATACTTTTTGGTTTGTAGTTTTATATAACTATGATATAATAATACATAAAAAATTCTCATGACATCAAGAGAGTATTTTCCATTTATATCATACTTTCAATATTCCATATTTGGTCACCATCATCATCCATATTGAACCTCATAAACATAATTCATTTATCATCATTATTGATTACCAGAGGAAACAAAAATTTTGAATGTTGAGCTCAAAATGTCAATAAGGGTAAGCATTAGAAGTAACATTTAACTATTATTGCTGTAAAAAACATGAGCACAAAGGTATTGTAACATAGTCAATTTTCATTATAATTATAAATGTGAAATAATACATATCAATAAATGGATCATCATTCATGAAACATGGTATAATTATTTAACAATATAAGGATTGAAAAAATCAACAATCATGGGTCACGGGATATCAATCATGATTAAAGATATCATTTATAACCCATGGAAACTATAAAGAAAATGTTTTGTTATCATGGAATGTTTTTCATAGAAACTAGAAATATTTAATTATTTATATAAACAACATCCAAAATAATTTTCTAGAGAACAAAATCATTAAATAGTGAATTTATGTTTTATCGAGTCTCCCCCATTGAATACGTAAAATCAGACTCATCTAATACTATATGGGTGCACAGATCAAATAAGATATTTTAGGTCCACTTGGATATATCTAGTTGAACCCATATTATAACATATATTCTACTCAAATGAAATAATCTATATTCTTCCATGACCATAAATAATTTCTATTTATTAGTAATTATTACCAAATTTATAATCTTTCACTTCGTGACGTTAAAGCATTCATTATAGATTCATTTCTGGATTCTCCTATAAAAGATAAATTGTTTCCATTTCATAAATCTAGTCTATCTATAATAAGAATAAGTGTGGTATCATTAAAAAATATCAGCAGTAGTAAATCATTTACATCAAGGGTTTTTGACATTGTTGAATGGTAATATCATTAATAGATCATTAAAAACATTATTCCAAAAAATAAACTTTTGAATTTGAATATTAGTTTTAATATATAAATAATGAAAATATATTGGGAAAATAATATTAAATAAAAAAACATTTTATTATTATAAAAGAAACATCAATGAAAATAATGGTCATAGTGGTTAAAAATCATTCTATCATATAAATGATAAAACAATTATTTTCCCAACATTTAGTAAACATAGTCAAAGGTGACCCATTTTGAAATAATTACTAAATAACTTTTTAAATTTAATGAATGTAATATCAAATAACCTTTATAATGGATTTGTAAAATTATTTATGTTTATAAATGATATTTTTTAAAAGCATTTTGGAAAACATGAATAAGGAAGAGAAATATTCTTAATCATAAATATGATATAGTATTAGTATTTCTCACTTCATAATTCATTGGTATTTATTTAATAATTATAGATGGATATTTTAATTAAAAATATATACAAAATTATTAACTAGAATAGAACAAAATAGATGTTGTTCTAGAAAATAATATCATAGGATTTCTCTAAAAAGAACCTTAACGATAAACAATCCGAAATAATAAAGGAAATTTTATGATAATGCCTTAATGACTATAGTATTATTTTTAGATGTAAGCCCAATGGTTGAAATAATATTAAATGAATCACTAAATATCTTGAAAATATAGTTATTAATGGAATGACATATTAAAGTGAAAATAAATACACATCAAAAAATAAATATGTGTTCAATATGGCATATGTATCATGAAAGTAAAATTGTGATGTGAAACCCTTGCTACATTGGTAACTATTAAATCATAACACAATTAATGATATAACATTAAAAGACACATTAATTATCATGAAAATAATGGGGTTCAAGATATAAAATAACAAAGGTGTAGTTTAAAATCACCAAAATTAGATATGTGTTGAATATGTTATATGACTCAAATATGTAGAAGTGTGATAAGAATCACCACACATTATGTGAAACAATTTATATTTGTCCTCAACTATGGTATACTAAGTTTATATTAACTATTTCATGTATTAAGATAATTTTCATGGATTAATAAAACATATACATATAATTTATTTTAGTTTTTTCTAAACATATGTACATATTATTATTTTTTGAGTACACATTGGGTGCTTTGAGGATGTTTGGTTCATATTTTCAAAATGGCATCATTATGTTATCCTTGGGGAAATTGATAATTGTTCAATCCTATATAGAATAATGAAAATGAGATTATTATAATTTTAAGCATCCATGATAACATTAAATAATATTATGTATAGATTTAACATCCAATTTAGTGATAGAATAAATCACCATCATGTTTATTACTATAGTTATATTCATTATTACAATTTTAATTAAATTTTCGACTAAAAATAGAAAATAATTTAATAAAACTTCTCTATAATAAGTTCATATTTAAAATATTAATTTCTAAATATTTAAAAATTCAATATTATAAAATTAACATCATTTTTGAAATAATCCTATAAAAATATACTTTGGGGGAAATTTTGTGATTTTTCAAAAAATATTTATTTTTTAGTGAATTGTGAAAAATTCAGATTTTTGTAAATAAGTAATTTATTTTTTAAAAAAAATTGATAAATAAATAGATAAATTTTTTTCATTTTGTTACATGTAATATAATTTCTTTACTAATATTTAATCCACGTAATTACTTTTTAATCATTTTTATACTGTATTTTATTATAATTTTTTATTGGATTATTAATGTTATTTTTTCAAATAAGTTATATAGTTTTTATATTTATTACATTTTATTTAATTAAAATGTTATATCAAAAATATTAATTTATATTCATATAATTAGTATTATTAATCATATTGTAAATATAAAATCAACTTTTTCAAGAAAAATAAAATCATAAAAATTGGATTTTTATCATGTTTGTATATGAGATTAATATTGTAAAATGGTTTTCATATTTTGAATAATAATAATTTTTATTATCTAATAAATTCATATAAATTATTTAATATAAATAACAGTTAAAAAATAAAAAAACCTATATCACAGTTAGGGTAAAAAAGGATTTACATAGGGGTTAAACATGAATGTTAATGGTTAAAATGACCTCAAAACTTGTATAAAATATTGTTGAAGATCGTAATTTGACCTTATAAAGTCAATAGATATATTAAGTTCCATTTTATGCTTTAGTTCATGTGAATAAAATTAATAAACCATACACATTTCTAATAAAACCAATTATTCCACTCACCTAACTTATAAAAGAAGACCACCTCTCCTCTCTTCTCAAAAACTTCAAATATGTTTGGGTTGGCTGAAAACTTCTTAATTACCTTCCTAAAATACCAACACATGGCCTAGATACCTTATTTTCTCCCTATAAAACCTCTATATAATGAATTTTATGATTACATATTTTGGTTGTTTGATGAAGTGCTATTGTGCATTATTGAGCGTCATTATTTTATTTTTATTCACGGGCATCCAAATAGTCTTAAATTGTGATTATTTAAAAAATAGTATCTAAATAATTCAAATATGATTTAGTTATAATTTAATAACATAAATATCTAACTAACCAATCTCGATTTACATTTACATTACATTTCTACTACAGAATACTTTATACATTACAAAAATAGTATCCCAAACAATGTATTAGTTTAGTGTCTTTGGAAACTCAAAACACATTTTCAAACATAGAGAAATATCTTAAACATATCCCATAAAGATAATCCCATTTTTATTTACTACCTAAAACAATTATTTATATCATGGGGAAAAGAAATCATAATGATGGTTAGCTCCAATTATTAGTATGTGTAAACATAGGGAAGATCAAAAAATCATTAATAGAATGTAAAATCATGAAAATAATATCTGAAAATCACTATATTGAGTCATTAAATAAAAAATTGTAGTTTGTAAAATAGAAAGGAACATGAATCATGATAAAATATATTTGGCCTAAAACATGGTATTTTGGGAAATAAATAATCATATAAATTCAATTCTATATTAAAAAAGACTCATTTCCAAAATCATCATATCGGACAAAGTCCATTACTAAAGAGAGTTAACTACTCATTCTAGACCTATTTTTCTGATCAATATTTACATCTCATTTCAAACACTTATTATGAAACATGATTTACATGCCACTACAGTCATGAATATCTCATGATATATAAATATTCACCAAATAATTTGGAGGGAGAATTATATCCCTGCAATTATATAAAGAAAATCATACATGTGTGTTACATAGAAACATAAATCATTTATCATATCATAACCTAGGGACTAAAATGTGTTCCTTAAAAGTTAATTCATCATAATCTACTTGAAATAAATATATTTCATAAATATCATTCTATCATATTAACAATCAAATAATAGTAATAATGGGGGTATAATCATAACCATGTTTATATAATGACAACATAGATGGAAAATAATTTTTTTAAAACCCTTTATATTAATTCAGGTGAAAAATACCATTTCTTATTAAAAAAATTCATTTCCCAAAATACCATGAAATATTAATTTAAAAGAATTTGTTTAAAAATAAACATGAAATCATGTAGAGTAGTCTTCATGGTAATAAGGTGTTATGTCAACATAAAAATCTTTTCAAACTGTACGTGTTAAAAAAATACACATTGTACATTTATTGGAAAAGTAAAAAAGTACATCATAACGAAAATGAAAAAATATTCATTTCATACAGTTTCAATTTTTTTTACTAATGGGTATAATTTAATTTAAACAATTTTAGTAGAATAAAAATAATATTACATATTTAGGAAGCATGTACGTGGATGAAAATTACACCAAAGTAAATACTTACGTCCAAAAAATCTCGTATAATAATGAAATTGTGAAATTATCCCTTACCATAGGTCTGATTTCATTTTTATGTATCCAAACCTCCTTTATAATAATTTAAATAATTTCATTGACCTACTTGACAATAAAAGTCATTTCATGAAATCATATATGACCATATAATCATCCATTTGTTAATAACATTTCATCGTTACTTGTTATTTGGATATTAACTGCTTTATGTTCTTATGAATTTTTTGCCAAATAATTTATAGTTCTCTGTATTAGGTCATATTTATATCATGAAAACCTTATATATAACAAATTTATTAATTCTGTATAGTTATATAATTATGGTTTAATAAAGATCATGTAGAATGAATCACATTGTATCATGGAGATGGTACGCCTTACTTACCCACAAGCGATGATATCATTACAATATATGTTGAATGGTATTTAATTGGATGAAGTATAATGATTAATAATTTACATCATGTTGTAATAATAATATTTTGTTATTTTTTATCATTATACTCATCTACTTATGGTGGTGGTGAAAACAGATGATACCATAATACAGAGATGTTAAGTCGCATGTAAGCACGTGTGGTGTTATTTTTATATTCGATGGATAAAAGGTGGAATATGGATGTTTAATAATAATAAAATAATCGTAAATAAGTGATACTGGATTTATTACATTATAAAGAAAAAACTCATTAAGATGAAGTAGAAGAAGAAATATGTTTGAATGAATCAGTGGAGGAGATTACATATTCTTCGAACTGCTTCTTCTAAATGATCTGTTAGAGCACTGGATTGGATCTTCGATGAAGACAATAATGTCTAGAATGTTTCTATGGATGTTTAATATGTAAAATTTAAGGGCATTTCTGATCATTAAGGAATCATACGAATTGATGTGGTGAGGCATGAGGTTCCCTTTTATAATTAAGGTGAGAGGAACCTTTGTAATCTCAATAAATAATATTTTTCAATAAAATATATCCTCACCCAAAAACCTCTAAATTATAAAAAATTAAAATATTATATTAGATAAGGTTTCAATATCAACATCCAATAAATTTATGTCAATTATTTCTATAAATTTAAACCTTACCTTTTTAATTAACACTTAGTTATTCTATGTTATTTTAAACTAGTGTAACCAATAATTCAATGTTAAATAGGTGAAATATTTACTTATTTTATTTATAATAGACAAAAAATATATATTAAAATATATTTTACTATATCATAATTATTATATATTATAAAAAAATATGATATTTACACAATTTAATTAAATATTATCTTCCTAAGTAATTAATTGTGTCCATCTTAAAACTGTTGAATTCATTGATTTTAAAAATATTATGATAACATGTTATATTCAAAAAAACTATTTTATTACATTAATATGTAGTAATGGACGTCTATAAAATTAATTGTAAATATTAGTTATCCCAAATTATATTTATTTCAATATTATTAATAACGGTTTTTTGTTACCTCTATTAAAATAATTATTACTACATCAATATTGAGTAATTATTTAATATAATTATTTTTTGAATAAAAATGAAAAATAAAATATAATGATGAAATTAAATCAACTATATTTTATAGTAATACACATAGTCGAATTTGTCTTCTATAAAATTCTATATTAAACTTGTTATACTTGTGAAACTATAAATCTGACAACTTCAACATCACTTTAGAAAAATATAAGTTTAACAATCCAATCTATAATCCTTCAAATGGTAACAAACTCAACACATAGATGATTATTGTCAGGATGTACTCAATGTATATGATTAGTGCACAAGTTTTATTATTTTAATATTTATTATCATTTAAAAAAATATTATTGTGTTTTAATCAATTAATTAAATTCAATATAATAAATTTATAAACCTTTATGATTAAAATTTATTTCCTAAAATTTAAAAATAAATTTCTTTCATAAAAAAATTATGTCAAATGAGTATTTATAGTCAAATATATATATTCTATATACATTTTTCTAAAAATTCCATATTATCTGGAACATGAATGTGACATCTTTAAATTTTCATTAAAGAAAATATTTTAAATACCATAATATATCCGAAATGGACCCAAAACATCAAAAATAAATTCTCATTAGTAAAATATGTTTATTAAGATAAAAATTACAACATTAATTCATTTATACCACCCATTTTTCTATATGTGGACACAATATAGTTATTAAATACAAAAATACCGGTGAGCCTTTGTTTATTTAAATATTATTTAAGTCATTTTCAAGTAAATATGTCCATTAAATGACATTATTTCAATACTTAACTATTAGGGTTTTACTAAATTCATAAAATAAATAAATTTCATTTATCTCGGTCATTTTAGAATCATTATAATATTTTTTAACTTAAATTACATTATTTACCCATTATTGTTTTAACAAAATTAAACATGATTACTATTAATATAGTTAAAAACATAATCGGGTCATCAAAACCATATTTTGACTTCCTAAATCCAAATTTAGAATCCATTTTTCTAAACTCATAAAACATAATTTTCATAATAAATGTTAAAATAAAACTGGTAAAATGACACGAAAAAACAGTTATTTGAAAACATAACCCTTTTTAAATGTAAAATGAAATCATAATAATTTCCTGTGAAAATTTATTTACAAAAACTAGAAATGTATAAAAACAATCTAATTAAAATTTAAAACACAATCAAAAAATAATTTTACTATGTAATGATTTTTAATGAAAATAAATTTTTCAATACAAATTATTATAAGCACTATTCGTCAAAAATAGAATTTTATCAGAAATATTCCAAAAATTATTACAAAGTAAATTTTTATATTCATAATTAAAATGATAAGATTATTTTTTATAATTTAAAATAAGAATTTGTCAAAAATATATCTAAAATGGGTTCTTCATCAATAGAAACCAATACAATGGTTTTGAAAAATAAATATTTTATCCAAAAAATTGAGTTTTCTCGTTCTTATTGTATAAAAAACATATAATATTAATTTTAAAAATTACATTGAATCCATCATGAGTGATTTTAATATTTTATAGAGTCAATTATTTTCATTTGAATAGTTTTTCAGATGAATGTTAATATTATTAATATCTATCAATATAATGATTGCGTTATAAAATTTAGTTTTTCATTTATACTCAGTATTGTGTGAAATTAATTCTATCAAACGATTTTTAAATTTTGTGTAACATAAGAAAATCATATAGTTTAATATACCACAAGCTAATTTGGTGTCTATATAAAGCAAGAATATCTTGTTGTATCATACAATATAATATATTGAAAAAAACAATCTCATTAAAGTATAGGTGATTTATATTCTACACCACTTAAAATGAATTTATCCTCTGAAATTTGTCTAGGTTATAAATGGATTATTACTAGAATGATTCCTTTTATCAAACCCCACATAATAAAATAAATTACTAAGTTTTTTTTTAAATAAATATTAAAAAGTGATAAATTATGTAATGTAACTCATTATTGGGTTGCCAAATAGGATAACATATTTGATAAGTGAAAACATTTATATAGATGAAAAACCTAACTATCGGGTTCTTATAGAGATTGATATAAAACATAGTTATGAAAATATAAACAACCACAAATATATATGTTTCTGATGATTTAATAGACCATCTGATTTATCAGATATGAAGGTATTAGGATAACATTTTTGGTTTCCAATATCCTTTCTATAATGTTGAATAACATTTGAGAAAAACATATTGTATTTCTGTACAATCTCACCATTGTTCATGCCTTGAATAATTTCAACTTCATATCTTATTCAATGAAATGATGTGGAATTTGACCTTCCTAATTTGTTAGATGATCATGTGATCCATAAATAAAATGATAGGTCATTCCATATATCATTAGAATATGTTGTCATATATTTATAACTCCAAAAATAGTGAGAAGATAATTTATTCAAAAAAACATTATTTGAATTTTAACACAAAATTCAAATAAATTTATAATGTTACAATCGTTCTAAAAGATGAAAATTCAAAACACCGGATAGAGGTGAACATAATCCTCTTAACATTATCTCACATATCTCATGTGGAATTTATTGGTTGTCACATTCAAAACATGTGAATACCTTAATCGTATTTTCTTTTCAAACATGGAAATTACATGTATTACCATGGATCCTTAATGAAAATATTAATGCTATCAAAAAGTAACTCTTTCAACAAACCAAAAATTGGAAAAATTATATAATTTTAATATAATATATCACTTTGTCCTTCTATCATTAATGATGTCATTAATACTATCAAACATCTCATTATCTCCTTATCTTCTAATTATGCACATATCATGTGTTTTTGAAAAGTAGGCCTATAAATTTTCAGGTTTACATATTCCACATTCTCATGGAAAACCACAATCAACCTATTAATTGATACTTCAATATTACATAATATTATTAATAAGATTCTATAACATTATTTTTGAATCCCATTATATAAACACTCAATCAATCCACCACTTCATTATCATACACATCATCACAAACAGTGATCTATTGGGATTTTACATTTTCTTAGTCCTTACGAGTCTTTTGATGTTGATCAACATTGATAACCCTATGATTCAGTTAATGTTAAGAATAATTCCCCATTTCCATGCTGGTGTAGCATTGAAGTGTTGTGGGTGCATTCTTTGCAGCCATTTTTGTATTAAATGTATTAGATACCTTTACATTATTAATTCATCATTTAGCTACATAATGACCTTATTTACAAAATGAATTACATTTTTTAGTCCCATTAAGACAATATCCAACATGATTATTTCTACACATTGATTATAAGGAAACACTCATATTTTTTAACCATAATTTTGAGATTCTCCCTTGAACTCAATCTTTTAGTTCTTATCAAAACCATGAAATTAAAATGTTACACCAACATCAATTTCAACCATGATATCCCAACACTCAATATCTTCATACCAACTATATTCTCTTATATATAGCTCCCTTTGAAGACTTTTATTTAATCCACTAAAGAATCAATCAACTCTACTTTCATGTTGGATGATAAAGACAGAATCACACATTAAAGGTCTGGTATAATTTTCCTCGTATGTGCCAATAAATTCATCATCCTTTAGCATGATATCAATTCAGTACTTTTATATATATATTTGTGAAAAATGAGGAAAGTATTTATTGAAAAATACCTTCTTGAAATCGTCTAATTCCATGGATTCAATTTCATCTTGCTGTATTTTATTCTTTATTAGATTACACCACAGTTTTTCTTCTCCTTCTAAATGATAAATATCCAAAATGAATTTTTCATTATTCAAATAGCAAATTATGGAAAATATTTTTTCAATGGTACTGATCCATTGTTCAATAACATGTGGATCTGAGGAAGCACTAGAGGAATGTGGATGTTTTCACATAAAGGACTCAACATAATTTTCCTCCCTTCTCTGCTCATTTGGAATTTTCAAAAAATTCATATCTTGTGTAAGTAAAGAGATAATATTTTCATTCTATCTACAATAACATTGGTTTTTTAGGATTAAATTCAATTAATTTCCCATTTCACTGACAGAGAACATATTTCTATTAGGTTCATTCCATTTACTAAAACCCAAAAAGAATAGTTTGAGTGGAAAAAATAATATTAGGAATATAACTCAATCAAGGAGGAGTACTCTAAATCCCTAAAATATTAGGTTTAATCATAGATTATTCTTTAATATATATAAAACTATAGGATTGTAACCTACATTTAGACATATCTTAAATATATCCCAAGACATATGCTTATAAATATCTCTAGGGATCTTACTATAGTTTTCACACCCTACTTTCCAATGTTTGACTAATCCTTCTAAATAATACTAACATTAACGACCCATGACTGAACTTCATAGAAATAACATTTATTATGAATCATACTTAATACATTAAACAAGAAACTCCTGATGAGAATATTAGTTTAGTGTCTTTGGAAACTCAAAACACATTCTTCTAACTTGAATAAAATATTCAACTTCTCCCATAATTATCTCCCACTTTACTTTTCTTACATATAATCATTCATTATATCCTTGAAAAAATAAAAAAAACACTGTGGTTAGCTGAAATTATTAGTATGGGTAAACATGGGTAACATTAAAAAATAAACACAATAATCAAACATATGTCTTCCACCAAAACCTAGATTATTCATTATAGAAACAACCAAGGAATCAAACGGGTTTCTTAAAGATCAATCTATCATATTATATATAAAACATATGGATTTAATATATATTCTTCCATCATAAGCCAAATAATATCATAGTAATAATGGGGATATAGTAATATCCCCATTTATAGGATTTCATCTTAGACAGAAAATAATTTTGATACTATACTTGTAATTAATTCATGAAGAAAATTTCTATTCTTCATCAATTTTTTTTGAAGATAAAATGAGATTTTAATTGGATAGAAATTATTTTAATATAATCTTGAAATTTTTTAGTCAATGATTCATGTAAATAAGGTGGCTTTAATACTAATAAATCCATTCAAACCATATAAGTTAAATAACATTTTCCTCATACTTTTTCAGGAAATGTCAAAAAGGACCTCATACCCAAAACAAAAGATGATTCCCTTCATATCGTATTATAAAAAATTTACAAAGGGTAAAATTAAGTTTAAAAAATTATATAAGAATAGAAATAATATTATATATGTAGGAAAAATGTATGTGGATTATAATTATACCCTAGTAAATACTCATGTATAAACAATCTCGAAAAATAAAGAGATTGGGAAATTATCCCTTAATTTATGTTTAATTTACATTGTATCTATTTGAGCTCATGTATAATGATTAAAATAATATCATTGAATTATTATATAATTATATTCACTTTAAGATTATCGTATATGATCATATTATCATCCTATTGTCAATAACTGTAAAGACCCGTAAATTCCAAGGAAATTTTTTTCTTAATTTTCTTTGGAATTTTACAAGAACGCGGTTTCTGACGACGCCTGATTCCGAGGCCCGGTTTGCCCAGAATCAATTTCCGAAGTTTGACTTGGGTACGTTCAGTGAATGGACGAGCGGGTTTTTCTAACTTTTGAACTGGTGCTCAGAATCGAATTCTGAGGGCACTGATGGAATCGCAGCGCCGGTAATTTCTTAGAAACGCCTCTTCCGGAGTTGTGTTTGCTCGGGTGTGGTTTTTAATTTTCGGGCTTAAAGTTAAGAAATAAAATAATTTTGCGACAACTTTATTTTATTTCACTTAAGCCACTTGGAAGCCACTTGAAGCCACTTAAAAGCGGCTTAATCTGAGTTGAATCGGATAGGGTACTATCCAGAAATATCCTACCCTCTTTGTAGGATATTTGTGAGGTGGGGTCCGCACGAACCCCGCCGTTTCTTTCCTCTAAGTAACGCACCCGCGAAAACTCGTCTTTATGAAAGTCAACTGACACGTTTTCTTAAATTCTTAACAGACCATTTAATTGGGCGGTTTTTTGTCGTAAATTAAATGAGTTGTTTCTTTCGTTGAATTAATTATACGAATTAATGGTTCGTTTCTTATCTTTTGAAATTCAAATGTTTAGTTATGTAAATAAAATAAGGCTTAAGCTTATTTTATTTTGGGTTGGTCTCCTTTGCCACCTTGAGAGATTTTTAGAAGCTCTCCCCATCTTCTTCAACCATGACGAAGAACACGAAGAACACTTAAGCTCCGACGAAGAACGCCGCTTCTCTTCTTCGTAGCCGGTGTGTATCCGAAGTTCGATGACGCCGCTTCTTCGATCTTCTTCCCGTGTCAACGAAAGGAGACGCCGTTTCCTCCTCGGACTACCTCCGTCAGCTTATGAAGCTTCTCCAGCGACGTACCTCTTCGGACGCACCTCGACGTCAACAGAAACAACGTCCGATTTCCGCGACGCCCGACCTCCGCGACGCTAGTATTCCGCGGCTTGATTGGCGTGCTCCGAACTTGAATCCGAGGTAGGGGTTTGTTGATATTTTATTTATTTATTTTCCATTCTGGATTCTAGAATTTCGAACTTCGAGGATAAAGGATTAAATGTTATTGTCTAACGAGAGGGGGGCCCGGACCGCACCAACACGGCCGAACCCCCCTCCTATGTTCATAATTGTTTCCTTGCGGATGGAACGGGATGGCGTGGTGCCATCACACCACGAGGGAATCGCGCGGCAATTATTGCGCGGCGCCGTCGCGCCGCGCCATGGAAAGAAATCCAAGAACGTGACGCCGTCGCGTCGCGTCGAAAAAAGTCAAAGGTGCCGCGGCCGGAGCGGGGCCGCGGCGGAGGGAAGCGATGCCGTCGCATCGTGCCGGACGGCATAGGCCGCGGCCGGTTCCGGGCTGCGGCGGAGCAAGATGATCGGCGGCCGGCACCGGGCCGCCGGTGTCGGTGAAGGAAGGACCGGCCGTCGCCGGTCCTTGCTGGCGAAACCGGCTGGCCAGTGCGGGGCCAGCCGGCCAGTGGAGACAGGGGGAATTAATTTCCCCCGGCCAGGTCTCAAAAGCGGCCTCAATTAAGGGGTCGCGGTTCTCAAAGGAGGGGGGGGGGGGGGGGGGGCTTTTCCCCCCACGCGCGGCACCCGAATGGCGCCCACGCCGCGCCGCCGTGCCGGTCCGCGCCGCCGCGCCGGACCGCGCCGCCGTCCCTGCTTGCGCCGCCGGCCGGGCCGGGTTTTCCGAGCCGGGCCGGGTCGTCAGGGCGGGTCGACCCGGTTCGGCCGACCCAGGGGGGGTCGGGCCGGGTCGGCCCAGGCCCAGACCCCCAGTTTCGGACCACTTTTCGTCAAATGCCCGTATCTTGGGTTACGGGGCTCCAAACGACTCGCCGTCAGCGGCAACACAATCCTTGGATCGAGACGGTCGTTTCGGTATACTATACTCAAGGTGCACCTTCCTTTTCGGGAGCCTACGTGGTTAATACTCCATAGTTAAGCGTTCTTGGCCTAGAGTAGTGATTAGGATGGGTGACCTCCTGGGAAGTTTCCCAGGGTGGGTGTGAGACGGAAAGGCCAATAAATAACAGACCGGGCGTCCGATTGACGCGCCGTCTGTTTCGTTGAATTCCTCTAAGTGAGGCGGATCTTTTGGATTACTCCGCTCGAGGTTTGGATGCCGACGGAGTGCGGTCGGGTTGGATCGCACCAAAATCCAACCGGACCCCTGAAACGAAAAAGCCAATAACTCTCAGACCTGGCGTCCGATTGACGCGCCGTCTATTGCGTTGAGTTCCTATTAATGATACGGAACTTTTGGCATCCTTCGCCGAGATTTGGATGCAGTTGGATAGTGGCCGGGTTGGATCGCACCGAAATCCAACCAGGCCCCTGGAACGGAAAAGCTGATACCTTTCTGACAGAACGTTCGTTTGAGGAACCGTCAGCGGCGTTGGTGATCTCGTTGAGAAACGGTCCCTATGAGTATACCCTATGATTGTTCGGGGTATAGTTGAGTTACGGCCGGATTGGTTCGCACACGAAACCAACCGGGCCCCTAGGACGAAAAGGCTAATAACTTATAGACCGGGCGTCCGATTGACGCGCCGTCTGTTGCGTTGAGACCCCTATGACGAGGTGGTCCTTTGAGATACTTCTTTGCGGGACTTTGTGATACTTGGAGTATCGACCAGTAGCTCGTGGAGCGGACCCTCCAGGAGACGAGTGTGCGGAGTATGGAGATTGTGTAGCCGGCTGAGACCTGACGACTGCTTGACCGACTCGACTTGGAGTGAGTTGACCAGCCCAGTGGACGGAGCGCCCGGTATTTGGTGATAGACCCACGGTGGACGGAGCGCCCGGTAGTTGGCCGCAAACCCTCAGTACTCGATAGGAAGAGTACCTCTGTAGGATATTAGTGGGAGCGCCCGGTATTTGGCGACAGACCCTCAGCGGACGGAGCACTCGGTAGTTGGCCGCAAACCCGCAATACTCGACAGGAGGAGTACCTCAGCAGTCTTAGGTTAGTGAGTAGTACCTCGGAGTCGTGACAGGACCACTGTACACTCCAGAGACGGAGCCCTTTAGCAGTTATGGTTTCTTTAATGAAAATCCTGGTTTGAGCAGAGACTTTCGACCTTTGTGTTTACCTCATTATTGAGATGGGTCACTTTATAACTTAGGTATATGTATGGGAATATACCTGGGTAGTGGTTATCCGTTGATTTCATAATCCTTGTGTTTCCTCATGATTGAGATGGGTTACTTGATAACTTAGGTATATGTATGGGCATATATCTAAGTAGAGGTTATCTTTTGAGATCTTCTTGTGGTTATCCTTGTTGGTTAAGTGAGACCTTGAGGGTCTTGGGGTCCCTACTGAGTATCGTTATACTCACCCCTGCACGGGCTATGCCCATACCTCGTTGTGTTGGTTGCAGACGATGGGCAGTGCTGACGGAGGCCGAGTGTTCGAGGACTGGATGGTACCCGGAAGTGGACTACACGACGAGTCGGTACCCGGAGGTGGACTACACGACGAGTCAGTACCCAGAGGTGGACTACGTGACGAGACGACTCACAGAGGAGGTTGACGGACGAGATTGTGGAGGAGGCTATCTGTACCTACCCTTCAGGTAGGATCCGTTGTGGACGACCAGGAGCTGCGCTATCTGTACCTACCCTTCAGGTAGGACTCGAGGAGGATGACCCAGGAGCTGCTTCCCTCTTCCAGTTGTTTGTATTTTTGTTGTTGTACCTTGTTCAGTTGTAGTTGTACTTTCTTTTGGTTTTTCATTCTGGCCCATTTAGTTTTCATCTTTTCTTTTGTACTTAGTGTTTTGTTTCCGCTTGTACTCTATGGTGCTTGTTTTCTTTTATAAAGGCAATGCCTTCCCAGTTATCGGGATTTTACGCCTTTGGTGCTAGTCGCCAGCCCCTGGACTATGGAAGGCGGGCTTGGGGTAGTCACGGCACGGTCCCCGAGGACGGGTCGTGACAAATTGGTATCATAGGGGTTCGGTTCTACCGCAGAACTTATAACTCTGATGTTTCCTTCTGTGAAGCAATAGTGTTAAGAGTACCGAGTGTGGTTTTCAGTTCAGGGAGTCCAGTGTTAGTGCGGGCGGCCGACGTATCCATACACCAGAAACTTGACAACTGGTTTCCGACTTTGTGCACGAAAACACTGATTACGTGTGTGTTTTCCAGAAGTTTTATTTAAATGTCAGCTCAAACCAGTTTAGCTCACCAGGTATAATCTTTTGACTGTGTCACGTAGTTTCTTTCAGGATACCTCCCCGTGGAAGACCAACTAGAGCCCCGAGAGTAGTACGTAATGATATCCCGCCGAGCGACGAGGCCTCAGTACAGGGCCCTATCCCAGTTGAGGCACCAGCGGAGGCACCAGCGGTACTACTACCCGTTGGGCCACCGATGCCACCAGCCCCAGCAGCAGAGGATGCACATCGATTGAGCGCACTGCATGAGTTCCAGCGCCAGGGGCCACCCATGTTCCAGGGAGGGACGGACCCGCAGGCGGCTGAGGATTGGCTGGAGGTTGTGGTGAGAGTCTTCAGGCTAGTGGGGACGCCGACAGATTTCATGGTGATCCTAGCTGCCAGCCTTCTTCAGGAAGCAGCAGGCAGATGGTGGAGCCTGATGCTTCAGATGCATGAAGAGGCGACACTTCTATGGGCAGACTTCGAGAGCCTGTTCCGGGAAGAGTTTTTACCAGCCACCCTTCGAGCGGTGCGTATACAGGAGCTACTTCAGCTGCGGCAGGGCAGCATGTCAGTGGCGCAGTACTCAGCGAGATTCACAGACCTCTCGCGCTACTCCACATATATGGTACGAGACCCGTTCTTCAGGGCCCGAACCTTCGAGCAGTGGCTAAGGCGAGAGATTAGAGCTTCTTTTGTTTCTCACAGCTTTCCGACGTAGACAGTGGTGTTGGAGAGATCTCTCTTAGTGGAGAGTTTCCTTGCTGAGCAGTCTCCAGCAGCAGGACCCACCACTAGCCGGCTTGCGGCAGAGTCTTCTACAGCAGGCAGTAGACAGATGACACAGAGGTCCAAGAGGACCAGACCTACCAGTGGCCGACTGCACGACTTAGGTTCAGTTGTGCGGGGAAACTGGGGTGGAGTCAGAGCCAGACGTGCCGAGAGTGGACAGTGTTACTCCTACGGCGGAATTGGTCACATGGCACGTGACTGTCCGACCCGCCATGAAGATGACCAGAAGTTAAATGAAGAACCTCCGAGGCAAAGGCAGAGGTTCGATCAGGTCGGACCGCAAGGAGCAGGCAGCCATGGCAGAGGAGCTGGCCGTGTAGCTGGAGGTGGACGACGCTTCGGGATGTTGCCACCACCACCAGGAGGCCCACCCCGACCGCAGGGGACAGGAGGACATGGGAGAGCTCAGCTTCAGGCAGCTGATGCCTATGGTCATGGAGCTCCGAGAGCAGGTGGACAGGAGAGGAACTATTGGATACGTCCTTTGTACATCTAGTTACATGATGCTTTTGTATTCGTGTCTTTGTACTATGAGCTGCAATAATAAAAAGACACTTATCTTTGTTTGCTTCCCTGTCCTTTTTGGTTGGTTGATACTGAGTGGTCCCGGTTAAACTATTGACTTGACCCTCACTTTTGAGGTTCCTACTGGAGGAGACCCAATGACCTCACACTGATGTCGATAGTGTGACTCGACCCTTGGAGGCTAGAGTGATAGTTGGATCTCTTAGTAGTTGCGTCAAGGCCTTACGACGTCATCCATGGCATGAATGTATCATTTATGTCCGGATTGAATGTATTAGGCAACGAATGTGGTTCATCCAGGGGATGAGACCAGATTTCTCTTATCGGCAAAGAAGAAATCATAGCAGCTCTTGTGAGACTAAAGGAGGTGCAGTTCATCCAGGAGCGGAAGAAGACTGCACACTGCAGTAAGAAACAAGGAACCGGTGCCAGTCTTAGAGACTCGGGCGTGTTAAATGTTTCAAGAAGAGGTAGCTTTAAATAGATATGAGTCTGCGAAGCGGCATACGTGGAGGCAGAGATAGGAGAGCAGCATGATGTGGTGTACATCATAACATGCTACAACCACCCGCCTTAGTTATTCCCGCCAGGCTCAGGGAGCTGGAGGGCGGAGGAAGAGTGCGGCTGCATGCGGTCAAGGAGTGTGACCCAATGGCTCTAGAAATGAATCAAGGGACAGTCTGTGTCCACTACTAGCTACTGTAGTAACATATGTCGATATGAATCATTCCTCACTTTCACAAATCTTGTTCGAGACCTAGAGTTTCCGGTAAGACGTGGAATTGACCCTCACGTCTGGAGATACCTTGGGAGGAGACTCGATAATCACACTTACGCCGACGGTGTGGTCAGACCCTCGAGGCGAGAGTTCCGGTTGGAATCTCTTGGTGGCAGCGTCAAGGCCTTACGACGTTAGTTTGAGTATGGAATGGGAAATAACTGTTCATACTCAAATTGATGGTTTTAGGCAAACGTCGGGATTGGTTTTCCTTGGTCGGCGGAAAAGGAAACCCCAGGCAGCGCAGGGTAACTCTTGCACATGAGGGTGCGACCGATCACTCTTGAGTCGGTCAACCTTACCCTCGTAGCAGCAGTCGTTTTGAGTTTCAGTTCTAACAGAAATGGAGACCTCTGGAGTTCGAGGATGACGACCACATCTTCTTACGGGTCTCACCTCGACAAGGTTTACGGAGATGTGGCCATAGAGGCAAGTTATCTCCGAGGTTCAATGGACCTTTCTAGGTCCTCAGCTGGGTAGGCGAGGTGGTTTACCGCTTGGTCCATCCACTTCAGTTGCACTAGGTGCACGGCGTTTTCCACGTATCCCAACTGAGGAGATACGTGCTCGACCCCTTCGCATATCATCGACCATGAGGAGCTGGAGGGTGGCGATGAGTGTCTTCTACGGAGGTTCCTATGGGGATCGAGGATCGGCTGGAGAAGATCCTAGGAGGACAGTCGATTCCTCTTGTGAACTTTCTTTGGCAGTGCGGGAACCTCCAGGTGAACACATGGGAGCGGAAGGCTTAGATGCGTGCTCAGTACCGCTTTGTTTCCCTATGTTTGTGGTGAAGATTTACGGGGACGTAAAGCCCTGTGGTGGGAGTAATGTAAAGACCCGTAAATTCCAAGGAATTTTTTTTTTAATTTACTTTGGAATTTTACAAGAACGCAGTTTCTAACGGCGCCTGATTCCGAGGCCCGGTGTGCCCGGAATCAATTTCCGAAGTTTGGCTCAGGTACGTTCAGTGAACGGATGAGCGGGTTTTTCTAACTTTTGAACCGGTGCTCGGAATCGAATTCTGCGGGCACTGATGGAATCGCAGCACCGGTAATTTCTTAGAAACGCCTCTTCCGGAGTTGCATTTTCTCGGGTGTGGTTTTTAATTTTCGGGCTTAAAGTTAAGAAATAAAATAAATTTGTGACAACTTTATTTTATTTCACTTAAGCCACTTGGAAGCCCCTTGAAGCCACTTAAAAGCGGCTTAATCTGAGTTGAATCAGATAGGGTACTATCCAAGAATATCCTACCCTCTTGGTAGGATATTTGTGAGGTGGGGCCCGCACGAGCCCTGCCGTTTCTTTCCGCTAAGTAACGCACCCGCGAAAACCCGTCTTTATGAAAGTCAATAGACGCGTTTTCTTAAATTCATAACAGACCATTTAATTGGGCAGTTTTTTTTCGTAAATTAAATGAGTTGTTTCTTTCGTTGAATTAATTCTACGAATTAATGGTCTGTTTCTTATCTTTTGAAATTCAAATTTTTAGTTGTGTAAATAAAATAATGCTTAAGCTTATTTTATTTTGGGTTGGTCTCCTTTGCCACCTTGAGAGATTTTGAGAAGCTCTCTCCATCTTCTTCAACCTTGACGAAGAACATGAAGAACACTTAAGCTCCGACAAAGAACGTCGCTTCTCTTCTTCATAGCCGGTGTGTTTCCAAAGATCGACGACGCCGCTTCTTCGATCTTCTTCCCGTGTCAACAAAAGGAGACTCTGTTTACTCCTCGGACTATCTCCGTCAGCTTACGAAGATTCTCCAGCGACGTACCTCTTCGGACGCACCTCGACGTCAACGGAAACGACGTTCGATTTCCACGACGCCCGACCTCCATGACGCTAGTCTTCCGCGGCTTGATTGGCGTGCTCCGCACTTGAATCCGAGGTAGGGGTTTGTTGATATTTTATTTATTTATTTTCCATTCTTGATTCAAGAATGTCGAACTTTGAGGATAAAGGATTAAATGTTATTGTCTAACGAGAGGGGGGCCCGGACCGCACCAACACGGCCGAACCCCCCTCCTATGTTCATAATTGTTTCCTTGCGGATGGAACGGGATGGCGTGGTGCCATCGCACCACGCGGGAATCGCACGACAATTATTGCGTGGTGCCGTCGCGCCGCTCCATGGAAAGAAATCCAAGAACGCGATGTTGTCGCGTCGTGTCAAAGAAAGTCAAAGGCGTCGCAGCCGGAGCGGGGCTGCGGCGGAGGGAAGCGATGTCATCGCATCGCGCGCGGACGGCATAGGCCGCGGCCGGTTCCGGGCCGCGGCGGAGCAAGATGACCGGCATCCGGCACCGGGCCGCCGGTGTCGGCGAAGGAAGGACCGGCCGTCGCCGGTCCTTGCTGGCGAAACCGGCCGGCCAGTGCGGGCCGGCCGACCAATGGAGACCAGGGGAATTAATTTCCCCCGGCTGGGTCTCAAAAGCGGCCCCAATTAAGGGGACGCGGTTCTCAAAGGAGGGGGGGGGGGGGGCTTTGCCCCCCGCGCGCAGCACCCGAACGGCGCCCAGGCCGCGCCGCCGCGCCGGACCGCGCCGCCGCGCCGGGCCGGGTTTTCCGAGCCGGGCCGAGTTTTTCCGAGCCGGGCCGAGTCGTCGGGGCGTGTCGACCTGGTTCGGCCGACCCAGGGGGGATCGGGCCGGATCGGCCCGAGCCCAGACCCGTAGTTTCGAACCACTTTCGGTCAAATGCTCGTATCTTGGGCTACGGGCCTCCAAACGACTCGCCGTCAGCGGCAACACGATCCTTGGATCGAGACGGTCGTTTTAGTATACTATACTCAAGGTGCACCTTGGTTTTTGGGAGCCTACGTGGTTAAAACTCAATAGTTAAGCGTGATTGGCCTAGAGTAGTGATCAGGATGGGTGACCTCCTGGGAAGTTTCCCAAGGTGGGTGTGAGACAGAGAGGCTAATAAATAATAGACCGGGCGTCCGATTGACGCGCCGTCTGTTTCATTGAATTCCTCTAAGTGAGACAGATCTTTTGGCTTACTCCGCTCGAGGTTTGGATGCCGACGGAGTGCGGTCGGGTTGGATCGCACCGAAATCCAACCGAGCCCCTCGAACGAAAATGCCAATAACTCTCAGACCGGGCGTCCGATTGACGCGCCGTTTGTTGCGTTGAGTTCCTGTTGATGATACGGAACTTTTGGCATCCTTCTCCAAGATTTTGATGCAGTTGGATAGTGGCTGGGTTGGATCGCACCGAAATCCAACCGGGCCCCTGGAACGGAAAAGCTGATACCTTTCTGACAGAACGTTCGTTTGACGAACCGTCAGTGGCGTTGGTGATCTTGTTGAGAAACGGTCCCTATGAGTATACCCTATGAGTGTTCGGGGTATAGTTGAGTTACGGCTGGATTGGTTCGCACACGAAACCAACAGGGCCCTTTGGACGAAAAGGCTAATAACTCACAGACCGGGCGTCCGATTGACGCGCCGTCTGTTGCGTTGAGACCCCTATGACGAGGTGGTCCTTTGAGATACTTCTTTTCGGGACTTTGTGATACTTGGAGTATCGACCAGTAGCTCATGGAGCGGACCCTCCCGGAGACGATCGTGCGGAGTACGGAGACCGTGTAGCCGGCTGAGGCCTGACGACTGCTTGACCGACTCGACTCGGAGTGAGTCGACTAGCCCAGTGGACGGAGCGCCCGGTATTTGGTGACAGACCCACGACGGACGGAGCGCCCGGTAGTTGGCCGCAAACCCACAGTACTCGACAGGAGGAGTACCTATGTAGGCTATTAGTGGGAGCGCCCGGTATTTGGCGACAGACCCTCAGCGGATGGAGCGCCCAGTAGTTGGCCGCAAACCCGCAGTACTCGACAGGACGAGTACCTTAGCAGTCTTAGGTTAGTGAGCAGTACCTCGGAGTCGTGACATGACCACTGTACACTCCAGATACGGAGCCCTTCAGCAGTTACGGTTTCTTTAATGAAAATACTGGTTTGAGGTGAGACTTTCGACCTTTGTGTTTACCTCATGATTGAGATGGGTCACTTGATAACTTAGGTATATGTATGGGCATATACCTAGGTAGTGGTTATCCGTTGATTTCACAATCCTTGTGTTTCCTCGTGATTGAGATGGGTTACTTGATAACTTAGGTATATGTATGGGAATATATCTAAGTAGAGGTTATCTGTTGAGATCTTCTTGTGGTTATCCTTGTTGGTTTAGTGAGACCTTGAGGGTCTCGGGGTCCCTACTGAGTATCGTTATACTCACCCCTGCACGGGCTATGCCCGCACCTCGTTGTGTTGGTTGCAAACGACGGGCAGTGCTGACGGAGGCCGAGTGTTCGAGGACTGAACGGTACCCGGAGGTGGACTACACGACGAGTCGGTACCCGGAGGTGGACTACACGACGAGTCCGTACCCGGAGGTGGAGTACGCGACGAGACGACTCACAAAGGAGGTTGACGGACGAGAGCGTGGAGGAGGCTATCTATACCTACCCTTCATGTAGGATCCATGGTGGACGACCAGGAGCTGCGCTATCTGTACCTACCCTTCAGGTAGGACCCGAGGAGGACGACCCAGGAGCTGCTTCCCTCTTCCAGCTGTTTGTCTTTTTGCTGTTGTACCTTGTTCAGTTGTAGTTGTACTTTCTTTTGGGTTTGTATTCTGGCCCATTTAATTTTCAGCTTTTCTTTTGTACTTAGTGTTTTGTTTCTGCTTGTACAATGTGGTTCTTGTTTTCTTTTATAAAGGCAATGCCTTCCCAGTTATCGGGATTTTACGCTTTTGGTGCTATTCGCCAGCCCCTGGCCTATGGAAGGCGGGCTTGGGGTAGTCATGGCACGGGCCCCGAGGACGGGTCGTGACAATAACATTTTATTGTTACTCTTCAGCCAGATATTAACTGCATTATGATCTCATGCATATTTTTACGAATAAATTCCATTTCTCCTTATTAGTTCATATTTATATCATTAAAACATATGATATACCATATTTATTCTTTCATTATATTTATATAATTATTATTTAATTGATATCAGGTTTAATGGGTCACTTCCTATCGTAGAGACGGTAGGTCTTATGTATGCACGAGCGACAATATCATTCCTACATTTGTGAAATGGTATTTTATTGGATGGTTTTTAATATTTAAAAACTAATATAATATTTTTATATTCATATAATGTTATTATTTCCATCATTAAACCCATACACGTATGTTGGTTGTGAAAAAATATTACACCACTATTTGAAGACGGTAAGTCGTACGTACACATGTGTGGTGATATTCTTTTTCAATGGATAGATATGACGTGGAATATGGTTGTTTCATAATAATATAATTTTAATATATAAGTGGTACTGGATTTTTTACTCTATTATTAAATAACTCATTAATAGGAATTATAAGAAGAATGATGTTTGAAATAATACGTAGAGCGAATTACCTCTTCTTCGACGTACTTCCTCTCAATCACTTCTTAGAGAACTATATTTGGTATTTCAATAAAACTAAAACCTATATAATGATTCTATAGATGTTTTTAAGGTAAAAGGTCATTATATGGATGAGTTTTTTAGATCAAAATGTTATGAGAAGGTGAGGTAAGAGGTTCCCTTTTATAATTTAGGTGAGGGGCACTTTCGGAAAATCGATAAATAATTATTTATAATAAAATAAAATTCTGAAAAAACCCAAAATGAGACCAATTAAAAGTTTATATTATATAAGTATTCAATACAATAATAAAATTAATTTTTGAACAAGTTTTTATGTCAACTTAAAACGTATCATTTTAGTTCACAGATTGTTCTTCAATTTCAATTTTAACTAGGGAAACAAATAATTCATTATAAAAATGGCTAAATAATTAATTATTTGATTTCAGAGAGAACATAACTAAATATATTAGATACATTTTTTCTATATAAAAATTTTCTATATTTTTAATAATTTTTATGATTCTTTAATAAATTAATGAAACATAATTTCATAAAAATGAATTAGTGTTAATTTTGAAGCTATTTAATTCAATGATTTTGAAAAATTTTATGATGAAAATTTATCTTCAAAAAAACTGTTTTAATAAGTTAATCGGAATACAATGTAATATATTAATATAATTGGAAATATTAATTACCCCAAATTATATTTATTTTACTTCATTTAATAACATTTTTTATCTCTATTTATAAAATAATGACAATATAAATTTTCTTTATTTATTTAATATAAATATTTTTAAAATATAAATTAATAATAAAAGATAATGATGAATAAAAAACTAATGGATTTCTTATAATATATTTAGTCTATTATTTCTTTTGCAATATCTTACATCTAAAATGTTATACTTATTAAATAATGAATATGGAAACATTAACATCACTGAAAAAACATTATGCATCACAATCTCTTCATTAAGGGCCCTAATGTTCAATAACTCAACCCTTGGATGATTATGGTCAATACTTACATGAAAAATAAGACATGTGAATGTGTTTTGGTATTTAATTTTTTTTATAATTTTAATAAAATTGTTTTATTGATTTCTAATGAATTAAATAATTCCTACATCATCAATTTATAAGACTCTATGGTAAATATTTATTTCCTAAAAATAAAAAATAAATTACCTTCATAAATATTATTATTTTATATTTAAAATGTTTATATATAGTCTAATATATATTTTTTTATATTATTCTTTAAAAATGATGTATTATTTAAAACATGAATGTGACATCCTTAAATTTTCATTTAATAAAATATTATAAATGCCCTAATCTCTCCCAAATCGCCGCATAACTTGAAAAATAAATTAACATCAAGGACATATGTTATTAAGTTAAAAATTAACACTTATATTCATTAATACCATCCATTTTCCATATGTGAACACATAATATATATTAAAGACTATGAAAATTACACATGTGTCATTTTTTTGATTTAAATATTATTTATGTCATTTTCTTGGGAAAGGCTCCAATAAATGACATATTTTTTATCCATATGTGTTAATGGTCTAATTAAATTTTTTAAATAATATTTTTTTCATTTGATTTGGTCATTTTATAAGCAATATAATTTTTTTTATAATCTAATTTATCGAATTTACCCTTTATTATGGCAACAAAATTTACCATCGTTAGTATTTATATTGTTAAAAAATAAAGGCGAACAACTTTCCAAATTTATAACTACTTAATGCAAATTTTAAATCCATTTTTCTAAATATATAACACATAATTTCAATATATAATGTTTAAAATAAGACCAGAAAAATATCACCAAAAACAATTATTTTGAAAAATACCCATTTTGAAATGGAAAATGTTTGAATAATAAATTCGAGAATAATTTTATAGTCAAAACCCATAATTGGATAAAAATTTACTGATTAAATTATGAAACCAAATAAAAAAAATAATTTTTCTTTGTAATGACATTAAGTGGAAATAATTGATTAAAAAATATCACTATTTTCACAATTCTTCATAAAATAAAACTTATTAGAAAAATAAAAAAATTAAAAACAAGTAAAAATTTATGTTACACATTAAAATGACATTTTTATTTCATAAAATTTAATATAAAATAGTGTCATAAATTAAATTAAAAATGGTTGCACCATCAAAAGGTGGTAAAAAATATTGTTTTTAAAATAATTACTTCTTTTATCCAAATTAATTGAATTTGATCTTATATAACTTTTATGAAATATATAAGATAAACGTAAAATTTATATTAATTCAATAAAAGTTTATTTAATTATTTTATAAACTCAATTATTTAAATTTTAGTATTTTTTCATAAAAATTCTAATACTATTTATACCTACAATTATAATGACAAGGTTTTTATATTTAGTTATTAACTTATACTTCATATCATGTGACAACAATTCTATCAAAAGAAAATGAAATTGTGTGTAATAGAATCAAATCATAGATTTGGGTATACCGCTGCAACATACCAAGTAAGTAATGAATAATATATATTCTTATCTATTTATATTTATGAATAAGATAGTTTTTTAGAGGCTTAAAACGAGAGTAAATCAAATCTTAGACATGAAATACACTAATATTTTTAAAAGATTGTTTTACTGCCTTTTGATGGAAAACCATTTTTAAATCAAAATTTTGACATTTTATTAGATATATTTGTCAAAACAAACTTATTCATTACTATTGGGACTTTGAAATTTACTTTGGATAAATTTTTGGTATTTTTCTGACACTGTTCAATTTTTTAGTGAATAGTGAAAAACACTGCATTTTACATCAAACTGCAGTTTTCATCTAATTTAATTATATGGTTAGATTATCTTTATAGTAGGTTTTAAAGTCTTATTAGAATATATTTTTACCATTTAATCCAATGGTGGTCATTATAATTAGTTTCACATTGGAATTGAGCATAAACAAGTACCGAACTTTTCATAGATATTGTTTCTAAAAAAACCCCGCTATTTGTTTTGACAATGGGAATTATATATTAATTAATTATTGCGATTTCAGTGTTGGTAATTTAGTAAAATGGATTAAATATTTTTAAGCAAAAGGTCCAAATTATGTAATCAAGACTCTTTTTTTGGACATTATGAATAGTAACGACGGTAATTATCTTTGATTATCTTGATTAATTAGTAATCGTGTAGTTAAAGATAATAAAATAATATCATAATAATAAAAAATGACCCCAAAATGTGACCTAATTCTACGGGTTGTGTCATGTCCGACCATGGGATTCCTTGTGCCAAACTTGGGGACCCCATGGAATCACTTTTGTGTGATAATGACTTTTAATCTTTTTATCTTTAAAGAAAGTTAAATATAAAAAAGAATGTATCACCTGAGTAAAACATTTTTAATTTTGTCTAAATAAATGATCTATTGGACTATAAATAGTCACTGGAAATCTAAATAGATTCCCTACATCATAGTATTTTTATTTATAATTTTTAGATATTAAATAAATTAAATTAATTATAACATCATGATGATGCAGTGATTACCTCATTAATGAACGATTTAAATAAAATTAAATGATAATGCATAATCTAAGAATTAGACTTGTCAAATACCTATTATATGAGAATATTTCGAACCCTTATCACCTTATCCTAGAAATACATCAATGTGGGACTTTTAAAATCCGAAACTTATTCGAAAATAAAGTAACATTTTATACCTTTCCAAGAGTGCCCCTCCTCTCCTCTTATAAAAGGCCCCCACCTCTACCTCCTTACCCACACATCTCAAGCCTTTGGCTCGGAAATTCCCTGCTCATTTGATATCTCCAAATACCTATCTTAATCCTAGAACCCTTACCATAGGTAGAAAGCTCTTCAAGAAACCATTTTGGTTCAAACCAAGAAGAGTTACCCAATTTAAAGGTAAAGTCTCCTCTAATCTTCTTTTGTTTTATTTTGATTCTCCAACCACATGAACTCTTTTTATTAATTTATTTTGTAAGAAAACCAGTATCTTCAATATACTAGTATGTTTTTACAAGAAGTATTCGAGCTACACTTACACACACCTTCATCTAATGGTTAAAGAGCATACTGTTTCCGTGGATGGAAAATTTCTGCCTCACGAAACTATGATTGTTCCATATTCTTCTAACACCTTCAATGGTGGACATTAAGATGACAGTATATTTATATATGATATATAATATGTTTATGTTTTCCTTAAGCTTCTGTATTTTTCATTTTTTTCATACCTTTATGGTTTCCATTATGGGTAAACGTGATATCTTCATTTTAGGAAGTGCGGACTACCGCCCCCTCAATGTGATTTGATTCGTTAATGCCATATGTGGGATGTATAATGGATGGAGTTAATGATATTATATATGATATTATTCTGGAATTATAATATACATTTATATCATTGTGATTTCATTCCATAAAATACAAAATAGAAATGAAAGTAGTGTTCATGGGTACGTACGGCTTACCGTCTCCATGAACGGTGCATTGCATTTCTTACCTCTAAATGTTATGTAATATTATAAATGGATGTATATACTGGATATATACGACATATATGATATCTACATCATGAATATATATCTAGATATAATGGATACATGAACAAATTGTAATTATAAAGAGTTTATTTTTGACTCAAGTACCAATGATCTTTAAAACGACCGTTATTAACTTAAATAATTACATAGTGTTAATGACATGGTAATAAGTGATATAAAAAGAATAATGAACTTGAATAAGGTTCTTAAGCAATTATAAATTAACTCATGTTTATTATTCAGGATAATAAAGAACGATCAAGTCAAGTCCGATACGAGGTATGGGACTTCGTTTCAATTTCCTTTCATTGAGGAATATTTTGTTTTATAAACAAAATTATTTTATACGGTGTATAAACCCCTTTTAATTTTACGTTTATTCAAAAGGAATATTTTTATATGAAGCGTTTACTAAACGACAAAAGATAATGTTTTTTGTCATACGTATGCGGCGACAACGACTTATCCACCGCTGTTACCATTATTTGAGCTTCGGCTTCCTCTATAAGCCATAACTTATTTTAAAAATGAAAAATAAACACAATGTTTTACTTTTATTTTATTTTGTTATTGAAGATGGTTTCATAATGTTTTTATATCAATGTGTTGTATTGATATCTTGTGATTGAAAAGTGGAAATGTTATGTTTCCTTTATGCATGTTTTATGTGATATGATTATGTTATGGTTCTTGGGAATTATTATGAAGACAGATGGTTCCGTGATAAACTAAGGTCAGGTGAGCCTGATATAGACCTCTGATGCATTGGGTAATGCGAAGGGGTTAAACGTTAAGGTTTCTCCAAAGCGATTTAGGGAATATACTATGATGGGTATTCCAAACGTAACCATGAGGATTACTCCCTACGTAAGAATGTTATGAATGCCTCAAGTTACCTTTATGTCTTATGATTTCTATGATTTATTCATGATTTGATGAATAATGTTAAAATGATTATGTTTTATGTGTAAAGTATGATTTCAAACATGGACTAATGTTTTCATTTCGTACATTTATATCCCTTACTGAGCTTTTTATGCTCATCCCATGTTTTTTAAATGTTATTCACAGGTCAAGGGAAAGGTACATGATGTGATGATAGGGTCACGAAAGTGTCATGAAAGAATCCATGTTTTGTTTTAAATATGTTTCCATTGATGGGAAAAAATGAATACTATCTTTTATGTAACCACTTTGTTTAAATTTGGAATGTAATTCCTGATTTATGATCTAATTCTCTAAAACTCTAAACCTGAAAATATCCTCAATGTGTAATCTTATAATAACTCAAGATTAAGTAATTTTTAAGGATGGGGCCTTATAGTTGGTATCAGAGGTCAGTTTAGATAACATTAGGAGTTAGAATTCTAATAAATTATTATCCAAAAATATTTTTTTATGGTCAAATTGAAATGATATAGAATTTGAAGATTACCATGTTGCTTCATCTAAGATTTGTTTGTTCATAATGGTTTTCCGCAGAGGAAACAGGGAAACAGTGCTAGGAAGGCATACAAAGGGAAATGACCTTCCGAATCAGCATCCTGAGATAGTCGGAATTGGAACTGAATAGTTTGTTACAGTAATGGAACAGTTGACTCAAGCGATAAATGGTGGTGGTTTCCATGCACCAGATCATCCAGATTAACTGCAGATGAACATGTCAGTGGTGGAACATTTCATGAGGCAACATCCCCCATCATTCAGAGGTTCATCTGACCCTGTGCTACCTAAAGGGTGGATTAAAGCACTGGAGAAGATTTTCGATCTCATGGGGTGTTTAGACAATCAAAAGGTTAGTCCTACCATTTACCGTTTGGTGGGTGAATCAGATCAGTGGTGGTTGATGGTTAAAAATATCAGGGATGCTGATGATGTTGATGCTCTCAACTGGGATGAATTCAATGGTATATTTCATGAGAATTATTTTCCTAAGGTTTATCGACTTAGTATGGAAAACAATTCCTGGAATTGAGTCAATAGGAAGACTCAGTGGCTTCCTATGAAGAAAGGTTCACTCGATTGGCAATGTATGCTCCAAATTTTATCCGAGACCTTGATAGTAAAATCAATCATTTTTACTCAAGATTGAAGCCAAAATATCGAAGGTAATTGGCTTCTCGTGAGTTAAAAAGTTATGAAAAACTTGTTCGATGTGATGAGAAGGTGTAAATGGAGTTTTCCGATGATCAAGTGTTCTATAACAACCAGAAGAAGAAGAGATTGAGGTGGTAAGAGAAAGGAAGGATTTCTTCAAAAAGGTCTGACGGTAATAAACTAAGTTTCCAGTTTGAGATAAATGTGGTCAAAGGCATGCTGGGGAATGTCTTCTGAATTTTATAAAGTGCTACCGATGCGGTAATATGGGACATAAGGCTCGGGATTGCACTGAAAAATATCAGGGTGATGGTAATACAAATCTTTATTTATAGTTAGTGAAATTTTTTAAGTGCAATGATATGGGTCACTATGCAAACGAGTGTCCGAAAAAGAGCTCGAGTAATGGGAAGCAGTTAGACTACAAGCAGAAAGGGGTGGAGAAAACCTTTGTAACCACTTCAGCAGATGTCGGGCCATAAATTTAAGTTCTATCAGGTACTTTGTTTGTTTTTTCAGATTATGCCAGTGTGTTGTTTGATTCAGGGTCTACACATTCTTTCATCTCTGAAATCTTTTCTAGTAAAATGGGAATACCATCTCAAAAATTGACTTTTGAACTTGTGGTAAAAACAACTGGGGGAAATGTTGAGGAAAAAAGAATTTATAAGAATCTTCCAATGCTTATCTGTGGAAAGAACCTACTTGAAAACCTTATTGTTTTACCTCTAGTAGATTTTTATGTTATCCTGGTTATGGATTGGCTCTCTATTTACCATGCTAAGATTGATTGTAGAGCTAAATATGTTTCTTTTCAGAATGAATTTCAGTTTCTGTACAAGAATGATCCCTTACTGTTGATAACATATCAAGAGGCCGATAAACTTGTAAATGATGGAAATGAATGTTACCTTGAACATATCGTTGAAAACAAGGGAACTATTCAAATTAATGATGTGCCAGTGGTAAATGAGTATCCTGATGAGTTTCCTGGAATAATACCAGATCGGGAAGTTGAATTTACCGTTGACTAACTTCCTGATGCTAAGGCAATTTTTAAACCCCTTATCGAATTTCTCAAATTGAACTTTTATAGTTGAAGGAGAAATTCCAATATTTATTAAAGAAAGGTTTCATTCGACCTAACACATCACCATGGGGTGGTCCTCTTTTATTTGTTAAAAAGAAAGATGGTTCAATGAGACTTTTCAATGATTATAGAGCCTTGAATAACATCACTATTAAGAACAAATATCCTTTGCCTCATATCGATTATTTGTTTGATCAGCTCTAGGGAGCTCGGTTTTTTCAAAGATTGACCTGTGATCGGGGTACCATCAGTTGAAGGTAAAGAAAGTAGATATTCCATAGACTGCATTTCGTACAAGATATGGCCATTATGAATTTGTAGTAATGCCTTTTGGGCTAACCAATGCACCTGCTATATTCATGGACAATATGAATAGAATTTCCATGAGTTCTTGGATAAGTTTGAGGTTGTTTTCATTGATGATATTTTGGTGTTTTCTAAAAGTAAAGAGGAGCATGAAAGACATTTAAGGGTTATTTTGCAAACCTTAAAGAAAATAAATTGTATGGAAAATTCAACAAGTGAGAGTTCTGGTTGCAAAAAATTTATTTCCTTGGTCACATTGTTTCTAAATATGGGATAACTGTTGATCCTGAAAAAACAAAGGTTGTTGAAGAATGGCCAAGACCCAAAAATGTAACTGAGAATCGTAGTTTTCTTGGTTTGGCAGGCTATTGCTGAAGGTTTGTTAGAAATTTTTCATGGTTATCTATTCCAATGACTAAGCTAACTTGGAATGGTGTTAAGATTATCTGGACAAAAGAATGTGATGATTGTTTTTAGGAATTGAAAAGAAGATTGGTGAATGCTCCAGTTTTGGCACTACCCTCCAAAAATGGTGAGTTTGTTATCTACAATGATGCTTTATTGAAAGGACTTGGTTGCGTCCTAATGAAGAATGATTAGGTAACTTCTTATGATTCATTTCAGTTGAAAACTCATGAGGTAAATGACCCTACACATGATTTGGAATTTACTGCTATTGTTTTAACTTTAAAAATGTGGAGGAATCATTTGTATGGAGTAAAGTGTGAAATATATACCGATCAAAAAATTTTAAAGTATATATTCACTCATAATGAATTGAACATGAGATAGAGGAGATGGATAGAATTAATCATGTATTATGATTGTACAATTCATTACCATCCGGGAAAATCAAATAAAGTGGCTGATGCTTTGAGTCGAAAAAGTAATTATTCATTAACAATGTTGCATATGGAACATGATCCTTTGGTTAAGGATTTGATGAACTTTGGAATAGAAGTTGTTGGTGCAGGCTGTCCATCTGTTTTGTTTCAGGTATCAGTGAAATCATCTCTATCATACAGAATTAAGCAAGCTTAGAAGAAAGACAACGAGTTGCAGAAAAAGGTAGAGCTGGTTTAGAAGGGTAAGTTTCCTGAATTCAACATTGATAATGATTGTTTTTTGAGGTTTTTGAAGATATTTTTGGTGTTGTGTGATTCACAGTTGAATAGAGAGTTGTTATGTAAAGCTCATAGTTCTCTGTTTTCAGTTCATCCAGGCAGTACTAAGATGAATAGAGATCATAGGGAGTATTACTGGTGTGACGGAATGAAAAGAGACATTGCTGATTTTACTATGAAGTTTTTGACTTGTCAATAGGTTAAAGTAGAGTTGAAGTTACCAAAAGGGATGCTTCATCCTTTACCAGTGCCAGAGTGGAAATGGGAGAATATATCCATGGACTTCATTGTGGGATTTCCGATGACACCTCGAGGTAATAATGCAATCTGGGTTATTGTTGATCGTTTGACTAAATCTACTCATTTACTTTCTATACGAGATACTTTTTCCCTAGATCAAAATTCCCGTTTGTATCTTCAAGAGATAGTTAGGTTACATGGAGTTCCTATCTCTATTGTATCTGACTGTGATCCCAGGTTCACTTCTAAATTTTGGAAAGTCTTCAGAAGTCGTTGGGTACTGAATTAAATATTAGTACAGCTTTTCATCCTCAATCAGATGGGCTGTCAGAACAAACAATTCAGACTTTGGAGGATATGTTACGTGCTTGTTCGATGGATTATCAGGGAAGTTGGGACCAACACATTTTTTGGTTGAGTTTTCATATAATAACAGTTTCCATTCCAGTATACAGATGGAAACATTTTAGGCATTATATGGGAAGCAATGTCGAACAACATATTTTTGGGATGAAGTGGGTGAAAGGAAGTTGATGTGACCAGAATCGGTACAAGAGATTGAAGAAAAAGTTCAGGTGATATAGAAACACATGAGAGCAGCTCAGAGTTGGAAGAAGAGTTATGCAGACAATAGGAGGAAGGATCTCTCTTTTGAGGTAGGTGATCATGTTTTTTTTCAAAGTTTCACCATGGAATAATGTGATACGTTTTGGTAAGAAAGGAAAGATGAGTCCATGGTTCATTGGACCATATGAAATTCTGGAGAGAGTTTGATCAGTTGCATACCGAGTGTCTTTACCTCCAATTTTATCTCAGGTACACAATGTTTTTCTTGTTTCAATGTTAAGGAAGTACTTGCCAGATCCATCTCATGTTTTGAGTCCAGAGGTAGTTCAGCTGGAAGATAATCTATCTTATGAGGAAAAACAGGTCCAAATTCTTGACCACATGGAGAAAGTGTTGCAGAATAAGGTGATTCATCATGTAATGGTTTTGTGGAAAAACCACATGATTGATGAGGCAACATGGGAATCTGAAAATGCAATGAGGGATAAATACCCCCACTAATTCGATGAGTAAATAAATCACGGGGACGAAATTTTCTAAATTGGGGAATGATTTAACATCCCAAGTAAGTAATGAATAATATGTATTCTTATATATGTCTATTTATGAATTAGAAAGTGTTTTAGAGGCTTAAAATGGGAATAAATCCAATATTAAGCATGGAATACACTAATATTTTTAAAATATTGTTTTACTTCCTTTTGATGGAAAACAATTTTTAAATCAAACTTTTGACAATTTTATAAGATTTATTTTTCAAAATAAACTTATTCTTTATGATTGGGACATTTAAATTTACTTTGGATAAATTTTTCGATTTTTTCTGACAATATTCATTGTTATAATGATTAGTGAAAAATTCTGCATTTTACATCAAAACTGCATTTTTCATCTAATTTAATTATATGGTTAGATTATATTTATAGTTGGCTTTAGAGTTTTATTATAATATATTTTTACCATTTAATCCAATTTTTTTCATTATAATTATTTTCACATTGGAATTGATCATAAACAAGTACCAAACTTTTCATAGATATTATTTCTAAAAAAACCCGCTATTTGTTTTGACAATGGGAATTATTTTTAAATTAATTATTGAAATTTCTGTGTTTGTAATTTGTTAAAATGGATTACATATTTGGAATAAAAATTCCCAAATTATTTAATCAATACTCTTTTGTTTTTGGACATTATGAATAGTAACGACGATAATTATCTTTAATTATCTTGATTAATTAGTTATCGGGAAGTTAAGGATATTAAAATAATATCATAATAATAATAAAATGACCCAAACATGTGTCCTAATGCTACTTGTTGTGTCAGGGACGACCATGGGATGACTTTTTCCAATCTTGGGGTCCCCATGGAATCACTTTTGTGTGATAATGACTTTTTATCTTTTTATTTTTAAAGAAAGTTAAATATAACAAAGAATGTATCACCTGAGTAAAACATTTTTTATTTTGAATAAATAAATGATATATTAGACTATAAATAGTCATTGGAAATATAAAAATATTTCCTACATAATGGTAATTTTTTTATAATTTTTAGACATTATATAAATTAAATTATTTTTGACATCATGATGATGCAACGATTACCTCATTAATGAACGATTTAAATAAAATAAAAAGATAATGTAAACTATAAGACATAAACTTGTCAAAGACCTATTGGATGAGTATATTTCGAACCATTTTAACCTTATTCTAGAAATACATAAATGTGGGACCTTTAAAATCCGAAACTCTTTAGAAAATAATGTAACATTTTATACCTTTCCAAGACTGCCCCTCCTCTCCTCCTATAAAAGGCCCCCACCTCTACCTCTTTATCCCCACTTCTAAAGCATTTTGTTCGGAAAATCCCTGATCATTTTGTCTCTCCAAATCCCTCTTTTCATCCTAGAAGCCTTACTATAGGCATAAATCTCTTCAAGAAACCATTTTGGTTCAAACCAAGAGGAGTTACCCGATTTAAAGGTAAAGTCTCCTCTAATGTTCTTTTGTATTATTTTGCTTCTCCAACCCCCTAAACTCTTTATAATAATTTAATTCCTAAAAACACAAGTATATTAAATATACTAGGATGTTTTAATAACAAGTATTATATATACACTTACACAAACCTTCATCTAATGGTTAAAGAGCATACTGTTTCCGTGGATGGAAAATTTCTACCTTACGAAATGATGACTGTTCAATATTATTCTAACACCTTAAAAGGTGTCCATTAAGATGAAACTATATTTATATATGATATATAATATGTTTATGTTTTCCTTAATATTATTTATCTTTCATTTTTCTCATACCTTTATGGTTTCCATTATGGGTAAACGTGATATCTTCATTTTTGGAAGTGCTGACTACCGCCCCCTCAATGTGATTTGATTCGTTAATGCCATATAGGGGAAGTATAAATGATGGATTTAATTATATTATATATGATATTATACTGGAATTATAATATACCTTTATATCATTATGATTCCATTCTATAAAATACGAAATAGAAATGAAAGTAGCGTTCATGCGTACGTACGGCTTACCGTCTCCATGAATGGTGCATTTCATTTCTTACCACTAAATGTTTTGTAATATTATAAATGAATGTATATACTTGATATATTTGATATATATGATATCTACATCATGAATATAACTCTGCATATAAGGGATACATGAAAAAATTGAAATTATAAAGAGTTTATTTTTGACTCAAGTACCAATGATCGTTAAAACGACCGTTATTAACTTAAATAATTACATAGTGTTCATAACATGGTAATATGTGGTATAAAATGAATAATGAACTTTAAAAAGGTTCTTAAGAAAGTATAAATTAACTCAATTTTATTATTAATGACATTAAAGAACGATCGAGTCAAGTCGGATACGAGGTATGGGACTTTGTCTCAATCTCCTTTCATTGAGGAATATTTTGTTTTATACACAACATTCTTTTATATGGTGTATAAACCCCTTTGACTTTTACATTTATTCAAAAAGAATATTTTTATACGAAGTATTTACTAAATGACAAAAGGGATTTTTTTTGTCATACGTATGTGGCGACAACGACTTCTCTGCTGCCGTGACCATTATTTGAGCTTCGGCTTCCTCTAAAATCTATAACTTTTTTTTAAATGGAAAATAAATACCATGTTTTAATTTTATGTTATTTTGGTATTGAAAATGGTTTTCATAATGTTTTTTTATCAATGTGTTGTATTGATATCTTGTAATTGAAAAGTTGAAATGTTATGTTTCCTTTATGCAGGTTTTATGTTATACGATTATGTTATGGTTCTTGGGCATTGTTATGAAGATGGGTGGTTCCGTGATAAACTAAGGCCGGGTGAGCCCGATATAGCCCTCCAATGCATTGGGTAATGTGAAGGGGTTTAACTTTAAGGTTTCTCCGAAGAGATTTAGGGAATATACAGTGATGAGTATTCCAAACATAACCATGAGGGTTACTCCCTACATAAGAATGTTATGAATGCCTCAAGTAACCTTTATGTTTTATAATTTCTATGATTTATTCATGATTTGATGAGGTATGCTAAAATGATTATGTTTTATGAGTAAACAATGATTTCATACATGGACTAATGTTTTCATTTCGTACTTTTATATCCCTTACTGAGCTTTTTATGCTCATCCCAAGTTTTTGAAATGTTTTTCACAGGTCAAGGGAAAGGTACATGATGTGATGATAGGGTCAAGGAAGTGTCATGAAAGAATCCATGTTTTGTTTTAAATATGTTTCCATTGATGGGAAAAAAATGAATACTATCTTTTATGTAACCACTTTGTTTAAACGTGGAATGTAATGCATGATTTATGATCTAATTATATAAAAATATAAACCTCAAAAGATCCTCAATGTGTAATCTTTTAATAACTCAAGATTAAGTAATGTTTAAGGCCGGGGCCTTATAACCGAAAACTCATCTGGTATTTCGTATAGCATAAGATTATATTTGTGTATCATACAATGTAAGAAATTGATGTAAAATATATCTCATAAAGATATCAGGGTGTAACAGAATCCATCTCATATTCTATCAAATGTGATACGAAATAATCATTAAAGTGAAAGATAAATTGTTGATTAATGAACCGATGTCATTTATTTCCCACAATTTCAAAATATATATATTTAAAATTGTATTACTAAACTTTTTTATGTGAAGTTTTTATTATATTTATACTTATTTAGTTTTTATATCACATATAGCTTCTTAATATTTATTCTATGGGGGATACTATAATTTCACTCATTTGTACGGTGAAATATAGCCATGGGAAGAGATGTGATTTGTTTTTTCAATAAAAAATTTACATAAATGTTATTTATGAAAAATTAATTATACTATGTCATATTAATGACATAATTATGTTATTAATAAAATATTTATCACTCCTAAATGATAATATCTCAATTATTAATTTCTCTAAAACATTATTACATTGTTCATGTGTATGTGTGTACTGTCACATCCACGAAGCGATGTTCTTACTTTTTCAAAACTAAATAACGTGGATGATATATATGTCTGTTTATTTGTGTATTTATTTCATTCATATTGTTTTAATAAAAAATTTGTTTATATTATTATCATGATGTAATGATTATATAATATATTCTTTCCTTTCATAATTACCATTGAAAAATGGAAAATGTTCTCATTGGTTTGTATGGCCTACCATATACATGATTGTAACATACCTCAATTTTCATAATTAAAATTATAAATTACTATTATAATTTATAATTTTTATATTAATATGATAACTATTTTCTGATTATTGTTCTTAATATGTATAAATAATTACTAATTTGACTATAATTAACCTAACAAAATCCTTTTGGGACATATAATTCAAATATCATCAAAATATACACCATAAAATTATTGAATATGTAATTTTATTTAAAATGGTTAAATTTTAAATAAAATGAATAATATAAATTAAAAATTTTATTTAAAATGTAAATAATTGAAAAAAAATTATTATTCCGGAATATGATGATCTAACTTGACAAATCGAACTCATGATAATGGTCTTCATCTAAATTTAATTTTACTGAGTCATATTTTTTTGTACACCTATATTCTTCTTTGACATGTATATATAGAACCATTGACATGACATGAAATGAAATTATCAATAATGATAGTTTTTTAAAATTTATGTCATCATTCATTCTATGGGTTACGATTGAATTGATTTCAAAGTGGGGAGAGAATATTATTTTGTAAAATATTCATTTACTTTTATCTTTCAAAATATATTTCTATTCTATAACCATATTTTCTAAATGATATTATGATTAAAATTATATAGAAATGATTGTTTTATAAATTCTTAATCTATTTTTTTCTTTTAAAAACACCCAAATGTTTTTTTGTAAGGAATTATGGACATTCTTTACAATCGATAAAAGGAATGTTCTATTTTAATGTATAAGGGGACAAAAACATTCCCCACTGTCATAATAATTATTACATGTTGGGATTCATAGGCAAGACTTAATGTTTTATAAAACATATATCCCTCCTTCCAAATTCTATTTAAATTGGTATTTAATATGGTTTTGAAAGTAAAAGATTATTTTTTATTGAAACATAGTTATCAAAAAATAGTATTTAGATATCCGGATGTTATTTTCATATATGTTTAATATAGGTATAAAACATTTCATGATGAAAATTAGAAGGAATAAAAAATATTTATACATAATATGGTTCTTGATAATAATATGATATATATGTGGGCCTATATAGCATCATGTGATCCTGATATAATTTATAGGATGGGTTCACCTAGATTGAATTGGGTGATCCTAATACAAATTATATGATGGGTACACCAAAATAGTGTTAGGTGAGCCTGATATTAATAAAATTATGGGATTTCCTAGATAAATTTAGGTGAACCTAATATATGTTATAAATATTGTGATACCATATAACACTCTAGTACATTGGTTAATGGTTCTTCTCTTAAAGAAATATGGGAGTTGCAAAAGATTTTCTATTATAAAAATTAATTTCTTATGTTACATCGTGCATAGGATTAAATTTTGATATGAATGTGATTATATTTATTTCTAAAAAATTGTTTTGATTTTATTAATAGGGGTTTTAATGGTTTTGTTTGATAAAAAATATTGGTATTGTTTCTGTTGGTAATTTTTTTTCAGATTCAAAAATAACATTGAAGACAAATAATTTTTTCACCTGGGAATTTTTTTCACTAGACAACAAGATTTATTTTTTATGTCCCTTATTGATTTTTTTTGTGCTCATTAAACAATTTAACATTATTTTTAATGGATTTAAAGATGGTTACCGGGAAGAAAGAGGTCAATTTTACATTTATGATTACTTTTCATTAAACGAAATAATTTTTTTAAAATGCTTTATATAATGGGTAAAATGGATATATATTGAATGTTTAGACATTTTATTATATGGTTTTGTTATGTGTGAGTTATAAACAAAACCTGTAAAACTATAAATATAAAAAGATCCTCAAATGTTTGTTAATGAATTATTAACATAGATATAATGATTATTATGTTCCTAAGGCTGTGACTTAATATTATTTATCTGATATAGGATTAGATAAACGTATACTTTAGGATAAAGATAATTATACGCCCTTGAAATATTGTACATTATAGTTAATTTTTAAAATAATTACAAATTAATTATTAAATTTTTTATTCATTTAAACTATATCTACTCAAAATGGTTTTCTATATAGGATGTTGGTAATCTATAATAGGAAGACCCTAGGAGGAAAATATCCTTCAAAGTCAATATCCTATGATAGATTGAATTAGAATGGGAAACTTTTTTATATTGATGTCTTCATTGACCTATGATATATATAGGGGTATCCCTTTAATATAGAAACCAGTTCTACCCTATAGGTATATGATGATAGTACAACATTACATGAGACAAAATACATCATCTTGAAGTGGACCATCTATCCCCAGGGTTGCTGATGTTTGGATCAATTCCTTAGACAAGATATTTATAGCATGAGTATAATTATATTTTCAAATTGTATCCCCTAAAATTTAATATTTTGAAGGTGATTTGAATATAGGTTGATATTTAGTTTTGAATATCAAAAGGATATATAATCTGGATTCAATGGAACGTAACACATTTGATAATATCTTCCTTGTGAAGAATTTATATTCGGTTTTTTTGCTCCAAATAGAGAAAATATTAATAAAATTTAGGAAAAATAATAAATATTCAATGGAATCATTGAATAAAACATTATATGATTATTCACGTAAATGCTTGATTTTATTTAGTACACTGATAGTACAAATAAAATATTATACTAAGGTTTAGTAACCTATTCACAAAGATATTTGTCTAGTTAAGAATATACAAGTCATTATAATTTTTTTATTTGGAGAAATTTGTAGCAGAGTTTATTCAATACATATTACCCTCTAAATGAACATATAATGAAACAATCGTAGTGGAATTTGGCAGATAATAAAGCATCTAAAAACTTTTTAGGTAAGCCCCCAAAAATTTCTATGTGTTGTAAAAGTCATTTCAGATAAATTTTTCAATATCTATAACATGCTTCTAGTGTGTTCACTTTGATCCTTGAGCTTATGGATGTAAAGAAAATAAACCTAAACAATCGAATAATGGTGCAGTAGATATCCCTATGATGGTTAGTTTTTTCATTTTCAATTAGTTAGTTCATTATGATTACATGTTTCTGATGATAGTTGTGTCGGATAAAAATAACATGATTTGAAATATAATGGTTTTTCAATGTCATTTACTATGATTATAGTAAATGTTGGGCTATCTAATGTAGTGGTGATATGTATAATAATTCTTTATTAAAATTATTCCAATTCTCTCTTTAACATTAGATCATCACATTAGTTCTTTTTAATGAAATTTTAATGTAAAATGGGAATCTGACAACATGAGATGAAGATATAATATTATTTGAAATATCCCTGTCAAAAAATTAGTAAAAACATCATTTATAGGAATATTCCTATGGTTATCAGTTGGAAGGAATTTCATATAAATCATGATGAATAATCAATAGTATAGTCTGAAAGGATTTTTGTTATATATTTTAATTTTGATTATAGTACTATGATATATTTCATAACAATGAATGTTTTTTTCAATTATTTCCAACCTTTCATAAGTTAGAAAGAGCTAAAAAATGGATTTGTGATGGAAGTGAATGTCAGTTAGATCATCTTATTTAAATTAAGGAAAATATTCAAATTGAATATGTTCTAGTAGTGAGTAAATACATGGTTGTATTTCATAATGATTTTCATGGTGTTACTCCCAATTAAGATGATTATTTTACAATTAAATTAGTTCACGATGTTATGCCTATTTATAAAAAATCTTATTGAATTTATCAATTGGGACATTTAAAAAAGGATGTTAAAGGATTTAATAGTTAAATGATTAATTATCCCAATCACATCACTATGGGATGTTACAATTTTTTTTGTTAAAAAGAAATAGGACTCAATGATACATGCCATTGATTATTAGGACTTCAATTACATCATTTTTATGATTAATTTTTTTCAAAATTATATCAATTTTTTTTATTTTCTCTATGGTGGTTAATATTTAATAAATTTTGCTCTATGGTCTATATACCATTAGATAAATGTAATAGAGGTTTACACTCTGATAAACAAATATCTCACTAAATAAGGGAAATTTTGGTTAGTAGTTATGCCATTAGTGTTGTCAAATTCACCTATTGTACTTATGAAAAATATAAATAGAGTTTTCTAAGATTTATTGGATTAATTACATTTTTTGTTTACAGGTGATATTTTTTTATATTCTTAAATTCAATTTGAAATTAAATACCCCAACATATTGTTCTGAAAACCATAATAGAACTGAAACTATATGGTAAATTTAGAAAGTGTGAATTATGTTCACAAATAATTAATTCTACAGACCCATTGTTATTGAAGATGGAATAATAGTTATCCCTAATAAAACAAAATTTATTGAATAATGTCAATGTTCTTAATGTATCGTAGATAATAATAGTTTAAATGGGTTATTGTTTTAATACATATTGTTTTTTTGAAAATATTGTTTATTTTTAACGCCACAAGACTAAGCTGACTAAAAAGGGGATAAATTGATCAAGAAAAAATAATGTGATGATCCCTTAAATAAATAATGATAATATTTTTGAATGTTATAGTTTGGTCTCTACTATCCAAAAATGTTGAATTTATCACTTATAATTATTCATCAATTTAGTGACGTGGTTATTTAATATGCAGAATGACAAAATAATAACATAGACTTTATGTCAACTGAAACCACCAGAGATAAATTACCCTATTCATGATTTGGAATTATTTTTCATGTTTTTTTTAAAATAGACTCACATTATATATGGCGTAAAAAAGTGAATAAAATATTTACCACAAAAATATTGATGTTTATATGCACAAAAAAATTAATTTTACAGGAGATAGAGATCATAGATTGAATGAATCAAGAATAATGATTTCAGTATTTATTAACATAATAGAAAAGAAGAGAATGTTGTTTGAGAATTGATTCAAAAACCAAAAATGATTATAAATTATCCATGTCACGTTTGAAGCATTTAAATTATTTTTATGTTTTGATAAATTTTTCCCTTTAAATTATTGATGTCGTGACGTCATTTTTTGTTTTAGTTTTCAGTTAATTCGATTTTGTCAAAATGAATTAGAATATATAAGAAGGTGGATCAGGATTTGCATGAAAATGAATAATTATTTCAGATGGGTTTGTCACATGAGTTTAATTATAATGAATGTGATGTTACTAGATTTGGAAAAATATTATGTCTATCATGTGATTATTATTTTAAGGGAGAGTTGTTGGGGCATGCCCATATTTCATCATTTTTTATTCATCTCGGAAATACTAAGACATTGTGATTCCATGTGGATTTTTTTATAGGATGGTATAAAAATATTATATCTATCCTTACCATGATATGAATGATGTTTTTTAAAGATAAATCAGAATATAAATTCCAAAATAAAATTAATAATCCATTACTAGTAGTAGATCTTAAATAGGAAAATATATCCCTGAATTTCATAGTGGGATTAAAAAATGAAAGCTTGAGGTAACAATGCGACATGAGATATTGTTGATCGAATAAATAAATATTAACATTTTCATCCAATTAAATTTAATATTTCATTAATTCATATTTCGTGACTATATCTACGGGATATATTCTGGTTACATGGAATTTAGCTCTCCATTATATTAGACAATGGCCTTATCTTCACATCTAGTTTATCGAAATGACCACAAATATCATTGTCCAAAAAATAAATATACAAATTAAAATTTTCATAAATAATATAATTGATAATTTAAGAGAAAAAATCATAATTTATATTTAATTCATAATTCTTATTCATTTCATTACCAGGGAAGTTGGGATTATCATATTTCATTGGTAGAGTTTTCTTATGAAAAAAGTTTTCAATATCATATAATGAAACAACATAATGAATAATTATATAAAATAATTTCAAATACTATATTTTGTGGGTCATTCTCGCAAACAATGATGATTAGATATGAGCTAATTGATTAAATGGATCATATGTTGTAGTTTGTTCAATAACATATACAAACAAATCAGATTAAAAAACAAGTTATGTATGTAATTATATAAATAATCGTTATTTCATGGATGATGGTCATGATTTTATTAAGGTATATCCATAGAAATGTGTTGTGTTTTTTATTAAAAGGGAAATATAAGTTTATAGATCATATGATAATATAAATCCCAACTGAAATTAGGTTCACTTTCCAACATGTTTTCTTTTCCAAAAAGTGGGTTCAGAGTGTTTTTAATGTCTTGATTCCAACAAAACATGTGCTAGATTAATCTCATATTTTGATCCATGAAGTATTATATTTAGAAGATAACCCTTATAATATTTAGTTACCAGTATATATTTATGAATTAATGTTTTATGTCTTTTGGAATAAGGTTTTTCACAAGTTTAAGGTTTTCTGAAAAAACCATATGGTTGAAAAAGTATCCTGATAATCAGAAATAGAAATAAGGAAAATATATAACCATTGTATAACTAATGTATAAAATTTTGAGGCTACAAATTATCAAATGGGTAAATAATGTAAAAACCCATTTTGTGATGGAAAAAATTATTTACATGTTTAATAATATTTTAATATTAATTATAATTATATTAGGACATTTTTTAATCCAAACGAATTTTTTAAATTATACTATTTTATTATGAGGTTTTATTTTAGATGTTTATTGAATAAAGATTATAAATTTAATTTGATATTTTTTATTTTTGAAAACATTATATCAAAACTATCAAAAGGTAATATATAGGTATTTTTTTAAAAATATTTTTTTCAGTAAATAGTGAAAAATATCAATTTGAAAAAAAACATTTTCATTCAATAAATTAAGTAATTTAAAAATAAATTATTTATTTTTATTATGATTTCATGTAATATAATTATTCCTCATATATATTTATCCCACTTAATTACTTTTTGTTCTACTTTTTATTTCCTTTCAGTATATTTTTTAGTGACATGATTTTTCTAAAAACAATTTAAATGTGTATAATGTTTCCCCATTTTAATTAAATAAAATAATACCTAATGAGTAATTTATTAAATTGAATTATATAGATTATATTTTTATATATGTAAGAAAATTCATACAATGATTATTATTTTACAGAGAGGTAATATAAAATCCTATTTGTCTTCAAAGAAGAACACCCTAAAAATACATTTTCATCATGTTTCATAGTATAATTTAAAACTAAAATATTCCATTTATATTAGTTATATTTTGTAAAAAAAATTTATATAGTTAATAATAATAATTTATATTATCTAAAAAGTACAACATGAAATTTTACTTTAACTAATAGTGAATATTGTCGAAATTAATTATCACAGTTAAGGTAAAATGTATTTACATTTGGGAAACTAATACCATAAGGGATAAAATATCCTAAAATGTTATATAACCAAATTTTGGTGGACATATTTTAGATTTATAATTTATAATTTTTTATAATTGACCATTTTAGGGCATTTTATCAGGTCAATAAAGTTTGTATTCCTTTTGCATTTCAAAACATTACAAGTGGGCCATTCACCTCAATTATAAAATCCCACCCCACTCATATCCTATTATAACCATTAAATCCAGTTGGTTTATGAAAGGACAAATAATTTCATTCCTAAAATCCATTAAAATTTCATATATTTTTTAATTTAATCATTAATATATCCTTTATTGTATTTTGTTTCATTCCTAATGAGGTTGTCTAGTGAATTTTTATCATAATTTATCAAACATCTTTATTTGATTTCATCTTCCACCTCTTTCAAAAATATATAATTATAATTATATAATACCAAAAATATATAACATATACTAAGATATTAGTATGTTAATTTATTTCCCTAAATCCATCACATTTTCCATCAAATTAGATAATAAATCATCATCTATGTCTATGATTGACTACCATCTCACAAACTTATCCCTTCATTTTCCATCATAGCCTCTCATTTCTTTTTATAAATATGGATTTAAATTATACATGAATTTTTTTACATATTTATATATCTGGATTTTTATTATCACATATTACTTCTTATTTTTCATTCTATTTTAGATATGATAATTTCACTCATGTGAATGGTGGAATACCTCCACCCAAAGTGTTACCATTCATTTTTCACTAACTATTTACAGTGAAGGTAATAAGTGTAATTATAATTAGTTAATGTGATATATATGAACTAAATATTTTATTAAAGTCATATTTATCATTATAAAAAGATAATATACCATTTTTTATACTGGGAAATTATAATGTTTCTCATGTGTATGTGAGGACTACCACCTTCACGAAGTGATGTTATGGTTTTCTCATCACGAAAACAAATGGATGGTATTTATAAGAATATATAAACAAATAAAATTGTATTATGTATATTATTATAATTTATGAATGATAATATAATACATAAATATTCTCAATAATGATCACTGAAAACGGAATCATTACACTTCTATTGGTATAAAAAACCATCTCCATGATCGCAACATAGTTCATTTTATGTTAACATAGTTAATGATTGGTTTTAACGAAATATAATTTATGTATATATAGGATAATTATATTATGATTAATATTCTAGATATGTTTGTATAATGGAAACTTTTACCATAATCATCCTTTGGAATCAATTTTTAAACATATAATCCAAATATTGTCAAAAAAAATTAATATACACATAATGGTTATGTAATTTTATGTAACATGTTAGTAAATTATATAAAAAATAATAAACTTCAATAATTTTATTAAGAAAGAAAAAAATGATGTATGTTTTTTATTCATTAGGATAAATTATGAACTCGATGAATAGAACTCCAGGTAAGGGGATTCCTATTAGTTTCATTTTGTAGGGATATATATTGATGTCACACAACAATATTAATTTATGATATGTGAATACATTAACTTTTACATGTTATATCAGGAAAATATCTATTATCTGGGTATCAAAATTTTGTCCATTTTAATCTTTCAGGGGACTTATTTTTCAAATTTTTCCAATGGGAATGATAAATTTCCATAATAAAATCATTTTCTGTGATTTCATTCAAGTAATCATTATCATCCATGTACACATTTTTGAAATGATTTTATGAATGAAATAATGCGGTCATGAGATTTATATAAACGAATATTTATGTATTTCATTGATTTTTTTTTTAAATGTAATATTGGTAAATAATGTTTTGACTGTCATTAGATGAATTAAAAATAATGTTCTATTTTAATGTATATATAATCAATGACTTTCCATACAATGGTAATTGTTATATAATGTCTGTATTTATCTTAAATATTGAATTTTATATCCCAATAAAAAATCATTCAATATTTCTATGTTTTTAATTATTGATAATTATTTTTAAAAATAAAATAGAGTTTCTTTTACTAAAAATTCCGTTTTAATAGAAAACATTATTTTGTTATCAAAAATATATTTCCAAGTGATTTTAAAAGCCTTTTTTAATGTTTTATACTGAATTTTTTCCACCATTAAAAGTATTTAATCATAATATGATCCTCGACCATTATGTGAGTTAAGGATATTCCCATATAGCATTGTGTGAGCCTAGTATAACTTATATGATTGGTGTTCCCTAATATTGTTGGGTGAGTTTTATATATAATTAATTATAAGTGTTCCCAAATAGCTTTCGATTCGACTGATATATAATATAGGATGGGTGCCCCCCAATATCATCAAGTGTGCCAAATATATCTTATATGTTGGGTTCACCATGATATTTCTCTTATGTATTATGTAATTTTTCTTATTTTAATAGACAATGACCGATTTACGAAATTTTTTCCCTCATAGATTTTACTAGGCTTTAGTTAAATTTGAACTAGGTTCAAAATAGGTTATGAATTTGATTCTCTATATCTTCCGAAATTGTTTTTATTTTCAATTTTTCTTGTTTTAAATGTATTATTTGAGAAAATAGTGTATGTGTTTTTTATATAAAATGGTATCATATCCACGATTAACAAAAATTGAAAATAAATGTATGGAATACATGGGTTTTAATATTTTTTCTCTGGACAAATAGTATTCTTCATTTAATATCTCTTAATAAGTATTTATACTCATCAAATACTTTTAAAATATTTTTAATTGGGTTTATAAATGATTAATATAAAGTAAGAGTTAAATTTCATAAATTTTAATAAAAAAATTTAATATAAAACATGTTTCATATTAAGTATTTTATATGTATGAAATACATACACTAGTAAGAAGTTTCCCCCATTATTATGGTTTATTATGTCTATGTTATGATCTAATTATAAGAAACTAAATGCATGGACCCTAAAATTTTTTACAATGGAATCATGGTAGAAAAACTTTGATTATGTAATGTTTATGGATATTTTCTTGAATTAATGATTATGAAAAATGAGCTCCCTTACAATCCATAAGATGATAGGTGGTACATAAACATGAGCAACATTTCCATTATTCAATGATCATTATGGAATGTAGTTTTGTATTTATTTAACATTTATAATTATAATTATTTCATAAATACAATATTTTTATATCAATATATCTACACAATTCATCCATGCGATGTGGTGATGAAAAACGAATCACATCTCTTCGTATAGGCAATAGTCCACATTTACTATGAACATTGTTATTTTATTTCAATGAATGTAAATTTAAGAATATATATAATATATGTTATTTTAATAATTATATATAATTAATTAATATTATATATAAACATTAATTCCATCACCATGAACACTAGCGTTATGTGATGATGGAAAACGAATTAAATCAATTCATAAGGCGGTAGTCCACCATACAAAAGATTGATAGTTTTTATCCCACTATATAGAATATAATATATCATTATGATATTAAATTAATAAAATTACATGTTAGTATATATTAGATACTTATTTTATGATATTAAAATTTGTAAATAACATTTGATGGAGGTGTATGATGAAATAAAACTGAATTCTTGATTAATAACGATACAAATTTTCAGACAACCTTCTTATGATTTCGCCCAAATACTTCCAAGGAATGTTTTATAATCAGCCTAAAGATTCAAGGATATAGGAAGTCAACTTTTATGTGATTTTATACTGGATATTACAAATCCCAATGTCTTTTTGGAATGAAGAGGAGTGGTGTTGGTGTTGCCTTTAATATATGGGGGTAATGACACACTTTCAATTTTTAAGAAGGGATAATTATAATGATATTTTAAAAATCCCACAAAGACTAAAAATAGGACATTGGAAATCAATTCATTATTTAATGTATAATATGTTGATAATTTTTTATTTAGACATTTTTTCTCATTTTAACCATTATTTGTTTAGTTCAACTATCGAAAAACCTGTTTCCACCTTAACAGCGGTGAAATATTTATTCTGTTATCATTATTTATTATGAAAACAATTGTTGAAAATTTTTTATAATTAAAATTAATCTGATAAAAAATATGATATCATTTTAATGAAAATAAATTTATAGAATTAGAATTATTTGTTTTAAAATTATATCCAAATAAGTGACAATGTAGTTGTTTTCCATGAAATGAATTTTTTAACGATAAGATGTTCTTATATTATCTTTATGAAAAGTAATTATTAATATATTAATTAAATAAATATGTATAGATAATATATATATATATATAATTTAAATTATTTATATTTAAGGGTTATATAATTTAAATAAAATAGATAACCATTATACACATTAGAAGAGTTTTTTGAAAAATCATTTTTATTCCCAAAAAACGTATACGAATATCTAGATCTATTGTAACACCCCAGGTAAATAAAGAATATGACATTTTTATATTTATCCATATTTTTGAAAAAAAATATTAATATTACTTTAAAGGGGATTCTATGCTCGATGGCGTACCCAATACGCAACAACGAGTTTGTTGAGAATCTTACGTGGCACTCTAATAATAAAATAATATTATTTTAAATGGTAGTTAATGCCTAGCCGTTGTAATGGCGGGAATTAACATAACTAACTACAAAATGATTATATATGTTTTTCAAATATTTACTCTTTACAATAAATGTTAGAGGATTAAAAATGCGAATGAATCCAATTTTAAGCGTAGACAGTCTAATATTCTTTAAAAGGTCGATTAACCGCAAATTTAAGGAAAACCTCTTTTAAATCCACTTTTTGACAATTTTATGTGTTATATTTGACAAAATAAAATTCTTCTTTAGAATCGGGACATCAAAATTTACTTTGTGGTATTTTTCCCAAAAAGTTCAATTTTTAATGAATAGTGAAAAATGTTGTATTTTAATTCAAACCCACCTTTTAATATAATATATTTATATGATTAGATTATCTTTTGAATTGGTTTTAATGTGAAATTAGAATATATTTTTACCATTTAATCTAATAGTGGTCGTTGGAATTAATTTCACTTTGAAATCGGACTTAAACTACTGTCAATCTTTTGATACATTTTGTTTCATAAAAACACGTTATTTGTTTTGGTAGCGGGAATTAATTATTAAATTAATTAATGAAAATTATATGTTTTGAATTTTGTAAAGTAGACATCATTTTTTAATTTCTAATATCAAATATAGCTTAGGGTGAATTTTTGGTAATTTTCTGAAAATCATCAGTTTTTTATGAATAGTGAAACCACTAAGTGGTAATTATAAAAACTGATTTTCTGTTTAAATGAAAATTTGCCATCTTTGTGTTTTGAATTTCAAAAATCCGACATACATGGTTGTCATTAATAAGTAAAATGTGGTTCAATGTGATTAAAATAATTTTTTGTTGAATAGTAACTTATTAAGTTTTTAATCGCGATTAGAGGTAATTAGTGTAGTTTATGGTATGAATAATGTTTTAATAAAATGAAATGACCTAGACACATGTCCTACCCTCATTGGATGTGTCATTCCCGACCAAGAAAATAACTGGGTCAACTTGGGGACCCCATGGAGCCACTTTGGATGGAAAATGACATAAATATCGTTTTATTTAATGTTAAAGTAAAAATGACACAAACATGAGATGTTTTACTAAAATAATTTTTACTTGGGGTTATACCAGTCATATATTGGACTGTAAATAGTAATCAGAAAGATAAAAAAAGTTCCTACATCATAGTATTTTTTTATAATTTTTAGACATTAAATAAATTAAATTATTTATGATATCATGATGATGCAGCGATGACCTCATTATTTAACGATTTAAATAAAATTGAAATATAATGTAATATCTAAGACCTAAACATGTCCAAAACATATTGGATGAGTGGATTTCGAACCCTTATCACCTTAGCCTCAAAATACATCAATGTGGGACCTTTAAAATCCGAAACCCTTTTGAAATTAATGTAACATTTTGTAACTTTACAAGAGTGCCCCTCCTCTCCTCCTATAAAAGGCCCCCACCTCTACCTCTTTACCCACACTTCCAAAGCCTTTGGCTCAGCCAACCCCTGCCCATTTTGTATCTACACATACCTCTCTAACTCATTGAAGCCTCACATTTGGCAAAAGTCTTCCCAAGGAATCCTTTTACCTCAAACCAAAGGGAGTTACCCGATTTTAAGGTAATGTCTTCACTTGAGTCCTTTTGTTTAATTTTGCCTCTCCAACCCCGTAAACTCTTTTTATTCATTTATTTTGTAACAAATCCAGTATCATCAATATAATATGATGTTATTAAAATATGTATTAGAGCTATACTTACACACACCTACATCTAATGGTTAAAGAACATACTGTTTCCGTGGATGGCGAATTTTTGCCTCATGAAACGATGATTGTTCAACACTTATATAACACCTTCAAAGGTGGCCATAATGATGTCACTATATTTATATATGATATATAATATGTTTATGTTTTACTTAAGCTTCTGTATTTTTCTTTTTTGGCATACCTTTATGGTCTCCATTTTGGGAAAACACGATAATTTCATTTTAGGAAGTGCGGACTACCGCCCCCTCAAAGTGATGTGATTCGTTAATGCCATATGTGGGATGCATAAAGGGTGGATTTAAAGTTATTATATACGATTTTATACTGGAATTATAAAAGACCTCTATATAATTATTATTTATTTCCATTAATATATGAGATATAAATGAAAGTATTGTTCATGCGTACGCACGGCTTACCGTCTCCATGAACGGTGCATTTCATTTCTTATCCCAAAATGTAATGTAATATTATAAGTACATATATATAATGTATATATATTATGTATGTTACATCTAAATTATTAATATAATTCGTGAATTAAAAATATACACATCTCTCATTTAGTTTTAATTCCATTAATATGACATAGAAATGAAAGTAGCGTTAATGCGTACGTATGGCTTACCGTCTCCATGAACGGTGCATTTCATTTCTTACCTCTAAATGATTATGTAATATTATAAATACATGTATATGTTGGATATATATGATATATATGATATCCAAATCAGTAATTCCATTATAGATATAAATAACCTTTTACCACATGAACATCATGTAATTGTAAGAAGTCCACTTTTGACTTAAGAACCAAATATCGACAAAACTAACATTATTAACTTAAATGATTACATAATGTTTATAACATGTCAATAATTGATATAAAAAGAATAATGAACTTGAAAAATGTTCTTTAGAAATTATAAATTAACTCAAGTTTATTATTTAGTAGATTAAAGAATGATCGAGTCAAGTCGTACCCGAGGTAAGGGATCCTACTCCTCTCTTTCTTTTTAAGTACACTCTTTTATGCCATTACTTTTAAACTCATCATTATTGTGATTGGGATGTTCTTTTATATTAATCTTACTCTAATTTTTATTTTCATACGATGAGAGACCCTATTCTCTCTCATCAATCCATTTTGGACGTTTTGAGTGGCACCGTTAGGCTGCCGAATTTTCGTAACAGATCCAACCTCTCTCTTTTTTTTAAGTACTCTCGTTTATGTCACTTCTTTTAAGCTCATCTTTGTTATATTTGGGGATGTTATTTTATATTACTCATACTTTAATTTTTATGTCCATATTATGGGAGACCCTATTTGATCTCATAAATCCATTTTTGGAAGTTTTAAGTGGCACCGTTAGGCTGCCGAGTTTTCGTAAGGGATTTTCCATCTCACTTTTATTCCCGTGAGATTTATGCTACATTTTCCACAATTTCCTTTGAGTGGTGTATGTACTGCCCATTATTATACACTTTTTGTAGTATAATTTCATTTATGGGTATTCACATCTTCATTGTATGACCCTTCTTCCATGGGGTGTACGTTTCGAAAGTTACCCAACTCAGTAAGGGGACCATTCACCCTCTTTTTTTAAAAGACTTATTTTGTTATGTCTTTTAATTAACATACTATTATGTTGGGATATGTTCTTCTATATCCTTATTTATTTAAATTTTATGTCCAAGTGATCAAATCCCCTTTATCTCTCTCATCAACCCTTTTTGTAAAATTTTATGTGATGCTGATAGGCTTTCGAGTTTTTCCAAGGGAACTTCTTAACCCAATTTCGATTTCTTTGGGTTCAACATGTAGTTATTGAATATGTCATCCTTTGAATATGTGTGAATAACCTTTTATTGTTTTACACTTAATATCCACTTATATTGGGTGTATTTATATTTTTCACACATAATTATGAGATTGATTTATCCTTAATTTAAGGATACCTTCTTTATAATGGATTTCATCTCATTTTACATTTCTTTTGAGACTTCATTGTTGTTATGCACCAATTCACTCTTATATGGTGTGTATACTGTCCTTTGACATATTATATCATGAGTCACTTTATTCTCATGATATTATAAAGTTAGGATTAAATGTTATTCCGCTATTATTTTTATTCAAGAGTCTCTCATTTTGTTAAAAACTATTTAACAAAAATATCGTTTTAAATGTTTTAAAGATTTATTATTCTAAATCATTATCATTAATGTCCGTGTTTTAAAAATGGTTTTCAATATTTATTTGTATGGACATTAATGTTTTAAAATTATATTTCCATTAAAAGCTTCAAAGTGGTATGGGAGACTTTGATTCAAAAATCTCTTTTAAATAGTTTTTGGAAATGGATTGATTAATTCAATATCTGGGAATTACTTATTGTGATTGAAAATGAAATTTTGTTATTGAAATGTTTATATTTTCAATATTTTATGTGTAATGATGGTACTTGGACATTTTACGGGTGGTTACGTGATAAATTATATAACGGGTGGTGCCATGAATACCAGGACGGGTGGTTACGTTATAACCTCCAATGCATTGGGTATGGAAGTCGACCGTATGGCTATTTCGTTAAGGATGCATGGAAGTTGGCTGAATGGCTATTCCATTAAGTGATATGTGTGAAAGTCTCCCTTATGGTTATTCCACTTAAGTATGTTTATGTCCCAAGTTACCTTTATATGTTATGTGATCTTTATATGGGTTTTATGGTAATCTTTTGGTTACAGAAGGGTAAGTAATGAACTTTTATTCAGTGAAGAGTTTTTACTACATCGAAAAGGTGAAAAGTATTACTTTGATAAAGTATACATGGTTTACTTGTTGTTTTGAAAAACTAACAGTTTTTATTCTTTGTGTATCCCTTACTGAGCTTTTTATTCTCATCCCATGTTTTTGAAATGTTTTTCACAGGACTTAACGTGGAATAGGGTCAAGGATGGGATCAAGGGAAAGTCATGAAACCTAAAACCTGGAACTGGACATGTTTCTTTTTAAGAGTTTTTATTTTATGGAAACTTAGTAGAAGTTTCTACATTGTAATCTTTTGAGATGTAATAGTTATGTCCTATTTCTCTAAAACACTAAACCTGAAAAGATCCTCAATGTGAATTATTCATTTAATTCAATATTAAGTAAGGTTTAAGGCTGGGGCCTTATAGTTGGTATCAAAGGTCGGTTTAGATAACTTTAGAGGTTAGGGTAATCTTTAGGCATAACTGACAGTACCATAATGGTTAGGATTTCAGAAAGAGTCCTAGTTTTAGATAAAGTGGATGAGTAAGTATATCTTAGTGTTTATTTTCCTCATTAGTACATGATCGTTTTGTTGATATATTCACACTGACATCTCTGTTTTTAGTTAATGGATGGATCTAGTAGGCACCAAATTGACAATAGGTTTGAAGGAAACGGTGGTGGTTCTCTGATTAAGAGACTGGATGAAATGGGGGATTCAATGAGAAAACTCGCGGTTGTTCTAAACCAACTATCAAGGAGTCATGATCAACCACTTGAACCTTGGTATGTTCTCTAATGCATCAAGTACGAGATGAGCAATCGATGTGGATGTTCAAGTAATAATTATAAAGGTAACCATTAGAGTTTATATGATCCTTACTTTTGAGGTAATTAGGGGTTATTATATGATATGCTGGAAAATGAAAGGCATGAGATAAACTTGAGGTTACAATATGCTATGATCATTTTTGAATACTTTATCTCGTTTTGGGGAATGTTTTAAGAATTATATAGTTTTGGAAAAAGGACAACACGCAGACCGTGTGACAACCCGTCGCGTCGGACAAAGCTGCGGGAATCGAACCCACAACCAAAGTGCGACTGGTATTTATCACCTACCACTGGACTACGTGAAATCCCTGGTTAGTTTGACTGATTCTTTTTAGTTATATGATTTTATGTATTATGAGTAAGTTTATTTTGGGTTATCTATGGAAATTTATTAACCTATAATGGAGGATATGTGATTAGGTTAATTACTTTTCAATGCGAGACTTTAAGAGCAACTGATGTTATTTGGAGATAAATGTTACGATTTAACTTGGAGGACTATGTGACTAAATCCTTCAAATATTTGGGTTTCAATCATAGTTTGGATTACTTTGAAAATTTTATGGACAAATTTTTTATCGAATGGTCCTCGTTGAACTCTAGGTTTTATTGGACAAATTTTGGAGATTAAGAATGGATTTTTTTTTATAAAGGGTTATCCTTTTCTGGATTATTTGATCTTGTACTAACCTTTTGGGTTTTGGTTTTGGTTAGAGTCTAATGAAATGGGAAGTATATAGTTATCTTTTATGGATTAGGTGATTATCTAGAAGTTGATTATAGTACTCTTAATGTGAACAAGTCTTCCTAAATACTCGTCTTTTGGAGTAAATATGAGTTTGTGTAAGGAATCTAATAAAAGTTGAAAGTCAACATGATAAGTGATTATGTTTCCTTATGAATAAATTTCTCAATAAAAATTAACTTAAAACAAAAATTTTTTCTATTAACTTTTCCTACTGGGGAATCGAATACCATTTAACCCATCAGAAGTTTGTGATTTTCTTGTGGTTAACTTTCTCCTAAACATGTCTTCTCTCACTCTCCATCAGAACATGACCCTATGTTTTCTCCTCCATGTACATGTTTTTATACATGGAATCCTAGTATGGGTTAACTCGGGTGACCTTTTTAATTATCTTTCTTTATCTTAAAGTGATTGTTTTACCGACTCTTGTTCCGATGTGGGACTTTCAAGGATGTTTCCAAGCTCAATTTTAAAATTGTGAGGACGTAATTCCCAAAAGTGGGGAAGGATGTAACACTCCAAGTAAATAAAGAATATGACATTTTTATATTTATCCATATTTTTGAATAAAATATTAATATTACTTTAAAGTGGATGCTATGCTCGATGGCGTACCCAATACGCAACAACGAGTTTCTTGGGAATCTTACGTTGCACTCTAATAATAAAATAATATTATTTTAAATGGTAGTTAATGCCTAGCCATTGTAATAGTGGGAATTAATATAACTAACTACAAAATGATTATATATGTTTTTCAAATATTTTTACTCTTTACAATAAATGTTAGAGGATTAAAAATGCGAATGAATCCAATTTTAAGCGTAGACAGTCTAATATTCTTTAAAAGGTTGATTAACCGCCTTTTGAAGGAGAACTTCTTTTAAATATACTTTTTGAAAATTTTATGTGTTATATTTGAAAAAATAAATTTCTTCTTTAGAATCAGGACATAAAAAATTACTTTGCGGTATTTTTCCAAAAAAGTTCAATTTTTAATGAATAGTGGAAAATGTTGTATTTTAATTCAAAACCACTTTTTAATCTAATTTATTTATATGATTAGATTACATTTTTAATTGTTTTTAAAGTGAAATTATAATATATTTTTACCATTTTATCCAATAGTGGTCGTTGGAATTAATTTTACTTTGAAATAGGACTTAAACTAGTGTCAATCTTTTGAAACATTTTGTTTCATAAAAACACGATATTTCTTTTGGCAGCGGGAATTAATTATTAAATTAATTAATGCAACTTATTTGATTTGAATTTTATAAAATAGACATAATTTTTGAATTCGTAATATCAAATATAGCTTAGGGTGAATTTTTGGTAATTTTCTGAAAAACTTCAATTTTTTGATGAATAGTGAGACCACTAAGTGGTAATTATAAAAACTGATTTTCCGTTTAAATGAAATTTTTCCATCTTTGTGTTTTGAATTTCAAAAATCCGACATACATGGTTGTCATTAAGAAGTAAAATGTGGTTCAATGGGATTAAAATAATTTATTGGTGAATAGTAACTTATTAAGTTTTTAATCGCGATTAGAGGTAATTAATGTAGTTTAAGGTAAGAATAATGTTTTAATAAAATGAAATGACCCAGAATCATGTCCTACCCTCATTTTATGTGTCAGGTCCGACCAATAAAATCCCTGGGACAACTTTGGGACCCCATGGAGCCACTTTGGTTGGAAAATGACGTAAATATCTTTTTATTTAATGTTAAAGTAAAAATGACAGAAACATGATACGTTTTACTAAAACAATTTTTACATGGGGTTATGCCAGTCGGATTATTGACTATAAATAGTCATTGGAAAGATAAAAAGATTTCATACATCATAGTATTTTTATTTATAATTTTTAGACATTAGATAAATTAAATTATTTATGACATCATGATGATGCAGCGATGACCTCATTATTTAACGATTTAAATAAAATGGAAAGATAATGTAATATCTAAGACCTAAACATGTACAAAACCTATTGGATGAGTGTATTTCGAACCCTTATCACCATATCCTTGAAATAAATCAATGTGTGACCTCTAAAATCCGAAACTCTTTTGAAAATAAAGTAACATTTTGTAACTTTACAAGAGTGCCCCTCCTCTCCTCTTATAAAAGGCCCCCACCTCTACCTCTTTACCCACACTTACAAAGCCTTTGGCTCAGCCAAACGCTCCCCATTATGTATCTACGCATCCCAATCTAACTCCTTGAAGCCTCACTTTGTGCATAAGTCTTCCCAAGGAAGCCTTTTACCTCAAACCAAAGGGAGTTACCCGATTTTAAGGTAATGTCTTCACTTGAGTCCTTTTGTTTTATTTTGCCTCTCCAACCCCCTAAACTCTTTTTATTAATATCTTTAGTAACAAATCCAGTATCTTCAATATACTGGGATGTTTTTACAAGAAGTATTTGATCTACACCTACACACACCTGCATCTAATGGTTAAAGAACATATTGTTTTCGTGGATGGTGAATTTCTGCCTCACGAAACGATGATTGTTCAACACTCATATAACACCTTCATAGGTGGCCATTATGATGTAAATATATTTATATATGATATATAATATGTTTATTTTTTACTTAAGCTTCTGTATTTTTCTTTTTTTTCACACCTTTATGTTCTCCATTATGGGAAAACACGATAATTTCATTTTAGGAAGTGTGGACTACCGCCCCCTCAAAGTGATGTGATTCGTTAATGCCATATGTGGGACGTATAAAGGATGGATTTAAAGTTATTATATATGATTTTATACTGAAATTATAATATACCTCTATATCATTATTATTTCTTTCCATTAATATATGAGATATAAATGAAAGTAGCGTTCATGCATACACACGGCTTACCGTCTCCATGAACGGTGCATTTCATTTCTTATCCCCAAATGTAATGTACTATTATAAGTACATATATATAATGGATATATATGATGTATGTTACATCTAAAGGATTAATATAATTCTGGAATTAAAAATATACACATCTCTCATTTAGTTTTAATTCCATTAATATGACATAGAAATGATAGTAGCGTTCATGCGTACGTACGACTTACCGTCTCCATGAACGGTGCATTTCATTTCTTACCTCTAAATGATTATATAATACTATAAATACATGTATATGATGGATATATATGATATATATTATATCCAAATAAGGAATGACATTCTAGATATAAATAACCTTTTACCACACGAACATCATGTAATTGTAAGAAGTCCACTTTTGACTTAAGAACCAAATATCGACAAAACAAAAATTATTTACTTAAATGATTACATAATGATTATAACATGTCAATAATTGATATAAAAGGAATAATGAACTTGAAAAAGGTTCTTAACCAAGTATAAATTAACTCAAGTTTATTATTCAGGAGATTAAAGAACGATGGAGTCAAGTTGGACCTGAGGTAAGGGATCCTACTCCTCTCTTTCTTTTTAAGTACACTCTTTTATTCCATTAATTTTAAGCTCATATTTCTTGTGATTGGGATGTTATTTTATATTAATCATACTGTAATTTTTATGTTCATACTATTAGAGACCCTATTCTCTCTCATCAATCTATTTTGGAAGTTTTGAGTGGCGCTGTTAGGCTGCCGAATTTTCGTAAGAGATCCAACCTCTCTCTTTTTTTAAGTACTCTCCTTTATGTCACTTCTTTTAAACTCCTAATTGTTAAGTTTGGGGATGTTATTTTATATTCCTAATACTTTAATTTTTATGTTCATATTATGGGAGACCCTATTTTATCTCATAAATTCATTTTTGGAAGTTTTAAGTGGCATCGTTAGGCTGCCAAGTTTTCGTAAGGGATTTTTTATCTCACTTTTATTCCCATGAGATTTATGCAACATTTTCAACAATTTCCTTTGAGTGGTGTATGAAATTCCCATTATTATACACATTTTGTAGTATAATTTCATTTATGGCTATTCACATCTTCATTGTATGACCCTTCTTTCATGGGGTGTACGTTTCGAAAGTTACCCAACTCGGTAAGGGGACCTTTCACCCTCCTTTTTTTTAAAAGACTTCTTTTGTTATGTCTTTTAATTCACATACTATTATGTTGGGATATGTTCTTATATATCCTTATTTATTTAAATGTTATGTACAAGTGATGATATCTCCTTTACCTCTCTCATCAACCCTTTTTGTAAAATTTTATGTGACACCGATAGGCTGTCGAGTTTTACCAAGGGAACTTCTTAACCCAATTTCGATTTCTTTGGGTTCAACATGTAGTTATTGAATATGTCATCCTTTGAATATGTGTGAATAACCTTTGATTGTTTTACACTTAATATCCACTTATATTGGGTGTATTAATATTTGTCACACATAATTATGAGATTGATTTATCCTTAATTTATGGATACCTTCTTTATAATGGATTTCATCTCATTTTACATTTCTTTTTAGACTTAATTGTTGTTATGCACCAATTCACTCTTATATGGTGTGTATACTATCCTTTGACATATTATATCATCAATCCCTTTATTCTCAGGATATTATAAAGTTCTGATTAAATGTTATTCCGCTATTATTTGTATTCAATAGTCTCTCATTTTGTTAAAAACTATTTAACAAAAATATCGTTTTAAATGTTTTAAAGATTTATTATTTTAAATCTTTATCTTTAATGTCCATGTTTTCAAAATGGTTTTCAGTATTTATTTATATGGACATTAATGTTTTAAAATTATAATTCCATTAAAAGCTTCAAAGTGGTATGGGACACTTTGATTCAAAAATCTCTTTTAAATAGTTTTTGGAAATGGATTGATTAATTCAATATCTGGGAATTACTTATTGTGGTTGAAAATGAAATTTTGTTATTGAAATGTTTATATTATCAATATTTTATGTGTAATGAAGGTACTTGGACATTTTACGGGTGGTTACGTGATAAACCATATGACGGTTGGTTCCGTGAATACCAAAACGAGTGGTTACGTTATAACCTCCAATGCATTGGGTATGGAAGTCGGCCGTATGGCTATTCCATTAAGTATGTATGGAAGTTAGCCGAATGGCTATTCCATTAAGTGATATGTGTGGAATTAGACCTTATGATTATTCCACATAAGTATGTTTATGTCCCAAGTTTCCTTTATATGTTATGTGATCTTAATATGGGTTTTATGGTAATCTTTTGGTTACAGAAGGGTAAGTAATGAACTTTTATTCAGTGAAGAGTTTTTACTTCTTCGAAAAGGTGAAAAGTATTACATTGATAAAGTATACATGGTTTACTTGTTGTGTTGAAAAAATAACAGTTTTCATTCTTTGTGTATTACTTACTGAGCTTTTTATGCTCATCCCAAGTTTTTGAAATGTTTTTCCCAGGACATAACGTGGAATAGGGTCAAGGATGGGATCAAGGAAAAGTCATGCAACCTAAAACATGGAACTGGACATGTTTCTTTTTAAGAGTTTTTATTTTATGGAAACTTCTTAGAAGTTTCTACTTTGTAATCTTTTGAGATGTAATAGTTATGTCCTAATTCTCTAAAACTCTAAACCTGAAAATATCCTCAATGTGAATTATTCATTTAATTCAATATTAAATAAGGTTTAACGCTGGGGCCTTATATCTATTATAATTAAATTTTAATTAATTGGATTAAATGTTACCAAATAAATATTATGTAACATTTTATTTGAATAAAATCATATCGTTACTTTATTGAAAATAAATTGATTTAAATTATTTGAAATTTTAACATCAATCGCTTTTTTCACTCTTCAATGAAAAAAATATATTTTTCTCAAATTCCCAAAATATAAAACATTCTTAATTATTTTATTATTATTTAAATGTTTTTTAATTTTAATAAAAAAACATTTTTATCACCTATATATTAATTATATAATTTTTCATTAATAAAATAATTAAACAATTATTGAAAATATTTCTTTGAAGAGTAAAATTACATTACTATCAAATTACTGATTATTGTATAAGAATTTATCTATATATTTATTTTTTTAAGAAATATTTATATAAAATCTATAATTTGGTAAACTTGATTCATTCCCACTTATTAAAATTTAATCCATATTGGAAAAATATTTTGAGGGTTATTAAAATCGTCGAGGTGTGTGTTGTATAAGGGATCAAATAAAATATTATTATTTTAAAATGTCAATGTTTAAAAATAATTATATCATTACATATAAAGTCTTAAGTAATTAATTTTAGGTTTATATATGACAATTCCTATTATTAATACACACATTTTTGTTCTATATGAAATTAATCACTTCTAATTTCATTTATACCCCTTCGAAAAATAATTGGGATTCTAAATAAATCTAGATTGTGTTAGAAAATATGGCCATAAAAATATAATATTTTAATAAAAAAAATCATTATACAATAATAAAATCATTGTAAATAAGGTCTATAAAAAATAAAAGGAAAATTAAGGCACAAAATAAGAGAGTTTTTGGATAAAATTATCATTTTCATAAAATAAGTTTTTATGGGAAAATTTAAAAAGTCATTTACAGCAATGAAAAATTTTAGAAATTAAAATCAATGAAATTTTAAATTAATAATTTTTAAATAAATTTAAATAATGCATCGTTTATAGTGACATAATGGTTTCAAAATCCGATGTGAATGAAATAGAATAACATTATATTTAAAAATAATATTTCATAATTGGGTAATAAAAAAAGAAATATCTTTTTAAAACCGTTTTGTGAAAACAATAGGATTTTTTTTAAAATAATTTTTAAAAATAGACCCTATAAAAATTCATAAATTATTTCCAAAATTATTTTTTAGTACATGAAAAAACATTTTATTTTTAATTAATTGAAAACCTTTATATAATTTTATCATACCATTCATGAAAACCCAAATGAAATGAATATTAAAAAATTTAAATTTTTTATTGTAAATTGTAATTTAACATGAGGTCAAAAATAATTAATATTCTAATATATAATTTAGAACATCGGTATAAAATAAAATTAGAGAATATCAGGGGATATAATCATTGATGTGGATGATAAATAATCTCAATAATTATATAATTTTTAGAATGAAATTAATCAATGTATATAATGTTAATTAAAATATAAATTTAGTTAGTTCGAAAGTGAATGTTGTGAGAAATTATATATTTGGCTGGAAAACACAATCACTCAATATTATGTTCAAAATCACAATAATGTGAGTTGTGATAAAATATTATTTACAACATTTCCATATTTTGAAGAAAATTAATTTAAATGGAGTGTAATATATGGATTTTTAAAAACCATGAATGAAATTAATATGGTAAAATATATCAATTTGGTAGTAATAACACTATATTATGGGCGAAAATATAAAAAATATGTATGGAAATTAAATTTTAACAAAAAACACTTTACGTTGCATTTATTCTTAGTGAAATGTATAATAATGTCCTACATAACAGAGATTACTATATTAATAACCAATATGGGAACAATATTTTTATCTATAAACTATTAAAGTATTAATTAATAAAAATTTATTATAAATTTAATAAATAGTTTTTGATTATTTTCAAAATTTCATTCCAATAAATCCAATCACTAGTACAAAACAATTTACTTCGGTTTTTTTTAACATTGGGTTTTAGGAAAAGTTATTGTGAGAAATGTTAATCATATAATTTTTTAAGTCAGTTATTAAATATCCGATGTTAAAAATTGGGTTTTATGGTTTTTAGAAACTTTTTTAAAAAAATTTCGTGAAATACCTTCTGAAAATCATGTTAAGAAACCATTTTACATCGGTTTTTTGAAAAAATCGACGTTAAGAATCATTTTTTACAACATTTATTTAAAAATTGAAGTTAAAAGTCTTTTTTAAGGTCTATTTTTAAATAAGATAAATAAAAAATGTTTAACATATTGTATATATTTTCTTAAGCTTTTATTTGATAGTTCGTAATGCTCAAACAAAGTTACGTTTCAAAAGTATTGACCATATAAAGTTTCATATTTTTTCATGGAATGATTGAATGAGACAACCGTAGATTCTTCGTAGAAGGAATATTTGAATACATAGAAGGATTTGTTGTTTTACCATGATATAAAGAAATATCCATCAATATAATAAAATAATAATTTTTAAATGGTATATTAATTAAGAAAACTACTCAAATAAAATATAAATCATGGGAAAATAACTACAAATACCTTGGAGAGATAGTGGAAATAAAAAATAGTGGATTCATGTGGATGATCAAACAATATGAGTCAGTATAATGATTATGGTTGAATGAAATTATCATCAAATGGTATATCAATTAATAAAAAATCATAAAAACCATAAATCAAGGATAAATTATTAAATATACCTTGAAGACATCACGAAAAGAATATATAATTGGTTCACATTGAATGTAAAAAGAGTTGATTTGGGGGAATGATAATGGATGAAATAAATGATTTTTAAATTAGTATATGTTTAGAATGGAAGCATATAATTGAGATGATAAGGGAAAATGTGATATGAAAAAAAATTTGTGGAAATTTGAAATTTCCATACTGCGATGTGAAAAAAAAATTCTAGTTGTCATGATAATAAAATTATCATTCATGCCGGTTTTATGATAACCTTCGTGATATAATAATAAATATTTCACTTATTTTTTACATCGGATGATATAAAACTTGCATGGAAAATCAATCTTCATCGCTTTTTCACGTCGGTTGTTTAATAACTGATGTGAATAATTGATTTTCTTGACATTTTCATTGTGTTTATTTAATAACCGATGTTAAAAGGTATTTTCACATCTGTTATTAAAAAACCAACCTTAAAAAAGATTAAAAACATGTATTTCATTTCCCAATATTTAATTTGTCAGGCCATGGAGCTCAATTGGAGTTACGGTTTAAATGTTATGGCCTTCAAGTGTTTGCCTTCTCTAAGACATTGTTTAGAGATGATCGACTTCTGAATGCCAGAACGTTTAATCCCTCACTCTTTTTGAGCTCTGTGACCTGTAAAAAAAATATTCAAAAAAGTACTACATTTTTGTATACTTTTTTCATGTCGTTTATTAAATAAAATACGTTACAAAAAAAATTTAACATTTGTAATTGAATAACTGATGTGAAAAAATCTTGAAAATCTATTTTTCACATCGTTTATTAAATAACCGACATGAAAAGGTAATGATGATTGATTTTTTAAGTTGGTTTTATAAAAACTGAGGTGAAAAATAAGTGAAAATTTTAATATCTTTTCATGGAAATGGATTTTCCATCTCTGTTATATAATAACTGATGCGAAAAAGCAAATAAAAAAAATTTCGCGTTGTTTATTATATAACCATTGTAAACAAAAACTGAAAATTTATTTTGATGTTAGTTATATAGTAATCGACATGAATAATATATTTTCAGATATTTTCACGTCGGTTCGAAAAATCATTCATTAAAAAGGTGACATTCAAAATAGTTTTGGTTCAAGTGAATTGATTCTTTATGATTTATTTTGTCAACATTGATACATATTCAATAAATCTGAGGTAAAAAATTCAATTATGTTTATGGTTATATATATTAGGTACATAGAGGTATAAATACATTTAAAAACACAAACCACACACATATGTCAAAAAGGTGGGTCATTCCCCCCCCAAGGGATTTCCCACCTGTCAAACTGTATTTATTTAATACATGGGTTGAGGGCCTAATGGGTATGAATCTCATTACATAGCCTAAAGGCCCAATGAAGCATCCTCCTCCCTGCATCATCATTCGTGTGTCTTTCTTACATTACCATCCCCATCAATACATGTATCATCGCCAACATCACCCAGTGGGCCTGAAGCCCATTTCATTTTGATATTCTCTTAAGAATAAAATCAGTGTCGACTTATTTTAGTTATTTTAGCTATCAAAAATATTATATTAATAAAAATTCAAAATATTTAATATAATATTTCTAATATAATTAAAAATATATATTTTATTGTAATTTTATAACAATATTATTATATAATTACTTATAGTAATCCATGACTGATTATTGTGGCATCATTCATGTAGGTTTTAAAATAGTCAAATAAAATCATGCAATAATATGATGTGTGATTATGGTTAAGAAATTTATTTTTATGATTTTATATGATTATAAATGAAGAAAATTGATACGCTATAATTTTTTAGTATATTTTTCAAAATATATTTAATATTGTTTTCTAAAATATTATAGGGAAAAAATGAAAAAACATAATTCATGGCTGAAGAAGTCTGCACAAAGCATGATTCATTTTTCAATTTCGAAATGAATGATTTGTAATTATGGTATATTATAATAATATATTAATAATAAAAATTACCCCGTTAAAATAATTTTTATTCTTTATTTCTATTTTTATAAACATTTAATTATGTTGGTGGTGAAAAATGGATGTCATCGCTTCATGGAGATGGTAATCTATACAAATAATTAATCGAAACCATTTTCTTAAGTGGATGACAAGGAAATAATAATTTATATGTCATTAATATAATAAATCCTAATCATTGTAAAGACATTGGGGTTAATTATATTACATTTCCTAGTATATGTTTAGAAGATTAAATTATAGAATAAATGGTTTTGAATTATGTAATACTCATGTAGGGACGTCAAATATTTTCTTGAATCTCTCCTCGGATGTGAATATATTAGGGTACCTAATTGGGACTAGTGGCCTATAAAATATATAGAGTATTTTGGGATGATAACAATTTCTATTTTTAAAGATTAAATTTGAATAAATAATGGTTGGATGATGGAGTGTAACTGTTCCACAATTATAAGTCATGATAATGTCAATTAGTTGAACGCCAATTTGTTTTCAATAAAGGCATTGAAATATTAATGAAATGATTTTCCAAAATGGATAAATTATTATTTTTCGATGATATATAGTCAGTAAATACTTAACTACACATTTAAAAAAAATCACCAATAAAGGCTTCTACATCATTTTTTGTATATTTTACTATTTCTTTTCCATTGGTAACTAGTTTCTAAACATTTAATTTTTATTTTATTTAAAATATAAGGTTACCCCTCATATCAATTTAAGTGTGAAACCTATATTAAATCCCCATTAAAACAATTCAATTTATAAATAATATTACATGAATATTTATATTTAATGATTTTGTGACAATATAATATATTAAAAGAGAACCATATTGTTTATTAGTGAGTATGACAAAAACAATTGACCATAAAAAATAATATAATACCATAATACCTTATGATATATTTATATATGATTAAATTCAACTTCTTCTAAATCTTATTTTGGACACAACAACATTATTAAACAAAACATGATATTTTATTAAAATGGTATTTTTATATAACTATAATAACCCACCCATTAAATAGGATTTTATGAATTGGAATAAATAAGTAATGAAAAATTATGGTGTTAACATTACTATTGTTTATCTTTTTATTATAAAAAATAGTAATAATCATTTGAAATTAAATATTTTTATTTCTTAAAAACATTATTTTTCGATGATGATGGTTCCATAACATAGTGCTCACTAATGAAAAAATTAATTTTCCGCACATTAAAAAAATTTATTTCATAACATGATATCAATTTTTTTAATATTAATCTAAAAATTATCTTAAGTGGGGTTTTTAGAATTTTTCTGACCAGATTCATTTTTTAAATGAATAACGATAAAAACTAATTTTTATTGAAAATAAATTTTTATTATTACTTTAAAATTTAAAAGATATTTTCAATTAGTTTTAAATTAAAATTATTAAAAATATATTATAATACATTAAATTTAGGTTAGTTAACCAATTTAATATTGAATTTTGATATTATTAACTTCTATACTTATGAGAGTTTTCTCTATGGAAACCCGTGTTTTCGACATTCCTATGGGTTTAATTTCTAATTAAACTATTTCAAATAAAAGATTTGAATTATTAAAAATGTATTAAATATTCAGATTCATGATAATTTCTATAATGTAATATGTCTAAATCAATATTTTACCAAAATGAATGATGAAATCAGTACATACTAGTTACTATAGTTAAGGTGAAAAAGGATTAACTGATGGGATGAAATAAGATGATAACTTTTGAAAATGACATAAAAATGATAAACACCATTGGATTGAAATTTTCTGACATTATATACTATAAAGTTTTATAATGACCCATTTTCAAGGATTTTTTCATCATAAAAGCATGGGTATCATTTTTTCTATCAAACATTCCAAATGTGTCCTCTTCCACACATATAAATAGACACCCCCTATAATTTCCGTTTTTACTCATAAAAAACACTTTGAATCAGCTGATACCAACCCAAATTCTCCAATTAATCATCTAACAACATCACATAGTCCTTTATTTGATTATAATTCAATCTTATTATTGGTTTTACCAAAACCCTTAAGATGTTTCATAAAGAAGAGGTTTTATTCTTAAATGTGTGTTTTCTTTTTATTTCTTCTTTCAACTGCATTGAAAATATTCATCCATTATAATATAACAAAATAATTATCTCCAACAGACTATTATTTTATGATGTTGATTTTATAACTTATATCCATCTCAACATCTATCATATCATAAATGATATCATTGATAATGTTTGTGGCAGACTACCACCACACGAACCAATGTAATTTTCTTTCCATCACCAACATTCATGTATAGATATAATGACGGATTTTAATTATCTATATGATTTTTTATTAAATTTTTATACTTATATAATTATTATATCACATATATCATCTAAATTTCCTTTCTATATATGATATTATAAAGGCATCTTGTGTGTGGGGGACTACCGCCTCACGAAGCGATATGATTTCTTTAATTTTGATTTACATCGAAGGTTGTAAGGTTAATGTTAATTGATATATCTGCATTTAATAACCTATACATTCTTCATGAAATATATATTCACATATAAATTCTCTCTTACCAATCCATTACATGACAATAACATCAATCATGTGTGCGTGTAGACTACATCCTCCAAATAGTGATGTGAAATGCTTATTATTTAAAATTTTCATAGATGGAAATAGGGATGTATCTGATTAATATAAAAAATATATAATAATTTTTTGTAAAGGTTAATTAATATTAAATTTTATTTCTATTCATTCATCTATATAAATGGAATCAATGTTCATACATACATTCGACCTAACATCAACATGAACGGTGAAATCCATTTTCTATCTATTTTTTATATATTAATATAATTAAATATTTAATTATTATATGTGACATTTATATCATCATAAAAATTCTAATGCATATGTAGACATTATTTATTTATAAAGATCAAAATTATAAAATGAAAACGTCTATGAAAATGATACAATTTTCACATGAAACAATAATTTTAAAAACTATTTAGTAATTCATGACAGATAAAAGTGTATAGGTAAATAATATATGATATGATATAAATTATTATGGTTTTGTAATAAATTTTATAATAAAAAAATATTTACTTTAATGTATTTAAAACACATGTGATGGAAATTGAAATAAAGGTAGGGGTTTGTCGACCCACTTTTACATCCATGATACATATGTTATATTCATGACATATTACACTATGTGGTGTAAATATTTATCTTATTGATATTTTTTTATATTTAATAAACTAATATGAATTTTTTTTAAATCTTCATGTGATTTTATTTCTCTCATTGTGATTATAATTTAAAATTCACCAAATTATTTTGTGTTTATTTCATAATCCAATCACTATTTGAGAATTACTATGTCAAGGTCTCCTTATGGTGAATTATGTAATATTTACATCTTAAAAATAATGTATACATTGCTCCTCTAATTAATCTTGATTTTTTAATGATACCATTTTACAACTATTTTTCAAATGAAATTATAGAGATAAGGATTTTAAGTAATTCAAATTTATTTCTATTCTTATTAAAAAAATTATTTTCCTTTTGAATTCATTATTTATAAAAAAATGAAAAGTTTATGAAATTTTCCATAATATTTAACAAATAACACTTTCCCAATAATCATTTTTTACACTAGTCTGAATGTAATATTCAAGTCATTATCTAAACTTGCCCATTTGGATTTAATTAAAATTTTTAATTGAATCATTGTTTTTACATGTACAACATGAATATAATTTCTCTCCATCACGTCTCATCAATTTTTTAAAACATATATGTTATGATTCAATGGTTAATTTAAATTAAATTAATTTTTGATATGATATTTCATCATCTATATTTAGAAATTTGATATTCAATGTGGACTTTTTTTCCCTCAATAATGATTTTATGATGTTTTCATGGAATTTCGATTCATTAACAACATCAACCCTTTAATGTACATATGTTCCTATAGAGATATGTCATATTGGTACTATAATTATAATTTTTATGAATGTATTATCTTATAATTGAATAAGGATTTATTATTTTATTAACATTTACCATATTACTAAGGATTGTTCTTTATTATGTACATTTTATTTTTCTAAGTATTAGCATTTTTCAAGACATTTTTTAAATGAAAATGATTGTGAATATTATGTTTCACACCATCTATATGGGAATTTCATTAGAATTTTTGAGTGATGGTTGGGGACTGGTTATATATATCCCATCGATGCATAAATAAGTCTAGTGAAAAAAATAAATGGAATAATTTATATGGGTTTCTACCCATGGATTTAAACAAACTTGTAAAGGTAATTGATAGTTTCTCTAAGATGGCCTGAATTTTGCATTCACTCATTACGAGATTATTTATTTATGTTAATTTGATTGTTTAATTATTCATAATATTTATGGATATATTTTAAACTTATATGATTGTTTATATGGATTTATTTGATCATATTTTATACAAGGTTATTCTTTAAAAGTTATTGTTAAAATAGAATGTCTTTTAGTTTTTATGATTATATATTGATTTTTTTCTTTTATTCATGATATATTCTAATATAGAATTACCCTTACTAAGAATTTGAGCTCACACCATTCTTATGTTTTTTTCCAAGGATACTTGGAATTTTTTGGGATTGATATGTGGAAATTTGGTTTGGGGATAATGTAATTCTCAAAGAAAACAATATGTGGGGTTTATATTATAAAATATAATGTGGATACTCAAATATATATCTAGTTTACCAAGACTACAAAAAAAATCTTTTGGATATGGATTATTATATCTATGGACAATTTAATAATGTATCCACCATCTCTTGGATACTAGATTCATTGTATTTACAATTGGTATTATGGGAAGATTTTTACAAACCAGGGGATCTAGAATAAAGAAAACAATATTAGGGAATATAACCCTATGATCAGCATCAATGATATGTCGAAAATAACTTCTAGAATAATTTTTAGGTATATATTTTTTAATTCCTAGAAATATATCCATATATTGATAAAATAAGATTATATTGATATAGAATAAACATTACTAGGTGTAATAAATTTTAATAAGGGGTATTATACATGAATCGACTGTTACTGAGTATATGATAATAAGCCTTACTACATGAATGGTTTTACACGAACACCATATATTCAGAAGATATTTCACATTTTCTTCAAAAAAAAAATTTGATTGATGTGAACAAATTTTTATGTATTTAATCCATTCCCTAATAAAATAATGTTTACAATTATGGGATTTTACATGTAAAAAATATCAACATATAATATGTGTTTCACTATTTTTTGGATGATACATTATGTTACATAATTTTATTATCTAATATTGTGTATTATATTCTTTTAAAATTGATCTTAGGAAAAGGAATGAGCACTGTATCAATTCACATGATGCAAATATTGTGAATGAAAATTGTTTTGAAGAGCATAAGTTAATCCTTTTAGGGAAACTAATCTCTTAAACATTATTATCATATGAAGATATAGAATAATTTTCATTCATGAGAAGTAATAAATTCAAAATTTATTAAAGATTTTTTATGAATAAATAGAATAGGATGATGACATAGAAAAATATATATTATGTTAAAAAGATAATGAATTATTTTTTCACATATAATCAAAATATAAATAAGCACATAAGAACGATATGGGAAAGAATGAGATTTTACTTAATGTGTTGAGTGAATGAAAATTAGGATTGTAAATTTATGGGTATGGAATAAACATTCTATATTTATTGTTATAATATAATTAGTTTGGGAAACTATAAAATTTAATCCCCCAAAAATTAATGAAATATACCTCAAATAATTTTATAGGATAAAGGTCTTGCTTATTCAATTACTACAACCTTTGTGGAATGATTAATGTAGTTATTTATTTGGTTTCAAAAATTATGTTATATGGATAATTTATCAATGATATTATAATCATATTAAATATTAAATGTATAATGATCATTCATTGAATATTATCGATGGAAAACAAAATGTATTTAGTTGAAATTTGAACTTTTGTAAACCAAATGATTTAAACAATATAGCCCACACTACGTGATTTATTTTGATATAATAATTTTGAATATATTTTTATGGTATAGTATTGGAGATCATGTAATTAATTAATTATTTTATGTTTTATATGATCGTTGTTGGAGTTCACTACACATTTTGAATTGTGGAATATATTTGACAACATGGTATTTTTCCATGGATTATTTAGTTATGGTTTTCACATGATAATGCTATTCATATATTTGGAATGTTACATTAAATTAATCCTTATATTTTTTTGGAAATATAATGTTTACTTAGTTACCTCCACTCTATTTTTTTTAAAATGAATTTTGATAGATATGATTTGAATGGGTATCATGGTTGACCATTTTTTAAATGGAATAAGTATAATTTTGGGAGTTAATATTGAGTTTTAGATATTAAATTTGTATAATGGAATCATTTTTATGAACATTTTGGTTTTTAAAAATTCTAGAGATAGGAGGAATTACTTTTCATTATTTTATTCAATTTATTATATGATAAATGTTAATTATTTCATCAAGAATAAAAATTGCCATTTGAAATTCATTTCAGGGGGTATGAGATGATATAAGAATTTTCCTAAGTAGAAAAAAACTATTGAAATTCATCCTATAATATATAAAGATATCAAGTAAGTATATTTTCTTAATTTCCTAGCCCAAATAGTAATATAATTCACTAACTATAAAAAATGATCATTAAAGGAACATTTTCTCCAATAATTTTTATTTTGTGATGAATAAAATGTTCTTTAAACTCGTTTCTTATTTATGTATTTATTCTTGATAAATTTTCTACATCTTGAATTTTATTATGATCAGTGATCTATATCACTCTCGATAATTATTTATGGTTTTATTATGTGCCCATATCATCACATTCGACCCATATTATCATAATTGGAAGCCTAGAATGTGTTATTCTAGATGACCTTTATACATCCCTTCCACTCATATAATGTAAATTTTTTATTAAAACATATATGAGGATTTTTTTAATGATTGGTATTTTCTAATATCAGACACTTTATTGTTGAGATCGTGATTAAATTGTGATGATATAGTTTATTTAATGTGGATAAAATGTAACAAACTAGTACATTAAAAGTGGAACATCTTGTTTGATACTATATAATACATGAAAAACAAATCTTTGAAAAAAGCACAACACCTAGATACTTTAATATATATTTATTTCTAAAGAAATTAAATCATTTCAAGAGATCATGTTGCACAAGATATTGGGTATAAACAAAATGTGATACTCTATTAATATAGTATTTAAAGATGACCAATATAACCATGGAATTAAATTCATGGATGTCAATATAAATAACTAAATTATAAAAAATATATATTTTATACATGTCTACTGGTTATTTATATATTGGAAAAAATTAATCCTTATCATTATGAAGTATAAGATATGTTTTCTAAAAACGGAATTTTTTGAAATAAAATAGTTTCATCAAGTATTTCAAAAGTATAGTAAAAAAATTAATAAATTTTTATTAATATTAATTACATTAAATGAACACAATTTCTAAAATTACTATATAAATTTTTTCTTCGGTTAAATTCAATTTTTTACTGAATGTTATCAATTTTTTATTAATACTGAGAAATACTTATTTATATTGAAAGATATATTTTCATTCATATTTTTTGAAAAGATAAAATATAAACTAAATTAATTATAATGTAAAATTAGTTCAATAATAATTTGAAAATTTTATGTTAGCAAAATCAGTTTAATATTGAATTTTATATTGAAACCATTTATATTTATAATAAATTTATCTTTCAAAACCCACTTTTTTGATGTGCTTCCAGGTTTAATATTAAATTGACTTTGACCCCTTAGATGAGAAGAAATTCAAAAAAGGGATTCCATTTTTGGAATCAATATAAATGATATTATCCAATAAGTTAAATATTATTATTGACCATTATGAATTGGAATATAATTAAAAATTGATTACTATAGTTAGGATGAAATAGGTTAAATGGGGGATTGAATAAGAATATATAGGTTAAAATGATAAAAAATATTTACAAATCCCATTTTACGGAAATATGGGAATTATATCACCTCTATGATTTTTATAATTAACCCATTTGGAGGATTTTATCATGAAAAGATTTTTGGTAACACAATTTTTTAAACATTCCTTGTGTATCCCCTCCCCCACATAAAATAAGAAAACTCTATCCCATCCTCTAATCACATCCAAATCCATTTTATAGTCTATTGAAATACAAATAAATCTTCTTTTATCCAATTAAAAAATAATAGAGTACTTGTTTTTGTTAAGAACCATCCAATGAACTAATCTATTTCAATGCAAATGATGTTCTTTGAGGAAGATATAACATTCCGAAAAAAGAATTTTTAGTTTTTTTCATCTTGCACATAGTTAAAATATTATTCAATAATTATATTATAATAGCACTAGTATATAAAATATACAGAAATGTTATTATGTAAATTTTATAACCTAAATTCATCATCAATTCTATTAATTGGAAAATTAAATCATTGATCATTTCTACAAAAAAATACGACATTACTAAAAAATGAAATTTATTTTCCTTTACAACAATTAAAATATAGACATAATACTATATTTAATATATATATAAAATATTTATGAAATTATTATACTTTTAGAAATCTAATATAACATACTTTCTTGAATTCTGTTCTTAGTGGGATATGATAACGTTACTTGTGTATATAGTGGACATCAACATCATGAAGTGATGTGTTTGGTTTTTAACAAACCCCTTAAATTTAATATTTTAAGGATAAAATTATTTGATACATATGATATTTCAAACATAAAAATACTTTTTAAAATATAATATCACGTCTAAATTATCATATTCTAACAGATAGAAAAAAAACAACATCACTCGTGTGTAGTGTGTACTACCTCCTCGATAGAGCGATGTGAAAAAATATTCCTTTTTTAAAATTATTGATAATAATGATCTTTTTGGTTAATATAAATTATATATATGAAAATATAATTCTTCCATACTATTTTATAAATATTTACTTTAATTTCTTTATATCCACCTAGAAAAAAGAAAAAAATGTTCAGGATAACTTACAACCTATCCTCTCCCCAAAATGTACAATCAATTTTAATCTCGAATGTTTTAGATTACTCTAAAAAATATAATGAATTTGTTTGAAATTTATATAATGGTTAAACTTAATGATATTATTTATCCATGATCAAATAAAAAGGATTGAAATTACCAAATAAAAACATATCATGAACCAACATGGATACCCTATAACTCATATTCCCAAGTTATTCCCATCATACCCCAAAGGTAATTCCCATTCCCCATAGGATGGATTCAATAACCTACAATCATTCATGATAATGAAAAAATTCATTTCCATAATGGATATGAAATCATGAGATACAATTTAGTATGGAAAAAAGAAAACTCCACAGGGATAACTATAATAAAATCCAAACATGTATAAATACACAATGTATATTACCAAAGAACCAGAAAAATGTATAAACAACCCTTGTGACAAAAAAACGACTTTTCAATATCCAAAAATCCACAACAACTACCACCTCTAAGAGGGTCTTTCTACATGGTCAAACCCAGAAAGGGAAAATCCAAAAACACCCAAAGGCATAGGTATTTTGTGAGATAAAATACCTATAGGGTCTCACCAAGGATTACATAATAAGATTCCATTATTAATTAACCAAATAGAGTGTTTCATTTTAAATAAATAATAACTATATGTTGAATAGAATATTTTAAACAAATCATTCTGTACATTTTATTTTATGAAAATATTTCATATAACTACTTAATAAAAATTGTATATAAAATAGTTCATATAAATTATGAAGGCATGTGTAAAATAGTTTACAATAAAAAGAATATATATATATATATATATATATATAATCACAATATATAAACATGGTCATCTTCCATGTTTTATGATAGTTCTTGGTTAAGGAATCCGAACACACTCATACAATGATAATGAAAATTTTCACTCATGTCTCACTAACAGTGGAAAAATGAGACTAACCAACATCCCACTAGGGATAAAATCATCCAAAAAAGTATATTATAGTTTTAAAGTGATAAAATATTCATATTTCACTCACATTATTCCTATTTTTTATTTAATAGGTCATGAAATTAATACGATTTCATGATCTCAAACAACACTCAATGATTGAGATTTTATTTCAAAACAATTTAAAATACAATTAGCACCTTATTCAATTTCAATATCATAATTTCTATTTTAAAATCAATAAGTGATTCAAATTAAATCATTCCTTTTTTATAAGATATGAAAAATTATTTCATTTAAACAAAATTAATTGGTTTTTATAAAATACAAATTTGAAATCAATTCCAAATTATAAATTCCAAAATTTTACAAAATTTTCCAAATACACACCATAATCCACTTGAATTTGTGGTTTCCCGATAACTTCATATACTTTCCTTGTATTATATTTATATATGATATGGAATTATTATGAGACTATCAATGGAGTTGGTGTGTGATCCAGAGGCCCAGAGTTCCCTGAAAATGTCTTGAAAAATATTACAAATATTAAATATCATAGACACGAAAATTTCCATATAAAGTGTAATAACATGTAAAAAAGTTCCCAGATCAGAAATCTTATGGAAATATTTCATTTAGATTAGTGATCTTACCTTACGTATGGAATAATATCAATCAGCACGGGTCAGTTGTGAATGTTAGTTTTTGTACAAAATATTAATAAATAATTCAAAAATAATATTTTATTTCAACATAGAAACTCATTTTATTTTATATGAGTTTTTTCGAAATACATGTTCATCAAAATAACCCTATAATTTCCATGAGATAAGAATAATTATTCTCTATTAATGATGAAGATATATTAGAGAATAGAAGATGGATCAATGATCAGCGACGTGCCTCTGTTTCGAAGGATCTCACTAACAAAGAGGAGACTATGATTGATATTTAGTAGAGAGCAGTACAAATCATTGTATATAATTTGATATCTTTTTAATTTGAACCTTATTATTAGAATCAATGATTAATGCGAACCAGCCAACAAATAGATTAAGCTACGGTTTGTTTGTTCTATTGAGATGATTAGTATTGGTAATTGTTAATGGACGTTTTGTTACCCTCTTCATGTATCCCTCTAATGATATCAAATATAGTCAGATATAAAAGTTCATAGGTTTATTACTCATAGGATCTCAGTTCTATTATCTTCCCCAAATATTGGTTTCGTTTTCCATTGGACCCTCATGGTCATGAATTGACTTGATAGGAGGCTTTGAAAGTGATCGGAGCCCCAGATTGTAAGTAAAATTGATCGTACAGGCCGCAGTAGTATAGATCGAGACTCGATGTGGAAAAATATGTGACTATGTAATTTTTTCGGCATCAATGGAGACCTAGTGATCTGTTGAAGGGATCACATTAGTTCCAGAACTAGCGATGGCACTTCATAGCAGCCCCATGAGGGTGTGTTGAATGTTCTGGGGGCGACGAGCAACAACGATGGGCAATTGGGTAGTTGGCAGTGACGTCAGGCCACAGGGGAAGTTGTTAGCCACAACGGGTTTTGTGGTGGCTGGTGGATATGGTGGGACTATATGGGATGTGGGTAACGTGAGGAATAAGGGGAGGGACACGTTTGGGAGAACTGTGTGGACTAGGGTGGCATGTGGTGAGGGCGCACCGCGTGGACCATGGTGGCACGTTGTGGGGGTAGAACACCTGGACCAGGGAGACTTGTGGTTGAATTGGACCTCTAGGACTAGGTTAGACATGTTGTGTACTTTCTATATTATCATACTAGGTCGATTTGGCTAGTTTGTATGGCTGGGTCTGACAAGTCAAATCTCACTAAGACCAGACTCGGGATAGAACCTTTTAGTGAAAGAGTCATAACGTTCAAACCATGTGTCTATTTGACCCGTTGTTTGTGGCATTGGGACCCTTACAAGGAGAAGGTCCATTTTTGATACTATAACTAATTTTTTTGGATGATTTAATTCAAACCTATGGCCTGAGGAGTTGGATCTATTAGAATGTGCGTTCTATGAGTGGAATCTTGTGACTGGTAGTGGCCTAGAAACTACATGACTTACAAATATTGTGTGTCTTACCGAGACTATGTGTCTTACTAAGAATATGTGTCTTATTGGGACTATGTGTCTCATCTAGACTATATTTCATATCAATACTGGTTGTTTTCTTGATTATGCTCGACAATCATATTTTTCATAATATATACATATACATGTGTGAGCAGACTATGTATTTTATTGTGGTAAACCTAGTGTATTTCATTAGTTGTTCAATTCTTGTATTTATTTGTAAAATACATATTTTTTTGTTGTACATAATTTATTTATTTGAGGTATTCATAATGTATTTATTTTATGTATACATCATGTTTTTCTTAGTTGTATTTCTATTAGGGTTTTGTAGTGTCTTTTAGAGTACTATTTTACTCAACCCTATACAGGCATTTGCCACACGTGTTATGTCTTATGCAGATGATCGATGACTTTATTGAGTATAATGTGTACTAGGACTAGGTGGTTTATATAGAGATTAGACATTTGTTTTTTTCTCCTACGGATTTATAGAGTTTTCGGGTACCTTTTCCTTTAGGATGCATTTTGTACGGATGAGTTTCAATAATATGTGTATTCACTTATATAAAAACTTTCTTTTAGTGGGATTTTATTCTTTCCCTATTTACATTACAGTTTTCTAATATTGTAATATATTGTTGGTATCTTAATTGTATGAATTTTGGTTTACTTATTTTTCGTCATTTTACCATTGTGGTCTTAGAGATGTGTGCATGTGTACATGTTCTTCGGAAAATTCCTCCCATTTGTGTGATATACCTAATCAATGCTAGTCAACATCCCCTATTCTATTGCTGGTAGGATTGGGGTAGTAAAAAAATGGTCCCCTCAATGAGAATTAATGTAAGATGGATATCTGATATGGACTGTTCTTCGTAGAGATTGAGAGCATGTGATGTTGGTTAGGGGAAATAGTGTTATCTGTTATGAGTTCTGATTTTAAGGCAGGGAATCTAATATTGGTGTGGCGGCCAATTTATCCACACACCAGGACTCTTAATTATGCTTTTTGATTTGGTATATGTAAATAATAGTTGGAGGGAAAATAATGGTACATGAATCAAATAGGATTTGGTTGTGTTCCCATTACATTCTTGAGTCAGCTCACTGGGTGTACTCTATTAACCATGGTACATCATGTTCTGTTTCAATATTCCCTTACAGACAGAGCTAGCCATTATTCCATTTTTTTATCTTGGGTATGGTCCATCTAGAGACACCGCATCAGTACAGGGGCATGTATCGATGGTAGCACTTCATGGTGGTTTAGAAGTGATACCACCATCCATCAAACAGTAGTTACAACCAGCGCAGTCAGTTGTGGATGCACTCACGTTGAGTGAGTTTCATGAGTTATTGAGGAAGATACCTCTTAGTTTTCAGGTTTAGACAATATTCTAGGTAGATTCGGATTGGATGGAGACAGTTACATATGTCGTTTTCCTTATTAGGATGAAATATGATCAGATTGTAGTGCTAGTCATGTATTCATTAAGACATAGTAGGGTGATGATAGAGAATAGTGACCCAGACATTGGATGTGATAACTCTCCATTGGGAAGACGTCAGTCATTTTTTTGAGAGGAGTTATTTGATGGTACATTATTCACAGTGCATATTCTAGAGCTTTTTTATCTTCAGCAGTGCAGCCAGATAGTGATGGAGTACTCGGTGAGATTTATTTATCTTTATCATCACTCCATGGATATGTTATGATGCTTGTTCTTTAGGAATCAGACATTTGAGCAGTGCATATACTAGGATATCATGGAATCCATGATATCCCTTAGCATTCCTACAAATTTTGGGGTGTTGTGGGGAGCTCTTCTGTTTGAGATATATCCAGCGGAGCAGACACCAGTGGTGGGAGCCACCATTGGGCACCAGGAAGGTGAGTCTTCATTAGTATGTATATGATAGGAGTCGTTGGGACACAAGAGCGTCATGAACTCATGGGGAATACCATGGTTGATAGGATATGTAGTGAGGGTCTCCCTTGGCAGGGAGAGTTAGTTGAAAGACATAGTATATTACTCGTGCAGTGGTCGGGGACATCTTGCATAAGATTTCCAGACCCCTCATATGGCCAATTAGGATATAGTCGAGGGAATAATGAGATTGTGGTGGAGGTAGGATTATGGTGGTCCATATGGTGGTGGATGTTGGAGAAGATCTAGTTGGGTGGCATGAGGTGGATGAAGATTCAACGTATTACTACCACCGCCCTAGGTGCTCAGTGGCAGGCTCATAGAGCTAGGGGAAAGGACATTCCCAACTCATGGAAAAAGAGTCGAATGATCTTGAGGCAATGGGGTTGATTATAGGTGTGATATATGTATTTTCCACCATAGATTCACTTTTTATAGACATATGTTCCAATCAACATTTCATTCCATGACCCTTCTTTCAGACACTGAGATTTCAGTGGAAATGTTGACATGACCCTTACACATAGAGACTCTTATGGGAGGGGATTCTAGGATCACAAAAAAGGTCTGACATTGTGATGTTACACTTTGAGGTAATAATATTGGTTGGGATATATTGGTAGTGCCATCGAGTCCCTACAATTTCATTCTTGGAATTGAATGGTTATCTATAGTCCATACTCAAATTGAATGTTTTAGGCACAAAGTATGATGTGTCTGTAACGATGGGACCTAGTTTTATATTGTTGGTAAAAGGAAGCCCATGAAGTATAGGATGGACTCACACACAATATTGTGTAGTAGATCACACATTTATTTGGCTTTCATGACCCTCATTGCAGTAGATGATATGTGTGCCGAGATTCCCGCCGTGGTGGTGGAATATATGGAAATATTTCCTGAGTATGTTCCAGGATTACGTCATTGTAGGGAGGTAGACATCTGAATTGATCTATAATGCTGGAAAGCCCCAATATCTACACCATCATATCTAAGGTCTCCTATAGAGATTTATGACCTGAGGGTACATTTGGAGGACCTATAGAGGACTGGCTATGTTAGACCCTATGATTCACCCTAACAAACCCCGATGTTGTTTTCCAATAAGGAAAACAAGATCATGAGGTTTTGTGTGATCTTCTGTTCTTGAACCAGGTTTCTATGAAGGATAATTATCCACCAATGATAATTTATGACATTTCTATCAACTGAATGTGGTGAGGTGGTTCTTTAAGATAGACCTCAAATTTGGTTATCACCTGCTTCAAGTACAGGATGAGGATATAATGAAGGTGGATTTTAAGTAATAGTATGACCATTTTCAGTAAAATGTGATGCCATTTTTCATGAAAAATGCCTTAGAATATCTCATGTGTCTCATTAATAAAATCATTATGCCTTACATAGACCGATTCATGGTGATATTCATTGATGAAATCCTGGTGTACTCGATATACGAGGAGGAGAAAAAGATATAGTTGGGATATTTATAGACATGTTTTGAGAGCACCAACTTACTTAATGTTCTCAAAGTTTTAGTTCTGGATAATAAAGTTCCATTTTCTAGGACAAATTATTTTAGAGGACGGAATTGTGGTGAATCCAGAAAAAATTGAGGCAATGCTTGCATGGGAGCCACATAAGTGTGTTACTGAGGTGTGAAGTTTCCTTGGTTTTGATGTGTAATATCATAGTTTTGTACATTACTTTTCTAGTTAATAATCACCAATGACATATTTTACAAAAAGGGGAGACCTTTCGTGTGGACATAGAAGAGCCATAAGATATTTTAGTTGTTGAGAATGAGATTGAAAAGCACTCCCATCATGTGATTTATACGGTATGGTGTCGAGTAGATGGTGTTATGTGATCCATTATGAACCAAATTTTTTTGTTTCTTGGTGCAGGGGAGATCTGTGATTGCATATGGATCATAATAGTTTAGATCAAATGATTATAACTATAGGAGCCATTATCTTCAGTTAGAGGTGGTAGTATTCACATTGAATATGTGGTGACAATAACTTATGGGTGAGTTGTATATCGTCTAATCTATCCACAAGAATTTCAATTATATATTATCACATATGGATCTGAACATGTGACTAAATAGATGTATTGGATTCCTCCAGGACTATGAAATTGAGGGTGCCTATAATCCCATGAAGGGGAACATGGTGAAAGATTATCTCTTTAGAAGATAGAGTTTACAACTACTAAATGAGGAATTTGAGCAGTTGTCCATACTATAGATATGATTCATTGATTAAGATAGATTATCTTCCATATAGTCGATGGATTTTACCCCTATACTCTTAAAATGAGTCAGGGAGGCGTAACAAGGAGAAACAGACTGAGAGACTTTACATTTTCAGATGTCCATAGAGCATACCGCTGATGGATATTATAAAGACGGGGAGCATGTCATTCTTTTCAGAGGACATTGAGTAGTATGATTGGAATTATGGAAGGTGGTATTGATGGAGTTCCCTAAATCACCCTTGGCAATAAATCTTCGTGTGTATAAAATATACCAGGACCTCTAAGGTCTATTATGATGGTTCGGGATGAAGTAGGGAATGAAAGGTTTCCTTTTCAGATGCATCATATTCCATCATTTAAAGGATGAGCACCACGTTTATGCTGGTTTTACATTACCCCTTCATGATCTAGAGTGGAAGTGGGAGAAGTACTGTTTGAATTTGTGAAAGGGTTACCATGTTTTTTAGGGGGCACAAAACCATCTAGCTGATGGTGGAACGACTCAAGAAGTCCGTTCACTTCCAAGCAATTTGAGAGCATATTTTAGTAGTGATATTGGGATTATTCTTAATGTAAGAGATAGTTAGACTCCATGTAGTCCCATTGACGATCGTATTATATTAAGATACTCTATTTACACCCCAATTCTAGACGGGATTGAAGGAATCATTTAGAACTCATATGTTCTTGAGCATAGCTTTTCACCCACATGAGGATGACGAGAATGAGCAGACCATAGAGGTTCTGGAAGACATGATTTATATTTTCATCCATGAAATTGGATGTAGTTGGGAGGATTATGTACTCCTTGTTGATTTTGCGTACAAAAAATTTCAACCATTCCACCAATTGTATGGTACTATTCAAGTCATTGTATGAGAGACCATAGAGGTTGGTAGATTTCATTATAGGCCCTGGAGCGTCATCAGTTGTCCGGACAGAGTTGGTGCATGTGAATACAAAGAAATTTGAGGTAATCCTAGTGTTAGTTAAGACTACATAGAGCCATCATGATTCTTATTGTGTCCGGTGAAGGAGGCCTTTGGAGTTTGAGGATGGAGACCATTTGTTCCATCGAGTCTCTTCTCGATGTGGGATATAGAGATTTGGTTGGGGGAGTATGCTATCTCCAAGGATCATTGGCTCTTTCATGACACTATGTAGAGCTGGAGTGGTGGAATACCTCTTGGATCTACCTCCGTAGTTAGAGCAGGTTCACGACATATTCCAAGTGTCTGAGTTGAGAAGATGTGTGCATGATCCATCACATGTCATTGTATGGGGAGAGATGGAATTTAATGATCGGGTGACTTTTTTGAGTATAAAGTGAATACTGAGGATATAAATATGATAATTCAAATTAGTTGACTGATTTCTATTGTGAATTTTGGTGTCAACACTGGAATCTCCAGGAGAGAACATGGGGAAACGAGGCTCAGATTCGTGCTCAATACCCCCATTTGTATGATTATACTTTGTTTTGTATTTCAAGGGAATTAATCCCTATGATGTGGAAAATGTAATATCTCATAATATCCATGAATTATTTTTATATATGATATGTAATTATTAGAATAATAGGCGTTGATATGAAGTTCCATTCTGATCCCCGAAGGGACAAGATTAATTTCTTGAAAAATATTAAATAGAACACACTATCAATTATCCAGAAAATGGGGAATAACTTATAAATGGTTTTCTGGGCCCAAAATTGAAAGGCACCATTGAATTCAATGAATTGACATTACCATAGGTGGGGCCTAACATAGTTTGACATGGGTCGGCCATTAAAGTTTGTTTTTGGATCTGTCAGTATTAAAATATTTAATAAGAATAATTTTTTTTGATGTAATAAATTGGTTTTATATTATATTTTTTCAAGAATCCCATGTCATAACTATAAACCTACAATTACCATAAGACAAGGAGAAGTTGGTTTTCTGGATGGTGATATATGGTCAATTATTGGAATGTTTATCAATGATTAATGATGGGTCTCAGATTCGATCGATCTCGCCAATGTTGATGACTCAAGGATCAATATATTTTATCGTGCAGTCCAAATCCATGATAAAATAATAATATCATTATCTCCAAAAGACAATTATTTTTTGATGTTGATGGTATAACATATATCTATCTCCACTTCTACCTCATCTAAAATTAAATCATTGATCATGTGTATTGAGAATTACCACCACACGAACCAATGTAATGTTCTTTCCATCACTAACATTCAAGGTTAGATATAATGTTGGATTGTAAATATCTATAGGATATTTTATAATATTATTACACTTATATAATTATTATATAACAAATATCATCTAAATTTCCATTATATGGGAGATACTGTCACGACCTCATGTATATGGTACACTACTGCCTCACAAAGCGATATGATTTTTGTAGAATTGATTTACGTGGAAGGTAGTAAGGTTAATGTTAATTGAAAAATGCTTCTTTAATGACATATACATTCTTCTTGAAAAATATATTCACATATACATTCTTTCATTCCAATCCATTGAATGACAATAATGTCGATCCTTCATATGTGTGGACTATATCCTCAACATGGTGATGTGAAATGCTTGTTATTTAAATTTTTCATAGACAGAAATAGGGATGTATCTGATTAATATAAATGAAATATAATAATTTATTGTAATGGTGAATTAATATGTATTTTCATTTCATTTCATCTATCTATATAAATGGAATCAACATTCATGCTTACGTACGACCTACAGTTACTATGAATGGTGAAATCAATTTTCTATATATTTTTTATATATTAAAATATCAAAATATTTAATGATTATATATTATATTGATATTATGTTAAAAATTATACAAAATATGTAACCATTATTAATTTATAAGGATCATAATCATTGAATGATAACATATATGAAAATGATACAATCATCTCATGAAACAATTATTTTAAATAATAATTTTCTATACATGACTGATAAAAGTGTATAGGTAAATAATATATGATATGATATATATTATTATGGTTCTGTAATAAATTTATAATAAATCAATATTTAATAATATTTATTTAATACATCTATGATGGAAATTCGACTAAATGTAGGGGTTATCGACCCATTTTTACATCCATGATACATATGTCACATTCAATACATATTACATTATGTGGTGTGTATATTTTACCTTTTGATATTTTATATATTTAATCAACTAATATGGATTTTATTCAAATTTTCATATGATTATATTTATATCATGGGTATTATAATTTAAAATTCACCAAATTATTATGGCTGTATTTCATAATCCAATTACTATTTGAGAATTGTTATGTCAAAGTCATCTTACGGATAATTATGAAATATTTACATCATAATAATAATATATATTAGTATCCTCTAGTTAATCGTGATTTTTTAATTATACCACATTACAACTCTCTTTCACATGAAATTATTGAGATAAGGCTTTTAGAAAATCCATATTTATTTCTATTTTCTGTAAAAAAAATATTTTCCTTTAGAATACATTATTTATAAAAATATGATTGAAATGTTTATGAAATTATCCAAAATATTTAAAAAATAAGTCTTTCCCAATAATAATATTTTAGAAACTAGTTTTAATGTAATATTCAAGTCATTTTCAAAACATTTCTCATATGGATTTTATTGAAAATTTTAATGCAATCATTATTTTCAGATGTACAACATGTATAAAATTTTCTGCCATCATGTCTAATAAATGCTTAAAAACATATATGTTATGTTTAAATGGTTGATTTAAATAAAATTTATTTTCAATATAATATTTTAACATCTATATTTAGAAATATTATATTAAATGTGGAATGTTTTTCCATCAAGAATGATTTTATGATGTTTTCATGTCATTTCTATTAATCAATAACATCAACACTTTAATTCACAAATGTTATTATAGGGATATGTCATATTAGTATTATACATATCATTTTTATGTTTTAATTATCATTTCATTGAATAAGGATGTATTATTTTATTAACATTCACCAAATTACTATGCATTGTTCTTTATTATGTACATTTTATTTGTCTAAGTATTAACATTTTTCCTATCAGTTTTTTAATGAAAATGATTGTGGTGATTATGTTTCACCCCTACTATATGGGATATTCATTGGAATTGATGAGTTATTGTTGGGGACGGGTTATATATATAACCTTGATGCATTAAAAAGTCTAGTGAAAAAAAATCAATGGAATAATTTATATGTGTTTCTACCCATGGAATTAAAAAATCATGTTAGGGTAATTGATTTTTTGTCTTAGATGGCCTGGATTATGCATTCACTCATTATGAAATTATTTAATGATGTTCATGTGATTGTTTATTTATTTATTATATCCATAGATATGTTTTAATCTTATATGATTATTTATATGGATTTATTTGATCATATTTTATTCAAGGATATTCTTCACAAGTTCTTATTAAAATAGAATGTGTTTTAATTATTATCATTCTATATTGATTATTCTTATTTATTCATGATATATTCTATTATAGAATTACCCTTATTGAGAATATTAGCTCACCCCATTGTTATGTCTTTTCCAAGGATACTTGGAATTGTTTTGGGATTGATATGTGCTGATTTGGTAAATGGAAAATGGAATTCTCAATGAAAAAATATTGTGTGTCTTATATTATAAAATATAATATGGATACACAAATATATATCTAGTATAACAAGAATACTAAAAAAATTTAACCATTTCTATATGAGTTAATAAATTTATTGAAAATTTAATAAAGTAACCACCAGCTCTAGTAAACTAGATTCATTGTATTTACGATAGGTATATGGGGATGTTTTTTAGAAACCATGGGAACTAGAATAAATAAAAAATATTAGAGATTATATCCCTATGATAAACATAAATCATGATTCTAATATTACCTATAGAATAATTTTTAGTTATATAATTTTTACTTCTTAGAAATATATCCATACATGGATACAATAAGTTGATGTAGATATAGAATAAACATTACTAGGCGTAATAAATTTTAATAAGGAGTATCATATATGAATCCACTGTTACTGAGTATAAGAAAATAGAACATAATACGTACATGGTTTGGCACAAAAATCATATATTCATAGGATATTTCACATCTTCTACAAAACCCATTTTGAGTTATGTGATCATATTTATATGGATTGAATCTATTCTCTAATAAAACAACGTTTATTATTATGAGATTATACATGTAAAAAAATTTCAATCTATAATATGTGTTTAACTATTTTCTAGATGATATATTATCTTACTAATTGTTATGATCTAATATTGTGTATTCCATTTTTTAAAAATTGAACCTAGATAATGGAATGAACAGTATATCAATTCACATGATCCAAATATTGTGAATGTCTATTTTTTTAAGAGCTTGAGCTAATCCATCGATGGATACTGGTCTCTTAAACATTATTATCATATGAAGACATAAAATAATTTGCATTCATGATATGAAATGAATTATCTATTTATTAAAGATTTTATATGAATAAATAGAATAGTATGATAATATAAAATATAGTATGTTAAGAATATAATGAATTATTTTTTGACATGTAATCAACAAGGAAATAATCACATAAGAATGATCTTGATAAGAATGAGATTTTACTTCATCTGTTGACTGAAAGAACTTCAGGTGTCTGAATTTTTGGGTAATGAATAATCCTTTTATATTTAGGGTTACAAAAACATGAATATGGGAAACTATAAAATTTAATTCTCCAAACATTAATGGAATATACCTCAAAAGAACTTATGGGATAAAGGTCATGCTTAATCAATAACTATAACCACAGTGGAATGATTAATGTAGTTATTTATTTTATTTAAAAATATATTCTATGACTATTTTATCAATGATATTATAATCATATTAAAGATTAAATTTATAATGATTCTATTTCAATAATTTTTCTCTATGGATTTTAGATCATTTAATGAATTTTATCGATGACAAACAAAATTCATTTAGTGGAAGGTTGATCTTTTGTAAAACAAATGTTTTAAAGAATATAGACCATTAAACATGATTAATTTTGAGTTAATAATGATGAATATATTTTTATTTTATAGTATATAAGATCATGAAATTAATTAGTGATTTTAGGGATTATATAATCATTGCTAGAGCTCACTACACATTTTGAATTATGGAATATATTTGACAATATTGAATTTTTTTCCATGAATGTTTTAGTTATGATATTCTCATGATAATGATATTCACATATTTGGATTCTTACATTAAATGAATCCTTATTTTTTTGGAAAGATAATGTTTACATAGTTACCACCATTCTAATAATTTTGACATTGAATTTTGTCAGATATGATTTAAATGTATCTTATGGTTAACCATTTATTAAATAGATTAAGTTGAATTTTGGGAGTTAATATTGAGTTTAAATGTTAATTTAGTATAATGGAATCATTTTTCTGAAAATTTGGGTTTTTAAAAACATCTTGAGATTAGAGGAATTACTTTTCATTATTGTATTCATTTAATGATTTTTTAAATGTTAATTTGTTACATCAAGAATAAAAATTGTTATTATATATTAATTTCATGGGGTATGATATGATATATGAATTGTTCTAAGAAGAAATAAAACTATTTTAATTGTTCATATAATATATAAAAATATCAATTAAGTATATTTTCTTATGTTTTTAGCCCAGATAGTAATGGAATTCCCTAACTCTAAAAAAGGATCTTTAAAGGATCATTTTATCAAATTTTTTCTGATGAATAAAACGGCCCCTAATATCATTTCATATTTATGTATTTAAATTTGATGAATTTTATAGATCACGGATTTTATTATGATCAATGATCTCTCTCACTCTCTATAATTATTTGTTTCCTTATGTGCCCATATCACCACATTCCTCCCATATTATCATAATTGGAAGCCTAGTATATGTTATTTGAGATGACCTTTATACATCCCTTCCTCTCATATAATGTGGATTTTTTATTAAAACTTCTATGATGATGGTTTTAATGATTGGTATCTTATAATATCAGAAACATTATTATTGAGACCGTGGTTAAATTTTGAAGATATTGTTTATTTAATGTGGATTGAATATAACAAGCTATTACATTAAAAAAGGAACATCATGTTTGATACCATGTATGACATGAAACACCAATCTTTTAAAATAACACTACACATTTATACTTTAATGTATATTTATTTCTAAATAAATTAAATCACTTTAAGAGATTATGTGGCATAAGATATTGGGTATAAACAAAAAGCAATAATCTATTAATATATTATTTAAAGATGACCATTATAACCAAGACATTAAATTCATTAGTGTGAATATGAATAACTAAATTATATGAAATTAATAAGTTAAACATGTTTATTGGTTATTTATTTATTAGAAATAAATAATCTTCATAATTAGTAAGTAAAAGATATGTTTTCTAAAAAACGATATTTTTAAAAAAAAATAGTTTCATCAATTATTTAAAAATAATAGTAAAACAAATTAATTTTTTTATTAATATTAATTATATTAAATGAACATAATTTGTAAAATTACTATATAAATTTTTTCATAGGTTAAATAAATTTGGGTTTTTTGAATGTTATCAATTTTCAAATAATAGTGATAAATACATATTGTTATTGAAAACTATATTTTTATTCTTATTTTTTGAAAAGTTAAAATTTATACTAAATTAATTATCATGTAAAATTACTTCAATTATATTGTGAAAATTTTGTGTTAACAAAATCAGTTTTATATTGATTTTTATATTGAAGGAATTTATACTTATGATAATTTTCTCATGGAAAACCCAAATTTTTATGTGCTTCTAGGTTTAATATTAAATGAATTTTTACCACTTAGATTAATAAGAATTCCTAAAAGGGATTCCATTTTTTGAATAAATATTATTATTATTATCAAAGAAGGTAAATATCATTATTGACCTTTATGAATTGTGAAATAATTAAAATTAATTACTGTTGTTATGATAAAATATGTTCAAAGGGGGATAGAATATGAATATATGGTTAAAAATGCTAAAAAAATATTTACAAATTCCATTTTACGGAAATATGGGAATCATATCACTACTATGTTTTTTATATTTAACCCATTTGGATGATTTTTTTCATGAAAATATTTTTGGAATCACTTTTTTTAATCATTCCAAGCATATCCACTCCTCTACATAAAATAGGAAACCCCAATCCCCTCCAATTCACACATCCAAATACATTTGTATTGTCTATTGAACTACAAAAACATATTCTTTTAACCATTAAAAAATAATAGAGTCCTTGGTTTGATTATGAAACCATCCAAAGAAATATTCTGCTACAATCCTAATGATGTTCCTTGAGAATGATATTACATTCCTAAGAAAGCATTTTTAATTTAGTCCATCATGCACATAATTAAAATATTATTCAATAATTATAATATCATATCACAAGTATATCAAATATAAAATGATTTTATTATGTAAATTTCATAACCTATATCCATATTCAATTCTATAAAATGGAAAATGAAATCATTGATCATTTATATGAAAGAATACGGCATCCCAAACCAATGATATTAATTTTCCTTCATAGAAATTCAAATATAGATATAATACTATATTTAATATATTTTTATAATATTTATGAAATAATTATACAAATAAAAAATCTGATATAACATACATTCTTGCATTTTATTCTGTGTGGGATATGATAATGTCACTCGTGTATATAGTGGACTTCAACATCACGAAGCGACGTGTTTGGTTTTTATCAAACACATAAAATTAATGTTTTTATGGATAAATTTATTTTATATATATATCATATTTCTAACCTAAAAATGTTTTTTAAATATAATATCACATCTAAATTATCATATTCTAATTGATTGGAAAACAACAAGGTTACTCGTGTGTACGTGTGGACTACCGCTTCCAGAGAGCGATGTGAAATAATATTCCATTAGTAAATCAATGATAATATGGATTTTTTTGGTTAATATAAAATATATAAATGAAAATATAATTCTTCCGTATTCTTTTAAAAATATTTTGATTAATTTCCTTCCATCCACCAACAAAAAAGAAAAAAATGTTCTAGAAAATGTATAACCTTTCATCTCCCCAAAACATGAAATCAATTTTTGGTTCAAAATTTTATGAATACTATAAAAAATATAGTGAAATTATTTGAAATTTATATAATGGTTACAATTTATGATATTATTTTTCCTTGATCAAATTAAAAGATGGAAATTACCGAATAAAACATACTATCATGAACTAACATGGATACCCTAGAACCCATATACCCGAGCTATTCCCATACTATCCTAAAGGTATTTCCCATTCCCCATAAGATGGATTCAAGAACCAAAAATCATTCATGGTAAAGAACAAATTCTTTTCCATGAAGGATTTGAAATCCTGAGATACAATTTTTTATGCACAAAAGAAGACTCCACAATATTACAATACCAAAATCCAAACACATATAAAAACACAATATTTATCACCAGAGAACCAGAAAAATAGATAAACAACCCATGTGCCCAAAAAATTATTTTAAATGTCCAAAAATCAACAACAACTACCACCTCTGATAGGTTCTTTCTACCTGGTCGAACCCAAAAATATAAAATCCACAAACACCCAAAGGGATAAGCATTGTGTGAGATAAAACACCTATAGGGTCTCCCCAAGGATTACATTACATGATTCCATCATTAATTTACCAAATATAGTGTTTGATTTGAAATAAATAATATCTATATGTTACAGATAATATTTAAAACAAATCATTATGTACATTTTATTATATGGAAATATTTCTTATAGTGGCTTAATAATAATTGTATATAAAATAGTACATATAAATTCACATGGGATGTGTAAAACAGATTACTAGTAAAAGAATATATATATATATAACCAAAATAGAGAAACATGGTCATCTACAATGTGGTATGATAGTTCTCGGTTAATGAATCCTCACACACTCATATAATGATAATGAAAATTTTCACACATGTCTCACTAATAGTGGAAAATAGATACTAACCAACATCCCACTAAGGATAACATCTTCGAAAAAATTAAAATATAGTTTTAAAGAGTTAATATATTCATATGTCACTCACATCATTTCACTTTTTTCTTTAATAGGTCCTGAAATTCCATGTATATCAAGTGCTCAAACATCAATCAATAATAGAGATTTTATTTCAAAACTATTTATGATACAATTAGCACATTATTCATTTTCAAAATCAAAATTTCTATTTTAAAACAAATATGTGTTTTTAATTAAATCATTTATTTTTTCCAGGATATGACCGATTCTTTCATGTTAAAAAAAACAATTTTTCTAAAATACAAAATTGATATCAATTTCAAATTATAAATTCCAAAATTTTCCAAAAAATTCCACAAACTCACCATAAGCCACTTGAATCAGGGGTTTCCCACTAATATCATAGAATTTACATGTATTATAATTATATATGATATGGAATTATTATGAGACTATGAACTGAGTTGGTGTGTGATCCCAATGCCTAGAGTGCCCAGAGAAGTGCTTAAATAACATTACAAATATTAAATATAACATATACACAAATTTTTAGAAAAAGTGTAATAACATCTAAACGATTTTCCATCACAAAAATTTTATGGAGAATTTTCTTTTGGAGTAGTGAATTTACCTTATTTGGTGCTTAATATCAATCGACATGGTAGAGTTGTGAAGTTAGTTTTTGGACATTATATTAATAAAATATTCAATAAAAATATTTTATTTAGACACAGAAACTCATTTTATTTTATATGAGTTTATTAGAAATACATGTTCATCCACATAACCCTATTATTTACAATAGATAAGTATAATTAAGTTCACTTAATGACTATTATAGATAATAGAACAGAATATGGATCAATGATCAGCAACGTGCCTCGGTTTTGAAGGATCTCACCAATGAAGAAGAAACAATGATAGATCTTTAGTAGAGAGTAGTACAAATCATTTTATTTCATTTTATATCTATTTAATTTCATCCTCGTTATTATATTCAATGGTTAAGTCGGACTAGAAAACAAATATATTAAAATTCGGTTTGATAGTTCTATAGGGATGGTTAGTATTTTTAATTGTTAATGGAAGTTTTGTTACCCTCTTAATCCATCCTTCTAATGATATCAAATCAATTCCAACATTAAAAAAGGCACAGGTTTATTCCACATAGGGTCTTAGTTCCATTATCTACCCCAAATGTTCATGTTCTTTTCCATTGGACCTTCATGGTCGTGAATTGACATAATAGGAGGCTTCGAACACGATCAGAGCCTCATATTGGAGGTAAAATAGACCGTGCAAGCTGCAGTAGTGTAGATTGAGACTCGGTGAGGAAAAATATGAAACCATGTAATTTTTAGGGCATCGAAGGATCTCTGGTGACCTGTTTAAGGGACCACTTTAGTGCCATAACTGGAGGGGACAGTCCGTAGCATCCCCATGATGGTATGTTGAATGATATGGGGGCGGCGAGCGATGACGATGGGTCGTGGGGTAGTTGGAAATGACGGAGGGCCACATGGGAAGTTTTCAGCCACAATGGGTCGTGTGGCCTCTAGTTGAGAGGGTGGGACTATGTGGGATGTGGGTGATGTGAGTAACTGGGGGAGGGACACATTTGGGAAAACCGCGTGGACTAGGGCAGCATGTGGAGAGGGCACACAGCCTGGACCTGGGTGGCACATGGTCGGGGAATACCACCTAGACCAGGGAGACTTGTGGTCAAAGTGGATCTCATTGACCAAGTGGGACATGCGATGTGTTTTCTTTCCTATCAGACTTGGTGGATTCAGATAGAGTGTATGCTTGTATCCGGTGGGTCAAATCAGACCCAGACCAGACTCGGGTCAGACCCCTTCAATGAAAGAGACTTAACATTCAAATCATGTTTCTGTTCACCATGTTTTCTGTTGCATTGGGAACCTTTCAATGTGAAGGTCCTTTTTAGATACTATAACTACTTCTTTTAGATGTTTTAATTCAAATCAATGGCCTGAGGAGTAGGTTATATCAGAACGTGCGTTCTATGAGTGGAATCATGAGACTAGTCGTGGCATAGAAACTCCTTGTCATACTGAGACTATGTTTCTTGCTGAGACTACGTGTATTACTAAAAATATGTGTCTTATTGGGATTTAGTGTCTCATCCAGACTACACATCCAATCGATACTGTGTGCTTTCTTTATTATGACCAATACTCATATTTTCCATATTATATACATATACATATGTGAGTAAACTACATATATCATTGTGGTAAACATAGTTTGTTTCATAGTGGTATAATTATTATATTTATTTGTGGAATACATCATGTATTTTATTTTTTATACATCATTTAATTATTTGTGGTAAAATTCATGAATTTATTTTTGGTATACATCATGTATTCCATAGTGGTATTTCTATTGTGGTTTTGTAGTGTCTTTTAGAGTACTGTTTTACTCAACCCTGCACGAGCTTCACTCAGATGTGTTTTGTCTTGTGCAGATGATCAATGAATTGACCTTGTATTATGTGTTCTAGGACTAGATGGTTCTTAGATAGAGTATATATTTGATGTGTTCCCCTACGGCTTCAGACAGCTGTCCAGTACCGTTTCCTTTAGGTTGCATTTTGTAAGGATGTGTTTCAAGAAAATGTGTATTCACTTATAGAAACTCATTCTTTTAGTGGGGTTTTAATTTTTCCCTATATACATTCTAGTTTTCTACTATTGTAAAATATTTTTGGTATCTTAATTGTGTGAATTATTGTATACTTATTGTTCTTCATTTTAACATTATGAGCTAGGAGATGTGTGCATGTGTACAGGGGCCTTGGAAAATGCCTCCTATTTGTGCGATATGCCTACTCAGTGCTTGTCTCCATCCCTTGATATATTGGTGGCCAGATTGGGGTAGTCACAACATGGGCCCCTATTGGATAATTCATGTTAATGGGCTATTATATATGGTTTGATCATCTTAGGGAATGAGACCCCATGATGTTGGTTAAGGGTAATAATATTATTTTTTATGAGTTCAGATTATAATCCAGGGAATCGTGTATTGGTGTAGTGTCCAATTTATCCATACACCAAGACTCTTAATTATGCTTTTTGAGTCGGTACATGAAAACACTAGTTGGAGGGAATATAATGGTACATTAATCATATAGGATTTTTGTGTGTTCTCATTACCATCTTGAGTCAGCTCACTAGGTCTTCTCTATTGACCATGGTACATCAGGTCCTATTTCAAGATGCCTCCACACACATATCCAACTAGGATTCCATTTTGTGATCTTGATGACGGGCCCCCTTGTGACGAGGCATCAATATAGGGGCTTGTACCGACGGTGGCACCTCATGGTGGTTTAGCAGTGATACCACCACCCATCAAGCAGTAGTTAAAACCAGTGATATAGTTTGAGGATGCACTCATGTTGAGTGAGTTGCATGAGTTCATGAGGTAACTATCTCCTAGGTTTTAGGGGGGAGACATAATCCTAAGAAGATGAGGATTGGTTGGAGATAGTTACATATGTCTTCCTCTTTATTATGATGAAATACAAACAGATTTTTGTCCTGGTCATGTATTCATTAGGACATAGCGGGCCGATGATGGATCGTAGAGACCTAGACACGTGATGTGATAACTCTGTGTTGGGAAGACGTTGAGAATTTTTTAGAGAGGAGTTATTTTCTGCTACATTATTCTCTGTGCATATTCTAGAGATTCTGCATCTACATCAGTGTAGTGAGATAGTGATGGAGTAATCAGTGACATTTACGTATCATTCTCAAACCTCCACATATATGTTATAAGACGTGTTATTTTGGAATAAGACCTTTGATCAGTGCATATAACGGGATATCATCGAATCCATGATATACCATAGCATTCCTACAAATGTTGGGGGATTGTGGTGTGCTCTTCTAGTTGAGATATTTTTAGCGGAGCAGACACTGGCAGTGGGAGCCTCTATTGGGCCCCAGGTAGGTGAGTCTTCAACAGTATGTAGATGATATTAGTCGTAGGGACACTAGAGGGTCATGCACACAAGGATCAACCACATTTGACAGGATATGCAGTGTGGGGCTCCCAGGGCAGTGTGAGTTATCTAATGGACATAGTATATTACTCATGTAGTGGTTGGGGACATCTGGAATAGGATTTACTGACCCCTCGTACGACCGATTAAGATATGGTCGTGGAAAAAATGAGGTATATGTGGAGGTAGGAGTAGAGTTGTCCGTAGGGTGGTTGATGTTAGAGAAGATCTGGTTGGGTGGCATGAGTTTGTTGGATATTTGACATAACACTACCACCACCTCTGGTGGTCGATTATAAGCTCATGGAGCTAGTGGCCATGGACATGGTCAGCTCATGGCGAAGGAGTCATATGACCCAAGAGCAATGGGGATGATTATAGGTATGATCTATGTATTTTATACCTTATACTCACCTTTTATAGGCATATATTCCAATAAACATTTCGTTCCATGAACCTTGATTGAGACTTAAGAATTTCAGGGGAAATGATTACATGACCCTTCTACATAGAGACTCTTAATGGAGGGGATTCTAGTATCACACACTAGTTCTGAAATTCTGGCAATACAGTTTGAGGTAATTATATTTGTTGAGATATGTTATTAGTGTCATCGATTCCTTATGATGTCATTCTTGGTATTGAATGGTTATCCACTGTCCATACTCAAATTTAATGTTTTAGGCACAATGTATGGTGTGTCTGTACTAATGGGTCCTAGTTTTCCATTTTTTGGGAAAACGAAACCCTTGCAGTGTAGGATGGACTCACATATAAGATAGTGTAGCAAATCACACATTTTTTTGCTATCATGACCCTCATTGTAGTAGATGACATGTGTCCCGAGTTTCCCACAGTGGGGGTGGAATATGAAGAAATATTTCCTTAGTATGTTCGAGGATTACCTCATTGTAAGGAGGTAGACTTCTGCATTGATATATAATGTGGTAACACCCCAATATATACACCATCATATATAATTTCTCCTGAAGATCTTCATGAAATGAGGTTACATTTGGAGGACCTATAGAGGACTGGCTAGGTCAGACCTTGTGTTTCACCCGGACCAACCTCGTTATATTTATTCAATTAGGAATACATGATCATGAGGTTTTGTGTGAGCTTCTGGTACTTGAACTATGGGACCAAGAAGTATAATTATCCAACAATAGAAATTTATGACCTTTTATATCAGTGGAATGTGGTGTGGTGGTTTTTAAAGATAGACCTCATATATGGATATCACCTACTTCGAGTAGAGGATGATGATATAAAGAAGATGGGTTTTAGGTGATGTTATTACCATTTTGAGTACATTGTAATGCCATTTTTCATGACAAACACCCCAAAATATTTCAATGGATTCGTGAATAGAATCTTCTACCATACTTAGAGTGATTCATGTTGGTCTTCTTTGATGAAATTCAAGTGTACTCGATATCCAAGGAGGAGAACATGATATAGTTGTTGATAGTCCTAGATCGATATTAAGAGCACCAACTTACTAAAAGCTCTCAAAGTGTTAGTTCTAGATAAGAGAGTTCCATTATCTTGGACAAATTATTTTTGAGGATGGATTTGTAATGAATCCAGCAAAAATTGAGGCAATCCTTGATGGGAAGACACATAAGTGTGTTATCGGGGTGTGAATATTCCTTATGTTAGATGTGTAATATCATAGTTTTGTATCTGACTTTTCTAGAGTATCTTCACCAATAAAATCTTTGAAAAAATGGGGTAGCCATTCGTGTGGACATAGAAGACCCATTAGATTTTTTATTTGTTGAGGCAAAAACTGAAAAGTGCTCCCATCATGGGATTTATAGTGTTGGGTGTTGAGTAAATGGTGTTATGTGATAAATTAGGAACCGAAATTAGTTGTGCCCAGGTTCAGAGGAAAATAGTGATTTCCTATGGTCCATAATAGTTCAAATCACAAGATTAGATCTACAGGACCCATTATCTTCAGTTAGATGCGTTAGTATTCACATTGAATATGTGGTGACACTTCCCTATGGGTGAGTGGTATATCGTCTAATCTACCCCAAGAATTTCAATTATATCTTATCACATATGGACATCAACATGAGACAGAATAGATGAATAGAGTTCCTCCAAGACTATGACATTGAGATTTCCTATAATCCCATGAAGGGGAACATGGTGGAAGATGGTCTTTGTAGAATACAGAGTTCACAACTACTAAATGAGGAATTTGAGCAGTTGTCCTTACTTATATATGATTCATTGATGGAGATATAGTACCTTACCTCTAGTCGATGGTATTCACCCTTATACTCTTAAAATAAGTTAGGGCGGCACAACTTGGAGAAACAGAATGAGAGACTTTACATTCTCAGATGTCTACAAAGAATACCCTTGATGGATATTCGGAAGGTGGGGAGCATGTAATTCATTTCAGAGGACGTCGAGTTGTATGACCGGAATTATGGGAGGTGATCTTGATGGTGTTCTATAAATCCCTCTTGGCGGTACATCTAGGTGTGGAGAAAATATACTCGGTCCTCTGATGTCTATTCTGATGGTCCGTGATGATGAAGGTAATGGAATATTTCATTTTTAGATCCATCACTTTCCAACATTTAAAAGATGAGAACCATGTTTATGATGGTTTTACTTAACCCTTTTAGGATCTATAGTGGAAGTGGGATGGAATATTGAAAGAATTTGTGACAGGGTTACCATGTAGGTTTAGGGGGAACAATACCATCTTGGTGATGTTGGAATGTCTCAAGAAGATAGTACACGTCCTAGAGATTCAAGATCAAATTCGAGTCTTGAGATTGGGATGACACTACATGTAAGAGAATCTTAGACTCTATTTAGTCCCATTGACGATAGTCTTAGATTGTGATACTCCCCTTACCCCCCCCCCCCATTGTGGAAGGGATTGCAAGAAGTGTTTGGATCTCAGATGTTCTTGGGGACAACTTTTCTCCCATAAGAGGGTTACGAGACTGAGCAGACCATAGAGGTTCTGGAAGAAATGATATGTGTTTGAATCCATGTTGTTGGCTGTATATGTGAGGATTAAGTACTACTTGTTGATTTTTCATACAAAAATTTCTACCATTCTACCAATGGTATGGTAAAATTAATGTCCTTCTATGAGTGACCATGTAGGTTCGCACATTTCATGATAGGCTCAGGAGTGTCATCAGTTGTGGGCCTGGAGTTGGTGCAAGTGACTAAATAGAAGGTGAAGGTCATCCCAGTTTGAATTAAGACTACATGGATCCATCCTGATTCTTATTGTGTCTGACAAAGGATTCCATTGTAGTTTGAGGATGGAGACCATTTGTTCCTTCGAGTGTCTCCTCAATGTGGGATATAAAGATTTGGTTAGGGAAATTTGCTATCTCCGAGGATCAATGGCTCTTTCATGATAAATGATAGAGTTGGAGAGGTGACATGCCTCATGGATCTACCTCTGTAGTTAGAGCAGGTGCCTCACATATTCCACATGTCTGATTTGAGAAGATCTGTGCCTGACCCATCGTATGCCATTGTCTTGGAAGAGATAGACATTAATGATGAGGTGACTTTTTTTTGTAAAAAGTAGATACTAAGGATATAAAAATGATAATTAATATTTGGCGACTGGTGCATATTGTGAATTTTAGTGTCATCACAAAAATCTACAGGAGAGAACATGGGAAAATGAGGCAAAGATTCATGCTCAGTACCCCCATTTGTATGTTAATACATTGTTTTTGATTTCAAGGACGTAAATCCCTCTACTAGAGAGAATGAAACATCTCATAATATCCATGAATTATTTTTATATAATATATGAAATTATTAGATTACTAGTCATTGATACAACATGCAATTATGATCCCTGAAGTGACCATAATTATTACTTGAAAAATATTAAAAATATTAAATATCACACACAATAATTTTCCAATAAAATGCAGAATTACTTCCAAATGATTGTATGAACCAAAAACATAACAGCACCACTGAATTCCAAGAATATACTTCACCGTTGGTGGGACCTAACATAGACCGACACGAGTAAGTTGTAAAAGTTATTTTTTGGACGTATCATTAGTGAAATATTTAATAAGAACAATTTATTTTATGCAAAAAATTGTTTTTGTATTATATTTTTTTCGATAATCCCATGTGATCACTAGTAATATAAAATTAACCAATCATAAGGAGAAGGAGGTTTTCTAGATGGCGAGAAGGGATCAATGATTGGAATGTGTATCGATGTTCAACGATGTGTCTTATATTTTACCGATCTTTCCGTTGATGATGACACAATGATGGATATTCATTATCATGCGGTACAAATCCCAGTAGGGTGGATTTATCTCATTTCGATGTTCAACGATGTGTCTTATATTTTACCGATCTTTCCGTTGATGATGACACAATGATGGATATTCATTATCATGCGGTACAAATCCCAGTAGGGTGGATTTATCTCATTTTGATTTCTTCTTGATTCATATAATCAACAATAAATTCATACAAATGAACAAATAGGTTGATCCTTGGTTTGATCGTTATTACGAGGTGGTTAGTGTTGGTAATTCTTAATAGGAGTTTTAATATAATTATTATTCATCCCTCTAATATGAACTAATTGAGTACGATTTGAAAAATGGTTAAGATTCATTCCAAAGTTGGTCTTAGTGCCTTTAAATTCCCTTGTTCTTGTTGTTCCTCACCGTTGGACCTTCTTGGTTGCAACTCTACTTGTCTGGAGGCTCCGAATGTGATTTGACCCATGCATCTGCGGAAAAATGATAGCAGAAGTTGAAAAAGAGTAGATCAGGACAAGAAAAGTCCGGATATGAAACTTTGTTGTTTATTGGGGATTGGAGGAGCCCTGATGGTCCACTAAAGGGACAACCATAGTGCTAGTGGTATTTTACTGTTGCAGAGGAAGATAGTATGGAATTAAGAGGTAATGGTGGGCCACGAGATGGCAGTCAGATGCGGTAGGACCACATGGGATGTGGGAAAACACATGGACCAAAGGGAGGCATGTGGTTGAGGTTGATTGTGTTGACATGGGAAACTAGCTGTTGTGGTAGACCGCATGGACCTAGTGGAACATGTCCTTGGTGGGTCGTTTCTGGAAAATAAGCTAGCATCCAGAGCCGGCTAGACCAAGGAAGTGGGGATGTTTCAGGTAGCCCATGTTGTTGGGGCCTAAAGGCCCAATGATCATGGTTGGATTGCGCTGGACTGAACTACATCTAGTCAGGTTGGCCAGTGGGTCGGGGGGTCCGGTGGGTCGGATCATACCCATGTCTAACTCTTTATATGAAAACATCCATACATTTCAAACCATGTGTTCATTTAACAGTTTATTTATGGCATTGGGACCCTTGTGATGAGTATGTTATTTTTGGATACTCAATGTGATTATTTGTGGATGTGTACATAAAAATTAATGGATTGTTGTGTAGGATCTCCGGGAACGAGAACACTATGATCTGAATCATGTTGATGGTGATGACATTGATACTATTGGTCTTTCCAAGACAATGCGTCTTACCGAGATTACATGACTTACCGAGTCTACGTGTCTTAGCATGATGGAGTTTCTCATTATGAGTATGTGTCCAATCGATATAGGATGTTTTGTGGATTATGTCATATAATCCTATTTTGTATCCTATAGAATAGTACTTGTGTGAGGTGAATCTGTATTTCCTTATGGTATTCTTTGTGTATTTCATTGTCTTATACTTCGAGAATTTATTTTTGGTGTACCTTGTGTATTTCATAGTGGCCTACATCATGTATATTATTGTTGTATACTTCATGTATTTATTTGTGGTATACCTCATATATATATAAGTGGTATTTCCCCTATGTTTTTGGGGAGTCGTATTGAGTATATTTTTACTCACCCATGCACAAGCGTCACCCATACATGTTATGTCTTTTACAGATGATTGATGCTTTTATAGAGCCCTAGGTGGACTCAGACCATGTGGTGATTAGTGGGAACAGATAGTTGAGGTATGATCCTAGGAAATCGAATAGTTTTACAATAACTTTTACAATAGCTAGGGTTTACTGTAGTGGAGTTTCATGAAAGTGGGCATTCACTTTTTCAAACTCATTCATTTGGTAGTATTGTATTTTGGCCCTCTTTAAATTCGAGTTTTCTTCTTTTGAACTCTTTTGTTGGTATCTATTTTTTATATCTGATTTTTTACTTAATATTTTTATTTCATCATTTTGGTCTTTGGTATGTGTGTTTTTGTACATTTACATAGTAAAATTCTTCCAATTGGTGGGATATGCCTACACCGTGTTACTCACTTTCCCCTGGCCTACCGGAGGTGGTCTTGCGGTATTCCTGACATGGGCCCCTCTAGGACGGGTCCAATAATATCCCCAATATCATTAACATTAAAATCCAAATCCCAATTTACATTAAATTATGATCCCCATATACAATTTAATAAAATTTAATTTAAATCATCAAATATAGGTTTAAATCAATTGGGAAATCATAAAAGAAACCACCTAACTTGAGACCCTGAAATACAATGCCCATAATTGAAATATACAACAAATATGATTGGAAAATGATTTTTGAGAATTATATCTATATTAAAGAACTAAAAATTGGGGATTATAACTTCTATCATCTAGGATATCTAAAAAACCATATGAATAGAAGGAGAAAAGAGTTAGAGATAAGGAATAATGAAGGATTCGCATACCCAAAGAAGATCAAATGTGATTATTCATGATTCCAAATACCAAGATATTGTATTCGAGGAGAAAAAATGAACCCTTGGGAACCTCTAAGTCCTATGTAATCAATCATGTTTGATTTATCTTCAATAGGGGGTCAACATTGGGGGGTTCTAGTATTTATAGAATATTCAGAATAATAAAATCACAGGTGCTTGGTTAACTTGGAAGTGACTCATGTTGTACAAACTATGTTCCCCTACATAATAGGATTCATAGATTCACCATGGTGGTCACAACGTTTCTCAAACTATTACCCAACCATCAAAAAAATCACTACTAAGGGTGACACATCTTTCACTACCAGGGAACATGTTTTGGGAAAAAATTTTACCAACCATGAACATCCTATGATAACATCGAAATTTCTAAAAAATAACCTGAATCACCCATAAATGAAACCCTTACAAATCATGATTGAAAAAAGGTGTTAAGAGTACATGAAAATACTAACCGGCTGTTATAACCTCTCCACCCAAGAATCTTCCTATCAATTAAAATCATATTTTGAAGTTTCATTTTCTAAATGATTAGGATGCTACACCCTAATAAGTGTCTCTCTCTCCCAAGTCACATGATTATTATAATAGTAAATCCAAAACACTCAAACTGAAGCTATCATCCTCACATGTAATACCTTTTTCAAAAAATAATCTATCATGACCAGATAGCTAGCCCTAAATAAACCAAACATGACATTAAGATCACTCCATATCATAAATTGAGATTGATTAAAAGATATTTTCAATGATGAAATTCATGAAACATGTTATGTATCAACATCAAAAGTGGAGAATGTTCTAAACTATATTACACACTCCCATCCTCCTCACCAATCACATAAGGTACCACAAAATGTATATAAATTTTACATTTCTTCACAATACTTCGATTGCAAAAATGTGGAGAAATGTTCATGAAAACATTATCCCCAACTAAAAATGAAAATAGTCTATGACGAAGATCTATATGAGACATATATCGCCCAAGTTCCATCAACATTCTTTGAATAATCAACATAATAATTGTTGTAATCTCTTTATAAAAGATCATTCTAACAAACGATCATTCACTAATCTCTAAACAACCCAATGTAGATTTACATGATCATCCATACAAGGCCTTAAGGGGAAACATTATGATCATGGACAGGTAACTGGTGTTATAAGAGTATTAATCTAGCCCTAAATGATCATTCCTTGATCCACCAATGTTGATAATATTGGATTAATTAATACCCTAATGAATTTGGGTAACTATTTCTAATTTGTAATCCAAATGATGATGGTATGTCATTCTCAAGTAGACAAAAGATCATAGTTCTCATATGTAGTAACCCCGATTTCTTGGGTTGTAACATCTTGCTACCATGATCAAGTATCTTTTCCACCATTTATAAGTCCTATTTTAGTGAAATATCCTTAAATACAGTTTTCTTTTCATTACTATAGGTTTCTTCTTAGGTACCTGATGAACACTCCATGTACATGAAGTACACAACATGTACATGTAGAAGGATTGAAGTCATGAAGCAGGGGTCATGCAGTGAGTTTGTACACATTGTGTAATGTTTAAATATTTATGATGTTGATGTGATCTATTTTCTGGCTTAATTATCCAGTGTGGACTTCATGTCTTGACCAGGGGTACATGTCGCGATTCAGACTCTGCCCAGCGTAAAGTAATGCATTTTCACGTTCCACTTAGTGTATTATTTAATGACCTCCTTACTCTTAACCGTATAATATTCCTATTCTATTTTTCAACTGAAATCATTCTTTCAAATTGATTCGTTCTACTTTGGATATTTGTTGCATCTGTGGTGTGTCTCTACAAGAAAGAGTTCTATTAAATCAACTTCTCATTTCCTCTTGGTGCTATGATCCATGACCGTTATGGGTATATATAGGTTTTTGTTTGCAAAATAAGTTTATAGTTGGAATTGTTTTTGATATTAGAAGGGATTTAATGTTGTTTATTTGAAGTATAAATATGGTATTTGTGAGCATACTTTGTCCTTTTTTAGGTTTCATCAAAAACATTGAGGTTGGTTGCTTCACTTTCAACACCTATTAGTAGAACTGATTAGCATGATTTCAATTGAATTTATTGAGAAGAATTGATTTTGAATGTATTGTTGAATGGTTTTGGAAAACCTTCTTGAGTGACATATTTTGAAATATATAAAATTGGGTTAATGTGAAATGTCCTTCGGTTCTTGCATTTAAAATATGGATTCATAAGTGGGGATTTATCTGGATTGTTGGATTATGAATTGTATTATAATATTTCAATAAATGGGAGTGTTTTATTGAAATGAAATGTTTCTTCAAAATTAGTTGTGCTTTGGTTTTCAATAAAATTTCAGTTTTATTGTGGTGGGTTTGTTTGGTTATGGAAATAATTGACATACATGGTATTGGATTGAGTTTGTGTTTAAGGGGTCGGATTAATGGACGAGTACCATTGGGGTACAAGGTATATGACCTTGAATTAAGGGTGCGTGTCAGTGGGAAACAAAGTGATTGGACAAGATATCGCTCATCAATATGGAACTGTCAAATAATGCATGCTTGTCTCGTCATGTTTTGAACAATGGAATGGGTATGCAAAAATAATAATCATAATTGGTTTATAATACTTGATTAGATATTTTCTATAAAATAAATTTCTAAAAATTGGTTTAATTTTCATTTTTTGGCAGTTGGTTATAATCTTTTCTGAACATGGTATAATTGGTTATAAACTGCTATGATTGTTTTTTATATAAACTGTTTTATATAACATGATAACCATTTAATCATAGTGGTGTGATAATGGAATCCATTGGGGAAAACCTACTATGTTTTATACTCACTTGTGCTTTTTCACTTTGGAGATTTTGTTGAATAAATCTTCTGGGACATGGGAAAAGGTATCATTTCAAACATTTTTAATAGTACCTCGTGATATATGGGTTGTTCGGTGATTGTAGATCTTGGATAATATAGATCATTGATCCTTATGGTCTTTAAAGAGTCATCAGTTTTTTATCTATTGTTTAATTTGATACTTTTTTGGTCTTCCACAGATGCAAACATTGTTGTGGTAATGAGATACATGAAGTTGTTTACTTGTGCTTATTTTGTTCATGAATCATTAAGTGAATGGTTTGGTTATGGTTTTCTTGTTTATTGGTTTATTTATTAAAGGTTAAATCATCACCTATGTACTTTGAAACCATTAGGCCTTTATTTCTAGCCTTTGGAACCTTGGGGAAATAGATTAATGTCATGTAATGACTCTTTTTACTGTCAAGACAATGAGAAATATTGAGTCATTATAAATGGTATCAGTCTAGTTTTTTCTTTGGGGTAAAAATGGTATCATCTTTTTGGGTCCTTTCCTAACAAGTATTAATCAATGTTCTTGTTCATGGAGTTGAATATCTTTATTTTTTATTCCTTAGTTTGAAATAATATAAAGGAGTTGGATTGTCATTACTTCAAATGCATAACAAAAGTTGTCATATCTAACCCTTTTACACTGAACATCAAGTTACTGGGGTGTTGGGTACATAATTGTTTTGGAGACACTTCTAGAATGATAGAAATCTCATTTTCATTAGTTTAGACAATGAGATGAGAAAAACATGCATTTTAGTGGAATGAATTCCATCTAAAAGTGAATATATCTTTTCGAGTGATGATTCATGTGGTAAAAAGTGTTCATTTTTGAAAGAGTATGATTTTTTTTCAAATGAATGATTTTAAAGATGGAATTGATTATGGTATTTTGAAAATGGTTTGATATTCCAAAAGGATGTTGATGGTTTTCAAAGATGGTTGAAACTAGAAAATTATTTTTTTTAAGTAGTGTTTTGATCGTTTATATGATATAAAATGAAATTTTATACAATTAGTTTCTAGGGATTGATATTGAAAGATATTGTTGTTGTTTGAGAGAATGAAACCCTATTGGCGTCATCAAAACCAAACTGATGACTCTATAATGAGTGTGGTTACACCTGAACCACAAGTGAACCAAAAGTTAGTTCAGATTACAGTCCAAGCCTTATAGTATGTTGATACTAGGAACCGTGGGAATGATCCAAGGAATAATGATCATACCATCCCATCCATAAAGCAGAACCCACCTAAATTTTGGGTGATTCTAAACTCAAGAAGGTAGAGGTGAGTCTCAGTAGGATGACAACTATCATCGAGTACATCAGCACACCGGTGGATCTAAATGTCATGCCGCTGAATTATATTCTTGAGGATAATACATTCCAGTGGTGGGATTTATTAGTGTGGGATAAATTAGATGAAGGTCTTACATGGGAAAATTTTGAGAAACTGTTCAACAAAAAATTCTATCGTTATATGTTCAAAATCCAGAAAATGATAGAAATCATTTTCACAAAACAAGAGGAACTTTTATATCATGGAATATAAAGAAAAAATTCATGAATTTAGTGTGATTTTCACCAGTAGTTGTGGAAGCTACGTCCTGGAAAGAACGTATCTTCAAATCGGGGAAATTTCTGGAGATTTGATCGATGATTGAGGAGCTCTGTATTATGGATTATAAAAAGATGTTGAACAAATCTATTGTGTAAGAATATGATATCCCGGGACCTATGCAAGGAGGAATGATGATACATACATGGAATGTTGGGACCTAAAACACTGGAATCATGTAGAAAAGGGGCCCTTATTTCCAATGTAGATGTAGAAATCAAAACTAGATGACTCGATCAGTGAACCATCCTCCACGACCCAAGAGAATGTCTAGGTTTTTTCAATGTGGTTCTCCTAACCACATAATAAAAGAGTGGACTGCGAATCCTAGAGAAGGTCATTAGTGAAAATATATGGGGCATTTTCAATTCTATTATCACAGTTCTCCAAGGTCAGGTGCATGAGAAACTTCTCTGGCGTCGTGAGCATCGTATGCTTCGACAAGGCGAGGACAATAGAATCAGTCGCATCAGTAGAGCAGAGCTATCCATGGGGATTCTAAAAATACCATGACTCCTCAACTAGGAAAATATTATCAAGGAAACAATGAGAACAGTGTAGTGATTAATAAATTGAATGGATATGAGCATATGATTATCGATGATCATGAATGACCATCTACGGTGAGAGGTGAGACTCCTTTTAATTATACCTTTGTGCAAGTGATCTTCAATAATATTTCATTGAATTCATTTATTTCTTCTTGTGATACTGATTTTCAGTGTTTTATATTGGAAATTATTCCATCTATTTTAAAACTACAAACTCCTCTATGTTAAAGGGAATGGAAAGCCTTTGTTTTTAGAGAATTTGTTAAAATTGTTGATGTAGTTGAGATAAAATTGGAATTCATAATGTTTTTCATTGATATATATGATGTAATCATGGGTATGTATTAGTTGACAAAATTTATGTCACACATTGAATGTTTTAGTAGAACAATTAGTTTCATGACTGAGGAGAAAATTTTTCATCCCTTCAGAAGAGAGAAGATGGTAATGAAAGGTGCAAAGATCATGTTGGCACCAAGGGTGGGAATGATCTCCTACTAGTTGGCAGTTTTGAATTTTGAATAAATGGTTGATATTGAGGAAAATAATTTTATAGAAATTGTGGGTCAATTTCCATATGTATTTCTTGAGAAATTATCATAGTTACTACATATAATGGAACTGGTGTTTATGATTGATCTCTTTCTGGGGAAAATTTTATTTCACTACTTTCTTATAGGATAAAACCAAAAGAGTTACATTAATTGAATGTGTAGTTATTGGAATTGTAATGAAAGAGTTTTATTTGACCAAGTATGTCTATGTGGGCAGAACTGGTCTAGTTCATGTAAAAAGCTGATACAAATATTTTCCTTTGAATTGATTATCTTACACTAAACCAATGTACAATAAAGAAGAGATATACACTCCCACATATAGATGGTCTATTCAATCTATTAAGGGTATCTCATTGGTTCACCAAGATTATAATGTGATCAAGATACCCCTAATTGTGAGTTTGGAAGGATGTCACTCCAAAGATAGATTTTAGAAGTAGATACGCCCACTATGAATATGTATTCATCACTTTCAGTCTAACGAATGCACCATCGAACATCATGGATTTGATGAATCAGATATTTTGGCTATATATGGATTCTTTTGTTATGGTTTTTGTTGGTGACATCATGGTGTATTCAATGTCATGGGATGGCCATAAGGATCACCTGGTAAAAATGTTACAAATTCTGCAAGATCACCATTTGTATGAAAAATTATCAATGTGTGATTTTTGGATATAGAATGTACACTTTAATGGCCATGTCATTTCTGAAAAATTAATTTATGTTAATCATGAAATTATAAATGATGTTTTCTAGTGAAAACAAATGAATAATGTCTTTGAGATACAATGTTTTCTTGGTCTACCGGGTTACTACCGACGCTTTTTGTGAGATTTCTCACAACTAGCTTCAGCAATGACAGATCTGACAAATAAGAATGCCTCATTATAATGGATTGTGGAATGGTATAAGACCTTCTAGGAACATAATGTACATCTTACGTCTACTAAAGTTTTTATTTTTATAGAATCAGGACAGGGGTATGTGGTGTCCTGAGATGCTTCATGATCAGGTTTGGATTGTATTCTCATGAAAAGAGACCATGTGGTTGCTTATGGTTCAAGGAAATTGAGGGTGCAATAGAGGAATTACCAAATACATGATTTGGAGTCAGTTATATTCTTCCACTCTTTGAAAACATGGAGACACTATCTCTTTGGTTATAAATTCACTATGTTCACAGACCACAAAATCATGAAACATGTTTTCTGAAAGCGATATTTCAATATGCGTCAAAGAATATTGAGGAAGTATCTCCTAATTTTTGACATTGAATTGATGTATACACTAGGGAAAGGAAATTCAGTGGCAGATGCAAAGTGTTTAAATTCATATGCTCAGTTGTAGAATGATTTTTTAGATGAATGGTAGTTGAAATCAGTCCTAGTAGGCATGAATGTGGAGTGTGAAGACCGATGTAATGTTGCTATTTTATTTTCATTTATTCTTATTCTTGATTTGGTAAATATAGTAAAATAGGCACAAATATCCAATGCATGATATTTGGTTATGAGTTCAAAAATCAATGTTAGGTAGACCATTATGGGATGGAAACCTTATGGGAGTTTAGTGTTTCTCTTTCGAGATAACATGTTTAGACCCTTGGGTTCTCAGGAAAAAATTCTTCTTTCTTATTACCATTCGAGATAGATTGTACATCTCAAAACAAATAGTATGTATAATTCATTCAAGGTGTAGTTTTGGTGGAGAAGAATGAAAAATATATTGGTTGAGTTCATCATGTGGTGCTTATCTTGTCATTATGTTAAAGAAGGGAATTAGAGACCTGCAGGTATGTTTTAGTCATTAACTATTCTAGTGTTTAAATGAGAGTAGATAGAGATAGATTTTGTCATAGGAAACCTAATAATAGTTTGGAAACATGATTCCATATGGGTGATAGTGGTTCGACTAACCAAGTCACCCATTTAATCCCTATTTTTGAAAATAATACAGTGAAATATCTGTAAAAAAGTTTATATCAAAGAATTGATAAAGAGACCTGGAATACTAGTTTCCATCGTGTCAGATTTGGATCCATGATTCACATATCATTTCTAGAAATCCAAAAAAAAAAGAACCCATAAGGCTTAGTTGATTAGGATCATGGAATATCATCCTCTGACCGAGAGCCAGTCTGAGAAGATGATAAAAATATTGGAATACATGTTGTGGGATTGTGTAATGGATTTTAGTTGTTCTTGGGAGGATCACATACCCTTATTAGAGTTCAAATATAATAATAACTATCAGGACATGATATATATGGCACCGTTAGAAGCATGTATGGGCTTCCTTGTCATTCTCCACTGTGTTTGGTGGAAACTGGTGTTAATTCACTAGTCAGGATGAGGTTAATCTAAGAAATAATGGATAAGATCTAGTTGATCATAAAAATAATTGAGATGGGTCTAAGTCATCATAAATATTATTCAGATCATCATTTATGATTTTTTTCCTTTGTATTAAGTGATCGTGTATTTTGGAGGATATCTCCATGTTTTGGACATCGTCATTTTGGTAAGTAGGGAATGTTATCTCTTAGATATGATGACACTTTCAATAAACTAGAATGGGTTGGAGAGGTGGAATATCATGTGGAATTACCACCAAGGTTCTGTTTGGTGCATAATGTCTTCCATATATCACAGTTGAAAAAGTATCAGCCTGATCCATACCATGTGATCAGATAGGATCACATTGACCAAGAGCTGGATACTTCATTGATACATATCTTGGTATGGATTTTGGATAAGAAAGAGAAAGTCATTCATAAAAAGGGAATGGGTTTTTATGGGTTTAATGGAATCATGGTAAGATTATTGATGATGCTTGGTAACTTGATAATTAAATGAAAGAGCAGTGGCCGAAACTCTTACAAGGTAGCATAGTTTTTCTACTTTCAGAGGATAGAAAGACCAATAGTGAAGATAATGTTGTACCCCAAATTTCTGTGTTTTGATATCTAGTTACCTTGATCCAATATGTTTTAAATATTTGTTTATGTCCCCATTCAGATAAAAATCCATAAAAATAGTTTTCTCAGGTTTATAGTAGATTTATATCATGTAAAAGAATTACACGTCGTATACCAGATGTAAATGATGTGTACCAAAAGTACACATTGTGTACATAAAGTACATGCCCTGTACTTGGGGAAAGATTCATTTCATGAAGAGGTGGTCACTCAGTGAGTTGGTATAGGTGGTGACCCATAGGTACATGTCATGTAGTGTTTAAATATTGTTTTTAAGCTGATTTGTTGGGTTTTCAGTGTACTTATAGAGTGTGGCCTTCACGTAGTGACTAGGGGTACACGTCATGAGCTGGACCTCTCCATATTAAAGTCTCATATTTGGAAGTTACACTCAGTCTATTCTTTCCTTAACTCTATTATCTTAACCCTAGACTCTCCCTAGGTGATTATCATAGTAACTTCTTCTTTCATATCAATCAGATCGACATTGGATCTTCATTGTGTCAGCGGTACGTCTCTCTGAGTAAGTGGTCTATTAGATATAATTATATTATCCTCTGGTGTTATTATCCATGCCTATTATGGAAGGATCTTTGTTGTAGTTTTCCAAATAAGTAGATATTTGAATTTTATGATGATATGAGAAGCGATATAAGGCTATTTCTATGAATAATCAAACCGATATTTGTGAGCATCCTTTTTTCCTTTGTTTGGTTTCATCAAAACATTCAAGGTATGTGGATTTAATCTCAACTCCTATAACTCGAACTGATTGGAATGCTTTAAATTGAATTTATTGCACTAAATTTCTTGTGAATTGATTTTTGAATGCTTGTTGGATACATTCTTGAGTGATTATATGAGAAATATGGAAAATTGGGTTTAAGTTAGTGAGTTGGTTATTTCTTTCAAAATATTGATATTAAAGTGTGGATTTTTCTAGATCATTGTAACATGAATAATATAAGATGTTTTCAATAAAAGGGATATTTTTCATGAAGTGGAATTTTTCTTTGAAATTTGGTTTTTCTTTGGTTTTTATTAAATGTAATGTTTTATTGAAGTGGTTTAGTTTGGTGATGGATATATTTGGCATACATGGTATTGGATTGAGTTTATTCATCATGAGACCTGAATAAGGGATGAGTACAATTGGGGTACAAGGTAGGTGACCCACGATCGGTGGAGGGACTCAGTGGGACACAAAGTGATTGGACAAGAGACAACTCATGACTATGAGACTATCGAATGAAGCACGCTTGTGTGGGTGTGTAGATAATAATAGAATGGGTATGAAAAAAATAATAATACTAATTTGTTTATAAGACATGATCAGTTATTTTCCGACAAATTAAATTATGAAAATTTGTTTCATTTTCTATTGAATGAACATGGTTATAATTATTTCGAACGTGTTATATATGGTTATAAAATAATATGGAAAATTTATTTATATAATCTATTTTATATATTGTTCTAACCATTCAATCCTAGTGGTGTCAGTAGTGATTTCATTAGGAAAAACCTACTAATATTTATACTAACCCATTCATTGAAACTTTGTTTATTTTGAAGAAGCTATCTTCCGAGAGAGAGGAGAAGGTAATACTTTAAAAGATTTCAGAATTTCCTTGTGAAACATGGTCTCACTAGGTAAATATAGAGCTTGGAAATTATTGAGCATGAAGTCTTGTGGTCTTTAGAGAGTCTTTATATGTTTATACTCTTTTTATATTGATACTCATTTGTTCTTCTATTGTTTCACACATTGATGTGGTTTTGAGATACATGACGTTGTTTAGTTGTCTTTCTTTTCTTCATGCATCATTTATTGAACGGTTTGGTTATGATTTTATCATTTATTGGATTATTTAAAAACAAGGAAAATCATCCCCCACTTAATTTTAAACCCTTCGACATTTATTTCCAGCCTTAAACACCTTGGGGACGTCACATAAAGCCATGTAATTACTCGTTGTACTCTTGAGGGAATGAGAATTAGTGGTTTATTACACTATTTAAGGCCTCTAAAAATGTGGTAAGTAAACTGGGGATGTATATAAGAGAAGATCATAGATGGAACATAATTAAAACAAAAAATCTCATTCATATAAAGATTTTCCATATCTAAAATTTTATTGTTTCACTAATGGGTATAAAATGACATATTTTGTCATCCTATTGATCAAAATGCATATCAAATACATTTTCTTCAGGTATATGGAGACCCAAGCCCAAATTACATTAAGATCTCATCCCACTCCCATGTAGGTAGTAGATGTGGCTCAATCAAACTCTATTTTTCAAGGTAATTTTCCATTAATTGTTGTCATGCACAATAATGAGAGGAAAAAGTTGAAATTTACCATCTCATAAATAGACACGATAATTTTATCTACATTTCATAGTACATATTCGTGGTTCTATGGTTTATAGGGTAATTGGAATTAAGGAACTAACCTATCATTATTTTTTTAATTGCTAACGATACAACAAATTGATTATGATAATATATAATTCTCTCTATGGAGAACTACATGCCATAAATGATATCCCCATCATATATACGGTTTCTAATTTTATGGAACTCATTATCTTGTTCCTATTCATGAATAATCGTCTCTCGAAGAAAATGTGACCAATTAAAATTGGCCAAAATAATCTCATCCCCTGATTCCTAGACTCCAATATACAACAACGCAAAAAGATCTATCATTCTCAACTGTAATGATTATTCTTTCATGGCATGCATTGGAATTTTACAACACAATGAATTTTTTATCACATTCCATTTCCACATGTTGTATCAATTTCAAAGTTGAAATATTATATATATTCCTACCAACACCACTGGTGGAGATTCAAATATTTTAAAACAATATATAACTGAATCTCTTGTGGTCAGAATATATGGTAAACCATTCTCTATGAATATAATACCACCAAATCATAAGCACATATATCACAACTAAGAGTTAAAGGTAATGTATTGGATTATTTTTAAAATGTGGCCTTAGAGGATGAGAGACTAAATAAATGACATGAACACATTGCAAATGAATACATCCTAAACATGTACCTAATTCTTCACAAAATACCACATATCCATGCATGGCCTAAAGCAGTATCAACACCAACAGAGTAGTCAAGATAAATTTCAGATCAATAAACTAATTCTAAATTTATTCCACGGAAGTAAAATTTACTCCCTTATGTGTTAGAATAGTCGATAGAGAATCCATAATTGAGATGTCATTTAAAAATTAGTGATAATACCCAATTATACCCAAGAAGGTCTGAATCTAAAAAAATTATCATTTCTCTTATTTCATAAGGGATTTCGCCTATTCTTGATCAACAATAATACAATTTTCTGTCACCACATTTCCATGTAACATCACTTACTAAATACATAAATAAAATATATATATCATGGAATAAAGTCTTTTATTTATTAGTAATTACATAAATTATATCGGATGACATACATGGTCCTACTCGGACATTGAGTAATCAAAGATTTCATAAAAAGACCACTAAAAATGTTTCAATATAATCATGGAAATTACTTTTCATTAACCCCATTTAAACTATAGTAGCATTGGTTAAAAAGTAGCAGTAAAAGGTACTCATAATGGTTGTACATTCTTTGAAAGGAGGTTATATAAATTTCATATTATTTTATTCTAGGAAAATGTTAACCAAATCGAAGATCAGTCTTTGAGAATAAGTTATCCCCCTTTAACAGGTCAAATTGATCATCAATATACTGAAACAGATACTATTTATTTACGGTGACTGTATTGAGTTTTAAATAATCAAAATAGAGTTGAGGAAACACATCACCATATTTATCTACCAGAACTAGAACCTTCCACAGAGGAGAAAATAGGTGTATAAATCCTTTTATTAAAATACCATTTGTTGAGTCCTCAAGTCATTCATCTTAGATAGTTTCATGTGGTATGAAGGAATAGATTGTTGGGTGGAGAAATAAAGGGAAGGATGGAAAGAGGGGGGTGAATTGCCTTTTAAAAAAATGATTAACAATTTAAAATCAAAGTGAAATCAAAGTATGTGCAGCGGAAAATAAAAGAGGCAATCACACAAGAAATTGTTAACGGAGTTCGGCCAAAACCCGGCCTACGTCTCCGCTCCCAACTCAACCGTTGAGAGATTCCTACCGCTTGCTTTTCAATGGTTTTAGCAAGAAACCCACTAGGCTTTGAGGTAGCACTAGGACCTATTACAGCTTGCTTTTGAAATGGTTGAGCAAGAACCCACTTACTTTTAATGGTTGAGTAAGAACCCACTAGCCTTTTTAACGGGTGAAGGCTAGCTCACCGGTGACACAAGCCTTTTAAAAGGAAAGGCTTGAAGAAACCTCTTCACACCTTAATGGTGATGTGAAACCCAAAAGAAAGGGGGATGAAGAAAGAGTTTGGGGTTTGTAGGCACAAACCCAAATTTAAAGCTCAAAATGAATATATAATAAAAACCGTATTGGGAGAGCCTTGGGCGCCTTTGATTGATTGGTGATGTTGAAGGCCGCTTCCAAGCTTCTTTGGTGGAGCTCCTTGGATGTGGAAGTTGTTGGAGCAAAGAGGGTTCCTTTGAGGAAGTCTGCCGGAGGTATGCCAAAGGTGGAAAATGTGTACGGTGGCTTTGTATATGATCCGGTAGGTGTCCGGGGCTTCCTTGGCCTTTATTTATAGGCATGGAACCCTTGGGGAGTCTTCGGAGCCGTTGGAAAAGGCCTCGGAGCCGTTGGAGGCCAAATGAGGGTTGACTGGTCAAAGCCAACGGCTAGTTTGACTGGGCTACCGGCTGGCCGGTACAGGTCCACCGGCTGGCTGGTTCCTTGGAATGTGGAGAGTGCTTCTGCCCAGGAGCCACCGGCTGGCCGGTGAGAAGGCCACCGGCTGGCCGGTGGTGAGACAGTAGGTCTCACTATTGAACCAGGATGCCACCGGCTGGCCGGTGACAGAGCCACCGGCTGACCGGTGGAACCTGGCAGTGGGCAATGCCTCTGCCAGGTCCACCGGCTGGCCGGTGCTATCACACCGGTTGGCCGGTGGACTGCAATTCAGTCCATTTGCCAGCTTTCTTGGGCCAATCCTTTGGCAATCAATTGCCTATCAACAAAAACACTTAGAACACAATTAGATAAACATGAAAGTGATTGTGATCATGAAAATTAAACCACGAGGGGATACGAGAGGTACAACAATCTCCCCCTATTTTGATGATCACAATCACCAAAACAATTAATGTAAAATACTGAAATTGAAAGGAAATGCTAAGCATGATGAAAAGGATTCTCCCCCAATCAATCAAGAAATTTCTCCCCCTTTGTGATTATCAAAATAGTGTGGGGCATAATACTTGATTGAGGGAAGGCGTTGAAATACAAGATAGAGATTTTAAATCAATTGAAATTTTTGAAATTTGAATTGAAAGTTTTGAATCAAAAAATGAAATGAGAAATTGAATAACAGTTTGAATTGAAAGTTTTGAAAAGAGAATTGAAATGAAAAATTTGAATTGAATATTTTGAAATGAAAAATTTTGATACCAAGTGTTGAAATTGAAAGTTTGAATCGAAAATTTTGAAATTGAAATCAAAAGGACTTAAACGATCCTAACTCCCCCTAAATAAAAACAACAAATCACCGGGGATAGGGATTTTGAAAAGAGACAATTTTAGGCCCGGAGAGACTCGCTAGAAGGGATTTTTCAATCCATACTTGTCTCATGGCGGGTCTTCTCCTATATAACTCATCGGAATAGAAAATAGACTTGGGTTGGCCGTACCGGGCATTTTTGCAATTACACTCATAAATGAGGTGCCCGGGTTTTTTACAATAATTGAAAAATTTAAAACTAGAGCTCCCCCTTACAAAAAAAGTTGGAGCATGGGAGGAGGATGCTACATTGGTATATCCTAGCCCTTGGGTGGTTCTTGAAATTCGTTGGGAACCAAGCAATTTTGAAAGATTTTGTTCCCCTTGGGTGAATTTGGCTAGGGACTCCCTTAGGTCATTGATGGTTGATTCCATAGAATCAACATTGGGAAGGTTTTGGATTTTGAGGGTCAACTCTTCCTTCTCTTTAAGAAGTTGTTCTTTTTCGGAAGAGAGTTTTTTGAAATTCTTTTTTAAAGCAACAAATTTTGAAGAGAGTTCATGAAAACCATTTTCAAGTTGGTCTCGCACATGTTGGAGTTCTTCATATGATAAATGATTGAAAGAATTAGAAGAACTAGAGGATGAGGATGAGGAATCGGAAGAAGTTACCTCGTGAAATGCCATTAGGCATTTTGTACCTTGGTCGCTCGAGGAGGAGGAGGAGGAGGATGATGAGGAGGTGTCACTCCATGTCGCCTTGAGGACTTTTTTCTTTCCTTTTTCCTTAGCCCGTTTCTTGTTGAGTGGGCAATTGGGCTTGTAATGGCCCTTTTCGCCGCACCCGTAGCATTTCACCTTGGGCTCGGATTTTTCGGTGGGTTCTTGCTTTCGCGCCTTGCGAGATTTCTTCTTCTTCTTGTGCTTCTTCATGAATTTGTGCATTTGGCGGGCGAGATTCTCCATTTCCGAGTCGCTGCTTGAAGAAGAAGGAGATGAGGAAGATGAGGATGAAGAGGAGGATCTTACTTCTTTTTGTACCTTGAGGGCAATGTTCTTTGGTGTCTTGATTGGTGTGCCCTCCTTTTGAGCTTGCCTCCTCATCGTGATCTCATAAGTCATGAGGGATCCGATGAGCTCTTCGACCGGCATGTTTTTGACATCCTTAGCTTCTTGGATTGCCGTCACTTTAGGTTCCCATAAGCTCGGAAGGACCCATAAGATCTTCTTGACCATCGTCTCGGCTGAAACATCATCACCAAGAGATTTCCTTCCATTGCAAATGTCAGTGAAGCGTGTAAACATATCGGTAATAGATTCGGAAGGATGCATAGTAAAGCTTTCAAAATCTTGTCTATACATGTCTAACCGAGTATCCTTAACTTTGTTAGTGCCCTCATGGGTCACTTCCAATAGTTTCCAAATTTCATGAGATGAGGTGCAAGTGGAAACTCAGTTGAACTCATTTCGGTCAAGGCCGCAATGTAGAGCGTTCATGGCTTTGCCATCAAGCTCAAAGTTTCTAATATCGGCGGGGGTCCATTTGGATTCGTCGGGGGTAGACAAAGTATAACCTTGCATGACAATTTTGTAAATAGGATATCCTATGCTTCTTAAAAAAGTTTTCATGCGGGTTTTCCAATAATTATAGTCAGACCCATCAAAAAATGGAGCCCGGCCCAAAGAAAAGACTTCGGGGGCGAAAGAAGTGGATGCCATCACAATGGATCTTGAATTTGAAACCGTTTAAGGTATTAATCAAATTACCCCTTTGATACCAATTGTTGGGCGGAGAAAGAAAGGAAAGGATGGCAAGAGGGGGGGTGAATTGCCTTTTAAAAAAATTATTAACAATTTAAAATCAAAGTGAAATCAAAGTATGTGCAGCGGAAAATAAAAGAGGCAATCACACAAGAAATTGGTAACGGAGTTCGGCCAAAACCCGGCCTACGTCTCCGCTCCCAACTCAACCGTTGAGAGATTCCTACCGCTTGCTTTTCAATGGTTTTAGCAAGAAACCCACTAGGCTTTGAGGTAGCACTAGGACCTATTACAGCTTGCTTTTGAAATGGTTGAGCAAGAACCCACTTACTTTTAATGGTTGAGTAAGAACCCACTAGCCTTTTTAACGGGTGAAGGCTAGCTCACCGGTGACACAAGCCTTTTAAAAGGAAAGGCTTGAAGAAACCTCTTCACACCTTAATGGTGATGTGAACCCCAAAAGAAAGGGGGATGAAGAAAGATTTTGGGGTTTGTAGGCACAAACCCAAATTTAAAGCTCAAAATGAATATACAATAAAAACCGTATTGGGAGAGCCTTGGGCGCCTTTGATTGATTGGTGATTTTGAAGGCCGCTTCCAAGCTTCTTTGGTGGAGCTCCTTGGATGTGGAAGTTGTTGGAGCAAAGAGGGTTCCTTTGAGGAAGTCCGCCGGAGGTATGCCAAAGGTGGAAAATGTGTACGGTGGCGTTGTATATGATCTGGTAGGTGTCCGGGGCTTCCTTGGCCTTTATTTATAGGCATGGAACCCTTGGGGAGTCTTCGGAGCCGTTGGAAAAGGCCTCGGAGCCGTTGGAGGCCAAAAGAGGGTTGACTGGTCAAAGCCAACGGCTAGTTTGACTGGGCTACCGGCTGGCCGGTACAGGTCCACCGGCTGGCCGGTGCCTTGGAATGTGGAGAGTGCTTCTGCCCAGGAGCCACCGGCTGGCCGGTGAGAAGGCCACCGGCTGGCCGGTGGTGAGACAGTAGGTCTCACTATTGAACCAGGATGCCACCGGCTGGCCGGTGACAGAGCCACCGGCTGACCGGTGGAACCTGGCAGTGGGCAATGCCTCTGCCAGGTCCACCGGCTGGCCGGTGCTATCACACCGGTTGGCCGGTGGACTGCAATTCAGTCCATTTGCCAGCTTTCTTGGGCCAATCCTTTGGCAATCAATTGCCTATCAACAAAAACACTTAGAACACAATTAGATAAACATGAAAGTGATTGTGATCATGAAAATTAAACCACGAGGGGATACGAGAGGTACAAAAATCTCCCCCTATTTTGATGATCACAATCACCAAAACAATTAATGTAAAATAATGAAATTGAAAGGAAATGCTAAGCATGATGAAAAGGATTCTCCCCCAATCAATCAAGAAATTTCTCCCCCTTTGTGATTATCAAAATAGCGTGGGGCATAATACTTGATTGAGGGAAAGCGTTGAAATACAAGATAGAGATTTTAAATGAATTGAAATTTTTGAAATTTGAATTGAAAGTTTTGAATCAAAAAATGAAATGAGAAATTGAATAACAGTTTGAATTGAAAGTTTTGAAAAGAGAATTGAAATGAAAAATTTGAATTGAATATTTTGAAATGAAAAATTTTGATACCAAGTGTTGACATTGAAAGTTTGAATCGAAAATTTTGAAATTGAAATCAAAAGGACTTAAACGATCCTAACTCCCCCTAAATAAAAACAACAAATCACCGGGGAGAGGGATTTTGAAAAGAGACAATTTTAGGCCCGGAGAGACTTGCTAGAAGGGATTTTTCAATCCATACTTGTCTCATGGCGGGTCTTCTCCTATAGAACTCATCGGAATAGAAAATAGACTTGGGTTGGCCGTACCTGGAATTTTTGCAATTACACTCATAAATGAGGTGCCCGGGTTTTTTACAATAATTGCAAAATTTAAAACTAGAGCTCCCCCTTACAAAAATAGTTGGAGCATGGGAGGAGGAAGCTACATTGGTATATCCTAGCCCTTGGGTGGTTCTTGAAATTCGTTGGGAACCAAGCAATTTTGAAAGATTTTGTTCCCCTTGGGTGAATTTGGCTAGGGACTCCCTTAGGTCTTTGATAGTTGATTCCATAGAATCAACATTGGGAAGGTTTTGGATTTTGAGGGTCAACTCTTCCTTCTTTTTAAGAAGTTGTTCTTTTTCGGAAGAGAGTTTTTTGAAATTCTTTTTTAAAGAAACAAATTTTGAAGAGAGTTCATGAAAACCATTTTCAAGTTGGTCTCGCACATGTTGGAGTTCTTCATATGATAAATGATTGAAAGAATTAGAAGAACTAGAGGATGAGGATGAGGAATCGGAAGAAGTTACCTCGTGAAATGCCATTAGGCATTTTGTACCTTGGTCGCTCGAGGAGGAGGAGGAGGAGGATGATGAGGAGGTGTCACTCCATGTCGCCTTGAGGACTTTTTTCTTTCCTTTTTCCTTAGCCTGTTTCTTGTTGAGTGGGAAATTGGGCTTGTAATGGCCCTTTTCGCCGCACCCGTAGCATTTCACCTTGGGCTCGGATTTTTCGGTGGGTTCTTGCTTTCGCGCCGTGCGAGATTTCTTCTTCTTCTTGTGCTTCTTCATGAATTTGTGCATTTGGCGGGCGAGATTCTCCATTTCCGAGTCGCCGCTTGAAGAAGAAGGAGATGAGGAAGATGAGGATGAAGAGGAGGATCTTACTTCTTTTTGTACCTTGAGGGCAATGTTCTTTGGTGTCTTGATTGGTGTGCCCTCCTTTTGAGCTTTCCTCCTCATCGTGATCTCATAAGTCATGAGGGATCTGATGAGCTCTTCGACCGGCATGTTTTTGACATCCTTAGCTTCTTGGATTGCCGTCACTTTAGGTGCCCATAAGCTCGGAAGGACCCATAAGATCTTCTTGACCATCGTCTCGGCTGAAACATCATCACCAAGAGATTTCCTTCCATTGCAAATGTCAGTGAAGCGTGTAAACATATCGGTAATAGATTCGGAAGGATGCATAGTAAAGCTTTCAAAATCTTGTCTATACATGTCTAACCGAGTATCCTTAACTTTGTTAGTGCCCTCACGGGTCACTTCCAATAGTTTCCAAATTTCATGAGATGAGGTGCAAGTGGAAACTCGGTTGAACTCATTTCGGTCAAGGCCGCAATGTAGAGCTTTCATGGCTTTGCCATCAAGCTCAATGTTTCTAATATCGGCGGGGGTCCATTTGGATTCGTCGGGGGTAGACAAAGTATAACCTTGCATGACAATTTTGTAAATAGGATATCCTATGCTTCTTAAAAAAGTGGTCATGCGGGTTTTCCAATAATTATAGTCGGACCCATCAAAAAATGGAGCCCGGCCCAAAGAAAAGCCTTAGGGGGCGAAAGAAGTGGATGCCATCACAATGGATCTTTGAATTTGAAACCGTTTAAGGTATTACTCAAATTACCCCTTTGATACCAATTGTTGGGCGGAGAATGAAAGGGAAGGATGGCAAGAGGGGGGGTGAATTGCCTTTTAAAAAAATGATTAACAATTTAAAATCAAAGTGAAATCAAAGTATGTGCAGCGGAAAATAAAAGAGGCAATCACACAAGAAATTGTTAACGGAGTTCGGCCAAAACCCGGCCTACGTCTCCGCTCCCAACTCAACCGTTGAGAGATTCCTACCGCTTGCTTTTCAATGGTTTTAGCAAGAAACCCACTAGGCTTTGAGGTAGCACTAGGACCTATTACAGCTTGCTTTTGAAATGGTTGAGCAAGAACCCACTTACTTTTAATGGTTGAGTAAGAACCCACTAGCCTTTTCAACGGGTGAAGGCTAGCTCACCGGTGACACAAGCCTTTTAAAAGGAAAGGCTTGAAGAAACCTCTTCACACCTTAATGGTGATGTGAAACCCAAAAGAAAGGGGGATGAAGAAAGAGTTTGGGGTTTGTAGGCACAAACCCAAATTTAAAGCTCAAAATGAATATACAATAAAAACCGTATTGGGAGAGCCTTGGGCGCCTTTGATTGATTGGTGATGTTGAAGGCCGCTTCCAAGCTTCTTTGGTGGAGATCCTTGGATGTGGAAGTTGTTGGAGCAAAGAGGGTTCCTTTGAGGAAGTCCGCCGGAGGTATGCCAATGGTGGAAAATGTGTACGGTGGCTTTGTATATGATCCGGTAGGTGTCCGGGGCTTCCTTGGCCTTTATTTATAGGCATGGAACCCTTGGGGAGTCTTCGGAGCCGTTGGAAAAGGCCTCGGAGCCGTTGGAGGCCAAAAGAGGGTTGACTGGTCAAAGCCAACAGCTAGTTTGACTGGGCTACCGGCTGGCCGGTACAGGTCCACCGGCTGGCCGGTGCCTTGGAATGTGGAGAGTGCTTCTGCCCAGGAGCCACCGGCTGGCCGGTGAGAAGGCCACCGGCTGGCCGGTGGTGAGACAGTACGTCTCACTATTGAACCAGGATGCCACCGGCTGGCCGGTGACAGAGCCACCGGCTGACCGGTGGAACCTGGCAGTGGGCAATGCCTCTGCCAGGTCCACCGGCCGGCCGGTGCTATCACACCGGTTGGCCGGTGGACTGCAATTCTATCCATTTTCCAGCTTTCTTGGGCCAATCCTTTGGAAATCAATTTCCTATCAACAAAAACACTTAGAACACAATTAGATAAACATGAAAGTGATTGTGATCATGAAAATTAAACCACGAGGGGATACGAGAGGTACAACATAGATAATGCATAGTAAACGATAACTACGTGTATATAATTATCAACATCCCTTATGAGTGGGAATCTAGAAATTTCCAAAGGAAAACAACAAGGAACACAATGTTAACTCGAGGGATAACTTAACTCAGTAATTCCCACTACAGATCAATATAAAACAATGAAATCACATTCCCCAACATTGGATAAGAATTTTTTGTACTACTCATCATCTGGTTCCATTCTCGTTGAATTACATGGAACAAAACATGAAATGTAGTCTAGGATACCACACGAAGATAAAAATAAATCCATGGTTTATTATCACTGATCCAATCCATGTCGAACATAGAATCAAAAGAATTCATGTCGGTAAAAAAAATATACCATGAAAAATATTTATCTGATAAATAGAATTCAAGTGCGGGTAAATGAAGACCATTACCTCTCTTTTTTCTAAGTGGTTTAGTTATATCCATCATATATGATAAAGGCTCAATATATAGATAAATCATAATCAAAATATGAGTTGAAATGAACCAAATGATATGCACCCATATAAAATAAAGTAGTAACTAATTATAAATCAATTGTGATGGTACCTCTCAAAGTAGCTAAACTAGTATTCACTTACACTAGATACTCATTCATATTTTGAAGAATATTTGTTCCAAATTCCTATGGATATAACACCTTATTCCATTATGTTTATAATTGCACCGTAATTTTATTTGTTATTGACGATCATGTGCCAAAAAATGGAGTAGAATATAAATGTTGTAACATTTGAATGTGATCATATAATCTGTTGGAGCCACATAAATTGGTTACAAAATTTAGAACATGTTTCTAGATCCCAGTTTTTCCACACTTGTAAATATTGAAGGGCCGCTTCTAGAAACAATAGGATATCCAGAAAATCCTTGATATATGGTACCACCAGGAGTTGAATCATGATTTATATCCCCTTTTGGGTTCTCCTAAAACAAAAACTAGGAGAAAAAGGAACACTTAATAACACTAACTTTCAATCCATGTACCTTTTTCCTATCATCACTTTATCAAAAACAGCTGCATACGATGTTATCTACAAGAGATGAACTTGAGAAAAAAAATATAAGAACAATGTTCCATACCAAATCTTTTAGTATTCATCATTTCATTCGATAAAATCATAGGTTCATACTAAAAAATCATAGCCAAGTGAATCATATATTCTATAACAATCATGTCATACGGCTCAACATAAAAAAATCCATTTCCTTGGAAAACCCCATTGACTCTTAATAGAATTGTTCAATGAATAGAAAATTGAAATATTTCCATTGAAATACCTCATGTTTCTTTTCCAACACCATTATATCACACTATCTCCTTATAGGTCCCTCTCTATTGAATTTTGGAAATTTCAACTAGATTTCATTAAGCATTCCTAAGAACTCAAATAGAAGCCTGATATCTCCCAACAAATCCACAAATAGTTGGGGATTATTATACCCATGAAATGTAAGTGGATTTGGGGGATGAAAATACCTATCATTATTTTATAAAAAAAATCATTTTGGGTACGACCACAAGAACATTAATGATAATGGGCGTTGGTACCTATCAAAGATCATAGATAGAGCACGCAATAACGTCATCTAGATTCTCATCCACAAGAGGATTTACTCACTGTGGTTCATCATCTTCAAACTCCTTGACATGATTTTAACATCATATAAAAGGCTTGATGCTACAAAAGTTTATAAAGAATGTATTAAAGACATCATAATGTGTACACAAAACAATTATCAAACAACATAAGCATAGAATTTTAATCCCAAAAGATATTTAAAAAATCATTTCATTTCAAACAATCAAATTAAAATATTGGGAAATGACTATAAAAAATATTAATTATTACATTCACAAAACACCCTTAATTACGTAAGGATAATTATGATGTGGGGTGTCCATATACTAAATAAAAAAAACATCTTACTTCCTGATAGGATACTCAACTATATACAGACATCAAAAAAATATTCATAACCCACACCTCTAATACAACTTTCTCATTAAATAGCCTAGATATCCTAATACCCTAATTCCTGAGAATGTCATGACATAGTCCAAAGGTAATTTTTGATCCATATATGATGGTGAATAGAACTTAGAATCATTAATGATAAAATATGAATTTTTTTACATAAACACAGTATGAGAAAGAGATATAAGTATGTATAAACAAGGAAAAATCCATAGATAGAGCTATTAAAAAACATAAAATGGTATACAAACATTAAGAACATCACTAATGTACCATAAAATAGTATAAACCACCAAATTAAAAAACTAGTGTCTAAAATTCCAATGATAAAAATAACTCCCAAATATAAGTGGTGGTTTCCCCTTTCTTGAAAGAGATAAAATAAAATATAAAAAACATCATAAGGAACATGTTTGGTGTGAGATGAAATCCTTGTATGGTCTCTCCAAGGAATCCATAATACTATTTAATGATTAATTAAACAAATAAAAAATTAAATTATAAATAGATAATGCACAGAAAATGATTTGAATATTTGAATCAAATAATTCTTTACAGATTATTTGTAAGAAATTTTTCAATCCACACCTTAATAAATATTTTATATAAAATAGTTTATAAAAATCTCCAATTTCAATGTAAAATATTTTAAAAATAATAGAATATATATATCAATAGAATTAAAAAGGGTCAAAAAAGTTATCGTCCATGAGGTATGGTAGTTATAGATTGTGGGATCCTCACACACTAATATAATCTTAACATCAATGCGCACACATGTCTCTCTGACGCAGGATAAATAATTCTAACCAACATCCCTCTAGGGGTGAGACATTTTAATACATTTATGTTTTAGTTTTAAATTTTCCATACATATATAGATAATTATCATACTAGTGTGATTTTACCTAATAAATCAATAACTACTGAGGTTTCCATGTGCTCAAACAAAAACCACTAATTGGAAATTTATTACAATATTTTTTGGAATACAATAAACCCATTTTTTAATTTCAATATTCAATTTTCCATTTAAAATCCAAAATTGATTCTAAATAAAATAATGTAATTTTCATATATAAATAAAATGATTTATTACATTAATAATATTTATATTCATCTCAACTAAAAATTTGAAATAAACTTCACAATTTAAATTCTAAAATTTTCTTGTCAAATTCCACAAACACACCCTCATTGACTAGAATTGGTTGTTTCCCCGACTTCATGCCAAATAAAATAAAAATCTAAATTTACATGATTTTTTTTTCACAATATAATTGGGATCAATTAAACATAAATTAGTAAATATAGGGTCAAATCGATTGATAAATATTAAACATAACCACCTACCTCAGTTTCACAGGATCATAAAACACAATGCTCAAAACGAGAAACTAAAATGAACTTTATTAGAAAAGGAGATTACCAAACAAAACCAATATAAAAGATTTAAAACAAAGGGTATCAAATCCTCTATCAATATAGTTCTCTATAAAACCATATATAAGAGTGGAAAAGAGAGTGGGAGAGAAGGAATATAGAAATTTTATCACAACCGAAATAAATCGAGCATGATAATCCATGATTTGATCATCCTAGATAGGGGGTTTTTTAGAATAAATGGGCCCTTAATAGAATAAAAGATGTATGAAATTTTTCTTGGTTGTGTTAGGGTCGATCTTGTGTCAGATAAGGGGTTTCACTAATTTTTAATAAAATTTTAGAATTTTAAATTCCCACTGTCATGGTTAACTTAGAAGGGAAACATGTTCTATCAAACTGTGTGCCCTAATCATGCACCCTAGCATGTAGGGTAGAACCATTTAAACTTTTTGGGTGCTCAGTTTTTTATACCATGTTAAAAATATGCAAACCCTCACTTTCTAGGTTTTCATGTTTTTCACTAGTAGGGTGCATGGTTTGGGAATGATGTGCTCCAACTATACATAGCCATAAATTATTTCAAATTTAAGAAGTAAAATTCAACTGAAAAACCCATAAAATCAACCAAATATATATATATAAGTGGTTTATGATCAACTAATAATAGTAACAGTATGATACACATACATGGAACATGAAGCAATTATCACGTAAAACAATGATTTTATAAAATCATTTATAATAAACGAGTGTCAAATGAATACAGGTTAACTATATATGTTATGAGATATAATATTATGGATTTTATAATAGATTATAATAATCCTAAATTTATTATACAATATGTACAAACATATAAGAAGTAAATCTGACCTGATATGAGGGTTTCTTGTCTCTCATTTAGATATGTGTGAAATATTCCTTATTCGCAACTTATTCTTTTTGTAGTGTATGAAATATAAATTTTGATATGTTATATTATTAACTTATTTACCTTAAATTTAGTTAACATTTCATTTCATTTTTATTATTTTATGTGGTAAACGATTCAAATGTTACCAATGTGGTAAGAGTTTTTTTCACTATCTCATTATTATTTGAGATTAATTTAATTTAAGTCTCCATTGAGGTGTATTGATTATTTTTTACATCACAAAAGAAATATATTCTTCTCCTCTTGTAAATTATAAAAATATAACTTAGTATTACCATTTCCAATTATTTTCTAGTGGAAATGAACGGTAATTTTTTTATGATAATATGATATTATAACTATTTTTGGTTGAAAATGTTTTTTCTTTTGAATCCATGATTTTTAATAATGTTTTCAATTTTTTTTAAAAAATGAAAAATATAATTTATAGAAGAAATTGTTTGAAAATTGTTTCTTCATAAAAATAAAATATTCATCATGTTAATTTTCAAACATTACCCCTTTATGTTTTATCTAAAATATGAAATGAAAATAAAATAATGTGTAAACCATGAATACAATTTCATAAATTCATGCCCAATTTATGAGTTAAATATTTATTTATAATTTTTTAGGTTACATTCATCAAAAGTATTTTTTCCAATTTCATATTTTAAAATGTGATTTTCAAATTTAAAGATTATTTTACTAAAATATGTTTTAATGAACCTTTTATTATATTTATATTCATCAAGGACATAAATCATTTACTATAATTACTTTCCAATACGATTATGTTGTATTGATAGATAATTATTATTTCTTTGTACATTATATGATCAGTTTGATTGGGGATGTGGAATTTTATTATCATTCACCATATTAAATTCAAACATTTAGGATTATGTTTTTTATATTGGGTAATAATTAATATTTCATATGTTAGTTCATAAATATGAATCTTTCTGTAGATTACATTCCGCCTATTTAAAATAATATTCAATTGGACTTGGTATGTGATGGGTGGGTCTATTTTTAAATTTCTCCATTATTCTTTCTATATCTCATGAGACTAATTTGGCATACATGTTGGATGGGTTTCTACCAGTAGATATAAACTATGGTGTAAAAGGTGATTATTTTTTTTATGTACAAAATTTTGAATTCACACATAATAAGTTTTTTTATAGCATTCCATGTCATTATTAATTTAGTTTGAATATCAATGAATATGATTTATTCTTATTTTATTGTTTATACATCATTATTTGATTATCCATTATTACTTCCATATTATGCTAAATATTTTTAATGGAATGTGATTGAAGTATTTACCTTATACTAGTGATTAAAAATATTTTTTTATGAAAGTGTACACATTAGAACTACCCATAATGAGCATCTGATATCACACATTTGTAATATTTTATTTTACCTAGTATACTAGTACATGATGTGTGATTGATATTCATGTATATGAAGAGAGGAATAATATAATTATCAAATTAATAAATTTCTTTGATTTATGTTTTAAAATGTAAGGTGGATGTTCAAGTATGTGTCTAATGTATAAAGTCTACTAGTTTATTCATCCATTTGGGATGATCATTCTAATATCAAATTCTATTATAATATTGTAACCACTATCTCAAGGATTTTAGAATCGATGTGTTTAACCAATTAATGTATAGAAAAATACTTTTCTATAAAAGGTTTTTTTCCACATTTATTATTACTAATAATTATTAGTATTGTTTTCAAATTAACATAATGAAAATAAATTTATATATAGGTTTAAAAAATATTGTAAATCCATTAATAAAAAAATATTTACTAATTAGATTAGATAAAAATATCAAAATAATGATAAAAACTTCTTAAAAATAATCATATTATCATTATCATGTCATTATCATTAATCTTTTTAATCACATTTTTAACCCTTGTAATTAAATTGAACATATTAAATACTATGTACATGTTGATATTAAATAGAAAATTAATATTTAGATTTAATTTACACATGTGATAAAAAATATTTTTTAAAATAAGTGAATGAAAATAAAATTTATTGTAATATATTTAGTAAGATTCAATATCATTAAAAATTAATTTTATAATTTCATAATTGAGTTTTTAAATAATAAATTTTATTAAATATATATATATATATTGAAAAAATATTTAAATAAATTTTATGTTATTCTTGTGTTATAAAATATAATGTATTAGAAAAATCACTATTTTTTAAACGCACCTAAAAGTTTAATTAATTAGAAAAAAATAAAAAAGTCTCTGATGGTTATTTATTATATGTGGAATTAAAAAAATAATATAGTTTTTTTATATAAAATTAAAAAAAATTATGTATCTACAATTCAATGTAAAATTCAATATAGATAATGAAAATTTTCTTATTTTATAAAAAATACACTTTGATGAATTATGTGTATGAATATATAATTGATTATAATTTATTATATTTACAATTGACTTTATTGTTTTAAAATTTTACAAATAATAAATATTTCAAGGATACATTTAATTTGTTGTTTCATGTGGGAAAATCTATTGAATATATTATAAATATCTTAAAATATATGTATATATATTCCAAGATATGAGGGCATTACATTCCACTAATAAATAAGTACCATCCCTTAATATTAATCATCATACACTAATGATAGATACCATGGGGTCCTTAAGAAACTATGATAGATGTTCTATTATAACATTCAAGAATCTATACTATTAAAAAAATTGAAAAAATTTATCAAAAATATATACCTTTAATTATATTTGGGATATTCCTTTCACTTCATCATTTATTACGATCATGTTTCCAAATAAACACTAAAACAAAAAAGTATATGATAATTATCAACAAAATAAGAATCAATGCCGATATTATTATAATAACCCATTCATTTTATTTCTTCTCTATTAACATATTCGTTTCAATCAATGGTTTATTTAGATAAATTGTGATTTATTTGGACCAAAAAATCACTCCATCAATTTAACATTTGTTTTCTATCGCTATAAAACTATTATGTTATTTAAATTAATAAATAATAGAATTATAATATAATTAATTCGTTTTTTAAATAAAATTTTATTATCCAAAATTGGCTACCCTATACTGTGTACATAGATTTTTAGACTTTCGTAGACTAATCATGCATCTGGAGAGATATGAGATGTTACTCAACCAGCCATTTTCAGGGTGATTTACCCAAGGTGCATGTTTTCCATAGTTTTGTCCACTTTATAGTGTACTTATTTGCTCATAATTTCAAGGAGATCCTTGTAATATCAAAATTAGAAAATCATTGGAATATACCTAATGTTTAAACTTATTTATTAAATATATAACTACTATTCTCAATAATGTTATTAAATATGAATCCCCAACAACAACTAAATTAATGATCAAAATAAATTAAAACCATATCTACGGACATCTATAACAACCCAATCTAAACATATAATTATTTCACATAAATTATATATGATAACCACATTATCTCAAAAATAATCACATAATTCCACGAATAAATGGACTAGTTTCTTATATGATTAGATCCATTTTCATTCTCATCCAAAAACATACATTGATATAAAATCCATAATTTGTTTCCTTCTAGGTCTCCCATAAATCATTTATACACAAACCAATATTTTCAATACATTCCTATAAACAATTTTTGGGTAAAAACAATAAAATGTTGGGGTGATCTCAAATGACCCATAATGGAAAAAATCATCAAAACATCATCATTGATTTGATCATTAGTACATGAAATATCAAGATGTGTGCATTATAATCTTATTAACAGATCATTGAATAAAATGATTTTTCTATATATCATTATAGATTGAAATTTATTCTCATGTGAAAAAAATATACCCCAATATAAGAGAGTGAGATAATAAATGATAAAAAGAGAGAAAAATAATTGATATATGATGTCTAAATTTTTTCTAGGTATAGGGAATAATGAAATTAAGAACAAAGTAAATTGTGACCATGTCAATATGAAATCATTAAATATAGATTAACAACAATTATACCCAGGCACAACTTTATGAGAATAGATATAAAAAAATATACCTATACAGAATATTTTCAGAATAGATAAACCAAAATTATACTCATGAACAAACATGTGAGAATATATAAATATAAATTATAATCATATATAACCTTCATACCATTTATAAACTAAAATTATACTATGGAAAAATCATTTGATCATAGAAAAACTATATCTATACCATCATAAACCATATGAGGATAGATAAATAGCAGTAACACTCATCCACAATGTTGGGACCAATAGAAAACTAAAATTTTACCCATGTACAACATTGGTTTTATAGGTATATTGATTTTATGACCCTGAAAATATCCTTATTTGAATATATATAAAACCCTAAAAATTGTACAAGAGGGTAATGTAGGAACCAATAAATTATTATATATATATAAATATATGAAACATGAAAAAAATCAATCATTATATTATAATGAACCTAAGGAATGAATAATGAGTATCACGATAATTCAAGATGGTATCACCAAAATTGAAAATATGAATTTATAGGTTTCATACACCAAAATTCAATCACACCAATATTATATTTCCAAACTACTTTAAGAGAATGATTAATGAAAAATAATATTCACAGAAAAAAATCCATTTGACGTGGATTGGGAAATTTATGTGAATGGATAAAATCATTTTTATTAAAAAAATATCATTTTCATCAAAAGATATGTTATAAATCATTTGGAAAATCCATTTTTAGAAATTATATTTTTAAGAAATTAAAAATAAGAAAATTTTCAATTTTTTTAATTAATATAAATTATTAATCCTTTAATGATAAATATTTGTCTAAAAAAGCATAAGAGTTTTTTTATAAAATTTATCGTAAAATGAAATCATCAATAATAGAGTGTTGAAAGAAAAATAATTTTTTTGAAAAAAATGTAATGTGAAAAAATTAAAAAAAAATTATATAATGCATATCCATTATGGATAATTGAATATGTAATGATGGTTTTAAAAATATATGTGAACAGGAAGATAAAACATTCAATTTTCAAAGGATGGAAACCCATTTTTGCATTTCGAAATACATTAATTGAAATACCAAATTGTAAAACAAGTAAAAAATACCATATCAAAATTATGGTAATGTAAGTATGAATAACCTATGAGTTATTTCATAATAATATTTATAAATATAACGTATAACAATGGTTAGAATGGGAAATATTTTTAAATAGGGGAAACAAACATTATGAATTATGTAAACATTTCTCAATAATGATATATTTTACATAAGGAAATTCATCAATATAGAAACATTGAATTTAAAAGGTATTTTCAAAAGATATGAACATAATGTACAATTAAATAAAATGATAGTGTCATAGAAACCATTCTTGGATAAATATTTTGAACACATAGAATTATAACATAATAATAAGGGTTGTGTTAAAAAAAGTCATGAGACGTTGAAATCACTATAATAGAAATATGTTTAATAAGAGAACATGAAATACCACATAATCCACCATTAATTAAATGAATATGATAGTACAAATTATTTATAATGATATCAAACAATATCATGTTTCATGGTAATAAATATATCCATTGAAATTAAATTTGAGAAAAATAACACCTTTCCATGAATTCCTTCTAATTTGAAAACAATATGATATCATTTATAACTATCAAAACTATCTAGATATCATATTTTAAAAACCTGTTCCTATATATAACCTTTTGTACTTATAAATATAAATAATTTGTTATAAATTTAATACATATTAATGGTTACTTTTCATCCTTATATATTTTTACTTCTAATTGTTTCATGTATGTTTTATAAATTCAACACTAATAACAATTATTTTAAACTATGTGAATATTAAATATATAAAATATTATACAATAAGACATAATATATATGGATTTATAAATCCCATTCTCATTCAAATATTTTTAATTATATAAATTGAAAATATAATCATTGTTGAATTATTTAATTTATTTTTTGGTTCACATGTTATATTTCAATAATAAATTAAATATATAGTATTACTATTAAATAACTATAAACTAATATTACATTCCTCTTTATCTTATAATAATATTTGTAATTAATTTCACATAGTCATACAAGGTTGTGTTTTATAACATCATTCATGTAGTTGGTTAAATTATCCCAAATTGGAATGTTAAAAAATTTATGGATGAGTATGGATAAGTTTATCTTATATTGACATAAAATATTTATATAATAATAATTATTATATTATATAGTGGGTTTTAATGTTATGACTGATATTTTTAAGATATTTGAGTTATGAATAAAAAATTAGATGATAAATTAGAAATTATATTTCATTCTCATTGGTGTCTTCAATTATATTCTAATTCCATACATATAACCAATGATGATAGGTGGTGGTGAAAAACTAAAGATGTTGTTTTATGGTGGTGGTAGTTTTTAAAAATAATTGATCAATATTATTTTTCATTTTTATGGAATGGAAGGAATGAATAAATTTTTCTCCACTAATATATGAACACATTATTAGACTATTGATACTGTGTTCATTATATTTCAATGGTTATGATAGGTTTATAAGTTAAATATTAATAAAATAAGGTTATGATTATGTGATACTCATGTTTGGACATTAAACATTATTTTCAATTTATCCTTTTCAATGAAGGTCTAATACTAAATAAGTAGGACAATTTGTTTATAAAAATAATATTTTAATATATTATGGAAACAATTGAAGAGTTACATGAATAAATTTTATTGAATATGTAATTAATGAAGTAGTGTTCTTTCAAATTTTATAAGTGATGAAAAGGGATATTTTGAGAATACCCATTATTTTCAAAAATATCATGACACTACTCAGGATTTGAGGGTTCAAAAACAGTTGAATAATTGATTTTGGGGTGAGATACAATATAAAATTCATATACCACTAATTTTCAGACATGTTTAATACAGGTCTCAAACATTTTAAAAATCTTGTTTTTATATTTCACTATTTTATTTATTACCATTGAAACTGATGTTCACCCAAATAATTTTAATTTTACTAAAAATATAATTTAAAACTTATTTGAAAATTTGGGTTTTATTAAAATTAATTTATGTCCTAGATAATTTATTTGATTTTTTAATATGATAAAATCATATTTCTAATTAAATAATCACATATTAAAAACATATTGTTTAGAAAAAAATTCATGAATAAGTGTTCTTAATATTACATAGTATTGATTTATAAATAAAAGATTTATTATATATATATACATTAATTTAGATTCTATATAAATTCATTTTTTAGAAAGGTTAAATTTATTTGATTATATGAACATTACAAAATACTAATAAAACAAATATTTGAAAATTAGATTTTTCCCAGTTTCCTGTTAATATTCTTTAATATTAATAAACATAATATTATTCATAAAAATTAAACTGATGTTTTTTTATACTCAAAAATTTATGATATTTAATATAAAATCCATTATTTTAGATTTAATTGTTCAAATCATGAAAAATAATTCTTAATATATGCGAATAAAAATCATTTTTATAGTAAAATATTAATTATTATTCCCAAAACTTAATATGTGTTTTATAAATTAAATATAGTATTTTATATTTTATATATTGTTTTAAAAATATATATTTATATAGAAATACTATTTAAATGAATTTTAGTCCATTTTTATATTATATATGTTGTGAAGTTAGAAATATTTTTATTTTTTATTATTCAGCTCAATTATTTTATAAAAATATCAACCAATAGATTTAGGATAACTTGATTTGTGGAATTCAAAAATAAAGCTCATTTTTTGAAATTAATATTCAAAATTTGCTAAATTTTTCATTTAAAATAAATTTTAATATACATATATATAATGAAAGAATAAATTTTAAAAAAAAAATATATCTTTTATAAAACATCAAATGATCATAGTACCAATTATTATGGAATTTTTAATGATTATAAGGTTTTCTACTTTTTAAGGGGGTAATTATTATTATATCTTCTTAATAATAAAATTATAAAATGTAATTTTACTCTACTATTATTAGTGGAGAAATATAATTAACATGTTACTAATTTAATGATATATATATATTCTAAAATTTCAAGGAGTTACATTAACGGCCACAAAATCCAAAATTTAAAAAATTCCTCATTCCATTTTTAAAATATTTCTAGTGCTTCATCGAATATATCTAGCATATTGGTATTAGAATTTCCATTTTCTAATTTGATTTATAATTGAATTTCTAAGGAGCTATTTTTTCTATTTCTTTTCTCCAAACCGAGAAGGATAATTAGAGTCTAAAAATTTCTTTTCCACCAACGAAGTACATCAATCAATTTTTTCAAAGATTAAAAAATTATATTATGGAATTTTTATTTATGATAAATTGTATACTGTCACTAAATAAAATATCTATTTTTCTTTTAGATTCAATGTTAAAGTAAATAATGTAACATTCTTGTCTCATTATGACTTTTTCATATGTGCTAATAGATTCATGCACATTTTCATTAATTTTAAATAATTCTCTACACATTTTAGAGAAAATATTTTGGGGATGATATTTATTAAAAAATATGTCATTTAACAACTCTCATTTCATATATTTCATTTCCAATTATTTGTATTTTCATAATTTTTGGTGAAAATTGATTAGAATCACCTATTAAATGATTGACAACAAAGATAAACTATTCATGATACAATATCTGAAGAATGAAAGAATTTTTTTTATATTTATACATTGTATTGTTATCTGTGTATTGAGGGACCACCTTATTGTTGGGTTTCATTGATGTTAGAAAAATTATATATAATCTTCCACTTATTTGGTTTATATGGATGGTCAATATGGTCTAGGTTATTTTGCATTACCTATGATAACATTTGACCAAAACTATTCACTCTCTATCCCATACCATTGTTTATCTCTTGGGAAATCACCACATTTTCAACCACACATGGTTTATTAGTCAATAAATTACAAAATTTAATAGTCATAAATAATTCTTTTGTTTTTTCTAATCTATTCTTATTTTTTTGAAAGAAAACTCTTCTTCTAAAAAAAATTAAAATATTCCAAAGCCTTGGACTCAAGCGACCAAAAAAAGTATTATCTTGGACATTATTGATAGAGGTACTTGTTTAATTTATTTATTTAATCAAGTTTTTTGTTAATGTAAATAGTCTATTGTGTTTTAGGTGTTTCGAGGGTGTTCTATAGGTTTGGGTAAATAAAATATGGGAAATCAAACCACCTTGTGCAAGGCTCATGATTGGCACACTATTATGTAAACCATGAGGACATCCCAAGATAACCATAAAACCATCGTTAATGGAATATTTCAAGACCAGAGCATGATTAGTAGTACGGTGTGATGATTCTTAGGTAAATTTGTAACCTCAATTCCCATTGATAGTGGCTTGATCACAATTTCAGCACAGTTTGGAAAACAGTGTGGGTGAACTATGTACCCCATTAAATGTTGGAAGTTATGAATCATCAATTATAATATTTTATGTCATCACATTATTTCTTCCTGAATTAACTATTTTTAACAATAGTGATGAACAATAACCCTTAAGATATTTTAATGGAGATTCTCTTTCATTGATTTGACACTTGGAGCTCCATCACGTGCAGATCGAAGCACTGGGAATGTCTAATCTCCTCATTTCTTCTCTCATATGGACTAGGGATTGCACCTAGGGAAATATTCATTTGAATCTATAAATACCTTTTTTTGTGGAATATAGGTCTAAAATATAAAATTTAGTTGAATACAGAACTCTGGCCACATTTAAGAGTGTGTTTGAAAACAAATTAGAGGTAGTCAGTCTCCAAGTTATATCCTATAGTTTCGTTGAGGATTTGAGCATGTTTGGTTTTTTATGTGTTTATATATTGTTGTGATCATGTTTAATTTGTTTATGCTTGGAAAAAAATTCTGTATACATGATATATACAAACCGTTATATACACCATGGGATGTATCGTGCTTTATTTGAATGATTTTGGTACATCTATGTGGTGCCCATAAATTCCTAGGTCTAAATATTTGATATGTAACTACACGGTTGTGGTCTAAATATGTAAAGACCTTTTTTATTATGAGTAAATTTTTAATGGAATTGAAAATTGAATATTGTTAGCATTTCTAGTTTTGGTAACGTTTTTAGGTGTTAATTTTAATGACATAAAAATGAGTTAATTATGTTAATTGAGATCATGACATGTGGAAGAAAAACTATTACCTAAAAATTGCCAAGATAGTTGTGAATTTAAATAAGAGAATATTTTAACTTTTTAATGGTATGTGAAATAGTAAATATGTTAAATTAGATATCATAAATTAATTCACGAATATGTTAAATGGGTTGATATAAGGTAATTATTTAATATTCAAAGTTAGCTATGATTGAGAATTGAAATTGGGCTAAATGGGATAATTAAGGTAAATGGAAAGTGTGTTATTGGGTTATGTAATAATATTAATTCCCATGTTTATTGTTATAAATTATGATTTTAATATGTATTTGTTTGTTTGGTTGTCATATTGTATGTGTTTGATTGGGATATATGTATAAATTATATGAACTCAAATTAAGGTGTGTGATAATGGATTGAGGTTCCACCCATGGATTGAGTTGGAAAGATTATCTATCTTCATCCATAATTCATTAGTTAGGGATGGGGGGATGCTCTATTCCCCATTAAGTTTCATTCCACTCAGTCATAATATTTTTGGAGAGGATATTGTGAATTTGGGATATATTACCACTAATGATATAGGGACACACATTATTCCATTATGCAGAATGATTCATTCCATGAACCCTTGTGTGAATAATGTAAATTTCGATCCCATGGATTACATGTTGATGATGGACTACGTATTGAATAATATTCACATAATGAATTTTTCACGATGGTTAGTACTAGTCAATTACAATTTATTTACTCATGGACCCCAAAAAATCTTTTCATTAACTTTCAATTATTTAATACTTTCATGATAAAGGTATTTACACAATTTATTTTGTAGACACTATATGTGGTAGACTATATAGTGGTACTTACACCCTTATAATACCACCATTGGGTACCCAGGCTAATTTCAGGCTTGTAGGATAGGAAAAATATAATGGGCATGTGATCGGGTGTTGGGTCATGACTGATTGGTACATTGATGAGGTTCTATACATAGAATTAGGATTATTTTTTAGATTATATTGTTTTTATTTATATTGGGTTTCATTCACATGGCATTGTACCATGACATTACATAATTATAGTTGGTTGTGGCATGTACTGATTATTGGGAGATGGATATTTAATCGCGTTCATTGGTTATACTATATTATTTAATCTTTTATATTTATTTAATGTTATGTAATTATCTGTTAAAGAGGGAATAGTCTCAACACATGACTTTTAGACCCTTGTTGCAAGTCAGAAGTCTCTAGAAATTAGAGATGTGGTCTTGAGGATAGGTGGTCACCCACCATATGGAAATAGTTTATAGGATTCCCGGTCATAGACAATACACTGCAGTATTAGTGCTTTTTTGTTCTGGGGTATTTTTATGTATGATGGTAGATGAGAGGTTAGGATGTTTTGGGACTTAGTAATGATCTTTTTATTGGGATTATCCAACCCATGTACGAGGTAAAACCCAAGTAACCCTTGTTTTGAATTTTTTTTATTAATGTGTTTTGTTACGGTTGAATTATACTTCTCTATTTGATGGTACACATGTTTTGGTATGTGATGATTTTATGTAATTTTACCCATGTCCTTATTGGAACATGATTGTGTATTGACGCATCATTTTAGGCACATTTGGATATACGTGGAATGAATTATGATAGGCATAGAGGGCTGGGTGTTTGAGATCTGAATGGTGGAATTCATTACCAATTTCCAAAAAAATGAAGAAGAATGGAATCAAATAAATAAGTTGATCATTGGAAAAGTGGATGAAGTATTGAGAATGAATAATTAATTTTGATTAATGAAATGTTTATATGATTTAAGATAATGATTGTATCATTTTTTGAAGTGGGGAATATTCCTATGATAAAATACATATATTGTATAAGAAGAAATTGATTGAAATTTTTTTTGTGAATGATTTGAGATTAAGTAATTTGGTTTGCCTCTTATTTTCCATGACCCTCTATTGGGAAAGGAGATGGTAGGGTTATATGTGTAATGATGATCATTGAAATAGTGATTGCAGAGTTGGTTGTTCAAGTCTAATAGTATATGATATTTCCCATCTATGGTATGGATCCTTTTTATCATTCATATAAATGTTTGTTGAGGGATTTTATTTTGGATTTTGGTTATGAATAACGTAGGGACATTTGACACATTGGGTTAATGGGGAGTTTTGCATCATAACTCTTGATTTTAAATATGGAGAAGTTACTTATGAATGAATTTTTGATGATAGAGATTTTGGGATAATTGGGTTGTGGGTATAAATTGTTGTTTAGATTTGACCATTGTATGGGTGGATTTGGGCTATGAGAGTTCCCTAGCTTGAGACCATGGTTATGGGTTGTGTGGCCTTGATAGTAAAGGCATGGAATATGAGATGTTCTTATGGATCCCTTTGAAGGGATATGGACTTTGGTTCAGGAGGTGTTATTCAATAATGTGAGTGTTGAAACTCTAATGGGTCAGGACCATAGGGAGTGCATGTGGGACCATAAAGATGATTCCTCGGTTTTATAGACCCTGAGATTTGAGACCTAACATATGCTGTTTTTGATTCCGAATATGGTGTTTGACTCAATGTGATGATGTATTTGTAGTAAAACCATTGTTGTTGATCATAGATTAATTGTATTCATGGTGAACTAGGAAAAGTTTTTATCTAAATGGGGGTGAGAGTGTGGTTCATGAACATTGATTCACTCATAACTTCATATGTGTGGTTTGGAGGGAGGATCAATGAATTTTTTTATCGTGAATCTAGTTTAAGGAATTTTTATCATTCGAACTTCATTTTATGCTTTGAGGGAGGTCATATATGGTATCTAGTGCTTTTGGATGTTTTTCTCCATCACGGATGTTTAAGAAATTGATAGTTTTATGTGGATAATGATGCAAAGTGAATGTTTTCCCTATAGGGCTATGGGGGAAGGTTTACAGTTTTGTTTTTCAACTCGAGTTGTGGTTGCATATTGATATTTTTGGGGAAATCAAGGGTGTCCCCATGGGGGGATAGCCTAGTGATGTACGTTCCATAGAATATGAAGAATGGGAGTGTGATCATTAGTTGGATATATGCATGATGAGTACCATTGAGTATTATTTGAATGGAATTGTTCTGTCCAGAGTCTTTTAGAAGAGAATGTGAGTTCTTAAGATAAGTCGCGAGGATTGTTTCAAAGGGTTATATCATATGGATTCTACACCATTCTTTTTGTATGATGATTAATATATATCTCAATAATGTTTTTGATTGGGAGAGATAGGTCTTACTGAATCATGGTTTGATTTTTTTGTTTTTAAGGTTACACTAGAGGTCAAGGTAGTCTCATGGAATGTCTTATTTGTATGAATGCTTTTGTTATTGGGTTAGAAGTTAAAAATAATGAAGGAATAATGAGGATGACTGAACAAGATGAATTCTATGGTTATGTTTGTCTTCTTGGAACTAATGTTTGTGTTATAATGTTTCGATGATAGTGAAAAACCATGAGGTCTCTAACGAGGTCCAGATGAGTGAACTCATGGCTAAGGTGTGATTTCGATCAAGATAATAAAATGTCATTCTCTTTAAATAAAATGTGGGATGTCTGTTTATGTGATATAATATTGGTGTTATTAGTTCAGTGTTTCATTTTGATTAAATTGTAATCAATTAATTGCATAATGAAAGAGATCTAGGGGTGTGGAAGATATAGTACCATAGGAAACGTTGGTTCACGACTACATAGTGGATAGTCGTGGAGTAGTAGTGGTTATGTGTTGATGAGATGTGTGTGGAATTTAATCTTATGATCCTTGTAATTTCATGGTGTCTCATAATTTCATGTCAAAACCCAAATGGATATGGTGGTTGTGGTGTTCATTGACATCTTTATGGTGTACCTCATCGAGTGACTATCCTACCCAACATTAGGATATCATCTTGAGGGCACTGAGAAATATTTGGATTTATGTTTAAATACATGAAGGGTTTTTCATTGGATGAGTTAAATAATGGATTTTACACTCATGGGGTGGTATATGTGGAGTTGGATGGTGGGATATAAATCCTCATAATTTCATGGGTGAGGTCGTTGAGATGGAAAGGTTGTCAAAAAACAATGTCAGTGATGTTCTTAAAAACTATGAATGGGTATCGGGTGAGTATTTCTTGTTACTTTGAGGAAATATAAATAGCCACTACCATGTTTTGGGGTTCATATTATGATATATGTTTGAATTGTGATGTTTTTAATTACTCATTAAAATAAATAGTAATGAAACTTATATTTTTTTGAGTTCCCAGTCTATCCAAGATGTGGATAAAAGGAAATTTAGTTTATGTAGTAGCATGAGATTTAAAATGAGGAACCTATGTGGTGAAAATTAGTTATCATGTAGATTCTAGGTGGGCCTCGATTATGGTGGATGATTGTTCCATGTAGTTTTTTGGGCTCAGGGTAGTTCGAAATAAATATTCAGATGCCTATGTTAAGGTTGTTGAATGGGTGGTAAGGCATGACCAAGGTTTGTGGCATTTTATATTTTGTTCTATAACTCTAAAAAAGTTTGATGTAGACTTGGTTATGTTTCATTTGTTGTTATTGGAATGACTTGAGTATTGTGGGTACCTTTCCCATGTGAGGTAATTATAAGCCACTGTTGATGCTAACTATTCCATGATTAACCAGTTGAGGATATCTTCACTTGTTTAAAAGTGGGGGAAGATGTACAGATTTGAAAATAAAATTTGGAGGATGTTTTAGGGTGAGAGGTAAATTTCAAAATATTGAAATGGTTTTTCTGATAATATAAACTTCTTATGTTTTTGTATGAATTAATGGAGTGCTTGTAATGGGATTGTTTATGGGGGTAGTGGTGGAAATGATTTCAAAGTAGGAAATGATGGAGTGATGGGTAAACTCTACTAGACGTCATGAAAAGATATTGATAGGAATTTTGGATGATAATTAATAGGTTAATGTTGGTAAGCACCATGGGGAGGTAAAAATGTGTTACATTTGAGAAATAGAATATGTGTGTTTTTGGAAAAATTACTTCGGGGTAGTCCGACCTATGATTGTAAATAAAAATGGGTGAGGTAAGAGTGACCCACCTCTAGTTTGATTTTGTAGTAGCATGTTCCATTCAGAAATTAACACATACTCGAGTAAGGTCATGGTGATATTAGTAATCAAATGGATGGTGTAAGGATTTCCTCTTAGGTGGTTTCAATGGTGAATTTGGATGACAATATCGGGTAATATCCCAAAGGATGTTCGACTGTAATGAGTTGGAACACTTCTAGTATTTTGTGAAAGTTTATTTGAGATTATTGTGGTCATTATTTAAAATTGGTGATCCAAAAAAATTGAATATTTTGGGGATAACCATTATTTATAATTTTTTTATTGATTATGTGATCAGAGTTTTGGGTTTCAGAGACTTTAGTGATCACCGTTCATGTTAGTTCTCCCAAATGGCATCCATTGGAATGGGTTTATTTGGTTGATTACCCTGAAAGTCGGTGTTTTATTTTGGATGTAGAGATATGGAATTGGATCATTGAGACATTATTATAGGATCATAATAAGACTAGAAATGTTTTTATAAGGACTATGTGTTTTTCATTTGGTGATATCATATTTTGTTCCTTATTTAGTTGTCGAAACTGAGTAAAACAGAATAAGGTGTTGTAGGTCATGAGTTAAGAAAAGGATAAGACTGATGGGGTGACTATTAGTTCATCCATGATGCTATAATTATGTGAGCAAGGTTTCCATGTACTTTGAATTGGGAAATGGTTCCTATGTCCACCCTATGATGTTCTTCTTTGGAAGATGTATGGTTAAAGATGATGTGTCATTTGAGGTGTATTTGGTTCTTGTTTTCGGTTGTAGTGAAGAAGTATTATGGGGATATACTCTTCTATTGATTTGAATTATGTTGTATAAATTAAATTTAAATGATAATGATGATAAAATTGAATATATTTTTGGGACTAGTTGACTGGTCTCTTTTTTTGAAGATCAGTGATGCTTTATATTGTGGCTCAAGCACGATCCTTTATAAGGTGGGGAGGTTGTAAGATCACAGACATCATGGATGCATGTCCTTTTTCCCTTTTATTAATATTTTTTTGTTTTATGATATGTTTCATGGGATGTTGAGGGACCTTTAGGGTGTTCTAGATGTTCTAGGAACTAAAGGATGTAAAGATGATCCAACCTATGCAAGGTGCACAGTTTGGGCATGATTAAGTAAATTGTGCAGCGTTCACAGAATAATAATGAAAGCTCAGGCAATGGAATATTTCATAGAAGACACATGGTTATTAAAACCATGTGGATCTTCCCATGTATCCTAATGACATCACTTCTCATTGATAGTGGCATGTGCACTTTTTTTCACAGTTTCGAATACCATGGTAGAAAACCGTGTACCCCCTTAAATGGTGGAAAAATTAAAAAAAATCAACTATAAGATTTTTTATCTTCAACAAATTATCTTCTCTAATTTTATGTCTTTTAAGAATAGTGATTAATAAGAAAACGAAATTGATTTTAAGGGTGATTCTCTTTTGTATCTAGGCCATTTGGAGCTCTATCGATTGCGAATCTAATTTCTGAGGATGCCCAATATCATTCTTTCTTCACCCTTTTAGATAAGAGATTACACCATGGGAAATATTCTTTCAAATAGATAAAACTATTCTTTTTTGTAGAATTTAGATTTATTCATTAAAATGTGGATGAATCTGGATCTAGTGACAAATTTAAGATTTCTTTTATCCCATGGATTCAAGTTGGATAGTCTACATGTTATTTCCCATTGTTTCATTCTAGATGTGGGTATGCTTATCTCTTATTGTGATATTGTTTTCATGGAATAGGTGTGGTATAATTTTTATAAAAATGATTAATATAACCTATCATAGACTTTGTGGGATTAATCAATGCTTATTTAACAAATTTAGGGCTACCCATGGGGTGTGACGATCTTTTCGAGACTAAAAATGGGTTAGGTGAGTTTAGGTTCGTGGTTTGATAATGATGATACCTTGTTGATTTTGTTGAAATATTTAATGGGATTTCAAATGGAATATTGTTAGTGGTTCTAGATTTTTAAATGGATTAAGTATTTGTTCTACATGACACAAAAATGACTTAATTGGGATAATTGATATCTTGACATATGGCTTATGAATTATTTTACATATTACTAAGAGAGTTAGTGTATATTAAATGATGAATGTATTAAATAGAAAATGGTATTTGAAATAGAAAATAAATTAAATTGTATTTCCTAAAGAAATTCATGAAATGTGATATGTGTTTATGTAAGGAAATTGTTGAATGTTCTTAGGGAGATATGAAAAAGAATGAGAATTTGGACAAATGGGATAAGTGATGTAAATGGAAATTATGTTAATGAGTTATGGAATAATACTAATTTACATATTTAATATTATGGGTTTTGATTGTAATATGTACTCTTTGTGATATAGAATGTGGTTGATTCATATATATGTGTAAATCATGTAAAAATGGCTCGTAGTGTGGGATATTGGACTACGGCTCCCCCCTTGGGGTCGAGTTGGACTGATTGTCTAATTCCACCCACAATACATGTCTTATGGAGGTGAAAGGATCACTATTCTAGTATTGGTTTCATTCTATCCCGATAGAGGAATCATGGGGAGGAAATTGTGATGTTGTGATGTATTATCCCTAGTCAGATAGGGACTTGACTTATTCCCTTATACAGAGTGATAAATACCATGAAAAATTTTCTAAATGATGTAAAACCCTATCCCATGGATTACATGTTGATGTTGAACTAGGTTATGGTGAATATTTACATAATGAATTTGTTACAACTTTTTGTAATATTAATGTAAATATTGTCGATTAGTGGCCCCTGAAGTATCATTTATTTTTTATCACTTATTTTATACATGTATGAAAAATATGTTTATACTAAATATTTTGTAGAGACCATTGGTGGTGTCCTTCTAAGTAGTACTCACACTCTTCTCGGGTCACCATTGGGTAACTTACAAGATTTCATGTTTTCAGGTCATAAAAAGGGCATGGTCGATGTGCATGATAGTAGAGTCATTCTTAAGAGTTACATGAATAAATTTCCAAACATGGAGTTCAAATAGTTTTGGGGATTCCTCTATTTTCCATTATTTTGGGGTTAGTTCACATGGAATTGTATCATGACATGACTTATTTATTGTATATTATGGTTTGTACCCTGTTTTGAGAGATGGTTATTTATGCATGTTTATTGGTTATCTTTTTTCCACTATTCAATTTAATTTATCATGTTTCTTACTCCCGTAAAGAGGGAATAGTCTCTCCAAGTGACTTTTAGACAATCCCTGCTACTTTGAACCCTTTGGAATTCAAGGAGGTTCCCTTGAGTATGTGTCTCGGCCCAACTCAGGGAATTGATTTAGAGGCTTCTTGGATAGGGATTTTACTATAACTAACATATCGTACATTGTTTCTCAAGTTAATAAAAATATCATGTCCATAACAAATTCATGAAATAAATAAATCTCTAGTGAACTAACAACATTCATGGTAGATTGACCGTAGATAATTTATCACAAAATCCTTGGTCAACCACAATCCCTGTTTGATTGAATATATGATAAAACGTGCAACCAAAAATCCAAATTAATGAATTTTGGCTCCTTGAAAAATTCTACAAATTATTTTATTAACCAGTATATGATATTATAGTTTCTACAAGACATCAATTTATATTAATTTGAAGGAAATAACCCATATTGTAAATTTATACATCTAACAATTTAATGAAGTAACTGTGTGATATGAAGAATTGAGTATGGGATGATGTAAAAATTTTACATGGTTTGTGATATATCATAATTTAATGTGGTCAATCAAATGTTAAAATGATCAACCATATGACCGGATATCATGGTATGCAATCCAATTTTATTGGAAATTATTTAAAACACCATTGAAAATTACATGGAACATTTTAATGATACAATATATTATATAGGTATTATACTATTAAAATATAATATTCCATAAAATTTTCTATGTATAATTAAAATTTGGTCATAATAATTTTATGGGAAGTAATTTCATACCAGGTATAGGTATTTGTATTTATGATTTATCTACAAATATATTCAGATAATCACTTTAATTTTAATGAAGACCATGGATAAACAATATAAGAGAATGGAATATATGATTGAAAAATACAACAGGTTTATAAGATATAATTAAAAAGGTCTACTTTACTATTTTTTAATATAACACTTTTTTAAACTAAACATCACTATTAGATTATGTATCAAATTTCATCTCACCTATATTTGTTGAATCAACAAATGAAATTCAATAAGAGAAGAATCATTAGTGATACAATAAAACACATTATCTACATCGAAATATTCTCTCTTCTCTATATCTGTTCCCATTACACATTTGAGATATGATTTGATTACACTGAATATATTTTAATCACTGACTCTTCTGATTTACTAGGTTGTATGAGATACAATCTAAATTTTTCTCTCTTTATTATTTCTCTCACAAAGTTATTTAGAATAGGCTAGGTATCATAGAATACCTGCATGCTATTTTATTTCTTTAATTATAACTCGAAGTACATTAGATTTGGTTTTGAAAAATTGATTTTCTGTGTAACATGGTATATAAAACCTGATATAAAATATCAAAAAGTTTATTTTCTTAATAATACTCTTGGATGTAGGTGATTACCAAATGGAGAGGAAATGGTCTCAAATTAACACTGAACCTTTTATTTTATTCCACAATGTGTTTTCCTATATTGTTTACACTATGTTTTAATCAACTGTATTTTTTTCTATGACACATTAGAAAGAAATTTCTTTGATATTAATATTTAATATGTGATTTATATAATGTTTTTATACATGATAATCTATTTAAAAAGATAAAATAGTCTTGATCTTATTTTAAATAGTAAATTTCATACTTATACAATTAGAGTTAAATAGGATACATATTTTATAATTTTTAGGATTTAGTCATAAATCGATTGAATGGGAATTTAAATTGGAATCAATGTTCACCACATATTTGGTATGCAACTCTGACCAAAATTTCATATCATAGGATCATTTATTTCAGTATCTTGTTTAAAATATGATCACTTGTTTACCCCAAAAAATATAATTTTATATTATTAAAAAATGCATATCTTTATGGATAAAAGTAATCATTATTAGACTGCTACTGATATGACTTCTTATTTTATTTGGACGAATTATGAATAGAGGAAAATTAAAATGAAAATACATCAATTAACTATATATTTTGATATATATGCGATAATTGAAGTTCAATATGTGAAACGTAAGTTCAATAGAGAATATATCATTGATTTGAAATAGTAATATTATTATTATAATTTCAATTTTATGAATTTTTTATATTAGGTTTCAAAAGAAGATAAATTTATCATATGGTGATAATTTTATTCTACATATGAAATTTTGGAGAGATTTTCTATGTCTAAATAAAGGTGGAAAATTATCTACGAAATGAAATGAAATATATTTATTATTAAATATGATAAATTTATTTTTAACCCTAATGAATCAATTTATCATGTGTATCTAATGTTTAAAGATATCCATAAATTAATTCATGCACTCATAATGACCATATATGACATGTCTCATGTGTTGTGAGTTTTAAAAATCTTACAAGACTGTTAGAAGGGAGTTTTTGTGTACATTATTATGTACTATGATATATGAAAGAAAACAATAAAATAAATTTAGAAACAAAAATAATTTATGAATATGATATAAATATAAATGATGAATATGTTCATATATAAAGTCCAATTACATTCAAGTAATCTTCATCCATTGGTAAAAAAAATACGAAAGGAAATGAGGACCAGAGGAAGTGATAGTGACTCAAATATTGGGGAAGAGATGTGTCATCTAGAATATTGTTTCAAAAAATCTATGAGAATAAAAAACATCAACAAAAATTAAATCTTCAATGGATGTATGAGAATAATGATTACTAGAAGAAACACAGAATCATAAATGTTACATATAAAGAATATAATAAAAATATCACATAAAGGATGAATGGAATAAGATCAAATAAACAAATATGTAATGATAAAAGAAACATATTGAAAACGATATGAATAAAACCTATAGTGAATATGAGGACAGCTCCATTCAATCTGAGTCGAGTAAATATAATTAAATTTAAAGAGCTAACATCTGTTTTAATGAAAACCAATATTAGATATCAAATACTATTCCTATATATTATTATAATATTTCTGAAATATCATAAAGTTAAAATAGTGATAAAATTATGAAAAATAATTATTTATTTCAATACACTGATGCATTGGAAGTAATATAAAATGTTCCTAATGATATTTATAAGGTCTAATGAAACATTATTCATTATCTAATTGTATTTAATTTCATTATTCTCTTGAAAAATAAAAGAATAAATTACTTATTATTGTAAGTAATGATATAATGGTTGAAAATAAGTTATTAAAATATGTTATTAAGTGTTTTAAATATTTATTATATACACTTAACACAACTTCTAGTATATTACAGCATATCTAAACCAAGATTTAGTTAGGGATTCTAAACTAGAAAGGAAAAATAATTATATACACTACATTCATAAATATTAAAATAGTAAACCTACTTTAAATACGTCGTTTGGATCTTCAAGATCCTGATCAATTCATTTTTGGGACCAAAAAATATTAATTTCCATATTATTATATGTATGTTCATAGATATAGGAAGAAATATACTAAACAAATCCTGATTCATAAATCATTAATTTCTAAACTATCTAGTCTAATAAAATATAGGTAACATCATTTTTGTGTACATAATTTACAATTGAATATATTTATGAAAATTTAAGCAATGGAAGTAATGGTATTTCCACAATGAATGATCTAAATATATTACTAGGGAATTTAAAATATTACCAAATTTGACCCAAGTGGATGGGGATCATTTCACATATTATTAAAATCAAAATAAAAAATAATAATATCCTTGGTGAAGTAGATAACTATAAAACAATATTAATTTCAAATTTATTATTTTGTTAAGGTATAAATTAAAATATTCTTACAACATAAATTTTTTTGATGGAATCTATTATGTCAGATTTTAATATGACACCCATAATATTTGTGATTGTAAATATTATTTAATATATATTATATTTTAAAATTAAATCATTCATGTTTTATAAATAAATTCATTAATTTCAAAAAATTTCTCTTGTTTAAATGCACTTTAACATGAATCCTAATTGTGCAATAGGACACTAGGCCATAGAAATTTATACTCAATAAAATAATTACCCAAAATGGTTTTTTTCAAAGATATACCTATGAAATATTTTTATAAAGGTATGTTGTGAAATCCTTATTATAAGGGCAGGTAAAAAAATGTTTCTTTCAAATCAATGAAAGAGGATTATACAACTCAACCACGAGAATTGATTTATAAGGATTTAATAATACTTTTAAGAGTTTCATGTTTGAATGTAATAATTTTTTATTCACTAATCAATGTTTATATTTATATATTAATGGGATAACATGTTTGAGGGATATATTCTTTTTGGAAAGTATCAAAAATTTGAAAATTCCTTATTTTTACTTACAATTAAAATTGTGACAAGTGATCATGGTTGTGAGTTTGACAATCATTCTATCGAAACATTATTCACACAACATGGAAAAAATTATTATATTAGGCTCATACGACTCTGCAATATAATGGTATCGGGGACAGAATAAATAGAACAATTCATGAGTAATCTTTTAAATTTATTTGTGAATATGATTTTCCAGTCTAATTTGGAATAAAATGTGTTAATACATATTATTATATATTAATAATGTCATAATAATAAATTTTTTAAAGAGAAATCCATATAAATTATTGAATAGAAGAAAACATTTGGTAAATTATGTCATCAATTTTGGCTGAAAGGATTTTATTGTCATTAAAAAGTATAATATTAATAAATTTTCTTAGAATTTTTTTAGGATATTTTTCATTTAATCCTTATATCCATTAAATATTAACAATCTTTGTTAAAAGATAAAATCATATAGTAGAATATGTACCTTACATATTTGATGTCAAAAATCCACATAAACCAGATGTTTACATTCAATACGTTGGTGATTATATATCAAATTAAAAAAACTCTTCTAATACCAAAAATTATTACTTCGGATTTATTTTAAAAAACAGTGATAAAATTGCATTTAATGAAATGAGAATATTAAAAAAAATCTACATTTATTCATTATATATATAATCACTAAAACCCACAAATACGAACCTTTAGATAGTATATTTATAGATATATATATAAAGGGAATATAGAAATATATTCCTTAACAATCATGTTCTGTTCATCATGAATTATTGTCACATATTGAACATGAATACATCAATGAGTTAATTAGTGATTAATATTTAGTAATTGGAATGAATGAATAATAAAATATTGTTATAAGGAATAATATTTGGGAACAAGTTGTGAGACCTAAAAATTATTTTACCATTAGTTAAATATGATAATATAGAAACATGGTTGAAAATTAAAGAACTATTATTAGAAATTGGACAACACTAATAGCACAATGTAGTAGTGAAACAGAAGAAATTGACTATAAAAATCATTTTATCCTGTTGTAAGAACATAATTAATTAGAATGATTTTTTATTCTACCACACATGTAAATTTAAAATTATTTCATTTGGATGTTAATAGTTTCATCCTTAGTTTTTATAGTATTAATGATTTTTTTTGTCTAGAACCCCCCATCTTTTCAAATCCAATGTTTACAAATGTTGTTTTCAATAAAACCAAATCATATTATGGTTTAAAACATGATCCTAAAACATTTTATGATTAGATATACACATTTACTATATTAAATAATCTAAAAAATGTGTCAATTTTATTACATTATTTATTAAATTATGTTAAAAATATATTGTAGTTACTCAAATTTTTGTTGATGATATTTTTTTTGGATATTCACCAAATTTTTAATGGACTAAATTTTCAAAATATATGGAAACTATATTTTCAATGTATTCAATGGGTTAACTATAATTATTCTATTGTTATCAAATATTTTAAGATAATTATGGTGTTATTAAAATCCATATAAAGTTGGCTAAATATTATTGAAACTATTTTGGCCTATATTACATAAAATCATGTGATACACTAAATAGTACAACTTATAAATTCGATCTTCCTGAAAATGTTAAACCTGATGATCAAACCACATATAAGGATATGATGTAGAGTTTAAATTAAATAACAACTTGGTAAACCAATATTATGTTTAGGGTGTGTGTGTGTGTTTCCCCATTTTCAAAAAAAATCCCAAGAATTTCATTTAAAATTGGTAAAAATGATTTATAAATACCTAAAAATACAAAAACAGTGGGATTATTTTATTGCAGTGGATATGATTTTTACATAATTAGGTATTTAGTTTCTAAATTTGGTTTCTCAATATTAGATAAAAATAACCTTTCAATATTTCACTTATTTTGAATGTTAATCGATTCATGGTGTAGTAACAAATAGACCACCATTGCATTGTCCACTAAATATGATGTATACGTAGTGATATTTAGTTAGAATTCCCATATTCTATGGAAGAAAAAAACATTACTATATTATGGATATCAATCTTGACATGAACCTGTAAAAATTTATAAAACAAGATTTATTAAAATTTCTATAACTCTTGTATCTCTTTCAACGACAAAGAATATTGATATGTGACATCACTTTTTGGGGTATCATTTTCAAAAGGCATATATCAATCTATAATTAATTATAACAAAATACTTTTTTACTGACATTCTTATTGAGGCAATTAATTATGAGATATTAAATTATATCGAACATGTGTTAGGTGTGGTAAATGAGGTTTAAAATGTTGTATGATATACATTTATTAATACTTTTAATAATTTGAAAAATAAATATACATAATGGTTTTTCATATAATTAATATTATTTTATTTACATACTATTAAATATTTTGTATGGTTTATAAATATAATAATTTTTATTTTCTATTTACTTATGTGTTACCTTTTTAAAAATCCCAAAATAATTGAAATATCAATAATTATACTCTAAATCACCACATTTCCTTATAACTCGAACAAAAAAAACCTTCAAACCATCAGTCAATGAAACCACAGATTTTCTAATATTTGAATCTTATTTTATCATTGTAAAGTTGAAGAGATAATTTGAGGAAAATTTTTTAGAAATTTTTTATTCCCCTTTGAAATTAATGGCATGTATGAGTGAACCATGAAAACTAAAAATACCATAGGTCATTTCTCATGATCTAATTATATTAGTGGAATTCAATGTAAAATGGTGCAAGACCAGTAGATCCTTGGTATGAATAATTGTAATATGTTTGGGATGGAGGTGTAGGTTTATAGATAAGTGCTTTCCTTTAAATATATTCTTTTTGAATGTGATATGTGGGAAAATGGTTTTTGAATATAGGGATCAAAATTATGTGATTAAGGCAGCTGATAATGGTTAGAAATGTGGATTCTCATCATCCTTTTTGAAAGACTCTTTAAGGGTTCATCATTATAGGAAACAAAATGATTATCAGAAATAATATCTTCCAAATAAACCCCACACAAACATTAGGACATCACTAGATGATCGGGATTGTTATTAAACCTATCAAAGATTATATGTAACTGGTCTAGGGGAAATTTAAGGTATAATTTAATACAGAATTGTGTCTACCCATAAAAAGGAATAATTTACATCAATAAGGCATCTATAAATATTATTATATATTATGGTTCATTTTATATTAATAATTCATCATATATTCATACTAAGTTTTATATATATATTAATTATATAATTCTAGTTTATGATTTGATACATGTCCCTAAAAATGTCCACTTCTATTATTCATGAATAGAGATGATTAATTCTGATGGGAGTAGAGGTGGAATGATTTAATTGATATGTTTACATAACATAAACTACATTAGAATATATAATGATCCATTGGAATCCATGGATGAAAACGTGGGATGTTGATGAGTAAAAAGTGTATAAAAGGTTTTATCAAGTAAAGTACATTACTTGACTAATAAATAACATTGATATAGTCATGGAACAAGAGGTAATGATCCAAAAAATCTATTGATCAATTACATGTTGTTCTTAGGATACTATGTTTGTAGAATAATAAATAGAATTAGATTATGAAATAAAAATAGTTTTATTATATATTCATGAGAATCCCAATAATGTAGAACCTATAGACCAAGTTTATCACTTACTCAAAAAGATTCAAAGGTTGTAATCATTCATGTTAGATCTTTATCTATTAAGAAATGAGTAGAAACTCCAATGGTAGAGAAAAAACCTTGTTCCTTGTTGTTTGGTATGGTTCTCTTAGACGTTAAAATATATAAATTGTATGATCCAATTGGTGAAGGGCCATAAATTTTAATTATTGGAGGATCTATATTTTTTTAATTCAACACCACAGAAAAATGCATATCCTCCAAAAATACCTCTATATTGATATGTTTTCATCTACCAATATATATGTAAATAATAAATAATAAAATAATGAAGAAAATGATGATGATTATGAAAATTCCCTTTGACCATATGCTGGATCGATTATTTGTTCTACAAATGATATAATGTATGTTGTTCAAAGGCTTTATTATAATGTTCCATAAAATGAAATTTTACATCATCCATGTGATGGTATATAGAGACTATTTTCTACTCAATAAAATCATTTATTTATACCAGAAAAAAATATTTAATGGAGAACCAGATGATTAATGGTCACCTAAAATATAAGTGGTGTATATAGATGAAACACATGAAGAGATATATACCTCTCATAAAAAGGATTAGAGAACCACTTGTATCTTTTATCATAAAAGATAAACATATATAAGAGTCTCATATTTTCATTATAGTTACTCTATATCTCACACATTTTCTTAGGAAGATCAGGCTCCTCCAAAATATATATATCCTTTAAACTTTTAAATTGAAAAATCCACCCCACCTTTAGTGTTCAGTTTTGTGAAATTCGTTATGTTTAAGAATTCCACATATAATAGTTAAAATAAGTGTTTCTAAGAATTATTTTTGAAAATAAATATGACCAATATGAATATATAACCATTAATATTTTATTTGTACATCAAATCAATTAAATGTATTCCCTTAAGATAGATCATTTTTATAATGACATTTAATTTATCAAAAATGAGATTGTTGATTTTCAATGTCAGATTGGATCCTTATAATCTAATCAAATTGAAATGTTGTAATAAATGGATTGAAGGTAACTTTTAGTTATAATAAACTCTAATAACCAATTTTAATCACACGTAGTACGACCTATGATAATATATATTATTGAATATCATATTAAAAAATAAATCCATGAATAAATTATGAATAGCATAGATAATTTGAAGGATATCAAGAATCAAGTGTAAATGGATTTTTCTACATATGCTCAAAAGTTGTATGATATAGTTAAATAATTGTCTATCATGATATACAAATAATATGGTGTCATCAATGGTTCGTTCAATTATTATATTAGATTATTTTAGTCTAATAAATATCTAGATTCCTGATTTTTTTAAGGATGGGAATTTCATATTCTTTATCCAACTACCATATTTAGAGATACAATTAAGGAGATGTTAGTTAGGAATCTTTTTCTAATATTTTTTATTTCATGAATGGATGAATTCCTTGAAAATATAGAACATAGATATTGGGTTGAAACTATAATTGACATGAATTTAGTTCCCTATATATAAAATTAATTCCACAATTCTTGCACCTCCCTCCTAACATGTTCAAGACATATCCACGTATATGTCCCAAGCCACTAAAACCACTTTACTCTCCATTTCTAGGGATATCTATACTAAAACCTATACCTCATGTTATATACCTAATATAAGAAAATTGTGTCTCTGTTTATTAATTGATAAACATTAATTAATATAGTCTTAAATAGTATCCTAATTCTAGGAGTTACTATAATTTCATCTCATATTATTTCTCCTCTTATTGTTAGAAAAGGGGTGGAACAATGTTTTCATTATACAATTAAAATACATAGGAATTAAGATTTTTAATAGAATTTTGGTAGGTTCAACATAATATTTTTAACCATTTATTGAATAGATTTTTATTATACTTTCTTCTCTTCATTTTTATTAAAAAAATTATATTCATTTTACTCAATCAACCCTTTTTCATTTTTTTCATAATCCCAAAAGGGGTAGTAAAATATGAAATATTAATAATCAATCATAGTTAACTGTTTTTTCATATTAAATCATATTATAATATTTTATTAGTGATTTATTAGGTTTTAAATGAGTTATTTTTTTATTCATTCTAATATTTTTATCATAAAGAATGTTGAATTTTTTTATTTGTATAACAATTTATTATTTTAAAAATCTCATAGAACATGTGTGTTTTTTCAAGTCTATTTGTTTTTTTATGAATGATAACTCTATATTATTAAAAAATGAAATTTTAACATGACATGATTCATATTTAAAACATAGAAAGTGTCAATATTGATTTTTTCAATGATGAATATAAAAAACACAAACTATTCATTTAACCACATGACATGTGAACCAAAGTTGGAATACATATAATTAGGAAACTGATATCATAAAAAAATCAAGAAACTACACATTTTATCTCAGAACCCACAAAAATAATTTTCTCTAAAATGTAAATAGTTTACCACATAGACAGGGGATTGAGAACACACCTGATGAGCTACAGGCCATGTTCAATTTTAGTACACAAGAATCAACATGAATTCAAGGACAACTAGAAGTGATTGCATGTGTTGAAAAATATCTCAATGTATTATATAAAAAAAATCTATGGTAAAAATATGTTCATAGTATTCTAATGAAATATAACATAGTGTAAATAGATCATATAATAAATCTTTACATCTGAAAAGGTAATGAAGAGACATCGAGGGTTTTTCATGTGACGGAGGGACTATGTTAGAAATTGAACAAGTATTTCATCAACCATTACTTAATTAGATCAATTGTATATCATCAAAATCATAAGTATAGCCTTTCATAAGGAATATGAATATAATTATATAAATTTGTTAGAACTATTAAGATTGATGCAATATAGAGTTTACGGTAGCTGTATATAAAGTGAATATTATATTATTAAAGATAACATTCTAGCCACTTTTCAATGAAGAATTTCATGATGCTCAGAAGTATCTAATGATCTTATATTTCACATAAAATAAGATTATCATTAATTATTGTTTTTCATGGCCTCATACAAAATAATTTCATTTATTTTAATTATTACAACATATAGAGAATTTAGGTAAATGGGACGTATGATACATGCATACATCGATATTTTTAAAGAACTTTAAAAAAACAAAAGAGTGAATGACATTGGAAATCTAAGATTTTTCTCTCATCTAAAACTAATTTTTAAATCTATTAACATCATAATTCTAAATTTTCAATATATAATCAATATAAACTATATAAAAAAATATTTTACAAATGTGTTATAACAAAACTCATTCTCTATGTTAAAATATTTTCTAATCCTATTATCAAAAATTTTAAAAATATTTATTTATCTGTTCCCACAATGTATATTATAATAAATCATTCCATCAAAATAGAAAGGACTATGATATATTCTATAGCATTTTTTATGTTATTTTTTCTCACATAAAGATCTCTGGAAGAGGTTTTATATCCTATATTACATGTTTATTATTTTTTCACTCATATTATCTAATAATGAACTATCAATGTTAATGTATAGCCTATATAATTAGAAAAAACATTTATAAAAAACACTTTGAAATTTTTTATTATTGTATTTTCTAATGAAAATTCATCCTAGAGGATTATTTTATATTATATAGGACTAGGTCTTAATCAAAGATTGATCTTCTTGTTTTATTCTATTTTTAGGTCTCCTATTTTGTTTATAGTGTTTTTAAATGTATATTTCAATTTTCAAAGATCAATATAAAAAATATACTTTTAATGTTAGTTTAATAATTATTTTATATAATGTTTTGATTGCATCTAAATCTTATTTAAATGTCAACATATTTTTCAGCTTGTTTTAAATGAATTATTATCTATCAACTAAAAATATTTTAAAAAAATAAAATTAGATACATATTTCAATCTTGATTATTACGATATTTATTTTATAAATTAGGATACTTTTTTAAATCATTTATAATAGAAATTTCAATTAGATAATCAATTAACATCCTATTGAGTTGTTCACTCCAACAAACAATATACATTGTTAAATTTTGAACATTACTAATTTAAATCATGTTCTACAGTAATGGTGTGATCCTAGATAACATAAAACATGCCTACATGTTATATTTTTATCCATTGTATACACAATAGTGTAAATAAATTATATTAAAATCATTCTTGAATACAAATAAATCCACACATTATGTCATGAACCTGGATAATAATAATCTTGAAGAAGAAATAAATCATGTTATCAAATGATTTACCCAGTGTATTGGAATGGTATATAGGACTTATTTATCAAATAATTAAAAACCATAATCATGAATTACATATAAAATGAATAATATATCTCATTAAGAAAATAGAAAGTAATGAAAATGGTTTAAAAACTATTTTCCTAAGTTATCAAATAAAATAAATAATGATTCATATTGATTGATATCATAAAATTGATCTCCAAAATATGTACACCATAATAGATTTTCTTCTGATATTGAAATTAACTTCATAAGATTAAAATATTACGGATGTTTTATGAAAACTTAATCTCTAAGAATGGTTCTCATAACACATGATTAAGTTTTCCAAACAGAATATTATGGGTCATTCTTATAAAATAACGTTAAATAAGGGGATTAGAAGTCCTTATAAAACCATATTATAATAAATACCTTATATTGAATTCTTGTAAATATTTACAGTTTTTTAATGGAATGTGTAGTCGATGATACAAAATATATGAATGTATAAATAATTGATTTAGGATTTTTAGAGAGTTTTGGTGAAATACTATATCGATTAAAATTTAATAAAATATCCCTTGGAAAAGATGCCTCATTAAAACTAAGTAATAAATAAGATAAAATATATCATTATTTCATAATAATAAATTAAAACATCATTTTCTAAATAATATGAACATTTCGGTGATACAACTAATAAAGGGTATATAAATTATTCTAAACAACAATATATGGTTATGAGGAAAAAAATAAAATGTGTTTTCATGAAAATGTTGATTATATATAGGTAAAGAGAATATACCCTATAATTTGTAGAAATTGAATTAAATATAAAACATATATGGATAATCAAAAAATTAAATACTATCACCCAATTAAATTTTATTATATCAACCTATCGCCTTACATTTTAATCATTTTTTATGTCAAAGGAGGTAATTCAAAAAAATAAGGATTATAATATTAACATTAGAAAAACCTAAATTAAGGTAAAGCAATAATCATAGATCAAAAATATAAAATGTATAGAAAATTAAATCACTGTGAAAATGGTAAAATATTATTCGATCATAATGAAAAAATGAGTAAACAATACACTAACCTATTTAGTAATGAATAAATAAATTGAAAATGGATTAAAGAACGTGAAATATAACATTAAATAAAATAAATAAATAAGTAATTATATAAAAATATCTAAATGAGATATCATATACACAAAATTAATTTTAATATATAAAAAATAATATATATTTCAACATGAATAAAAATTTGGATGAAAAACTGTATAATATTAATAATTAATTAATCAAGAAATTATTGTCAAAGGAACATGAAATTAAAATATAAATACAAATATAGAAACCCAAATAGTAATAAGATATTTCTATGAGGATTAAATTACAACATATAAAAGAAAATATAAACCATAAAACAAGATATGCCTGAAAAAAGTGAAATCAGGAAGATAAACCCTTACCTTGGATTCCTGCTTGATCAGAAACACTATAACATCAAGTTAAATAAATATAATTTTATTGTTAATTTATATTATAACAATATTTATTTTTATTTTTCTTTTATATTATCATATTTTTATATTTTAATTATTCTTTGTTGAAATTTGTATTTTGGTTTCAATTGACCCATTTTTATGTGATAACACGTTTATGTTGATTGTAGTTCATTAATGTTTTCATGGCGTGAAATACTTATGTTATGGAAGATAATAATATGGTTCATCAATAATCATTAATATATTCATTTTCTGAATTTCAATCATTAAATGGAAATGATTTTGTTAGTGAGTATAATTGAATATATATATATATATTAAAAAAAGAAAATTTTACGAATATATTAAATTATTTATTTTTAGTTAATATTACCAGTATTTATTTTTTTTTGAACATTCATGATATGAATATTATATCATTGTTCATGTCGGTCGTAAAACCATCCTATAAATGAATTGTTTATAGTGGTTTAATGAGTAAAACATGTTATAGAGTTGAAAAATATCACATTTTTATAGAAATAATTATATTAAAAACATATAATTAAATAGATTATCACATTTATGAAAATTTCAAGGAAAAATATGTAAATAATTATTATTGATAAGATAAAACATACAATTATGACATGATACTTCTCAAAAATAGCCTCTTAGAAATGAATGTTAAGAGACTTTTTTTATGACCAGATGATACCAAATGTGAGAGAAGTTCTTTATGGGGACAGTTTTGGATGTTATTCAAAATAAATTGAAACAATTTTATTCATGTAATTTGGTAGTTTAGGGTTCCTTTTATATATGTCATTTAGTGTCATTTTATACAAATACCCATTCTTAAGAGATTAAGGAATGTAAATCCTCATGAAATCTGGTTATAAAGTGAAAAAATAGTGCATATTATATACAGGTATCCAATAATTCAATCATCATATCAATTGGGGATTATATATTTCATGATATAATATTCATTTATATTTTATTTAATGCCATTAACTTTATTTTACAATCAATATGGTAACACTTTTTAAAACTCAATATATTATTTATATGCTTAAAAATAAAATTTGACATATTAAATTATCTAGACATGAATATTCCAAATATTTTAGTAATTAAATTTAATTAAATTATAAAAATATATGAAAATTAGTTTTTTTATAACAACACAAAAAGCATAAGACCACTTTTCAGAAAAATATAATTTTATCTATAAAATTCATTTATTATTATTCCATAAATTATTATAAGCATTAGATGAATTTGATTTCATTTGGTTACACCTGTAAACAGTAAATATAAATAAAAAATGTATTAATTAGTGAGTAAATTAATATATTAATATTAAAAATAAACAACATATAGGAACTAATTTTTTTATAAATTTCTTTTTTACTATTAAATAATTTTATATTCATTTCTAAACAATTGATAGTCAACGTATTAATGATTTTTTAATTTTCACGTGTATGAACAATAAATTTCATAAAATTTTATAATATAATTAACTAATATTTTGTTTTCAAATAAAATAATAAAATATATCAAAACAATTAAAAAATATTGTTTTCTCCATTTTTAATTAAATTGGTATTCCATATAGTTCCTGAAATATTTCATATATATTTTAAATTTATTTTAATGATATTTCCCAAAATATTATCAATATATATTATTGATTTAAATTTTGTAATGTATTTAATTTAATGAAAATGAGAAATTAAAAATATTATCAAAATCAATGGGTTTTTCAAAATTTAATATTTATTTTTTATTTTTTTTAAACTCATATATTTTGTTTCATATAACTATTTTAATTAAAATTCACAATTTTATGTCTAAATATTATTCAAAAATATTTATAATCAATTGTTTATTATAAAATGGTAATATATTGACTGGTATTATACCCAATCGAAATATACCCTTTAATAACTATTATATTAACATGATTACATATGATAAATTAATCCCATTATATATTCCCAAAGAAAACATATCATTCATATAAAATAATTTTAAATTTTAAAAAATTAATTATACTCTAATGGTTGTTTTTCATTATAGGTTTAGTTCTACTTATGTTTATTATCATGGCTGAAAAAAATCTAGTGGATCTCATTGTTATAATAATTTTTCATTTTATTTTCTTATTTTAATTCATTCTCTTTTAATAAATTTAATCACACATGGTATGTAATAATCCATTTGGTGTAGTACTAGTTCTCATATATTTGTGTTTCAATGTAAAATTATTAGTGAAAAATGTTTTCTTAGTATGCTTCATGTATTTTAATACTTATTACCAACTCATGATCTATTCTTTGGAATGAATAGAAAAAATTACGGTATATGAATTACGAAAAAAATTGTTTCCTTAAACATAAGGTGTTTTAAAATCAACCTATATGATTTTTTTCAACAGTATCACTTGGAAAATTGTATGTGAATCATATAGGGTTTGTTATATGTTTCAAAATCTATTATGTTATAATGTGATGAATATATAAGAAAATGGTTTCTTATTTATTCATATTATCAAAAATCCAAATATAAATTCGAAAAAATTAAATCAAAAAATTTAAATTCTATAAAAATTATCAATATATATATATATTATGATACAAATTATTATTCAGATTTTCTCAAATCCATATATAAATTACAGAAAAAAATTTATATAATCCAAAAATAGGTAAACACATATATACCTTATCGAATAATATTACTACCTTGTTGGGATTGTTTCTATACATATATTATTATATGATTGTAGTTAGATTTTTTTATAACATATAGTATGGTATATATATATATAAATTTATTTTTGTACTATGAATTTAATTTTTAATCTTTACATGGATTTTAGATAATAAATATTTATTTATTCGGTGTATGAAAATATAATATATCTTCGATATTACAAGAAGTTTTCTAGGATATTCATTATAATGATTCCCCCTACCTATTGATATGATATTGCATAACACTTTTCACAACATTTCATAAGAGTAAATGAGAAAAAATTATCATGTACATGGAATCAAGCTCATATCAGTTGTAAATATATTTAATATCTGGTTTCACTACTTAATTAGACATAATTTTATACTTTACACATAACATTTTTTCGTGAATCATATCACCTTTTAACTTCATCAAATAATTTGATACATCCATTATGTGGAATATCTTATAACCAAAAATAATGATCTAGTATATATACCACATAAATAAAACACGGTATAATATTAATTAATTTATAAATCATATACATGGATTCATCTTGTTTCTATGTGTGAGTGTAAAATAATGGGCATGTTATAAGAGATATATTTCAACTTTATGAATCATTTTAAAAAGACATTGTTATTGAGAATCCTAATTAACACTATCCTATTAGATTTAGAAATGCATACTTGATTATCATGTCGTGAATGATTGTCTATAAGGGTATCCTAATATATTAGTGTCACCACGGATGGATGGGTTGAATTTGGAAATTTGAAATTATATTTTTTTGATAACCTAGATGCCTCTTTTTCATTGATAGATTATATTAATAATTTATTCTACCATTCCAGTTACGTAGTTCACCTACATTCTAGTTAAATGTATAATGTTGTGAATTGTTAATTTTTTCTTAGTGATGAGAAAATAAATTGTTAGTTATATTATTCCATAACTTATCTAAAAATAGAAAAAATGGAATATCAAAATTAATTTGAATATTTTAATAATTAATAAATAACATTTTAAAATGTTATTCATTTTGATAAAGGACATATTTTTATATCAAAAGCTTTCTGAAAACATGATTTTAAGGAGGTAATCACAGATAAAATCACCAAATCTATAAATTTCATAATGATAGATGAAACACATTTATAATAGTATTTATAATACAAGTATATTAAAAAATAATTAAGTATCATAAGGTTTATATACTATTAATTTATGAGATGGATCCTAGGTTTACAGAGTTGTTTTGGAAGGATCATAAAAATACTCTGGCTAATTAATGGTAATTTACCACTACCTATTATTCAGTAACCAATAGTCAACATAATAATGTGATACTATTATATTAGGATATATATATTTGTTGATCTATGAATTTTCTTGTCTCATAGAATCTTCATCATTCATTTGAATGATCTTACAATAATAATAGGTGCAAATAATATTAATTAGTATGTATCCGTTTGATGTAATTTATGGATGGCATTTTCGATCCCCCTGTTCGTGGGTGAATATAAGTAGTGGTTCATTTGTTGGACCAATAGTTGTACATAAAAATATGGATACATTATAACTAATTTATAAAAGTATATTGGCTCTATAATGATAGAAATTGTATTATATCAATAAGTATTGATGGGTTTAGAGTTTACCTTAAGGGAAAAAATATTCCTCAAGATATCTACGACTATGAAGTTTCAATCATGGTAAATGAATAAAATTATTATATTAATATATATAACAATTTAATATTATTGAAATTATCAAGGAAGATTAAAATATTTTCAAAATAGTTCTTGATTATTGTATCTTACTTTTTTTAAACACCATATTTACCACATTATTAGACAGACCCCTCAGATGTAATTAATTTATAAAAGGTTAATTTATATAATTTTCAATGTATTATATTATAACCAATTCATATCATTGGTCGACATATGAAAATATTGCGTGGATAATATATATGAATGGAATATGTGATTTTTAATGAATATAATATACAAGAAGATATATGGGAAAAAGAATATTGTATAAATCAATAGTTGTAAGATATCATTACCAACAACAATGCCTTATAACTTTCTTAGGTTGTTATTTTTATTGATGGGGTGAGTAATAAGATTCAAATTTGTTTTAAAGAAGATGGTGAATTAATACATATTGAATTGTGGGAATTCTTGGGATGCAATGAGGTATATTTTTTTTGTTTTTAATAGATTCATGGTACTGGTACTGTTAACTAACTATATACTCTTTCCATTGAACCACGTATTCTGGAAATGGGAATTAAGTGATTCAATCATGAGTGTGCATTGTTTAGGTGAATCTTGTGTCCAACTATGTAGTATAGGATTTAATGATCGATCTAGATTCATAGATAAATTCAAGCTATGGATAATAGTGTATCAGGACCATGTGGTTATTAAAAAATAGCCGAAATTTATTTTTTCACCAAAACACATGAATCCACTCCCATTTAAAATCTATTTTATGGGGGAAGATAATTTGTGTGTCACATGGGAGTGTCGAGTAGAATTATCTCTACTTATATTGTTTCTTGTGTATCTATATGTGATTTCAATGCGAAGAGTGGTTCTTTCTTTGTTAAATATTTTCTCAGACATATTGAATTCTTATATGAAGGGAGTTAATAATTTAGAAGGACATCATAAAATAAAAAACCTTTGTTATTTAATTTTTTGGATTTTTAAATGGACAACGACATATTTTACTTCCATATTAGAATAATATTTTTTCTTTGGTATTTTTTTAAGGTTGGTGGATCCTCCTACATACTACTATATAATGAGTCTTTTTATTATTATATGTAATTGTGAATAAATATTTCATATAAAAATTTTAAAATGATTATTTCATAATTATTAGATAGTTAAATTGATGAAATTTGGTGTTGGTTTATTTTATTAAAATTAATAGTTTATTTTGAACATGTGTGTAGATTTTCAAAATAAGTGTGAATTGAGAAAAAAAGGTGAGTCTCATTGTATTGTGTTATTAGAATGAATTATTATAATAAAATTGGATTATGTGAATACTTTTTTATATATTATTTATTAATGACCATGACATGGGAATATATAATTTTTATTACATGTGGTTCCTCATAATGTTAGAAAATGATCGTTTAGGTATTAGAGATAAATTTGGAGGCCTTTCATGAAAAAATGTGATTGATTTTGGAGGTATTATGTCCTATATGATTTATTGAAAAGATAAAATAATTACTAAAATAGATAATGCTCAATAATTACATATTAGTTTCATAGTGTAAATAATCAGATCAATGTGAAAAATATATAATTTCATTATTTTCATGTTAAAATGCAATATTTTTTTCAATGTTAATTGATCGGTATATAAAATATTTGTTATTATTTCTCTCATTATTTGTTTTCATTCTGGTTATAAATTTAATGAAATTACCTATTAGGCCAGTGCCCAACTTTGATTTTATTAGATTTGAAGGATCAACTGTAATGTAAAAGACATAAATTGAATGACAAATAAGGTTTTCTTGGATTAAAAATCAAATCTAAAACCCCCAAACCCTATGAGGATCGTTCCATGTCAATTTAATAATACATTTATGTACATGCAGAAATATTATCTTGGTCAAACCCGATTGGTTTAGGGTTGGGTAATTTTAATGACCCAATGTAAGGCCCTTCAATTAGGGACCCACACATGTTCTATCGATCTCAAAAATAGAACCAATGAATCACTGGGTAGAAAAACATCCTATTAACCAACATTTTTTATTCAAATTTAATATCCCCATTTTCCATTATGGCAGAAGGTATCCTCTTTCACTTCTCATTAATGATAGTATATAAGTAGGAGGAGGGTCATCAGTGGAATTCGTTGTAAATAGTACTTATCAATCTCTAAAATGTTATAGAAGTCTATTAATACACATATCATTTGGGATTAATATTTCATTACTTTTATAATGACAATTAATAATTTATTAAACCCCTATGAGACCTCACACATAGTAATAAATTAATATTACAATTTTATTCTATAGAATTTTTTTTTAGAACAAGGATCAACATTATTTTATCAACTTGAATAATGATATTTATCCCCAGACTGAATCTTGGTCTTCAAATCTATTACAACCTATGTAAATAAAGAAATATGACATTTTCATATTTATAAATAATTATGAATTAAATATTAATTTTAAATCGAAGGGGATTCTATGTTCGCTGGCATACCTTGTCACGACCCGTCCCTCGGGGCCCGTATCGTGACTACCCCAATCCCAACATCCATAGGCCAGGGGTTAGAGAGTAGCACTGAAGACATATTCCCTAAAACTGGGAAGGCATTGCCTTTAAAACCTGTGACACACTCAACCATGAAGACAACAAGATACGAACTCAAGTAAATCGAATAGTAAACTGAGTGAGTATAGTAAGTAAAGATGGGCCAGAATACAAGCTCAACTGGAATGTACAAGTAAAACTTGAAAGTACAAGACATCTGAAAGATGGAAAGAATCTCCTAGATTTTCCATCATAGATTCTACAAGAAGGGTAGGTAGATCTCACAAATAGCTGTCTATGCGGTTCACCTCATCTAACGTCCACCCCCAATCTACCTCTAGTCTAGGTACCCACGTCCTCAATCAGCGTTGTCCATTTTCTACACCAAACAGAATGAAGTACGGGCATATCCTGTGCAGGGGTGAGTATAAAGATACTCAGTATGGACCCCAGGACTCTCAAGGTCTCACAAAATCAACAATAGATAATCCAAAAAACATGAAATCAACTAAAAACCCAACATAGGTATATGGCCAAACATATACCTATGTTATCAAGTTTACCCATCTCAAACATGAGGAATCACAAAGTCCAACTCAAAAGCCCATATCTCAACAGTTCCACAAAGGAATATCCCGATGGTATGTACCACACATGTACGCCACATAAAAGAGTGCCACCGAGGAATTACCATAACAGAATGTACCGCTCATGTACGAACTCAGCTCACACTAGGTATAACATAGGTACAATAGTAGAGATGATTTGATGTAACTACTGAATCATCTTACTTTGTTAAGTGGATGACCCACAATGGATTTCTAATATTCATCATACCCACATAGGATCTCTAGTTGATGACCCACACAGGATTGCTCGGTGCTGACCCCCACAGGATCGCTCGGTGCTGGCCCACATAGGATCCCTCGGTGCTGACCCACACATTATCGCTAGGTGCTGACCCACACAGGATCTCTAGGTGTTGACCCACACAGTATCGCTCTGGTAGTCCTGCATGGAATCCTAGAGCGGTTCCAGGTGGGACCATCAATCACATACCCACAAAGGATCTCTTCCTCGTGTAACAGCCAGCTACTGGGTTCCTGTACTATGCTTTCTCGTCTTCGGAAGGGTCTACTCCTCACGCCACAGGTCGATACTCTAACTGCCATGAAGCCCCATGAATATATATCCCAAAGGATGGACACGTCATAGGGATCTCAACGCAATAGATGATGCGTCAATCGGACACACGATATGTATGTTATTAGACTTCTATTCCCAGGGGCCCAGTTGGATTCGTGCTCGATCCAACCCGACTATATCCCAACATTATCCAAATCTCAATTGGGGTATACCAAAGGGATTGTCTCATTTCATGGATTACAGTGCCATTTGATGGTTTTTCCAATGGAAGCCTGGTGCCAAAGTTATGGCCAAAAGAGAGTAAACGAATCGATGTTTGTCCAGGTCTGGTCTGACACAGTCGGCTGACCCGGCCCGACCAGGCCCGCTGGGTCCGGCCCGGCCCGTGCTGGGCAGCTTGGCCTAAGCAGCATCCTGCAGGGTGTTGGGGTAGCCGTGGAGGATGTGGGTGGTCGTGAGAGCTGTGGGGTGGCGCGAGGCCATGGGTTCCGCGGGGCGGCGGAGGCCGCATGTACGTGGGGGGGATGAGGCCATGGGTGTCGAGAGGGCAGTGGCGTCGAAGAGGCCATGGGGAGGCACTGTTGCGTCTTCGCCTTCCTCATGGCCGGTGGGGCTTCCGGTAGCCGTTCCCATGCCCCACTGAGGATTAATTTCCCTATTCCTCCATCACGAAGAACACACCAAAAAGAAGAATGGAGGAGGGGTCGGGCCATGTTTATTTGGCATGCACCCTCCGTGTTAGAGCGGTAGCATGTCGATCCACAAAATCATGAATGAAGAATGTCAAACCCTACAACTTCCCACATTGATTATTCCCAAACCCACAAAAGAAAAGTCCCAAGAATTATCTAATTAGAGAGTTGATTTGCATTATTTGTTTTATAAGGGAAGAACATTGGAATATATTATCATACACTACTAAAACCCTACATTTAATATTGTTGATGAGGATCATGAGATGGAAACGGTGAAGGTGAAGACAGTGCCAATGATCGTCACTTTGTGGTCACACTTTTGAAGTGGGTTTGAACGTCGTCCATGTTCTTCAATTCCAAAGTGCATTCTTCGCTGGACAGCATTCTCCCATGTTCTCCCCCTTCTCTTTCACCAACCAAAAATCCCCTCCCAATAAAATAGGAGCAATCATAATAAAATATGTTTGTCCAATTTTTAATTATTTGCACAAATTAATTTATCTTAATAAATTAAGGGATAATTGGAGTAATTAATTAAAGGAGAGTTGGAATAATTAATATTGGGAGTTTAGATGATTGTCTCCCATAACGAGGGGTTCGGGTGGTCCCCACCACCTACTGTTAATTGGAGGTTCTAGTAGCTCAGGTTTTCCCCACCAACGAGCATTCATGTTGGGAGTTTTTAACCCCTCATGGTCCCCACCTCCATAGCCTTCACATGGCAAGTTTATTAGAAATAAATAGAAAGTTTATTTTATTTAATTTTTTTCATTCCCACGAAAAAACCCCCCAAATTGACTTTCACCCCTGGCCTATTGCGGTCAAGGTGAAGGTCTCCTTAAGATAATATCGGCATTGCGAGTTCAACGGTCCCCTAGGATATCAATTCCGAGCACTTGTTCAAAAGATACAAAAACCCACTCATACGTTAACTGAACTTACCCGAAAGAATGTTTAGAAATTCATTCTGGGCACACTGGGCCTCAGAATCACACACCGTCAGTTTTTGCAGACTCGTAAAATTTCCATATGTTAAAAAAATAACATGGAAATTCCATGTCTTTACATTCTCCACACCTTAGAGCTTTACTTCCTCATAAGACACAACTAAAACTAAGGGAACATGTGGGGGTATTGAGCACGAATCTAAGCCTCCCGCTCCCATATGCTCTCCTGGAGGTTCTCGTGCTGCCAATGAACGCACACCAAAGATATCGACTGGCCATGAATGAACCCCTCTTGTCGATACTCATTCTCTACTGGAACCTCCATAAAATTCTCCCCATCATTGACATCCATCTCACCATGGTCTATGATGTGAGTAGGGTCGTGCATGTATCTTCTCAACTGGGATACATGGAAGATATCATGCACACAATGCAACTAAGTTGGAAGAGATAAGCGGTAATCCACCTTGCCAACTCTGCTGAGGACCTGAAAGAGTCTAATTATCCTCATAGATAACATTACACCTTATGGCAAATCTCGCAAACCTCATCGAGGTGGGATCCGTAGAATGACGTGGTCACCATCCTCGAACTCTAGAGGTCTCCATATTCTCCTGGCATATGAATTCTTCCTGATATGTTTAGTCTTCATCTTCTCCTGGATGATCTTCACCTTCTCTGTGGTAGCATGTACCATCTATGGTCCCACTAGTGCAGACACCCCTGGTTCAGTTCAGCACAAATGTGATCTGCAGGGTTGTCCGTACAACACCTCAAAAGGTGTCATCCCAATGGTTGACTGATAGCTGTTGTTGTATGAAATCTCCACCAAAGGAAATTGATCCTCCCAACTGTGACCGAAGTTGAGGATGCAAGCACGCAGCATGTCCTTAAGGGTTTGAATGGTTCGCTCAGTCTGACCATCCTTTTGAGGATGGAAGGAAGTGATCAAACGAAATTTCATCCCGAAAGACTCCTGAAAACCCTTCCAAAGACGGGAAGTAAAACGTGTCTAATGATCAGAGACAATCATCGAAGGTACTTCATGTTTCCACAGAATCTCATTCCCATAGAGGCGTCCAAATCTCTCTACTGATCCCTGCTTTCTGATAGGTAAGAATTTGGCCGACTTGGTGATTCTGTCGATGATCACCCAAATAGAGTCATGACCCCTGGTTGTACGTGGAAGTCCTGTCCCGATGTCCCTGGATATAGTATCCCAATTCCACTCTGGGACATATAAATTCTGAACCAAGCATGTTGGTACTTGATGCTCCGCATTCACTTGCTGACAAGTGAGGCACCGAGAGACAAGCTCTACAACTAATTTAATCATTCCTAGCCACTAGGTCTGTCGTCGGAGACCCAGGTACATTTTCCCCACTCTTGGATGTACCACTAGAGGGGATGTGTGGAAAACCCACAACACTTCCTCTCGATGTTTCACTGGTACCATGGTACATCCTCTAAAGATGACTATGTTCTCCTAATGTTTAGAAAATCCATCAGGTTCCTACCCTGTGGATATCTGAGCACATCGAGCCACACAGTCAGTGTCCCCATGCTGCACCTGACTGACTCACTGAAGAAGTGGGGGTGTGACTATAAGAGACTGATGGAAATATTCTCAATCACAGTCTATGAAGGATATCTGCAAAGCGGACAACTGCGATGTCGCCTCACCTAGTAGATGTATACCAGATCTCTGGATGAGTGTATCTGTTACAACATTCTCCTTCCCAAGAGTATAGAATATCTCAATGGTATTGTCCTGGGGGAACTCAATACAACATCTCTATCTCATATTTAGATCCTTCATAGAGAATATATGCATGAGACTCTTGTTATCATAGGACACTATAAAACACTCTCACATCTAGTAGTGTCGCCACATATTCATGGAGAAGAACACTACTGCTAACTCCATGTAATGGGTAGAATAGTTCTACTCATATTGTCTCATCTGTTGAGAACCATAAATGATCACTGCTCGCTCCGGCATCTGGACCCTTCCGAGTCTGGTCCCTAATGCATCACAGTAGACTATGTACCCTATGCCCTACACTGGATGCCTCAAGATGGGGGGAACTTGTCATCCTCTGCCTCAGCAACTGAAAACTCTTCATGCATATCTCCGACCACATGAAGGGTTTACCCATCATCGTCAATGATGATATAGGTGCAGAAAATATGGAATCTGAAACAAATCTCCTGTAAAATCCAACCAAACCCATGAAACTTTATATCTCTGTCACACTACTGGGTGGCTACCAAGAAATTACCGCCTCAAGCTATAATGGATCCACTGAAACTCTATCCTCCTAGATGACATGCCCCTGAAAGTGAACAACTTAGATCCAGAACTGGCACTTCAAGAGCTTACCATAAATCTGGTCCTCCCATAGTGTGTCTAGTACTACCTGAAAATGATAGGCATGCTCCTCCTCAGTTACCGAGTAGATCAGAATGTCATCAATAAAGACTTCTACAAAGCGATAAAGGCATGGATGAAAGATCTTTTTCATGAGTACCATCAACACTTCTAGAGTGTTGGTCACTCTTAATGGCATAACGAAGAACTCGTATTGGTCATACCGACATCTGAAAGCCTTTTTATGCACATCCACTTCTCATAATCTGAGCTGAAGATAGCCAGATCTGAGATCTATCTTCATGAACAATTGTGCTCCCTTCAACTGATCAAAGAGGTCGTCAATCCTCGGAAGTGGGTACATTTATTTCATGGACACCTAATTTAGGTGCTGATAATCAACCCAATGTTTCAAGCTACCTTCTGACTTCTTGGCGAACAAAATCAGTGATGCCCAAGGAGATACACTGGGCCGGATGAATCTCTTCACCCGCAAGTCCACCAGTTGTACCTGCAGCTCATAATTCTCCATGGGAGCCATCCGATATTCTGGTGTAGATATCGGGGTCGTCTTGTGGTACAAGTCAGTGTAAATTTCTACCTCTTTATGAGGAGGTAGACCCGGAACATCATCAGGGAAAACATCTGCGTACTGGTCCAACACTACTGGATAGCTCAGACTCTCCACATCTACCGCTCTAAGGGTAAGGCTATCCAATTGATTAGTGATCGGCTGCACTCTAATTCTGGTAAGTCCTTCTTATGCTGCAAAGGATCCCTTGACATTAGTGAAGGTAAACATGATCCCATCTGGGTAGACACACTGTAATTTGTGCCTAATACAGTCAATCTGAGCATGGACTGTAGATAACCAGTCCATACCCAAGATGACGTCTTAACGCCTTGACGCCACTACTAGGATATCCCAACCAATGATCTCACATACATCAGTAAGCTTTTAATTTCGTCACCAGTGTGTAATTGTCAAATCTGCTCCCGTATGAGTCTTTAGCCGTAATGATCGAGCCAACAGCTCCGTCGGAATCTCCAAGCTCCGAATAAGGGTAGTGGAAATAAAATAATGAGTGGAACCTGTGTCTATTAATACTGCAGCTAAGGTGGAGTAGACACAAATCATACCTCGTATCATCTCCAGAGCGTCGTGATCATAGGACTCAGCTGCCAGGGGCTGAGCACGCCCATATCCTTCCACTCCATGTGGCCGGGGTGGACCACCTAGTGGTGGAGGTGGTAACATCTCGAATTGTCTCCCACCGCTAGTTGCATGGCTAGCTCCTCTAGCATGTCTACCTGCTTCATGTGGACCTCCTTAGTCGAACATTTGTCTCTGCTTAGGCGGTCCTCCGTCCGTATGCTGATCATCTGTATGGCAGTTTAGACAGTCAGGAGACATGTGACCATGCCTGCCTCATACGTAACACTCCCAGCTCATGCCATGACTGGCTCTACCTCGGGTTCCCCACACAACCAAACCTGAATCCTATGGTCTTCCACCTATAGGTCTGGTCCTTTTGGACCTCTGTGTCATCTGTCTACTGCCAGTTGTAGAATACTCTGCTATGTAATGACTGGTAGTGGGTCTCGATACTGGTGACTGCTAATCAAGGAAACTCTCCACTAAAAGGGATCTATCTAACACCCATTCCTACATCATGATGATGAGTGAAATCATCGTAGCCATGATATCTTTTCGTAGTCCCTGCTCGAAGTATCCGGCTGTGAATAATGGTTCCCACACCAAATCTATGGAGTAGCGTGAGAGGTCAATGATGACTGATGAGTTCTGAGCCATAGTCATACTCCCATACTACCGATGAAGTACCTCCTGAATTTAAATTGTGCAAATAGTCACTGGGAAAAATTCTACCCGAAACAGGCTCTCAAAGTCTGCCCAGATAAGAATCACCTCGTCATGATCTAGAAGCATCAATCTACACCATCTACTTATTGTTGCCTTTAGAAGACAGTCGAAAAGGATAACCATGAGATCAGCTAGTATCCCAACTAGTCGGAAGACTCACACTACGGCCTCCATCCAATCCTCAACCACATGTGGTTCTGTCTCTACCCTAATCTTGGGTGGCCTCTAGAACTGTAACTCGTGCAACATGCTCAAACGACATGCACCCTCTGCTTCTGGGGCTAGTGGAATCAGTGTCCCAATGGGTAATGGTTCTGCTGGTGCCTCTTCTAGTGCCTCTACTGGAAGAAGGCCCTACATAGAGGCCTCATTGCACAGTGGGATATCTGTGCGTACTACATTCGGAACCATAGCTAGTGGTCTACGTGGAGGCATCTTGAAAAGAAACAGGTATGAAACAGCCAATAAGTTATACCTGGTGAGCTGACTCAATGATATCATGAAGGAAACTAGTCAAAACACACACACACACACAATCATTTTTTTCATGCACTAAGTCAGAAATCTGAAGTTAGAGTCCTAGTTTATGGATACATCGGTCTTCATACAAACACTGGATTCCCTATACTGATAACCACACTCACTACACTTAAATCTATTTCAATTGAAAATAATAATCGGAGTCTTATGTTCTATGGTATATCTTACTCCTCTGATGCCCATTTGTCACATCCCATCCCCCAAGGCCCATGATTTGACTTCCCCAAATCCGCCATTCATTGGCCAGGGGATGGAGACTAGAAACAACAGAATATTCCCTAAAACTATGAAGGAATTGCCTTTATAACCTTTAACACACAAAACCATACACACCGCAAAATACAAACTCAAGTAAACAGAATTGTAAATAGAGTTAGTGCAGTATGTAAAAGGCGCAAGGAGACAATCCCAACTTCAAAGTACAATGAAAACTAGAAAGTACAAGATAGGTGATAGGTGGGACGCATCTCCTAGATCGTCCTCCACGGATCCTACATAAAGGGTAGGTATAGTTCACAAACAGAGGTCTATGCAGTTCACCTAATCTAATGTCCACCCCCCGAGTTACCTCCAATCCTGGTACCCAAATCCTCAGTCAGCGTTATCCGTCGTCTGCACCAAACACAACGAATTTCGGCCACAACCCGTGAAAAGGGGACTATAACGATACTCAATAGGGACCCTGAGACGCTCAAGGTCTCACAAAATCGGAAAAGGATAATCTACAAATCATGAATTCAACGGACAACCAAACTTTTGCATATGCCCATACATATACCTAAGTTATCATGTTTACCCATCTCAAACATGAGGAATCAATGAGTCCAACTCAAAATCCCATAGCTCAACTGTTCCACAAAGGATGGAATATCGCGAAGGTAAGTACTATACAGGTACGCCACATAGAAGAATACAACCATGGTATTACCACAATGAAAGTACTTCTTAGTTACGAACTCATCTCACACAAGGTATAACATAGGTACAGTAGTAGAGATGATTAGATGTAACTATTGAATCATCTTATTCTGTAAAGTGGAATACCCATGAAGGATCACTAATCATCATCATACCCACATAGTATCTCTAGGTGCTGACCCACAGAGGATCACTCGGTGCTGACCCACACCGGATCGCTCGGTGCTGACCCACAAATGATCGCTTGGTGTTGACCCACACATGATCTCTAGGTACTGACCCACACAGGATCACTCGAGTAGTCTGGCATGAAATCCTATAGTGTTTCCATGCTTTACCATCAATCACAGACCCAGGAAATTTCTCTTCCTCCAGTCACATCCAGCTACTGGGTTCCCACGCTATGTTTTCTCGTCTCCAAGAGGGTTCGCTCCTCAATCCATTGGTTGATTCATCAAATTCCATGAAGTCCCATGAAGAGGTATCCCAATGGAAATTAAAGTCATTTGGGTCTCAACGCAATAGACGGTGCGTCAATCGGATGCTCGGTTAGTATGTTATTAGCCTTTGAGTCTCAGGGGCCTATTTGAATTTGTGCTCCATCCAACCCGATTCTATCCCTACGTTATACAAATATCAATTGTGTTATACCAAAGGGACTTTCTTGCTCCAAGGTTTATATTTTAATTGATGGGTTTTCAAAAGGATTCATGGCTCTAATGTTATGGCCAAAAGATAATAAATGAATCGAATGGGTTCTGTGTCCGGTCTGACCCAGATAGACCCGACCTGGACTGACCCGGTTTGGGTCAACCTGGCCTAACCCACTGGGTCTGGCCCGGACCGCATTGGGTGGCCTAGCCTAGGCAGTTGCCCGCGTGGTGGTGAGGCGGCTGTGGAGGTCATGGGTGTTCGTGGGATCTGCGGGGCGGCGCGAGGCCGTGAGTGATGCGGGGCGTAGCGAGGCTGCGGGTGGCATGGGCGGCGGAGGCCATGGGGCGGCGCCATTGCGTTGTCGCCTTCATTGCGGCTGTCAGTAGTGTCGACCACCGTTTGTGTACCCCACCGAGGATAACTTTTCATCCTCCTCCATTGCAATGAACACACCAAAAAGTAGAATGGTGGAGGGGAATGCCCATTTTTGTCTGGCCCACACTCTTTGAGTTAGAGCGGTAGCAAGCGGCTCAACAAAATCTTGAATGAATAATTTCAAACCCTACAACCTTCTGGAATGATTATTACCCAACCCACAAAAGAAAACATCTGTGGATCAACTAATAAGAGAGTTGATCCACGATCATTGTTTTAGAAGGGATGAACATGAGAATATATAATCATACACAACTAAACCCCTACCTTAGAGGATTGTTGATGGAGATTGTGGGATGGAAACGGTGAAGGAGAAGAGAGTGCCAACAATCATCTCTTCCGCAGACATGCTTCTGAAGTCGGTTCGAAAATTATCCACATTCTTAGATTTCGGAGTTCGTTCTTCATTTAAGACCTTTCTACCATGTTCTTCCACTTCTCTTTTTCCAACAAAAAATCCCCTCCCAAGAAAAGATGTACCAACATTACAAAATAAGTTTTTCCAATTTTAAATTGTTGGCACAAATTAAGGTAGCTTAATTAATTAAAGCATATATGGATTAATTAATTAAAAGAGAGTGGGATTAAGAAATGTTAGGAGTTGAGAGGTTTTCCCCCATAATGAGGGGTTCAGGTGGTCCCCACCACCAAGCTTTGAATTGGGGGTTTTACTAGCTCGGGTGGTCCCCACCACCAAGAATTCATGTTTGGAGGTTTTAGCCGCTCTTGGTCCCCACCTCCATAGACTTCACATGGGAGGTTTATTATAAATAAAATAAATGATTATTTTATATTAATTTTTTCATTCCCACAAAATACCCCAAAAACTCTCTTTCACCCTCGGCTTACTACCGTCGATGTGAAGGTCTCTTTAAGTGAATTTCGGCCCTGTGAGTTCAGTAGTGCCCTCTGTTTTATATTCTGAGCCCCGGTTCAAATGTTACAAAGCCCCGCAGGTAAGTTAACTGAATGTACCCGAAAAAAAGTTCGTAAATTCATTTCGGGCAGACCGGGCCTCAGAATCACGCGCCGTCTGTTTTCACAAACTCATAAAATTCTAATATATTAAAACAATTACATGGAAATAATGGGTCCTTACATACCAGATACACAACAACAATTTTCTTTGAAATCTTACATTTCACACTAAAAATATAATATTATTATTCTAAATGGTAGTTAATTCTTGGTCGTTGTATTGATGGGAATGAACAGAACTAACTACAATTTGATTATACATGTTTTTTAAATGTTTTTTCGTATATCCAATAAAAGATAGAGGCTTAATATAAGTCCCCTCCCTTAAACCATACTTAATGTTGAATTAAATGAATAATTCACATTGAGGATCTTTTCAGGTTTAGAGTTTTAGAGAATTAGGACATGACTATTACATCTCAAGAGATTACAAAGTAGAAACTTCTACTATGTTTCCATAAAATAAAAACTCTTAAAAAGATACATGTCTAGTTCCATATTTTAGGTAGCATGACTTTCCCTTGATCCCATCCTTGACCCTATTCCGCGTTATGTCCTGTGAAAAACATTTCAAAAACTTGGGATGAGCATAAAAATCTCAGCAAGGGATACACAAAGAATGAAAACTGTTAGTTTTTCAAAACAACAAGTAATCCATGTATACTTTCTCAAAGTAATACCTTTCACCTTTTAGAAGTAGTAAAAAAACACTTCAATGAATAAAACATCATTAATTACCCTTTTGTAACCAAAAGATTGCCATAAAACCCATATAAAGAACACATAACATAAAAAGGTAACTTGGAACACAAACATACTTAAATGGAATGACCATACAGTCGACTTCCACACATACTTAATGGAATAGCCATATGGCGGACTTCCACACATACTTAATAGAATAGCCATACGGCCAACTTCCATACCCAATTCATTGGAGGTTATAAAGTAACCACCCATCCTGGTATTCACGGCACCACCCGTCATAATTTCCAAGTACCATTATAAAATCATAAGACAATAAACAAATATAATGGAAAGAAACATTTCCACATTTCAATCACAATATATCACATAAATATATCGACATACTAAATCCTTTATAAAAACCATTTTCAATACCAACATACATAAATGAGTATATGGTATTTATTTTATTTTAAAAAACATTACGTCTTGTTGAGGAATCCAAAGACCAAATAATACTCGCGGCGATGGAAAAGGTCATTGTCACTGCGTACGTTAAAAGAAACATTCATTTTTTTTGTTTAGTAAAACGGTTAATATAAAAATATTCCTTTTGAATAAAATTAAAAGTCAGATGGGTTTATACACCGTATAAAAGAAAGTTGTGTGTAAAACCAAATATGCCTCAATGAAAGGAGATTCAGAGGAAGTCCCTTACAAAGTCGGTATCCTTAGATTAAGGATAAATCAATTACATGATTATGTGTGACAAATACGAATACACAAAATATAAGTGGATATTAAGTGTAAAACAATCAGAGGTAATTCACACATAATCATGGAAAAACAAAACCAATGACATAGATATTTAACTCAATGAAATGAGATTGAGTTATGATTTTCGATACAAGTCCGTCAAAATTACATAAGAATTTATAAATGAGATGATTATGTGTAGAAATAGTATATCCACACAAAGGTTTGTAGAAACTACAACATATATATTCTACCCATAATCTTGGCATAATAAAATCATGAATTAGAGGTTTAACCCAATGAATTGAATGTGGGTTAAGAAGTTCCCTTACAGAAATTTGACTGCCTAACGACGTCACTTCAAAACTCATAAAATGAGTTGATGAGAGATAAAAAGGGTACCTCATCACTCGGAAATAAAATTTAAATTAATAAGGATATAGAAGAACATATCCCAACATAATATTATGTGAATTAAAAGACATAACAAAAGAAGTGTTTTAAAAAGAGGAGGGTGAAAGGTTCCCTTACCGACTTGGGTAACTTTCGAAACGTACACCCCATTGAAGAAGGGTCATACAATGAATATGTATGTACCCATAAATGAAATTATATTACACAAAATGTATAATAATGGTAATTACATACACCACTCAAAGGGAATGGCTGCAAATGTATCATAAATCTCACGGGAATATAAGTGAGATGAAAAATCCCTTACGAAAACTCGGCAGCCTAACGACGCCACTTAAAACATCCAAAAATGGATTGATGAGATCAAATAGAGTATCTCATCATATTACAATAAAATGTAAAACAATAGGAATATAAAAGAACATCCCCAATCATAACAAAGTGTAGCTTAAAATTAGTGACATAAATGAGAGTACTTAAAAAAAGAGAGAGGTTAGATCTCTTACGAAAATTCGGCAGCCTAACGGCGCCACTCAATACTTCCAAAAGGGATTGATGACAGAAAATAGGGTCTCTCACCATATGAACATAAAAAGTACAGTAGGTGTAATATAAAATAACATCCCAATCATAATAAAGATGATCATAAAATCAATGACATAAAAGAGTGTACTTAAAAAGAAAGAGAGGAGTAGGATCACATACCTCGTGTCCGACATGACTCGATCGTTCTTTAATCTCCTGAATAATAAAATTTGTTCAATTTATAATTTATTAATTAAGGACCTCATTTAAATATTATTATTCAGGTCATATCACATATTATAATGTTATAATAATTTGTTAATAAAGTGAGTTCATATCAGACGTTTTTGTCGATGTTTAGTACATGAGTAAAAATTGAACTTGTTGGAAAAGAATTTTCCATGTAGTTATAGGTACATCATCTCCAGAATAGTATTTATGTTTTAAATATCATATATATCCAGTATATAATAATTTTATACTATTCCATAGCATTTGGAGATAAAAAATTAAAAGCACCGTTCATGGAGACGGTAGGCCGTACGTACGCATGAGCGCTACTTTCATTTTTTTGCCATATTAATGGAATTAAAAAAAATGAGAGATATATATATATTATAATTCCAGAATGATACCCATCATTGAGATGTAATATATTACATATATATCCATTATATATATGTACTTATAATAGTACATAACATTTGGAGATAAGAAATGAAATGTATTGTTCATGGAGACGGTAAGCCGTACGTACGCATGAACGCTACGTTCATTTCTTTTTTTTTTGTATTAAATGGTATGAAATAATATAGATATAATGGTATATTATAATTCCAGTAGTATAACATATGTAATACCATTAATTCCATCCTTTATACGACCCACATATAGCATTAATGAATCAAATCACTTTGAGGGGGCGGTAGTTCGCACTTCCTAAAATGAAGATATCGCGTTTACCCATAATGGAAACCATAAAGGTATGTCATAAATAAAAAATAAATAAGATTAAGGAAAACATAAAAAAATTATATATCATATATACATATAGTTACATCTTAATGGCCACCTTTGAAGGTGTTAAAAAATATTGAACAATCATCGTTTCGTGAGGCAGTAATTCACCATCCACAGAAACAGTATGTTCTTTAACCATTAGACGAAGGTGTGTGTAAGTGTAGATAAAATCCTTCAAATAAAAACATCCTAGTATATTTAGGATACTGTTGTTGTTACAAAAGAAAATAATAAAAAGGGTTTATGGGTTTGGATAAGAAAAATAAAACAAAAGAACACAAGGGAATACATTACCTTTAAATCGGGTAACTTCCTTTGATTTGAGATCAAAGGATTCCTTGGAAAGGATTATGCCCAAAGTGAGGCTTCAATGATGAAGAGAGTGATGTGGAGAGATGTAATGGGTAGGGGTTGGCCGAGACAAAGGCTTTAGAGGTGTTTGTAAGGTGGTATAGGTGGGGGCCTTTTATAAGAGGACAGGAGGTGCACTCTTGGAAAGTTACAGAATGTTACTTTATTTTAGAATGAGTTTCGGATTTTAAAGGTCCCAAATTGATGTATTTAGAATAAAATGTGGTAAGGGTTCGAAATATACTCATCCAATAGGGTTTGGACATGTGTAGGACATTGATTTTACGTTATATTTTTATTTTATTTAAATCTTTTATTAATGAGGTAATCGCTGTATCATTATGATGTCATAAATAATTTTATTTATTTAATGTCTAAAAATAATAAAACAAATATCATGATGTAGGAAATCTTTTTATATGTCCAATGACTATTTATAGTCAAACATCTTACTTGTATAACCCAATGTAAAAATTGTTTTAGTAAAACAACTCATGTTTGTGTCATTTTTAATTTTACATTAAATAAAAAGTTATTTATGTCATTTCCCAACCAAAGTGGCTCCATGGGGTCCCCAAGTTGACCCATGAATTTTCTTGGTCGGCCATGACACATCCAATAAGGGTAGGACATGTGTTAAGCTCATATCATATTTATAAAACATTATTTTTAACTTAAACTACACTAATTACCTCTAATCGCGATTAAGAACATAAAAGTTACTATTCACCAAAATATTCTTTTAATCCCATTGAACCACATTTTACATCCTAATGAAAACCGTTTATGTTTTATTTTTGAAATTCAAAACACAGAGGTGGAAAAGTTTCATTTAAATGAAAAATCAGTTTCTTTAACTACCACTCAGTGGTTTCACTATTCATCAAAAATTGATGTTTTTCAGAAAAATACCAAAAATTCACCCTAAGATATATTTGATATTAAGAATTCAGAAATTAAGTCCATTTTACAAAATTAAAAACATATATGTTTCATTAATTAATTTAATAATTAATTCCCACTGTCAAAACAAATAGCGTGTTTTTAAGAAACAATAAGTACCAAAAGATTGACTCTAGTTTAAGTCCAATTTCAAGATGAAATTAATTCCAATGACCACTATTTGATTAAATGGTAAAAATATATTCTAATTTAACTTTAAAACCAATTCAAAATATAATATAATCATATAAATAAATTAGATTAAAAAGTGGTTTTGAATTAAAATACAACATTTTCACTATTCATTAAAAAATGAACTTTATCGGAAAAATACCAAAAATTTACACAAAGTAAATTTTGATGTCCCGATTCTAAAGAAGAATTTTATTTTGTCAAATATAACACATAAAATTGTCAAAAAGTGGATTAAAAAGTGGTTCGCCATCAAAAGGCGGTTAATCGACCTTTTAAAGAATATTAGAATGTTTACGCTTAAAAATTGGATTCATTCGCATTTTCAATCCTCTAACATTTATCGTAAAGAGTAAAAAATATTTTACAAAAATATATAATCATTTTGTAGTTAATTCTGTTCATTCCCGCCATTACAACGGTTTGGCATTAACTACCATTTAAAATAATATTATTTTATTATTAGAGTGCAACGTAAGATTTCAAAGGAACTCGTTGTTGTGTATTGGGTAAGCCATCAAGCATAGCGTTCCCGTTAAATTAATATTGACATTTTATTCAAAAATAGGGATAAATATAAAAATTTCATATTCCTTATTTACCTGGGGTGTTACATTCTTCCCCCCTTTTGGGAATTGCGTCCTCGCAATTTCAAAATTGGGCTCGGAAACATCCTTGAAAGTCCCACATCGGAACAAGAGTCGGTAAAATAATAACTTTAAAATAAAGTATGATATGTATAGAGGTCACCTGAGTTAACCCATACTTGGATTCCATGTTGGAAAACATGGACATGGAGGAGAAAACATAGGGTCATGTTCTGATGGAGAGTGATAGAAAACATGTATAGGAGAAAGTTAACCACATGAAAATCACAAACTTGTGATGGGTTAAATGGTAGTTTATTCCCCAGTAGGAAAAGTTAATAGACAACATTTTGCTTTTTTTTTATTGAGGAATTTATTTATAAGGAAACATAATTACATATCATTTTTACTTTCAACTTTTATTAGATTTCTTACACAAACTCATATTTTCTCCAAAAGACGAGTATTTAGGAAGACTTGTTCACTATAATCAACTTCTAGAGAATCACTTAATCCACAAAAGAGAACCATATACTTCCCATGTCTTTAGACTTTAACCAAAACCAAAACAAAAATGGTTAGTACAAGATCAGATAATCCAGAAAAGGATAACCCTTAATAAATAAAAAATCTATTCTTAACCTCCAAAATTTGTCCAACAAAACCCAAAGTTCAACGAGGACCATTTAATAAACAATTTTTCCATAAAATTATTCAAAGTAAACCAAACTAAGATTGAAACCCAAATATTTGAAGGATTTAGTCACATATTCTTCCAAGGTAAAAATTAACTTTTTTCTCCAAATAACATCAATTGCTCTTAAATTCTCATATTGAAAAGCAATTAACCTAATCACATATCCTCGATGATAGGTTAATCATTTTCATAGATAACCCCAAAATAAACGTACTCTTGATTCCTAAAATCATCTAACTAAAAAGAATTAGTCAAACTAACCAGGGACTTCACGTAGTCCAGTGGTAGGCGATAAATACCAGTCGCACTTTGGTTGTGGGTTCGATTCCTACAGCTTTGTCCGACGCGACGGGTTGTCACATGGTCTGCGTGTTGTCATTTTTCCAAAACTGTATAATTCTTAAAACATTCCCCAAAACGAGTTAAAATCTTAAAAATGATCATAACATATTTTAACCTCAATTTTATCTCATACCTTTCATTTTCCATCATAACATATAATAACCCATAATTACCTCAAAAGTAAGGATCATATAAACTCTAATGTTTACCTTTATAATTATTACCTGAACTTCCACATTGATTGTTCATCTCGTACATGATGCATTATAGAGCATACCAAGGTACAAGTGGTTGATCATGACTCCTTGATAGTTGGATTAGAACGACCACGAGTTTCCTCATTGAATCCCCCATTTCATCCAGTATCTTAATCAGAGAACCACCATAGTTTCCTTCAAACCTAATGTCACTTTGGTGCCTGCTAGATCTATCCATTCACTAAAAACTAAAATGTCAGTGTGATTATATCAACAAAACCATCATGTACTAATGAGGAAGATAAACACTAATATATACTTACTCATTCACTTTATCTAAAACTAGGACTCTTTCTGAAATTCTAACCATTATGGTAATGTCACTTATGCTTAAAGAATACCCTAACCTCTAAAGTTATCTAAACCTCCCTTTGATACAAACTATAAGGCCCCATCCTTAAACCTTACTTAATATTGAATTGAATGAATAATTCACATTGAGGATCTTTTCAGGTTTAGAGTTTTAGAGAAATAGGACATGACTATTATTTCTCAAGAGATTACAAAGTAGAAACTTCTACTAAGTTTCCATAAAATAAAAACTCTTAAAAAGAAACATGTCTAGTTCCATGTTTTAGGTATCATGACTTTCCCTTGATCCCATCCTTGACCCTATTCCACGTTAAGTCCTGTGAAAAACATTTCAAAAACTTGGGATGAGCATAAAAAGATCAGTAAGTGATACATAATGAATGAAAACTGTTAGTTATTCAAAACAACAAATAAACCATGTATACTTTATCAAAGTAATACCTTTAACCTTTTAGAAGTAGTAAAAAAACTCTTCAATGAATAAAATATCATTACTTACCCTTTTGTAACCAAAAGATTACCATAAAACCCATATAAAGAACACATAACATAAAAAGGAAACTTGGTACATAAACATACTTAAATGGAATAACCATACGGTCGACTTCCACACATACTTAATGGAATAGCCATACGGCCGACTTCCACACATACTTAATGGAATAGCCATACGGTCAACTTCCATTCCCAATGCATTGGAGGTTATAACGTAACCACTCGTCTTGGTATTGACGGCACCACCCATCATAATGTCCAAGTACCATTATAAAATCATAAGACAATAAACAAATATAATGGAAAGAAAAAATTTCCACATTTTGATCACAATATATCACTTAAATATATTGACATAATAAATCCTTTATAAAAACCATTTTCAATACCAACATATATAAAAGAGTATATGGTATTTATTTCATTTTAAAAAACATTACGTCTTGTTGAGGAAGCCAAAGACCAAATAATACTCGCGGCGGCGGAAAAGGTTGTTGTCACCGCGTACGTTAAAAGAAACATTCCTTTTTGTCGTTTAGTAAAACGCTTCATATAAAAATATTCCTTTTGAATAAAACTAAAATTCAAAGGGTTTTATACACCGTATAAAATAAAGTTGTGTGTAAAACCAAATATGCCTCAATGAAAGGAGAGTGAGATGAATTCCCTTACAAAGCCGGTATCCTTAGATTATGGATAAATCAATTACATGATTATGTGTGACAAATACGAATACACAAAATATAAGTGGATATTAAGTTTAAAACAATCAGAGGCCATTAACATATAATCATGGAAAAACAAAACCAATGACATAGATATTTAACTCAATGAAATGAGATTGAGTTATGATTTCCGATACAAGGCCGTCTAAATGACATAAGAATTTATCAATGAGATGATTATGTGTTGAAATAGTATATCCACACAATGGTTTGTGGAAACTAAAACATAGAGATTCCACACATAATCTTGGCATGATAAAATCAAGAATTAGATGTTTAACCTAAAGAATTTAAAGTGGGTTAAGAAGTTCCCTTACAGAAATTCGACAGTCTAACGACGTCACTTCAAAACTCATAAAATGAGTTGATGAGAGATAAAAAGGGTACCTAATCACTAGGACATAAAATTTACATTAATAAGGATATATAAGAACACATCCCAACATAATAGTATGTGAATTAAAATACATAACAAAAGAAGTCTTTTAAAAAGAGGAGGGTGAAAGGTTCCCTTACCGACTTGGGTAACTTTCGAAATGTACACCCCATTGAAGAAGGGTCATACAATGAATATGTATGTACCCATAAATGAAATTATATTACACAAAGAGTATAATAATGGGAAGTACATACACCACTCAAAGGAAATGGTGGAAAATGTAGCATAAATCTCACGGGAATATAACTAAGATGAAAAATCCCTTACGAAAACTCGGTAGCCTAACGACGCCAATTAAAACATTCAAAAATCGATTGATGAGATAAAATAGAGTATCTAATCATATTAAAATAAAATTTACAGCAAGAGGAATATAAAATAACATCCCCTATCATAACAAAGAGGAGCTTAAAATAAGTTACATAATTGAGAGTACTTAAAAAAGAGAGGTTAGATATCTTACGAAAATTCGGCAGCCTAACGACGCCACTCAAAACTTCCAAAAGGGATTGATGAGAGAAAATAGGGTCTCTCACCATATGAACATAAAAAAGTACAGTAGGAGTAATATAAAATAACATCCTAATCATAATAAATATGATCTTAAAAGTAATGACTTAAAATAGTGTACTTAAAAAGAAAGAGAGGAGTAGGATCCTTTACCTCGTGTCCGACATGACTCGATTGTTATTTAATCTCCTGAATAATAAAATTTGGTCAATTTATAATTGATTAAAGACCTCCTTTAAATATTATTATTCATTTCATATCACATATTATAATGTTATAATAATTGGTTAATAATGTGAGTTCATATTAGACGTTTTTGTCGATGTTTAGTACATGAGTAAAAATTGAACTTGTTGGAAAAGACTTTTCCATGTAGTTATAGGTACATCATCTCCAGAATAGTATTTATGTTTTAAATATCATATATATTCAGTATATATTCAGTTTATACTATTCCATAGAATTTGGATATAAAAAATTAAAGGCATCGTTCATGGAGACGGTAGGCCGTACGTACGCATGAACGCTCTTTTCATTTTTTTGCCATATTAATGGAATTAAAACAAAATGAGAGATATATATATTATAAATCCAGAATGATACCCATAATTTAGATGTAATATATTACATATATATCCATTATATATATGTAATTATAATAGTACATAACATTTGGAGATAAGAAATGAAATGTATCGTTCATGGAGACGGTAAGCCGTACGTACGCATGAACGCTACTTTCATTTTTTTTGTATTCAATGGAATGAAATAATAAAGATATAAAGGTATATTATAATTCCAGTAGGATAACATATATAATACCATTAATTCCATCCTTTGTACGTCCCACATATGGCATTAACGAATCAAATCACTTTGAGGGGGCGGTAGTCCGCACTTCCTAAAATGAAGATATCGTGTTTACCCATAACGGAAACCATAAAGGTGAGCCATAAATGGGAAATACATAAGATTAAGGAAAAAATAAAAAATTATATATCATATATAAATATATTGACATCTTAATGGCCACCTTTGAAGGTGTTAAAAGAATATTGAACAATCATCGTTTTGTGAGGCAGTAATTCTCCATCCACAAAAACAGTATGCTCTTTAACCATTAGACGAAGGTGTGTGTAAGTGTAGCTAGAATCCTTCACATAAAAACATCATAGTATATTGGGGAAACTTTTTTTGTTACAAAAGATAAGAACAAAGAGGTTTTAGGGGGTTGGATAAGCAAAATAAAACAAAAGAACACAAGGGAAGACATTACCTTTAAATCGGGTAACTTCCTTTGATTTGAGCTCAAAGGCTTCCTTGGATAGGATTATGCCCAAAGTGAGTCTTCAATGATGAAGATAGGGATGTGGAGAGATGAAATGGGTAGGGTTTGGCCGAGCCACAGGCTTGAGAGGTGTGTTTAAGGTGGTAGAGGTGGGGGCCTTTTATAAGAGGAGAGGAGGGGCACTCTTGGAAAGTTACAAAATGATACTTTATTTTAGAATGCGTTTCAGATTTTAAAGGTCCCAAATTGATGTATTTAGAGTATAAGATGGGAAGGTTTCAAATTATAATCATCAAATAGGTTTTCAACATGTGTATGTCATAGATTTTACATTATCTTTTCATTTTATTTAAATCCATTATTAATGAGGTAATCGCTGCATCATTATGATGTCATAAATAATTTTATTTATTTAATTTCTCAAAATTATAAAACAAATATCATAATGTAGGAAATATTTTTATCTTTCCAATGACTTTTTATATTCAAACATCTGACTTGTATAACCCCATGTAAAAATTGTTTTAGTAAAAACAACTCATGTTTGTGTCATTTTTAATTTTACATTAAATAAAAAGTTATTTATGTCATTTCCCAACCAAAGTGGATCCATGGGGTCCCCAAGTTGACAAATGGATTTTATTGGTCTCCATGACACATACAATAAGGGTAGGACATGTGTCATGCTCATCTCATATTATTAAAACATTATTTTTACCTTAAACTACACTAATTACCTCTAATCGCAATTAAGAACATAAAAGTTACTATTCACCAAAAAATAATTTTAATCCCATTGAACCACATTTTACTTCCTAATGACAACCATGTATGTCATATTTTTGAATTTCAAAACACAGAGGTGGCAAAGTTTCATTTAAATGAAAAATCAGTTTCTTTAACTACCACTTAGTGGTTTCAATATTCATCAAAAATTGAAGTTTTTCAGAAAAATACCAAAAATTCATCCTAAGATATATTTGATATTACGAATTCAAAATTGAATTCTATTTTAAAAAATTAAAAACATATGAGTTTCATTAATTAATTTAATAATTAATTCCCACTGTCAAAATAAATAGCGTGTTTTTAAGAAATAATAAGTATCAAAAGATTGACTCTAGTTTAAGTCCAATTTCAAGATGAAATTAATTCCAACGACCACTATTGGATTAAATTGTAAAAATATATTCTAATTTCACTTTAAAACCAATTAAAAAGATAATCTAATCATATAAATAAATTAGATTAAAAAGTGGTTTTGAATTAAAATACAACATTTTCACTATTTATTAAAAAATGAACTTTATCGGAAAAATACCAAAAATTTACACAAAGTAAATTTTTATGTCCCGATTCTAAAGAAGAATTTTATTTTTTCAAATATTACACATAAAATTGTCAAAATGTGGATTTAAAAGAGGTTCCCCATCAAAAGGCGGTTAATCGATCTTTTAAAGAATATTAGAATGTTTACGCTTAAAAATTGGATTCATTCGCATTTTCAATCCTCTAACATTTTTTGTAAAGAGTAAAAAATATTTGACAAACATATATAATAATTTTGTAGTTAGTTCTGTTCATTCCCGCCATTACAACGGTTTGGCGTTAACTACCATTTAAAATAATATTATTTTTTTATTAGAGTGCAACGTAAGATTTCAAAGGAACTCGGTGTTGTGTATTTGGTAAGCCATCGACCATAGCGTTACCTTTAAATTAATATTGAAATTTTATTTAAAAATATGGATAAATATAAAAATTCCATATTCTTTATTTACCTGGGGTGTTACACTTAAAATGAGAATGAATCTAATTTTAAGCATAATTTACATTAAAAGGTTGATTTAATGCCTTTTAAGGGAAAACTCTCTTAAAATCTATTTTTGTTCCCTTTTATATGTTCTACATCACAATATATAAATAATCTTTTGAATTGGAACATCAAAATTTATATTGGGTATTTTTTTTGTATTTTTCTCATAAAGTTCAGTTTCTAATGAATAGTGAGAAATTCTGTATTTTAATTCAAAATTGACATTTAATATAATTTTTTTGTATGGTTAGATTAACTTTATAATTGGTTCTAATGTTTAATTAGATTATTATTTAACCATTTAATCCAATTCTGGTCATTGAAATTAATTTCACTAAGAAATTGGACATAACACAATGTCAATCTTTTGATAGATATTGTTTCTTAAAAACATGCTATTTGTTTTAAAAACAGTAATTAATTTTTAATTAATTAATCCAACTTATAAATTATTAATTTGGTCAAATAGACATCATTTTTTAATTTGGAATATCAAATATATCTTATGCTGAATTTTTGGTATTTTTCTGAAAAACATCAATTTTTTATGAATTGTGAAAACACTGAGTTGTAGTTAAAAAGATGACTTTTTCACTTAAATGAAATTTTACCACTTCTGTGAATTCAATTTCTCAAATCCGACATAAATGTTGGTTATTAGTAAGAGAAATTTGGAAAAATAAGAATAAAATATTTTTTTGGTGAATAGTAATATTTGACTTTTATTTAATGCAGTTAAATGTAAATAGGGTAATTCATAGTAAAATGAATATTGTAATAATAAACAATTACCTTAACACTTGTCCTAAACTTTTTTTATTAGTCATGACCGACCATGGGAAGAATTTGGTTGATTTTGGGACCCCATGGAGCCAAATGTGAGTGATAATGGCACTTTATATTAATTAATTTAATGTAATGACAAAAATCACATAAACAAATATCTTTTAGTAAATTATTTTTCACATAATGTTATATAAGTTATATTTTGGACTATAAATATTAATTCGAAATCTAAAATATTTCCAACATCATCTTGTTTTTTTTTAAAAAAATTAGACATCAAATAAATAAAATTATTTATGAGACAATAATGATGAAGTGTTTACCTCATTAATAAATGATTTAAATAAATTAGATTATAATGATTAGAATAATATCCAAAACCTACCCTATTATTACTGGATGATTTTATTTCGACCATGTGTCATATTATCTTCAACTTTAATTATCTTTGGACCATTAAAACCTGAATATCATTATATAATAAAATAATGTTTTCACACTTTCCTAAAGAGCCCCTTCTCCCACTTATAAAAAGCACTCACCTCCAACCAATTGCTCACACCACCCAAACCCAATGGATCGTCCAAACACTGCACAATTAAGCTCGATACATTCATCTCCTCCACCTAAAAGCTTTATCATAGGAAGAAGTCACTTCAACAAACCCTTTTTGTTCAAACAAAATAGAGTTAAGAGATATAAATGTAACATAGTCTTTTAAGTGTTTTTGTTTTATTTTAATTCTCCAACACTTAAACTCTTTTTATTCTATTATTTTATAAAAAAAACAGAATCCTCTATATATTAGGATGTTTTTATGATAATTATTCGAACTAAACTCACACACACCTCCATATAATGGGTAAAGATCATATTATTTTTGTGGATTGGAAACTAACGCCTCATGAAATGATTATTGTTCACTTATCTCCTACCGCCTCTCATAGTGGCCATTAAGATAGAACTATATTTATGTATGATATATATTATGTTTATGTTAACATAAATAAAAAATGAAGGTCTTCGTGCCATTGGAGGATATTATGTTTATGTTTTCATTATTCTTCTGTATTTTTCATTTATATCATACATTCATGTTTTCCATTTTTGGTAAATGTGATAGTTTAATTTTAGGAAGTGCAGACTACCGCCCCCTCAATTTGATATGACTCGTTAATTCCATATGTCGGACGTATAAATGATGGAGGTAATGATATTATATAAGATATAATAATTTAATTATAACATATCTATGTATAATTATTTTTTAATTCCTTTAAAATAAGAAATATAAATGAAAGTAGCGTCCATGCGTATGTACGGCTTACTGTCTCCATGAACGGTGCATTTCAATTCTAATATCCAAATGTTATGTAATATTTCAAATAAATTTATATAAAAGATATATATGATATATATGACATCTAAATCATGAATATCATTCTGGATATAATGAACCTTTTACCAAATAAACAACTTGTAATTATAAGAAGTCCATTTTTGACTCGAGTACCAAATATCAACAAAATGACCATTATTAACTTAAATGAATACATAATGGTTATAACATGGTAATAAGTTATTTAAAATGAATTAGAAACTTGAAAAAATGTTCTTAAGCATGTATAAATTAACTTTAGTTTATTATTCCAGAGATTAATGAACGAACGGGTCAAGTCGGACATGAGGTAAGGGACACCGTATCAATCCTCTATCATTGAGGAATATTTTAGTTTAATACATGACATTCTTTTATACACTTTATAAACACATTATAATTTTCATGTGATTCAATGGGAATCTTTTTCTATGAAGAATTTTACTAAATGACCAAAAGGAATGTTACTTTTTTCATAAGTGGTGACAACAACCTTTTCGCACCCGTGAGTATTATTTGATCTTTGGCCTCCTTAACAATTGTAATGTTGTTAAAAAGGAAAATAAATACCATATACTATTTTATGTATTTTTTTATTAAAAATGGTTTTGATAATTGATTTTTTATGTCAATATATTTTAATGATATTTTTTGATTGAAATGTGGAAATGTTATCTTTCCTTTATATTTGATTTATATGTTAAGATTTTATAATTGTACTTGAAAATTGGATGGTTGGTTACGTTATAAACCTAAGGATGGGTGGGGTCATGATAAACCAAGATCGGAGGTTATGTTATAACCTCCAATGCATTGGTTATGGAAGTTGGCCATATGGATTTTCCATTTACTGAATTGTGTAGAAGTCGTCCGTATGGTCATTCCATTTAACTATGTTTAGGTCCCATGTAAACATTATATGTGATGTGTTATTTATATTGGTTTTATGTAAATACTTTTTTTACAAAAGGGTATGCAGGGATATATTATTCATTTTAGAGTATATACTACTTCATAAAGGTGAAAAGTATTACTTATGATAAAGTATTCTTGGTTTACTTGTTGTTTTGATCAAAATTAAGAGTTTTCCATTTTGTGTAACCCATACCGAGCTTTTAATTCTCATCCCAAGTTTTTGAAATGTTTTTAATAGGACATAAAGTGGAATAGGGTCAAGGATGGTATCATGGAAAAGTCTTGCTGTCTAAATCACAGAACTATACATATAACTCTTTTTTCAAGAATTTATTTTTTGTGAAAAATATGGGGACTAAGTAGAAGTGTCTACTTTGTAATTTTAGAGATTTAATATAATAGATATAACCTAATTATCTAAAACTATATACCTGAAAGGATCCTCCATGTCAATTATTTATTTAATTCTTGATTATGTAATGTTTATGGTTGGGTTCTTATAGTTGGTATCAGAGGTCAGTTTGAAAATCATTATGAGTTAGGGTATTGTTAAATTAATTCCAATAAATAAATTTATGTTAATATTGAAATGATATAGTTTACATATTACAATGTATATTATACAAATATATCATTGTGTTCAGAATGGTTTTCACCAGAGGAAATAGGGAAGCTATGTTGGGGTGACATCAGTAGGAAGACAACCTTCCAAATCAGCAACATGATATGGTCAGAATTGGAACTGAACAGTTTGTTGAAGTGATGGAATAGTTGAATCAGGCTATAAATGGTGGTAGTATGCATGCATGAGATCAGCCAGATCAACCACAGTGGAACATGTCTGTAGTAGGGAATTTAATGAGGCTACATCCCCCATCATTCAGAGGATCATCTGACCATGTTCTATCATAAGGGTGGATTAATTCACAAGAAAATATTTTTTATGTCATGGGGTGTTTAGAACATCATGATGTTAGTCTTTTTCATGACCATTTTGAAGGTGAAGATGATCAGTGGTGGTCGATGGTGAAAAATATCATAGATAGGGATAAGATTGATGCTCTTGTTTGGGATAAATTCAAATGTATGTTTCTTGAGAAATGTTTTCCTAATGGGGTTTTTCTTAGGATGGAAAAGAATTCCTGAAATTCAGTCAAGAGGATGACTCCCTGGATACTTATGACGGAATGTTCACTCAACTATCCAAGTATGCTCCAAATTTTATCCGAGATCTTGATAATAAGATATATTTATTTTACTCCGGACCGAAGCCGTGATATCGAAGAGAATTAGCCTCTCGTGAGTTCGAAAGTAAAGAAAAACCTGTTTTATGTGTGGAGAAAGTGGAAATAGTGTTTACCGATGATCAAGTTTTCTTTGAAAAATAACAGAATTAGTGGTCTAGTTGGCAGGAAAAGGGAATGAATTAATCAAAGAAGCCAGGAGGTGAGAAAAATATATATCAATCTTATGAGAAGTGTGGTAAAAATCTTCTTGGATAATGTTTATCAATGTCTGTAAATGGCTTCTAGTGTGGTATGTATGGTAATATTGCTCGTAACTATAAGAATGATGATCAAGAAGACAATGAAAAGTTAGTGGTATGATGTTTTAACTACAATTAAATATGTCATTATTCAAATGAGTGTCCAGAGAAGAACTCAACTGAGTTAATGAAACCATACTAAATTTTAGAGGGGTGGTAAAGACATTTTCATCTACTAAAATAGATGTTGGTCTATCAAATGAAGTTTTATCATGTACACTATTTGTTTTCTCATTTTATGCCAATGTGTTGTTTAATTTGGGTTATGCACATTCATTCATTTCTGAGAACTTTTCTAATTAAAATGGGATTTCCAGATCATGATATTAATCGTGAACATAAGGTAAAAACACCTGGATGATATTTTGAACCAAAATGATATTATATGAACCTTATTGTCCTTGTGTGCATAAAGAATCTACCTGCAATCCTTATTATTTTTCCTCTATTAGAGTTTGATGTTATCTTGGTCATGGATTGGCTATCTATTTATCATGCTAAGATTGACTGCAGAGCTAAAGAGGTTTATTTTCATGAATGATTTCCAATTCATGAACAAGAATGAACCCTTACTTTTGATAACATATCAGGAATCTATGAAACTAGTAAACGATTGAAATTAATGTTACCTTGCACATATTGTTGAAAGCAAAAAAACTGTTCATATTAATGATGTGACAGTGTTAAATGAGTATCTTGATGTTCTTTCTGATTAGTTACCTAGTATTATAATAGATTGGGATGTTGAATTTACTATTGAGTTAGTTTGTGATTCTAATCCAATTTCAAAACGCCCTTATTGAATGGATCAAATTGAACATTTAGTTTTAAAGAATCAATTGCATGAGTTATTAGATAAAGGTTTCATTCGACCTAGCACGTCACCATGGGGTGATCCTGTCTTATTTGTTAAAAATAAATATTGTTCATTGAGACATTTAATAGATTGTAGTTCATTGAATAACATCAATGTTAAGAAAAAGTATCCTTTTCCTCATATCGATGAATTTTTTGATCAGCTCTAGGGAGCTCAGTATTTTTTGATGATTGACATGACGTTGGTGTACAATTAGTAGAAAGTAAAGTAAGCGGACATTGCAAAGGCTTTGTTTCGAACTAGATATGGAAATTTTGAATTTTTAGTCTAGCCTTTTGGTTTAACCAATGCACTTCCTCTATTCATTGATATTATTAAAAATATTCCCATGAGTTTCTGGATAACATTGTGGTTGTTTTCATTGATGATATTTTGGTTAATTCTAATATAAAAGAGGAACATGAATTAATTTTAAGGGTTGTCTTGCAAACCATAAAATAAATTATACTATTTGTGAAATTCAGAATCTGTGAGTTTTGGTTACAACAAATTTCATACCTTGGTCACATCGTTTCAAAAAATGGCATTACTATTGATCTTGCTAAAATAGAAGTTGTTAAAAAATGGTCAAGACCCACATATATAACCACGATCCATAGTTTTCTTGGTTTGGCCGGTTATTACCGGAGGATTGTAGAGAATTTTTCACTCTTATCTAGTTCAATGACTATGTTAACTCGAAAAGTTGTTAAGTTCATTTGGACAAAAGAATGTGATGATTGTGTTCAGGAATTGAAAATAAGATTGGTGAATGATCCAGATATGGAATGGCCTTCCCAAAATATTCAGTTTGTTATCGATATTGACGCTTCGTTAAAAGGACTTGGTTGTGTCTTTATGCATAATGATCAGCTTATTGTTTATGCTTCACGTCAGTTGCAACCTCATGAGTTAAATTACCATACACATGATTTGGAATTAGCTGTTGTTGTTTTTGCTTTAAAAATTTGGAGGCATTATCTGTATGGAGTAAAATGTGAATTTATACTAACAACAAAGGATTGAAGAATATATTCACTCAGAAATAATTGAACATGAAATAGTGGAGGTTGTAAGAATTAATCAAGGATTATGATTGAACGATCCTTTACCATCTGGGAAAAGCAAATAATGTGACTGATGCATCGAGTCGAAAAAGTAATGCTTCATTAACCATGATATGTTTTGAACGAGATCCTTTGGTTTTTGATTTGATGATCTTTTGTATAAAAGTTGTTGGTGCAGGAAATTTTCCTATTTTGTTTTAGGTGTCAGTGAAATCATCTCTATCAAACAAAATTAAGAAAGCGCAGAAGGAAGACATTCAGTGGCAGAAAAGATTCAGTTGATTTAGAATTGCATTAAAATAGATCAAAGTAGGCAGAAAAGTTATGTAGATAATCGGAGGAAGGATCTTTCTTTTGAGGTATGTGATCATGTCTTTCTCAAAGTTTCTCCATGGAAAAGTGTGATGAATTTTGGTATGAAGGGAAAGATTAGTCTGAGGTTCATTGGACCTTATGAAATCCTAGAGCCAGTTAAATCAGTTGCATACAAAGTATTTTTACCTCTATGTTTGTCCTAGGTACACAATTTTTTTCATGTTTTAATGCAGAGAAAGTATAAACCAGGTCCATCTCATGTTTTGAGCCCAAAGGAAATTTAATTTGAATAGAATCTCTATTATGTGGAACATCTAGTCTAGATTCTTGACCGAAGAGAGAAAGTGTTGTGGAGTTAGTTAATCCACTATGTAAAAGATTTGTGGAAAAACCATATGGTTGTAAGAGGCCACATAGGAATCTGAAAATTCTATGAGGGATAAATACCGCCATTTATTTGATAAGTGAATAAAATTGTGACAATGCAATTTCCAAAAGGGTGAAGGATGAAGCTTCCCAGGTAAATAAAGAAATATGACATTTCCATATTTATTAATATTTTTGAATTAAATATTAATTTTACTTTAAATTATATGATATGTCTGATGGGGTACCTGATATGAAACAACATATTTCTTTGAAATCTTACATTGCACACTAACAATATAATATTATTATTTTAAATGGTATTTAATGCCTAGATTTTATATTGGCGGGAATGAAGAGAACTAACTAAAATATGATTATTCATGTTTAATATATGTTTTTACATTTATCCAATAAAAATAAAAGGCTTAAAATGTGAATGAATCTAATTTTAAGCATTATTTCATTTAAAAGGTTGACTTACCGCCTTTTTTTGGAACACTCATAAAACATAGTTTTGGTCATTTTTATATGTTCTATTTGAAAAAATAAAATCCTTAATTAGAATCAGGATATCAAAATTTAATTTGGGAAATTTTTTGGTATTTGTCTGATCAAGTTCATTTTTTAATGAATAATTAAAAATATTGTATTTTAATTCAAAAGCAACTTTTATTCTTAATTATTCATTTTAATTTATTGTCTTTTTAATTAGTTTTAAATTGTAATTAGATTATATTTTTAATATTTAATCCAATGGTGGTCATTGAAATTAATTTCACTTTGGAATTGGATACAAAAAATTGTTAATATTTTGATAGATGTTGTTTCTTAAAAACACTATATTTCTTTTGACAACAGAAATTAATTTTAAATAAATTAATACAACTTCCATGTATTGAATTTGGTATAATAGACATCATTTTTGAATTCGGAATATCAAATATAGCTTAGGCTAAATTTTTGGTATTTTTCTGAAAAATAGCAATATTTGATGAATAGTGAAAACAATGACTTGTAGTTAAAAAACTAACTTTTTCACTTCAATGAAATTTTACCTCTTCTGTGAATTTAATTTCGAAAATCTGACAAACATGGTTGTTTTTACTAAGTAATATGTGGTTCAATAAGATGAGAATAATTTTTTGGGTGAATAGTAACTTTGGCTATTATTTACCACAATTAAAGGTAAATCATGTATGGCAAGGTAAAAAGAATATTATAATAATACAAAATTACCTTAACACTTGTCTTAACCTAATTTGATGAGTCATGGATGACCATTGGCATCCTTGGGTCTATTTTGGGATCCCATGGAGCCACTTGAGAGTGATAATGACACATTATATTAATTAATTTAATATGATGACAAAGATGACATAAACAAATATCTATAAGTAAATTATATTTTTCATATAGTTATGTATGTTTTCATTTAGACTATAAATATTCTTTGGAACGACAAAATTATTTCCTACATCATGGTATTTTTTTATAATTTTTAGAAATCATATAAATTAAATTATTTATGACACAATAACGATGAAGTGTTTACATCATTAATTAATGATTAAAATACATAAAACTATAAAAATTAAAATAATATCCAAAACATGACCAATTCTAGTTGGATGATTTTATTTTGACCATGAGTCATCTTATCATCTACTTTTATTAGTTCTGAACCTTTAGAAACAGAGATGAATTATATAATAATATAATAATTTTGCACTTTCCTAAAGATCCACTACCCCCTTAAAAAGCCCTCACATATATCTAATTCATCACACCTATCAAGACCCATGGTGTAACAACTGGGTCCCAGTAATAGCAAAAACACCCCGTCGTAACATGGTCGTCAGGTCCTGACCCGCCAGGTACCACCAGTTGCCCCCGCAGACATGTGGTCCCCACCCAATGGTCCACCCACATGCCCGAATGGGTCATCTGACTAATGATATCCCCCACAAGCCAAAACATGTTCTTTTTAGTGTGTGTTGTCCTCACTCACACACACCCTGGGAAACATTCCATATGGTCACCCATCCTGATCACTAATCCAAGCCAATCATGCTTAACTCTAGAGTTATAATCAGAAAAGCTCCTGAAAAAGAAGGTGTACCTTGTTAACATGGGTCATATCATTTTTTCATTTAACCCTTTATCATTCAGGGGGTGTAACAATCACCCACCCCCTATAGTGCACAACGTCCTCAGTGTGGGCCCTACATCTCATCCTAGGCAGTGCACCACACATAAGGCTGGGTACCACCTCTGACAGTTCCCACAGGCTAACACATGTCCTTTCTAATGTGCTTTTTCCTCACTCACACACACCCTGGGAAACTTCCCAGAAGGTCACCCATCCTTATCACTATTCAAGACAAGCACACTTAACTCTGGAGTTCTAATCAGATAGGCTCCTCAAAAGGAAGGTGCACCTTGTTGACCCGAGTCATATCATTTAGTCATTTTCCCCTTTATCATTTGGGGGTGTAACAATCCCCCCCCCCCCCCCAGAGCACAACATCCTCATTGTGGGCCCTACATGTCAACCTAGGCAGTGGTCCCTACATCTCAACCCAGGCAGTGCACCATATTTAAGGTTGGGTACCACCTCTGATACCAAATATAACAACTGGGTCCCGATGATAGCACAAACACCCCGCTGTAACAAGGTCGTCGGTTTCTGGCACGCCAGGTAGCACCAGTTGCCCCACAGATACGTGGTCCCAACCCAAGGGTCCACTGACATGCCCGAACATGTCATCTGACTAATGAAGGTTCACCTTGTTGACATGAGTCAAATCATTTAGTCATTTTCCCCTTTATCATTTGGGGGTGTACAAATCACCCCCCCCCCCAAGAGCACAACGTTTTCATTTTGGGCCCTACATCTCAACCCATGCAGTGGGCCCTAAATCTCAACCCATGCAGTGCACCGCATTTAAGGCTGCGTACCACCTCTGATACTGAATGTAAGAACTGGGTCCCGGTGATAGCACAAACACCCCGCCCTAACTAGCCCGTAAGGTCCCATCACGCCAGGTAGCACCAGTTGCCCCACAGATACGTGGTCCCAACCCAAGGGTCCACCGACATGCCCGACCCCCCCCCCCTAGAGCACAACGTCCTCATTGTGGGCCATACAATCAACCCTGGCAGTGGTCCCTACATCTCAACCCAGGCAGTGCACCATATTTAAGGCTGGGTACCACATCTGATACCAAATGTAACAACTGGGTCCCGGTGATAGCAGAAACACCCCGCCCTAAGAAGGTCGGCAGGTCCTGGCACGCCAGGTTGCACCAGTTGGCCCACAGATACTTGGTCCCAACCCAAGGGTCCACCGACATTCCCGAACATGTCATCTGACTAATGAAGGTGCACCTTGTTGACATGAGTCATATCATTTAGTCATTTTCCCCTTTATCATTCGGGGGTGTAACAATCCCCCCCCAAAGCACAACATTATCATTTTGGGCCCTACATCTCAACCCATGCAGTGCGCCCTAAATCTCAACCCATGCAGTGCACCGCATTTAAGGCTGCGTACCACCTCTGATACCAAATGTAAGAACTGGGTCCCAGTGATACCACAAACACCCCGCCCTAACTAGGCCGTAAGGTCCTAGCCCGCCAGGTAGCACCAATTGCCCCACATATACGTGGTCCCAACCCAAGGGTCCACCGACATGCCCGAACATGTCATCTGACTAATGAGAGTCCCCATAGGCCAACACATGTCCTTTCTAGTGTGCTTTTTCGTCACTCACACAATCCCGGGGAAACTTCCCAGAAGGTCACCCATCCTAATCACTACTCCAAGCCAAGCACGCTTAACTGTAGAGTTCTAATCAGACAGGCTCCTGAAAAGGGAGGTGCATCTAGTTGACTTGAGTCATTTCATTTAGTCATTTAACCCTTTATCTTTCGGGGGTGTAATAATTGGCTTGTCCAACCTCTGTGAAATTTAGCTCCCAAGATCCCTATCCTCCTCCTTGAAGCCTTAACTTAGGCATAAGGCACTTCGACAAACCCTTTAGGTTGACACCAAAGGGAGATACCTGATTAATATGTAACTTTTTCCCCTTAAGTTCTTTAGTTTTATTTTACTTCTCCAACCACCTAAACACTTTTTATTCCTTTCTTTTATAACAACACAAGTATCCTAAATATAGTAAGATGTTTTTATGAAATTTATTTGAACTACACTTACACACACCTCAATCTAATGGGTAAATAATGTACTGTTTTTGTGGATGACAAACTAAGGGCTCACGAAATGATGATTGTTCAATTATCTCCTACTCCCTCTAAAGGTGGACATTAATATGGAATTTTATTTATATATGATATATATTATTTTTATGTTTTCTTTATTTTTTCTGTATTTTTCATTTATAGCATACCTTTATGGTTTCTATTATGGGTAAACGTGATAATTTCATTTGAGAAGTGTGGACTACTGCCCCATCAAAATGATATGACTCATTAATGCAATATGTGGGATGTATGAAGGATAGAGTTAATGATATTATATATGATATTATAATGTAATTATAATATATCTGTGTATCATTATTTTTTAATTCCATTAAAATAAGAAATAGAAATGAAAGTAGCATTCATTCATATGTATGGCTTACCGTCTCCAAGAACGGTGCATTTCATTTATTATCTCTAAATGTTGTGTACTATTGTAAATACATGTATATAGTGGATATATATGATATATATATGAAATCCAAAGCATGAATATCATTCTGGATATAATGAACCTTTTACCACATGAACAACTTGTAATTATAAGAAGTGCATTTTTGGCTAAAGTACCAAATATCGACAAAATGACCATTATTAACTTAAATGATTAAATAATGTTTATTTAATTGTAATAAGTGAATAAATGGAATGATAAATTTGAAAAAAGGTTCTTGTAAAAGTTTAAATTAACTACACTTTAATATTTATGAAATTAAATAACTAACGGGTCAAGTTGGACACGAGGTAAGTTACTTCATCTCAATCTCCATTCATTGAGCAATATTTTGTTTTAATACATGACATTCTTTTATAAACTGTATAAATACCTTTGAAATTTCATTTCATTCAAATGGAATATTTTTCAAAAAATCATTTTACTAAAGGAAAAAAAGGAATGTTTCTTTCAACGTAAGCGGTGACTACGACATTTCTACCACCTCGAGTATTATTTGATCTTCGAATTCCATAACAAGCCGTACTGTTTTTCATATAAAATTAAATACCATATACACTTTTACGTATTTTGGTATTGAAAATGATTTTTATAATTGATTTTTTTATGTTAATATATTTTAATGATATATTGTGATTGAGATGTGAAGATATTACCTTTCCATTATATTTGTTTAGGGGTTATGATTTTATAATGGTACTTAGACAATTTATGGGTGGTCACATGATAAACTAAATGACGGGTGGTGCCGAGAGAAACTAGGATGGGTGGTTATGTTATAACCTCCAATTCATTTGTTATGGAAGTCATATGTATGGCCATTCCATTTAGTGATAGGTGTGGAAGTCGACCATATGGTCATTCCATTTAAGCATGTTTATGTCCCAAGTTACCTTTATATGTTATGTGTTCTTTATAAGGGTTTTACGGTAACATTTTTGTTAAAAAAGGGTAAAGAATGATCTTTTATTCATGAAGATTATTTACTACTTCCTAAAGGTGAAAATTATTACTTATGAAAAAGTTTTCATTGATTACTTTTTGTTTAAAAAAAGCTAACAATTATCCTTTTTTATGTATCCCTTACTAAGCTTTTTATGCTCATGCCAAGTTTTTGAAATATTTTTCACAGGACATAGAGTAGAATATGGTCAAGGATGGTGTCAAAAAAAGTCATGCTGTCTAAATCATAGAACTATTCATGAAACATTTTTTCAAGAATTTTTATTTTGTAAAAAAATATGGGGATTGAGTAAAAGTGTATACTCTATAATTATTGAGACGTAATGTAATAGTTATGACCTAATTATCTAAAACACTAAACCTAAAAATATCATCAATGTGATTATTCATTTAATTCAAGATTATGTAATGATTACGGTTGGGTCCTTATAGTTGGTATTAGAGGATGGTTTTGACAACATTAAGAGTTAGGAAATTGTTAAATTAATGTTCATAAATAAATTTATTTTAATATTGAAATGATATAATTTATAGATTTCTGTGTTTCTTTGCCTAATATATCTCCATGTTCAGAATGGTTTTCCATAGAGGAAACATGATAGTTATGTTGGGACGACATCCGGAGGAAGACAACCTTCCAAATAAGAAACATGAGATGCCCGGAATCGCAGCTGAACAGTTTTTTACAGTGATGGAATAGTTGACTCAGTTTATAAATGGTGGTGGTATCCATGCACGAGATCATCTAGATCAACCATAGAGGAACATGTTAGTAGAAGAGAATTTCATGAGTAAAAATCCACATCATTCAGAGGATCATCAGTCCTTGTGCTACTAAAAGGGTGGATTAAATCACTAGAAAAGTTTTTTATGTCATGGGGTGTTCCGAACATCAAAAGGTTGGTATTTTTGTTTAACGTTTTAATGGTGAATCTTATTAGTGGTGGTCGATGGTAAAAAAATATAAGGTATAGTGAGTAGATGTGTGCTCTTGTTTGGGATGAATTCAACGGTATGTTTATTGAGAAGTATTTTCCTAAGGTCGGTCATCTTATGATTGAAGAACAATTCATAGAATTGAAACAGGAGGATGACTCAGTGGCTGATTATGATGGAATGTTCACTCGATTGGCAAGGTATAATCCAATTATCATCCAAGATCTTGATAGTAAGATAAATCATTTTTAATCAAGACTAAATACATGATATCAAAGAGCATTAGCCTCTCATGAGTTCAAAAGTTATGAAAAACTTGTTCGATGAGCGGACAAGGTGGAAATTGAGTCATCCAGTGGTCATGTGTTCTTCGAGAAACAATAGAATAAGACTTCCAGTTTGCAGGAAAAGGGAAAGAATTCATCAAAGAATCATGGAGGTAAAAAAAACTAAACATCCATCTTGATAGAAGTGTGGTAAAAAAGCATCATGGATAAAGTTTATCTATGTCTGTAAAGTGCTTACGGATTGGTATGTCTGTTCATATAGATCGTAGCTATAAGGAAGATGATCAAGCCGGAAATGAAAAGCCAGTGGTAAGATTTTTTAGTGCAATGAAATGGGGAATTATGCAATTGAGTGTCCATCGAAGAACTCAACTAAGGCAATGAAACCAGTCTACAAGAACAAAGGTGTGGTGAAGTCCATTTCAACTACTTCTGCAGATGTTGGTCCATAAAATGAAGTTGTATCTGGTACACTGATTTTTTGTTTTGATTCTTCCAATGTGTTGTTTGATTCGGGGTCTACACATTCTTTCATTATGAGTAGTTTTATATTAAATTGGGATTTCCATATCAAGATATGAATCATGAACTTATGGTAAAAACACCTCAAGGAAATGTTGAAATAAATTATAAGAACCTTCTTGACCATGTGTTCAAGAAGAATCTAAATGAAAACCATATTTTTTGCCTCTAGTAGAGTTAGATGTTATTTTGGGCATGGATTGGCTATTTGTTTATCAGGTTAAGATTGACTGCAGAGCTAAACAGGTTTCTTTTCAAAAAGATTTCCAATTTTTGTACAAGAATAAACCCTAAAATTTGATAACATATCATGAAACTAAAAACTAGTAATAGTTGGAAATTAATGTTACCTTGTACATATTTTTGAAAACAAAGGAATGATTCATATTAATTATGTGCATATGGTAAATGAGAATCTTGATGTTTTTTTGGATGAGTTGACTGGTATTATACCAGATCGGGAAGTTGAATTTACTATTGACTTAGTTTCTTAGGTAAATCAAATTTCAAAACCCCCTTATCGAATGGGTCAAATTGAACTTTCCGAGGTAGAGAAGCAATAAAATGATTTATTAGATAAATATTTCATTCAACCTAGAACATCACCATGGGGTGTTCCTTTCTTTTTCTTAAAAAAGAAATATGGTTCAATGATACTTTTCATTGACTATAGTGCATTGAATAATATCAATTTTAAGAACAAGTATCATTTTCCTCATATTGATGATTTGTTTGATCAGCTCTAGGGAGCTCAATATTTTCAAAAGATTGACTTGAGGATGGGGTACCATCAGTTGAAAGTAAAATAAGAAGACATTCCAAAGAATGTGTTTCGTACTAGATATGGACTTTATGAATTTTTAGTTATTCCATTTGGTTTAACCAATGCACCTATGGTATTCATTAATCTTATGAATAGAATTTTCCTTGAGTTTTTGGATAAGATTATTGTTGTGTTCATTGATGATATTTTGGTATATTATTATATAAAAGATGAAAATGAAAGTCATTGAAGGGTTGTTTTGCAAACCTTAAAAGAAAAGAAACAATTTGTGAAATTCATCAACTGTGAGTTTTGATTACAACAAATTTAATTCCTAGGTTACATTGTTTCAAAAAATATCATAACTTTTGATCATGCTAAAAATATAGTTGTTGAAGAATGGCCATGACCCACAAATATAACAGAGATCCATAGTTTCCATGTTTTGGCATGTTATTACCTATGGTTTATTGAGAATTTTTCAAGGTTATCTAGTCCAATGACTATGTTAACTTGAAAAGATGTTATGCTCATTTGGAAAAAAGAATGCGATGATTGTTTTTTGGAACTGAAAAGAAGATTGATGAATACTCTCGATTTTGTACTGCCTTCCAGAAATGGTGAGTTTGTTATATACAGTGATGCTTTGTTAAAATGTCTTGGTTGTGTCCTTATGAAGAATGATTAGGTAATTGCTTATGCTTCACGTCAGTTGATACCTCATGAGTTAAATTACCCTACACAAGATTTTAAATTAGCTACTGTTGTTTTTTCTTTAAAAATTTGGAGGTATCATCTGTATGGAGTAAGATGTGAAATATATACTAACCACAAATGGTTGAAAAATATATTCACCTAGAATGAATTGAACATGAGACAGAGGAGATGGTTGGAATTAATCAAGGATTATGATTGTACGATCCTTTACCATCTGGGAAAATCATATAATTTGGATGATGCTTTGAGTAGAAAAAGTAATGCATCATTAACCAAGATACATTTGGAATGAGATCCTTTGGTTTTTGATTTGATAAACATTGGAATAGATGTTTTTGGTGCAGAAAATTCTTCTTTTTTGTTCCTGGTGTCAGTGAAATCATATCTATCAGACAGAATTAAGAAAGCGTAGAAGGAAGATAGTGAGTTACAGAAAAGGTTTAGTTGATTCAAAAGCACATGATAACTGTTCAGAGTAGGCAGAAAAGTTATGCAGATATTCAGAGGAAGGATCATTCATTTGAGGTAGGTGATCATGTATTTCTCAATGTTTATCCATTGAAAAGTGTGAGTCGTTTTGGTATGATGGGAAAATTGAGTCAGAGGTTTATTGGACCTTATGAAATCATAGAGAAAGTTGGATCAGTTGCGTTCATTGTAGCTTTAAGTCCATGTTTGTCTGAGGTTCACAATGTTTTTCATATTTCAATGTTGAGAATGTATATGCCAAATCCATCTCATGTTTTGAGCCTAGAGACATTTCAGTTGGAAGATAATCTCTCTTATGAGGAATATCCAGTCCTGATTCTTGACCGAATAGAGCAATTATTGCGGAATATGGTAATTAACCAGGTAAAGGATTTGTGGAAAACCCATATGGTTGAAGAGGCAATGTGTTAATATAAAAATGTTATGAGGGATAAATACCCCCATTTTTTGATAAGTGAATAAAATTGCGAGGACACAATTTCCAAAAGCGGGGAAGGATAAAACATCCCAGGTAACTAAATAAATATTACATTTTATTTTTTATTAATATTTCGGAATTAAATATTAATTTTACTTTAAAGTGGATGTGATGTTCGATGGAGTACCCGATAAGCAACAATGGTTTTCTTTGAAATCTTACGTTACACACTAACAATATAAAAATATTATTTTAAATGGTAGTTAATTCCTAGAGGTTTTATTGGTGGGAATGAATAGAAATAAATACAATATTATTATACATGTTTGTTAAATATTTTCACATTTGTCCAATAAAACTTAGAGGCTCAAAATATGAATGAATCTAATTTTATGCATAATTTACTTTACAAGGTTGATTTACCGCCTTTTAATGGAGAACTCACATAAAATATAGATTTCGACATTTTTATATGATCTATTTTTCAAAGTAAAATTATTCCTTAGAATTGGGACATAAATATTTACATTGGATAATTTTTTTGTATTTTTTTGATAAAGATCATTTTTAATGAATAGTGAAAAAATACAGTTTTTTAATTCCAAACTTACATTTAATATAATTTATTTATATTGTTATATTATATTTTTAATTGTTCTTAAAGTGTAATTAAAGTATATTTTTACCATTTAATTCAATTCTGGTCATTCGAATTAATTTTACTTTGAAATTGGACATAAAAAAGTGCCAATCTTTTGATAGATATTATTTTTTAAAACACGTTATTTGTTTTGACAACGAGAATTAATTTTAAATTAATTAATCCTACTTCTTATTTTTTTAATTTGGTAAAATTGAAATCATTTTTGAATTTGTAATATCAAATATATATTAGGATGAATTTTAGGTATTTTTATGAAAAACATCAATTTTTAACGAATAGTGAAAACAATGAGTAGTAGTAAAAAAGATGACTTTTTCACTTAAAATGAAATTCTACCTCCTCTGTGAATTGAATTTACAAAATCCAACATATATGGTTGTTATTATTAAGAAACATTAGGTTCAATAAGTTGAAAATATTTTTTTAATCATACATTTTGACATTTATTTATCACGGTTAAAGGTAAATAGGGTAATTCATGGTAAACAAAATTATAATAATACCAAATTATACTAAAACTTGTATTAACCTTATTGGATGAGTCATAGACGACCATGGGAATCCTTGGGTCGATTTTGGGACCCCATGGAGCCACATGGGAGTGATAATGATACTTTAGATTAATGAATTTAATGTAATGAAAAAAATGACATAAAAATATATATATATAGTAAATTAATTTTCATATAGGGATATATAAGTTATCATTTAGAATATAAATATTATATGGAAATATAAAATAATTTCCTACATCATGGTAATTTTTTTATAATTTTTAGACAACTATTAAAATAAATTATTTATGACACATTAATAATGTAGTGTTTTCCTCATTAATAAATGATTGAAATCAATAAGACAATAATGATTAAAATAGTATCAAAAACCTGTCCAATTCTTATTGTAAGATTTTATTTCGACCATGTGCCATCTTATAATAGACTTTAATTAGTTTTGGAATTTTAAAAATTAAAAATATTTATATAATAAAATATTATTTTCACACATTACTAAAGTTCCCCTCTTCCCCCTTATATAAAGCCCTCACCTCTAAACCATTCCACACACCTCTCCAACCCCTTGGATCGTCCAAACATGGCCAAGTTAAGCTTATTACATCCCTCTCATACTCATAGAATCCTTAACATTTGAATAAGGCACGTCAACAAACCCATTTTGTTCAAACCAATGGGAGTTGCCTGATTTATAGGTAACATCTTCTCTTAATTTTTTTTTTATTTTACTTCTCCAACCCCGTAAACTCTTTTTATTAATTTATTTTATACAAATACCAGTATCCACAATATACTAGGATGTTTTTATGAGATTTATTTTAACAACACATACACACACCTCCGTCTAATGGATAAATAACATATTGTTTCTGTGGATGGAAAAATCACACCTCACAAAACGATGATTGGTCAATTATCTCCTACTGCCTCTCATTGTAGACATTAAGATGGAACTATATTCATATATGATATATATTATTTTTATTAATTCATTATACTTCTTTATGTTTCATTGATATCATACCTTTATGGTTTCCATTATGGGTAAACGCGATAATTTCTTTTGAGGAAGTGCGGACAACCGCCCCCTCAAAATAATATGGCTCATAAATTCCATATGTGGGACTTATAAAGGAGAGTGTTAATTATATTATATATGATATAATACTGGAATTATAATATACCTATGTATCATTATGTTTTAATTCCATTAAAATATAAAATAGAAATGAAAGTAGCGTTAATGCGTACGTACGACTTACCATCTCCATGAACAGTGAATTTCTTTTCTTATCTCCAAATGTTATGTACTATTGTAAATACATGTATATACTAGATACATATGATATATATGACATATAAATCATGAATATAATTTTGCATATAATGAACCATTTACCACATGAACAACATGTAATTATACGAAGTTCATTTTTGACTCAAGTACAAAATATTGACAAAACTACCATTATTAACTTAAATGATTATGTAATGTATATAACAGGGTAATAAGTGATTTAAAAGGAATAATAAATGTTTAAAAAGGTTCTTATGCATGTATAAATTATCTTTAGTTTATTATTCAAGATATTAATGAATGAATGGTTCATGTCGGACATGAGGTACGGGACTTCATTTCAATCTCCTTTCATTAAGGAATATTTTGTTTTAATACGCAATGTTCTTTTATATTATTTATAAAAACCGTTTATTTCACATTTCATTCAAATGGAATGTTTTTCTATAAATCACTTTACTAAACGAAAAAATGAATGTTACTTTTAATGTAAGCGGTGACAACGAACTTTCTGCCTCCACGAGTATTATTTGATCTTTGGATTATTTAAGAAGTCGTAATGCTTTTAAAAGGAAAATAAATATCATCTAATCTTTTATGTATTTTGGTATTAAAAATGGATTTGATAATGGATTGTTTATGTCAACATATTTAAATAATATGTTGTGATTAAAATGTTGAAATGTTATCTTTCCTTTACATTTGTTTTTTGTGTTATGATTTTATAATGGTACTTGGACATTTGACATGTGGTTTCGTGATAATCCAAATTACGGGTGGTGTAGTGATAAACCAGGATGGGTGTTTACGTTATAATATCAAATGCATTGGGTATCAAAGTTGGTTGTATGGCAATTCCATTTAGTGATATGTGTGGAAGTCTACTCTATGGTCATTCCATTTGAGTATGTTTATGACCCACGATATATTTATATGTTATATGTTAGTTATATCGGTTTTATGGTAATATTTTTTTAAAAAAATTGTAAGCAATGATATTTTATTCAGTGAATAATATATAATAATTAATAAAGGTTAAATGTATTACTTATTATAATGTATTCAGTGTTTATTTTTTGTTTTAAAAATAAAAATAGTTTTCGTTTTTTGTGTATCCCTTACTGAGCTGTTTTTGCTAATCCCATATTTTTGCAATGCTATTCACATGACATAAAGTGGAATAGGGTTAATGATGGTATCAAAGAAAAGTCACGTTTTCCAAATCATGGATCTTGAAATGACTCTTTTTTTCAAGAATTTTTATTTTGTAAAAAATAAGGGAACAAAGTAGATATGTCTACTTGGTAATTTTTGAGATGTAATTTAACAGTTTTGACATAATTCTCTACAACTCCTAACCTGAAAATAAATTCAATGTTAATTATTAATTTAATTAAAGATTATTTAATGATCATGGCCAGGTCATTATATCATCCTCTTCGACATTTGTGTAATACAAGAATGATTATTATCATTAATTATTAACGCAATCAATAAATTAATGAAAATTATGTTCTCATTCCTGAAAATAAATATTAATTACATATTCACATTATTAAATAAAATAATTATTTTCTAAATAATGAATTATTTTTATCGTTCAAATAGTAAAATTTAGATAAATATTATATATACCCATAATTAAACATTTCTCTTGCAACTAAATAATTAATACATATTTGTAATTGTTTAATAAATAATGAATAAATATTAAATCCCATTCTGGTGAATAATATTAATTCCAATTTTTAAATATGAATTTTATATAGTTGATATTAAATAAAATATATAGTGTCTATCCTTCTAGGACACAACTACAGTGGTATTCGGTGGGGTTTCCTTATGTCCATGATTATTTCCTAGTAACAATTAATGACACACATAGCGGATGAAGATATTTCATAAATAAAAATATATAAATAAATTATTGTTGTGTAGTATAAACCCTTTTTCATGATATCTCATCAAGTTGGTTTCACAGCCTTGTAATCATTATATAAGATTTATATATCAGTTTATGATTATCAAATATGAATAGGATTACATAATTTTTACAATGGGATTTATTATTATAGTTTCACTTTTATGAATATATTAACGCATCAACATGACATACTATAGGGAATCATTAATTTCCAATAGGTTTATATAAAATTAAGAAATTATAAAACATAGGAAACTTAACAACAACATTGTGGATGTCAGAATGTCTCAGTGTTGGACCCACAAGGACTATCCATATGATCTAAAATAAATATAGGACTATAAATTTAAATTTATATGTTTTTTATAGAGAGAGAAAATGTATAGAAAATTCATCATTTTCAAATAAAGATACAAGGCATACCATGTTATGTGATTATCTCGTTCATGTAGTAGGGATTCAATTGATTATTTTTTAATTCATTAGTAGATATCAAAATTTTAGCTTTTGGGATCCTTGGAATGGGTACCCTACACTAATCCATTAATCACATAATTGTATTGGTCATTTTCATGGAAAAATCACAAGACTATAAGACCCAAAATATATTTATACATCACCAAATTAGAATATATAATTCTTCTAAAAACTCTAGGGTAATTAATTGATAAAATAAAATAGAAACTCCTTAAATTGTAAATATTGTTCATTCAATAGATAAAAAATTAGAATTTAAAATGAACAATATAGTGGTAGATATCAAAAAATATGAAAGTTAAATAGAAATAATCAATAAAAACGGACCCCCTAAAATCACATAACGTAACATAGAATGATGTACTGAGTCATTCTATACCTGATGAGAAGAAGTAGAATGGATACCTGGAGAAAAAAGATGATAAAGAACAGTAGTAGTATGGCTACAAAGTCGTTCATTCATTGTTTAGAATAAATCTATGACACCCCTCCAGGTTCCTGATATCCTTTCGGTTTGATCATAGGTATTAGTAAATTGGACTTCACTAAAATAAAATCCTTTAATCACATGAAATATTCATAAATTCTGATAGGACAATGATTTGAAATGTGTTCATGTCATGTAATAAGAGTTAACCCTTTATCTATATCTACATCTACTGATACACTCTTCTTGTGAATGGTGTACATGTTGTCAAATAATTAGACATTAATATCTTAAAAGGGTGAAATTAATTTCATAATATCTCTGTCTCATCCCCATTAATGAATCTACATTTTTATAATAGGTTTACAAAATGAAAACATATTCCACTATGTTCTACAGTATTATCTAGTTCCTTGTGACTTTGGATTACGACTTCATTGTATTGATATCATGCCACACTACATCATGTTTATAAACAAAGTTCCTTTTTTCTCTTATATTCTTATTTTTTAAATTCCCATTCTAATATATTGTATGTAATATTCCATAAATCACAAAACACGTTAAATTGTCCATGTATTAAATTAATATCAATTAAATTACATGAATCATTATTTGAAAACACTCAAAAATAGATGCTTGGAATACACATATAACATGTTTTATAAATATTTAAGATAGAAAATTTACTATCATTTTCCATTAATAACATATCATTCATAAGACAGCCAATCTAACAAACTCCATTAACAATATAATCATTTTTTAATGTTAATAAATGTTCCCTTGTGAGGATATGAATTAATAATAATTTTAATATCTAAGGATCATTATGTTTTCTCACATAAAAAGATTACCAATGAAACAAAACTATATATATCTCCAATAAGATGTTATATTCTAATTATCTATCATATTAGATATTATTTTGTGTGAACATCGTGACATAAAGTATCATGTAATTAAGAGTAATCACACAGAACTGTCAACATACAATATACCCATCATAGATTGTTATAAACCATTATATAATTTTTACGAATAGAACCAATACATATCAAGGTTATCATCATAGAAAGTAACTATTACGATAACACCCTGAGATTATTATGAAATATTTTACAATAAATAATATTATTTTTTTGACAAATTTTGTAGCATGTAACACTATGTTTTTATGAAACAAAATATACTATTACAATATCATTGTATTAAAATGAAAATTTCAACCTAGATGTTGAGTTATCAAGTATGTGTAGTAATAACCATGTTGTGAAATATAATTAATAATTTTTATGAAATAAACAATTAATTTTTAGTAACTTAATTTGGTTCTTGAAAAATATGTTTCCTTCATAAAAATATTTCACTAAAGTCAATGAAAATATAAATATAAATAATATAGAAACATGTATAATTTTTTCAAAAAATAAATAATTTTTTGATGTGTTCATGTAAAAAATAAACTTGGATGAGTTTTTGTGTGTCTTTTTGAAATATTGATTTCTTAAGAAAACTGAAAAACACTATTTTTTATTGACAACATTAAGTCATTTTAAAAAAATTTAAAATTTAATATAATTATTTAAATTATTTTTAAATTTTATATAGTTTAATATTATTCTGAATAATCCGATTATTATTTTTGATATCATTTAATTTTTAAATTTAGTTTAAAAACATTATTTAAAAAAATGGAATTCTTCAAAATAACTGTTTTTTTTTCATTATGTTTTTCTTGTTTAAATTTAAATTGGATTGTGAAAATTTTATGTTATTAATTTTAAAAAAATAATCTATATATTGAATTATTATGTCCAAATATAGTTTATCTGAAGACATTAATTCCCATCAATATGAACAGTAACCATTGTACTTTTTACTTCAAAGATTAAAGGATATAGGGTATTTAGTATAAAAATAATTTGATATGGACTACAGAATTACCCTAACATATTATCCAATTTAATGTTTTGAGTAATTTTAAACCATAATGATTCATGGGTCGAATATATGATTTCATGGAGCCACGTGGTTGACATGAAGTCCCGAATATTATCTTATTTAATGAAAAATCAATGATTTCACAATGTTGTTTCTAATAATTAATACATTTTTAATATATTTTCATAAAGAAAAAATTTTCAAAAATAAATGTTCTTTTGAATTCATAAATTTGTTTTGTCATCAAGGTAATTTTTTTTATAATTTGAATGGAATAAATAATTACCCTAAATTAATAAACAATGATGATTTGATAATTATTAAATTACTGAAATAATAAAATAAATTGTATTAAAATATTAACATAAATATAATTTGAAATAATTTTGGTGTTCATGAATTCTCTAGATATATATGACATTTTTAGGATATAAATAAATCATATTACCTAAATTTACTTGATTTTTTGATATTTTTATATTCATTATAATTAATACAATAAAATCTTTCAATAATGATATTTCATGAATTTAATAGTTTATTATGATATTTTAAAAAAGAAAATATATTATTTAATACCAAAAAGGGATAAAATAATGTTGTTAGGCCCAGTTGGTCGAATACCCCATGAGAGGGCGTGATTCAGGTTATGGTAGAATAAAACATTCTATGTTTTGGATCTTGTTTAGTTGTTAAAAAAACTATACTCTGTCTTCCTCCCACTAAAACAAATAGATTTATATGAAATCAGGCATATGAAATAGCAATTTTTAATTGGATCACAGTCACTGGGCTATGTCCCACGAGCATACAATGGAAATACGATGATGTACCAAATTCACTAATGCTCAAGGCCAATAATGAGTACAATGTTCGAGGTAGACATTCTATGCCCAGGATCACTTCCTTTACAAGGTTTAGGGTCTGGTCACTACATTCCCAAGAGTCACTCCCTTTGACTCTTTCTCTAGCTCACTCTTGGTGGAAAAGTTCATCGTCTTCCTCGTCCTTCATTAACTTCTCTTGAAATGGAATCCATTCATAGTTTATCGACAAATAAGTAAAATAAAGTTTATGGACATGTGGGTCCCTTAATTTTCATAAATTGTTTAATCCTCAACTGTATGTTGATGCTCTATTTATGTTTTTTTTTCACCCACAGATGAACTAAACTTTTTTGAGTACTTTTGGGTGCAATATAATACTTTTCGAAATTTAATGGAAGGTTTTTCAATAATCCTTGAGAAAATCATGAACCACCTTCATCTCTTATGTACTGAGTACCATGTTTGGTACATTCCACACATTCTTTGTGTACCATCATTGATACTGTGAACCACCATTTGTCTGAGGAATGCCACTACCTTCGTGATCATGTACAACGGCTGTGTACTGATTCCATGATCCTCTATTACGAAACCCTTCTTGTCCACAAACTTCCTTTGGTTTCTTGTACCAGAGAACTCCCTATGCATACCACTTATGGAACTAACCCTCTCGTGTACTAGAGATTCATCATGCACGTACAAGGACAACTACTTCTGTATACCAAACAACCTGCTCAGCATACCAGACTTTCTTTGTGGGTAAAGAATCCCAGAACACACCTTCAACGTGAACCAATTTCGACTATTCCCAATTCCTAGAGAAATATTTATTCTATAATAATGTTCAATATTCATATTAACCTGTGGGGTTAATGATTCTTATATAGGCATAGATATCTACTTAATCAGATAAACCATGATTTACCAAATCATCTGTCCTGCATCCACTGCTTACTGATTCAACAACAACCAAAAACTGTAATCCATCTGCGAACCATTTTCCTAAGCACTCTACGTACCGTATTTGCTACTACACAGTTGGTTTCCTCCATCGACATTAGAGAATCCACATACTATATAATCTACCACCGCAAACTATGTTTTGTTTCGTGAATCTCACCAGCATACCGTTCTTGCAGACTGGTATGTGGCCGCGTACCCTTCCTGGAAATTGTACGTGATCCATGTCTCGGGCTCATAATTCCTCTTCCTTTTCAAATTTCATTCACTGTTAATGACACAAATTCCCCATTTTGAGGCCTCAAAATTTGGGAAACACTAGGAAACTTCCCTACCTTAAAAACCATTCTTCAACAAACACTAACCATTTTTATTTGCGTTGATCAGGCTTTATCAAAAGACACAACCCCAACCAAATCCTACCGAGATGATGACTTGAGTGATTTTTTCCATCAAATGGCCAAAAAATTAATCCCATATGCATTTATATTTCATATAAAAGAATTTGACTATTTTTTAACCATATTTTATTTTTATATTTTTATGAATTCCTTTAAACATCCCTCTCCAACAGATATATATACCACCCCTCGCTAAGAATTCTCCTCACACCATCCAAATTTAGAATATATCCAAATTTATATTAAAAATACCCTCCCTAATATATCAATTTACAACTATTTTTGGTTTCCACAAATGCATCATCTCATGTTCCTTAAATAGTCTATCAAAGTGGTGATATTCAATAGGTAACATTCTCAAAAAAAGTCTTTTAACTTATTTCCATCTTCTAGATTCCCTAATAATTTTATAACCATAATATAATAATATATAATGTGTATATTAAATACTTTTATATATCTAGTTAAATATTTTCTATTTATCCCTTTATCTCATATCCTCTTGTTAAAAGAATATAAACCATTGTCTAAACTATGGTGGTATTCACCTCTGTGGATATTTATTTTTTTCCACAACCACCTTTAATTCTAGTAATAAATCTACTATTATTGTTAAGAATAATTTTTATATTTATATTTTTAAATATTTCATTTTTTGAAACTAATATATAGACATATTGTTTTTTAAAATGAAACTCATGCATGATGATTGAAAAAACTGTTGAATTAAACTAAACATTTATCATTGAAATTTTATCAATTGATTCCTCCCCATGTCAAAAAAATATATATGAGTCTATTTAATAATTTTAATATTTATTAGTACCATTTCATTTCCCTTATATAATAGTATTCTAATTCACCAAAAACAACCATAATTATACACAACTGAGCCGACCATGAAACTAAGACAAGAACACAATTTAATTGATGAAATTGAACCTCATCTAAATGGACATAAATGAATTTTATAAAAATATAATAAACAAATTACATGTAAAATATGGTTTTAATTAATAAAAAAATTAATCATATATGATTATTCTGTACATTACGTTCAAATGAAGAATATATTCAAACATATGGTAAGGGATCTTTACAAACCTCTATATTTTATTTGGTAATGATTTAGGCCTCTTCCCACATGTTATATATTAATTATTTTTATATAATTATTTAATAATCATTATATGTGTTCCAAACATATATATCTAACTTAATTCATCTTTAATTAAATGAAAAATAAATATTTTAAATATTTCCATACTTGGTTCCACTTGATTATAAAGGAATGATTAATGGAAAATTATATGCTTCATACCCATATTTATGTACACTCTATAAAAACTTTTTTGCATCCAATATTTTCCTATAATAACTATATTTAATATTTGAATATATTTTATTTCATTTAATGTTTTATCGAAATAATTATAACATTACACACTTTAAATACACTTTTTAATTTTTCCTAAAACAAGTTTAATGTATAACATTTATAATGTTTACAAACAATAATATCAATTTATTTCACTTCTCTTTGAAATTATAACTAATGGTAAATTACTTTACATACCCTATTAATATCTAATAATCATTTAATCTATTCTTTTATTGATACCATTCTCATCAAGTCATTTGTTATTCCTTATGGCTTGATTACCAAACACATTTCATTCATTTGTAACCATTATGATTATTCTTTATGTTAGTATTTCTAATGTAGAAATCAATGCATATAAATGATATGATGGGTGCTATGAGATACTTCTTCAATGTATTTTTTAATGGTTTAGTCTCATGAGATGAAATATATGTGAATTTGGAGTGAACCAAATACATTATGGGACTATGTCTACCATGTGCTGTAGTGTTAGAATTTAGCATTGAGAGATGTTTATATCATGTGATATATTACTACCACATTATTATGTTTCCACGGTCATATTATTTGATGTTAAATTTCATATTGTTCCATATGTTTATGTTTTCATGATATTCACTATAACTCCTTCACAAAGCTTCAATACCATGATTACTTCTTTATTATTATTTTTAGCTCATCCCTATTGTATATGAATTACCTAGGTTATACTATGTTGTTGTAGAAGACCGAAGGGTGATAAAAGTTCATTATAGTGATTACTAAAATTCTAATTTATTATAGTTTCATGTTTTCTAATTATACACCTAGTATTCCAAATACACTAGACTTTTCGATCACTTGTTATTATTTCATGGATAATTATGTTTATGATCACAAAATAATATGTGAAAATGGTATGGATTTCCATAGATGGTATCACATAATGCTTAATTTATTTTGGGTATTATGAATAGATAACTTTTGTATGAACTATATGGATCATTTTATCAATATAGGTAACCTATATTTAATCACAACGAATTATATGTTAAGATATGTTGTTCATTTAGAAGTTTATCCTTATTAGTTTATATTATCCTTTTTATGATCATTAGATAAGTATTCAACCCCCATCTGATTTTTAATTATTAATTATTTAGTCAATGAATATTTATTGAGTACTCTGGCTAACAAGTAATGTGATAGGAAATGTGAGGATTTCACTAATGAGATTCAAATCATGATAGGAATGGGATATCATATCATCTATATAGTAGTTTCTCAACTATCTCAAGTTATGAATAATAACATGAATCAAGTGGAACACCCTCCATATCCGATGAAATATCATGTTGTGGTCGAATCCTTTATGTTAAAAATGCATCCTATATTTATTGAATCTTATTATAGTTTCATTGAGAAATAATGTATTAATTTTATTAAGAATATATTCTCTATCCTCTACTGCTCTAAATAAGATAATTTCAGGATGGCATTATATCATTTTGACGTTAATACTGATTAGTTCTAAAAAATGATAAAACAAATTTCTATAGAGGAAATTGATTCTGTGTATTGTGAAGGATTCAAGAAAATGTTTTTCAATAAATATTTTCCCCCAACTCTAATTTTAATATGGAGTTAGAATTACTCTGAATGATTCTAGAGGAATATGATTCTATCAGAGACAATGAGGAAAAATTTAAACGGCTTCCATTATATACCTTCGTATTCGACATGAACACCTAAAGCATGGTATATCACTTCTTTAGTAGATTAATGATCAATATATAATACTTTTTGATGATTCGAGAATTGAAAACTATTAGAATATTTAAAATAATGCCCAAATTCTTGATATGGAGACTAGATACTCTTAGTTGTCAAATGGGATCAGAGATAAATAGAATAATGAATATTTTTATATGGGATGATCAATTGATCAATACAATTGAGGAATGAAAATGCTACATCTCAATTGTTGTTTCTGTCTGATGAAGAATCATTGAGACTCACTAATGGGGTCTGGGATATGCTTTAAATGTAGAATAGTTGGCCATAATAAATGTAATTGTAGAATGGATATGAAGAATACCACTATAGTGTATGAATAAAGGATGATCCATATCAACACTTAACCTATAGTAAATTGATTAACTATAAGTAACATTTTCATTATACAATATAATTTCATAATCTAAGTGTTATGAGAGACATTCAATGACCAAAAACTCGGAACTAGTAAAGAAATAAAAATGATATCCCTATTAAAAAGGTAGAGATCGACATAGATAAATGATAAGTAAATGGTTTATTCATTAAATAATAGAAAGCATAGCAATTTATTTTTCTCTTAGGCACTATCCCATATTTATAAATTTCACTACAACTAATCAAACACCACTAAAATATATATGCTGAGTATTCATTGAGAATCTCGTATGGGGAAATTATAGATTCCAATGTACATAACTCATATTAATAAATGTTTGATGGTTGATCCACATATAAAATTTCATCTTACATCTTTTGGTGGAGTTCCTTTCTATATTGTTCATGTATTGACTATCGCTAAACAAGTACAACATGATCTATTGGGAGAGGGAGATAGCTCTTCACATCTAAAGGCATCCCCCAATTTTATACATGTGTAAGGAGGATGATTAGTCACTTTAATATTCATCAAATTTAGTGTGGACTCTAATTTAGTGTGATAATGAATACTTATCTCACGTTATTTAGGTAAATAAGGGGATTACACTTGAAAACAAGATACATATGAGGTACAACATAGATTTGTTCCTTTAATAATTCTCCAATCATCCTATGGACTGAGAGATTGAGTTATCAATTTAAAATATACTTGTATATATTCCAATATTAATAACTCTTTATAGTATGTCCCCTATTATGTTGGAATAATTGATGAAGAAATTAGTATAGAATTTAGACAAGGGATTCGTATGCCCACGTGCCTCACATTGGGGTGATTCCTTCCTCTTCATCAAGAGGATGGATGAATCATTATAGTTATGAATTTCATATCATGGTCCCCAAGAAATCATGATAAATAACAAGTATCTTCTACTATAGATAGATGACTTGTACAATCAACAATGTGGGTCCAATTTATTTTCTAATGGAGAATTATTATTGTATAATCCAAAATTTTAGGGGAAGAAGAATGGTATTCCCAAGACATAATTTCAGATGAGGTATAAACACTATGAGAACATATTTATTCCACATGGTTTAATTAATTCTCATATAATTTAAATGGAAATAATAAATATATTCTTTAGAGATTACCTCAACAAATTTTTGGTAGTATTTATAGATGATATTATGATATCCTCCAAGATCAAGGAGGATAAATACGATAATTTGAATAATAAATTTCAGACTTGGAAATAGAGAAACAATATGATATGTAATATAATTTTGAGTCCTCTATTGTAGAATTATCATTCTTGGGGCATGTATTCACGATAAAAGGGATATATATAGACATTTAGAAGAAATAGATATTGAGAAATAGCCCATAACAGTATCTATAATGGAGATCTATAGCTTCCCTAATCTAGTAGGGCATTACCATTGATTTTTAAGGATGTTCTTGCAATTATAAACCACACTAACCAAGATAAATCAGAAGGAAGTGCAATTTTTGGGGACATGATATTCTGAAGAATACATTAATGAATTTAAAGAGATGTTTAGCCTTGAACCAGTATTTACACAGACAAAAAGTGGGGAACTCATCATGACGTAATGTTATTAATTAAAGAATGACTAATTTTCTTCACTAATGAAAATTTTAATGTAATAGCCAATTATTTATGGTAATATAAATTTAATGACCAAAACTATCACACACATGTCCTTGAGTTGGCGTCTCTGATCATCGCATTGAAAATGAAAAGGAATTATCTATTAGGGGATAAGATTGACATATATAATTATTAAAGTGTCCTCAAATATATATTCTAAAAGATGTAGTGTAATATCTACCAATGATGATGGTTATATTTCATCAATGATTATGACTTCTCAATCTACTAAAATCTGGAAAAAGAAAATAAATTAGTATATTCTCTATGTAAAAATGATTCAGAAACATTATCAAGGATGGGAATTGAGAAGTATAAAATAATAGTAAAAGTACAGAGGATAGTAATGGGAATCATAGTGGATGAAAATCATCATTCCTATCACAAATGATTGCTCAACAATACCTTATGTACCAGATATTGGATCCTCACTGAAATGACTAAGAAATGAAATTATGTTGACATCCATCAGAAATGGGAAATATGCATAGTTAAAAAATGACGAGGTTGGAGTCGTAAGATTTGGATCACAACCATGTATACTAGCGAATCCACTTTTAACGAAATATATTTTGAATGATCAATATAGCATGACCTTTCCATCTACCTAGGGAGAATAAAGATGTTTCAAGATATCCGAATATATTATTGGTGGGACAGTATGAATAAAAAGATAACTGAACATACATGAATGTAAATGGAATTTCATCAAGTGAATTATGAAAGTGTAAAATTATAAGGAGACGATGTAGAAATTACCCATACAAATATGTAAATTAGAAAACATCACCATAGACTTTGTCACTAGAAATCCAAAAATATTCTGAAGTAAAAAATTATATATGGGTTATTTTGGATCCTCTTAGTAATATATCTCACTTTATTTCTCTCGGAGTAGAATTTTGACTCTGTAAAATTGCATGGATATATAATAGATAAGTGATGATGATACATGGAGTACCATTTTTTATTTTATTTGATCAAAATTTGAGATTTGCATTAATGTTATAGAAAATTCACCAGAATTATCTAAATAGTAAGGTGAACTTTGGTATGGAAAATCATTATAAAAATGATATCAATAAGAGTGGGAAAATTAGAGAATAGATTTCAGGATGAGAGAAAGTTCCATGAACATAAATGGATGATGAGATAAACATCTTCTTCTGGTCATGTTCTCTGACGACAATATATTCGACATAACAATCCAAATTGATCCATAAAAATCCATTTATTGTATGATTTGTGGAACACCTACATACTTAAATGAAGATAATGATATTAAGCTGCAAGGACCTAAAATGGTTTATGAAACAGTTGAAACGGAGAAGGTCGTTCATTAAAACATTTAAAATTTTAAATGAGGAAATAATGTCTATGTAGATAATCATATATGGGATAGAGTGTATGAGGTTAGTGATATGGTATTTCTCCACATATGTCCAGGAAATTTATTTTTTATATTTTGGATGAAGGGAGCAGTAAATACTAAGTATGTAAACCCCTATTAGGTCATTGATTTTATTATAGTTGTATCATACCAACAAGAACATCCACCCACCATGTCTTATATACATACTGTATTCCACATATACATCCTATGGAAGTACTTACCAGATCCCATAAATTTTTCCAATTCAGTGGTGGTACAATTTAATGTTATCATTTTTTTGAGGAGTATTTAGTGATGATCTCTGAATATAGAGATAAAGTTATATGAAGCCATACCACTCACCCATTAAATGTACTATGGAGAAACCAAAAATATGACCACGCGACTTCGAAATCGGAGGAAGTGATGAAGGATACGCACCAACGCCTAATTTCACCTTAGTATGTACAACACATTCGATGGAGAAATTTCATAATATTAAAATATTTCAACACATCGATATTATTATGAATTATTTATCATTAAATAGTTTTTTATTTATGGTAGCTTCTGTTCTATGCATCATCGAGTTTAAACGAACTGGGAAGTACAATTAAAATATTATAATTTTAACATAATTGTAATTAACTAGTTATTGAGAAAGTGTTTATTAATAAAAATAACCATATTATGAAACATATTTATTAATTTTTAGTAAATGAAGACATAATTTTTTGTAAAGTGGTATATTTTTCAGATGTATTTTTCCTTCAAAAACAATTTTATTTAATACAATGAAAAAATAAACATAATTAAATTTCAAACTATACAAAAATTTATTTTAGAAAAATAACAACAACTTTTTATTTTATATTTTCAAATTTATCTTAGGATTAAACAGTGATAAATATCTCCAAATATTATTTTTCCAAGAATAATGAAAAATATTTTTTTTAATAATAATGTATTTAATTTTTTATCTTTTAGAAATGTATTTTTTTTGGATAAGTTTTAAATTTTAATTACATAATTTATATTTAAAATAAATAAATTTTGTTTTTTAAATTTGTTTAAAAATATAATTTAGTATTAAAAAATTGATTTTTAAAAATGGCATTTTTTTTGAAATAATGTTTTTCATTGTGTTTTTGAGTTTAAATTAAAATTAAATTATGAAACATTAATATTATTTATTTTTGTACGATAGATTCCATATTTCTAATATATGTGTTCCGATATTGTAAATATTTCACATTCAATATTTATCTGTATGAACATCATAATTTTAAATTTTTGTTAGCATATTTAATTGTTAATTAGGGAATAATTAGTATAAATAATATGTCATGGACTATAGAATTTCTGTAACACATTACCAAATTCTATTCTATGAGTACGTATTGACCATAATCATCCATGGGTATAATTTATGAAATTTTGGTGCCACTTGGTAAACATTAAGAACCGTATAATAAATTATTTATTGTAAATCCTATCATGTCACACTATTGAGTTCAAAAAGTATATCATTTTTAATATGTTGTAATATATAACTTATGTTCAACCATAAATATTATTTATAATTTTAAATTATTTATCATCATTATGGTAATATGTTTTTAATTTTTAGGGAGGAAATAATTACCATAATGTTTTTAAAAATGATGGTCCAATTATTATAAAATTAATGGAAAAATTAAATAAATGGCATTTAAAACATTATAATAAATATAATTTTAGATACTTGTGTTTATACATGAATTCTACAAATTTAAATGAAAAATTTAGGATATAATAAAATTTTATATCCAATATTACCTTTTTAATTGATGTTTTTAATTTATTGGGAAGAATATTGTTAGACTTGAAAATAATGAAAACTCCTGAATATAATATTTAGATATATTATTTTAAAATATTAAAAATATGTTATAATAAAAAATTGAATATCATAAGTTTTAATGGACTATCTCACTTGAATTTAAAGGCCATTTTCCGGTATTTTTTCTCTATAATAATCTTATTTCTTTGTATTTTTGTAAATTCAAATAACACCCCTCCCCCCCTTCTAAATTCAACCTATCATTACCCATTTAACTAAAATCATACAAGCCTTAAAGTATTCCAAATATATTCAAAACAACATACATAACATTAAATTATTTACCATGTGTTACTATTCTAAATAATAAACCAATTCTATGTTCATCGTGTGATTTTCTAGGATGTTATTTCGAAGTAGTAACATTCCCAAACTACATATTTTAATTTCATTTATTTTTTTACCTTCTCCAACACCATTTATCTAATAAAATTATAAATACTAAATTATAATGTATATAATACAATTTTATATAGATAATGTAACATTTTCTATACATCACTTATTCCCATCTCATCTTATTCGTTGAATGGAAAACATAGTTCAAATTTTAGAAGTTAATTGTCTTTGTGAGTAATGAGTTTTCATTTTCCATTATCATCATAATGTCTATTTTTAAAATTATTTTTATGGTAAAATTACTTTTTTATAATTATATTACAACTTAATTCATGTTATTGAACAAATATACATATATATATATATTTAACATCGTATTAAATGAAACTGATCTGTAGAGGTTGGAAAAACATCCAAAATAAACTATATATTTAGCATTGATGATTTTTCAAATGAACCATCCTCCTTTAAAAAATGATATATGGGACCATTTAATATTTTGGAATTATTTGATTTGAACTTTATTTTTCTTCTATAATAGTATTCTCATTTGATAAGTCCTTTCATATTTATACCCATGAAAACAAAACATGAATATATAAAACAATCACTACATAAATGATGGAGTTGAACATTACAACTCATCAAAATAACCATAAAATGGACTTAGTAAAATTATAATATATAAGATTCATGCATAAAATTTTTTGATTAAAAAATCAATGAATCTAATTTTATAATTCAGGAAATTATGAGAAACATTTGAACTCATTTTTTCATAATGTGAGGGATCTCTCAATCCTCCATATTCTATTTTTGTAAAACATTAACTCTATTTTCTTCAAGTTATAAAATCATTAATTTTAAATAATTATTTAAAATTATTTTTATATGTTCTAAACATATATATCATGCTCAATTATCCTTTATTTTGTGGGTAAATATGCATTTTCAAAGTTTCACTTCTCAATTCATTTCGATATGAAAACATGATTAATCGGAAGATATCTATTTCTTATGGATTATCAAGTGCACTCCAAACACTATATTACAACAGAAATGTTTTTATAAAATCAATAAATTTATCTTGAAAATATATTTTTGTTCATTTATGGTTTTGTTAATGAAATTAAACCTTTACCATATTTAAATACACTTTATTATAATCCCTAAACCCATGATACGGAGGAACATTTCATAAGTTTCCAATATATTCTATTGATGTTTCAACATTAGTGGTACATCATTATTTATAGTCAATTGTTATTTTTCAACTATTTATTTTCAATATTGACTTGATAACGTATATCAATTATTCCATTATGATATGTCCTTTTGTAATTCCTTATGAAATTGTTATAAAACTCAATTAATTCCTTTAGACACCCTTTTTATTTTTACATATGTCGGATTTCATAATGTGGAACACATATTCATAAACATGTTCTGGTGGGTTCACTAAGATACTACTCCAATTAATTTTATAATATTTTAGTCTCGTGATAAATTATATTTGTTATTATGAGTAAACCTAATTAATTATGGGACTCATTGCACCATGTGATATAGTCTTGATAGTATTCTATTAATCATGTTACTATCATGTTATATGTGGATTCCAAATTCATATCATTCCATGATCATATGATTCCATGTTAAAAAGTTTATGATTCCATATATTATTGTTATCATTTCATGAATTCTAACTCATGGTTAATTCATTGATTGAATTTTAATTTTATTACATGGATTTTTAGCATGCTTCTATTGTCAATTTATTCCCCACATTATCCTCTATAGTTGTAGAAGGTCAAATAGAGTTCATAACTAATTATAACGATTAATAATAAGAATATTTATTATAGTATCATTTTTTCATATTATGTAACTATTATTATAATGAAACACGAATATTCAATCCATGTTTTCAATTTCTTGTAAAATTATACATAAAAAAATGTAATAATATGTGTCTATGGATTGGGAATCCAAAATTACACAACACTTAATGTGATAGATACTCAAGAAGATTATTATAATAATATAATACATGAGTATGAATGATATGTAACATTTATTTTAATTATTATTCACTTCAATGAATATATATGAAATCTAATGTTTAAATAATTTGTTATAGAAAACCAAATACAACACACACCCCCATAGACTATAGTAAACCATAGTCAGGTTACTCTCACATTATGATCATGTTTCTATTGAGATAATTCATTACATAAATGATCAATATCATTTTCATCTATAGAAAAATTTTCCCATAGAAAAATAATCTCTTCAACAAAAATAATTCAATAGATGATATTTTTTATGTATGTGCTTCATCCACTGATGTGACCCTGGTACCTTATTAATATCATATTTTGTATTATTATTACACTAAAGTGTGACATGGTAATTACAATTAGGAACCACATCAAGATCCTAAATGAAGTTATTCAATCCAAACATCTTCTATAGAAACCTCAAAAGTTACTATGTATGTCACGACCCGTCCTCAGAACCCGTTCCATGACTACCCCAAACCCACCTCCCATATGCCAGGGGCTGGAGACTAGAACTAAAGGCGTAAATCCCAATAAAAGGGAAGGCATTTCCTTTATATAAGAAATCAAACACCACAGAGTATGAAAGATGAAGTAAACACTATGTAAAATGAGTACAAAAGTAAGAGCTGGAATGTTAATGGACTATTATATAAACCCAACTGAATGTATAGTACAACTGAGAAAATAAAGTACAGGAGCTGAAAATTAAAGCAGCAACCACCAAGTTGTTCTCTGGAAACCCCACCTGAAGGGTGGGTACAGATAGTCCCCTCAGCTCCACGAATCCATCTGTCCACTGCGTGCACGTCCTGCCTGATAGTCCACCACTGGATACCATCCCGCTCCACAAGCCTCAACCATGATCAGCGATGTTCGTCATCTGCAACCAACACAACATAGTGTAGGCATAACCCATGCAGGGGTGAGTATACGCTACTCATTAAGGACACTAAGACCCCTGAAGGCCTCCTAGAATTCAAAAAGGATTTACCACAAAATAATGATACAAACACGAAGTATTAACCAACTCTACTTAGGTATATGCCCACACATATACCTAAGTCATCAATTCCCGTTCAGCTCCAACTCCCGAGCCCAAATACAACTCAGTCCACACAGGAAAATACAACTCCTTCCACACAATAAACCAAGACAATCATATCGAAGATATTGATTGAAAGTCAAGACTCAACTCACACAGGTATACTACTCACGAAGAGGGGTGGAGATGATTAGAAGTTACCTCTGAATCATCTCCTCTTCCGAACCCACGTAGGATCCAATTACAGAAGTCATCACTGCTGAAGCCACATAAGATCCAAGTACAGTAAACATCATTGTCTAACCCATGTAGGATCCAAGTACAGTCGTCATCGTTGTCGCAGTCGCAGCCAACTCTAGGGTTCCCGCACACAGCACGCTCGATTTCGGGAGGGTCTGCTGCATGTGCCAAGTGGTTTGATACATCAACAGTCACGAAGTCCAGAGTTTATGTATCATAAAGTTTCGGACCCGGTTTGGGTTTACCCAGTTCGGGCCGACCCAGGGGGTCTCGGGCCGGGTCGGTCCGGGCCCAAAACCCCCATTTCCGGACCTCTTACGGTCTTTTGCCCATATCCTGGGCTACGGACCTCTGATCGACGCACCGTCAGCTGCGATGCGATCCTTGGATCTAGGTGGTAGTTTTGGTATATTACACTCAAGGTTTCGGAAAACTTTGAGTATGGCCGGGTTGGTTCGGATACGAAACCAACCGGGCCCTCGGAGCGGAAACGCTTATAACTTGAGCTCCAGAAGTCCGATTGACGTGCCGTAAACTTTATTCGATTCCTCTTGATGAGACAGAACTTTTGGCATACTCCTCCTGTGTTTTGGTTGTAGTTGGATAGTGGCCGGGTTTGATTGTACCTGAAATCTAATTGGGCCCTAGAACGGAAAAGCTGATAACTTTCAGACCGGACATCTGTTTGACGAACCGTCAGCGGCATTGGTGTTCACATTGAAAAACGGTCCCTAAGAGATTACCCTATGGGAGATAGTGGTACAGTTGAGATACGGCTGGGTTGGTCGCACATGAAACCAACCGGGCCCCAGGGACGAAAATGCTAGTAACTCACAGACCGGGCATCCGATTGACGCGTCGTCTGTTGCGTTGAGACCCCTAAGACGAGGCGGTCCTTTGAGATAATTCTTCATTGGACTTTGAGATACTTGGAGTATCGACCTGTAGCTCGTGGAGCGGACCCTCCCAGAGATGAGCGTATGGAGTACGGAGACCGTGTAGCCAGCTGAGACCTGACGACTGCTTGACCGACTCGACTTGGAGTGAGTCGACTTGCACAGTGGATGGAGCACTACTTTTTTTGGGTGAAAACCCATGGTGGACGGAGCACTATAGTGTTTGGGTGCAGACCCGCGGTACTCGTCCGGAGAGTACCTCTGCAGGATATTAGGGGGGATGCACTACTGTGTTTGGGTGGTAGATCTCGGTGGGTAGCACTACTGTATTTGGGTGGGTGACCCGCGATACTCGATAGGAGGATTACCTCAGCAGTCTTAGGTTAGTGATAAGTACCTCGGAGTCGTGACAAGATCACTGTACACTCCAGAGACGGGGCTCTTCAGCAGTTACGGTTTCGATAATGAAAATCCTGGTTTGAGCTGAATCTATGACCTTTGTGTTTAACTCATGTTTGAGATGGGTCACTTGATAACTTAGGTATATGTATGGGCATATACCTGGGTAGTGGTTATCAGTTGATTTCATAATCTTTGAGTTTCCTCATGATTATGATGGGTTACTAGATAAATTAGGTATATGTATGGCCATATACCTATGTAGAGGTTATCTGTTGAGATCTTATTTGTGGTTATCCTTGTTGGTTTTAGTGAGACGTTGAGGGTCTCAGGGTCTCTACTAAGTATTGTTATACTCACCCCTACACGGGATATGCCCTCACCTCGTTGTGTTGGTTGCAGACGACGGGCAGTGCTGACGGAGGCCAAGTGGTTGAAGACTGGAAGATACCTGGAGGTGGACCTCACGACGAGTCAGTATCATGAGGTGGACTTCACGGCGAGACGATACTCAGAGGAGGTTGACGGGAAAGAGTGTTGTCGAAGCTATATGTACCTACCCTTCGGGTAGGATCCATGGTGGACGATCCAAGAGCTGCGCTATCTGTACCTACCATTCAGGTAGGATCCATGGTGAAATATCCTGGAGTTGTGCTATCTATACCTACCCTTCATGTAGGATCCGAGGAGGACGACCCATGAGCTGCTTCCTTTCTTCCAGCTATTGTCTTTTTCGGTTGAACTTTTGTTCAGTTGTACCTGTACATTGATTGGGTTTGTATTCTGGCCCACTTTCTTTTCAGCACTTTCTTTTGTTCGTAGTGTATTAATTCTGCTTGTACTTTGTGTGTTTGTTTAATTTTATAAAGGCAATGCCTTCCTAGTTATTGGGATTTACGCATTTGGTGCTAGTCGCCAGTACCTGGCCTATGGAAGTCAGGATTGGGGTAGTCACGGCACGGGCCCCGAGGACGGGTCGTGACAAATTGGTATTAGAGGAGTTCGGTTCTACCGCTGAACTAAGGACTCTGATCTTTTTCTATGTGAAGCAATAGTGTTAAGGGTACTAAGTGTGGTCTTCAGTTCAGGGATTCCAGTGTTGGTGTGGTGGCCGACGTATCCGTACACCAGGACCCTGACTTCTGATTTCTGACTTTGTGCCCGAAAACACTGATTACGTGTGTATTTCCGAAGTTTTAAAGTCAGCTCAAACCAAGTCAGCTCACCAGGTATAAATTGTTGACTGTGTCGCATCTGTTCAGGATGTCTCCACGCAGATAGTCAGTTGGAGTTTCTGAGAGAGTACTTGATGACGGCCCACCGAGCGGCGAGGCTCCGGTGTGGGGCCCTTTTTACAATGTTGGCTCCCTCGAGTGGTGTACCAGCAGCGCCACCACCTATTGGGAAGCAAATGCCACCATACTTACTAGAGAACTGTGCACGTTGGTAGAGCGCGTTGCATGAGTTCCAGCAGCAGCGGCCTCTGAGGTTACGAGGCGATTCCCAGACAGCAGAGGACTGGCTAGAGGTGATTGCTAGTGTTTTCCACCTAGCTGAGACATCAGTAGAGTGGATGGTGGACTTGGATTCTAGTTTTTTCCAGTGAGTTACCATGAGAATGGTCCTCATAGCGATGAGTCTTCGGTACGTGGACCGATTCCTGAGGTAGTGCCTTCGGGTAGTGTGTCAGCTATACATCACTACCTGTTGGTCTGCAGTTACAACTGGAGGTACCGGTAGGTGACACATGGTGGATTACTTCCTTACTCGTGTTCCAACATCAGATACCCTCATGTTCCTAGGTGATCCTGACTCACAGGCGGCTGAGGACTGGCTTGAAGAAGTGGCTGAGAGTTTTCTAGTGCTTTTACAGCTTCAGAAAGACGACGTTTCGATAGCTGAGAATTCATCGGGGTGTACCAATAAATATTGGTACTTGATGACTATAATATGATTAGTTCTTTAGAGATCGGACCTCACAGCGAGGTGTGTTTAAGGGATATTCGAGTATGAACTTTTTCTTCTATGCATTCCTACTCACGTTAGGGTGATAGAGAGAACCTTGTGGTTGAATGTTCCTTGGCTGAACAAATAAAGGTAGAGAATGTTAGAAATTGGAACGCAGCGAACTGGTGCCAGTCTCAGAGACTTGGGCGTGCGAATGCTTCAAAAAGAGGAAATGATAAGGACAGATGAATCTGCAGAGTAGCAGACGTGAAAGCAGAGCTAGGAGAGCAGCATGGGGTGGTGTACTTTTTGACATGTTACAATCACCTACCTTCGTAGTCCCCGCCAAGCTCAGGGAGCTAGAGGGCAAGGGAAGAGAGTAGTTTCATGCGATCAATAAGTGTGACCCAATGGCTCTAAGAATGATTCAAGTGACAGTCTGTGTCAAATTACTAGCTGCTATAACCGCATACATTGATACGAATCATTCCTTCCTTCCACGAATCTTGTCCCAGACCTGGAGTTTCTGGTTAAGCTGATGACATGACCCTCACGTCTAGAGATACCTTGGGAGGAGACTCGATAATCACACTAACTCCGATAGTGAGGTCTGACCCACGAGGCGAGAGTTTCAGTTGGAATCTCTTGGGGGAAGCATCGAGGCCTTACGACGTTGGTCTCAGTATGGATTGGATTCACATCTCATGCTCGGATTGATGGTATTAGGCAACCTTTGGAATGGGTTTTCCTTGGTCGGTAAAATGGAAACCCCAGGTAGCACAGGATTAACTCTTGCATAGGAAGGTGTAACCGATCACTCTTGAAAGGCCAACATCACCCATGTGGTAGCAGGCGTTTTGAGTTTCAGTTCTAATCAGGAGAGGACTAGTTCCAGGCATAGAGGCCTTTGATCTTTTTGCTACCAGCTTCCTTGTTGTTGATGTTGTTGTTGTTGTTTTTGTTTGTGGTTATTGTGTGTCTTGTAATACGAGCTGCAGTAATAAAAGACACTTATCTTTGTGACGTTTACTTACCTGCCCTTTTTGGTTTGTTTGATACTAAGAGGTTCCGGTTAAAAACTGTTGACTTGACCCTCACTTTTGAGATTCTTACTGGAGGATTCCCAGTGACCACACACTGATGCCGACAGTGTGACTCAACCCTTGGAGGCAAGAGTAACAGTTGGATCTCTTGGTAGAAGCGTCGAGGCCTTAAGATGTCATACATGGCATGGATTACTGCCATTCATGACTGTATTGACTATTTTAGGCAAAGAACATGGTTCATCGAGGGGATGAGACCCGATTTCTCTTATCGGAAAAGAAGAAATCTTAGCAGCTCTTGTGGGACCATAGATCGTCCAAGCCACGAAAGAGAAGGTCCAAGACATCTAGGAGCGGATGAGGACTTCTCCAAGCTGACAAAAGACTTATGTGGATAGGAGACAGAACCTCTAGAATTTGAGGATAGCGAGCGCATTTTCATACGGGTCTCACCTCGACGAGGTCTATGGAGATTTGGCCGAGGCGGCAAGTAATCTTCGAGGTTCAACAGAAATTTTCAGGTCCTCAAAAGGGTAAGGTGAGGTTGTTTACCGATTGAACCATCCACCTCAGTTCCACCAGGTGCACGACAGCTTCCACATATCTCAACTGAGGAGATACCTGCTTGACCCAACGCATATCATCGACCATGGGGAGCTGTACTTTGGCGATGGGGTGACTTTTTCGGGGTATCAATAGTGGTTGAGGATCGTCATGAGTGGTCCTACGAGGACGGTTTATTCCCCTTGTGTGCTTTCGTTGGTAGCACGAGAACCTCCAGGTGATCACATGGGAGACGAAGGCTCAGATGCATGCTCAGTACTTCTTTTGTATCCCTAGTTTGTGTTAAAGCTTTACGGGGACGAAAATCCCTGAGGTGGGAGTAATGTAATGACTCGGAAATTTCAAGGAAATTTTTTTCTCAATTTTCATTGAAATTTTACAAGAACGCAGTTTCTCACGGTGCCTAATTCTGTGGTCCGGTGTGCCCGGAATCAATTTCCGATGTATAGCTTGTGTACGTTCAGTGAACGAACGGGTGAGTTTTTCTATCTTTTAATCTAGTGCTCAGAATTGAAATCTGAGGGCACCGATGAAACCGCAATGCTGATAATTGCTTAAGAAGACCCTTTCTGGAGTAGCGTTTTCTCGGGAGGAGTTATTTAAAAAAAAGTAAGGGATAAAAATATAATTGTTTACAATTATATTTTCATTTCTTATTGAGTGGATTAAGTGCTGTGTGAAAACACTTTATCCCTCTTTTAAGTGGTTATAACTTAAGTAAGGGAGTTAGGGGTGGGACCCATTGGTTACTAACTAACCTTGAGAGGATAATGGTGATGTGGGGCCCACACGATCCCACCCCTTCACATTCCTTAAACCCCCTCTAACTCCCCCATTAATTTCCCATTCTTTTAATAAGATAACTCATTTTTAACTTGTGTAACTCTCCTCCCTTAAAACTAGCCTAATCACGTAATTAATGAGTTGATTCTTGGTTTAATTTGAAAAGGGTGGCTTGTCTTTAAATGGGAGAAGGCTAATGAAATATTTTTTTGCAAAATAATGTGGTGGGGGAACCTCTGAAGAAATAATATAGGCTTCATTCACCAACCCTCCGACGAAGAACGAGAACGCGTCATATATACTTCTCTTCGTGATAAGAGGGGAAAGTCACATCATTGGGTACACTCTGGCGACGATGGGGCTTCCATGACCTTCGACAAATAACGATCCCTGGATCTCCATCAAGGTAGGAGACACCGACATGGGGAATTCGCAAACGACGACGTCACCTTCCGACGTCAATGAACACGTCTCGAGGTAGGGGATTTATTGTTGTTGTTATACAAGAATTCTTCCGTCGTCGTTCCTCGTTTCAATTGGACCTCTTGCTATTGATTAACGGGAGGGGGCCGGACCGCACAAACCCGGCCGACCCCCCTCCCTTATATTTGTGTTGTTGCGGTTCGAAGGAATGTGACGCGGTGTCGTCGCACCGCGCGGGGTCATGCGGAAAGGATGCGTGGTGCCGTCACGCCACGCCGATGAAGTCAAATAATGGCACGGCGCAGTCGTGTCGTGCCGAAGAATCACGAAAACACCGCGGCAGGAACAGGACTGTGGCGGAGGGGCGCGGCGCCGTCGCTCCACGCCGGATGGACCAAGGCTGCGGCTTTAAGCCGCGGCGGAGCACGGACCGGCGGCCAACATACGGTAGCCGACGTCAGAGCAGGGGGACCAGAACGCGCCGGTCCCATGGTGCAGCAGCCGACTGGCCGGAGTGGGCCGGCCTATCAGGGGGAGAACAGGGGGTTGGAAACCCCCGGATGGAGGTAGGAGCGGCCCCCACGTGGGGGCCGCGTTAATTGACACAGGGGGCAGCCCCCCCCCCCCTTGACCGCCATCTCGGTTTAACCGAGCTGGCCAGCGAACCGCCAGCGCGTCGAGCCAGGCTGCCCAGGCCGGGCCGACCCAAGGGGTCTCGGGCCGGGTCGATCCGGGCGCGAAACCCCCATTTCCGGACCTCTTACTATCTTTTTCTCATATCCTGGGCTATGGACCTCCGATCGACACACCGTCAACAACGATACGATCCTTGGATCGAGACAGTCGTTTTGGTATATTACAATCAAGGTTTCGGGGAACATTGAGTATGGCCGGTTTGGTTCGGATACGAAACCAACCGGGCCCTCAGAGCGAAAACACTTATATCTTGAGCTCCGGACATCTGATTGAAGTTTTGTCGACTTTGTTGGATTTCTATTGATGAGACGGAACATTTGGCATACATCTCCTAGGTTTTGGTTTCTTTTGGATAGAGGTAGGGTTGTATTGTATCCGAAATCCAACTTGACCCCTAGAACAGAAAAGCTGATAACTTTCAAGTCGGACGTCCGTTTGGCGAACCGTCAGTGGCATTGGTGTCAAAGTTCAGAAAAGGTCCCTAAGAAATTACCCTATGGGAGTTCGGGGTACAGTTGAGATACGTTCGGGTTGGTTCTCACACGAAACCAACTGGGCTCCTGGGACGAAAAGGCTAGTAACTCACAGATTGGGCGTCCGATGAACGCACCGTCTGTTGTGTTGACACCCCCAAGACGAGGCGGTCCTTTGAGATACTTCGTAGTGGGACTTTGAGATATTTTAATTATCTACATGTAGCTCATGGAGCGAACCCTCCCGGAGATGAGCATACGGAGTACGGAGACCGTGTAGCCGGCTGAGACCTGACGACTACTTGACCGACTCGGCTTGGAGTGAGTCGACTAGCCCAATGGACGGAGCATTACATTGTTTGGGTGCAGACCCAAGGCAGAAGGATCACTACAGTGTTTGGGTTCAGACCCGCAATACTCGTCCGGAGAGTACCTCTGCAGGCTATTAGGAGAGATGCACTGCTGTGTTTGGGTGGAAGACCTCGGTGGGTAGCACTACTGTGTTTGGGTGGATGATCAGCGGTACTCGATAGGAGGAGTACCTCAGCAGTCTTAGGTTAGTGGGCAGTACCTCGGATTCATGACAGTATCACTGTACACTCCAGAGACGGGGCTCTTCAGCAGTTACGATTTCGATAATGAAAATCCTGGTTTGAGCTGAGTCTATGACCTTTTTGTTTACCTCATGATTGAGATGGGTCACTTGATAACTTAGGTATATGTATGGGCATATACCAGGGTAGTGGTTATCCGTTGATTTCATAATATTTGTGTTTCCTCATGATTGAGATGGGTTACTTGATAACTTAGATATGTATGGGCATATACCTAAGTAGAGGTGATCTGTTGAGATCTTCTTTGTGGTTATCCTTGTTGGTTTTAGTGAGACCTTGAGGGTCTCAGGGTCCCTACTGAGTATCATTATACTCACCCCTGCATGGGCAATGCCAGCACCTCGTTGTGTTGGTTGGAGACGACGGGCAGTGCTGACGGAGGCCGAGTGTTCGAAGATTGGACGATACCCGGAGGTGGACCTCTCGACGAGTCAGTATCAGGAGATGGACTTCACGGCGAGACGATACTCAGAGGAGGTTGAAGGGAAAAATCATTGTGGAAGCTATATGTACCTACCCTTCAGGTTGGATCCATGGTGGACGATCCAGGAGCTGCGCTATCTGTACCTACCCTTCAGGTAGGATCTGTGGTGGATGATACAAGATTTGCGCTATCTGTACCTACCCTTCAAGTAGGATCCGAGGAGGACGACCCAGGAGCTTCTTCCTTTCCTCTAGCTATTGTATTTTTCTGTTGTACTTTTGTTCAGTTGTATCTGTACTTCGATTGGGTTTGTATTTGGGCCCACTTACATTTCAGCACTTTCTTTTGTTTATAGTGTATTACTTCATCTTGTACTCTATGTGTTTGTTTACTTTTATAAAGGCAATGCCTTCCTAGTTATTGGGATTTACGCCTTTGGTGCTAGTCACCAGCCCCTTGCCTATGGAAGGAGGGCTTGTGGTTGTCACGGCACGGGCCCTGATGATAGGTCGTGACAAATTGGTATCCGAGGAGTTCGGTTCTACCGTAGAACTAAGGACTCTGATATTTTTCTATGTGAAGCAATAGTGTTAAGGGTACCGAGTGTGGTCTTCAGTTCAGGGAGTCCAGTTTTGGTGCGGCGGCCCACGTATCCGTACACCAGGACCCTGACTTCTAATTTCCGACTTTGTGCACAAAAACACTGATTGTGTGTGTGTTTCCAATGTCTTAAAGTCAGCTCAAACCAAGTCAGATCACCAGGTATAAATCGTTGACCGTGTCGCATCTGTTCTGGATGTCTCCAATAAGACTGTCAGTTGGAGTTTCCGAGAGAGTACTCGATGACGGGCCACTGAGCGGCGAGGCTCCGCTGCGGGGCCCTTTTTACTATGTTGGCACCCTCAGGCGGTGTACCAGCAGCACCACCACCTGTTGGGCAGCAGATGCCACCAGCCTTACTAGCGAACTGTGCACGCTGGCAAAGCGTGTTGCACGAGTTCCAGCTGCAGCGGCCTCTGAGGTTACTAGGCGATTCCTAGACAGCAGAGGACTGGCTGGAGGCGATTGCTAGAGTTTTTCGCCTAGATGAGACATCAGTAGAGTGGATGGTGGACTTGGCATCTGGTGTTTTCCAGTGAGTGACCATGGGGATGGTCTGCATAGAGATGAGGCTTCGGTATGTGGACGGATGCCTGAGGTAGTTACATCGGGTAGTGTGTCAGCTATACATCACTACCCGTTGGTCTGCAGTTACAACTGGAGGTACCAGTAGGTGACACATATAGGTTCACTGCCTTACGCGTGTTCCAACATCAGATACCCTCATGTTACGAGGCGATCCTATCTCACAGGTGGCTAAGGACTTTCTTGAGGAAGTGGCTGAGAGTTTTCTAGAGATTTTACAGGTTCGGCAGGATGACGTGTCGGTAGCTGAGAATTCATTAGGGCGTACCAATCATTCTTGGTACATTATCACTACAATATGATTAGTGATTTAGAGCTCAGACCTCAGAGCGAGGTGTGTTTAAGGGATATCTAAGTAATCACTTTTTTCTCTATGCATTCCTACTCACGTTAGGGTGCTAGAGAGAACCTTGTGGTTGAATGTTCCTTGGATGAACGAATACAACTAGAGAATGTTAGAATTTGGAATGCAGCGAACTGGTGCCAGTCTCAGAGACTTGGGCGTGCAAATGTTTCAAAAAGAGGAAATGTTAAGGACAGATGAATCTACAGAGCAGCAGACGTGGAAGCAGAGCTAGGAGAGCAGCATGGGGTGGTGTAATTTTTGACATGTTACAATCACCTACCTTTGTAGTCCCTGCCAAGCTCAGGGAGATGGAGGGAAGGGGAAGAGAGTAGTTGCATGCGGTCAAGGAGTGTGACCCAATGGCTCTAAGAATGATTCAAGGGAAACTCTGTGTCCAATTACTAGCTTCCGTAACCGCAAACATCGATACAAATCATTCCTTCTTTCCACGAATCTTGTCCCAGACCTAGATTTTCTTGTTAACCCGTTGACCTGACCCTCACGTCTGGAGATACCATGGGAGGAGACTCGATAATCACACTTACGCCAACAGTGTGGTCTGACCCACGAGGCGAGAGTTTCGGTTGGAATCTATTGGTGGCAGCGTCGAGGCCTTACGACGTTGGTCTCGGTATGGATTGGATTCACAGTTCATCCTTGGATTGACGGTATTAGGCAAACGTCGGGATGGGTTTTCCTTGGTCGGCAAAAAGGAAACCCTAGGAAGCGCAAGATTAACTCTTGCATAGGAAGTTGTAGCTGATCACTCTTGAATAAGCCAACTTCACCCATGTGGCAGCAGGAGTTTTGAGTTTCAGTTCTAATCAAGAGCGGACTAGTTCCAGGCATAGAGGACTTTGATCTTTGTGCTACCAACTTCCTTGTTGTTGATGTTGTTGTTGTTATTGTTTGTGGTTGTTGTGTGTCCTGTACTACGATCTGCAGTAATAAAATACACTTACCTTTGTGACGTTTACTTACCTGCCCTTTTGGTTTGTTTGACACTAAGAGGTTCTGGTTAAAAATTGTTGACTTGACCCTCACTTTTGAGATTATTATTGGAGGAGAACCAGTGACCACACACTGATGCCGACATTGTGACTCAACCCTTAGAGGTGAGAGTAACAATTGGATCTCTTGGTAGAAGCGTTGAGGCCTTACGATATCATCCATGGCATGGATTAGTTCCATTCATGACAGGATTGACTGTTTTAGGAAAAGAACATGGTTCATCCAAGGGATGAGACCAGATTTCTCTTATCGGAAAAGAAGAAATCGTAGCAGCTCTTGGGGGACTAGAGATGGTCCAGCCCACAACAGAGAAGGTCTAGGACATCCAGGAGCAGACGAGGACAGCTCCGAGCCGACAGAAGACTTATGTGGATAGGATACAAAACCACTGGAATTTGAGGATGTCGACCACGTTTTCTTACGGGTCTCACCTCGACGAGGTCTATGGAGATGTGGCCGAGGCGGCAAGTAATCTCCGAGGTTTAGTGGACCTTTTCAGGTCCTCAGCAGGGTAAGGCGAGGTGGTTTACCGCTTGACCCATCCACCTCAATTGCACTAGGTGCACGATGACTTCCATGTATCTCAACTGATGAGATATGTGCTTGACCCAACGCATATCATCGACCATGGGGATCTGGAAATTGATGATGGGGTGACTATTGAGGGGTATTAGTAGAGGTTGAGGATCGAAAGGATCAGTCCTACGAGGACGGTCGATTCCTCTTGTGCGCTTCCATTGGTAGCACAGGAACCTCCAGGTGAGCACATGGGAGCGGAATGCTCAGATGCATGCTCAGTACCGCTTTTGTATCCCTAGTTTGTGTTAAAGCTTTACAAGGACGTAAAGCCCTGAAGTGTGAGTAATGTAAAGACCCGAAAATTTCACAGAAAATTTTTTCTTAATTTTTTGGGAATTTTACAAGAACGCAGTTTCTACCATTTTCTGATTCCGAGGTCTGGTGTGCCCAGAATCAATTTCCGAAGTTTAGCTCGGGTACGTTCAGTGAACGAACGAGCGGGTTTTTCAATCTTTTGAATCGGTGACCGAAATTGAAATCCGAGGGCACCGATGAAATCGCAACGCAGGTAATTTCTTAAGAAGACCCTTTTTGGAGTTGTGTTTTCTCGGGAGGAGTTGTTTAAAAAAAGTAAGGGATAAAAATATAATTGTTTACAATTATATTTTCATTTCTTGTTGAGTTGATTAAGTTTTGTGTCACAACACTTTAACCCTCTCTTAAGTGGTTATAACCTATGTAAGGGAGTTAGAGGTGGGACCCATTGGTTACTAACTACCCTTGCGAGGATAAAGGTGAGGTGGGGCCCACACGATCCCACCCCTTCACATTCATTAAACCCCCTATAACTCCCCCATTAATTTCCCATTCTTTTAATAAGATAACTCCTTTTTAACCTGTGTAACTCTCCTCCATTAAAGCTAGCCTACTCACATAATTAATGAGTTGATTCTTGGTTTAATTTGAAAAGGGTGGCTTGTCTTTAAATGGGACAAGGTTAATGCAATATTTGTTTGGAAAATAATGTGGTGGGGGAACCTCTGAAGAAATAAAAGAAGTTTCATTCTCCAACCTTATGACTAAGAACGATAACACGTCATCTATACTTCTCTTCGTGATAAGAGGGGAACGTCACATCTTCAGGTACTCTCCGGTGACGATGGGGCTTCCATGACCTTCGACGAATAACGCTCCCTAGATCTCCATCAAGGGAGGAGACACCACCGTGGGGAATTCGCAAATGCCGATGTCACCGTCTGACGTCAATGAACACGTCTCAAGGTAGGGGATTTATTGTTGTTGTTATAAATGAATTCTTCCATCGTCGTTCCTCATTTCAACTGGACCGCTTGATATCGATTAATGGGAGGGGGTCGAACCACACAAACACGGCCGACCTCGCTCCCTTATCTTTGTGTTGTTGCGGTTCGAAGGAAAGTGACGTCGTGTCGTCGCACCATGCGGGATCATGCGGCAAGGATGCACGGCGCCGTCGCGCCGTGCCGATGAAGTCAATTAAAGGCACGGCGCAGGCGAATTGCGCTGGAGAATCACAAAAACACCGTGACCGGAGCAGCGCTGCGGTGGAGGGTCGCGGCGCCATCGCGCCACGCCGGACGGACGAAGGCCATGGCTTTAGGCCGCAGTGGAGCAGGGACCGGCGGCCAACTTCCGGCCGCCAGCGTCGGAGCAGGGGACCGGACCGCGCCGGTCCCATGGTGCAGTAGCCAGCTGGCCGGTGCAGGCCAGCCGGTCAGGGGGAGAACCGTGGGTTCGAAACCCCCGGCTGGAGGTAGGAGCGGCCCCCATGTGGGGGGCCTCGTTAATTGAGATAGGGGACAGCGCCCCCCCCCCCTGACCGCTAGCTTGGTGTAACCGATCTGGCCGGCGAACCGCCAGCGCGCTAGCGTGTTGGGCCAGGCCAGGCCACGCGCCATCCGACCGGACCCGGACACGGTTCGGGTAGACCCGGTTCAGGCCGACCTAGGGGGTCTCGGGCCGGGTCGGTACGAGCCCGAAACCCCCATTTCTGGACCTCTTACTGTCATTTGCCCATATCCTAGGCTACAGACCCCCGATCAACGCACTGTCAGCTGCGATGCGATCCTTGGATCGAGGCGGTTATTTCGGTATATTACACTCATGGTTTTAGAGAACATTGAGTATGGCCGGGTTTGTTCGGATACGAAACCAACCGGGCCCTCAGAGCAGAAACGCTTATATCTTGAGCTCCGGACGTCGGATTGATGTGCCGTCAACTTTGCTGGATTCCTCTTGATGAGACGGTGCTTTTGGCATACTTAGCCTGAGTTTTGGTTGCAGTTGGATAGTGGCCGGGTTGGATTGTACCCAAAATCCAACCGGGCCCCTAGAACGGAAAAGCTGATAACTTTCTGACCGGATGTCCGTTTGATGAACCGTCAGTGGCATTGGTGTTCACGTTGAGAAAAGGTCCCTAAGAGCCTACCCTATGGGTGTTCGGGGTACAATTGAGATATGGCCGGGTTGGTTCGCACATGAAACCAACCGGTCCCCTGGGATGAAAAGGCTAGTAACTCATAGACCAGACGTCCGATTGACGCGTTTTCTGTTGCGTTGAGACCACTAAGATGAGGTGGTCCTTTGAGATACTTCATTGTGGGACTTTGAGATACTTGGAGTATTGACCTGTAGCTCATGGAGCGTACCCTCTCGGAGACGAGCATACGGAGTACGGAGACCGTGTAGCCGGCTGAGACCTGATGACTGCTTGACTGACTCTACTTGGAGTGAGTTGACTAGCCCAGTGGATGGAGCACTACTTTGTTTGGGTGCAGACCCATGGAGGACGGAGCACTACAGTGTTTAGCTGCAGACCTGCGGTACTCGTCCGGAGAGTACCTCTGCAGGCTATTAGGGGGGATGCACTAGTGTGTTTGGGTGGCATACCTCGGCTGGGAGCACTACTGTGTTTGGGTGGCTGACCTGCGGTACTCGATAGGAGGTGTAACTCAGCAGTCTTAGGTTAGTGAGCAGTACCTCGGAGTCGTGACAGGATCAATGTACACTCTAGAGACGGGTCTCTTCAGCAGTTACGGTTTCGATAATCAAAATCCTGGTTTGAGATGATTATAGGACCTTTGTGTTTACCTCATGATTGAGATGGGTCACTTGATAACTCAGGCATATTTATGGGAATATACCTGGGTAGTGGTTATCCGTTGATTTCATAATCTTTGTGTTTTCTCATGATTGAGATGGGTTACTTGATAACATAGGTATATGTATGGGAATATACCTATGTAGAGGTTATCTGTTGAGATCTTCTTTGTGGTTATCCTTATTGTTTTTAGTGAGACCTTGAGGGTATCGGGGTCCCTAATGAGTATCATTATACTCACCCCTGCACGGGCTATGCCCACACCTCGTTGTATTGGTTGCATACGACGACCAGTGCTGACGGAGGCCGAGTGTTCGAAGACTGGACAATACCCAGAGGTGGTCCTCACGATGAGTCACTATCAGGAGGTGGACTTCACGGCGAGACGATACTCGGAAGAGGTTGATGGGAAAGAGGGTTGTGGAAGCTATATGTACCTACCCTTCATGTAGGATCCGTGGTGGACGTTCTAGGAGCTGCGCTATCTGTACCTACCCTTCAGGTAGGATCCGTGGTGGACGATCCATGAGTTGCGCTATCTGTACCTACCCTTCAGGTAGGATCCGAGGAGGACGAACCAGGCGCTTCTTCCTTTCTTCCAGCTGTTTTCTTTTTCTATTGTACTTTTTTTTTCAATTGTAGTTGTACTTCGATTAGGTTTGTTTTTTGGCCCACTTACTTTTTAGCACTTTCTTTTGTTCTTAGTGTATTACTTCTAATTGTACTTTTTGTGTTTGTTTACTTTTATAAAGGAAATGCCTTCCTAGTTATCAGTATTTACGCCTTTGGTGCTAGTAGCCAGCCTCTGGCCTACGGAAGGTGGGCTTGGGGTAGTCACGACACGGGCCCCGAGGACGGGTCGTGACATTATCTAATTGAATGATTATTTAACTAAAAATGTATCCAACTATGACCAAAGGGGAAATATCCATGTTAATGTATTTACCAATGTTGATATCCCACATGTCGACCTATGTATCACTAATGTAGGTTTCATAAATATAATATCTTCTTCCACCTTTTCCCTGGAACCATATTAAACCAACTTCATTTTCGATCATATATTCATTTTATTGCATTTTTTAACAAACATACATTTTATGGAAACTAAATTTTTCGTTCAGTGTAATCACATAATATAACAATTTACCAACATGTAATAAATATTAAAAAAGGGGATGACTCATTGTAAAAAAAATTAATTTATCTATAAAAATTGAAATCACTAGATTGTAATTAAATTAAATTAAATCAGGAGATAGATAGGGTAGTTCAAATTTCATGAATGGTTATTAACATGAAATGAATACACATTTAAAACAATTAGCTTACATTAAATTCAAATTATTTTGTGATATTCTATAATGAGAATAAATTAATCTAATTTATTATATTATAAATAAATTATTTTCTTTCATATTATTCCATCAAATTGCATTGAATATTCCCTTCCAAATTGATTATCATTAATATAAAATATATTATTTTATTAAAAAAATTATTAAAATAGTGCATATTTTGTTAGTGGGATGTTTCTCGCTAAGTATCCATATAAATGGATCATTATGGACATTGTTATAAAAAATATTTTGAAATGAAATATTCCATTAACAACATGTATAATAATTTCAACGTATGTAGCATCCAATTAATTACACATAGATAACAACAAAATTACATTACATATATGATTTAATATTGATAAGACAATAGTATTCAATGAATATATGTATGGTGTTAATTATGTGATAGGAGGGCCTGCATTTATATATCCCTTTAATGTGTTGGTCTATTATATACATATCATGAGATAAAATAAAAGGGAATGGGGAGTGAACCTAATACAATTTGGGACTCTCCCCCCGATAATTATAAATGAATTGAGAGTAATCATAATCCATTATGAATCTCATCCCACTATTTTTTACAGTATTCACAACGAGCATGAACTAATGAAAATATTTTCTATAAATATTATTGTTTCCCATTCTTATTACATGATCCATTTCTTATTATATACTCTGATGGATTATTATTTTTCATTGATGATTCCATATACTTATGAAACATGACTTTTTTATGAAAATATTTTGTACTATGACTATAACGACCCATACTTTACATACATTGTTAATACTTCGAAATTGAAGCACACTTATTACAACATATGACAAAACCACAAAGGACCGTATAGGTATAGTGTCTTTAGAAACCGGGAAACATAAACAACTGGTTCATAAATCTTCTACAGTGTCTCCCATTTATTTCATCATATCTAGGGTCCCTTTTAGCATATTCTACTTAATATCCATCTTCCTAACCTGGGGAAAAGAAAACATAAAAGGGTGAGCTCAAATGCTCAGCAAGGGAAAATAAAGGAAATAAAAATCATATCATATCTTTTTGAAAATCAAAACCTGCAAAAGAGATCATAATATCTTATCATGGAATAAATCATAGAAGTGAAAATGAGATCCCCATAATCATAACATAAGACTTGAAACTTTGTGGCATGCACACATAATCATGGAAAATCATTTCTTGTTAGTCATGACTCATTTCCAAGACTATCTTAGTGGACAAAGTCCCTTTCTGAACCGAGTTCACTCCTCGTTTCAGTCCTGTACCACTGAACCGAAATAACCTTCCGTTCCAGCCATGTCTATCTCATGAGATATAAAATCTTTACCCAATTCATTGGAGGGAGATATAGGTCCCACCCATCTTATAATGAATTTTTTCTTATGTGTTCCACATAATCATAAATCATACATCATCACATAACCCATGTAATAAAAATGGGATTCTTAAACAACATGACATCATAAAACAATTCATATAAGATAAAGGAATTAATAAAAATGTTTCCATCACAACATAATCAAATCCATGTAATAATAGGGATAAAAACAGAACCCTTTTATTATCTTAGATGGAAAATAATTTTGATAAAATACTTGAACTCCATTCTTGAGGAAAATATCCTTTCTACTTCAAAAACATTTTTCCTTTCATAACATGTCATACAACTTTAAAATAAAAGAAGTTGATTAAAAATAAACTTGAAAACTTGTAAAGTAAGTTTCTTGGAAATAATTTTTTATAAATCCATTCATGCCGTATAAGTTAAAAAAAACATTCTTCATACTTTTGTCGGAAAAGTCAAAAAGTACCTCGTACGACAAAAGATTCTTTTCATACATATTACTAAAAACTCACCGAAGGGTAAAAATGGATTTTAACAATTGTAGGTGGATTTAAATAATATTACATATTGATGAAACATGGATGTGGATGATAAAATACACCCCAGTAAATACTTACGAATAAACAATCTCGAAAAAAAATGAGATTGTGATATTTCCCTTACCTTAGGCCCGATTTTCTTTGTTCGTGTCCGAAACTCCTGTATAATGGTTTAAATAATGTTATTGACTTATTCCAGAATCATACATATTGATATGATATCATATATGGTCATATTATTAGCTTCTTGTTAGTAATATTTCATTGTTACTTGTTACTCGGGTCTTTATAACTTTTTGTTCTTATGCGTGTTTTGTCGAATAAATTCTTATTCTTATCTTTAGGTTATATATAATTCATTTCCAGAATGGTATTAGTGTAGTATATACCATATTAATTCATTCAATTCATTTATATAATCATTATGAAATGAAGATCATGTAGAACGAGTCGCATCACATCGTGGAGACGGTATTCCGTACGTACGCACGAGTGATGATATCGTTCCTATGATCGTGGAATTGTATTGAAGTATATATATATTATTTCAGTATCAATATTACTTCATAATAATCATATATAGTTACTCATTACACCATTATACCCATCCTTTTAAGGTGATGGTGGAAAATAGATTACACCACGGCGTGGAGACGGTATTCCGTACGTACGCACGCGCGGTGATTTCATTTTTCCGTAGGATGGATAGAAGGTGAATTAGGGTTGTTTCATATTTATAATAACATATCAGTATGTAAGTAATACTGATGTTATTACTTTATCATGAAACAACTAAAGAAGAAGAATTTGAAGAAGAAAGAAATTGAAAAGATCGGTAATGGATATTACCTCTTCTTTGGAACGCCTCTTTGAATCCTCCACTTAAGGAACTAAGATTGGTCTTTGGAGAATACCAGGACCTCTAGGATTATTCTAGGGAAGTGGAGAGGAGAAAATGTCAGGGGTTGGCCGAGCTTGAGTGCTCAAATTAGTGTGAGGAGGAGGGGGATGAGGTGCCCTTTTATAAGGGAGGAGAGGGGCACCTTAGGAATATCTCAAAATATTATTTTATATTAAAGTCAAAATCGGTTTATAATGGTTCCAAAGGGTCTTATTTCGAATCTAAAGTGGGGATGGGTAGAAATCCTATCAACCAATAGAATTTAGACAAGTTTAGGGTATTATTTTAACCTTATCAATTAGATTTAACTCTAAGTTAATTAATTTAACTTTTACCGTGTCTTCTTGTTTTCTTTCACTATATGGTTAATACACTTACTATAACATGCCCAATGAACCCCAAATTGTTTATTATTAATATATATATCCTTATCTAAGTCATTTGGCCGAACCTTAGATTTTTAGGAATAAAATAACAATTAATAATATAATATTTTATTTAAAAACTATTTTGTGTCAATTTTGACACTATTTGATATATGATTTTTGTGAAAGTCATAAAAGAATTATATGTTCGAACCAAGTTGATTAAATCAACATTAATATATCATAGTAACCTAGAAAATTAGTTTAATTCATAAAAAGTCTCAAATTACATTTATTTTGGTGTTTATAACATCAATTATGTCAATATTTCATTAATAAGATAATTACTGCATCATCCTTGTGTCATAAATAAATTAAATTATTTAATGTCTAAAAATTACAAATAAAATACCATTATGTAGGAAATCTTTTTAGATTTCTAATGAATATTTATAGTCGAATTTATCTTATGTATAACCCCATATTAAAAATGATTTACTTATTAAACTTTGATTTTAACTATTTTAACCCTTCTTTAAATAAATTAATAATAAATGTCCTAATCTAATCTAAGTGGGCCTAAATGGTCATATTTTATTCCTAAGATTGTTTTTGGTCGAATTACACTTGTCCAATAGAATTAGGACAAGTGTTAGGGTAATATTAATATCATATTTACCCTTAGTTACCCTATTTACTATTAACCGCGGTAAAAAAAGTAAAAAGTTACTATTCACCAAAAAATTATTTTTATCTCATTGAACCACATTTTACTTACTGATATCAATCGTGTCTGTCGGATTTTCTAAATTCCATTCACAGAAGCGGTAAAATTAAGTTTTATGCAAAATTCAGTTTTTAACCTACCACTTAGTGGTTTCACTATTCATCAAAAATTGAAAGTTTTCAGAAAAATACCAAAATTTCACCCTAGGCTAATTTCGATATTCTGAGTCCAAAAATGAAGTCCATTTTGAAAAATAAAATTTATAAAATTTCAAAAAGTGGTTATTACTATTCATAACGGCTAGTTTTAATAGCATATTGTTGTTTAGTGAAACTCGGTATTGCGTACGACGCAAGCTATCGAGGAAGGTCGCGATTGCGTGTAAAGCAAGCCAAGCAAGTGTTGTGTAGAAAAAGATTACTTTGATGATTTATATAACATGAAAGTCTCGGGTGTTACATTCTACCCCCCTTAAAAAGAATTTCGCCCTCGAAATTCGTCACTTTGTAACAAACAGATGAGGATACTTCTCCTTCATCATATCCTCAAGCTCCCATGTAGCTTCTTCAAGTTGGTGGTTCCTCCATAAAACTTTCACCAATCGAGTGGTCTTGTTTCGTAGGACTTTTTCGCTATGATCCAGAATCTCTATCGGTTGTTCTTCATAAGAAAGATCTTGCTCCAGCGGTACAACTTCTGAGCTGAGTATATGTGAAGGATCTGGTATGTACTTTCTCAGGAGAGATACATGGAACACATCGTGAACTTGAGAGAGATTCGGTGGAAGCGCCAATCGGTAAGCTACCTTCCCAACACGATCCAATATTTCAAAAGGACCGATATATCTAGGGCTCAACTTCCCCTTCTTTCCAAATCTCATAACCCTCTTCCAGGGAGATATTCGTAAGAACACTTTATCACCCACTTCAAACTCTAGGTCTTTTCTTCGGTTGTCGGCATAACTTTTCTGTCGACTCTGAGCTGCTCTTATGTGTTGTTGAATAGATCTGACCTTTTCTGCCATTTCATCAACGAGATCGGGTCCTAATAGCTTTCTTTCCCCAACTTCATCCCAGCAAGTTGGAGTCCTGCATTTCTTTCCATAGAGAGCTTCATAAGGAGCCATCTGAATACTGGAGTGAAAGCTATTATTATAAGAAAATTCTACCAAAGGTAGGTGTTGATCCCAACCTCCTTTGAAATCCATAGAGCAAGCTCTCAACATATCTTCTAGGGTTTGAATTGTTCTCTCAGACTGACCGTCTGTATGGGGATGATAAGCAGTGCTGAAACTCAACTCTGTATCCAGAGTATGCTGAAGACTTCGCCAGAACTTCGAGGTAAATCTCGGATCCCAATCAGATATAATAGAAAGTGGTACTCCATGTAATCTTACCACTTCCTTTACATATATCCTGGAAAGCTGATCTAGAGAGAAATCCTCTCTAATAGCAATGAAGTGTGCAGACTTTGTAAGACGATCAACTATGACCCAAATAGCATTATTGCCTTTGGATGTTTTAGGAAGTCATGTGACAAAGTCCATAGTGATGTTTTCCCATTTCCATTCGGGTATGGGTAATGGTTGTAACATCCCCTTAGACTTCTGTCTTTAAGCTTTAACTTGTTGACAAACCAAGCATCGAGAGACATATTCAGCAACATCTCTTTTCATGCCATCCCACCAGAAGTACTCTTTCAGGTCCCTATACATCTTTGTGCTTCCAGGATGAATAGAGAATGAAGAACTATGAGCCTCATCCAGCAGCTCCTTCTTTAATTCGGGGATGAAAGGAACACAAACCCGATTCCTGAACTTTATTATCCCATGACAATCAAGGTTGAATTCAGGAACATTTCTCACCTTCTTTTGTAACTCGACATCTTCTTTCTGTGGCTCTTTAATCTTCACATGTATAGATGGTTGAACATTCATTTGAGAAAGATAAGATTTTTCCCCTTCCATTATAATTCCAAGATCCATCCTTTGTAAATCCATAAATATTGGATCTTTTTTGATCCTCATCATGGATAAACTAGCATGGTCTTGTCGACTTAATGCATCTGCCACCTTGTTTGCTTTCCCAGGGTGGTAATGGATTGAGCAGTCATAATCCTTAATCAGCTCCAACCATCTTCTTTGACGCATATTCAACTCCTTTTGTGTGAAAATATACTTTAAACTTTTATGATCAGTATAAATATCACACCTTTGACCATAAAGGTAATGCCTCCAAATATTTAATGCAAAGATTACCGCAGCCAACTCCAAATCATGTGTTGGGTAATTTTGCTCATGGATTTTCAACTGTCGCGAGGCATAAGCTATCACCATATCATTTTGCATAAGAACACACCCCAATCCCTTCTTGGATGCATCACTGTAGATCACAAACCTTTCTCCACTACAAGGCAGTGTGAGCACAGGTGCACTGGATAACCTTCTTTTCAACTCCTTGAAATTCTCTTCAAATTCCTCTGTCCAGACAAACTTAACTCCCTTCCGAGTCTACTTGGTGATTGGATTAGATAATCGTGAAAAATCTTTTACAAAACATCGATAATATCCTGCCAAACCAAGAAAACTTCGGATCTCAGTTACTGTTGTTGGTCTTGACCATCTTTCGATAACCTCTGTTTTTGCTGGATCCACAGATATCCCTTCTTTTGAGATTATATGACCCAAAAATGCAACTTTTTGAAGCCAAAATTCACACTTGGTAAATTTGGCATAAAGATTCTCCTTTCTCAGGGTCTTCAATATAATTCTCAAGTGATCTTCATGCTCTTACTTTCTCTTTGAATAGACAAGAATATCGTCTATAAAGACTACCACAAATTGATCAAGATAGTCTCTAAAGACTCTATTCATTAGATCCATGAAGATAGCAGGGGCATTAGTAAGACCAAATGGCATCACTATAAATTCATAGTGTCCATACCTTGTACGGAAAGCCGTCTTTGGTATATCGTCCCTTTTGACCCTTAATTGATGATACCCTGAACGAAGATCAATCTTGGAAAAGTATTGAGCTCCGCGTAGTTGGTCAAATAAGTCATCAATGCGTGGGAGAGGATATTTGTTCTTGATAATGATCTTGTTAAGTTCTCGATAATCAATGCAAAGTCTCATTGATCCATCTTTCTTCTTAACAAATAGAACATGTGCTCCCCAAGGTGACGCACTAGGGCGTATGAATCCCTTATCAAGATTCTCTTGGAGTTGCTTCTTCAATTCCTGCAACTCAATTGGGGCCATTCTATAAGGTGTCTTTGAAATAGGCAAAGCACCCGGTACGAGTTCTATTGAAAACTCAACTTCACGATTTGGTGGAAGACCCGGCAATTCCTCCGGAAAGACATCATCAAACTCCCGTACAATGGGCATATTCTTAATCGTGAGTTTCTCACCAACCATTTGAGATAAATAACCTTCATTTAGTGGAATCAATACCCATAAGATGGAAGAAATTTCCACTGGAAGGTTATGTTCATCCTTGCATTGATAGACGATCGTAGATTGATCTGGAATATGAAATGTGACATCCCTTCTTTGGAAATTGATATGAGCTCCATGTAGAGAAAGCCAATCCATGCCAAGAATCACATCAAATTCCACTAAAGGAAGGATCACAAGATTTGCAGGAAGCACTTTCCCACAAACTTCGATCGGAGAAGAATTATAAACTTTTGATGCGATTGATGTGCCATTAGGTGATGTCACAGCTAACTCAACATCTAATTGTTGAGGTAATACGGTGATACCCTTAGAAAAGTCTTCATAAATAAAAGAGTGGGTGGATCCAGAATCAAATAAAACATTTGCTACTTTAGAGTGGATGGTAAGTGTACCTTTCACCGCATCGTTATCGTACTCCACATCGTTGATAGAAATTGCATGTGACTTTCCTTTGTCTTTAGCCTTAAGAGTTTGTTGACGTCGACCATCATCATCAACCCTTGGATTTGGGCATTGATTGGCATAATTCCCCATCTCCTTGCACTTGAAACATTGAAGTGTAGTAGGTTCATTCTGTGTATCCCTTCCTTTGTTTGCATCATTAGACATCTTCTTCCCATTATCACGGCATTCAAATGCCCGATGACCTTCTTTTCCACATTTAAAACATTTACTTGTCCCTTTAAGAAAACTCCCTCCATGTTTCTTTCCACACTTTGAGCATAAGGAAAAGCTCATCTTCTTTTCCGTGTGCTCTTTAGATTTTTCTTTGAATTCCATCTTCCTCTTCTTATCAAACCCATGTGACTGATGGGTTACGCCAATCTCCATCTCGACTTTGAGAGCACATCGAACGATTTCCTCGTAGATATTGAAGTCCCTTATGGCTAACGCCCTTCTAAGACTTGGTTTTAAGCCACTAAAGAATCGATCGATCTTACTCTCAGGTTGGATAATAATACCAGAAGCGTACCTTGCAAGTCTTGTAAAATTTTCTTCATAGGTACCAACAGATTCATCATCCCTTTGCTTCAGTTCAACAAACTCTTTCTCCATATTTGTTCGGAGAATACGAGGGAAGTACTTGTTGAAAAATAAGTTCTTGAACTCGTCCCATTCCATAGACTCAATTTCATCCCTTTGCCTCGTATTCTTAACAAGATTCCACCATTGATCAGCATCTCCTTCCAAACGATACACTGCTAGGATGACTTTATCATGTTCAGAACATTGAAGAACTGAAAATATCTTTTCAGTAGTACTAATCAATTGTTCAGGAACTAATGGATCAGTAGACCCGCTGAAAGAAGGTGGACGCTGCCTCATGAAGGATTCAACAGAATGTTGCTCCCTCCTTTGCTCGTTTGGAAATCCTGCATGATTCATAGCTTGAGAAAGTTGTGTGAGCATGGCTACAAGATTTTTCATTCCATCTCCCATATCGTTTGGTTGCTCAGGGGGACAATCATTGCATTGCCCATCGCATTCCGTGTTAACACGGTTCCTTCGGGTTCCAGCCATTGACTAAAACCAAGAAGAATAGTGTGAGCAACACTAATTATAATAGGAAACCACATAATTCAAGAATAAAATTTTCATGCTTAAGGTCTTATCCTAGGTTATTCAAGGCCATTTCTAAAACACTAAGATTGTGTTCTATGCTTAGACTTATCCTTAGGGTTCTTACTAAGGCTTTCACATCCTAGTTTCCAAAGGTTGACTATACCTTTCCTCTGATACCAACTATAAAGACCCATACTTTACATACATTGTTAATACTTCGAAATTGAAGCACACTTATTACAACATATGACAAAACTACAAAGGACCGTATAGGTATAGTGTCTTTAGAAACTGGGAAACATAAACAACTGGTTCATAAATCTTCTACAGTGTCTCCCATTTATTTCATCATATCTAGGGTCCCTTTTAGCATATTCTATTTAATATCCATCTTCCTGACCTGGGGAAAAGAAAAAATAAAAGGGTGAGCTCAAATGCTCAGCAAGGGCAAATAAAGGAAATAAAAATCATATCATATCTTTTTGAAAATCAAAACCTGCAAAAGAGATCATAATATCTTATCATGGAATAAATCATAGAAGTGAAAATGAGATCCCCATAATCATAACATAAGACTTGAAACTTTGTGGCATGCACACATAATCATGGAAAATCATTTCTTGTTAGTCATGACTCATTTCCAAGACTATCTTAGTGGGCAAAGTCCCTTTCTGAACCGAGTTCACTCCTCGTTTCATTCATGTACCACTGAACCGAAATAACCTTCCGTTCCAGCCATGTCTATCTCATGAGATATAAAATCTTTACCCAATGCATTGGAGGGAGATATAGGTCCCACCCATCTTATAATGAATCCTTTCTTATGTGTTCCACATAATCATAAATCATACATCATCGCATAACCCATGTAATAAAAATGGGATTCTTAAACAACATGACATCATAAAACAATTCATATAAGATAAAGGAATTCATAAAAATGTTTCCATCACAACATAATCAAATCCATGTAATAATAGGGATAAAAACAGAACCCTTTTATTATCTTAGATGGAAAATAATTTTGATAAAATACTTGAACTCCATTCTTGAGGAAAATATCCTTTCTACTTCAAAAACATTTTTCCTTTCATAACATGTCATACAACTTTAAAATAAAAGAAGTTGATTAAAAATAAACTTGAAAACTTGTAAAGGAAGTTTCTTGGAAATAATGTTTTAAAAATCCATTCATGCCGTATAAGTTAAAAAAAACATTCTTCATACTTTTGTCGGAAAAGTCACAAAATACCTCGTACGACAAAAGATTCTTTTCATACATATTACTAAAAACTCTCCGAAGGGTAAAAATGGATTTTAACAATTGTAGGTGGATGGAAATAATATTACATATTGATGAAACATGGATGTGGATGATAAAATACACCCCAGTAAATGCTTACGAATAAACAATCTCGGATAAAAATGAGATTGTGATATTTCCCTTACCTTAGGTCCGATTTGGTTTGTTCGTGTCCGAAGCTCCTGTATAATGGTTTAAATAATGTTATTTACTTATTCCAGAATCATACATATTGATATGATATCATATATGGTCATATTATTAGCTTCTTGTTAGTAATATTTCATTGTTACTTGTTACTCGGGTCTTTATAACTTTTTGTTCTTATGCGTGTTTTGTCGAATAAATTCTTATTCTTATCTTTAGGTTATAGATAATTTATTTCCAGAATGGTATTAGTGTAGTATATACCATATTCATTCATTCAATTCATTTATATAATCATTATGAAATGAAGATCATGTAGAACGAGTCGCATCACATCGTGGAGACGGTATTCCGTACGTACGCACGAGTGATGATATCGTTCCTATGATCGTGGAATTGTATTGAAGTATATATATATTATTTCAGTATCAGTATTACTTCATAATAATCATATATAGTTACTCATTACACCATTTTATCCATCCTTTTAAGGTGATGGTGGAAAATAGATTACACCACGGCGTGGAGACGGTATTCCGTACGTACGCACGCGCGGTGATTTCATTTTTCCGTAGGATGGATAGAAGGTGAATTAGGGTTGTTTAATATTTATAATAACATATCAGTATGTAAGTAATACTGATGTTATTAATTTATCATGAAACAACTAAAGAAGAAGAAGTTGAAGAAGAAAGAAATTGAAAAGATCGGTAATGGATATTACCTCTTCTTTGGAACGCCTCTTTGAATCCTCCACTTAAGGTACTAAGATTGGTCTTTGGAGAAGACCAGGACCTCTAGGATTATTCTAGTGAAGTGGAGAGGAAAAAATGGCAGGGGTTGGCTGAGCTTGAGTGCTCAAATTGGTGTGAGGAGGAGGGGGAGGAGGTGCCCTTTTATAAGGGAGGACAGGGGCACCTTAGGAATATCTCAAAATATTATTTTATATTAAAGTCAAAATCGGTTTATAATGGTTCCAAAGGGTCTTATTTCGAATCTAAAGTGGGGATGGGTCGAAATCCTATCAACCAATAGGATTTAGACAAGTTTAGGGTATTATTTTAACCTTATCAATTAGATTTAACTCTAAGTTAATTAATTTAACTTTTACCGTGTCTTTTTGTTTTCTTTCACTATATGGTTAATACACTTACTATAACATGCCCAACGAACCCCAAATTGTTTATTATTAATATATATATCGTTATCTAAGTCATTTGGCCGAACCTTAGATTTTTAGGAATAAAATAACAATTAATAATATAATATTTTATTTAAAAACTATTTTGTGTCAATTTTGACACTATTTGATATATGATTTTTGTGAAAGTCATAACAGAATTATATGTTCGAACCAAGTTGATTAAATAAACATTAATATATCATAGTAACCTAGAAAAGTATTGTAATTCATAAAAAGTCTCAAATTACATTTATTTTGGTGTTTATAACATCAATTATGTCAATATTTTATTAATAAGATAATTACTGCATCATCCTTGTGTCATAAATAAATTAAATTATATAATGTCTAAAAATTACAAATAAAATACCATTATGTAGGAAATATTTTTATCTTTCTAATGAATATTTATAGTCGAATTTATCTTATGTAGAACCCCATATTAAAAATTCATTACTTATTAAACTTTGATTTTAACTATTTTAACCCTTCTTTAAATAAATTAATAATAAATGTCCTAATCTAATCCAAGTGGGCCTAAATGGTCATATTTTATTCCTAAGATTGTTTTTGGTCGAATTACACTTGTCCAATAGAATTAGGACATGTGTTAGGGTAATATTAATATCATATTTACCCTTAGTTACCCTATTTACTATTAACCGCCGTAAAAAAAGTAAAAAGTTACTATTCACCGAAAAATTATTTTTATCTCATTGAACCACATTTTACTTACTGATATCAACCGTGTCTGTAGGATTTTTGAAATTCCATTCACAGAAGCGGTAAAATTATGTTTTATGCAAAATTCAGTTTTTAACCTACCACTTAGTGGTTTCACTATTCATCAAAAATTGAAAGTTTTCAGAAAAATACCAAAATTTCACCCTAGGCTAATTTCGATATTCTGAGTCCAAAAATGAAGTCCATTTTGAAAAATAAAATTTATAGAATTTCAAAAAGTGGTTATTACTATTCATAACGGCTAGTTTTAATAGCATATTGTTGTTTAGTGAAACTCGGTATTGCGTACGACGCAAGCTATCGAGGAAGGTCGCGATTGCGTGTAAAGCAAGCCAAGCAAGTGTTGTGTAGAAAAAGATTTATTTGATGATTTATATAACATAAAAGTCTCGGGTGTTACAATGACTCATGATTTATGATATATGAATGTTTTTTATTAATTATATATTATAGGATCAAGATCATATAACATTACAACAATCTTATACCCATCTATTATAATATCTGGATGTCTCACATGTTTTAACCTACTATGAATCTATGATAACCCTTTTTATGTTTCAATTTCCCCACATTATGAAGAAATTTATTAGTTATTATATATATAGAAATGAAATATTGTTATAATAAATTTATTGAAATTTTCAAATGTCATTAAATAAATATTTAGATTATGTATCAAGTCTATAAATACAAGAAAATATTATGGTTTCATGGAATGTAATATTTATATATATATATATAATATTTTTCTTAAATGATGTTATATTTATATATTGAATACTTGGTACTTCTCATGTTATATATAAAACTCATCCATAAACAACCATAAATTCATAAATAACAATATTTTATATTATTAAAACAAAATATATAACCCTTTAACGAATTCTTCAAAGTTCACAAGTGTATATGACCATTAATACTCATAACCAGATTATGGAACACCACATAATTGTTATGAACAATCATGTAAATATATTTTGATAGTATATAATGGAATAATTTAAATATTGTAATTGAAAAATTAATTTTATATTGAAAATAAATTATTGATATATTGTTTTATGTGTTCTTATATTATTTTGTTTTTTATTAAGAAAATATATTTTATATTATTTTTTACTTGTTTTATGTAAGAAAATAATTTTATTTAATTTGTGAAAAATTTTGGAGCTCAAGGGTATCTTTTGTAAAATGATATGTTAGGTCCATTATTTTAAAAAATGAAATTTTATGTAACAATGCTATCTCTATATTTAATAAAATTTTTCTGAGATGATAGTAGAAAAGTACCTCACAAGGTGTCTATATATTGGATAATGTTTTGAGTTCAAGGTTTATTTTATTAATATCCCATAAAATGGACATGATACCTAATATTCTATATGTGGTATATGAAAAATATTTTCCATTTTATAATTTTATAAAATTATGAATATGAATCCCTATTTATGAAGGATTTTCTCTTATAGTTACACTGGGCATGGGTAACTGGATTGATTATGCATGATTTTTTTTAACATTATATAAAAATGTAATTTTTGATATGTGAATGTAAACAAGGATTCACATATTTTTTCATACCATTACTTCTGGGAAGATTCCATATATAAAATTACCAAAAGGATTCTTTTTAAGGGAAAGATTCTATTCCTTTGTGAATTTTATAACCTCTATTTCGGTCTCATCGTGACATAAAATATTGTGTCTATATTTTGTCATGCTTTGATAGTGTAGATATTTCATTGATATTATTCACTCTATTGTGATAGATCACACCCCCTATAGATAGAGAAGAGTAGAAAAGGTATATCCTAAGCTTATTGAGTCTATTCATTATCGGGATATAATTGTTATGTCCTCATGAATGAATTTCATATTTTGGTTATATTAAACGTTATTTGTGCATGGATACGGAGGATCATAACTTGAATACTGGTTTTCAACACACAAAATATTTTCTTGTCATAATCAATTCATTTATATCCATGGATGTAGGAGTTTATAAATGTGTCTCATTATATATGAGAGATTACTAATTATAAAATGTTGTTTAAAACATGGTTGTTTCTCTCCCACTATTTATGGGGGATGAATATGATGTTCCCTACAATGTTTATGTTTTCATTTCATTATGAATAAATGATAATATAAGTGGATCATATATTACGTCATCATGATCACTTAAAACATATATACACACTTTTTGTGGATTTAATAACACTACCACCATTTTTTCTGATACATGAGGAATGTTTGATAGGAACCTCCCAATGGGTGTCCAAAGGTACTAGTAAAATAGAAGGATACATTGTTGTGAATCTACCACTAAAAAGATCTGTCAGTAATTGACTACATAGGTATGATTGTTATGGATTTATTTAAATTTACGTAGGTTTCCATGGAGTAATTATGGATTTCATACATTGGATATGATTAAGAAATTTCAATAGTTTTTCTTATTTTATTAAATTGTGGTTTTCTTTTCCTAATCCCTGTTATATGGTCTATAGTATTTTTGAGCAATCAATATAATGTCATTGAACCCATAAGGGATCGTGGTATTGATGTATTATGATGTGAATAACATGTTTTGACTATCATACTACCATATTGGATGTGAAGAATCTCTTGTATATGAACATCTCTAAATGTAAAAAGTGAAAACTCCCCTATAAATAGGCTATCAAACTATATCTATGAGAGTGTCATCTCGTCGTGAGTCTGTATGGAGAATGTACATCATCGCCCTATTGATACATGCCGAAGGCATGCTGCCAGGATCACTATCTAATTGACGGGTGTCCTTCCTTTTAAGAATACACATGTCACCAGAAAAAGACAGTACTTAGTCGTCTAAATGAAACGGTCATTACACCTACAATAGAGTCCATATCCTCAAATCCAATATCAAAATACCAAGTACTTTTTCCCCAAACCAAACTCAAAAACTCTCAGTCCTAAGGTATATCTGAACTCCTCTGATGCCAGTATTTCACAACCTATAGCATCACATACTTTTCTTACATTACTATCACATAATTTTGAAGATAAAATACATAATAATATTACACATAGAGGATAAAAAGGATTAGTTTCTTGGGAAAACTAAGACTGTACATACAAATTACAACATCAAGGATAATCATTTATTTAATTTCTTCTTCTCTACCTTCGTATTGACACATGTCCTCTCCTTAGTAAATGTATCCACCTCCAGATATAAAACAAAACAGGTGAGATAGAAGCCCAGTATGAGGATATATAAGAACAATATAGCATGGGGTGAGCATAATAACAACATGGGAACAAGATCATGAACATGAGAGGAGCATTAATAAAATACTTGAAATGTGGCAATGCATAAAAATGAAACATCATGTCTTAGTGGTTAACTATCACCCATTCTTGTGAACCAAGATAGAATCTTGTTCACACATCATTTCAGATTTACTCATGATATTAATAACATAACCCAATGCGTTGGAGCGCAGTATAATTCTAGGAACACCCATCACATTCAAACATTCATATTGCGCTATATAATTCTGGGCGCACCCATCACCTCATATTATTATCAATGTCATGCTTGACACATAGAACATATATCAATAATGAACATAACTAACCCATGGTGAGGAATGGGTTTCATCTCAAAATAATACATTCATAAGCTTTCGGATCCCAAAAGAAAGATGGAACTACATACTTTATACAAGAACCATCAACTATGAATGAGAGGTAAAAGTTGATTTCTTAAAAGAAGAGTTCTTTTGGAAATGATTTTATTTGACATTAAAATTAGAAGAAAAAATGTATATCCTAGAAAAGGTAATATAATGATGAAAAAATTATTGGTAATAAGTTAACAAACCAAATTGGAGTGAAAGAGGGAGAACCCGACGAAAGAATATTGGGTTTGAGAATTTCCCCTTACCTTGTATCTGAATGCTTCCTTCTATTTAGTGTCTTGTATAATGACATTATATTCATTAATTTGAAATCCAGAACCTTTTTTTACCTTAATATGGTTCATTTTGGTTTCATTTAGTGATTTTATGTGTATCTGGATGAGTTATAGAGTTTAAAAACATTATTCGGGAATGTTTGTTCTTATGGTTTTCTTGAGTGATTCACTTGTATTCATAAATTGTTGATTGGGTAGACCATGGGTAAACATCCAAAACTTATATAAAATTTTATTAATTATATTACATGAGTTTCAATGATCTTATAATTAATTATATTATATCATTGTAAATGTATCATTAGATAAGAATTAAATGACGATTGTTTGGGTAAATTTGAGCGATTTTTCGATCAAAGTGAACTTGTTTTATTTTATCACTAGATATATGGTCACAAGTTAGTTAAAGAACTTTATATAGAAGATAGTAAATATAAAATGTTCTGGTTCAACCATAATAATGTAATAATTACCATATCTGAAGGTATAAATGGAAGGAGAAATCATGTCGTTCTTAAAGGTGATAAATTAACACCTCACAAACAACGTTATCTTTAATAAAATAAAAGGAAGAGGGAAAGTGGGTTGGATGATATAATATCCCATTAGCATCATAAAATTCCTTTAGATTTATTATACAGGAGTTAAAATACCATTTATATCAAGATAGGTGAGGAGAGATCAAGAAATGAACTTGAACTTGAAAGGAAATTAAAATAGAAGAGGGAGAGAAATTACCTCTTAAATCATCCTCTTGAGATTCTCCTTAAGGAAACTAGGCTTGGTCTTTTGATGAGACCAGTAGCTCTTGAACGTGGGAGAGGGGCTATAGAAGTGGTTTGGGCAGAGTTTAGAGAAGGCTTGGAGCTTGTGAGGTGTGAGGAAATGAGGGTGTGAAGGGTGCTTGTTATATTGGAGGGGAGAGGGGTTTTCTTAATACAAAATTCATTAGTTTATTAATTTCCCCTATGACAAAAAATTGTGAGTATTGAAAGAACAATAATAGAAATTTTACCATGTTTTCCCGAACCATTTTGCATTACATCATCATAACATCACACATGACACTATAATTAGCTTATTTATCTTATTTTTGGTAATTTATGATATTTCACTATTCATCCAAAACTCAAGTATCTCAGAAAAATACCAAATATTTACCCCTACCATTTTTCAATGTGTAGAATCCAAAAATGAGTTCCATTTTTCAAAAATAATTTTCTAAAAATTATTACTTTTATATTTAATTAAAATCATAATTTACTTAAAAAAACATTTTTTAAAATTAAAAATGAATTTATTGTGATTTCAAAATTTTTGTAGGGTCTTATAAATTTTTCTAAAAACTAAAAGAAATTTATTTTATAATTAATGAACACATTTTAAGAAAATAATTTTTCTTTTAAATTAATTAATTAATTATAATTAATTATTTATGACTTACAAAATACCTAAACATTTACTAAGGTGAAATTGTCAGTTTCTAAGATGTCTCATTTTTTTTTAATTATTCATGGGTAAGGTTATTCTTATGTTGGATGATTTAATATTCATAAGGGTCATATAACTATTCATAAGGGTAGGTTACTATTCATAAGGGTATGTTACTATTCACTGAAAATTATTTTTGTTTTATTAGACTACAAAAATCATCTTCAACACAACCATGTATGTGAGAATATCAAAATTCCCAATACAGAAGTGAAAAACTTATGTTTATAGGTAACTTTGCACATATTAGTTCATTATGTTGTGTTTTCATGTGATTTTATGACATGACTATAAAAAGGGAATTTCCATTGAAAAAAATTTGGGTCATTATATTCTTCCCCCCTTAAGAAATTTCACCCCCGAAATTTCACTTTACAAAAACAGGTGAGGGTACTTATCATTCATTGCCTCTTCTGGATCCCAAGTTGCTTCCTAAAACTTATTGTTCCTCTAAAACACTTTGACAAGATGGTTTATCTTGTTGCGTATAACCTTTTCTCTCCGATCCAGAATCTTTACTGGCTGCTTCTCATAGGAGAGATAATCTTCTCGCTGCACCACCTCTGTGTTTAGTACATTTGAGGGGTCTGGTATGTACTTCCTTAGTAGTGATACATGAAACACATCATGATCTTGAGCCATATTCGGTGGAAGTGCAAGACGATAGGTCATAGCTCTTATGCGGTCATGGATCTCGAAGGGGCCAATATACCTTGGTCTTAGCTTCCCTTTCTTCCTGAATCACATGACTCTCTTCCATGGAGATATTCGAAGGAAAACTTTATCTCCAATGTCGAACACCAAGTCCCCTCAACGGTTGATAGCGTAGCTTGTTTGAAGAAATTGAGAAGCATTGAGGTGTTTCTGAATGACTTGAACCTTCTTTGTAAACTCTTGAACAAGATCAAGTCCATGTAGCTTTTGTTCTTCAACTTCATCCCAACAGGTTGGAGTTCTACATCGATTTCCATACAGAGCTTCATATGGAGCCATTTGAATACTCAAGTGGAAGCTATTGTTGTATGAGAACTCAACCAATGTGATATGATGATCCCATCAACCATTGAATTCTAGAGAGAAGGATTTTAGCATATCCTCAAGTGTCTGAATAGTTTTTTTAGACTGGCCATCAGTTTGGGGGTGATAGGTCATGCTAAAATTTAATTTAGTACTCAAAGCATATTGAAGGCTCCTCCAGAATTTTGATGTGAACCATTGTTCATGGTCAGTGACAATTGATAGTGGAAGACCATGTAGTCTCACCACTTCCATCACATATATCTTTGCAAGTTGTTCAAGTGAGAGATCTTCCCAAATAACGATAAAATGGTATGTCTTGGGGAGTCGTTCAACCACAACCCATATCACATTATTTCCCTTCGACGTCTTCGGGAGTCCCACGACAAAGTCCATAGTGACATTTTCCCATTTCCACATGGGTATAAGCAATGGCTTCATCATACCATTGGAATTTTTTCACACATATTTAACGTGATGACATAACAAGAACCTTGATATATATTCTACAATCTCCTTCATCATGTTATCCCACCAGAAGTGTTCTCGGAGATCACGGTACATTTTGGTACTCCTATGATGGATAGAGAATATTGAGATACGTGCATTTTCCAATAGCACATTCTTTATCCCAGTTGATGAAGGCACACAAAGCCACATTCCAAACCGAATCACACCATCATTGTCAATATGATACTCTGGAAGATTCTCGTCCTTTACTGCATTCACCCTCTATTGTATTTCCACATCATCCCTTTGTGCTTCCTTAATCCTATCCTGGATGGATGGTTTCACAATCATTTGGGGAAGGTAGGATGTATCCCCTACCCTTATGATTTAAAAATCCATTCTTTTCATAACCAAGAAGTTAGGTCTTTCTCAATATGCAGCATTGATAGAGTAGCATGTTATTTTCTACTTAGAGCGTCAGCAACTTTGTTCTCTTTTCCACGATGATTTCCAATAGGGAAATCATAATCCTTAATTACATCTAACCATATCCTTTGATGCATGTTGAGCTCCTTTTTTGTGAATATATACTTTAGGGTCTTATGGTCGGTGTATATGTCACACTTTTCACCATAAGGGTAGTGTCTCTAGATTTTCAAGGAAAAATCAGGGCTGCCAGCTCTAGATCATGCTTCGGGTAGTTCTTCTCAAGGATCTTCAACTATCGTGAGGTGTAGTCTATCACATTATCATTTTGCATGAGTATGAAACCCAAGCATTTCTTTTCAAGCATCACTGTATATCACAAAACATTCTCCACTTTTCAGAAGTGTGAGTACAGGTCCAGGGATCAGCCTCCTCTTTAGCTCCTTAGATCTTCCCTCACATTATTATGTCCAGACATACTTTACCCCTTTCCTTTTTAACTTAGTTAACAGGCTTGAAAATCGTGAGATGTTTCTCACAAAACGTCGGTAGTACCCATCTAATCCCAGAAAAATACGGATTTCGGTGACACTAGAGGGCTTGGGCCATTCTTCAATCACCTTTGTTTTTGAAGGATCTATATAAATTCCCTCACTTGTGATCACATGTCCCAAGAACGTTACTTGATTCATCCAAAAGTCACACTTTCTGAACTTCACGTACAACTTCTCATTTTTCAATGTCACCAACACATGTCTTGTATGTTCTCCATGTTCCACATTGCTCTTGGAGTAGATGAGAATATCATCGATAAACACTACCACAAATTTTTCTAGGTAATTTATAATGATTCTATCCATCAAATACATGAATATTGCAGGGGAATTAGTAAGACCGAAGGGAATCACCAAAAACTCATAGTTCCCATACCTTGTACAGAAGGCAGTCTTCTAAATATCGTCCTTCTTCACCATTACCTGATGATATCTAGAACAAAGATCCACCATTGAGAAGTATTGAGCTCCTCTTAACTGATCGAACAAGTCGTCAATCCATGGAAGATGATACTTTTTCTTTATGGTGATCTTCTTGAGTTCCCGATAATCGATACACAACCGCATTGTTCCATCCTTCTTCTTCACAAAGATCACTGGCGCACTCCAAGGTGATGCGGTAAGGCATATGAACCTTTTGTCCATATTCTCTTGCATCTGCTTCTTTAACACCTCCTGTTCGATATGAGCCATCCTATAGGGAAACATCGAGATAGGAGTAGCTCAGGGCATGAGTTCAATTGAGAACTCAACCTCACGATTTGGGGGAATTCCTGGTAACTCTTCAAGAAATACATCAATGTATTCGCTCAAGATGGCAATTTCCTCAAGACTGGCACTTTCCTTCAACTCAACCATTTGGGCGAGTTATGATTCCTCATAGGGAATCAAAAATCACACCATTGAAGGATTTTTCGAAGGAGATTAATGATCTTCCTTGAATTTGTAGAGGAGCATGGGATGGTTTGGAATAAGTAAAGATATCTCCTTTTCCCGACAGTTGATATGTGCTTTATATAACGAGAGCCAATCCATTCCCATTATTGTGTCGAATTCCACCAAAGGAATTATTACAAGATTTTCAGGAAGAATCTTCCCACATACGCCAATAGAAGAAGAGTCAAACACTTGGGTTGCAATGATTGCACCACTTGGTGTTTTTACAGATATCTCTACTTCAAGGTTTCAGGGCTTCGATTCTAAAGTTCTAGAAAACTTTCATGATATAAAGGAATGTGTAGAACCAGAATCAAATAATACTTTTTCCATTCTTGAGTGAATAGGAAGTGTACCTTGTACGAATTCATTATCATGCTGCATCTCTACAGTAGTGATGGAATAATACTTCACTTGTTCCTTTTTCTTTGGTGGCTGCTGATGCTGATTACCCTCGAGAACTGACGGTTTAGTGCACTAGTTTTCATAGTTCCCTAGCTATCTACAGTTGTAGAATTTAACCATGAGTGTTTCTCTCCTTTCATCAGGTACATTTTCCTTCCTTTTCGTGTCTTTTCGACACTCTTGAGCATGGTGTCCTTCTTTCCCACACTTGAAGCATTTCCCTGTCCCTTTGAGGTAGTTCCCATGGTGAAACTTTCAATATTTTTGGCATGTGGGTTATTGAGTTTTCATCCCACCTTTATCATTAGATCCTCCAGCTTGAATCTCCATCTTTCGTTTCTTATCACCATTGTAATGGGACCATTCTACAAACTCTATCTCCAATTTGAGAGCACATCAAACAACTTCTTCACAACTCCGAATGTCTCTAATTTCATGAGTCATTCCAAGGAGTGGTTTTAATCAACTAAAGAATCTATCAATTTCGCTATCATTATTGATAACAATACCCGAAGTGTACCTTGAAAGCCTTGTGATATTCGCTTCATAGGCTGTGACAAATTCTACTTCTTTTTGTTTGAGCTCTATGAATTCTCTCTACATCATCTTTCTATGAGTTCTTGGGAAATAATTTTTAAGAAACATTATCTTAATGTCTTCCCATTCCATCTCTTCAATTTCCTCCCTTGGCTTGCTGTTCTTAATCAAAGCCCACCATTGATCGGATTCCCTATCTAGACAATAAACAGCTAGGTTCACCTTCTTTCTCTCAGAACAGTGAAGCACAAAAATGATATTCTCCATGGAGTTGACCCACTGTTCTGCAACTAGTGGCTCAGAGGATCCACCAAACATCGGTGGTCAATTCCGCATAAAACATTCGATAGCCAGTTTCTCCCAGTTTGGTGAAGGATGATGTTCCCCATTATTATGGTTATTGTTAATAACCTAAGATAATTGGGTAAGCATCTCCATGATGTTTTGAACTCCAACTCCCAAATCATTGGGGATGTCATTCAGGCAATCATTGCATTGGCCCTCATATCAGTTGTTGGCCTAATTTCTCAAAGTTCCAACCATTATCTAAAATAGAAAAGGTTAGAAAAAACATAATTAAACAATTCATTAATACATAACTTATTTAGATGAAAATTTTATAGTAAAAAAATAACATTTGGGATCCCTATTTAAATATTCTTGTGTGCATATTTGTACTTAGTCTCATGCTATAGGTTTTCTCTAGGGTGCACTAATCCTAATTCCAAAATTAACTAAACTATGCATCTGATACCAACTATAGTTTTCCATCCTTTTCATACATTACTATTAAAATATTTTAATGATAAACAACATAATAGTATTACACATAGAGTATAAAATGGTTTAGTGTCTTGGGAAAACTAGGACCATACATAACAACTAAAACATCAACCATAAACATTTATTTAATTTCTTCTTCTCTTTCTTCTTATTGGAACTTGTCCTATCCTTAGTACATGTAGCCACCTGAGGATATAAATCAAAAGGGGTGATATAGAATCCTAGTAAGAGGATAGATAAGAAAAATATAGCCTAGGGTGAGCATAATAATTATATGGAACAAGATCATGAACATGAGAGGAGCATAAATAAATGACTTGAAATGTGGCAATGCATAAAAATGTAACATCATGTCTTAGTGGTTAACTACAACACATACTTGTGAACCAATATGGAATATTTTTCATGAATCATTTCACATTTACACATGAGATTAATCACTTTACGCAATGCATTGGAGCTCTGTATAATTCTGGGCGGACCCGTCACATTCAAACATTCATATTGGGCAATATAATTTCGGGCGCACCAGTCACCTCATAATATTATCATTATCATGCATGAAACATAAAACATATATAAATAATGAACATAACAAAACCATGGTAAGGAGTGGTATTCATTTCATAAGAATACATTCATAAGCTTTGGGTTCCCAAAATAAAGAGGGAAAAACATACTTGAAACAAGAACCATCAACCATGAATGAGACGTAAAAGTTGAGTTCTTAAAAGATGAGTTATTTTGGAAAACATTTTGTTTGACATAAACAACAGTACAAAAAATGTATATCTCAGAAAAGGTAAGATAATGATGATAAAATTATTTTTAAGAAGTTACCATACCAAATTGGAGTGAAAGAGGGAGAACCCGAAGAAAGAAAATTTTGTTCGAGAATTTCCCCTTACCTTGTATATTAATGATTCCTTATATTTAATGACCTGTATAATGACATTATATTCATTAATTAGAAATAAATAACCTATTTTTACATTAATATGGTTCATTATAATTTCATTAAGTGATTCTATGTTCCTTTTTATGAGTTATAGAGTTTAGAAACATTATTCGGGAATGTTTGTTCTCATGGTTTTCTTGGCTGATTCACTTGTATTCTTAAATTAATGTTTGCGTAGAAAATGGGTAAACATCCAGAACTGATATTACATGTTATTAATGATATTTTAGGAGTTTTAATGAACTTATAATGAATTATATTAGAACCGTGTTGATGTATCATTAGTTATGAATTAAATGACGACTGTTTGGGTTAATTTGAGTGATTTTTCTATCATAGTTAATTGTTTTATATTATCACTAGAAATATGGTCATAAGTTAGTTCCATAACCTTATATAGGAGATAATACATATAATATGTTCTGGTTCAACAATAATAATGGTTAATTGACCTGATATAAAGGTTGGAATCGATGAAGAAAGCATGTCGTTCTTGAAGGAGATAAATTAACACCTCATGAACAACATTCTCTTTAATAAAATAAAAGGAAGAGGGAATGGGGTTGGATGATATAATATCCCATTAGCATCGTAACATTCCACTAGATGTATAATACTAGAGTTACAATACCGTTTATATGAATATAGGTTGGGAGAGATCAATAAATGAACTTGAACTTGAAAGGAAATTAAAAGAGAAGAGGGAGAGAAATTACCTCTTAAATCCTCCTCTTGAGATTCTCCTTAAGGAAGCAAGGCTTGGTATATTGATGAGACCAGAAGGTCTTGAACGTGAGATAGGGTATAGAATGTGGTTTTGGTAGAGTTTAGAGAAGGCTCAGATCTTGATATGTGTGAGGAAATGAGGGTGTGAAGGATGGTTTTTATAGTGGAGGGGGGAGGGGTTTTCTTAATATAAAATTCATTATTTTATTAATTTCCCCTATGAAAAAGAATAGTAAATCTTGAATGACCAATAATATTAATTATATCATGTGATACCGAACCAAGTGTGATTACATCCGTATAACATCACACATGACTCTATAATTAGCTTATTTAGGTTATTTTTTTTGTAAATTACGGTATTTCACTATTCATCCAAAATTCACGTATCTCAGAAAAATCCAGAAAATTTACCCCTACCATTTTTCAACATTTAGAATACAAAATTTAGGTCCATTTTTTCAAAATAATATTCTAAATATTTTTAATTTAATATTTAATTAAAATCATAATTTTGTTAAAAAACAGTTTTTAAAATTAAAACTCATTTTATGGTGCTTTCAAAAATTACGTAGGGTCCTATAAAATTATCTAAAAACTAAAATATATTTATTTGATAATTAATGAACACATTTTATGAAAATAATTTTTCTTTTAAATTAATTAATTAATAATAATTAATTATTTATGAATTACAAAATACCAAAACATTTAATAAGGTCAAATTGTCACTTTCTAAGATGTCTAAATTCGATTTTATTATTCATGGGTAAGTTTACTCTTATATTGGATGATTTACTATTCATAAGGGTCATATTACAATTCATAAGGTTATGTTACTATTCACAAGGGTACGTTACTATTCACTGAAACTTATTTTTGTTTTATTAGACTCCAAAAATCATCTTGAACACAACCATGTATGTCAGATTCTCAAAATACCCAATACAGAAGTGACAAACTTATGTTTAGAGGTCACTTAGCACTTAGTCATTCATTATATTGTGTTTTCATGTGATTTTATGACATGATTATAAGAAGGGAATTTCTATTGAAAAAACATTGGGTCGTTACACAACCCATCCCAATAGGGCATGTTCCATGACTTCTCAAGACCACCTCCCATAAACTAGGGGCTAGTGGATATCACTGAGTGGAAAAATCTCTAACATGGGAAGAACATACTAAGTACATGTACAATTCCAGACATCTCTAATAGAGTTGTGTAGTAAAGAAAAAAACCATTTAAAATATAACTGCATGCATACCATTATCCCAACTAATAGAGTCAGACAGAAGTAAAGCGTGTAAAATGAACTAAGAAATAATACAAGCCTACAAAAAAGATTCAGTAAACAAAAAATTCGATAATGTAAAAAAATATTTATTGGGACTACTGCTCAAAGCTGTAGGAACACATTGTCATATCTAAACTCACAAATATCTATTAACTCCTAGTCCTTTCTAGACTCCATAAAATGTTCTTTTGTCTACATAAGACATGATATGTGGGGGGAAATCATTGTGCAGTGGTGAGTATAACCATATTCAATAAGACTCCTTGAACCCAGAATGAAATCCACAATGAAAAAAATAGAAAAATCTATAAAAGTATATGTTTAAACCATATAGGAAGGGTATACATGTATACTCAAACATGAAATTCAATCTTGAGGTAAGTCACAACTACTTTATACCACCACAAGGGATCTAGTCCCAAGATTTGATGAAGCACTCATCCATGAGAATACACTCCTCAGTCTAGTAGCACAAATGATGTCCATATAAGAAGTATTGTTCTTCGTAAACCATCACAAGATAGATATGCTGATAGATCAGAAGACTGGTATGATTCATCCAATAATGATCAAAGCTTGGCCCATTGGGTGATACCAAAAACAATATTTGTATAACCCACTATGTATAAGATCAATTCCAATTAATTTTGGTCATGAATATACCCGAAAAACTAACTAGGGAAATAATAATGAATAGAGTATCCATCTTCAGGCCTCTAGGGGATTCCTACGAATCTATCTAGGATGTCATGCTGAAGCGATTATACTCCGGTGTGTATGAAATAATATACACCAACTTTTAGATAAATGATAAATGGCACGAACCCTAATTAAATTTATCTATGAAACGATAGGCACGATATATATGTCATGATGAATGGGATACACATCATGTAGTAGGATTACACAAAATGTCCATTGACCCATTTTCTACCTGTGTACAATGGTCCGTGTTAGGAAACAAGTGGTGTAGAAAAGGCATACATTGTTTATAGAAATGGTAACACGTAATGTACTTATATTTAGGGTCCTATAAATGTATATTGTGCATGGATTAATCTCATGTATGATTGTCCATGTAACAAACTCATTGGGCCTAAATCCCAATCGAACTCAGTCACACCCGAGCACAGACCTCTGGCAGAGAGCAGACCCCCACCCCATGGGCAGATAACATGCCCCCCCCTCAGACTGTCTGAAATAAAATATGGCCAGTACTATCCCCTACCTAACGAGGATTTAATTCGCCTCCCCCACAACATGAATTGGAGACCATAGTCTTAACAGCCAACCGAGAGCGTTAAGATTACCAACTAGGCCGTATCTTAGTTGGTACTCGTAACCCTCCGGGTTGGATGTTATGAATGTGGTCTTCATTTCATGTTCTGGGAGACGAAAATTAAAACCTCGTCAGGCACGGGACAGTTCCTGTCACGTCTTATCTGGGACAGTCTGATGTGGGGGCCAGTTACCTACCCATTTGGTGGGAGTCTACACTCTGCCAGAGGGATGGGCTCAGGTGTGGACCTGTTCGATTGGGATTTAGGCCCACCGGGTTCGTTATATAAAAAGGAGCCTTTTATGTAATGAAATTAGTGTGCCTAAATCTCAATCGAACTCTTCCAGGCTCGATCCCAGCCCTCTGGAAGATAGCAGACCCCCACCCCACAGGCAGATAACAGGCCCCCACCTTAGACTCTCCCAGATAACACATGGTAGGAACTATCACCTACCTGACGAGGATTTAACTCGCCTCCCACGCATCACGAACTAGAGACCCCTGGATTAACAGCTAACCAGGTGCATTATGAGTACCAACTAAGGGACTATAAACTGCACAGATGGTTTAATAGAGTATTTAACCTATGAAGATTAAGTTTTGAAAATATTTTTGGGGTGCGTATGGTTTTAAATGAGGGTTTGGGTGTAAAAATGGCGATTTTGAGTGGGTAAGTACCCTATTGGGATTTTATGAATATGTGTGACATATGACATGAACTGGAAACATTCATGAGCACAAAGCGGGATGCCCGAGTATCTAGGAGGGTGTACTAGACTAGTTTGCTAGATTTCTAGAGGATACTCGACCTAGTTTCCCTGGCTGGAGTGATTATTGACACACTAACTAAACATATAATTTTCTGAGGGTCGTGTTATCTTAAACCACGTTTTCTAAGGGTCATTGAATTCTTATCAACGATTTCTGTGAGTCGTGGTTTCTATGTAACATATCACCAAGACACGATGATTTAAGGACCCAAGCTAGCTAAACCTCATGAGGTATCTCCCATATTTGGTGCTCAATGGTTACTTTGCGCTCATCAGTGTGTCACATTGGTTATTTTAAAATGTAAGTGTGTGTTTTTTTTAATTTATAATGTTCCATTTGAAACTATTTTCCATAATCTTGTTTAATTTAAAAAAATAATCATTTACATCCCTGGTTTAATTAAAATTGAAAATTTATTTGTCATTTAATGTTTATACGTGGAACCTTTTATAGGGTGACTTCCTACTGGGATTTTGGCGCACACTCTACATACACCTTCAGGTGTATGTAGTTTTTGTTTTCCAGGTCGAAGCATTGAACTCAGTAATGGTGGTTCAGGTTGAAGATGAATTTATCATGTAGAGTGGTGTTATTGTGGACTCTCTTTTGTTGGGAGGTTGGATTCAGAGTTTTAGTTTCCACTGTTGTCATTTATTTTTAGTTATTCGATCGAGTTTTAGACCTTTAAGTTTTTTTAGTTTAAGGTCTTGTTTGGTTGATAGTTCTTCAGTTTCAGTTAAACTATCTTGTTGATTGTTTTATCAATATTATTTTGGGAAAACTATTCCCATATGTTACTCTTGATACCCCTACACTTGTGCAAGCCCATGGGGACTGGGAACGCCCTTCGGTCCATGTCGCGGACCGGGTCGGGTGCCGGTTCGGATGGGAACCCGACCTGGTGCGTGAAAAAATTGTATCAGAGGATTAGGTTTTCACTATTAGGTCGTGTTCTTTTAGGATAGAGTCATAATAGACTGGATTTAAGGATTTTGTAACTCGACGTTATAGCTATGAGCAAGGTGTCGGGCTAGCACACCTCGTGGCGGGACTCGAGTTGCGAAAGTAAGTTGAGGTGTGTCTACATCTTTCTTTCGTGTGGTTTATTTTGATTAGGAGAAATGAAAAAGGAGTTTGGCCAGTGTTCTCAATGAGCTTTCAGGGTCTGGAAATCTATGTGAATCAGGGTATGTTGTGTTAGAATACCCTTTGTGGCGGTGGTGTGACTGGCGTATGGCTGCCAACTATATGTTCCAGTGACCCGCTGACAGTAGTTTTCTCTTGCACCATTCCTCATTTCGTTGTTTCAGAATTGTGGAAATATAGTTTTTAAGTAAAATATATTTGGTCTTGGAATTTTTTTTTAAATGAATCACTTTAAAAAGGGAATGATGTATGTGGTTTTAAAGGGGTTGGTTGAATGTTTTGGTTTGGAACAAATGGAAAGGTTTCGTTTTGATCCTTGGTGTTCTCATGGGAAACAAAATGCTTGAGTTTATATGGAATGAGAAATTTTCAATGGCACGAGCGGATGAATTCGTGGATGGATATGAGGTGGGTGCCGGTGTGGCATGAGAACATGCATGTGCGAGGCCCATGGGACACCATTGCTGTTTGTATAACCAACCAACTACGTTCATTTTTAAAAAGTATTTATAATGGAAAATTTTTTGTTTTAATAACTAGGAATTGTGTGGTGTGTCTATGTGTTTTGGAAGTGTTGGATGTGAGGTGTTTTGAGCCAAGAATCATTTTTGAATTATTTGGGTATTGAGTTTGAAATTTTAATTGTATGTTGGTGGGAAAGCGTGTGGTTAGTGAATTATTTTGAAAAGTGCTTCGGGAATCCCTTTCAGCGCTTTCCCCTACATGTTTTTTGTTCGCTTGTGGAATGTCATGACCATTGGACAATTTTGGTTGAGTCCATTGTTTTATTTCTTGAATAGTGCATTTCCCCCACCCATAATGAATTAACATGCGATTGAAGTGCGTCCATGGGTAATTCACCATTGACCGGCCCTCTAGTTGATCAGAGGAATCTCTTCTTGAATTCTAGAATTGATCCCACCTCTCCTTTTTATAAATAAATGGATTGTCTCGCTCTGGGATGAAAGATTCTAGTGGAGCTTAACGGATTTTTGGTCTCTTTGGGTTGTGTGATTTTGTCGTGTATGATGTTTGACATTGTCGTGTTTGAAGGTTCCCCTAGCAATGGTTAAATGAATTCTAGTGGGGAAGGGTGAATGAATTTTAGAATTATCTATGCTGATCAATGTCTACAAAGTTTTTTAGTGCTTCAATCATCTATAAGGATATTTTTTGTGATGTCTGCATCATGAGTTTTCTTGAAGAGAATAGGTAGATTTCATGGAATCCATCAGGATTCCCAGTTTTCAGAGGGGGTGTCCTCCTCTTGACTAGTTATAATTATTTTTCTTTTCAAATGGGAGTGGTTGTCGTGCGTATTTCCCTTCTTAAGTATCATGTTTAAGATGAATAGTTTATGCATGTGAGCCATATAACCCACAGTTTTTGTGGACATACCGTGAGTGAGTAGTTAGACAGGGGGGTGTGTTGTGGTTGTCAGTGTTGTCTCAGTTGCGGCATGGTTACCTGTGTCACCAAAAAGGAGAATCTTGATTTGGGAGCCTTCCATACATTACTGGAAGGAAGAAGATGCTTCAAACATTAGGACTCCAGCAATAGGCCACGGAGTGAGGTTGGCACGTGGTCAGGAACCCGAGAGTGTGTGAGACCCCAACATTATTTCTATCATCGGTACTGAAATTAAAGGTAGTTTAAATTTTTCTTTTGTGGTTATTTCATTCTAAAGAACCATTTGGGTTCATAAGGACTTCACAACTATGTGGAGGTGTGACCATCTTGTTACCTTCAAGTACTGGGGGTTACGTCCTAGCAAATGTAATCGATTTTAGTGGTCCTTATGGGGTCTGTTGGGTGAATCATTTTCAAATTTTAATAACGCCCATCCATGGATTTGGAGAAGATGGTCTATCTCCAGCCATAGTTTTGACACCCAGTAGTTGGGCCCAACCCTCCCCACCCCTTGTGGTGTGGTGCTCGGTCACCGAAAAGAAATTTTCAAGATTTTGTATCATCTGTCAGCTCTAATGGTGGGGAGACCCATGATAGGTCTCGATCAAATGTCTGTAGTATGAATCAGTGTTGTTCATCTTCATATAGTGGGGTGTCCACTCGGACCTCCTCGTGTCAGTTTTCTAATTTCATCTTGGGTGTTGGTAAGTTTCTAATAGTATGGAGCCCTTCAGTATTTCCCCATGTTGGCCTTTTGGTCCTGTTCCAAGATGTGACTTGGTAGTAGGTTTTGAGTGTGTTTTTGGGATATTATTTGATCTTGTTTGTTCCTTCCAAACAAACGGCAGGGTTTTCTTTCTATGGTACTTGAGGTGTTTCAGTTTGTGAGGTTGGTTTTCGTGGGTGCAAGAGTTCTTTTCCTTGGTTGGTCAACTGGAGGTGTTATAGTTATTTCATGTCGGCGACACAAACCATAAAGTTCTTTTACATGTTTCTATAAGTTTCCTATTGTGTCACCTTCTCTAAGCATGGTGCATTTGCCTCTTTCCAATTTTTTTTTCATAGGGATTTTTTTGAGCCCCGAGGGGGTATCAATTGCTACTTTGGAATTCTGCCTTAGTTGTGGATTTCTGGGGATGGAAAGCACTATGGTGGGGAGAATTGTCACACCTGTCATATTTAAATAATTTATTTTATTATTTTTATTTGGCATCGAGTAGTTCGGGTTGAGACCTGACATAAAATTTTAGAGTTCTTATTTAAAAACCAAATGTTTTGGCCTTGATTGTGTCCAGCGCACCGAGGTCCAAGGCGTGTAGCCTCGCCTGGGTCACCGAGTGACCTCGCCCGGTGCACTACATGCCATGCTCGATTGTTAATTAATTAAATAAATTGGATTAATAAAAAATCAATAAAATTAATAGTTTAATGAAATAAAAATCAAATAAAATAAGAGTTTTTTAAAGATAATAGTAATAATAAGTTTATTCATGGATATTATTATTATTATTATTACTACCATTATTGATATACCTTTTTATTATATTTTAGTACTATTAAATGAGTTTTATTAATCTTATTATTATTGACATCATTATTTATATTTTAGTTTATTATTATTATTATTATTATTATTATGAGTGTTCTGAGTTTTGCATCACCGGACGCACGAGTAGGGCAAGGTTCTGAGACCGCGTGGTCTACCCGGCATTAAAAATGTGTTAAAACATAATGGGATGATAAAATATTAATGAATAATGAAATAAAAATAAAATGAAAATAACAGGATTAATAAACATTAAGAAATTTTTTTAATGACAAGAATACGAATGTTGTTTGAGAATAATAATAACACTATTATTAATAGTGTTAAGGATATAAAATTTAATAATTTTTTTTAATTTTGGGATAATAATTATTATAGTTAATATTATGTAATTTAATTAACATTTTTTCATTCTATTTAACATATTTTATTTCTTTATTTCATTAATTAATTAATATATATATTTATTCTCTCTTTTTCTTAGGGTTTGGACCCCAATTTGTTTTTCTTGCTCTTCTATTTCCATCGCGCCCCCCTGTAACCTCCATCCTGTCAAGCTGCCTCCATCCTCCTCCTCTTGAAAAATCTGAATAGCGCTCTCCTGGTCAGCCGCTTGCACAACCGGCTTCCTCCTTGGCTCGTGCCTCCCTCGCCGACCCTCCCTCTTCCCTCTAAGTGGAGCCCCTGTCGACGCACCCTTATTCCGATGCGTCCCCTGCTGGCGCAACCTGACAAGCTCGCTCTCCCCTCATCCTCACCTCCAGTCATGCCACAACCTTACCTATAAGGCCCCATCCTTAAACCTTACTTAATCTTGAGTTATTACAAGATTACACGTTGAGGATCTTTTCGGGTTTAGAGTTTTAGAGAATTAGATCATAAAACTTGCATTACATTCCACATATAAACAAAGTGGTTACATAAAGATATTATTCTTCATTTCCATCAATGTAAATATATTTAAAATAAAACATGGATTCTTTCTTGACACTTCCTTGACACTATCATCATATCATATACCTTTCCCGTGACCTGTGAAAAACATTTCAAAAAAACTTGGGATGAGCATAAAAATCTCAGTAAGGGATATAAAAATATGGAAAGGAAACATGGGTACATATATACATAAGAATGAAATCATACTTTACCCATAAAACATAAGCACTTTAACTTACCTCATCAAATCATGAATAAATCATAGAAATCATAAGACATAAAGGTAACTTGAGGCATTCAAAACATTCTTACGTAGGGAGTAACCCTCTTGGTTACGTTTGGAACACCCACCATAGTATATTCCCTAAATCTCTTCAGAGAAACCTTAACGTTTCACTCCTTCGCGTTACCCAATGCATTGGAGAGCTATATCGGGCTCACCTGCCCTTAGTTTATCACGGAACCACCCGTCTTCATAATAATGCCCAAGAACCTCAACATAATCATATCACATAAAACATACATAAAGGAAACATAACATTTCCACCTTTCAATCATAATATATCAATACAACACATTGATATAAAAACATTATGAAAACTATTTTCAATACCAAAATAAAAGAAAAGTAAAACATGGTATTTATTTTTCTTTTAAAAAAAGGTATGGCTTGTAGAGGAAGTCGAAACTCAAATAACGGTCATGGGGGCGGAGAAGTCGTTGTCGCCGCATACGTACAACAAAAACATTCCCTTTTTCGTTTATTAAACGCTTCGAATAAAAAAGATTCCTTTTGAATAAACGTAAGAGTCAAAGGGGTTTATACACCGTATAAAAGAAAGTTGTGTATAAAATATGTCTCAATGAAAGGAGATTGAGACGAAGTCCCATACCTCGTATCCGACTTGACCCAACCGTTCTTTAATCTCCTGAATAATAAACTTGAGTTAATCTCTACTTTCTTAAGAACATTTTTCAAGTTCATTATTCCTTTTATATCATGTTATGAACATCATGTAATCATTTAAGTTAATAATGTTCATTTTGTCGGTATTTGGTTCTTAAGTCAAAAATAAACTTTTTACACTTACATGTTGTTAATTTGCTCAAAGGTTCATTATATCCAGAATGATATTAATGATTTGGATAACATATATATCATATATATTCATAATATACATGTATTTATAATATTACATCACATTTAGAGGTAAGAAATGAAATGCACCGTTCATGGAGACGGTAAGCCGTACGTATGCATGAACGCTACTTCCATTTCTATTTCATATTTTCTGGAATGAAGTCATAATGATATAAGAGTATATTATAATTCCATTATAATAACATTTATAATATCATTAACTTTATCCTTTACACATCCCACATATGGTATTAACGAATCAAATCACTTTCAGGGGGCGGTAGTCCGCACTTCCTAAAATGAAGATATCGTGTTTACCCATAATGGAAACAATAATGGTATGCCATAAATGAAAAAAACAGAATCTTATGGAAAGAATAAACGTATTATATATCATATATAAAAATAGTGACATCATAATGGCCACCTTTGAAGGTGTTAAATGAGTATTGAACAATCATCATTTCGGGAGGCAGAATTTTGCAATCCACAGAAACCGTATGTTCTTTAACCATTTGATGTAGTTGTCTGAGACTATAGCTCGAAAAAATATTATAAAAAAATCCTAGTATATTGAAGATACTGGTGTTGTTACAAAAGAAGTAAATAAAAAGAGTTTAGGGGGTTGGAGAAGCAAAATAAAACAAATGAACATGAGAGAATGAATTACCTTTAAAAGTGTAACTCCTTTTGATTTGAGCCTAAAGGATTCCTTTGAAAGGATTCTGCCCAAAGGGAATCCTCTAGGATGAGGGGAGGGATTTGTATAGAGTAAATGGGCAGGGTATGGCCGAGCCAAAGGCTTGAGGAGTGTGTGAAATGAGGTAGAGGTGGGGGCCTTTTATAAGAGGAGAGGAGGGGCACTTTTGGAAATCATGAAACTATTATTTTATTTTCAAAAGTGTTTCGAATTTCTAAGGTCCCACATTGATATATTTATAATATAAGATTATAAGGCTTCGAAATATTCCCATCCAATAGTTTTTGGACAAGTGTAGGTCTTAGATTTTATATTATCGTTTCATTTTATTTAAACTGTTCATTAATGAGGTCATTGTTGCATCATCATGATGTCATAATTAAATTAATTTATTTAATGTCTAAAAATTATAAAAAAATATTATGATGTAGGAAATCTTTTTATCTTTCCAAAGAGTGTTTATAGACAAAATTAGGATCAGTATAACCCCTTCTAAAATTTTTTTTAGTAAAACAATTTATGTTAGTGTCATTTTCACCTTTATTTTAAAAAAAGGCATTAAAGTCATTATCTCACCCAAGAGGCTCGGTAGGGTCCCCTAAATCGACCCATAGGTTTTCTTGGTCGGCCATGACTCATCCAGTAGGGGTAGGACAAATGCCATGGTGTTTTCACATTTTTATAATATCATTTTTACCTTAAATTACACTAATTACCTCTAATCGCGATTAATGAAAAAAAGTTACTATTCACCAAAAAATTATTTTCATCCCATTGAACCACATTTTACATACTAATGACAACCATGTATGTCAGATTTTCAAAATTCAATACACATTAGTGGTAAACTTTCATTTAACTGCAAAATCAGTTTGCTTGATTACCACTTAGTGGTTTCACTATTCATCAAAAATTGAAGTTTTTCAGAAAATTACCAAAAATTCACCCTAAGCTATATTTGATATTCCGAATTCAAAAATGAAGTCTATTTTACAAAATTCAAGACATATAAGTCACATTAATTAATTTAATAATTAATTCCCGCTGTCAGAGCAAATAGCGTGTTTTTATGAAACAATAAGTATCAAAAGATTGACACCAGTTTAAGTCCAATTTCAAAGTGAAATTGATTCCAATGACCACCATTGGATTAAATGGTAAAAATATATTCAGATTAAACAATAATACCAATTCAAAAGATAATCTAATCATATAAATAAATTTGATTAAAAAGCAGTTTTGATGTAAAATGCAGTATTTTTCACTATTCATTAAAAAATGAACATTGTCAGAAAAATACAAAAAATTCACACAAAGTAAATTTTGATGTCCCAATCATAAAGAATAAGTTTATTTTGACAAAAATAGATTATAAAATTGTCAAAAGATAGATTCAAAAATGGTTTGCCATCAAAAGGCAGTAAAACAATCTTTTAAAAATATTAGTGTATTCCATGCTTAAGATTGGATTTATTTTCATTTTAAGCCTCTAAAACACTATATAATTCATTAATAGGCATAGATAAAAATATCAATTATTCATTACTTACTTGGGATGTTACATCCTTCCCCCCTTTAGAAAATTGCACCCCCGCAATTTATTTACTTATCAAATAAATGGGGGTACTTATCCCTCATTGCATTTTCAGATTCCCATGTTGCCTCTTCCATCATGTGGTTTTTTCACAAAACCTTTACCTGCTTAATCACCTTATTCCGTAACACTTGCTCCATGTGGTCAAGAATCTGGACCGATTGTTCCTCATAAGATAGGTTCTCTTCCAGCTGAACTACCTATGGACTCAAAACATGAGATGGATCTGGCATATACTTTCTCAACATCGAAACGTGAAAAACATTGTGTACCTGAGATAAAATCGGAGGTAAAGCCACCCGGTATGCAACTGATCCAACTCTCTCCAGAATTATATATGGTCTAATGAACCTTGCACTCAGCTTTCCTTTCTTACCAAATCTCATCAAACTTTTCCAAGGAGAAACCATGATAAAAACATGATCACCTACCTCGAAAGATAGATCCTTCCTCCGGTTATCCACATAACTCTTCTGCCTACTCTGAGCTGTTCTCATCTGTTTGTGTATTAGCTGAACTTTTTCTGCCAACTCTTCTATAAATTCTGGTCCCATCAGCTTCCTTTCACCCACTTCATCCTAGAAATCTGGAGTTTGACACCGCTTCCCATATAATTCCTGAAATGGTTCCATCTGTATACTGGAATGAAAACTGTTATTATATGAAAATTCAACCAAAGAAAGATGTTGGTCTCAACTTCCCTGATAATCCATAGAACAAGCTCGTAGCATATCCTCTAATGTCTGAATTGTTCGTTCTGACTGCCCATCTAATTGAGGATGAAAAGCTGTACTAAAATTTAATTCAGTACCCAACGACTTCTGAAGGCCTTTCCAAAAGTTAGAAGTGAACCTGGGATCACGATCAGATACAATGGAGAGGGGAAATCCATGTAACCTGACTATCTGTTTAAGATATAAACGGGAATGTTGATCTAGGGAAAAAGTATCTCGTATAGAAAGGAAATGAGCAGATTTAGTCAAGCGATCAACAATAACCCAGATTGCATTATTACCTCGAGATGTCTTCAGTAATCCCACAACAATGTCCATGGATATATTCTCCCATTTCCACTCGGGCACTGGTAAAGGCTGAAGCATCCCTTTCGGTAACTGCCGCTCTGCTTTAACCTGTTGAAAAGTCAAACACTTCACAGTAAAATCAGCAATATCTCTTTTCATTCCATCCCACCAGTAATACTCCCGCAGATCTCTATACATCTTAGTACTGCCAGGATGAACTGAAAATGAAGAACTATGAGCTTCACATAACAACTCTCTCTTCAACTGTGAATCACAAGGCACACACAATCCCTTGAAAAATCTCAAAACGCAATCATTATCAATGTTGAATTCAGGCAACTTACCTTTCTGAACCAGCTCTACCTTTTTCTGCAACTCACTGTCTTGCTTCTGTGCTTGCTTGATTCTATCTGATAGAGATGATCTCACTGATACCTGAAACAAAACAGAAGAACTTCCTGCACCAACAACTTCTATGCCAAAGTTCATCAAATCCTTAACCAAAGGATCACGTTCCAAACGCAACATTGCTAATGAAGCATTACTTTTTCGACTCAAAGCATCAGCCACTTTATTTGCTTTTCCCGGATGGTAATGAATTGTACAATCATAATCCTTGATTAATTCTAGCCATCTCCTTTGTCTCATGTTCAATTCTTTCTGAGTGAATATATACTTTAAACATTTGTGATCAGTATATATTTCACACTTTACTCCATACAAATGATCCCACCAAATTTTTAAAGCAAAAACAACAGCAGCTAATTCCAAATCATGTGTAGGGTAATTTACCTCATGAGTTTTCAACTTTCGTAAAGCATAAGAAATTACCTGATCATTCTGCATTAGGACGCAACCAAGTCCTTTCAACGAAGCATCACTATAGATAACAAACTCACCATTTCTAGAAGGTAGTGCCAAAACTGGATCATTCACTAATCTTATTTTTAATTCCTGAAAACAATCATCACATTCTTTTGTCCAAATAAACTTAACAACCTTCCGAGTTAGCTTAGTCATTAAACTAGATAACCGTGAAAAATTTCTAACAAACCTTCGGTAATAGCCTGGAAAACCAAGGATGCTATGAATCTCAGTAACATTTGTGGGTCTTGGCCAGTCTTCCATAACTTTTGTTTTTGCAGGATCAACAGTTATCCCATCTTTAGAAACAATGTGACTAAGGAAAGAAATTTGTTGCAACCAAAACTCACACTTTCGGAATTTTCCATACAGTTTCTATTCTTTTAATATTTGCAAGATAACCCTTAAATGTCTTTTATTCTCCTCTTTACTTTTAGAAAACACCAAAATATCATCAATAAACACAACCACCATTTATCACCTGATTCAACTGATCCATCAGTGCAGTAAACTACTCAATTCGGATTCCGACCATCTCTGGTTGCTGATTTGAAAGGTCATTATACTCTGTATGCCTTCCTAGAAAAGCTGCTCTGTTTCCTCTGCGGAAAACCATTCTGAACAAACATGTCTTAGATGAAGCAACATGGTAATCTTCAAATGCTATATCATTTCAAAAAAAAATATTTTTGGATAATCAGTTAATATAATTCTAACTCCTAAAGTTATCTAAACCTCCCTCTGATACCAACTATAAGGCCACAGCCTTAAACCTTACTTAATCTTGAGTTATTACAAGATTACACGTTGAGGATCTTTTCGGGTTTAGAGTTTTAGAGAATTAGATAATAAAACTTGCATTACATTCCACATATAAACAAAGTGGTTACATAAATATAGTATTCTTCATTACCATCAATGGAAACATATTTAAAATAAAACATGGATTCTTTCTTGACACTTCCTTGACACTATCATCATATCATGTACCTTTCCCGTGACCTGTGAAAAACATTTCAAAAAAACTTGGGATGAGCATAAAAAGCTCAGTAAGGGATATAAAAATATGTAAAGGAAACATGGGTACATATATACATAAGAATGAAATCATACTTTACCCATAAAACATAAGCACTTTAACTTACCTCATCAAATCATGAATAAATCATAGAAATCATAAGACATAAAGTTAACTTGAGACATTCATAACATTCTTACGTAGGGAGTAACCCTCTTGGTTACGTTTGGAATACCCACCACAGTATATTCCCTAAATCTCTTCGTAGAAACCTTAACGTTTCACTCCTTCGCATTTCCCAATGCATGTGAGAGCTATATCGGGCTCACCCGCCCTTAGTTTATCACGGAACCACCCGTCTTCATAATAATGCCCAAGAACCTCAACATAATCATATCACATAAAACATGAATAAAGGAAACATAACATTTCCACCTTTCAATCATAAGATATCAATACAACACATTGATATAAAAACATTATGAAAACTATTTTCAATACCAAAATAAATGAAAAGTAAAACATGGTATTTATTTTTCTTTTAAAAAAAGGTATGGCTTGTAGAGGAAGTCGAAACTCAAATAATGGTCACGGTGGCAGAGAAGTCGTTGTCGCCGCATACGTACGAGAAAAACATTCCCTTTTGTCGTTTAATAAACGCTTCGAATAAAAAAGATTCCTTTTGAATAAACGTAAGAGTCAAAGGGGTTTATACACCGTATAAAAGAAAGTTGTGTATAAAATATGTCTCAATGAAATGAGATTGAGACGAAGTCCCATACCTCGTATCCGACTTGACCCAACCGTTCTTTAATCTCCTGAATAATAAACTTGAGTTAATCTCTACTTTATTAAGAAACCTTTTCAAGTTCATTATTCCTTTTATACCATGTTATGAACATCATGTAATCATTTAAGTTAATAATGTTCATTTTGTCGGTATATGGTTCTTAAGTCAAAAATAGACTTCTTACACTTACATGTTGTTAATTTGGTCAAAGGTTCGTTATATCCAAAATTATATTAATGATTTGGATAACATATATATCATATATATTCATCATATACATGTATTTATAATATTACATCACATTTAGAGGTAAGAAATGAAATGCACCGTTCATGGAGACGGTAAGCCGTACGTATGCATGAACGCTACTTCCATTTCTATTTCGTATTTTCTGGAATGGAGTCATAATTATATAAGAGTATATTATAATTCCAGTATAATAACATTTATAATATCATTAACGTTATCCTTTACACATCCCACATATGGTATTAATGAATCAAATCACTTTCAGGGGGCGGTAGTCCGCACTTCCTAAAATGAAGATATCGTGTTTACCCATAATGGAAACAATAATGGTATGCCATAAATGAAAAAAACAAAAGCTTAAGGAAATAATAAACATATAATATATCATATATAAAAATAGTGACATAATAATGGCCACCTTTGAAGGTGTTAAATGAGTATTGAACAATCATCGTTTCGGGAGGCAGAATTTCGCCATCCACAGCAACCGTATGTTCTTTAACCATTTGATGTAGTTGTGTGAGAGTGTAGCTCGAATAAATCTTATAACAAAATCCTAGTATATTGAAGATACTGGTGTTGTTACAAAAGAAGTAAATAAAAAGAGTTTAGGGGGTTGGAGAAGCAAAATAAAACAAATGAACATGAGAGAATGAATTACCTTTAAAAGTGTAACTCCTTTTGATTTGATCCTAAAGGCTTCCTTTGAAAGGATTATGCCCAAAGGTAATCCTCTAGGATGAGGGGAGGGATGTGGAGAGAGTAAATGGGCAGGGGATGGCCGAGCCAAAGGCTTGAGGAGTGTGTGAAATGAGGTAGAGGTGGGGGCCTTTTATAAGAGGAGAGAAGGGGCACTTTTGGAAATCATGAAACTATTATTTTATTTTCAAAAGTGTTTCGAATTTCTAAGGTCCCACATTGATAAATTTATAATATATGATGATAAGGCTTCGAAATATTCCCATCCAATAGTTTTTGGACAAGTGTAGGTCTTAGATTTTATATTATCGTTTCATTTTATTTAAACTGTTCATTAATGAGGTCATCGTTGCATCATCATGATGTCATAATTAAATTAATTTATTTAATGTATAAAAATTATAAAAAAGTATCCTGATGTAGGAAATATTGTTTTCTTTCCAAAGAGTATTTATAGACAAAATTAGGATTAGTATAACCCCTTCTAAAATTTTTTTTAGTAAAATAATTTATGTTAGTGTCATTTTCACCTTTATTTTAAAAAAAAGGCATTAAAGTCATTATCTCACGCAAGAGGCTCGGTAGGGTCCCCTAAATCGACCCATAGGTTTTATTGGTCGGCCATGACTCATCCAATAGGGTTAGTACAAGTGTCATGGTGTTTTCACATTTTTATAATATCATTTTTACCTTAAATTACACTAATTACCTCTAATCGCGATTAATGAAAAAAAGTTACTATTAACCAAAAAATTATTTTCATCCCATTGAACCCAATTTTACATACTAATTACAACCATGTATGTTGGATTTTCAAAATTCAATACACATTAGTGGTAAACTTTCATTTAACTGAAAAATCAGTTTGCTTGATTACCACATAGTGGTTTCACTATTCATCAAAAATTGAAGTTTTTCAGAAAATTACCAAAAATTCACCCTAAGATATATATGATATTATGAATTCAAAAATGAAGTCTATTTTACAAAATTCAAGACATATAATTCACATTAATTAATTTAATAATTAATTCCCGCTGTCAGAGCAAATAACGTGTTTTTATGAAACAATAAGTATCAAAAGATTGACACCAGTTTAAGTCCAATTTCAAAGTAAAATTGATTCCAATGACCACCATTGGATTAATTGGTAAAAATATATTCAGATTACACATTAAGACCAATTCAAAAGATAATCTAATCATATAAATAAATTAGATTAAAAAGCAGTTTTGATGTAAAATGCAGTATTTTTCAGTATTCATTAAAAAATGAACATTGTCAGAAAAATACCAAAAATTCACACAAAGTAAATTTTGATGTCCCAATCATAAAGAATAAGTTTATATTGACAAACATAGCTTATAAAATTGTCAAAAGATAGATTCAAAAATGGTTTTCCATCAAAAGGCAGTAAAATAATCTTTTAAAAATATTAGTGTATTTCATGCTTAAGATTGGATTTGTTTTCATTTTAAGCCTCTAAAACACTATATAATTCATTAATAGGCATAGATAAAAATATCTATTATTAATTACTTACTTGGGATGTTACATTACCCTCCCGGCCAACCACACTCACTATCGCTCCTCTGTCTAAAGACTGTACCATCTCCCTTGCATAGTTCTGCTCCAACCTTTGATTTGTTGTTCCTCCACCCTAGCCGGAAAATCCCTCTGGCACACATCTCTTACCTGCATATCGTCTCATAGTCCTCAGCCAGCCACCCGACCACCCTGCATCCCCCTTTTTATATGTTCCTCCTTCCACTTCAGTGAGTTTTGTTTTCTTTTCTTAGCTGGCATGTTTTCTGATTTTGGGGTTTTAATTTGATGTTTTTTTGTTCGAATTCTTGTGTTTGAGTTCGTGCTAGGTTACTTGTGGTGAAAACTGTAACACCCCGAGATTTTATGAAAAATATTCTTTTAATTTCATTAATGTCTTGTGTTGTATGCTACACCAATATTACCTTGCTCTATACACAACACCGTATTAGCTTGCAGTATACGCAACACTATTCTTGGATCATGTTACACACAATTTTGATAATAGTTATTCTACGCAACATTGAGTACACACACACACACATATATATATATATTCAATGTATAAATAAAATATGGTTGGATTCTGTTATACGAAACAATGAAGGATTCTTGCACAACACACAACCCTGACATGGCTTGCATTACACGCAATCACGACCTTCTTCAATAGCGTGTGTTGTACGCAATACCGGGTTTTACTAAACAACGATATATTATTATAATATTATTATGAACTAGACGTTATTAATAGTATTAACTATATTTTGAATTTTATAATATTATTATTCATCTTACACATTTTCTAGAACATGTTATACGAACAAAATAAATTTTTCGAGTAAAATAAGTATTTTTAAAAAAATGCAGTTTTGTCGCCTTTTGATGGCGCACCCACATTAAATCTAGTTTTTGAATTGTTTATAAGTTCAATTTGACAAAATAAAATTTTTCTTTGGAATCATGAAATAAAAATTTACATTGGATAATTTTTTCATACTATTCTTGTATCTTTCATATTTTGATGAATAGTAAAAACACGCTATATTTTAATTAAAAACAACTTTTTTCATCGCAATAATTTATATGGTTAAATTATAATATTGAATAGTTTTAAAGTATGCATAGAATATATTTTTACCATTTAATATAATGTATTTCCTTAGCATTGATTTTACATTAACTTCGTAGGTTAAATCAATTCAATCTTTTGCAATGTTTTAAAGAAAAACCCGTTTTCTTTCGACAACGGGATTAATTTTAATTTAATTTCTGTAACTTTTGTGTATTGAATTTGGAAAAATTGATTCCATATTTAGAATAAGTGGGTCCAAATTATGTTAATAAGCTACTTTTTATTATTGGGAATTATGAATAGTAACTACGGTAAATTTTATTTACCATAGTTAAAGGTAAATCGGGTAATTAAGGGTAAATATAATATTATAAAATTATTCTAAAACATGCCAAAATTCTATTAGATGGATAAAAGTAGACCCGTATAACCTAATGGTCGGATTAGATTCATTTCATGGACTTTTGACCATGAAAATAATTTAATTATTATTAAAACCAAAGAATGTGACAACATGTCACTATATTAAATCTTATAAGTATAATAATTTTCATTTAGTGATAAACATCATAAATATTCGAACATGAATAGTCTCCAGAAATCTAATAAAATTATCTACATCATGATATTTTATTAATAATTTTTAGGGATTAAATAATTTCCATTAATGGTGATACATTAATGATACAGAAATTATTTATTAAGTGGAAAATAAGTAATATAGTTTTTATTGAAATAATAATACCCATTAAAAGGCCCACAAACCTGACCAAAACTTATTGGTAGTGTATATAGACACCTTACGCATCCAATTAACTAATATATAACCGTTTGGAGCCTTATAAATGTGATTATGACACTTATAGTATTTGATTTTAAATGATGCAAAAGTTGTCACCTTCATAATTTTATAAATATAACAATTTAAATATTGTGATTTTAAGATTATAAATTCGAGTAAAAGTATTATTGTGAAAGGTAATATATCTAGCTTCATCATAGGATTTTATTTTTAATTGTTATGCAACAAATAATTATATTAAATAATTATACAAAAATTTTGTAGTAATTGTTTTATTAAGAGATAAACAAAATAAATGGTTTTAAAAATTATAAAATAAATATTATATGAACTATTTAATGTGATCCACTAATTTTATAGATACATATGACCTATTATGAATCTATTAAGGCTTTTATTTCGAACATATCATCTGTATATATTTTATTTAAATTCAAATAAATGAATAGTGTCAAAATTGACACTATTGTTATTTTATAAAAATAACATATTATAAAATTGTTTAAAAATCAGAAAAATATTTAAAAATTATAAATTAAAATTTATATGGTCTATAATGTTATAAAGTAAACAATTATGGAAAATTCACAACAAATAAGTAATTATTTGTTATAATTTAACATTTATAATTTTATTACCACAAACAAACTTAAATAGAATAAATAAGGATAAATCAAAATGATAAGGTTTAAAATAAGAACCAAACATGTCTAAATTTGATTGGATGATGATATTACAACCCTATATCATCTAATATTAGAATATGAGTCATTTTTGGTGGTTTTTAAGTGGGTTTATATTTATTATAAATTAATATGTTTAAGAATTCTAAAGGTGCCCCTCTCCTCCCTTATAAAAGGGAACATCCTCCCTCTCTTACACACACCACATTGAGCCTTCAATCTCGGACAAACCCTACCAAATTATCTTTTCCACTTCCCTAGAAACATCCTAAAGTTCCAGGACTTCTTCAAATACCAATTTTAGTTCCCTAAGAGGAGGTCTCAAAGAGGCGCTTCAAAGAAGAGGTAATTTCCGTTACCGATTCTTTCAACTTTATTTCTTCTTAAATGCCTTCTTCATAGGTTGTTTCATTATGAAGTAATAACATCAGTATCACTCATATACTGATATGTTATTATAAGTATGAAACAACCCTATTTCACCATCTATCCATCCTACGGAAAACGAAATCACTGCGCGTGCGTACGTACGGAATACCGTCTCCACGCCGTGGTGTAATCTATTTTCAACCACCACCTTACTTGGATGGGTATAATGGTGTAAATAATAACTATATATGATTATTGTAAAGTGATATTTATTCTGTAATAGTATACATACACGCAAACAAAATTCCACGATCATGGGAACGATATCATCGCTCGTGCATACGTACGGAATATCATCTCCACAACGCGATGAGAATCATTCTCAACGATTAACAATTAATAAATGATTATAAAGTATATATAATACGTAATCATGAAATATATGAAATAATAATGATACTGGATTTATTTATATATATATATATGTATGTCATCCAATTAATTCCATTCGATTCAATGAGGAAATTAAAACAACGTTCATCCGTACGTACGACCTACCGTCTCCAAGAATGGTGTATTTCATTCCATTTCTTGATTTATTATATATATGTATATTCTTAATATATATTATATATAAATCATGTTTTACATTCTGGATGTATGTAATCATGATCTAAGTAGTCATATGAATAATTACAAGTCAAAACACGGACGACAAATGAAACGATTTCACCCAAAACGCTCTTTAACATGAAATTTACAAAAGAATGGGTAATATAAAGTCATAAGTGAACCATATATGATATCATAACAATTAATATGATTCTGTAATAAGTCAATGACATTATTTAAAACATTATACAGGAGGTTCGGATACGTACGAAGCATATCATACCTAAAGTAAGGGATAATTTTGCAAATATCATTTTTATCCGAGATTGCTTATTCGTAAGTATTTACTGGGGTTATTTCTATCATCCATGTCAATGTTTTATAAAAGTGTTTTCATGTATGTTTAAAGTCCTTTTTACCCATTTTTGACTTTTACTACATGGTATGTAAGGAATCTTTCTTTTGTTTACGTTACGAGGTACTTTTTGACTTTTCCAGCAAAAGTACGAAAAGAATGTTTTTTTAACTTATACGGCACGAACGGATTTTTACGGTTTTATAAATCCTTATTTTCACGATGCTTCCTCTAAAATATTTCATGACTATTTTAAACAAAATCCTATTCTTTTAAAATTGCATGTCATTTTGTGAAAAGAAAATGATTTTGAAGAAGAAATTATATTTTCCTCAATAATTCATTTCAAGTGTTTTATCAAAAACCATTTTTCATCTAAGATAACATTATTTCATATGTGTATGTTTCAAGTACAATGTCTATATGATTTACATGGTTTCACTTCTCTTATTATGAAATGATATCCATTTCTTCTATATGGATTATGTGCTGATGGGATGATGTTTATGAAACCCATTTTATTTATTAGGTTTTTATGAATGATGTATGTTTAATTTGTGGCACAAGTAATAATGATTTCATTATGAGATGGGTGAGACCTATTTCTCCCTCAAATTCATTGGGAAAAGATTTATATCTCTTGAGATAGACATGGCTGGAACGGAATGTTAAACCGGTTCAGTAATACAGGACGGGAACAAGGACTGAACTCGATTCAGAAAGGGACTTTGTCCACTGAGATGGTCTTGGAAGCAATGCCTTGGCTACTATGGAAATCATATCACGTGCTTAATGGTTTCAAAAATTACATGTTTTATTCCCATGCTATTTTATCATTCTTAATATTTCTTTATGATCTATGCCTTACGTACTTCCATGTTTTATGTCATTTTTCAAGCTGTTGATGTTTAAACATTATGTTCATGTTTTTAAGTTCAAATGTTATGGTATGTTTTATTTTATCCATTCTTAACCTTACTGAGCATTTGAGCTCACCCTTTTTATGTTTACTTTTCCCCAGGATATAATGAATGGTTTTAGGTATGAAAAAAAGGTGGAAGATCTTTATGGGAGATGTTGAAGATCTTTCACCACGATTAGAATATTACGTTCCAAGTTTCCACAGACACTAAACTATTACGGTCCTTGTGTGTCTGTTTTTGTTATGTATTAAGTATTCCGCTAAAGTAATGTAATGTCCATGTACGTCAAGCTTCAGGTTTCTACATTTGGTATCAGAGGAAAGGTTTAGTCAACCTTTGGAAACTATGATGCGAGAACTTTAGTGAGATCCCTAGAGATATTTCTAAGGTATGTCTAGGGATGTCGCTAAGGATAAGTATACATATAGGATACAATCCTAGAACTATGGTAACAATAATAGAATTTAACCTAAGATGTTATATATTGAGTGTACTCCCACTTTACTATGTTGTTCTCCCTAGAATGATTTCTGCCTCTCACACTATTCTTTTTGGGTTTTAGAAAATGGCTGGAAACAGGAAGATTCACGATAATGGAGGATATGATAGACAATGGAATGATTTTCTTCATGAGAAACCAAATGAAACGGGATATGGAAGTCCAAACATCGTTATTATGCCTAATCAGAAATCTCATAGTATGATCAATAATATCAACTTTGGTATGTTTCTCGACTCAGATAATAAGAGAAAGATGGAGTTTCATGATGATCATAGAGGAAAGAAAGTTCAATTTCCCTCATGTAAATCATGTGGGATGAGGCATCAGGGACATTGTTTCAAAGGAGCTGGAAGATGCTTTGGGTGTGGAAAAGAAGGACACAAATCCAGTAAGCGCAAAGGAAAAGGTTCAGTTAACACCATGTACAAGGATAATGGTATTTCTACGACATCAAAAATGATTAGATGTTTCAAATGTGGAATGTACGGGCATTATGTAAACCAATGCCCTAATGGAAAATCTCATGAAGAGAATCAGCATGGTCATATGGGCAGTATTTATGTGGATGATGATGAGGAGACTACAAATTATATATGAGCTGAAAGAAGTGTTAAAGCTCAGTCAGTTGTTTTAGAAGGTAGTGGAATGATTGTATGTTTATCGAGAGTTTTGTTGTATAGTTAATGGTACTATGGAATAAAGAATCATCTAAGGATTGTTACACTATTGTATTTCCTAAAAGTATTTGAAAGTATATGTTGAATGGTACCAGTAACCATGGAAGGTTATTCAGATATTTTTTTAAAGTAGATGATATGCGCATAATGAAGGAATAAAAAGATAATGAGATGTTTGATTGTATTCATGAGCTCATGATTTATATAAGAACTAAGTGATATCATGGTTTGAGTATATATAATTTTCAGGATTTTGGTATTTGGAAAGTGTTAACTTTTAACTGCATTCATGTTTTCACTAAGGTTCAATGGGTATTCATTTTTTTCAAGAGAATAAATGATTAAGGCCTTCGAATGTTTGGAATGTGACCAACAAGACATATCTTATGATATATTCGGATCAATGATGGTATTAAATCTCTGGTAATCATTTTCAATATATTATGAGAGTGGACTGTTGTATTACGGATAAGCCTAAAGATTGGAATGGATTATGTTGGACATAAGTTAGTATTGTTTAAGGATAGATGTTTTTCTATATTATTGATGGGATGTTATAGTAATATAGTTTTAGAAAAAGGAAAACCTGCAGGACGGGAGACAGCCCATCGCGTTAGACAAGGCTGTGGGAATCGAACCAACAACCGAAGTGCGACTGGCCTTTATCGCCTACCACTGGCCTACAGGAAGTCCCTGGTTAGTAGAAACTAGTTTTATTTTATTAAGCGGTATGATATATGAAGTATAAGTTCATTTTTGGAACCATATATGATTAATCTAACCATAAGATGGACTTATAACTTTTGCTAACCTTTTGTTTGAAAGAGATGGAATGACCCATCATTCTATCACATGATCTGCTAACACATCACGAATAACAAATTCAACTTCATTTCTTTAAGGGATGAAGTGGAAATTGTTCAATTCACGAACAATGGTGAGATTGTACCGAAATCATGCAAGTATTTCTTTTAATTCATCAACTTTAGGGAAATGATCTTGAAAACCAAAAATGTTGTCCTAGATCCCTTATATCCGATGAATTATATCGTACCTTAGATCATCACAAATCAATAGCTTTGTGATTGTTGGCTTTTTCATAGCCATGTTCTCTACCACTCTCCATCAGAACTTGATGGTTAGATTTTTCTTCCATATCCATATTTTCACCTATGTTCTCCTACGTGGAAACCCAGTGATGAGTTAATTTGGGTAACCGTTACATTTCATACTTTAGTTTTTAAAGCCATATTTTTTTATTCCTTTTTACAATGTGAGTTTCTATTAAACAAACTTTCGAGTAGTAAACCATTTATAACCCCGACGAATTTCGAGGGTGAAATTCATTTTAAGGGGGTTAGAATGTAACACCCCGAGATTTTATGAAAAATATTCTTTTAATTTCATTAATGTCTTGTGTTGTATGCTACACCAAGATTACCTTGCGCTATACACAACACCGTATTAGCTTGCAGTATACGCAACACTATTCTTGGATCGTGTTACACATAATTTTGATAATATTTATTCTATGCAACATTGAGTATATATATATATATATTCAATGTATAAATGAAATATGGTTGGATTTTGTTATAAGAAACAACGAATGATTCTTGCACAACACGCAACTCTGACTTGGCTTGCATTACACGCAATCGCGACCTTCCTCGATAGCGTATGTTGTACGCAATACCGGGTTTTACTAAACAATGATATATTATTATAATATTATTATGAACTAGCCGTTATGAATAGTATTAACTAAATTTTGAATTTTATAACATTATTATTGATCTTACACATTTTCTAGAACATGGTATAAGAACAAAATAAATTTTTCGGGTAAAATAAGTATTTTTAAAAAAATGCAGTTTTGCCGCCTTTTGATGGCACACCCACATTAAATCTAGTTTTTGACATGTTTATAAGTTCAATTTGACAAAATAAAACTTTTATTTGGAATAAAGAAATAAAAATTTACTTTGGATAAATTTTTCATATTATTCTGGTAACTTTCATATTTTGATGAATAGTAAAAACACGCTATATTTTAATTAAAAACAACTTTTTTCATCGTAATAATTTATATGGTTAAATTATAATATTGAATGGTTTTAAAATATAAATAGAATATATTTTTACCATTTAATATAATGTATGTCATTATCATTGATTTTACATTAAATTCGTAGGTTAAATCAATTCAATCTTTCGCAATGTTTTAATGAAAAACCCGTTTTCTTTCGACAATGAGATTAATTTTAATTTAATTTTTGCAAATTTTGTGTATTTAATTTGGAAAAATGGATTCCATATTTTGAATCAGTGGGTCCAAAATATGTTAATAAGCTACTTTTTATTTTTGGGAATTATGAATAGTAACTGCGGTAAATTTTATTTACCATAGTTAAAGGTAAATCGGGTAATTAAGGGTAAATATAATATTATAAAATTACTCTAACACATGCCAAAATTATATTGGATGGCTAAAGGTAGACCAATATAACCTAATTGTCAGATTAGATTCATTTTATAGACTTTTGACCATGAAAATAATTTAATTATTATTAAAACCAAAGAAAGTGACAACATGTCACTCTCTTAAATCTTATAAGTATAATAATTTTAATTTAGTGATAAAAATAATAAAACTTCAAACATGAATAGTCTCAAGAAATCTAATAACATTAACTACATCATGATAATTTATTTAAAATTTTTAGGGATTAAATAATTGTCATTAATGGTGATACATTAATGATACCGAAATTATTTATTAAGTGCAAAATAAGTAATATAGTTTTTATTGAAATAATAATACCCATTAAAATGCCCACAAACCTGACCAAAACTTATTGGTAGTGTATATATACACCTTAAGCATCAAATGACCTAATATATAACCGTTTGGAGCCTTATAAAAGTGATTATGACACTTATATTATTTGATTTTAAATGATGCCAAAGTTGTCACCTTCATAATTTTATAAATATATAAATTTAAATATTGTGAATTTAAGATTATAAATTCTAGTAAAAGTGTTATTTTGAAAGGTAATAGATTTATAATAATCATAGGATTTTATTTTTAATTTTTATGCAACAAATTAGTATATGAAATAATTATACAAAAATTTTGTAGTAATTATTTTATTAAGAGATAAACCAAATAAATGGTATTAAAAATAATAAAATAAATATTATATGAACTATTTAATGTAATACACTAATTTTATAGATACATATGACTTTTTATGAATCTATTAAAGCTTTTATTTCGAACATATCATCTATATATATTTTATTTAAATTCAAATAAATGAATAGTGTCGAAATTGACACTATTGTTATTTTATAAAAATAACATATTATAAAATTTTTTAAAAATCACAAAAATATTTAAATATTATATATTTAAATTTATATGGTCTATAATGTTATAAAGTAAAACATTATGGAAATTTCACAACAAATAATTAATTATTTGTTATAATTTAAAATTTATAATTTTATTACCACAAATAAACTTAAATAGATTAAATAAGGATAAATCAAAATGATAAGGTTTAAAATAAGATCCAAACGTGTTTAAATTTGATTGGATGCTGAGATTACAACCTTATCTCATCTAATCTTAGAATATGAGTTATTTTTGGTGGTTTTTAAGTGGGGTTAGATTTATTATAAATTAATATGTTTAAGAATTCCAAAGGTGCCCCTCTCCTCCCTTATAAAAGGGCACCTCCTCCCTCTCTTCCACACACCACATTGAGCCTTAAATCTTGGAAAAACCCTGACAAATTCTCTTCTCAAATTCCCTAGACACATCCTAGAGGTCCATGACTTCTTCAAAGACCAATTTTAGTGCCCTAAGAGGAAGTCTCAAAGAGGCGCTTCAAAGAAGAGGTAATTTCCGTTACCGATTCTTTCACCTTTATTTATTCTTCCACTTCTTCTTCTTAGGTTGATTAATTATGAAGTAATAACATCAGTCTCACTCATATACTGATATGTTCTTATAAGTATGAAAAAACCCTATTTCACCATCTATCCATCCTACGGAAAACGAAATCACTGCGCGTGCGTACGTACGGAATACCGTCTCCACGCCGTGGTGTAATCTATTTTCCACCACCACCTTACTTGGATGGGTATAATGGTGTAAATAATAACTATATATGATTATGGTAAAGTGATATTGATTCTTTAATAGTATACATACACTCCAATAAAATTCCACGATCATGGGAACGATATCATCGCTCGTGCGTACGTACGGAATACCATCTCCACGACGCGATGAGATTCATTCTCAATGATTAACAACTCATAAATGGTTATAAAGTATATATAATAAGTAATCATGAAATATATGACATAATAATGATACTGGATTTATTTATATATATATATGTATTTCATCCAATTAATTCCATTCAATTCAATGAGGAAACGAAAACAACGATCATGCGTACGTACGACCTACCGTCTCCATGAACGGTGTATTTCATTCCATTTATTGATTTATTATATATATGTATATTATGAATATATATTATATATAAATCATGTTTTAAATTCTGGATGTAAGTAATCATGATCTAAGTAATCATATGAATAATTACAAGTCAAAACACGGATGACAAACGAAACGATTTTACCCAAAACTCTCTTTAACATGGAATTTACAAAAGAATGGTTAATATAAAGTCATAAGTGAACCATATATGATATCATAACAATTAATATGATTCTGTAATAAGTCAATGAAATTATTTAAATCATTATACAGTATGTTCGGATATGTACGAAGCATATCAGACCTAAGGTATGGGATAATTTTGCAAATCTCATTTTTATCCGAGATTGCTTATTCGTAAGTATTTACTGAGGTTATTTCTATAATCCATGTACATGTTTTATAAAAGTGTTTTCATGTATGTTTAAAGTCCTTTTTACCCATTTTTGACTTTTACTACATGGTATGTAAGGAATATTTCTTTTGTTTACGTTACGAGGTACTTTTTGACATTTCCGGCAAAAGTACAAAAAGAATGTTTTTTTAACTTATATGGCACGAACGGATTTTTACAGTTTTATAAAGCCTTATTTTCATGAGGCTTCCTCCAAAATATGTCATTACTATTTTAAACAAAATCCTATTATTTTAAAATTTCATGGCATTTTTTAAAAGAAAATGATTTTGAAGAAGAAAGGATATTTTCCTCAATAATTCATTTCAAGTGTTTTATCAAAAACCATTTTTCATCTAAGATAACATTATTTCATATGTGTATGTTTTAAGTAAAATGTCTCTATGATTTACATGGTTTCACTTATCTTATTATGAAATGATATCCATTTCTTTTATATGGATTATGTGATGATGGGATGATGTTTATGAAACCCATTTTATTTATTGGGTTTTTATGAATGATGTATGTTTATTTTTTGGCACAAGTAAGAATGATTTAATTATAGGATGGGTGGGACCTATATCTCCCTAAAATGAATTGGGTAAAGATTTATATCTCATGAGATAGACATGGCTGGAACGGCAAGTTAAACCGGTTCAGTAATACAGGACTGGAACGAGGAGTGAACTCGATTCAGAAAGGGACTGTGTCCACTAAGATGGTCTTGGAAGCAATGCCTTGGCTACTATGGAAATCATATCATGATTAATGGTTTCCACAATTACATGTTTTATTCCCATGCTATTTTATCATTCTTAATGTTTCTTTATGGTCTATGCCTTACGTACTTCCATGTTTTATGTCATTTTTCAAGCTGTTGATGTTTAAACATTATGTTCATTTTTTAAAGTTCAAATATATATGGTATGTTTTATTATATCCATGCTTACCCTTACTGAGCATTTGAGCTCACCCTTTTTAAGTTTACTTTTCCCGAGGATATAAAGTAAGGTTTTAGGTAAGAAAAAAATGGGGAAGTTCTTTATGGGAGATGTTGAAGATCTTTCACCACGATTAGAAGATTACGTTCCAAGTTTCCAAAGACACTAAACTATTACGGTCCTTGTGTGTCTATTTTTGTTATGTATTAAGTATTCCGCTGAAGTAATGTAATGTCCATGTACGTCAAGATTCAGTTATCTACAAAAACGGCACACGATTTAGGTTTCACGCTAGAATTTGAAGATTTCACATCAATTTTCAGGGTATTGACATCAAGGTAGGTGGTTCCACGTCTAATTATTATTTAATGAAATAATTTTAAAGCTTAATTATCTATTATCATGTTATTTAATTAATTTGTGTAATGAAAAGTTTTCTTTCTTTGAAATTTGAATTGCATTGGAAATTTTGTAGTATGTTGTTTATATTATGTGTGTGTTTTCTTCTAAGAACTATGTAGTTATTTTTAAAATGTGTGGTTAGCTTATTAATATGTACTAGTGGTGAAAACTTTATTTTTGATACGGTGTTGGGTGTGTTTGGTCATAAAAGAAGTTTTTTTATGAGTTTAGTGGGTTACGCCAAGTGAATATTAGAAATAGTTTTATAATATTTTATTTTTGGCTTATTAAATTATGGGGTTTATTAAAAATGTTTTTTACAAATGGTTCAAGGTTTTCTATCAAATTATTTGGGTGGTGCAGCTCACCATTTAAAATTTGATTTGAGTGCGTGTGATGTTAGAATGCGTTTGAATTTATTCTTGGTTATTTTAGTTTGTGTGAAGCCAGGTAACTCTCTTTTAATTATAATTTTTCTTTTTAGTGGTGTATTAAAGTATTAAAATGGGGTATAATGTGTTTTAAAAACATTTTATTGTTTGTCTTATTTCAAAATGGTGTTTATGTGTGTAAGTGGTGGTTTATTTAATGGTAAGTGATCTTAAACAGCATAGATGGTGTAATTGAGTATGTAACCTATAAAGATTATGTTTCGAAAAGATTTTTAGTGTGCATATGGTTTTAAAAGAGTGTTTGAGTGTGAAAATTGTGGTGTTGCATGGTTATGTACCCTGTTGGGATTTTATGCATAAGCGTGATGTATGAAATGAACATCAAACTTTCTTGAGCACAAAGCGGGAATCCTGATACTTAGGGGGTGGACTAGACTAGTCGATAATGTGTTCCGGAGGTGAATCGACCTGATTTCACTGGCATGACTGACGATTTCAACACTAACAAATCATATTTTTTTACAAGGTTTGTGGTCTCCTATGACACGTTTTCTGAGGGTCGTGGACTTCTATGCCACATTTTCTGAGGGTCACGGTTTCTATGCCATGTTTCAAAGAGACACGAATATCTAGGAACTGAAGCTAGCTAACACCCATGAGGCCTCTCCCATATCTGGTGCTCATTGGTTACATTACACTCATCAGTGTGTCACATTGTTTATTTTAAAATGTAAGGGTGTGTGTGTGTTTTAATTTATGTTGTTCCAATTGAAACATTTTTCCTTAATCATGTTTTCTTTAAAATTGTTCAAGAATTTACTTCCTTGCTTTAATTAAAATTGAAAATGTATTTTTCATTTAATTTATATATGTGGAACCATTTATTGGGTGACTTCCTACTAGGATTTTGGATCACACCCTACATACACCATTGGGTGTATGTAGTTTCTGTTTCGTTTGTATTCCAAGTCGAAGCATTGAACTCAGCAAAGGTGGTTCAGGTTACAGTTAGCCTTCTCATGCAGAGTGGTGTTATTGTGGCCTCTCTTTTTCCGGGAGGATGGAGTCAGAGTTTTAGTTTGAACTATTGTCCTTTATTTTATTTATTGGATCAAGTTGTAGACCTTTAGGTTTTTTTAGTTTATGTCCTTGTTTGGTTGAGAGTTCATCAGTTTCAGTTTATCTATCTTGTTTATTTTTTTATGTATCTTATTTCGGGTAAACTGTTCCCACATGTTACTCTTAATACTCAGGCACTTTTTCCAGCCTGTGGGGATCAGGAACACCCTTCGGGCCATGTCACGGACTAGGTAAGGTTCCAGGTCGGATGGCAACCTGACCTTGTTCGTGACAGTCCATGTACAAGTACACAATGTAATCCATTTGACCAGCTCCGACAAAGTTGTATGCTGGAGTACATGTCATGTACTCCACCACGTGTCTGTGTATCTCCAAAGATAATTTTTTATTCCCTTGGAAGGGAACACATTTCATGTCATATATGCCACATGTCATGTGACACTTTATGAATCCCTAGAAATTGAGCCACCACTCAGTGGGGTGCACACAACAGGTATTAGATAAGAATTGTTGGGTTCTCTGTGAATTTACAAAATCATAGGTTTTCCCTCTATGCGCTTCAGTTGATCTTATAATGTTCAATCTGATGATATGTTCTCCTTGAAACAAAATATCTAGGGCCGTCTCACCATTTAAACACAAAATCAGTTTCTTTAGATCAATCAACCAGCTCCGATAACCAATTTTGATCATCTACACGAATGTCACCAGAAGAATTATATCTCCTAAAATACAACGTTCCATCTACCACAATTATATTCTAACTTCTCCTAGATCATCACAAGGTTTGATCTCCAATTTTGGATTGTTGCTTCATGTATCATAGATCAAATGATAATTCCTTCATATCACATGATGAATGAAAAGAATGCGAAGAACATGGTGGGAGAAAAGAATAATTGAACAACCTAAGGATGAAGCGTTACCAGTTGATCATTTCGGACTCAATCCATTCTTAAATAATGACCAAGATATAAAAATGAGATATTATCATAATCATAATCATCCACAAATCAATCCAAAAATCTACAATTCTTGTACGAATGATCTAATCAAAGGTAAAACTGTTAATGGGTCGATCCAGGTTTGTCATCAATTATATGAAAGGGAAAAAGGTATTGAAATCCAAAATACCTACCTAGGATTTGGATCGTTCACTGTTGAGGATTCATTTCTGATGACGAATCATCAAGAACAATCTCAATCCACCATCTTGTCGTCATCCATCAAGATATTTCTCTTAGTTTCTTCTCAAGTACATCTATGGATTTCTCTAGGGCATTGAATTCTAACCCTCAGTTTCATTCAATGCCACTTATTTTTAATACAGATAATGTGTATTTTCATCACTTCTTAACATTAAAATAAAATAAATCATTAATTTATTTTATTATTTAAAATGTCTAAAAAAATAATATCATAGGTGACTCATGATAAATGATGTTAGGCCATGCCTATATTAAAGTATCTTCTCTAAATGAAATGGTTCTCCCAAATATATGATCTGGACACCTGTTAAGATGTTATTCCACTTTTTAGGGAAAACTACTCGTGTATTCAATTTAATATTTTAAATATATTTCAGTCATTCATTCAGGGTACACCAGCCCTTAGAATTACATGCCTTCTATATACCTGGTCATTAGTTAATTAAATATAATATTTAAAAATAATACCACTAAAATCATGAAAACTACATATTTTTTAATTTTATGTGAGATCAAATTTTTTAAAAGAGCATTTTATTGTGTTTTTAATTTTTTCTGTTTTAGTTGAATAATTAAAATGATGTAAATGTATTATAAATAAATTTTCTCATATAGGTCATAAAATAATATTATTATTAGTCTTAATTTGTTAAAAACCCATCAGGGGACTAAAATTTTCTTCTAATAAAGAACCCATGATTTCCAATTCAGGATAGGGAAAATAATTTCAATTATAGAACAAAATACAATGTAATCATAATATTTTTTAAAAATTCCGTAATGTCATTGATATTTTTATATATATCTGAATAAAAATGTAATTATATACATGTAGTTTAATGAAGATATAATATTGGTGCATTAATACTGAAAGGAAATCCAAATTGATTAAAACAATCATCACATGGACCCCTAATCGATATGTCTAACCATGAAAAGGGGTTAAATACATTATAGACATGACCACATGGTTTTATCATGGTTTAATATACCATGATAAATAACTATATTAAATTTAAGAAAAAACAAATTTCCAAATGATAACTCTATACATCATTTTTTAAAACTCATAGTTATTCCTTAAGTGGAAAACTGACTCCTCAAAATTCCTCTTCTTATCTTCATCAATTCCCTACATTCCCTTACAACCTATATCATATTTCCCTCGTATAAAAATCATATGTTTTTCTTGTTCCTATTTTTTACTTCATCTCCCTTTTCATATTCTTTCTCATTTTTTTCTTCTTTTTGTATTATTTTACACATTTCTCACCACATTGTAACTTTTGTTTCATATTTCATTATTGATTTTCTTATTGACCCATTATAAAAAAAATTTAAATCCAAAACATATCACATGCTTAATCCCACTTACTTTTCTAATACCCAATAGTTCATTGAAAATCTATGAAATTTTTTGGATGAAATAACATTATCTAATGGTTTTTATGATTTAATTTTATTATATATCATTTAGGTTTTATTGTTTCTGACTTTTTTTTTATTTTTTAAACATTATCCCTTATGAAACCATGATCCACACCATGAAAAATATTCCACATACATGATCCTAGAGTTTAGGCTCTATAATCCAGATAGTATTAATCATTATTTATGTCACAACGAACATAATAAATTCTTATAGATTACTCAACTCACAACCAAAATCTTGTTAGGATACCCAAGAAATTTTGACTATGAGATGTAGGATAATCCCAATGAAATATATTTTTACCATAGAAAAATATTTTCCCCTTTCATTAACTCTGTCACAGATTATCTTAAAGGTTCTTTTTTCTTCTTCACAAGTACATATCATCGAATCATGTAAAAAAATAAAGAACAAGGAATACTGTAGTTTTTTAAACAGGTTTTCCTATAATGTGGATTACAATATATCATGTTTATAGTGGTTATTGTCCTACTAAAACATAAAATTTATTTCATTATCAATAAATTCACTTATAATAGTATGACCATGAAACTGTTCTCCAAGAACCAAACATGAATTGTAAATGTTTTTAACTATATCAAAAATATTGAATGTATTCCTAATCCTCCTGGTGTTATCATAAATTTAGAAATAGTATTCTTTAATAGACACCAACTATTATCATGAACATCATTTGAATTCCACATTGAAATGGATTTTTTAAAAATACAATAATTGATTGGTGATCACAAATAATGCAGTAATTTAAGAGGAATCCAATACTTACTGTTCTATTAGAAATATATCAAGATGTTATTGACTAATATTCTCAGAATTCCATGATACAAAATATAACCAATGTTAATTTTATCATCAATCCTTTCTTTTTCTTGTAGAAATATATATATTTTAATCTTAATCATTGTGTTATTTCAATATTATGTGAAACATGAATGATTTTTCACAAATTAAGAACACCCCTCAATTACATCAAAGACAAATCATTAATGGGCTGTAAAAAATAATCAAACATATCGTTGATGTCTTTGGTTCATGTAAGGAACAATCACTAAAAATACAGGATAACAATATTTTATCCTTTTATTATCAAATTTATTTTTTCACTATTTATTCATCCATTATCATGTCTGTCTTTAAAAAATGAAAACATTGTAATATAGTGTTTTGGATTTCACTATTCCACATTGATAATGCTTATATTGATTACTTTTAACCACTTCATAGAAGATCATATAAATGATTCTATTGACTTCTTATTTTTAGAATTTTAAGTAAACAAAACAACTATCTTCTTCACATATTTTTAATAATGTTGGTTCTCTTTTTTCCATCATTAAATAGATGTACTTGAAGCCTCCCTATAAAGTATAGTGTGTGCCATTATATTTTATTCTTATTGTACATAAGTGTTCATGTACTATATTGTCTTTGAAAACTCGATAGTGGTTCATGGATCTCTTCTACGCATAAGTGAGATCAGAGAACTTGTATTCATGTAATCAATGTACCATGGAACATCATTCTTCTTCAGCTAAAGGGAACTGCTGATTGATACCTTTTTCAAGAAAAATATTATCTGTTAATAAAAATAAACAAAAATCTTTTCTTCCTCCTAACTCAGAGATTCAATATTTATAGATGATGTTCATCTCCCATAACTCTTGTGATCCACTAGTTCAGATCCTAATTTCATGCCATGTCATGAATGTATTGAAACTCTCAAGGATCTATGGATTTTTTAAATATACATTTCATATAATCACATATTGTTCATGATTATAATTTTTTTCATCAGTATCTATTCAATTATGGATATTAGCTTTCAAAAATCCTTGGTGGTTTTTGGGGAGGGAATCTCTATCTGATGGAAACAAAAAATCACAAGTTCTCTTGGAGTTAAGAAGTTCTAATTACCTTTTAACTATCTTGGTGTCCCTCTTTTTTGGGGATGTGTGAATAGGTTTCATCATGAATCTAGTATCTCAAGAACTATTGCTCAGGTGGAAACCTGGAAAGGTAAATCAATGTCCCAACCTAGAAGGATCTATCTTGTTAATTTAGTGATTACCTCTATGTTTGTTTGTGTATTTTCCATTTACAGGTGGCATAAGATTCTTCTTAAGGAACTTCAAAGGCTTATCAGAAATTTCCTATGGACCGGATCTATCTATGAAAGTAAGCTGGTTTTTGTGGCATGGAAGGATCGTATTAAACCTATCAATATGAGAGGTCTTGGCATTAAAGATCCAGGTCTATTCAATGAGACCCTTATTAGAAAGTTCACATGGAGTGTCATCACATATGATGACACCTCAATGGAATTTCATTCAGCCCAGTTCACCCCTAGACTATAGGCTACATATTCTCACTATCATTCTTCCTCATTATGTCCTTCTATAATGTAATCATTTAATGGGATTATGACCTACTTTAAGTGGTTTATTTTTAGGGACTCTCCCTTGAATGCATGGAGCACACCTTGGCTAACCAAACCAATTCAGGAGAATACTGACATTCCATCTGATATGTTGCATCAATAGATTTCCTCTTTGCAAGTTACTGATGCAAGATTATATGATTTTATCCCTTCCCAGATTCAGACTGAAATTCAAAGATATAACTACATTGACATTGATATTTTCATCTGGAAATGATGCCCTAGTGGCATTATTACTACCCGGGCGTTGTATCTTTTTCTATGTGCTGGACAGACTGCAGCTCCTTGGTGGCTTCTTGGTTATCGGATGATCTTCATTCCTCATACTGATTTCTTGTTTATTTGGAGGATATAGAAAAGAAGTCTTCCTGTTTAGTGTCTTCTACAATGGGCTAGGATAAAACATTCCTCAGCCTATTCCGTTTTCTTTTCTAATGTAG